>OZ004600.1:94922513-96282013 GCA_963924605.1 Malthinus seriepunctatus
TGCCGTGTCCTAATGTGACGAATGTGCTGTGTCCTAAGACGAAAACTGTTCTTTCGGCGTTTATGAAACTTGTTATTTAAATATTTTTGTAGTCATTGATCACGAATTTGGTATAAAAATTAAGATTTTCAAAATGGCGGATCCAAAATGGCGAATCTAAAATGGCGGATCCAAAATGGCGGCTAGAATATATTAATTTTTATGGAATTTGCATGACACTTAAGTATTTAAATGTTTTCGAGGTCAGTGCTCACGGGTATATAAATAAGAAATACAAAATGGTAAATCTAAAATGACGACTAGTATACAGAGTGCTTACCGTTTCATTGTCCAGCTAATATCTCCTGAAATATTGAAAATGATTTTATTTTTTAAGGTTATTTTTTTTAAATATTGGGCACAATTATTAAAAAGCAAAATGACACTTCTGACATACCGTTGTAAAGAGAAATTGATTTAAAATATGATTATGTAAAAAGATACAGGGTGTTCTATTTAAAAAAAAAGTAATTTTTCAGGAAAATAAGTAGGCTATGGAAGAAAAGTGTTCGTCCAATTTTGTAGACCATGTGTTGTTTCTATTTTAACTTTCTTTTGTATCTTCAATACTTCAGAAGATATTAGCTGTACAATGAAAAGCCAATCACCCGGTATACTAATTTTCATGAGATTTGCTTGACACTTGGTGTTTAATTTCTACGAGATCACTGATCACGTGATCACGAATTCGGTATATAAAAAATAAGAAATTCAAAATGGTGGATTTAAAATGGGGACTAGAATATAATAATGTTCATGGGATTTGCATGACACTTGGTATTCAAATATTTTAGAGATGATTGATCACGAATTTTGTTCAAAAATTAACAAATTCAAAATGGTGGATTCAAAATGGCGACTACAATATAATAATTTTCATGGGATTTGCATGAAACCTAGTGTTTAAGTGTTTTTGAGGCCACTGAATACGAATTCAGTATAAAAAATAATAACTTCAAAATGGTGGATCCAAAATGGCGGCTGTTAGCCCTGGACGAAGTAGTGGACTGTATTTAATTATTTTTAATATTTATATTTGAGCTCGTCGACGTTAAAATAAAATACTAATTTGGTTTAATTGTTTATTATGTATTGCCTTATCGGCCGTCTGAACGAAACTGAACTTATTTACAAAAATATACATAAATTTAACATTTAGGTAAAGACACAAATTTGGCCGACACATGTGTGTCGGCAATTAGACAATGAAATAAATCTATGACTACTGTGAAAGACGAACCTATTAACATGGTCCGCCCAACCCAATTTCTTGGAACAAACTTAAAACTACAAAATATTATCTAACAAAGAGCAGGAAATGGAATAATTATTTGAAATGTAACAGAAACTAAAATTAAAGTAAAAATTCTAAAATTAATAAAATTGATAAAAATTAAAGTCTTGCATCACCAGCGGCTATAATATACTAATTTTTATAGTATTTGCATGATACTTGGTATGTATGTGTTTTAGAGGTTACTGATCACGAATTTTGTATAACAAATAAATTAATTCAAAATGGAGGATCTAAAATGACTGCTAGAATATAATAATTTTTATGGGATTTGCATTAAATCTAGTATTTGAGTGTTTTTGAGGTCACTGATCACGAATTTGTTATAAAAAATAAAAAAATGGTGGATCCAAAATGGTGCCTAGAATATAATTTTCAGGAATAACGAATCTTCGAAATAATATCGCTATATTTTCAACTAACACAGAAAATTAAGTAAAAAGTGAGTTCTATACAGGATGAGTCTGAATGAAAGGCCTTAATATACACTTTAGGGAAAAAAAATTATGCAATCAATAGTGTGTGAACCCACAGGGGTTAAAAGTGAGTTAAAATTTGTACAAAACAGTTCGGTTGCTCTATTTTAATTAAAGCACCTATCGAGTGTAAATGAAAATGCAATTAATGGTGAAAAAATAACCTTTCATTCTTTTACACTTTCATACTAATAAAATATCAATTTAATCCTATGTAAACTTCTTTACTTCTCCTCAGATGACTGTTATCAACCTGAATATATCATATTGAACATAGGATTCCTTTTTGCTTGGCCAAGTTCTGTTGATGATATATGCTAATTGAATTAGTAGGTGGTCAATTAATCTATATTATTGTGAGAGTGAGTCTTAATCTATAGGTTTCCTAAATTGTTTACTCCTCTTGTCTTACACACTAATTGTTGTGTAAGTAAACTAGATAAATTCATATATTATTAATTAATACGACTTATTAATGTACGAATTAAATTAAATTATAAATTCCAATTTGTAAATTGCTTATACCTTATACCCACAAATTATTTTTTAAGACAAAATTAGGTTAAACAAAAACCGATTATACATAATTGAGATTGAGATATTTTACTGCTAATTGTATAGAAAATTTATATCATAAAATAATGTGCTTTTCTTGTGGTAAGCTCGCGAAGCTTAATAATTAGAGAGTGCAAAATTACAAACAAAAACAAATAAATTGGTTTAAAATAAACGTAAGTGCTTGAGGAAGGAATAGAGAGTTAAATGTAAATCGTTGTAATTAAAGTGTGAGCAAAAACCTACGTCTAACTAAAATATGTATGAGCTTACAATTCACAACAAATTTAATCGTCGGTTAGACTTTATTGTATTATTAACTAATTTTAAATTTACTCACCAATGATAATTTTCTTCAGCATAAATCCTGAAACAAAATAAATTTTATTAGAATTTGCAACAAAGAATTATAATGAATTTAAAAAAACTGTTAATAAATGTTGTTGGTTCAACAACTCCCTCAGTGCGCAAAAAGTCTGTCGGTCTGTATGTTATAGCCCGTCCACACATATAGGCTTGCTTTCCGGTTTGGCCTGCTCAAGCCAATTCGGAGCGTGTGGACACCTTTCAGGCCGCCTACACAGGCAAATCGGAAGGCAAGCCTGTGTGTGCAGACGAGCCTTAACGCTCGTAGGTACTAGAAAAATTACTAGTTTTCTAATTTTCTAATAATCCCTTGGTTTTTCTTCGGTTTTTCTGTTATAATTTTGCCAGTAATTATTATTTGAAATCAAAGACCGATAAGGTCAAAATACAATCTTTTAGACTCTAGTCAACTATTTAGAAGGGTTCGTGAATGAAAAATAGTTGAGAAAAATACTTATTGATTTAGTATCGTAATTTACTTATTTATTCAAATCACGATTAGCCTCTATTTGAAAAGTTTCAATAAACCTTAAACCAATTTTTGTTTACTTTACACACTTGGAATTAATAATTGTTTCAGCTTGAAATGTTTTAGAAGATGCTCTAGCTGAGTAGACATGCGGATATCTAGATAGGGAAAATGTGTTTGGAAGTTCGCAAATCATGTTGCTTAAGTAGATTATATTTCTCTTTATATTGTGTTTTGGTTACATCACCCTTTAACAAATTAAATTATTTTGTAAGATAGCACACAAAAACAAGTTGTTTAGCTATTTTGACGTTTGTTTATAACAGAAGTTGGTTGATACTATAATTATTGCTTTTTTAATAATTTAATCTAAATGTCCTTATGAAAATATAAAGTTCGTAGAAGAAAACAAAGGCCAATAAATTTTATAATTACTGTGTCAAGGGTACGATACAATTAACAATAATAGTATATTATCATACAAGGACGTAAAATGATGTTTCACGGGTGATCTTTCACTTGCGAATCGAGGCGTGCGTCGAGATTCGCAACCGTCTGAGATCGAAAAATTTAGGTCTTGTGTCATACAGTATTTTTTATTAAATTGCAAATAATATTTAAATAAAAATAAATAATTTAAAATAGTTATTCAACTACAAACAATATTTAAGTTAATTGTACGTAACCTCAATTTTTTTGGCACAATAGTACAGTGATTTTATCAATACCCTCACCCCACGTGATTACTTTGCTAAGCAACCACCAATCTGATTGCGGCTTGCTTAGAAAATTAGTCACGTGACTTGAGTTTATTTCTGAAGGCACTGTAGAAGTAACTATTTATAGAAGTTAGATAAACTAGGTTCCTACCTGTTTAGAATAAGAACTCCATATAAATGTCAACAGGTGGGGCGTCCGTCTATGCATAATTGAGAACCGTGACGCTCTCTAGACATTAAAGTGGTTCCCGTAGTAATACAATTGAAATATGTATAGCTACTATATAAAAGGTAGCTGACTCGTCAGACATCTTGGGCCCCACGTCAAAGTGACATTTACAAAAGGCCGATAAAACAGTTCTCTGTTCGATTACTATCTATGTATGTTTATTACATCAAATGTCACTTTGACGTAGGACTCAAGATTGGTTGACGAGTCAGCTACCATTTTTGCCGGCTTCAAAAGTACTCATTACCAGGAACTTCTTTTTCCATTTATTTTCTTGAAGAAGAATTTAAGCCAAAAAGTTTCTTTTGTGGTAGAGTAGTCCTTTTACAAAAGAAACTTTCTGGCTTATCTTCTTCTTCAAGAAAATAAAGGAAAAAAAACATACGTAAGCCCAACCCTTATTTAAAAAATTACCAGGAACGTACTGTATATTCTAACAAAGAATGCTGACCTTAAAATAATTGTATAAAAGGAGTGTGCTTTTCAATTCGATACCAAATTAGATGAAGATGAAATTCATTGTTTTACTTGGCATTTTCCTGTGCGTTGTAATTGCAGTTTCAGCTGTACCAAATGGAGGTAAAGTTGATTCGTATTTAGACAATTTTTAATTCATTTAACAAAATTTTTATATTTTGTGGTAGTTCAAGTTTTGACCTTCGCATGGGCAGGAGTTACAAATGTGAAATTTCAATTTAAATTTTTTAGTAACTCAGACGTTTTTGAACAGATTTTGAAATGCTGTCGACTCAGTGATCAAATTTTTGAAATCTGTTCAAAAATGATAAAAAAAAATGAAAAAATGTGTTTTTGTACTCACTGCTTCGAAAGTGACGTTTGATGCACTCTGAGGTCGACTGGGAAACAGTATTTCCCGGTCTACTACACCGGGAAGTAAACTGTCAAAACAACACTAATAAATGGTAATAAAATAAAGTAATGTGTATTTATTAATGTAAGGAAACATATTTTAGAACATTTAAATTTGCAAACTAAACTATTTCGTTACATCTAATAACAATTTTTAACAACTTTTAGAACAATTAACTGTCAAAGTAAGAATTTGTTTGACGTAAGATTGAAGTTTGACTATGAAGTCATAGGTTGCTTTGTATACCTAAATTGTCAAAACTAATCAAATAAAACTTTTATTTAAGAATTATGATAACGGTTTTGTTCGTTACAAAAAATATTGTACAATCCTTATGCGTGAACAATTTTCCCGCGCTCACGCAATGATAAAAGCACTCGCTCCTACGTCGCTCGTGTTTTCATACAGCGTTCACGCGGGAAAATCGTGTTCCCGCATATGGTTCGTAAATAACTATTTTGTCCAACTGTCAAAAAAACGACTAATTAAATCTTATTTACAAATCGCGAAGTTTGCTATTTTTTAATAGTAGCATTTTTTAGTTTGTTATCCTTAACAACGTTAAAAAGTGTTTTTCATTTCCGTTAAAAAAGCGTTTTTTCACTGTTTAGCGTTAAAAATTGTTTCATTTTGAAAATTTAAATTCTCCTGTCAGTTGAATGATTTTGATTAATTTTTTTATTTTTGGATGGTTTTTTACAATTGTACAAAAAATATTGTTTGTATCACGAGCGCGAAGTGTTTTTAATGCTTTTTTCATTCGGCAACCCTCTTGAAAAAAGTACATCTCGCGCCCTAAAAACACTGACTTCGCGCTCTTGATACAAAAATAACTATTTTGATGCTATTCTTTGCAATTTGTCTTTTTATATAACTTAGTGGACAGAGTTACAAATGTAAAGGTTTTTGAATAACTACGCCGTTTCTACACCGATTTTGGAATGCTCAGTGTCAGTGATCAAATTTTAGAAATTTTACCGAAATTGCAAAAAAAATTGAAAAAATATATTTTTTATTATACTTGCATTATAATCTGCCAATTTCACACTAAAAAGCGTCCATAAAATCGTCTTTATAGCACAAGTGCTCTATAAAGTCGTCTAGGTAACAACAATAATATTAACTGTTGTCTGACTGTTGTTCTCTAATGTAAACACACAACATCTCTGTGGCAACAAATATATCCAAAATCGGCACGCTTAATTTTCAAATTTTAAATACAGATTTTTTCTCTTTTATAGAGCTTTTAGTTGCAATTATAATAAAAAATAGCGTATAATACTCGTGTATAAGTAGACTTTATCGCATACGCGCCGTTACAAGCACTCGCAAGCTCGCGCTTGTAATTCTCGTCGCTAATGCGATAAAGTCTTTCTTATACACATGTATTATAATATACTAATTTACAATTTTATCACTGTATCACTGAGTTATTCAAAAACCTTTACATTTTCAACTCTTGCCCACTAGTAGAAAAACATTATGTGCCCATGCGAAAGTTAATCTTGCTTCTTGACTAAGGTGATTGAACTACTTGTATAAATCTAAATACGCATACATACTGGCCAGCAAACGAGTACTTCCAGTTGATTTTAAGATGCGCAGTACTAAAAGTGTGTTATCACTACGTAAGCTACGTAAATTTTACATTTGAGCCTATGCACATGTCTGTTACTCCAAATGTCGTCTCTATTCCCGTTGTGCGCATTTGAACTGGAAGTTCTCGTTCGTTGTCCTGGACATAAAACTATTTACGGTATTATGAAAAGTTAATGCCTAATAACCGAAATTGACTTGGGTTTTTAAACCGTTTTATTAGTACCTAATAACCTCAATTAAATCACATTTTCTTTTAAGCTGAAGGCGGTAAATGCCACCAGGTCAATCCAGGCATTTGCAAACAACCAAAAGAGTGCCCAAGTCAGCCTGAACATCCCATAGTTCCAAAAATACCCTGTAAAGGAAATCTCAAATGTTGTTGGGATAAATAATTGTATGAAATTTACCACTAACAAAACTGTCTTTCACAGAAATTATAAATTTGTTTCTCAAGTAACAAAATAAATAATAAAAAATTTTAAACTTAATTTTTTGGAGTATATCTACAGTTGTTCCAGGAAATCTTTGCCGCCGTATGTTATTACGTTAATTTACTCTTTAAACCCTATCTATTGTATTTTTTTAACTAGGGTACCTAGCTAGCTCGGGTCGTAGGTAATATTAGAAAAAAAAAAAATATTAATTACCATCAGATCAGATCATATAATAGAAATAAATTTAGATTTATATAAAATACATATAAAATACAATAATATTTTCTCGAGACCAGCAGTTATGCAACAATTAATCACTCTTCAAATATATTTGAAATTATGTTCACAATGGGGAGTAACGACGCCTAATACCTAGTTGCAACTATGTACCCAACGCTCACACCCTCCCAAAACTCAAGTTTAAAATAAGGTTAATCAACGCACATAAAAACTAATCTCTGAAAAAAAAACATTACCATAAATAATTAATCAAACTTTTTACTACTCGTATTAAACAATTTCACACCTGAAGGGCTTTAAAAAAAATATTAAATGATTTAAAAAAAAAAAATAACATGAAATATAATATAAAGAAAATAAGAAAGAAAGAAATTTAAAATTGATAGCTTGATTAGTTCCAAACCCACAAAATGGCCGCACTCTGGACACTTGTCACCTTCAAACTAATTCCAAATAAATTTTGGTTCCTCCACAGATGTTCTCGTATTAAACAATTTAGTTTTCTTTTTTTTTTTTTTTAAACGATCCTTTGAATATTTATGACGTAATCGAATATAATTTTAATCAGGATAAATAATATCACCAACATAGAAAACCCCTAAAAATAGAAACTAAGCACATCTAACAACAATAAAAAAAAAACAACTATACCTGATGGGGTAAATAACTAAATCCAAACGGAAAAAAAAGTATCCAATAAAAAAACTCCAAACAAAATCCGAATAAAACGGCAAATCACTCCTTCACAAGAATTAATAATTTTTTGTTTAATTGTAAAGTGAATTACACTCCTCAATATTAACTATGAGAAAACCACACGATTAAATTGTCACTCTTACAATAATTGATTTTTAACAGGAAAATTTTCTTCAAAAATTGAACCTTCAAATAAACCGTTAAGAAAATTATCAAAATACCGATTAAATATTTATTAAAAGTACCTTTATGCGACATCTAACTAAACAATATTGAAACTATTACAAACAATAAAACGGAACCGTTACAGTCCTTCCTTACGAAAAAAAAAAAAATATTGCCTAACAATATTTTTAAAACAAAAAAACTATAAAAACCGTTTCCACCTATACAACTACTAACAATACTAAGCACAAGAATATGGCTTTAAGTCTTGTACATGCCAATTTCCTACATCCTTATTATTATCATCCTTTAACTGGTATATCGATGGACTAACTATCCTACTAATGGTAAATGGACCAGTATAGCGAGGAGCCAACTTAGACGTAAAATAATTCGCCGCGTTTGATAATACAAAATTTTTTTTTAAAACTTTATCTCCAACCCGATACCTTATATCCCTATGACGAAGATTATATTTATGGCGATATTTTTCTAAAGACCTATCTAACCTATCACGAACTTCTTTAAACACTTTTCCCAAACCTTCGGCACGTTCCGTAGGTGATATTTCAGTGGTAGGACCCATTAAAATATTATCAGGTACTGGTTTACTATGTTCACTACCACTGAGAACCATGGAACGACCGAAATTTAAGAAAAAAGGTGAAAATTGTGTGCTTTCACTACGGGCAGTTCTAATAGCACAAGCGGCTGTTTGTAAAAACATATCCCATTTCCGCTGTTTATCGTGAGCATACGCCACTAACATAGATTTTAATGAACGATGTGACCGTTCTACCGGATTGGCCTGAGGATGAAAATTAGGCGTATTCATCAACTTAACATCGTATTTTTCCGCCAGAGCTTTTATTTCCCTACCTATAAATTGTTTGCCATTATCTGAATACAAGATCCTAGGAGCACCAAACATAAGAAACACATGATCTTCTAAATACTTGACAATCGACTTGGCCTTTCCATTTCGTAAAGGAAAAAACAAACAAAACTTATAAGTAATAACATATTCTCCCTCATCATCTTTTTGCGACAATACCGCCCCAATACCAAAACCTGACGCGTCTGTTTGTACCTGAAAAGGTAATGAAAAATTTGGGCAGCGCAAAATTGGAGCTGTAATAAGATTTTCTTTCAATTGTTCAAAAGAGGCTTGACATTCCGAAGACCATACAAACTTTCTATTTTTCCTAAGCAAAGCTGTCATTGGCGAAACCAAAGTAGCAAATTCAGGAATAAAACGCCTATACCAGGAAGCTGTGCCAAGAAAACTACGCACATCACGAACATTTTTAGGAGTAGGAACTTGTAAAATAGCTTCTACCTTTTTCGGATCAACATGTAAACCATTTCTATCAATAACAAACCCCAAATAACGTAATTCAGGCATACAAAAATTACATTTTTCAGGTGACAACGTTAATCCTGCTCTAGTTATCCTCTCAAATACTTCCGTTAAAATTTTTATATGTGAATCAAAACTATCCGTTACAACAATAATATCATCAAGATAAACAAAAACATTCGGTTCAAGTTCAGGTCCTAAAATACGATCAACTAACCTCTGCCACGTCGCAGGACTATTAGTCAAACCAAAAGGCATTTTTTTAAAATGATAGAGCCCTTTTCCCGGACAAGTAAAAGCTGTAATCTCCCTAGAAGCTTCATCTACAGGAACCTGCCAATACGCCGATTTTATATCTAACGAACTAAGATACTTGGCATTACTAAGCCTATCAAGAATTGACGAAATAAAAGGAAGTGGGTAGGCATCTTTTTTAGTTACCTGATTAACTTTTCTATAATCAACACAAAACCTAAATTTACCTTCCTCTTTCTTTGGGACTAAAACTACCGGCGATGACCAAGCCGACGAAGAAGGTTCAATAATGTCATTAGCCAACATATAATCTATTTCATCATCGATACATTTTTTCATCTTCGGAGACACTCGATATGGGTGTTGTTTTATTGGCTCTGACTCTACTACGATTTTATGTTGTACCAAGTTACACGATCCCAATTTCCCAACCATCGGTTTTAAATATTTTTCAACTAACCGTTGAATTTCTACTTTTTCATTAGATACTAAGTCATCGGAAGAAACAACCACATCACCTACACTATCTACCATAACCTGACTTTTATCCCCAAACGACCAGCAACGACTTTTAAAATCAGGAATAATTCCCATCGCTACCCAAAAATCCATCCCTAAAATGACACTATGGGGTAAATCAGGCACAACTAACAATTTAATAATTTTGATCGTTCCTTCCAAACATACAGGTAATGACACCAATCCCAACACTGAACATAACTCACCACTTGCTACTCTACATGAACTAACGGTGGCAGGACTAAGAGACACTCCAAAATTTTTAACTAAATTCCACCCATATCTACCCAAAACTGTACTATTCGCCCCCGAATCCAGCAATCCCCGAAAAGTTACGCCAAAAATTGTAATATCTAAATACGGTCTATTATCTGAATTATCCCCCAAACTTGAAAACAAATAATTTAACACAGGTTGTATCTCATTATTATATTTGATCGTATTACGAGATAACGAAAGCGCCTTACGATCAGTTAGCGATTCGTTGGTCCGTTTCCCGAACATCTAGGACATGTATACACAGTAAACCCATGCCTTCCACAACTATAACATTTTTTTACAAAGGGTTGTGTGCAATTTTGTCTGATATGACCAGGTTGGTTGCAATTCCAACAGGACAGAGCATTCATAGTATTCCCAGGAGTATCCTCAAACACCATCAAATCGGAAGAACAAGCAACATTTACCTTACGATACGCCATCCCTGGTTCAACCATCTGTTTTGTATTATTAGTCGGAGGCTCATAACGCCCAGCCAACCAAAGACTCTCTTCTACACCCTTGCCTAAGCGTAATAATTCATCTATAGATTCAGGATTGTGCAGAGCAAGCGCCCTAATAAAAGTAGGATTCAAATTATGCAGGATTATAGCCAACCTATCTTTTTCTGGTGGTTTTTTAGCCAATTTACCAAATAAATTTTCCATAATAGAAACGTACAAGATTAATTTCTCATCCGTACCCTGTGTTCTCCTACGAATATCATCCCACAAGCGTAATTCATAACCTGAAGGCAGAAAAGACCATCTCAAATGGGTAAGTAAATCATCCCAATCACTAATCTTATGTTTATTTTGCCTATACCACAATAAAGCTTCTCCCTTAAATAAATCTACAGCGGAATTCAAAAGCATTTCTTTCGAAACACCACGCGCCTCACGAAGTTCTTCAACTCTTTCAATAAAAGATGTAACACTAGAACTACCATCAAACGTAAGCTTCCACTTATGTATCTTAAGCCAAGGGTCCGACGAATTTACACGAGGTTGAAAAGACATGGTTGGACTCGTAACTATTGGTGGAAAATCTGGGAAAGACACGCGTCTCGGAACATCTGATTCTATAAATCCAAAACTATTGAAGTTTATAGGGCGAATCACTACTGGTAAGTCACGTATAGTCGACGATAAAGGTGGGGTACTCAACGGCACATCAATTAATTGCTCTACTACTACCTCAGACCGCGGTAAAATTGGATTCGGCTCATCTAATAACGAAGAAACCTCTCCTACACCAGCACCTACGTCAATATTTACACCTGGACCCACACCAGGACCAGAACGAGCTATGAGACGGGCGTCCCTTAAAGCCGAGGACAACGATTCACAAACAAGTTTAAGATGGCTCTTCTTGTTCCTTTGTACCTCATTATTCGTCGCAATTCTATCTAATCGATTCTCTACATGAAACAACCTAGAATTAATACGTTGAAAATCGTTTTCGGCATTATTATTGTCAAACTCTTGAATGCACCCCAACAACTCATCTACCTTAACCGCTATAACTGTCAATTCTTTCTCACTATCAATAGGCACTACTAATAATGGATTCTGAAGTGCACCCCTTAATTCTCTACGCATCTCATTCACAGTTGAGGGTATTGGCACACCACGCAATGACAACTCATACGTTAACTCATCTCTCAGTAATCTATTAACTTCCATGATAAAAAAATTTTAAAGTACACAAGAAAAAACTCAAAACCCCCCCCTAACTAAAGTAACACGTCGGTGCGGCTAAAAAAAATCAATAAGAAGATAATCTAAAGAAGAGAAAAGAAAAGAAAAATAAAAAAGAAAGTTGGGCGCCAATTTCTATTACGTTAATTTACTCTTTAAACCCTATCTATTGTATTTTTTTAACTAGGGTACCTAGCTAGCTCGGGTCGTAGGTAATATTAGAAAAAAAAAAAATATTAATTACCATCAGATCAGATCATATAATAGAAATAAATTTAGATTTATATAAAATACATATAAAATACAATAATATTTTCTCGAGACCAGCAGTTATGCAACAATTAATCACTCTTCAAATATATTTGAAATTATGTTCACAATGGGGAGTAACGACGCCTAATACCTAGTTGCAACTATGTACCCAACGCTCACACCCTCCCAAAACTCAAGTTTAAAATAAGGTTAATCAACGCACATAAAAACTAATCTCTGAAAAAAAAACATTACCATAAATAATTAATCAAACTTTTTACTACTCGTATTAAACAATTTCACACCTGAAGGGCTTTAAAAAAAATATTAAATGATTTAAAAAAAAAAAATAACATGAAATATAATATAAAGAAAATAAGAAAGAAAGAAATTTAAAATTGATAGCTTGATTAGTTCCAAACCCACAAAATGGCCGCACTCTGGACACTTGTCACCTTCAAACTAATTCCAAATAAATTTTGGTTCCTCCACAGATGTTCTCGTATTAAACAATTTAGTTTTCTTTTTTTTTTTTTTTAAACGATCCTTTGAATATTTATGACGTAATCGAATATAATTTTAATCAGGATAAATAATATCACCAACATAGAAAACCCCTAAAAATAGAAACTAAGCACATCTAACAACAATAAAAAAAAAACAACTATACCTGATGGGGTAAATAACTAAATCCAAACGGAAAAAAAAGTATCCAATAAAAAAACTCCAAACAAAATCCGAATAAAACGGCAAATCACTCCTTCACAAGAATTAATAATTTTTTGTTTAATTGTAAAGTGAATTACACTCCTCAATATTAACTATGAGAAAACCACACGATTAAATTGTCACTCTTACAATAATTGATTTTTAACAGGAAAATTCTCTTCAAAAATTGAACCTTCAAATAAACCGTTAAGAAAATTATCAAAATACCGATTAAATATTTATTAAAAGTACCTTTATGCGACATCTAACTAAACAATATTGAAACTATTACAAACAATAAAACGGAACCGTTACAATGTCAAGGTAAGTCGACATACGTCGTTACAATTTATCGTTATATTAAGCAGCGCCAACAAAGATTGATGCTACATTACTTATCAGATTGCGTGTTTTTACGTACTTAGCCGAGTTCTGTACCGGCAAAGATCTGCTGGAACAACTGTATGTTTTTGTATATAATATACAATTTGTTTAATAAACGGAATAGTATTTTAAGGGCATGTAAAACGACCCTAAATGACATAATAACATTAACTGCATTTTGTTGGATGCTTTTCAATGAACTTTAAAATCAAATCTAAACTGAAATCTAAACGATTTTGTAATTTTTGAAAATTAAAATATTTTTTCTTAAATTTTCCATGTGAAAACTATTTCAACTATTTACACTATTTATACGAAAAATATTTATGTAAATAATTACTGCTACTAATTCATCCTAAATATGCCCATGCCCATATGAAGAAATGAAATTCCTGAAATGAAATTGATTGAAGAAAACAAAGGCCACTGGAATTTTTAATTACTGCGTCAAGGGTAGCTACGATATAATTAACAATTCAAAGTGGATTTTACAAAATTTTATAGTTTTTTTTATAGTTCTTGCAATTTAAAATAAAACGTTATTATAAGTTTACCAGGAAATTGCTTTAAAACTTGAGAGGTTTCCAATTTTTTTTCATTGTTTACCAGAATGACCTTAAAAGTCTGCCACAATGGCAAGTTTCAATATCGAAGTATGTAGATTAGCCGATTAGCGTTTAAGACCTTATATGCGCAGAAGAGCAAGTTAGAAAGATGTTGAAAAAGACCCTCAAACATTGCTTTCACCATAGTTTTGACGTATATCGTCGTTCCAACTGCAATACCTTGTAGGATGCAATTTTTAAGTAAAATAGGATTATTGGTGAAAATAAAAGGAAGCTTCTTTCTATACATGCGTACAAAAACTTGTAACTGTCAAATGAGTGCAAAGCGAGTTATTCTCGTGTACGTTACCTCGTTCTCTGCAGGAAGAATAGTCAAGTCTAATAGTATTTTGTCTCCTCTGTAAAATTAAGTAAATTGCAGATACGAGGTCTTGCAGTCTTTTTGAGACATAAAAAAATAATATGCACTGATTGATAAATGCATTAAATATCAATATTGCACATAATAATAATCTTATTAGAGGTAGATAGAAACAATAAATTGTCACAAACCACATCATACCTATAATCTTTAAACATAATAATGTTATTAAAAATTTTTAAATAAATATTTTTTCTGAAAACGTCAAAAAGAGGCGACTTTGTGTCACTCAATAATATTATGTAAGGGTGAAGTTTATTATTTTTATTATTTTTTAATATTTTTTATAATTCAATATTTTTGTATTATTAACTTAAACGAAGTAAATTATAACCCACCAATTTTTTTATTTTTTTGTCATAAAAAAGCATTTGTACTGTAAAAAATTTAATGTTTTTTAAATTTTCCTTTATAATTTGCTTGTTGCGATTAATAATTAGCTTATTTTTATAATTTAATTTAAAAAAATATCTGACAATTCAGCTACAAGTAATTGACAATAGATGGCGCTGTGTCCAAATATTAAATTCTTAATTTAAGTTTTATGATTGAAGAAAAAATAAAATGTATCCCATTTGTATCCCTTTGTATTTTGTTTTTTAAGAGGGCGATATTTAACAAATGGGCGGGGAAGTTGATATTTAGACATTCCGCTCTTAAGCTTCAGCGCCTTTAATACCCGGTTGATATCACTAATATTTACAATTCCTGATAGGGTAAAGTTCAAAGAAGGCACTAAAGTATTTGTATATAAAAAATAAGAGCCTAATTAGTGAGAAAAATGCAGTTGAACTTGGTGAAATTTAAAAAAAGACAGGATGTTGTTTCTACCCAACATCCGTTGTTTTTTTTGAATTTCACCAAGTTCAACTGCATTTTTCTCACTAATTAGGCTCTTATTTTTTATATACAAATACTTTAGTGCCTTCTTTGAACTTTACCCTATCAGGAATTGTAAATATTAGTGATATCAACCGGGTATTAAAGGCGCTGAAGCTTAAGAGCGGAATGTCTAAATATCACCTTCCCCGCCCATTTGTTAAATATGGCACCCTTAAACAAAATTGTATCCCAGGCAGGCTTTACATAAATTTTTTCTAGAACAACATTGTCACTGGCTTAACTGAAACCCGCATTTGTCTAGGGTCTTTGTTACTTCATCTCTTATTTGTAATGCTTCACTTATCGTGTTAGCACCTGTTAATAAATTATCTACATAAAAGTCATTTAGAATTGTGGCTGAAGCTAAAGGAGAATTGTTTGACTCTAAAACTGCAATTTGGTTTAGACAAATTGCTAAAAACGGAGCTGATGTCGTACCGTAGGTTACGGTATTGAGTTCATACATTTCAATTTCTTTTGAAGGATCTGATCTCCACATAATCGTTTGATATTTTCGATCTTCTGGATGTATTAAGATCTGCCTATACATTTTTTTTATATCAGCTAGGATCACAAATTTATGTGTTCTGAATCGAATTAATATTGAAAACAAATCATTTTGTAAGGTGGGCCCTACTAGCAAGGTATCATTTAAACTGACTCCGTTGCTTGTTTTACATGAACCATCAAAGACTACCCGCAATTTGGTAGAAATACTTTGTTCTTTGATAACTGCATGATGTGGTAAGTAGTAACGCGTTCCATTCTTGTCAGATGTATTGATATTTTCATTTAGTTTTGACATGTGACCCAAGTTGAGGTATTCATTAATAAATTTTGAATATTCTGATTTTAAACTGGAGCTTTTGTTTAATTTATTTTCTAAATGATTAAAACATTTTAATGCTATTAGTTTGGATTGTCCTAATGTGGAGCAATTTACTTTTAACGGAAGTCGCACCATGAAGCGCCCTTCTTCGTCGCGACTATAATTTTCTAGGAAATGATCATCGCAGTATTTTTGTTCTTGGGACATTAATTGTTTATTGTTGGAAATTTCCTCAATTTCCCAAAATTTTAATAATTGATTTTCTAAGTTTACACTAGGCAAAGCTAAGCTACACGCATAAGATTGTGCAATGTTTACTTGAGGAGTGTTTATTCTTCCACCCAAAATGTGTTTTGCGTAAATAGGGTTGATTCGACGCGGTTTTAAATTGACCGACGCATAATATGGGCCAAAAAACTTCTGCTCCCAATAAAATGTCAATTGGTTTGGACATATTGAATTGAGGATCGGCTAGTTTAATATTCGCGGGAATTATGAAGTCCTCGCGATTCATGTTGATTACAGGTATATTATCAGTAATTTGATTTAATACGGAACAATTTATATTCATATATAATACCACTAGAGATAAAATTTTGTCGGCAAAATTGTTCGATTGTTATGAAAGTTTGTTGCTTGATAATTTCGCGAATGACATTTGTCAAAAAATCACGAGCCGTACGGCGAGTGATTTTTAATTAAATGTCATGAGCGAAATTGTCAAAAAGAAACAAACTTGAATACTTACAAGAGAACAATTTTGCCTACAAAATTTTATCTTGAGTGGTATTCGACATGACTATTTTACGAGAGAAAAATTAAGTCTATTTTCACTTAAAAAACTTATTTTTTACTGCAAAACGCAATGCGATGCAAAAATGTCAGTTTGACAATGATTTAATTTCCAAGCTGACTTGAACGTTTAAAACGTCAAAAAAATTGTCGCTGAAATACCATGTTGTTAGTTTTGCCAAGGTACTTGTTTTGTCACCTGAATACTTGATTTTATTGTCGCTATAATACACTCTAGTGAAATAGTCATTGAAAATCCGTTATGTATCGATTCGATATTTAAGTTACAGGCATATTTAACAAGGCTGTTGCTGTTATTTATACCACATATAGGTAAATTAACTTCAATTAAATTAAGAGATAATAAATTAGCTGCTGCTGTGGTTATAAAATTGGATTGGGCACCTGGATCTAGGAGTGCTCTAAACCTTTGATAATTTCCGACTTTATCTTTGATTTTGATTATACAAGTGGAAAGTAAAACTTGATGCGGTAATAATGAATTAGAATAATTATTGCTTGACGTGTGAGGAATAACCGAAGTGTTATTATGCGTTTCTGATGCATTATTTGTAATACTATTAGTACGAACAAAGGGTTCGCTGATATGCAGTAGTTCGTTATGTTTCTTATTGCACTTTTTACAAGGGAATGAGAAACAATAGTTTGTTAAATGGCCTTTTCGTAGACAATTGAGACACAATTTAATTTTCTTACATTCTGAAATTCTTGATTGAACTGATAATGCTAGGAATTTACTACATTGGTAAATTAAATGTGATTCGTTACAAAAGGTACACGTTGGGTTTTGAGTAGAGGCGTGATTTGTCGTTTTTTGTATAACGGGGTTTGATTTAAATGATTGAGAATTTTGTGACATTTTAGCCTGTTTGTTACATAGCTTGGATTCTAATACTTGGCAATGATTTTCTAGGCAATCGATAAAATCTTTTAGTGTCGGGATTTCAAATTTTACTGCAGCCTTTTCCCATTCGTCTAATGAACTGTTATCCAATTTGCTACACACTATATGAATGATCATAACATCCCAATGTTCAGTAGGTAGCGTCAACGACTTTAAGACCTTTAGATTCATTGTTGTTTTGTCGATTAATTGTCGCAACGATTGGGGAGACTCTTTTGTTACTAATGGTAATGAAAATAGTGAATTAACATGATTTTTTATTATTAATCGTTTGTTGTGATAGCGCGCTTTTAGTACTTCGAAAGCAATTGGATATGATTCTGAAGTTGGAGCTAATGAATTAAGTAACCGATATGGTTCCCCTTGTAGACATGATTTTAAATAATGAAATTTTTGTACCTCAGCTATGTTTTTCTCATTGTGAATGAGTGACGTAAATGATTCGTGGAATGAAACCCAGTCCTCATGCCTGCCATTAAATTTTGGCAAATCTAATCTTGGCAATTTCATTTCCGCTTTAATTGTGCTTTCGATCGCGCCGTTTTGATTGTTTGAATTATTACTGTTGTTACTATTGGGACCAGTAATCTTTTTAATTAAAGTCATGATTAATTTAGATAATTTAGATAATTTAATCTAAATGTCCTTATGAAAATATAAAGTTCGTAGAAGAAAACAAAGGCCAATAAATTTTATAATTACTGTGTCAAGGGTACGATACAATTAACAATAATAGTATATTATCATACAAGGACGTAAAATGATGTTTCACGGGTGATGTTTCACTTGCGAATCGAGGCGTACGTCGAGATTCGCAACCGTCTGAGATCGAAAAATTTACGTCTTGTGTCATACAGTATTTTTTATTCAATTGCAAATTTAAATAAAAATAAATAATTTAAAATAGTTTATTCAACTACAAACAATATTTAAGTTAATTGTACGTAACCTCAATTTTTTTGGCACAATAGTAGTGATTTTATCAATACCCTCAACCCACCGTGATCACTTTGCTAAGCAACCACCAATCTGATCGCTGGTTGCCTAGCAAATTAGTTACCTGAGTTGAGTTTATTTCTGAAGGCACTGTAGAAGTAACTATTTATAGAAATTAGATAAAGTAGGTTCCTACCTGTTTAGAATAAGAACTCCACATAAATGTCAACAGGTGAGGCGTCCGTCTATGCATAATTGGGAACCGTGACGCTCTCTAGACATTAAAGTGGTTCTCGTAGTAATAAAATTGAAATATGTATAGCTACTATATAAAAGGTAGCTGACTCGTCAGACATCTTGGGCCCCACGTCAAAGTGACATTTACAAAAGGCCGATAAAACAGTTCTCTGTTCGATTACTATCTATGTATGTTTATTACATCAAATGTCACTTTGACGTAGGACTCAAGATTGGTTGACGAGTCAGCTACCATTTTTGCCGGCTTCAAAAGAGTACTCATTACCAGGAACTTCTTTTTCCATTTATTTTCTTGAAGAAGAATTTAAGCCAAAAAGTTTCTTTTGTGGTAGAGTAGTCCTTTTACAAAAGAAACTTTCTGGCTTATCTTCTTCTTCAAGAAAATAAAGGAAAAAAAAACATACGTAAGCCTAACCCTTATTTAAAAAATTACCAGGAACGTACTGTATATTCTAATAAAGAATGCTGACCTTAAAATAATTGTATAAAAGGAGTGTTCTTTTCAATTCGATACCAAATTTGATGAAGATGAAATTCATTGTTTTACTTGGCATTTTCCTGTGCGTTGTAATTGCAGTTTCAGCTGTACCAGATGGAGGTAAAGTTGATTCGTATTTAGACAATTTTTAATTCATTTAACAAAATTTTTATATTTTGTGGTAGTTCAAGTTTTGACCTTGGCATGGGCAGGAGTTACAAATGTGAAATTTCAATTTAAATTTTTTAGTAACTCAGACGTTTTTGAACAGATTTTGAAATGCTGTCGACTCAGTGATCAAATTTTTGAAATCTGTTCAAAAATGATAAAAAAAAATTGAAAAAATGTGTTTTTTTCTATAGCAAACGTTAAAGTGTGCTTTGATCAACTAAAATTAGTCGATAAAATAGAATTTTAACAACAAGGATAGATAAAGTAATACTTTAACATCAAGGATAGATAATAGTTATTTATTATACAAGACGATAAAGGGATAATTTAACTACTGAGTGGAAGAGTGTTAATTCACGAGTGGCGTTAGCCACGAGTGAATTAACTTTCACGAGGTAGTTAAAGAACCTTTATCGTCCTGTATAATATGCTATTTTTTTCTATAGCAAATGTTAAAGAAAAACCAATTACAAATTAAATTATTATTTACAAAATTTATTAAAAATATTTGAGTAGTGTGCGGTTGCTATGTGAGTAGTGGGTTGCTATAACTTCATGGTTGATATTGGGGTTGTATTACTTTATCTATCCTTGCTGTTAAAATTCTATTTTATCGACTAATTTTAGTTGATCAAAGCACACTTTAACGTTTGCTATAGAAAAAAGTAATTTATTTTTTTAATACATTTTAATTATGCACATATTACTTCATTTCAGCTCATTTTTTCGGTCTGTATTAACAAAAACTTCAATTGTGCAATTAACATTATCAGAAATGTCTATTTTTGCCACAGAATCAACAATTGAAATTTTTTGCTGTGCTAATTGCACTGATGTAGTGCTCTCGTTTTCTACCCCATTCAGTACATGTTTCGATACGGCAATCTTAGGAGTCACAGATTCTTCGATATAAGTCCCTACTACAGATGATGATTTCCATCCTCCCACTCCCTTAACTGTGATCAAATCAGCACCAGAGTTTTCCAACATTGTAGCTGCAGAGCTACAGAAACAATGCGCAGTGTACATTTCTGAGTTTGGTAGCTTCAAGAAATCTGAAATATTCTTAGAACAGGTTGGATGGTGCACTTTTTCTGACGGTACTTAAGAAAAGCCACGTTTTTGGAACGCAAGGCGACGTATTTTCTTGTAATTTCCAACACACTCAATCCACATTCTTTGTCAGTAACACAAGAAACCCGATCTTTCTTGGTTTTGGTATCAACAAGTGAAACGAGCTGTATCTGCAAATATTTAGTGACATTATTTGACAGCGCATTCGTTGAAACTATTACTTACTTTGAAATGTCACAATTTTCATTTATCAGTAGTGTACTCTTTAGCAATGAATAAAATAAGACCATAATGTTGTTGATGGCTTGACATTCTTTGACTTTTCCGAAAAGTATGCCATAAGTACTGTTTCACTTACACTGTTAATGTTCTTCATGCTTTTCCATTTTTGAAAACACTAGTATCCCTTCTCATAAATCACGTGGCAATTTATATTACATTTATTGCCTCTGAAGCCTTTTTTTGAACATCTAATGCATCTTTTAATTCGTACATTTTTACAAAAAAAGTGAAAAAAACGAAGTTGTTTACAAACAACCCCAATAGCAACCATGAAGTTATAGCAACCCCGCTACTCACATAGCAACCGCACACTACTCAAATATTTTTAATAAATTTTGTAAATGACAATTTAATTTGTAATTGGTTTTTCTTTAACATTTGCTATAGAAAAAAATAGCATATTATGCACGACGATAAAGGTTCTTTAACTACCTCGTGGAAGTTAATTCACTCGTGGCTAACGCCACTCGTGAATTAACACTCTTCCACTCAGTAGTTAAATTATCCCTTTATCGTCTTGTATAATAAATAACTATTTGTCCAACTGTCAAAAAAACGACAAATTAAATCTTATTTACAAATCGCGAAGTTTGCTATTTTTTAATAGTAGCATTTTTTAGTTTGTTATCCTTAACAACGTTAAAAAGTGTTTTTCATTTCCGTTAAAAAAGCGTGTTTTCACTGTTTAGCGTTAAAAATTGTTTCATTTTGAAAATTTAAATTCTCCTGTCAGTTGAATGATTTTGATTAATTTTTTTATTTTTGGATGGTTTTTTACAATTGTACAAAAAATATTGTTTGTATCACGAGCGCGAAGTGTTTTTAATGCTTTTTTCATTCGGCAACCCTCTTGAAAAAAGTACATCTCGCGCCCTAAAAACACTGACTTCGCGCTCTTGATACAAAAATAACTATTTTGATGCTATTCTTTGCAATTTGTCTTTTTATATAACTTAGTGGACAGAGTTACAAATGTAAAGGTTTTTGAATAACTACGCCGTTTCTACACCGATTTTGGAATGCTCAGTGTCAGTGATCAAATTTTAGAAATTTTAGCGAAATTGCAAAAAAATTTGAAAAAATATATTTTTCCTACTTTTGCGTCTAAAATCGTACTTTACGCTTCATGAATGCACGTCTAAAGTTAGTCATTTCGATCGAACGAAAGTACATAACCAGAAAAAATTGTACATAGGAAAGTATATAAACAAAAAAAATTATATATAGAAACAATATAATCAAAAAAGAAGTACGACATATTTAAAAAGAGGTGTGTCTTCAACAACTGTCATACATAACCTAAAAACTTCCAAGTAAAATTTATTTAATTTTGCAAAAGGAGGAAAAATTTTGTATGTATCACGAGCTAAAAGCGTTTTTAGGCGTTCAGTCGATTATTTGCGACCTCAACTTCGTTTCGGTCGCAAAAACGACTTCACGCCTAAAAACTAGCTTTTAGGCTCTAGATACATAAATAACTATTTCATACTTTTATTTGCAAGTTGCGATTTTTTTAGCTTTTTTTTAATAACTCCGCCGTTTTAACACCGATTTCGAAATGCTTTTGAGACAGTGATCAAATTTTGAAGATCTTTTCGTAAATGTAAAAAAATATGTTTTTGATACTTTCACTGCAAGTTGTGATTTTTTTTGGCTTTTTTTGGTATCTAATTTACAGTAAAAAATAAGCTTTTTGTAATTTGGCATGATATTTGATATAAACTTAAATTCTCCAGAATGACCAATCATTTTCTGACATTTTGCGATATTAAATTCTATTAAACAGGGCGATTCAAATTCGATAACAATTTTAGATTTTTCAAAACAACGTTTTGGTTTTGAATTACCATTATCAATCATTCAAAAATTTTAAATACGGACCTCCATTTTTTGTTATTTTATGTTTGAGTTTAGCTTTTTAATGTAAATGCAATGATGTGCCAAACGAAAAAAGTTTTCGTTTTTTCTATTTAAAATTTGTTACTAAGTAAAAAAAAATCGCAATTTGCAAAGAAAAAAAGTATCAAAAACATGTTTTTTCCATTGTTTTAGCATTTTCAAAAAGAGCTCAACAATTTTATCACTGTCTCAAAACCATTTTAAAATCGGTGTAGAAACGGCGCCGGCGGAGTTATTCAAAAACCTTTACATTTTCAACTCTTGCCCACTAGTAGAAAAACATTATGTGCCCATGCGAAAGTTAATCTTGCTTCTTGACTAAGGTGATTGAACTACTTGTATAAATCTAAATACGCATACATACTGGCCAGCAAACGAGTACTTCCAGTTGATTTTAAGATGCGCAGTACTAAAAGTGTGTGATCACTACGTAAGCTACATAAATTTTACATTTGAGCCTATGCACATGTCTGTTACTTCAAATGTCGTCTCTATTCCTGTTGTGCGCATTTGAACTGGAAGTTCTCGTTCGTTGTCCTGGACATAAAACTATTTACGGTATTATGAAAAGTTAATGCCTAATAACCGAAATTGACTTGGGTTTTTAAACCCTTTTATTAGTACTTAATAACCTCAATTAAATCACATTTTCTTTTAAGCTGAAGGCGGTAAATGCCACCAGGTCTACGAAGGCATTTGCAAACAAGTAAAAGAGTGCCCAAGTCAGCCTGATCATGACATAGTTCCAAGAATACCCTGTAAAGGAAATCTCAAATGTTGTTGGAATAAATAATTGTATTGAATTTACCACTAACAAAACTGTCTTTCACAGAAATTATAAATTTGTTTTTCACGTAACAAAATAAATAATAAAATTTTTTAAACTTAATTTTTTGGAGTGTATCTACAGTTGTTCCAGGAAATCTTTGCCGCCGTATGTCAAGATAAGTCGAGATACGTCGTTACAATTTATCGTTATATTAAGCAGCGCCAACAAAGATAGATGCTACATTACTTATCAGATTGCGTGTTTTTACGTACTTAGCCGAGTTCTGTACCGGCAAAGAATCGCTGGAACAACTGTATGTTTTTGTATAATACAGGTTGTCTTAATACAAAGTCCTCCGGTTTCCAAGTTAAAAGACCTTAAAGTTCAATTTTTAATACTTTCTTTTTATTATAATTTCCACAAATGTGAAAATATTTCCTTCAAATTTGGAGCAGGTGCTTATTATTACGAAGTATATCAGTAGAAAATTTTTCATGAAGTAGGCTTGACTATAAGAGGCACTTAACCTAACTTCTCTAATTTGTTTTAGCTATAACTTTGTTATCGGTAAAATTTTTTTCAATATTATGTTATTTTCTGAAAGATAATTAAAAAACAGAAAACTAAGTTACTCTTAGTTCATATGCATAAAAGCAACCGTTTGTCTTAAAATTGGCATTGAAGTTTTGAATTATTGTTCAGACGAGCAATTATCATGTAGCCATCATCACGAAAACGATGTGTAAAATATTGGAAAACATGTTAAACCAATAACATTGTCTTAAAATCAAAGGTACGTTGCGTAATAGTTCATCTAGGTTATTTTCCAAGAAGTTTGAATAGTGATTAAATTTCAGCTTTGGTGGAAGTACGAATGGGCCTACAAAACAATTTCTAATGATACTACACTAAACATTATTTGTAAATAAACGTTTTCCACTATTTTGTCCTTTGTTTTTGTGATCAGTGCTACTTAATAATTGCACGTCCTAACGACAACTCAATACTTCAATGGGGATTTTAAGGTTAACGGTTGCTTTTACGCATTCGAACTAAGAGTAACTTAGTTTTCTGTTTTTTAATTATCTTTCAGAAAATAACATAATATTGAAAAAATTTTCACCGATAACAAAGTTATAGCCAAAACAAATTATAGAAGTTAGGTTAAGTGCCTCTTATAGTCAAGCCTACTTTATGAAAAATTTTCTACTGATATACTTCGTAATAATAAGCACCTGCTCCAAATTTGAAGGAAATATTTTCACATTTGTGGAAATTATCATAAAAAGAAAATATTAAAAATTGAACTTTAAGGTCTTTTAACTTATAAACCGGAGGACTTTGTAGTAAGGTATATTAGGTTTAATCGGTTTATTTTAACCTAAAGAATCTGTGACCAAGCGTTGTCCCATTCTTTATGAGACACCCTGTAATATACAATTTGTTTAATAAACGGAATAGTATTTTAAGGGCATGTAAAACGACCCTAAATGAAATAATAACATAAACTGCATTTTGTTGGATGCTTTTCAATGAACTTTAAAATCAAATCTAAACTGAAATCTAAACGATTTTGTAATTTTTGAAAATTAAAATATTTTTTCTTAAATTTTCCATGTAAAAACTATTTCAACTATTTACACTATTTACGATAAATATTCATGTAAATAATTACTGCTACTAATTCATCCTAAATATGGCCCCATGCCCATATGAAAAAATGAAATTCCTGAAATGAAATTGATAGAAGAAAACAAAGGCCACTGGAATTTTTAATTACTGCGTCAAGGGTAGCTACGATACAATTAACAATTCAAAGTGGATTTTACAAAATTTTATAGTTTTTTTTATAGTTCTTGCAATTTAAAATAAAACGTTATTATAAGTTTACCAGGAAATTGCTTTAAAACTTGAGAGGTTTCCAATTTTTTTTCATTGTTTGCCAGAATGACCTTAAAAGTCTGCCACAATGGCAAGTTTCAATATCGAAGTATGTAGATTAGCCGATTAGCGTTTAAGACCTTATATTAGTAAATTGCAGATACGAGGTCTTGCAGTCTTTTTGAGACATACAAAAATAATATGCACTTATTTATAAATGCATTAAATATCAATATTGCACATAATAATAATCTTATTAGAGGTAGGTTGAAACAATAAATTGTCACAAACCACATCATACCTATAATCTTTAAACATAATAATGTTATTAAAAATTTTTAAATAAATATTTTTTCTGAAAACGTCAAAAAGAGGCGACTTTGTGTCACTCAATAATATTATGTAAGGGTGAAGTTTATTATTTTTATTATTTTTTAATGTTTTTTTATTATTTAATATTTTTATATTATTTACTTGACGAAGTAAATTATAACCCACCAATTTTTTTATTTTTTTGTCATAAAAAAGCATTTGTACTGTAAAAAATTTAATGTTTTTTAAATTTTCCTTTATAATTTGCTTGTTGCGATTAATAATTAGCTTATTTTTATAAGTTAATTTAAAAAAATATCTGACAATTCAGCTACAAGTAATTGACAATAGATGGCGCTGTGTCCAAATATTAAATTCTTAATTTAAGTTTTATGATTGAAGAAAAAATAAAATGTATCCCATTTGTATCCCTTTGTATTTTGTATTTGAACAAAATTGTATCCCAGGCAGGCTTTACATAAATTTTTTCTAGAACAACATTGTTACCGTTTTATATTCTTGTTTAGTATGTTCTGAACAGAAAATTTATACTGTTCGATTACCAAAAAACTTTTGAACTGATAATTTCTAAATTCATGATAAAAAATATAATTATATAAAACTCTAGTCTATCACGTCAAGCAGTTGATCCTCTTTGGAATACAAGTCGACCCTTTTAAAAACTATCTGCTTCGCCCGGGATACAACTCAGATCCGCCGGTAAAAACTACTTCAACTAGAAAGTAATATCTCCACAATCTATTAAGAGATCAATCTGAAATTTACTACGGGATAATGAAACGCAAGTGTAACCACTTTTTAAATTACCCCATTCCTGTAGCTCTAATAATGTCATCGATATTATTATTAAACACAACACCCTGTGTACTTGAATGCAGCTTTTCAGTATAAATTTAATGAAACCATAATTTGATGCATTTGTCTTTCAAGGCTATTAAGATTTTAACGATTATTTGAAACTTAGCAATTACAGTGCTCAAAAGGCCATTTACGTTACAAAAGCAAAGCCGAATTTTACATATATTTTAAACAAGGTCCCTTTATAACACACTATATTTATTTGAAATGACAGACAGAACGAGCGGGTTTAACATACTTCCAGACGCCTTCTGACAGTATGAAGACGTTTTCTTTTGTTGACGCAGTTAGAATAAAACTTTACAGCATATTTGTTTATTTATTTTTATGTATGTCTGAGTTCTTGATTTCAACTTCAATAAAAATATTAAAAAAATTTACATGTTACGTTTCGGACGTACTATATATTCTAACAAAGATTGCTGACCTTGAAATAATTGTATAAAAGTAGTGTGCTTTTCAACACCCAATTAGTTAAAGATGAAAATCATTATTTTACTTGGCATTTTCCTGTGCGTTGTAAATGCAGCATCAGCTGCAGCAGATGGAGGTTAGTTGATTTGTATTTAGACAATTTTTAATAAATTTAAAAAATTTTTATATTTTTGTGGTAGTTCAAGCTTTAATCTTGCTTCTTGACTAAGATTATTGAGCTACTTGTATATATCTATTATAGACCGTCTAGAAAATATGCGGAATTTCATATTTTTGTAAAGTTGAATATACAGAGTGGTGGTTGATCTGATCACTAACCTGTACATAAAAATATTTATGGTATTATGAAAAGTTTTTAAACTTTTGCCTAATAATCGAAATTGGCTTAGGTTTTTAAATCCTATTATTAGTACCTAATAACATAAATTAAATTATTTTCTTTTCTTTAAGATGAAGGCGGTAAATGCCACCTGGTCAATCCAGGCATTTGCAAACAATTAAAAGAGTGCCCGAACCAAATTATGCCTCACATAATTGGAAAAATAATGTGTAAAGGAAAAAATATCGTCTGTTGTTGGAATAAATAATTGTATTGAATTTACCAAATAAAACTGTGTTTCAAAGAAATTAGAAATTTGTTTTTCACTTAAACAAATAAATAATAAAGTTTTTTAAGCTAGTTAAAGTTAATTTGTTGATATACAGATTGGGGGAGACTTTTCATTTTTGTACTGCATTTTACAGTTATTTATTTTTATAGAAATACTTCACATTTGAGGCTGAAATTAACTCATCTCCGAGACTTTAACGGCAAGTATTTGATAAACAAATCAGCATTTAATTGTAACTTTTGGTTTTGATATGCCTCCTAAATTACACCCTTAAATAAATGTATAGGACCTTCCTATGTCTCGAAAAGATTTTCCTAATCTGTATTATGTTTTGGTACGTAATATACAGGGTGTTTAATAAAGGGTATAGTATTTTAACGGCATGCAAAACGACCAGAAATAAAATAATAATATAAACTGCATTTGGTTGAATACTTTTCAATGTATTTTAAAATAAAATCTCAAATCTAAGAGATTTTGTAATTTTTTGACAGTGCAAATATTTTCTCTTAATTTTCCATGTTAAAACAACTTCAAATTTTTACACTATTTACAATAAATATTCACGTAAATAATTACTGCTACGAATTTAACCTAAATATGGCCCCATGCCCATATGAAGAAACTAAATTATTGATAGAAGAAAACAAAGGCCAATGGATTTTTTAATTACTGCGTCAAGGTTAGCTACGATACAATTATTAACAATTAAAAAGTGTTTTTACAAAAATTAGAGTTTTTTTTAAATTCTTGCAATTTATAATAAAACGTTATTATAAATTTACTAGGAAACTGCTTTAAGAGGTTTCCAGTTTGTCTTCCATTGTTAACCAGAATGATCTTAAAAGTCTGCCACAATGGCAAGTTTCAATATCGAAGTAAGTATGTAGATTAGCCGATTAGCGTTTAACCCTAGAAAGGCCACGATTTGAAATGCCCAAGAACTACCATTGGGATCCAAAAGACCCCAATTAGTAGAGCTAGAAATGCCAAAACTATGATTTTTTTTTAAATTTTATGGTAGCGTTGAGATCTTTAAAGTTTCGATAAGCTTAGAAAAACTATTTATTATTTTCATCTCATTGATAATCGTATTACCAGGGGCCCTAAAATAGTTTAAATAAAAAGGTTTATTATCTTTTGGCCAAAAAAAATTAAAAAAAAAAAATTTTTACTTTTTGGGCCCCAGCCTAGGGCCCGCGAAATCGACGTCTGAGCCGTCCCTGAATAACGACAAAATGATATCAGAATCACAACTTACAACAGTATTGCTTTATTACAGTAAAAGAAAATTATTTACATTAAGTTTTACTTGATGAAATATTGGCGCCTAGCAAACCTCACCCGGGAGTAATGCAAAATCATCGTTTTTTACGAATTTGAAATTTAACTGAAAAATGTTTTTACAATTTCATAATCTATATTAAAAGTTAGGAAAAGTCACCGAAAAGCACGACTGAAATTCGAAAATTAAGTATAAATATCTAACGATACAAATGACGCAAGTAGCAGGGAATTATATTAAGCATCCAAGTAAAAACCCACACTCGAAATGGATCACAAATAACAGTCAACCGACTTCTTGGTTTATATATATATTTCCACCAAAAATTGATGAAATAATGAATGTATACAGGGTGTCCCACTTAGCATGCTCACCATGGGGATCTCCTAAACTGTAAGAGATACGAAGTCGGTTAAATGACACCAAATGTAGCCTCTTTCATGGCCAACTCGATCCTACTTTTGTTTTTTGAAAAATATTATTAGCACTCTAGATATTTACAAAAAACTGAAAAAGTTGATTTTCTTTAAATGCCTATAACTTTTTTATTAATCAAAATAATTTAAATTTTCAAAAAAAGGATAATAGGCACTACTAAAACCAATAAATTTAATAAACAAAAGAATTTTTTTATAAGGGCGTTTTGGAGATATGATGCAAAGTTACATTTTTTTAAATGCAAACCTAACCTCAATTTTATGTTTTTGCAAAACTAATTACGTTCTCTTTTCAAAAATATACGTTTTTAAGTTTTTAAATTTTTTTTTTTAGTATTTTTTTATGAAATCTTTTACACTTTTTTTGATATTCTTATGTTTAATTTCAATTGTTTTTTTTTATTCAATTTTTTCAAGGGATATTTGATTAAAAAAATATTTTTAACATTAAATAACAAATTTATTATATAATTTTATGTTACCAAACAAGAATTTGAAAAATTAAGCCTATCAACCCATATACTTTTGAAAATAGAAAAAAATTAGATATGCAAAAACATAAAATTGAGGTTAGGTTTGCATTTAGAAAAATGTAACTTTGCATCATATCTCCAAAACGGCCTTATAAAAAAATTCTTTTGTTTATTAAGTTTATTGGTTTTAGTAGTGCCTATTATCCTTTTTTTGAAAATTTAAATTATTTTGATTAATAAAAAAGTTATAGGCATTTAAAGAAAATCAACTTTTTCAGTTTTTTGAAAATATCTAGAGTGCTAAAAATATTTTGCAAAAAACAAAAGTAGGATCGAGTTGGCCATGAAAGAGGCTACATTTGGTGTCATTTAACCGACTTCGTATCTTTTACAGTTTACGAGATCCCCATGGTGAGCATGCTAAGTGGGACACCCGGTATATGCCCATGTGGTTCGACATAAAATGTCAATCATGACAAGAAATTTTTTAGGTAAGTTCAAAATTTAAAGTCGTTAGAGAGGCTGAAGAGAAGACGATTAGAGAAAAAAAAATTGAACATATTACTCAGTAGTGCATAAGGCCACTTTTCCGCGGTATGAAATACACATTTTGTATGTCAAAATCATTTTTCGATATTCATTTGTATTTAAGTAATGACGTCATCAATAGTTTTTTTAAATGGCAATGTTCTTTTTTTCGTGTTTTTGGGTACGTTTTTTAATTGTCTAAATGGCAGTCAAGAAATAATATGGATACCTTTCGTAAAACAATTTTGGCGAAATAAATTATACCTTGATTTTTTAGTGTATTTTAGAACATTAACATTAACATTAAATAGAACATTAAAAAAACAAAACAACGGATGTTGGGAAAAACAACATTCTCTGTTTTTTTTAATTACACCAAGTTAGTACCTTAGTACCTTCTTTGAACTTTACCCTACTAGGAATTATAAATATTAGTGATATCAAACGGATATTAAAGTCGCTAAAGCTTAGAAGCGGAATGTCTAAATGTCAACTTTCCCCCGCCCATTTGTTGAATACGACCATTTTAACATTTTAATTACAGTGTCAAGGGTACGAAAGTATGATTTTACATGTTAACCCTAGAAAGGTCACGATTGGAAACGATCAAAAACTACCATTGGGGTTCTCGAGACCCCTATTAGTAAAATCCCCTATTGGTATTTTAAAGCGAAGATTTATAAATAATAAAATAAAAATAAATTTTAAAAGTAAGTACTGCACAATTCTGGAAAAAAAAACTTTCTCAGGAATGCGAGTTCTGCCTATTACAGTTAAATCGGGAAACTCATAATTTGCATTACATTCCTTAATTTTACCTACATATTATATTAATGCAGTTGCACAAATAGTTCTTGCAATTTATATTAAAACGTTATTATAAGTTTGCTAGAGTATTGCTTTAAGACTTAGGGGTTTACAATTTTTTTTTCATTGTTAACCAGAATGACCTTTTTTTGTCACAATAGCAAGTTGAGCTAGCAACGTTTATAATTACGAAATTTTAGCAAAGATAATATTTATGGAGACATTCTATTTGACCTCTAGAACACTGAGCGCAAAGTCTGACTTTGTCTAGGAGCCAGTCACTTTAGACCCCATGGTCCTCTAAACTCTAAAGGGGGTGAAGAAGTAACAAAAAATAAGTTGCATCAATAGGTCTGATATTTGGGTATATTATACAAAATAATAATCTAATTAAAAAAAAAATAGTGCCAGACATGTTTATTGGTGTTAAGACTGTCCCAGAGGGCCATAAAGGTGCTGAAATGAAAATTCGCAGCTAGCTCGTCCCAGTTGAATATTGCCACGAATGAAAATAAATTATAAAATATTAAATTGAATTAAAATGAATTTATAAAAGTTAAATTAAACAAACAAGAAATAACTTACATTGTTATTAGAATGCTTGTTCATCATATTAAGGGAGGTTGACCTGAAGTCAACATGAGAAATAGAGTTAGTTGTTAGTTAACCTTAGAGGAGATCGGTTGAGATCTAATTATGTTTTTAGTTTTAAGTATTAGTTGTTAATAAACTTTATTATTATAAATTACGGTGAACTTTTAATGATCCAAACCCCCCCGGTACAAAGTCACAAAACCAAACGTGACAATATCTCCACAATCTATTAAGATATCAATCTGAAATTTACTACGTATTAATGGGACACTGAAAAGCATCTATTTTAGTAACCACTTTTTAAATTACTCCATTCTTGTAGCCCTAGTAATGTCATGGATATTAGTTTTCAATACAGCACCTTGTGTACTTGAATGCAGCTTTTCAGTACAAATTTAACGATACCATATTGATGCATTTGTCTTTCAAGGATATTAAGATTTTAACGATTATTTGAAACTTAGCAATTACGGTGCTCAAAAGGCCATTTACGTTATAAAAGCAAAGCTGAATTGTATATATATTTTAAACAATGTCTCTTTATAACTATATTTGAAATGACAGATAGAACGAGCGGGTTTATCATACTGCCAGACGCCTTCTGACAGTATGAAGACGTTTTCTTTTGTTGATGCAGTTAGAATAAAACTTTACAGCATATTGGTTTGTTTATTTCTATGTATGCCTGAGTTATGGATTTCAACTGCTATAAAAATATTTAAAAAATTTACACGTTACGTTTCGGACGTACTATATATTCTAACAAAGATTACTGACCTTGAAATAATTGTATAAAAGGAGTGTGCTTTTCAACACCCAATTAGTTAAAGATGAAAATCATTATTTTACTTGGCATTTTCCTGTGCGTTGTAAATGCAGCATCAGCTGCAGCAGATGGAGGTTAGTTGATTTGTATTTAGACAATTTTTAATAAATTTAACAAAATTTTTATATTTTTGTGGTAGTTCAAGCTTTAATCTTGCTTCTTGACTAAGGTTATTGAGCTACTTGTATAAATATATCTATAGACCGTCTAGAAAATATGCGGAACTTCATATTTTTGTAAATGTGAATATACAGGATGGTTGGTTTTCTACTCTCCAGCTAATATCTGCTGAAACATTGAAGATAAAAAAAAAGTTAAATTAGAAACTTTTCAAACGACACCTCTTTTACAAAATAGCGCAAACAATTTTATTTCAAGGCCTACTTACTAGTTTTCCGGAAAAATATGTAACTTTGGTTTTTTAAATAGAACACTATATTTTTTACAGAATCGTATTCTAAATCAATTTCTCTTTACAACGATATATCACAAGTACCATTTTGCTTTCTAATAATTATGCCCAATATTTCAAAAAAATGAACAATAAGAGGGTTGTAGTGACTCTTCTTTAACATTAATTTATTTACTTATTAATAAACTAGGAAATTTCGGAATAAACTTTCACAAGTAATATATTATAATGTTTGTTCAGATTGTCCACCATGGAATTCAACATTTTATGGTCCTCTTTAACTATTTTTTCTGCAACACCCATCCTGTATTTTTTTTAAATATTGGGCATAATTGGAAAGCAAAATGGTACTTATAATATTTATACAAGTACCATATAAATATAAAGTAGGAAATTATGATTTTACATGTTAAATCTAAATAACAGAGAGGTCTGGTTATTAACCTGTTTGTACATAAAAATATTTATTGTATTATGAAAAGTTTTTAAACTTAATGCCTAATAACAAGTAATCGAAATTAGCTTAGCTTTTTAAATCCTATTATTAGTACCTAATAACATAAATTAAATTTTCTTTTCTTTAAGATGAAGGCGGTAAATGCCATCTGGTCAATCCAGGTATTTGCAAACAATCAAAAGAGTGCCCGAACCAAATTGTGCCAGCCATAATTGGAACCATACCATGTAAAGGAAGACTCGTCTGTTGTTGGAATAAATAATTATATTGAATTTACCAAACAAAACTGTCTTTCACAGAAATTAGAAATTTGTTTTTCACTTAAACAAATAAATAATAAAGTTTTTTAAGCTAGTTAAAGTTAATTTGTTGATATACAGATTGGGGGAGATTTTTTTAGACGTAGAAAAATAACATGCACTTATTTATAAATGCATTTAGTAGGCATAGCTATCGCACTTGCACATATTGCTGAGATGGACAACATTTTCTAATTTTGCCTTGTCAATTTCTCAAAAACCAAAAGTCAAAATGAAATTTTGATTTGTTTATCAAATAGTTACCTTTAAAGTCTCGGAGATGAGCAATTTTTAAATGATTTTTGTAAAAAAATAAGGTGACAATAATTAATAAGAATAATTTTTCATTTTTGTACTGCATTTTACAGTTATTTATTTTTATAGAAATACACATTCACATTTGAGGCTGAAATTAACTCATCTCCGAGACTTTAACGGCAACTATTTGATAAACAAATCAGCATTTAATTGTAACTTTTGGTTTTGAGAAATTGACAACGCTAAATTAGCAAGTGTTGGTCCATCTAAGCAATGAGTGCGACTGCGATAGCATATGCCTACTAAATGACACTCTTAAATAAATGTATAGGACCTTCCTATGTCTCGAAAAATTTTCCCCAATCTGTATTATGTTTTGGTACGTAATATACAGGGTGTTTAATAAAGGGTATAGTATTTTAACGGCATGTAGAACGACCAGAAATAAAATAATAATATAAACTACATTTGGTTGGATACTTTTCAATAAATTTTATAATAAAATCTAAACTGAAATCTAAGAGATTTTGTAATTTTTAAAAGTGCAAATATTTTCTCTTAATTTTCTATGTTAAAACTACTACAACTTTTTACACTATTTACAATAAATATTCACGTAAATTCACTGCTACGAATTTAACCTAAATATGGCCCCATGCCCATATGAAGAAATAAAATTATTTATAGAAGAAAACAAAGGCCAATGGATTTTTTAATTACTCCGTCAAGGGTAGCTACGATACAATTAACAATTAAAAAGTGTTTTTTAAAACAATTAGAGTTTTTTTATAATTCTTGCAATTTATAATAAAACGTTATTATAAATTTACTAGGAAACAGGTTTAAGAGGTTTCCAGTTTTTCTTCCATATATGACATATATGTAGATTAGCCGATTAGTGTTTAACCCTAGAAAGGCCACGATTTGAAACTCCCAAGAACTACCATTGGGATCCGAAAGACCCCAATTAGTAGAGCTAGAAATGAAAAAGCTATGAACTTTTTAAAAAAATTTTATGATACCGTTGAGAAATTTTCAATAAAAGCTTAGACAAACTATTTATTCTTTTCATCTCATTGATAAATGTATTACCAGGGACCCTAAAATAGTTGAAGTAAAAAGGTTTTTCATCTTTTGGCCAAAAAAAAATTGAAAAAAGGATTTTTTTACTTCGAATAAAAAAATTGTTACTAAAAAATTTTAATTTTCTTTATAATAGTTCTTGCAATTAGATAAAACTTTATAGCATATTGGTTAATTTATTTCCATATATGTCAGAGTTCATGATTTCAACTTCTACAATAGTGTTAAAAAAATTTACACGTTACTTTTCGGACGTACTGTATATTCTAACAAAGAATGCTAACCTTAAAAAAATTGTATAAAAGGAGTGTGCTTTTCAATACCAAATTAGTTAAAGATGAAAATCATTGTTTTACTTGGCATTTTCCTGTGCGTTGTAAATGCAGCATCAGCTGCAGCAGATGGAGGTTAGTTGATTCGTATTTAGACAATTTTTAATTCATTTAACAAACTTTTCTCTTTGGTAATTTCCTGCTTCCTAATTGATCACATCATTTTTATCACATCGATGCTAAGCGTCGCGACGTTCAACTTTTTAGTTTCTTATGGGGGCCTATCATTTTTTTTATCAAATATTACTCAGTAGGGTTTTCTAAATTGGGATACCAAACGACAACTTTTTATCTTATACTTTTCTTAATTTTCAAAACTTTTCAGGTTATCATGTTACGTAATGTTAATATTTTACTTTATGTTATTTTTTACGATGAAAAATAAGGATTAAAACAGTTTTTAAAGTTTTAGAGATGTAATTTAATCAGGAAATAAAATTTCATTACTAAGATTTAATAAATAACAATTTGATTTATTTTTATTTCCAGCTCAACTTACTTTTCTAAAAACTTAAAAGCTAAGTTTTAATCGTTATTTTTCATCGTAAAAAATAACATAAAGTAAAATATTAACATTACGTAACATAACATAACCTGAAAAGTTGTTAAAATTATTAAAAGTACAAGATAAAAAGTTGTCGTTTGGTATCCGAATTAAGACAAGCCTACTGAGTAATATTTGCAAAAAAAATGATAGGTCCTCCATAAGAAAATAAAAAGTTGAACCTCGCGACGCTTAGCGTCGATGTGATAAAAAGTCAAGTTTGGTATCGTTTGATAGCTTATTTGATCTTCTAAAAAATTTTCCTGAAAATTTTTTTTCTTAAGTAGGGTGAGGTGGGGCAGGTTCGGACGCGGGGCACATTCGGACTTTTCAAAATTTCGGTTAAAAGTTCGTGTTATTGCGCTGCGGAGGTAACAGTAGGTTGCTAGTGTGAAGCGTGTTTTTTGACGGTAGTTTCGCTTGTCTAGTGCAAAAAACAAAATTTTTAGTGAAGAAAAACGGTTTTCCAACAACCTGCAATAATTTTTGAGCTAAGTAACATAAGCTTTCCCGTTTTAATCCCTCAATTAAATTTACTGGCGATTGAAATCTGGTAACTGCCATACATAAACTATAAACGCGTAGTAGTTTCGTTTCACATAACATCAAGGCAAAAATTTTCTACCGTTTTAATGAAACTCCGTGCAAGTGGGGTACGTTCGGACAAGCTAATTCGGATAGTGAATTTACGTATCCGTTTCCAGTTTCTGCATTAACTCGACTTTAAAATTTTTTCTAAGTAGAACCCTTGGTTTCTGGACCCCTCAAATAGAAAACATTTTGTTTATTTTATATACCGGCATTGTTTTTTATCAGTTTTATGAGTAAAGAATTTTTCGCAATGTTTCAATGCTTTACTAGGTTTGTCCGAATGTGCCCCATATGTAGTCCGAACGTGCCCCACTGTGGGGCAGTTTCGGACAAATACTACTTTTTTTTTAAAAATCTGTAACAGAAAAACTGTGTAATTTTACTGCCTTTTCTATATACCGTGTCGTAGGCAAATGATGGTGTTACAAGTTGAATACAAAATAGGCACTACATCACTATAAATAACAGCGCAATCGGTGTTTAAAAAAAATTGTCCGAACCTGCCCCACCTTCCCCTACGCCATTTTGAAACTACAGTCGAAAAACAAAATTCCGAATTTTCAGTTTTTCTGCATTATCTCAGAAACCATTTTAAATTTTGGAATTTTCTAAACGGATTCTTAAAGATCATCAAAATATACAACTTTAACTCTTCCGTAACTCTTACGGATTCCGAGATCCCAATGTTAGTACCACTTAAAAAATCACCCTGTATACACCCAATCTACCCACGTTACATGGGTAACTTTGTTATTAGAAGAGATACAGAGTCGGTTAAATTAGCAAAGTTGGGCAAAATTATACGGCCATTCAAATTCCGTTAAGAAAAATTAACATTGTTGCCAAATTTCTTAGTTATTTGACAAAAACTAAAAAAATGAATTTTTTTTAAATGGTTATAACTTTTTATTAATGGAGATAATTCCAATTTTAAAAAAATAGGTAAAAGGCACTACTAAAAGCCAAATAAATTAATAACAAAAATATTTTTTTATAGCGCCGTTTTGGAGATATGATGCAAACTTATGTTTTTTTAAATACAAACCAAACCTCAATTTTCAATTAGCTTGTCATTGAAAAGCTAATTTTTTTCTCTTTTCAAAAATGTAAGGGTTGATAGGGTTAATTTCTCAAAATTTTTTAGTACTAGAGAAAACATTTTTATTTTAGAAAATAAATTACTAATTTATGTCAAAATAAATTTTAAAAATCAAATTACCTATGAAACAATGGATTATAAAAGAAACAAGTGAATTAAATAAATTAATTATTGACAATATATAAATATAAACCTATGTACCAATGGCGCTAATAATCTTAGAAATTGAAGCGCCATTTACTGATTAAATAAAAAATAAATTAATATATCAAAAAGAGTGAAAAATAATTCGAAAAAAGTACTAAAACATTTTGAAAAATTAACCCTATCAACCCTTATATTTTTGAAAAGAGAAAAAAATTAGCATTTCAGTGACATAAAATTGAGGTTAGGTTTGTATTTAAAAAAACATAAGTTTGCATCATATCTCCAAAACGGCGCTATAAAAAAATATCTTTGTTATTAATTTATTTGGCTTTTAGTAGTGCCTTTTACCTATTTTTTGAAAATTGCAATTATCTCCATTAATAAAAAAGTTATAAGCATTTAAAGAAAATTCATTTTTTTAGTTTTTGTCAAATAACTAAGAAACTTGGCAACAATGTTAATTTTTCTTAACGGAATTTGAATGGCCGTATAATTCTGCCCAACTTTGCCAATTTAATCGACTCTGTATCTCTTCTAATAACAAAGTTACCCATATAACGTGGGTAGATTATTGTCACCCTGTATTCTTTATACAGTGTATAAAGAATATTTATGATATTATGAAAAGTTTTTAAACTTTTTTATTAATACCTAATAACCGAAATTGACTTAGGTTTTAAACCCTTTTATTAGTACCTAATAACCTAAATTAAATTTAGTTTTCTTTTAAGCTGAAGGCGGTATATGTCACGTGGGCAGGCCAGGCATTTGCAAACAACGAAAAGACTGCCCAAATCCAGCTAACTTGCTTATAATTGGAAGTATACCCTGTAAAAAAGGTCTCTTATGTTGTTATGATAAATTATTGTATTGAACTAACAAAACTGTCTTTCACAGAAATTATAAATTTGTTTTTCATGTAAACAAATAAATAATAAAGTTTTTTAAACTAGATAAAGTGTATTTTTTGGTATACAGGGTGGTGACCGGACCTCTCGGTCATACAGATTTAACATGTAATAACATACTTTGGTAATTTCCTGCTTCCCAATGTATTTTAGAAAGAAAATCTTCAAATAAAAGTTTTAGAGAATAAAATTCTGCATCTACATGAATAAACAAAATTAATTTTGGACGCTTTATAACGCCTGAAATTTGATTTGAAAATTCCCAAAATTTGCAGAAATAGCGATTGCCATGAAATATTCCCATTAAAAATTATCAATATTTGACATTGACATCTTTCAAAATTATTTTTGAGGGTAATTTAAATTAACTGAAACTAAAAATGAAGTAACTTTTAGGGATGATATCATACGTAAATATTATTTATTATTAAATAAATTTAATAATTGAATAAAAAATGCAGAATTATTTTGACAGATAAAGCATAAAATATTTGACAATTTAGAATTGTGTTTCAAGGCAATCGCTATTTCTGCTAATTTTCGGAATTTTCAAATTAAATTTCAGGCGTTATAAAGCGTCCAAAATTAATTTTGTTTAATCATGTAGATGCAGAATTTTATTCTCTAAAACTTTTATTTGAAGATTCTCTTTCTAAAATACATTGGGAAGCAGGAAATTATCAAAGTATGTTTTTACATGTTAAATCTGTATGACCGAGAGGTCCGGTCACCACCCGGTATATGTTTTTGTACGTAACATACAGGGTATAGTGTTTATTAGAAGATAAAGGCATGTAGTACTACTCTAAATAACATAATACCATAAACTGTATTTGGTTGGATACTTTTCAATTAATTTTAAAATAAAATCTAAACTGAAATCAAAACGATTTTGTAATTTTTGAAAATTAAAATATTTTCTCTTAATTTCCCATGTAAAAACTACTTCAACTATTTAAACTTTTTACAATAATCAATAAATATTCATTTAAATAATCACTGCTACTAATTTAACCTAAATATGCCCCATGCTAATATGAAGAAATGAAATTATTAATAGAAGAAAACGGATTTTTAATGACTGCGTCAAGGGTAGCTACGATACAATTAACAATTAAAACTGTTATAGTTTTTTTGTAGATCTTGCAATTTATAATAAAACGTTATTAGTTTAACAGGAAACTGCTTTAGAGCAAACACAACCTAACCTGAGAACACCACGTGATGACCGTTAAAGTTGCGCAGTAGTTTTGTGCTGCCGTTGTTTAGAAACGGACTAAAAATAGTTGCTTAAATAGTTATTACTTATTACAGTTGAATTTTTAAAAGACTACCGACACGTGACTTTTCGACTACTCAATAAATAACATACGTTTATAGTACATTGCAATACATGGTCGGTAAGTGCATAGTTAACAAATCCAGAAAATGTTAGCAAAACGAGTTTTTTTAATTTTCGAGATTTGTTAAGAAAAGCACTTAACGATCCAAGTATTGCATACTATTTTTTGCACAATCGTGAAAAATAACTAATAATAAATTCATTTTTTAAACTGACACTAGAGTTGGCAGTTGTAAATAATTTTTATAATTTTAAAGTTTATTCAAAATAGTAACCGCTGGAGAACAATGTTGTCCCAGTAACAAGAATAAAAGTAACAAATAGCTCAAACATCTGTTTCACTTACCACCCTTGTGCTTTTGGTTAAATATTTCGAAATCATTATTTTATTGTTTCTATGGACACATACAATGGTTTGGTAAAATCAACTTCCTATTAGTATAAACATTGTTGGTAAGTACAGAATAGAACACGATTGTGCAAAAACATTTTTATATTAGTAAGGGTAAGCATAGAAAGAAACAGAAAATACAAAAGGTGTGTTTCAAACACAAGTAAAAGTATAACACATACGTTATAAAAATTTTGTAGCATGAGAGTGCGATAGAAAAAGACAGAATATAAAGGGAATTCGCTCATATAATTTATGTAAGTTCGTATTTCCGCTTGTGAAGTGTCAAGATTGACATTCGTAGGTTAATTTTTAATACGACACATAGATGCCGTGGCAGTACTACCAAATGTCATGATATTTTTTACGCAAAAGGAATAGAAAAATGCAATTTTTAGATTTTTTAACAGTCGTTTTAACATAAAAATGAAATGAGGTAATGTTTTTATACAACCAAACACAGTATTTTTGCGACATTTTTTATTCAAAGAAAATTATCAAATATTCCATGTATAGCGACATCTAGATTGCCAGCTTTTAATTTCTATTTAGAAAATATGAATCTAGACCTGATTTGACGAGTAATTTGCATCTTAATTCATATGCACTGGATTGGTCACGTGTCGGTAGTCTTTTAAAAATTCAACTGTACATTACTTTTGTCGAAGCAAAATAATTACAAGCATTTTAATAATGTAAAGATTACATTTATAAAGTATACATTTAATCAGTAATTAATTATTATTAGTACTTCAAATAAAAATTTAAATTATTAGGTAATTATTTTAAATTTTGACAACTTTTAAAAGATTTTTTTTTAAATTAATAACTAGTTCCGCCACTGGATTCTGAAGCCACGCCTCGTGCAGGTTTGGTCATGTGATGTGCTTAGGTTAAGTTGGGACTACTCTAAGACTTAGAGGTTTCCAATTTTTTTTTCATTGTTAACCAGACTGACCTTAAAAGTCTGCCACAATGGGAAGTTTCAATATCGAAGTGTGGAGATTAGCCGATAAGCGTTTAAGACTTTATATGTGCAGAAGAGCAAGTGAGAAAGCTGTAGAAAAAGACGCTCAAACATTGCTTTCACCATAGTTTTGACGTATATATTCAAAATGCAAGCAAAATATGATTATTGGTGAAAATAAAAGTAAATTTCTTTCTACATAGGTATGCGTACAAAACTTGTAACTGTCAAATAAGTGCTACGAGTTATTCGCGTGTACGTTACCTCTTTCTCTGCAGAAAGGATAGGCAAGTATAATAGTATTTGGTCTCTCCTGTAAAATTAAGTAAATTGCAGATACGAGGTCTTGCAGTTTGAACGACCATATGTAACCATGGTTATGAATTTTGCTTTCTCCGCAGAATTGCATACATATGGCAATCCCTGTTAACGTTACTTTTTGGACGTACTGTATATTCTAACAAAGAATGCTGACCTTTACAAAATTGTATAAAAGGAGTTTGCTTTTCAATACCAAATTAGTTAAAGATGAAAATCATTGTTTTACTTGGCATTTTCCTGTGCGTTGTAAATGCAGCAACAGCTGCAGCAGATGGAGGTCAGTTGATACGTATTTAGACAATTTTTAATTAATTTAACACAATTTTTATATATTTTTGGTAGTTCAAGCTTAATTCTTGCTTCTTAACTAAAGTGATTGAACTACTAGTATTAATCTAAATACACATATACCGGTAACCAAACTTCTGGGTCATTTAACAGAATTTTATGCTCTAAAACTTTCTTTCTAAAATAAATTAAGAAGCAGAAAATTATGACTTTACATGTTAAATCTATATGATCGAGAGGTCTGGTCACTAACTTATTGTACGGAAGAATATTTATGGTGTTATGAAAAGTTTTAAAACTTTTTATTAATGCCTAATAACCAAAATTGATTTAGGTTTTTAAACCCTTTCATTAATACCTAATAACCTAAATCAAATTTTATTTTCTTTTAAGAGGAAGGCGGTAAATGCCACGTGGTCCAGCCAGGCATTTGCAAACAAATGAAAGAGTGCCCGACTCAAGCTCAGCATCTCATAATTGGAAAAATTCCTTGTAAAGGTGCTCTCAAATGTTGTTTCAATTTTTAATAAATAATTGTATTGAATTTACCACTAATAAAACTGTTTTTCACAGAAATTATAAATTTGTTTTTTATGTAAAAAAATAAATAATAAACTACAGTGAAAGTCGCGAATAACGACGTCGCTTATAACAACAAGTCGCATATTGCGACGGGGATTTGAAAGTTTGGTTGGATTGTATTCAACTCAATGCAAAAAAATTCGGATATAGCGACGCCGGTAGACCGGCTATAGCGACGAAGTCGCTTTTAAAGTCCGCAAAAAGCGAAAATTTTTGGTTTGGCAGGCCGGGTATAACGACGTGACGGGGTAATTTTAAGACTAGCACGTGGTTTTCGGTCTCACCTGGCGATATTTGCAATCTACGGCTGCAAATATCATCCGGCGCGGACGGCAAAAAATGACTTCGAGAAAAAGAAATTTTATGTCTATTTCATGGTGCTTTATTAATAAAGAATTTTTGAGAATAATAGAAATGAGTAAGTTTTGATATAACGACGACCGGGTATAACGACCCTTTTTAGTCAGTCCCTTCGCCGTCGTTATATCCGACTTTCACTGCAGTTAAATTTAATTTTTTGGTATGTCATATACCGGGTGTTTAAGGGTATAGTATTTCAACTGCATGTAGTATGACCCTAAATAAAATAATAATATAAACTGCATTTGCTTGGATGCTGTTTAATTAATTTTAAAACAAAGACCTGAAATCTAAATGGTTTTGTAATTTTTGAACATTAATAGTATTTTTTACAACATGAGATGAAACATACGTTTTTTTCGTGAGATAGAATTCTATCTCACGAAAAAAACGGATTTCATCTCGAGTCGTAAATGCTATTTTTTCTACGACGATAATTAGTACATTTTAAAAAAATAATTCTTTTTACTAAAATGTGAACCGACCACAAAAAAACTGGTTTCACCTCATGTTGTAAACAATATCCGCTTGTAATAAAACTTTTTCTCACTAGAGACGAAAATGCTATTTTCGTAACGAGTAAGTGATGACGAAATGCTTATGCCCGTTTTCACCGACGGTTCCTAAGCAATTGCCTACGTAAGAACTGCCTAACGCTAAGACAATTTCTAACCCGAGGCAAAAATATTAATAACCATTACGATATCGCTATATGAATACCTTTGTTTATCTTATTTAGGAACCCTGGTGCGCGTGGTGAAACGTGGTGAAGAGCAATTTCAACTTAAAAAATGCTAATGTCAGATTAAGCAATGCCTAACTTTAAGAATCGTCGGTGAAAACGGGCATTAGTTTCACATATGGGAGTAGAAAAAATATATTCTCTTAATTTCCCATGTAACAAATACTTCAACTATTTACACTATTTACAATTAAATATTCATGTGAATAGTTTACTTTATATTTAACCTAAATATGGCCCATATTCATGGGGCCCCCATGAAGAAATGAAATTATTGATTCAAGAAAATAAAGGCCAATGAATTTTTTAATTATTGCGGGTTTTGTTTTTTTTATAGTTCTTGCAATTTATAATAAAACTTTATTATAAGCTTACTAGGAAATCGCTTTAAGACTTGAAGAGGTTTCCAATTTTTTTATTATTAACCAGAATAACCTATACAGAGTGATTTTCAAAAACCTTAAAACTCTGCCGCAAAGACAAATTTCACTACAGAAGTATGTAGATTAGCCGATTAGCTTTTAAAGGCGAGATTTGTGTCGATACAAATGGCGATACTTGTAAGTAGCTGAAAATTATATAAAGTATCAAAGGTCCCGTTGGAACAAAAATAAAATAAGAGTTAAAAAAAACATTGAAGACGGTCATACTCTACAGTAAAAGTCTACAGTAAAATGTAAAAATCTACAGAATTTTGTCATGAAAATCGCAAGTAAATTCCTCGGTCTCTTATCCAAGAGTCTGGCAGTGGACTCCCGTGGCACTTCTACAGCGTATCCAATTTAATTGGCTCACGATGGATTTTGGAAACGGTAAGAGATAGGTAGTTGATACGTTGACAGAAAATGAGTCTTATTGTCTGACCTGACCACTGGCAAAAAATTGAAAATGCTAAAGTGGTTGTGGAGTTATTGACAAAAAAACAAAATTTATATTTCAAGTTAGCAGGGTGAAACCGTCATGAACATTATAAAATCAGAACTAATTTTCTTATATGTCGTTAAATACACGAAAATTTACACTTCATGTAAAAATTTCATTTTTATTGTCGTAATATCGTGCTGAAGAAACTGTTTTTTAATTAATAAACTGTTAAGTTTTTAACTTTTTAATTTTTCCTTGTCAACAGCCACAGTACGACTTTAAACCTTCAAATGCTTTCTGAGACTCCATCTCTTAAACAAAACTCCACATATTACGTTCAAAAGTGGTTTCGAGATTCTATTACGTGTATCCTCAGCTTTACGTGTTCTTTGAGGCACAAACGACAAGTCAAGTTTCTTGTAAAATACCACGCTTCTTTGACTATTCTAGAAACTAAATAGAAAATAGAGTAACACTGAAATTGATCTTGTTGATCTTTATTACATAACATATACCGAAACATTGCATAATTGCAATGTTTGGTAGTACATCATCAATCAGTATTAGTTTTAGATCTAGACATTATTAAAAAATATTTTCTTTGATGCCCTCAAATGCAAGAAAAATTAAACCACTTTAGTACTTATACTATCGTAATTCGTTTTTTCCATTTATTAATTTATTTTGAATTATTAAAACGAAATATCTTCCATCCCTTGAACATTTTTGAGTTTCACAATTTTCTTGTTCTAATAAACCCAATTAAATTAAAATTAAATACCTGCAGTATAAAACAATTTGTCTGTGAAGAGGGTCATATGTGAGAAAGCTCAGTTGCAGTTAGTTGCAGTAATAAATTTAATTCACGCTTGCAAGACTAACGTCTAAATGAAGTACCTACTTGTAAAACTAGAAGTTTTAGCAAACTTTATAAAGTGCTTTGACAAGAAAAAAAAATCTAAAAAATTAACTTTTATTTGCAAAGGAATGAGAAATGCAACTAAAACAAAGTAATTCTTCTAATGACATTAATTAGCAATAAATTATCGATGGTAGTCAAAATTAAGCTTTTCTCAAAAATTTTTGTTCGGCCAACTTTCCTTTAAATTAGAAATTAATTCAATAAAAACTAATTTACTACAACGAATTAAACCGTGTCGGGTACACGCAGAGCAGCTTCGGGGTTTATTAAAAAGTTAGATATTGTTAAATTGAAAATAAAAATTAAATAATGAACGGAGCTTTGTTTAACGTGATAAATTGAGCGATGAGAATAATCAGTCACGTTACTGTCAATGAAAGATGTACATAAATATTTAAATTTTTTTCTATAAATAACATTTTTGTAAATTAATGTAAAAATGTAAATTTTAATTTAAAATTGTGAATTTTGAACTTTTTATAAAACTTTTTTTAGTTACTAAATCCTTTTATGCAAACAATGGCAATAACATTAAAGACGGTTTAAATGCAAATTCTTTTATTTTATCGTTCGGCACAACCATTACCTGAAATCTGTTGGAGTAAATGGCCTAAATTTGCGTAATTGGATAAATAGATAATTCATTCTAAATTGTTAATTGATAAGTAATTTATAGTGGTTTAATTGCTACCGAATGGCTGAATTATGACACATTTTAAAATTACCAGTTCATAATAATTTCATTTCTATAGATTAATGGACGAACATCGATTTATACAGAAGGTTCTTCAGTAAGTTACAAAAATTTAAAACAATAATTTTACAATTTACAGTACGAAAAGTATCATTTTCTCTTATTTTTCAGTAGGGAATTGTTTTGGTTAGAGAAATATCCTTGTGAAATTTTAATACGAATACTAATTCAACAAGATTATTCTATTTCCCATTGTCACGACCGCAACTGAGAACATACCGCAGTTTGTAAATGCGCTAAAAAGATATTTAGGCACTAATTTATTACCATCTTTAATTTTAAACAATCTGTCTAAAAGCCTAAAAAGGTTAATATAGTCTAGTCAACGAAGGTATTATAGAAGGCATGGAAGAGGGTGGAATTTTTTACTTAAGGAATGTGTTTGGATTAATCAGGAGGTAAAAATACTAAAAGTGACCTGTTCTAGCTATTTGGCTAAGGGAAGGAGGGAGATGGTGGAAAGGTCCCGTTTTTGGTTTTTTTTAAGGAAAAAAATATTCTTAGTAAAATGAATGCTTATCAAATTTCCTACAAGATTATTTTTGTTGATTTCCTTTCTATTCTTCTAGATATTTAGATATCTAGAATAGATAGATACATATTTCTAGATAAAATGGAGTTATAGCAACTTGAAAATCTTTGCGGGCATAAACAGTAAAAATAATTTAACTTGAGGTAAGTTCGCGCAGGTTTGGCCACGCCCCTTTAATAATTTAAATACGTTGACTACTGCGTTGGTGGGGATAAATACCAATATAGGTATCTTAACTTAAAATATTATTACATTATCTCGAAAACTATAAGGAATAGAGAAAAAATTAATAGAAACAATCTCATGGGAAATTTCATAAGCTCTCATTTCGATATTAATAATTATCCTTACAACGCATCGTTTTGAGATATAAGCGAAAACCCAAAAAACGGGACATTTCACCTTTCCTTCTCCCTCTCTCGCTCTCTTAGGGCCAATTCTACTTATTCTAGAATTAAGTCTTGAAATTAATTTTAGTCTGGGTATAAAACTGAAAAAGCGTTCTACAAGTATCGGATAAACACGGAATAGCATGGAATAGGATAACTTTTGATATAAGTTGCAGTATAACTTAATAGCATTTGTTCAAGTAGCCGATAAAACTCGGTTATTTTTATTCCGGGAGTTCTAGCCAATGAAAGTATTAAAAAATAAAAATGAAAAATTGTTTGTTGTTTGAGGTTATATAGTTATGTTGACATTTACAATTATCCATTAGACCTAAAATTTTAGGTCAAATAATAATTTTTTAGCTTGCAGTAATGTCAACATTATGTTCTGGCATTTAAATCAAGGCATAAAAATTTCAAGTCTAAAATGACATTATAGAACGCACGACATTTTATCCTTAGCCTAAGGATTACCTAAGGACCTTAGGTAATCCTTAGAGTTCGCCGTTAAAAAAAGTCCTAGTATAAGAATACCACAGTTTATCTCCATACTAAATATGCACTTGTAGAATTGCCCCCTCGCCATACAGTTATCACCGGGGACTTTTAGTATTTTTACCTACTTTTACTCCAAACACATTCCTGAAAAAAAATTCATCATCTTCCAGATAAACCAGACATTTTAAAATTTCTTAAGGTTTAGTAGTAGAATGTCAACTATTTTCTTTTCAGTTCTTTGACGTTAGTTACGTCCCTTTAAAAATAAACGACCAAAAAATTAACTAATAAATGTTGACTGAAAATAGCTATAACCTTGAATTTTTCTTTAATAAATTTGACTCTGTAAAGGCTCGTCTACACACACAGACTTGGCTTTCGATTTGCATGTGCAGGCGGCCTGCACAGTGCACAGGACACCTAACGCTGTCCTGACGCTAAGTTTTGGCCTGTACAGGCCGCCTAAACGGAGTTCACGGGCTCCGGTTTGGCATGTGCAGGCCGGCTGCACAGTTCAAATCGGATGGCAAGTCTGTGTGTGTGGACGGGACATAACTGTTGTCAACGAATTAAAGGATCGTCTACACACACAGGCGCCCTCCGGTTTGGCCTGTGCAGGCCGCCTGCTATTAGGACGGGCTATTAGGCGTTTACGCGGCCTGCACAGGCCAAACCGAAGTGTCTGGACAGCGTTCAGGTGTCAAAGCGGAAGGCAAGCCTGTGTGTGTAAACAGGCCTTAACAAAACATTTGATTTTATAATTGTATCAAAATTCATGGCTATCACTATTTTAAGGTATTTTTGACATCTTTACGTCTAATTTGTACAATTACAAATCATTAAAAATTAATTATGTTGATCGATTTGTAAGCAAAATTTTATGCCTTGCAATTTTTTTTGCGGTTTTTTGACCTAAAATAATTAGGAAAGCAGATATTTACAAATGAATTTGATTTTACTGTCTTGTTCTTATTATCAACTCTTATGATCGAGTGTCGTGGTCATCGCCCTATAATAATAGCAAATTGTGAATCTTGTCAACGTATCTTTGATCCTCTCTAATTAATGATAAAACCTGATACTTTCAAAGGCTCTGCTGTCTAGTTTTGTGAAGTGTCTCAAAGAGAACTGAATTAGTTGACTTATAGTGGCAATAGCAAAAAACGATTTTGTAATGAAGTCCTTATAAAACAATGAAAATGTTACAGATAAGTGGCTTATATGAGCTGCTTTGAACTTTTGTTGTACACATCCCCTGTTAGTATGCAATATAAACAAAAGGCTAAATATTAGAGGTATTACATTATTTTATTAAGTTGTTTATTAATATTGTTATGTTTTGTATTACAACTAAACACAAGTTTGGGATTTGCTTTTTACTGATCATAAAAGCTCTTTTATGTAAGTAACAGGATTCTCATAAAGTTAGTTAAATCGTTCATAAAAACTTGTATACGTATTAAATAATATGAAAAAAGTTTGAACAAAAACATTTTATAAGTTAAAGCCAAAAGGAATAAATTCGATTTTCCTTTTTATCTTGCGTGACCAATTTAATTTCAAGCTAAATCTATTTACTATATTGGTTTAATATCTCAATTTTGACATTCGGTTTTACCCTTTGGGGCTCGACTAACTAACCGTCTCGTTATACACACAAAATTGAATTTTTACCCGTATGTGTAACCGCATCATCAGTTAGATTTTGATTACTTGGCGTTTTTTATATTTGTCCAAATGTTTATTTAACTCGTCTCTTCTTTTTCAGGTTTTGGTAGTCCTAAAAGTGACGATAATGGTTTTGACGAAAACAGCGTAGTTGACGAATCTCCATTAGAGCCTATGATAATAAATAGAGGGCCGTTTTTTGAAAAAAGCGCTTCCAAAAATGTGACAGCACTAGTAGATAAAACATCGTACCTTAATTGCAAAATCAGAAATTTAGGAAATAGAACGGTAAGTTAAAAATTAGCATTTATTTTCTTTTAGATTTATGGAGTGTATTAAAAAAAATTGTCTTTTTTTATGGTAGATATAAACTCTAAAATATTGTTATCGTTAAATATAGCACTTATGTTGTAGACTGGTTTAGAACAATACTTTATCTAAACAGTGGCAACATCGGATAACAAAAGATAGAATAGGATCTTAATAGTATGCCATAATTCTTTACTTCATTTTTGTTCTTTTATCTCAATGTAACATATTATCAACTGTGTAAAACGTATAAAAGATGTATAGCACGCAAGGAATACTAATTTATTATTTTAATTAAGAATCTCAATTTTATTTTATTTTAAAACCAATAAATTCTTAAATTGTAAAAAAAATTCGGCACACCAATCAATCTTAAATTATTAAATATTCTCAATAGGTAATTGATTTTGAAAACGTTCAAGTTATTGATGAAGGTGCTTTATCGAACTTTTCAAATCGTTTGTGACATTTGTTCAAATTACCATATTTATTAACAAGTTTAATTTATAATTTTTCCTTCAAAAATGGCGTGGCGCTAGTTTTCCATTAAATTTTTCACGAATAAGTTGCGACTAAAGTTTAAATTATACGCGTTATAAGAAAGTTGAGTAATAAGTAAAGTTTGCTTTAAAAGAATGTTTTACAATTAATTAAGAAATTTCCCTTTGAAGACTGCATACCTTTCGCTTCTTCCAAGTATAATGATTAATTTAAATTACATTATGTAAGGAAAATTATTATTTAACAATTATTTTGATTAAAATGCGTATAATGAATGAAATTTAAATATTTTAGACGTTAGTAAAATAGCTTTGATAAATTTACAAGTTCTGCTTTAAAGCTTTATTTTTATTTTCAATCTCTTGATAGATTGCTTGAGAATACGTAGTTTTGAATACTGTCGTGAATCTTTTCAATTGAACAAAAATCAACATAGCATAAAAAAATTCAAAAGTCGAATGTATTTTCAAGTTCAAACTTAACATACACAAATATTATTCTTTTATATTTTTCCAAAGCAAAATTTGGGAGATTTATTACTAAAATAGTCAAATAGGATGTTTCTGAAGAAAACTTCCCTTTTAGATAATCTCGAGTACCTATTTATTAAATATTAAAATTTATGTTTCGCATAATGTAATTTTCGCGATTGACAATGTCAGATGGGGCTTGAAAATTATTGTTCGGGAAAATTATTACTCACAGATATACAAGAAATGAGTCGCTTTTATAATAAACGTAGGCGTTCTTAATTTTCTGTTAAAATCTTTTCAGTGACTTTAAGAAAAAAAGCTAAAAGATTATAAATCCAGCATGGGAATTTCGGTTATTATAAAAAAATTTTATACTCGATGAGGCTTTAATGTTGTATTTAGTTTTTTTTGTAGAGGGAGAAAGCCAATTAACAGTTTAATTTTGTTGAGAAATTTTTATATATTTCGAGTCGTTTGAGCTTGTATGTTACGTTTCGCCATTCGGCTTCTTCAATAAAAAAAATTGTCTGAAGAAGCCGAATGGCGAAACGTAACATACAAGCTCAAACGACTCGAAATATATAAAAATTTCTCAACAAAATTAAACTGTTCATTGGCTTTCTCCCTCTCCAAAAAAAAATTATAAAAAAAGTTTCATTAGAGAAAATAATTTTAATGTCAAACTCTTAAAAGTAATTAATTTTTTCCCAAAAAACTAAAAATGTAAATGAATATTAAATGGTAAAGCAAACCCGCACACATTTTTATCATTCAAATTGTTATGGAGGACCCGAAAGGACACACCCCATTATAAATTTCTTCTGTGCGTTTTGAATAACATTGGAAGCGAGTTTTACCACAGATTACAGGCTATAGGGGGGGGTCATTGTATTAAAAAGCGAATTATTGTTAGAAAAAGTTGTAAGGCAAAATAATGTTTTAACCTATTTGCAACGCAATTACAATTCTGAAAAAATTCACCTGTTATCTGATATTATTAGAGAAGATATTCTATGAGTTTCAGATTGTTTCAAGCTCATTTGCCTAAATTATGGTTTTTTATTCATTAAAAAAAAGGATTTTATTTCCGTTCTAGTTTTTTGCAGGTTTTACAACTTTAGAATTGGCAGAGACTAATTAAACTATGATAATCTTGTTCCTTATGAAATTTCCGACAAAAATTGTCCTCTGCAATTTTCGGTATCGTCATTTGTTTCTGTTTTATTCGCGTGCAAACTTGAAAATTAGTGTGCACGCGAACACCAACGCTTGATATCTATTGTTAGGCTACTTCTTAATTTTTATTGCCTGTTTCACCGTTCCTCGATCTCCATTGCTTCGTCGTTTTTAGAATCAATGAATGGTTTCCTCATGCCCATCGTCTTTCTCAATTTCTTCCTCACTGATACCACTCATTCGGTCACCTTCAATAACCTCTCGGGCCTGATCCTCGACAACTTTTTGAATAAGATTATCGTCGTCTTCTTTATCTTAGAATTCTATTTCTGAACTTATTCGATTGGTACACGACGTTCCTTGACAGGAAAGACAATCATGCTGGAGAGTATCTTAAACAGGATTTGCAGCATTCGCACGCTTTACCACAAGAATCTTTGCATTTGCACGATATTACTCTCAGTAATTCACGGGTACTAAAACTAGTCTTAATGTTGTTCGAGTTGGCATGAGGCCGTCAGACTGTGTTAGTTTTCAACCCCAATTGAGAATGGTTTGAATCCTGGATCTAGCCATTTCAGCATTTGAAAGTAGACTCCCTGGAAATGCTGTCATGTCGCTGCCATCATTGGTGGTAGCTTTGCAAAAAAAACTTCAACGACGACAACATTAAAGCCAGCTCCCGATGAATTACTGAGAGTAATATTGCGCAAATGCAAAGGATCTTGTGGTAAAGCGTGCGAATGCTGCAGATCCGGTTTAAGATGCTCTCTAGCATGTCTTTCTTGTCAAGGAACGTCGCTTACCAATCGAATAAGTTCAGAAATAGAATTCGAAGATGAAGAAGACGACGATAATATTATTCAAGAAGTTCAAGTTGAAGGTGACCGAATGAGTGTTATAAGTGACGAAGAAATTGAAAAAGACGATGGACAAGATAAAAGCTTTCATCTATTCTGAAAACGACGAAGCAATGGAGATCGAGGAATGATGAAACAGGCAATAAAAATTAAAAAGTAGCCTAACAATAGATATCAAGCGTTGGTGTTCGCGTGCACACTAATTTTCAAGTTTGCACGCGAATAATTAAGAAACAAATGACGATACAAAAAAGTGAAGTAGACAATTTTTGTCGGAAATTTTATAAGGAACAAGATTAACATAGTTTGATTAGTCTCTGCCAACTCTAAAGTTGTTAAAACTGCAAAAAATAAAAATGGAAAAAAAATCCTTTTTTTTAATGAATAAAAAATCTTAATTTAGGCAAATGAGCTTGAAACAATCTGAAACTCATAGAATATTTTCTCTAACAATGTCAGATAACAGGTGAATTTTTTCAGAATTGTAATTGCGTTGCAAATAGGTTAAAACATTATTTTGTTAATTAACAATTTGGAAAAATGACTACTTTAAGAAAACGACCGTACCACCTTAATAGATTGTCAAAACTCAAAACATGTAACATATTTTTTGTTAACAATTTTATGCTCAACAAGATTGGTTGTTTATATTTTATCGATATTTTGCTTCCTTTTCAAGTATTTTGGAAAAAAGCACTGCAGAACACCCTCTTTTTCTTCAATGGGCCTATAACTTTGTATATATGTAAAAAAAAACGGTAGACTTTTTTTTCCCTGTTTTTACTCACCAAATAAAAATTTTTAAAAGTGGTCCCGTCCTGTTACTAATTTGTTAGTGGTTGACCCCTATGAGAATCACTAAGCTGATTGAACTATTTCTGCAGGACAGAAATTAGATAAAAATATCGAAAATGCTTCAAAATATCAATATAGTCACTTTTTTTTTAATTTAATAAATTTTGGCACTAACAAATAAATGCTGTGAATTAACTCCCAAATTGTTTGCTGTTGATCGAATCCCGTAGCTACCGCTGTTTTAAAACTTTTTTTGACATCCTAATATTTAATTTCTGCCGTTACGAAGCATGAAAAATTAATTTCGTTTACTAATTTAGGTGCAGAATCTAATGCTCTTTAAACTTGATTTAAAAACTTTTTGCCTAAAATAATTAGAAAAGCAAGAAATAAGGAAAGTATGAGTTACTCTGAAAAAGCAGAATTGGACTAGCTTCATTTAGTCTCGTCGGCAACAGCTATTTGAGCTCTCCCGACCCCCTAAGAAGATCAATAATTGCTAAAATATAAAAAAATCTTACTTAAACTAGACAAAAAAGAAAAATTCCTATTTTTGTTTTATACAAGGTTAGGTTAGGGTATGGTAGGATAGGTTAGAGTAAAAAGATTATGTTGGGTTTGTAAATGAATAATAAACCCAATTAACCTGAACTTCCAAACATAAACGTTTGGGCTCGTTAGCAGTGAACGATCTGGCCAATCTGACGCGAACATGATGTGATGAACACAAAAAGTGAAAAGATTTTGCTGTACAGTCCATCTAGAAAGGACCTTGTACTAACTTAATTGTGTACGTAAATAATTGACGACATGTGAGTAAGAAAGTGAGTTCGTAAAGAGAAACTTAACTGGTGAAGAAACATGTTCTGTATTTTGCACAAGGCAAAAAAACTTCAGAGGAAGTTTAATGGTTGAGCCTTTTTTGACATAAAAAGAAATTTTTACCTTTATTAGATGTCCTTGTGCTTTCTCCATGCCAAAATATATTTCTCACCTCCACTCACTTAATTTAAAACGAATCGAACGAATAATTATTGAACAATATACACTTACGAACTATCAGACACTTACTTTTAGCGTAAAAACCGTATAACAAACTATTAAAAAGCTTCCTTCAGGCTTTTAACATCGGACTCGATATTAATAACGCGTACGCGAGAGTTTAAACGCGATTCCGAAAAAAACCGTTTAATTATGCCGCGGCTGAAATTGAAATATTTTACATTAAACAAAAATACAGTTAAATTCTATCTCATCTAATGGAAATGGCCTGATAATATAAATTTGATTTAATATTATTTTTACGTCTTCATTTTATTTATTATGGAACAGAAAACTCTAAAAAATTAATTAAATAAAATGGCAAAAGCGAATGTTGTAATGGCTTCTGTCGGAAAGAAGCCGAGGAGGAGGGAGATAATAAAAATGAAGCAATGGTCCTCCAGATGTCTCCAAAAAGGCGACTGGATACAGACAGAAAGAGATTGAAATTTCTATAGTCACCTGTTGCTGAAGTTTCTTGACATTAGGAGTTCTTCTACTGTTTCCTAGTTCAACGACACGATCTGAAAAGAGAAATTTGATTTGTTTAGTTTTCTTTATGTCTTGATTTCATCTCTTAATTTAAGGAAGAGGTTTATTACTCAATGATAACACTAATACATAAAAGTGTATCCCCAAAAGACGTTTCACAGCTTTGGAAATTACAAACCTGCCGATCTGAGCAGTCCGATCTTGTGTAGAAGCACTTCAGACAGCGTGTCATCCATCCACAATATAAAAAACCACGAATTGACACTTTATATAAAACTTACAAATGAAATATAACCGAAGATAATTCAACTGATATTTACTAACCAATACTTGGCTAAAATTTCATTGTCCCGACTCCCAAAAGAATTGTTATATAAAAATTTAGAAGTTTGTTTTTTTACCATTTACGACAGCACCTACGATAATAAATAACCCAAGACTAAAACTATAACTTCAAAATGTAGTGGTGGCAGAACAGGAAACTTTTTTGTAAAAAATGTTAAAAAATGTGAGTTAACAAATTTTTGGAATTAAAAATACCTGCTTGGAAATAAAAAAAAATAAAAAAAATGAAATCTTGCACATACGAGAGGCTTTTAGGAAAATAATTTTTCCCTTTCGCCCAATCTCAAACTCTTGCAACTTTACAAATTGTGATAAATAAACGTTAAAGTAACATTCATAAAACTTTAACAGAAGGAGAGAAAAACCTTTATAAAAACAAGGAATGCCGGTTAGAGAATTATTCATAAGTTGAATCAGTTGTGGTGAAAGCTGTATGATTATTTGAAGATCACTTTAACAGAAAATCTTTCACAACTCAACAAAAAATTTCATTTCCAACATTTTTGCTTTAAAAGTGCGTAGGTGCTCATACAATTATTGACACAGGATGCTAAAATGATATTCAGCTGGAAGTGAGAAAAAAATTAATTAAAAATTTTATTATTAATTAATTCTTGCTTGTGTAAGTCGCTAACCCTTCAATGAGAAAAAAAAGGTATTACTATTTGTATTTATTTAGTTGTAATGCCTAAACCAACATAATAAAATAATTTTCGGAAACTAAATAGACCTCCATTTTAAATAAGAGACAAATATGTTCAAATTTGAATATATTTGTTTTATTTTCAACCCTCTTCATCTTCATTAACCATCCCTCTAAAATTTAAATGTTTTTGTAGCTAATTATACAGTATTATTTACCTTATTTGTCTTTTTTTAGATTTCCAAAAAAGGAAAACCATCTTTTATTCCAATAAAATAAGAAATGAAAGGTTTTCAATTGCAAAATAGTTTTCTTAATTACAATATTTTTATAAAATTTCATTAACTTGAAATATACTCGTATATCAAAAGATCTACAAAGGACTATTACTTTATATTAATTGAAGATAGTGCTCTTACAATTTGGCGTATGAAGGGGGTTAACCAGACAACTAAATTTTCAAGGTGCACCTAATCCAAAAGGGTTATTTGTTTAGAAAAATCCAATTAAAAAATTAATAAAAATAATAAAAGAGTGTAAATTTTACGAATTTAATTCTTTTTACCTGGTGATTCTGTAACACCGATCTTGCGATCGAATGTTTTGTGATGCCTTCGACGTTGCTCAAGTCGAAGATAAGGGGAGGTTCGTAACAACATCAAACACTTGTAAACAAAATAAAAAAAATATTTATTGAAAAACAAAATAAAATATTGGTGAATAAAAAGAAATGGCAAATAAAAAAAGGACTCTTGTTCCCCTCGTTCTCTGCTGTTCCTTGGCACAGCAACGGTCTTGCTTTAGGAACGGTTGCAACGGAACTGGATTCGAGAACGGCTTCAGGGAACTGGATCTGTGAACTGATGACGTGTGGTTGCCCGAAGGCCTGACCAGCGGGAGGGATGCGATTAGCCCGAAAGCCTGACCGCAAAGAGTGACGTGTGATTGGTCCTAGGGACCTGACCAACAGGAGAGAAACGATTGGCCGAAAAGCCTGACCGTTGAGGGACTTGTGGTTGGCTCGAGAGGCCTTACCAACGAGGGAAAACGATTGGCCGAAAGGCCTGACCGTTTAGGGAGGTGTGGTTGGCCTAAGAGGCCTTACCAACAGGAGGAACGATTGGCCAAAAGGCCTGACCGTGGAGATGACTTGTGGTTGGCCTAAGCCTGACTAACTAGACGGATGTACTGGGGTAGACGCGATCAGCTTTTACCCTACAGGTGCAACTTGTAATAGCCGCTGGTGCAGGAACGCCAGACCATCAACTACCCACAGCACAAGGGGATCACACTAGACACAATCACGCACGGACGGTCACGGACTCTCACAAGAACTCTCTTGAAATTGACGCACGTCGAATATTTATTAATTCTCCACCACCAAGTTCTTAGCGCCAATCAGGACTCAGATTATTATTTGGTGGGAGCGTACTTCTTACTCCATACGTTTCGTACTCATATCTGCGATTATCAACAATCTTCTACATAAATGCTTTTTATGCGATTATGTAAGTGGTGATAGATGCGGGCTTAAAAGAGGCATCGAATGGTATAAATTTCGATGGGGTACGTGAATTAGAAATAATTTTAAAAAGCATTTAAAATAATTAAATATTTTATGATTTTAAAATTATGAAAAATGGTGTGAAAAATTAGGGAGATTAAAAAGGAAAATTAAAATGATGGAAAAAATATATGAGGGATACCTGAAGGGCCAAAATAAATTAAAATTAATACAAATAATTTTAATATCCGGTGCAATGAAATTAAACCGGGACGACATCGAGTTTACACTAAGTTAGCTTGTAAATTCCGGATAAAAATTTATACTATTGCATCGCATATGATACAAAAACGGCATACCTGGTTGTTGCTGGTGAATTACGTACGAGTCATTTTTGATAAAAAAAACTCGGATGTGAAAACGATGTTAATTTTTTCCGTATCAGAAGCAGACTACTAATAACACTCTGACACGTGTAGAAAAACACATCGTTACAATTCATAACGTGTCTTAACGATCAAGTTTTGAAAAAATTAAGTTAAATATTAAAAAACATGTTTGTTTTTTTAGTTGACCCATTCTGTATACCGGGTGACACAGGGGTTTGGAACACTCTTATAACTCCGTTATTTGTCAACATATCAAAATGAAATTTGGTGTGGATTATACTCACATAAATTGCAGTTGTTTTAACTGCTTGTGAAAATTCTGTCACTTCCGATTACGCCGGAAATGAAGTCAACTTTTGATTTTTAAATGGAACACCATAAATATTTTTACTTTTTTGAAACCTACATTAAATTTTGAATACAGTAGCATCAAAGAAATTAATTTTATAAGCAAAATAAAATTTATTTTTCAAAAAATAATCAGTTGTCTAGAGTGCTGTGATGTGGTAGAAAATCATCGGTGAGAGCTAATTGTACTATGGAAATTATGTTTGCACCACAAAAGTTGAAGGTTGGTGTTGTGGAGCTTTCAGAAAGTAATTTAGTTACATTTTCCTCAATAACTTCATTTTTTCAAATGGCATCATATCGGAACAACTCCATCGTTGTATTTAGAAAAAAATACTTTATCTGAGGTAGAATTGTTCCGCTATGTTGCCATTTGAAAAAATGAAGATATTGAAGGAAATGTGACAAAATTACCTTCTGAAAGCTTCACAACACCATCCTCCAGCTTTTGTGGTGTAAAAGTTATTTTCATAGTGCAAGTACCTCTCACGGATGATTTTATGCCACATCCCAGCACTCTTGAAACCAGCGTAATTTTTGACAAAAAAATTTATATTTGCTTATAAAATTAATTTGTTTGATGCTACTGTATTCAAAATTTTATGTAAATTTTAAAAAAGTAAAAATATATACGGTGTTCCATTTAAAAATCAAAAGTTTACTTCATTTCCGGCGTCATCAGAAGTGACAGAACTTTTACAAGTAGTTAAAACAATTGCAATTTATGTGAGTATAATCCACACTAAATTTCATTTTGATATGTTGACAAATAACGGAGTTATAAGAGTGTTCCAAACCCCTGTGTCACCCGGTATAGCGTAAGCTATTAATTTTAAGTAAACAAATCAGCACGAGCAAAATTAACAATTGCCTCAAGCCTTCAAGGAATAAAAAAAGGAATAAAAGTGGACGTAAAGTTTCGAAAATTGTTTGTCATTTTTCCCTCTTGTAGACTGAATCCTGAACTTTAAAAAAATTTCAACACTCGCTACTGATACCAAAATTCAATTAAAAAATGTTCAAAAATGATAAAAGATTGTTATCAGGAATTTAATTCTTTTTACCTGGTGATTTATAGCGTGTCTTAACCATCAATTTTAGAAAAAACGAAGTTAAATATCAAAAAACACGCTTGTTTTGTTTTCGTTGACTCACTCTGTATATAAAACATTATTATGAAGACAATAAATCATCAAGAGAACAATTAACATTTGCTTCAAGCAATAAAAAATCTAAAATTTTGGAAATTTCTTTTTCTCTCTTGTAAACTGTTCTTTATGAACTTTAAAAAATTTTCACTACCCGCCACTGATATCAAAATTAGCAAAATCAAAAAATATTGTAAATTTTACGAAGGGAATTTGTTTAAATCTCGTGATAGCTTCATGGCGTGCTTAGATAAATCCGTACATATGCGTATAAACTATAAGCAAAACATGCATAGACTTGTAGAAATTTTAAAAACTCAATGTAATTTGTTCATATTTATATAACATGATCAGCTTTTTTTACCAATGCTTTTGCCAAATTACATTTATTTATTGATGCTTTTAACCTTATAATAATATAACAATCAAAATTTAATCCCGACTTGACTTGTACGCCATAATGTATTTTTGTCGTTAGTCACGTTAATAATGGACTCACAAATAATGCATTATTGATAATAATAACACAAAAAAAGAACAATTAGAGAGTTTGTTTTGGTCATAAAATTATAATGTAACTAATTTACCTTATGTTGTTGAAATGGTTAAATGGAAATCTCTTATTGAAAATCCAAAAGCACAAAATACAGCGACGAACTAATCACAAATAACTTTACAGTGCAAAAATTGTACTAAAAAGAATTAAAAATTAATAAATAATCTAAAATTTTTATCCCACTCTTCACACTCGCCAAGCGCGTCTTATCACATTGAACCAAACGTAAATTTATATTTTTGTTCGATTTGTTAGATTTGATTATTTTAAAATCATCCTTTAAAATTAGTTTTTGAATTATACAGGATATTGCAAAATAATATTAAATTTTATTTTAAAAATGATTTTTATTTGCATAGGAATAATAAACTTCGTCTTTTTTTAACTATTAATTTTGAAGTTGGGAATTTTGACATCTTGATCAAATTTAGTGTTACGATAAATACACTGCGCGGCAAAGGTACGGAACATTGAAAATAAAATTGGAATAAATGTGTTTTTTGCTAAATCTTAAAACACGTCGATTTTATTTTTTTGAAATATATATTTGTACTCGTATAATAAAATAATTTTCCGATATTCATTTGTTTTTAAGTAATGACGTCATCAATATTTTTTTAAATGACAACTTATTTTTTTCGTAATATGGGTACGTTATTGAATTGTCTAAATGGCAGTATTAAAATGTGATTTTGTACGTTATTCAATTGTCTAAATGGCAGTATTGAAATGTTGATACAGTCCCACCAACTTTATTAGCGTTCTGAGGGGGCGTGGCCAGCGCTGTCATAGATTTTAAAGTTAAAAGTAAAGTAACTGTCATTACATTGAATATAGGTTAATATTAAGACAGTTAATTTAAAAAGTACAACTTACTGTCATTTTGAAAAGTTTTATTATAACCTAAAGTAGTTGTAGATGTAGATATACGCGACTTTTAACTATGCCTGTACCTAACCCGAATTCTTGTTTATGATTGGACGAATTTTTTCCCGCAAAAAAATATTTAAAATAAAATTATTTTAGTTGACATATTTCCTGTAACGCAAAATTGGTTGGTGGAGCTTTACCTTACATAAGGAAATTTTGGAGAAATATAGTATTTAACATTACAAGCCAGGTAAAACTGTTTTAACTGGCGCAAAGAGGATTATGACTGGCGAGCCGCCCCGGCGAGCCTGTCACCTCTTTGAGCCTGTTAAAACAGTTACCTGGCGTGTAATGTACAATACTTTACTTGTTACTCATGCTTAATTCACTTACAAATTAATTAAATTACAATTAAACAATTTCTGTCAGCTGTCAGTAGCGTCAAAAATATCCCTAAATTATTTTTAGAAAGCTTTGAAAGTCAAACTTGTAAACATTGATTTTCAAAGTTTATAGACAGCTTGGTTAAATGACGTTTCACAATTGAGTAACAAGTAAAATTACTTAATATTGAATAAACAAACCATGGTAATTTATTTCTTCAAACTTTTATTATTTTAAGTATGTAAGATATCAACATTTTTATACAGGGTGAATCCTAACGTACGGATCAAACTGATAGGGCACCTAAAGGGGACCAAAATATAATTTTTTTTTAAATAAACTTTTAATCAAAATCGAATAAGAACAAAGTTATAACGGTTTAAAGTTCTTATAAAGCTGAGCATTTTATATTAAAAATAGAGTAATGACCTACGTTTTGAATTCAAATTTGCAATATTTGAGAATTATTTAAACAAAGTTCAGCTAAAATTTTAGTAAAACTTTTATACTATCAAAATTATGCCTATTTCATTTTTCTTTAACCTTCCAGTACTAACATGCCATCCTATAACATCCATACTAACGCCGGTCTCACAGACCGCGCTTAGTTTTAATTTTTTTTAACGTATTTTTTACAACTTTTTTATTGCAAATAGAAATTATTTCAAATATTTAGTAATTTTTCTGGATACTAATTATAATTTTAGCAAAAAAAAATTCATTTTAATAACCAAAATTCACTTTTATAAAAATAAACAAAAATAAAAAGATGCATAAATTAAATAAGCGATTTCAAACGAATTAAACAAAATTTTTTAATAACTAGTAATATTATAAACAAACCTAGGAACAACTCTTCTAAAAAGGTAAAAATATTTTTTTCATCTTCAACAAATAGCTGAAATATTTTGGATAGAACATTTGTCGCATTTTACATGTTAGAACATATAGAGCATATTACCGCATGCACCAAAAAAAGCTACTTATTAATTGAAGTAAATGCAAAAATCTCTTCTGTTTTTTTGTTATCCTATTTCTATTCAAGACAAGTGGAAAAAAATAATTTTTAACTAAAAATTTTTAAAAATTTTGAAAAAATATTTAAAATTTTTAGTTACTGTTTTACTAACGTCGGTCTCTCAGACCGAATTCAATTATTATAATTGAACCATTACAAACTTATGCTTGCAAACTTCAAAAAAATGTGTGAGAGCATTTAGTTTAAAGGTACTGATAACCTCCCAACCCTAGCAGTTCGTATTTCAAAGATATTAATAAAAATAAAACTCGTCGGTCTGTGACACCGAGTGTTAGTACTGAAAGGTTAAAATACCCAGTTATGGGTGCCCACCTATTGAGTACCGCAGATTTATTTAATTTAATCATGTACGTCAAAATCAGTCAAAATTAATTAAATGTCAGAAATTAAATAGGGTATTTTGTATAAGCTCAGCGGTACTCAATAGCTGGGCATTAATTTATAAGAACTTAAAACCCATGTAACTTTGTTGTTAGTAGATTTTGATTAAAAGTTTATTTAAAAAAAAATTATCTTTTGGTCCCCTTTAGATGCCCTATCAGTTTGATCCGTACGTTAGGATTCACCCTGTATTGTCATTTAGACAATTGAAAAACGTTCCCAAATCATGAAAAAAACGTAGGTGCCATTAAAAAAAATATTTATGACGTCATTACTTAAAAGCAAATGAATATTGGATAATGATTTTACCATAAAAATGTGGATTTAAAAAAAATAAAATCAACAAGTATCAGGATTTAGCAAAATAAAAACATTTATTCCAGTTTTATTTACAATGTTCCATACTTTTGCCGCACAGTGTATAATAAATACAGGGTGTTCTCGAGAAGTGGGCCGCTATTGCTATATCAGTTAATATTGAAGATACGAGGTCGGTTAAATTAGTAAAGTAGTATTACTTTTTCCGCTGATTGCAATGGTCAACACAAAAAATAAATGAACATCTAGTTTTCAAGATATTCACAAAAATAACTTTTTTTTAAATGGAACACCCTATATATTTTTATATATTTGAAAAAACACTGCATTTAGAGTATAAAATGTCATAGGAGTTTTGCCCTAAAATGAAAAATAAAGTACCGATTTCGTATCTTCAGTATTGAACGGATAAAGCAATTTATTAATAGTGGCTCACTTGGCATGAACGCCCTGTATTTTTGCTAATTTAGTATCTACATTTTAGCAGGGATCTAAATTTGTATAAAAATACAGAGTGTTCGTGCCAAGGGGCCACTATTGCAGTATCTGTTTAATGCTGAAGATACGAAATCGGTAATTTATTTTCCATTTAAGGACAAAACTCATATGACATTTTATACTCTAAATACAGTGTCTTTTCCAAATATATAAAAATATATAGTGTTCTATTTAAAAAAAAGTTATTTTTGTGAATATCTTGAAAACTAGATGTTCAATTATTTTTTTGTGTTGACCATCGCAATCAGCGAAAAAAGTTATACTAACCTTACTAATTTAACCGACTTCGTATCTTCAATATTAACGGATATAGCAATAGTGGCCCACTTCTCGCGAACACCCTGTATATGCAAAAAATGTCAGGCTTCGTCGTCGTGCATCAAGCTTCAAACTCATGACAAAAAGTACCTATTGCTTTCATCCCTTGTTTATGTCTACAAATAAGAAACCTTTAATTTGAAATTAATTGAAATCGAAGCGTTTGTTTCATTAAGGATTACATCGTTCAGGGTTCAGAAACTACTCAGTTATTTACGATGTATGCATTGACTTTCTGTGACCTAAAAAGAGTCTATACGAATCTTCTAGTATACAGTATGATCTAAATTAAGTACAGACTATTGCTAATTTCGTGATTAATGAATCTCCTAACGGTTATGGAACCTACCCTATGCCAATTCGAGTCTCACTTTCAAAGAATTGTAAATAAAAAGTTTTATTCCGAGGGTAATTTTAAAGAGGACTTTATATCCACACTCTACACTTAGAATCTTCTGGCAGTGGCATTTAACAAATTTTTTAAAATAAAATAAAATGTGTCCAATAACTTAACCTATACGTTTAGAAATATTAAGCTGATAATCTAAGGTGAACCTAGTACATTTATAGTCGTAGCAGTTCCAATCATTTGCTATTTTTGAGATTTTCAATTATAAATTACTGAGGACAACTCCTAAAAATGCTCAAAATGTTTTGGAAATGGTCGTTATAATCAATTGCAAGAGTAATATAACTTCTCTAAATTCGAAATAGTCATGTATTCGTCTCTTGAAAAGCTAGTAATAAAAAATAGATAAAATCTGTCAGCTATGCCAAAAAGGACATTTTAAGAAAATACAAAGCTTTTCAAAAATTGACAAAATGGATAAATACAATAAAAAATATAAAACTCACATCTTCAAACTTAATGTTGCATGTGCTCTGTTTTGTAATGGAATATCAGATAATACAAACAAACAAACTCGTAAAATTTCAACTATCAAAAATATACAATATATTTCAAAAGTTATTATCTAATTGTCTACTTTCAAGTTTTAGAAAATCTAACAGAAAATGAGATGAAAACCCTACGCTTTATTAATTAATGAAAAAAAAACCGTTCGAATCTTAGAATTTGAAACAAATGGGGGATTTGCTCTAATCGAAGTATTAGAGAAAAGTCATTTTCGAGCTTCACATAAATATCGATTTGAGTATAATGAACACAAATTCTCTTTGTATAGCAAAGTATTTATCCGGGTATATAGTTTTCAAAAGTTTTAAGCTATACAATATACCCACTGAAATTACCTTTATCCATCACTATTTTATTATTAAATTTATAATAGGTAATAATATAGGGTATACATTACCACAACTTGTGGTAGTTAATTTTTTTTTGTTAAAGTTAAAAACAATGTTACGAAAAATAAATCTTGGTTTTACTGAACTATTAGGGTGGATAGAGAACTTCTATTTCAATTTTCAAGACTTCATTTTATTTCTTTAAAGCTATAATTCAGTTTTCAAAATTTAAAACTAGTTCTACAAAGCTTTTGATATTTCTATTCTGAAACTTGGTATTTATAATTTTTTAATGCCTACGAAATAAACTAAAATATTACACTAATTACTTCCATAGTGAGATTAAAGCAAATGAGTTCAAAAGAACCAACAAAGGCACATTTCCAAACGTTTGTTCGAAAAATCACACTTAAAGCACTTACCTAATGCATGCATGTCTATAATAAACCAAAAAAAATCAAATTTAATTAATTGTAGCTGGGTGGCATGAAGTTGTTTAATTAAAGCTTGACCTTTGAGCAATTTACTTCCTCTCTTGTATGTAACTTTTATGGAAAGGTCTAAGTTCCTAAAGTTACCCTTTAGTTACGACTATGATTTTGCATTTTTCACATGAAAATTTAATTCCGAGAGTATGAAGTTTAACCTTTACGTTGTGTTAAAATAAATATTTATAAAGAATATGTTTGTACTTCTATTCTAGTAAAATGTGAGTGTGTTAAAATGTACATAAAAGTCAAGTTAACGTAATTTAGATATAGTATATATGTAAGTAGAGGTAGTCGGTTTAGAAGTAAGGAAAACTGTAAAGCTTTTCAGGATTATCTGATAAACATGTTTCTTTTGCCCGAATATATGAGTCAAGGGTAACTCATTTCGTTTCAATGAAATTTTACAATTTAATCGTTTTCTTTGATGCTTTATTTTCTTTTAAACAAAAAAAGTTTAAATCCACAGAAAGAAAAATTTGAAGACAGAATAGCAATTTGAATAAAAACGAAAAAGTTCTCTTACGAAAGTTAAAGATCAACAACAGTAAATTTTAATTAAGGATAGACTCTTGTAATTTCACGCCGAATGTTTGACATCGGTGATTTTCTTCTTATTAAAAATAAGATTTCTAACTACTAATTTATATCACCGCTAACAAATAGCCATACTGTTCTACGTCCTTTGATGAGACGTAGTGCAAGACTGATTTCACGGATCACGGATTCACTGATCATGAGCCAATGGACGTGGTTATTTAGAATCATGATTCGAAGTTGTTTAGCGAAAGAAAGCGGCTATAAATAGGGCGTGGCCCAATCTGCGTGGTGAACTTATCCCTACCGCTCGCCATCAGGGATCTGTGTTGCACTACAAGCTATTTAATATAATAATCTCTTAATGGTTTTAATGTTGACAATAATCATGTATTTATAGAAAATTTCCTACAATTTACTAAGTTACTTACTTTTTGTAAAAATTGGCGTGAAATTCCAGCTCCAACATAGTGGAAATTGATTAAAATATCGCAGATTTCATTGAATTGAAACTCTCCCATTAATTTGATGTTTGAAAAGTACTTTAAGGAGTACTTAAAGCGATAGCATTTTCTATAGAAAATTTTCCTTGATTCTTCATTTACAGATTCAGATCTTCGTCATGAGCTTGAGCATCCAATTATTTCTTATATGGCGTTGCAGCTAAAATAAAAAACGAAACATGAAAGTATGAATTATACTGAAATAATAACAAATGGACATTTTAATCAAGAACCTGCATAATCCTGTCAATAGCACGTGCAAAATAGAAGGTTCATAAGTCATAACCCATAACGTAATTGGATCGACGTGCAAAGCACGTCACATCACTTTAAAGACACGAGGCAGTGAATAATTAATACAGAGTCCCCACTAGTCCTTTTCTAGCGAATATCTCGTTGTTATTGGCTTTCAATTTAAATCGTTTCCATATTTAATTAATTTCTGCAATATTTCTCAAAACTCTCGAAAGTAGAAAATGAAATAGAGGTCTTGGGCCTCAAATGCACTCTGGATCTAACTAGCTGAGTGTTGTGCACGTCGAGGAGAAACGCAAATCTCTACTATATCCTACGTATCCAAAATAGACACCCTCTCTACATTTGATAAATAAATAAGAAGAAAGTCTTCGAAGCTGAAAGAAGTGACTTTTCTGTTTAGACACCCGCCCTGAATTTTTATATAAAAATTGTATTTGTTTAAAAACGTTTTTACTTTTTTACTTGGTTTTTGCAAAAACAGTAAAAGTTTCCTCGTAAATGTATGTAAAAGAATTTTTCAGCTTATTTTTCTCTGTTATTCAGTTATTAGATATTAACATACATTGAGTACATAATAAAAGTATTAAAAAGAGTTTGCCAACTTTTATTTAAAAATGTTGATTTTTCTATCTACCTAAGTACGAAAATAACAATGTTAACGTGACTATTCTTTTAACATAACAATTAGAGAATAGGAAATTGGTTTCTAGATGTCGAATCCGATTATGTATGCTGGTCAAACATTTTATGACACCAGATAATTAAACCGCATTACGAGCGATCGGAAATAACAGTTATTTACATAACAAACTAATTAGAAGATAGGCGTTGTTTATTGCTTTTACAATAACGACTGTTTGAACCCATCGCGATTCCATACGTATTGTGGATATTTGACAATGTGTCCCAAAAGAGGTACCCTATATCAATCTTCTATAACTAGATATTCGACATAATAAATAACGAAACTTAACAACTTTATGATATAATCTAATGATAAAATAAAACAACTCGTGTATAAATACAAAATAACAATGGATCTTTCAATCATTCCACTTTATAAAGTATTGATCATATTTTACTTACATACTTGTTCATGCAAGACAGAGTACAGAGCCACTTCATCCATTGAGAGCACCACAATAGCTTATCCAGTTTGACAGTTTTAAGTGAGCTTTAGCTCTAAATACAAGTTGAAAATTAATCATAGTAATCGACATAGCTATATTCAAGGCAAGTTAACCATAACCGCAAGTCTGTCTTCAAAGTCACATAAAAAGTAATGGAAACTCGGGAAGAAAATAGAAGTGTTGAAATTGTTTGCTGCTCCATCACTTATAAGCTAGAAAATCCATTCAGATCTTCCCTGAGTGATAGAATGTAATGTGTCTCCGCGAATAACTCCAGATCTATTGCATTTTCTACCCAATATGGCGCACCAAATATACCTAAAGAGCATCGAACAGCTGCAAGTTTTCAGACGACACAACGTTTCTCATAAATGCAGATACCGTTGACGAAGTCGGAAGCAAGAAAGACGAGTGCACTACATCATCAAATACTTGGATGAAAAGTACTATGCTTCAACAACCGTAACATTCAGATTGTGCATATTTCGTCTAAAGGCACTTCGTCTTCAGCTGTGTTCATCGGACTGTGCCTGAAAAATAGATTGAATTGGCGTGCACATATGGAAGAACTACTGAAGAAACTGTCACAAGCTCTGTACCGAGCCATTACTTATCATCATACTGAGTTGTGTTCTGTGGTCGTTCACAGAACGATTTATCCACGATAATCCACAAATTTTTGTCCTATAAAAAAAAGAGTATTAGAATACTGAGTTATTTCAGCCAACAGGATGGTTTTAGAAAGCAGTTTAAAGATCTAGATATACTTACCATAATGCAGCTTTCATTTTCGAACATTTTCCCACAAGAGCGACTTACTGCTAAATAAACCCCATCATATATACTAAATATGACCCACCAGAACACGGAATATTGGGGTTCCAAGCTCTATAACATCATTCTAGCATACTTATTGGCTTCTCCTTTTAGAAATGAATAGTATAATAGTGGTGACTGAACCTAGCTTTTTCATGGATGACGTTTGCTCTTGATTTAAATCTTAACAAAATATACTCGAAACGGACTGTTTGATCGTAATTCTTATTGCCTGAAACAAATTAAAAAGTTAGAATCTCTCATTTAATAATATTGGTGTAAGGGTCAATACTGGTGTAAGGATTATTTTACATGAACTAAATATCGTACTATTTTCTTAGTAATGAATCAGGTCAAGGAGCAGAAGTACGAGAATCTGAGCTTTAATGTCGTGCACGGTCCTGCGTCGAAATTTCTACGCTACACATTAAAGCTTAGATTCCCTTGCTTTTGCTCCTTGAGTTGATTCAGTACTAACAAGTTACTACGATATTTAGTCCGTGTAAAATTTTTTTTTAAATGGCGACAATCTTTTTATTTACCAGTTTGTAGAACAGTTTTTGCAGACTTCAAAAATGTACAATCATTTATTTGAGAGTTTCTTACTAGAGTATTAAAATTAGCTAAATATTATAGCGGATCAAATACGCTTTGAAATACGGAAAAAAATACGTTACGTTGGAAATCTCAGGTTTTCGATTATTCGATTTCAAAATCCTAATGTAAAGTAATTAAAATCACCGCATTTTAATAACCTAACGACATATTATGTGGCAAGACCTCTTTTGTTAACATTCTAAAGCCTTCTTAATTTAATTTGGATTGTACAATGCATACGTAGAGAAGTAAACAATGTAAAGTAAATAATGAATAATTACGGAAGAGGAATCAACAATAAAACAAACGGATTATTAGAAGAGAATGAAGAAAACGGTATAAAACCAAAGAACTTTTCAAATACCACTGCTAAACAATAGAACGTTGTATAATATGTATAAATAATACTCGGATTAGAAACAAACAAGCTACACAAAGGTTTATCAAGTTTCATTTTTATTGGACGGTAATACTTTTTTATTCATTATGTTCTATTACAAATGAACAGAATAATGAATTTTCGTGTTATTTCGAAATTTCAACTAATTATTTTACCTAGTGTAATAGTAACTAATATTGGATAATTTAATCCCGATGTAACTATGATATTAAAAGCTAGGCAGTAATTATTAATTTCCATTAATAATAAATCAAAAATGGAGAGGTAATTAAATTTTGCATATTTTATTTGGAAATATAAGTACATAATATATAAATAACCTAACAATATACCTATTAGTCAAGACACTTAACATAGTAAATTCTTTTATAAGAAGTTGAAGAACTTTTACTCCGCATGAAACATTTTAGTTTTTCTTCAAATATAAAAATTAATTAAAACTAAAAATAGAAAACTTAAAAAAAGCGCCATCTCTTGTCAATTACTTGTAGTTTAATTGCCAAATATAGTGAGGTTAGAATGAACTTTTTACCTCTTAGGATGTAAAAGTAGAACTTTAACCTTACTTACAAAATGTTAAATTTTTTAACATTTGAAAAAAATAGGATATATTTGACATCAATAAAAAAATTTTTCTAAGATTAAAATTTAATTTGGACCGCCAAAAAAAAGTAAAATTACAATAACCTCTAAATAATGTAGTAAGCGATCAAATGGGTCGTTACGTAAAATGTACTCCATTTTAGGTTAACCCTAGTCCACTAGTGTATACTGTGTACCGTATAAAAATGTAGCATCATTATAATCCTTACAGTAATAGATTTATCATAGTTACATTATAGGGCATTTAACGAGCACAATAATGGTCCTTTAATGCACGAAATATAATGAAATAAACGACAAACTATAAACTTACTATAAAGCCATGTGAGTGTATGTCAGTGTAAAAAGCTTTTATTAGTAATTTCAGTAATTTGTTTGATTTAAACCCATTTAAACAAACAAATTAAAAATTTGTGGTTTGTAACACTGGTAATGACTAATGACAAAAATGACAAATGGAAAGTTTCGTAATGAGTCATGATGAAACTTTGTATTTATACTTGATCTCAAAGATATTAAAATTAACTTTGTTAATACTGAAATTTATCTTTATTAAACTTCAGATCCTTTACATAATGTAACCTTTATAATTGGGAATGTCGGTTCTGTAATAGTTCATAATTATTTGTCAAAGTCAACGCCAACCCCTATGCTTTTAAATTGCAAATTATTATAAAGGTTGATCTACTTACATACAGTGTAACCCTATACATACGACATGTCTGCATGCATAGATAGTTTTGTATTTGTACGTAAAGTAGTTAAGTACCCCATACAAAATTTCTATGCAATGACATAGATTAACTGATATAAGTTTATCATTCTATAACTGCGCAATAAAACGAATTCTAATGAAATTATAAAAATTGTCAAATATATTCCCCAGTAGTAGCCATGCAACACTACAAAGGATAATAAATGTTAGACGAAAACTTCAATGCTTTAGCCATTTAGTTGCTGTAAGTTTTTTGATTTTTCTGTTCTAAATAAGGATGTTGTTCAAAATCTCTAATAAAATAAGTAGTTGGGCCTTAAGTATTGTAAACTTAAAGTCGATTATTGTGATAACCTGTCCAGTACCTGTCCTTTTGTGATGAAGGAATATTTCAAGATATATTTTTACTTAACAAAAAATAAGAAGCCATTTGCAGACTCCCTTTCAGTCGGTCTGCAAACTTGGCCTTCGTGCGACAAAAAACTGTCTTTTAAGGACGGAAGATACTCTACCTGAAATCGTAACAACTTAAAAATTTAAAATAGGCAACACAACTTACTTGCTTTTTTGTGCTTCGTCAATATCGTAGGAGGTCACGTAGCATAAAATAATAAAGAAATACATAACTGGTACCAATAACAATAAAGAAAACAAAATCAACAAACAGGTAGTACATCTTTTGTGTACTATAAAGGGGGTTCAATAGATTTTGCATTGTATAATTATTGTCTAAAGAAAAGTGAAAGTAACTACCCGTGTTTATGCCATTATCAAACATAAATTAAAACTGTTTTATTATCAATCATGGTATTAATTTTATTATAATTTTATGCCAATGTTTACATTTCTGAATTTCTCAACTAATTTTAGTTCTGAAAATGAATTAAAATGATGTAAAAATAAACAGAATGTACTCGTAATCATTTTTGATTTTAGCTTTTGGGTGGGAATTTTATTATAAATGGAAAATTGAAATAATCAGATATATTTATTTCACTTTAATATTTTTTTTTATAAATTTTTCAGGTACTAGGATCTTTAATAAAAAAAACTTTCTATGTAGTTGTCATATTTTTTCTTTTTAATTGTTTCGATCCCGTATCCGGGATCGTCATCAGAATTGATCTGAGTCAGATACATTTTTTTTTGTTTGTTTTGACTTTCACAATTTACATATTAAAAAAAATTTTCTTTACACATTAAAATTAGACAAATTTACATATTAAAAAAATTACACATTAAAATCAATCAAACATTCACTTTACTTTTTGTAAAGTAAAAATTGATTTGAGTCAGATACATTTTTTTTTATGTTTGTTTTGACTTTCACAATTTACATATTAAAAAAAATTTTCTTTACACATTAAAATTAGACAAATTTACATATTAAAAAAATTACACATTAAAATCAATCAAACATTCACTTTACTTTTTGTAAAGTAAAAATTGATTTGAGTCAGATACATTTTTTTTTATGTTTGTTTTGACTTTCACAATTTACATATTAAAAAAAATTTTCTTTACACATTAAAATTAGACAAATTTACATATTAAAAAAATTACACATTAAAATCAATCAAACATTCACTTTACTTTTTGTAAAGTAAAAATTGATTTGAGTCAGATACATTTTTTTTTATGTTTGTTTTGACTTTCACAATTTACATATTAAAAAAAATTTTTCTTTACACATTAAAATTAGACAAATTTGCATATTAAAAAAATTACACATTGAATGTGAATGTTTGATTGATTTTAATGTGTAATTTTTTTAATATGTAAATTTGTCTAATTTTAATATGTAAAAAAAAATTTTATTAATATGTAAATTGTGAAAGTCAAAAGAAACATAAAAAAATGTATCTGACTCAAATCAATTCTGATGATGATCCCGGATACGGGATCGAAACGTAAATTAAAAAGAAAAAATATGACAACTACATAGAAAGTTTTTTTTATTAAAGATCCTAGTACCTGAAAAATTTATAAAAAAAAATAATAAAAATAGGGATCAATAAGTAACATTAATTTAATTTCACTTTAATAGTGAAATGGATAAATTTGATTAATGAAATTAATGAATTATAATAAATAAATTGCTGGATATAGATAATTTTATTATGATTTACATACACACCTAAAATTTAGAATAAAATAAAAATAAAGTACAACAAGAAACAAGAATGGGTCATTCTTTTACAAACCGCACACCAATTTAAACTTGACATTTTAGAATCGCCCAAAATTTTTTATAGCCTATATTCATAAAATTACTTGATCCGTTATTTCAGGATTTTGCTGAAAAAATTTATTTTCGAAAGTATTCACATATGAATTTTCAATAATTTGCTGGATTTTTTCCAATCTTATCATATTTGAAATTTATTATCTCCAGTTGTACTGATCGGATCAATGTCGTTTTTTTTATTTTACACTTCATTATGTTAGCTTTAGAAGTGTATTAAACAAAATTTTTTTGTTAACAAATGAAAAATAATAACAATTTAATTGTTTAAATAGTTTTAACAATATCGCCCCCAACTTAAATTAATTGGAAAAAATATCATGTTGTTCCTTATTCTCTAATCTATAAAAATAATTTTATAAAAAAGTGGAGTCTCTATTAGATCGAAGTTATTAAATATTTTGGAGCGCTGGGCGCATTGATCCGATCAGTACAACTGGAGATAATAAATTTCAAGTATGATAAGAATGGAAAAAATCCAGCAAATTATCGAAAATTCATATGTGAATATTTTCGAAAATAAATTTTTTCATATATAATACCACTAGAGATAAAATTTTGTCGGCAAAATTGTTCGATTGTTATGAAAGTTTGTTGCTTGATAATTTCGCGAATGACATTTGTCAAAAAATCACGAGCCGTACGGCGAGTGATTTTTAATTAAATGTCATGAGGGAAATTGTCAAAAAGAAACAAACTTGAATACTTACAAGAGAACAATTTTGCCTACAAAATTTTATCTTGAGTGGTATTCGACATGACTATTTTACGAGAGAAAAATTAAGTCTAATTTCACTTAAAAAACTTATTTTTTACTGCAAAACGCAATGCGATTCAAAAATGTCAGTTTGACAATGATTGACAATGATTTAATTTCCAAGCTGACTTGAACGTTTAAAACGTCAAAAAAATTGTAGCTGAGATTCCATGTTGTTAGTTTTGCCAAGGTACTTGTTTTGTCACCTGAATACTTGATTTTATTGTCGCTATAATACACTCTAGTGAAATAGTCAGCAAAATCCTGAAATCCTGAAATTAAATTTGTTGAAAGATACAGAAAAATTTTTTTTTATCACACTTGAAGAAGTCAATTTTTTTCCTGGAATCCGTGCGGTTTGTAAAAGAATGAACCATATCGTCCTCACTCTGACAAACTCGCAGATCTGCAAATTTGGCGAAATTGAGTTTGATAGTGGATTTGAATGGTAGAGGACCAATGCACATAATACTGAAGTTTCAAATTTGTATCTTATTCCGTTACTTGTAGATACAGCTATTTTAAACTCTAAAAACTGCATAAATCTTGGTTTTTGACTACAATAAACTCACGAATACGCTAAATCTCTCAAAAATATCATAGATAGAAATGAAATAAAATGAATTTTACAGACACCGATAAATTTTTGTTTTTCGTTTTTTGTCTCCTGTAAATTCGCAATTTTGCAGATTCGCGAGTTTACCAGAGTAGGGAGATCTAACTGAATGAAATTATAAAATTTTTTGTTTCTTCTTCTTTTGAGCATTTTTTATTAGCTCTGAATCCCTAGCTTTTAAACCTCGAGGAATTAGCGGATCAGCCAGCTCCGGTAGCATGCAATTAAGAAAAAATTTATTTAATTTTGGCAACATAACGTTATTCCAAAAATCCACGTCTTTTAAAATTCTAATCACTTGTATATCTAAATCTGTATATAAAATTAAGTCACAATAAGTTCTATCTAATATTTATTTAATTGGCCTTGAATTAGATGAAAATATTGGTGTTTTTTTTTAAATATAAGTTTTTAATATAAGCTAGAAATCCGCGCTCTATAATTGATCATCTACCAAATTTACTTAGTACCTTTTCAAGTATTTACATTTAATAAGAAATTGAAAGTAAAATACGCTTTTATTGTAGGCGTTTAAGTTTAGAAAATGAGCACTGACAAAAGGATTATGTCCCTTATTTTGCAGGTAAAGTGCCGAAATTTGTGTACTCTTCTATCCTTTACAGACCTCTGCCGCACTACTTTATTTAGTACCCCAATATTTTATTAAACTATTTTGGATAAATACAGCCTTAATTAGCCACTAAATACAAAATTTTAAAATTATATCCTGACATAATGATGACGTCCATGTATTAACAAAATTTGAAACAAATTTGACAATTAGGTAAGATACAGTGACTACTTTTGTATATAGAGACATATAAAATTCCAATAAAATTGCATTATACAAGTTCCATAATAATAAATAAAATTATAAAATATGTCATACCCTAGAATGAGAGATTCTCTATAACATGATTTAAACGCGGATTTAATTGAACTAATATTAAGGCCGTAAATGTCTAAAAATCTATCTCTTAAACTATAATGATTATGACTTTTATATTTTACAAATATTAAGTACAGCCCTAGTTAACATTCCTCACATCATCAATTTATGAAAATAAATTTTTATAAGCCAGAAAAAATTGATTAAGTTCTACAATTTCTGCGAGTATCTTCCGCCCTTAATAGATGTATTTTAATTTTTTAACATATAATCCGTTTACTATTTATTTGCGCTATGGTTGGCCATGAACTTTTGTTTTTTAGTTTGCCAAAATAAAAAGTCCCTATTAAGTTGCCTCTTGACAGTACTCTAACATGGCCAACCATAGCGCAAATAAATAGTGAACGGATAATACTATTGACTATTATTTAAAGTACGAGCGCTATTCTTACGGTAAATAGAGTTCTGCGAATTTTATCATGCTCATCGAAAGTTAACGTTGAAACAAAGTCAATCCATGAGTAGTTTTCCTTATAGAGTGCTTCCCAACTCAATTTTAGAGTCTTTAATATGCACGAGAATCAAAAAAACTCGTCATCAGCATTATCTAAAATTAACCACGTGGACGCCACGGATGTGGATGGTTATGTGACTGTAGTGATATGGTTACTGGTTAGGCTCTAAATTGGCGTTGGAAGCACTCTACAAAAATAATCCCCTAGGGATTGAACTGTGTCAATGTCAATATTAACTTTTGACGAGTATTCCTACAAGAATACACAGTTTCGAGCCAAATTTGCAAAGCTCAGTTTTTTATAAGAATAGTAGGAATACAAATTAAGAAACCATTGTGTTGTTAACTGAACCTATCCAAGTGTTGACTTGAAGATATTGAGCACTAGAGAGCAAGTAGTTAAGGCCCTCTGTAATACAAATTTGTGAGGGTGGTAAATTTACCGTTTTCACAGAAAACTGTTTACCCCCCTAAATTTCAAATGTAAACGATCTAATTTTAAGTGGTTTAGTTTTTAAGAATAATAAGTGAGGGCTTTATCTTAGCGTACCCTCGTCAATTGTTAGACAAAACCAAACATAAAATGAACCAGCTTGAACGTGTGGCATATTTTGAGGATCGAACAAGTAGGGTATTTATACCTGAACATCCGATCTTTGGGGATCCGATATCTGATTGCAGATAACGCCGTCGTCACTGCTGCCGTCATCTCCATCGCCGTCCGTTCTGCCGCCTTTTGTCGCTACCGCTGTTACCGCGCTGTCCAACTGTTCCGCTGGGTTGGCATCGCTCGCACCTAGAACTAATTTGGCAGTCGTGAGTTCCTCTGTTACGAGTGTTCGCATTACGACGGTCATTTTCGTAACACGCTTGTTCAATCGCCTCTTCATGAGCATTGTTCCGGCTAACCCTCGGTGATCGCATTGCGACGGTCATTCCGATGGGGGACGGGTTCTCATTGTCAAAGATTCCTCGTGTGGCCGGTATACTGCCCTCAGAGAGTCGAAGGAGAGTGTCTTTAGTTTGATGCGCTCATTAGCCCAGATCGGATTCTTGGTTATCGCGCTAAGAGTCCATTTTAATTAAGCTCTTCCAGACGAGCAATTAACATGACTCATCAGCTGATTAATTTCGTACAGGGTAAAGACCGCAGGCGGGAGAAACTACGCGACCGTGGCACTATCTTTTATTACTATCGCGTAACCCTTTATGATTGGTTTAGCTACTGGTTTGTTTTTTCTGGCCTGTGTATAATCTTCTGTTCTGTCTGTTTATTTTCATTTGTTTTGTGTATAGTTTTAGTTTTAAATGTGTAAATATTTCTGTCTGTTTTGATACGCAGCTGCTGATTTTTATAAATAATTTTGGTTAAAACAAATTCTAGTAATAATTATTGTTCTCATAAAGAACTGGCGCCCGTGCCCGTGCAATAAAAGTCATAAAAAGTAGGTAGAAATTCTTTATCATTGTCATCTTTAAAACGGGACCATCTCCAACTGTTTATAGACCAATCCATTATAATCACTCTTAATCATTCTTGTAAACATAAGCTTTATGGGCTTTTAGGGCTATAAGTATATAAGTAAGCTAGACTAGTTTCGTTTTTGCTATAAGTACTTATACTACAACCATTTCCAAGCTAGAGCGCGCGTAAACAATAAATGATACGTGATCAGCACGTGCTAAGCTGGTGCATGTTCGGCAGTTGGATCTTATTGGTCGTTGGTTGGTTTATTCACGTTAACTCCGCATGCATAGGTATATTTACGTACGCTCTAGCTTGGAAATGGACATACTATAAAAATTTTAATATTTTCAATAACTATACAGTAGAAAAGCAATTGTCACCACGACTACTAGATTACGACTCTGCAAAAACCACCAGATAGTTATTTTTCTAATTCCCCAAATTATTAACGTAAAAGGACGTTGGAATGTTTAAAGTATAATGGCTTCTTAGGGCAATAATTCATTTAAATCTAACAATGTTTTCTAGCAAAATGAAAGAGCTTTGTTGTGTAACATGTTTGAAATGATGACAAGCATTACGTACGTACGACGTATGGAAACCAAACGAGCAAAAGTACGTATAGAAACGATAACTTTCCGACAAAGCCTTCATGAACAACTATTACCTACATTCACAAATAATAATAATAACTTAAATTGCGTTACAGCATTTTTCAAAATAAGATTTGTAGTTCTTTTTTTCTACGAATTGTCGTATATATTTTTATTAGAAAGGGTTATAAAACTAAAATTGTGAAAATTACGTGGTATTGAGCAGTTATAAGAAAATTTATGGTATAATGCTACTCTATAACAATCTTTTTGTTCCACTAACATAGTTTTCTCGTTATTTATTACGAAAATCCTAATAAAAATTTAATGTATTGATCCAATTATTATAAAAATCTCAAAGACAATGCAATAAATCTTCCTAAGCTAATTAATACAAAAAAATTAATCTTAGTCTGAAAATATTGAAGATTTATTCAATTCCTCCTTTTAATGTATAATTTGAAAAGCGAGTTAGTAAATTTGATTCTTTTATTAAAAATTGATGTGACAATTTTGAACTTGAATTTACAAAAGAAACGAAATACTAATTTTTCACGAATGCCAATTTCAATTTACTTAAAAAATACCAATGTTTAAAACTTTACAAAATATAAATTTTAAAGGTCTCGTTCATCTTTTGTAATATAATTAAAGCAGTTGAGAAGTCAAGAAGAATTAGTGTCTGAGAAAAAAAGGGTTAATAGTTTGAAATTTTGTGCAGAACACGCACAGGTAACCACTAACCACCCAATCAATAGGTAGTAGAACTGGGTAACGATATTTGCGGGTGGATATTTCAAAAACTGTAAGGAATAGAAAAAAAATAAATAGAAACATTCTTGTAGAAAATTTAATAAGCTTTCATTTCTTTAAGCATATGTTTTTTCATAGGGCTCGCCGTTTTCGAGATATAAGTAAAAAACAAAAATACGGGACCTTTCCACCCCTTCCACCTTTAGCTATAGCTGTAGCTATAACTACCGTTATAGAACCGAAGAAAAAACAATATTTGTGAAAATGCGCTACTGTTAGAGTATTCTCTAAACGAGAAGAACCCACCGCATCATTGTGCGAAATACTTAAATTGGTCGGGCGAGTCCAAATTGATATTAGAGGTTGCTCACGCTTTACTCATGAGTCTTGACTCATTACCCTCATTACGCTCAGTCTCAGTACGTTCATGATTCATGAGCGTACTGAAATTGATGAATCCCGGCCACCTGGCCCCTTGAGTATATTAATTTGACGGCGCTCATCCAATGATCGTTCTGCCACTTTCAGTGCTCACGTAAGTAGGTGGGTTCTTTTCTATTGAATACTACTCTACTTTCGAAGCGTCCTTTATAACTAACCTGACAACAGCGGTTAACCGTTTATTAATTATCCACATCAAGATACTAAATTACCCCTGCAAATACGTGAGATTGATAACGTTAACAAATTAAACTAAATGATATTACAATCCTGGCGTTATACTAGGGTCATGTAAAACATTGAAGCTATAAATAATTACATTTCGATTATTTATAGTTGTGCATTAATGAAAAAAGAAATAAAGTTTTTTGCATTAAATCATACTTAACTTGCAGAAAAGACTTTTGTAATAAAGTAATAACTTATTTGCTTCATGTCGCACAGTTATTACACGTATTGCAAGTTCTAAGAAGAAAATGAAATTATTATGTGGCAGAGGTTAAAAGAGCGGAATAGCAAACAGTGCACTTGAAAATAAAATAAAGCATCGAGAAAAATATAGTTTTTGATTAAATCGTTCTCTTAAGAGTAAACAGCAATAAAGTTGGTGGAAAATGTGCATTAGGATATTGTGACGGTGTAACAACAAAATATCGTTCTATGCTGTCAAGTGCATATCTCGAATTTAAACATTTATTCGATTACTTTTTCGATTTCCAAAAATGACGATACTATCAACAAACAGCATAAAGGGTGAAAGGTCTCCGTCAGTTTTGACAGGTTATTAACAATTAACTACAACGTAAAGCCTTGATTAGAAATGCGTATGTAACAGTGATAGTTGTAATAAAAGAATCGAAATAGAATTGAAGTTGAAAAATATTTTTTGTCCCCAGTCGTATTATTCATTTTTTGATGTAACGTATTCCACAGTTGATACGTTTCAGATTGTGTTGAAAAAACATATAAAAGGGTTGTACATTCCCCAGTGCATTATTAGAATGCTCCACTTTTTCCGTGTCAAAATCTAGAACAGGCGTTGACGTATACAGTATAAAATAATCCGTCATCTGCAGTCGATACTATAACTTGCAAAAAATATAAAAAACAGTCGGGTGTTTGAAAATAATACAAAATTTTCTTTTTAAGGTAATAAAAGCAATATAATTTTAAATCGGTCGGAATGAGTGGTACAAATTGCACTAAATATTGATTTTTCGTTGAAGAAAAGTTGAATTTATCGTACGACTAAACGTTTCGGTAGAAGAATTTTATAGAGGCGATTATTGCTGAAATTTCTACAATTCCACTACTGCAACTCGTTCTTAATTAAATTGTGTCAAAATTGTGATTAATGTTATTCGAGTAAATTTCCGTACTGAAGATATGCAAAATTTTTAAACAGGATTTAATGCAAATTGGCATTTCATTACTTTTTGATGAGTTAATTTGCTTGTGTCAAAGATAGCCCCAGTTCTATGTCGATGTCGGCATAAATGAATAATAATAAGCAAGTAAACCGACGATCAACTTTTCTGATCAAGGTTTGATGCATCCAAAATAATTTAATTATGGAGCTTAATTGTTAAAAGTAATCGACTTAAACTATTTTTACTTTTTCAATTATATCGAAGGTAATCAAAATAGTTGAGTTTTGAAATCATAAACAGATTATGCGCTTCGAAGTACTTCAATCTCTATTTTTGTAACTATTCCTTTCTCTGTACTCACTTCTTTGTCAGTATCTTTGTTTATATGTCTATGTTGACGTATCTGTATGTTTGCCTTCATACAATAAATTATTATTACTGTATTTCTGAGGCTGGTCCCTAGTGGATCCTTGTATCGCGACCTCTCGGATCTATTGTGCGCCTAGGATTTGGTCTTCTCTTACGAGAATTCCCTGCTTTTTACAAAGTCCATAATTTTCCCTATTGATAAGTTAGGCAGTTTTCTCTTCTTATGAAAGCCTCATAGTGTAGCAAAAGATGAATTGGAGTTTCCTCCTCCTCTGCATAGTGGGCCTTCCTCTAGTCCCATCGTATGCAGGTGCTTTTGAAGCGGGCAATAGCCCGTTATTATTGCCGTTGCCAGCCGTAGTTCATTTCTGCTCGTTCTGAGTAGAGAGCGAGTTCTTTTGTCAGAGGGTTTCTCTGGATTTAGAATGTCCCTGTCCAGGAGTTTCTCTCCAGTGTTTCCCTGCCTCGTTCTCTGTGGTTTGTTAAATGTTTATACATATAAGCTTATTTCATTCACTATATTCATAAAACAACCATCACGAGCTCCAATCGGCGACCGGAACAAAAGTTTGTTCTATGAGACGCTATAATAAACATTTATCAAGTTTTTCCATTTGGATTAATCTAGGCATTGAGACAGAATAACTGGTACAAGTAGGGAATAAATAGTTGAGAATCCAATTTACTATACCCTTTTGATCCTCATAGGAAACCGCACCCTTTTGCCTCATTTTTGCACCACAGACGCCGCTACCCTCTGCGTCCTATCATTTAAGTTTTAAATAACTGGACATACGTAACAAGGAATTTTCAGTGTCTGTATTAATTTGTCACTAACACTCAGCTCAAACTTTATTATTTAGCTGCTGCGACCAAATATAGGCTAACGCATTGCTGTGGTAGCTTTATTTGTCAGCTTTTTAGCTGCAACAGCTATTTTGCTTCTTTGTTTGCTGTAACAGCACTGAGACAGCTTCGAAAGGCAGCACTTGAGCGGAAGCTGATATAAGGCTGATTTGGTCGCTGCGACAGCACTACGTCAGCTATATAGCATAGCAGCGATAAAATAGTAACTATAGCTACTGTATAAAATACAGCTGACTCGTCAGCCATATTAGGTCCCATGTCAAAGTGACGTTTAGTGTAACAAACATAGTAATCAACCAGTAAACTGTTTTATTGGCCTTATGCAAATGTTTGACAGTGCGCTCAAAATTAGTGACGAGTCAGCTACCAGTTATCTACTAGTAACAGTGTAACAGTGACGTCATGGGTGCCACACGTGTGATGGACAAAAACGAATGAAATTACAACACAAAGTAAGTTACAGAAATTGCAACACCTAGCGTGTTTCGGCTATGAGCACAACCCGGACTACAGCTATGGAGGCACTTTTAGACCTACAACCACTCCTTCACTTACAGGTGAAGCGGGAGGGTCTTCAAACCACCATAAAAATTGCACAGAGCAAGAAATTATTATAACTGGGTGACAGAACAGGTCACCTACAGATCCTAGACTTTTTACAGCCAGAATTGTTTGAAAAACCGTTGGATGTAATTCAACAGTGTTTGACTTTCGGACACCGTTGGAGGTAGTCATTCAAGACTGCAATACGGTTGGAAGTCAATCAATACATTTGGAACAAAACTCCTTCATCTGCTATTCAGATGAATATAAAACTGAACAGGGAACAAGTATAGGCATATATGGCCCCAAAAATAGGGCATCAATAGCCTTAAGCCTGATTTATAGATTGACGTCCGCCCGTCTCACCGCAAGCCGCTACCCGCTAGACGTAACGTGGACATAACCTCTCAAATCCTAATTTATAGATTGCCGTAAGCCCGTCTGCCGTTAAACATAAGACGGAAAACTGTGTTTAAAAAGTAGGCCAAGTTTAATCTTTTGAGGAAATGGCTTACGGGTAGCCAATCAAATCAGTGATTTGAACGACGAACTTGTTTTTGACAAACCGATCGACAATTTCTTACCTAAAATGTCAACCAATGTCATCACAATGTCACTTATATTAATCGTTGTGCGCATGTCCCAATTTTAACGCAAGTAGCGTCATCTACAAAATTTTGAACTAATTAATAAATGGCCGTTACGTTAACTTGGGGCATGCGTACAACGATTAATATAAGACATTAGATGACATTTTAGTGACATTAGTTATCAAATAACTGATTTGATTGGCTTACCGCAAAAAAGATGAAATTTTCTGCGGGCGGACGTTTTGCGGGAAACGGAATGTCAATTTATAAATAACAACATGAATTTGCAGGGGTTTATCTTTAACGTTTTATGTTTTGCGTCTTGCGGCTAACGGTGAGACGGGCGGACGTCAATCTATAAATCGGGCTTTAGGAACCTCCCCCACAATTATGCAAGCTGATCCGTAGGAATTTATAGGGCAAAAAGTCTACATAATGTGTGAGAGCTAAAATGCGATAAAGGAACTCAAAGTCAATAGCTTTGAGTTCTTATCTACTTGAGAATGTAGCGAATCCCTTAAAATACTAAAAAGGGACAAAAAACTTGCCCTTCATTGGGTGTCGGGTCACGAGAGAAATGAAGGAAACGAAATAGCTGATGAACTAGCTAGAATAGGCTCAAAAGCTCTCCCGATTGAACCTGAACCATTCTGTGAACTGTCTATAACACATAAAAAGGCGGAGATCCAAAAATCGAAAACTGAGAACAAAAATTCTCACTGGAACAAGTCCCAGGGCAAAGACAGTCGAAGAAATTCATTGAATGCTAAAAAGCTTCTTATATTATCAAAGAATGAAATCAGACTCATTGCGGGTCTGTTTACTGCACACTTCCCAGTGAGGCACCACCTCAAGAATCGTGAGGTAACACCTCAAGAAACTGGGACAGGAGGGTAGTGACATATGCAGACTCTGTGAATCGAAGATAGAATCCGCCGAACACATTATCTGCAAATACGATGCATTAGCTCGGCTTAGGCTGAAACACTTAGGGCGGGCTCAATTGACGCCCGAAGAAGTGAAAAGCAAAATTCTCAAGGACATTCTATGCTTCGCTGGCAAGATTGTATTCCTGAGAACATAAATACGAGTAGGAAACAAAAGATCAACACTTGTCGCAGTTCTGTAAGTCTTAGAAGCCAATCGACCCCTGAGTACAATCAAAGACTATACAGTGTAAGACTGGCAAAGCTTACGGGCCGAATGTGACCAAAAATCCCCGCTACAGAAGATGTCGCTAGTCACCGGGGCATTTTCGAGTGAATAAGATAGCATGTCGAGGTGGGAGCAACAAAGAAAGGGGTAAAACAAGTTTACCCTTCGAGGGATTTTAAGCGATTTTGACCTTTAAAAGCCTTTCACATTTTTTAATATAGGTTTCGGTAGTCTCTTGTATATGGTCTTTGGTACAATACAATACAATTCAATGGGTGCCACGTTGCTGCCGATGCAACTATTATGTGCCTGTTGCTGATTTACCTTAGCTGAAAGAGAACTGCGATAGCCAAATTGCAGCAAGAGTGACGTAGCAGCTGAAAGTAGCTGCCGAAGCAGCTATAAACCTAAAGTTGTATTAGGGTAGTCTAATGCATCGAACGCTGCGACAGCACTCTCATCAGCCAAAATCTTTAATTGGGAAGTATTGTGTTCAAAAGACCATTTCTGGAATTGACAAAAAATATTTTCCTAAATTTCCTACATTCTTAAATTTAATAAATCGTCACTCCTTAATTCTTAGCGTTTCTGCTAAGTTTTCTGCCTATTAGATTATTATTTTCTATTAAAAACCACTTTTAGTTTAAATTGTGCAGCGACTCAGTATGATGGCGTACATTGATTCTTCTGGTATCTATTAAATTAAGCTAAAAGCAATAATTCATTATAATCTATGTTTAGAAGAAACTTCGGGAGAATACAATAGTGTACTCTACTAAACCTACAACAATATAAATCTCTATCTCTGTTTACTGAACGATTGAGTTTATACAAAAAGTGTGAAGTTTCGTTCGTGATTGAACAGTCAAATACTCGTGTGAATACAAAGATCCGATGGATCCAACTATTCAACTATACTAGATTTGAGAACAAGCAAACTCAATAAACACTTTCAGTCCTAAGAACACAAGTGTCACTCTAAAATATCAATTTGACCTTAAAAGAGCAGGGGTTACTATTTATTAGAAATGCCATGGCCGCCCACGTTTTTCGGTGCTCATTGTTTACTTATAAACGTGTAACTTAAAAAAATGTTGTAAATAATATATTATCGTAAACTAATTGCAGTTGTATTAGTACGTAATGCAAAATTTTATTTTAAATCTTTTCAAAGCGCTTTAGATGTGCTTTAGTGGGGATCAAAAATGTAAATGGAATAGCGTAGTGCGATTTGAAATTTCCAAATTTTACACTCTATAAATGTGTAAAGCAGTGAAATCAAGCAATAAATAAGTTTTGACTACAGCAAGAAAATTTTCTAGATAACTGCTTGCGGGATTTACTTTTTTTTTCTACGTCATAACAACGTATTTTGCTTTGTTTCTCATGATGAAAATTTTTAATCGAGTTATAAAGTTATAACTTAATATAAGGGTATTAAAAAGCCGTGTTATTATAGTTTAATTTTTAATTAGTTTTTTATTAATAAAAACCATTTTAACTTTATTTAAAAATAAAAATTTTCATTGCTGCCGACTAAGCTGGGAATTAAAGTTCCCCTTTTTTAAGAGTTATAAATTAGCTACGAATTATACGGCTTTCGACCTAACTTAACAACACTTGGAAAGTCAACCTTTAAAAACTTGGAAAATTTAAATAAAAGAAGGAATAGAAAAGCAAAAATGGAAAGACTTTTATTTGAATGTACGAGTATAGTGGTAGTTTTAAATTGCATTGTGAACTTGTTTTATTAAATCACCTGTTTTTTTAACCGTGCCGAATTAAATTTACATATTTCTTTTGATAATACTCGAGTAAATCAAAACTAACCTCATTTTTTTAAAACGTTACTGCTTTGTACAGTGTTTGGCAAAAGTTTGATTGCTTTGTTGTTTAAAACTTTAATTTCGACATTAAATTAATTTGACCTGCCCACAGTTGTCCTCGACCAATCAGACTTGATTATTAATTTGACTTTTTGTCACAACCAATGACAAGTTCTGTGTTAAAAATGTTGATGTTAGTTAATCATGTGTTACATTTTAATTCGCCGACGATAAAATACCAATAAAAACTATTCAATTTTCATAGTTTTTTCTAAAAAATAAAAATAAGTTTCTAAAATAAAAGATTTCCACCTAGTTTAAAATTTTTGAGGTTAACGTCCTCTTGATAGGAGCAGTAGAAAAAACTTTTAGAACTTTGTGTATTTAAATCAATACAAATTACCTACTATCTCCAGTTACTCCATTTGAACGTAGATTAAAATATATTTAATTAAGGTAAAAAAAGCTGGATGAATAGGGCGCCCGAGGATATGAACCGGAACATCAATTAAACCAAATTAAAACCACACTTAGACGAAGCAAATGAGCCGGTCATTTTAATTGAAATACTCAATATTAAAATCTACTCACACCAATATATTTTTATTTTTTATACAGTGTGGTGCAAAAAAGTCCCAATCAAGGAAACAAATTCGCCTGCTCCATAAACTTACTTTCTTGTAGCACAGAAGTTAAGTAGTTTGACAAACTAGATAAAATTATCATATATTATTTCATAATATTATATTCCAAATAGCGTTAAGTTGATTAAGCTATTACAATAGAATTATTCTACACTGATTACTATCTGAGTGGCTGATTCTATAATAAGAAGATAGTAAACCTCTGAGGTAGTTGACGTTTGAGTCTATAGTAAATTAATTTCCGTTAGTTTGTGTATAGAAACTTGTAAGCTTCTGACTTCTATGTAAATAATGAACGTAAACTCGATGTTTATTTAACTGTATTTTAGTTGTAAACAGAAACATAATTATTTGTAAAGGATTTATTGAAAAAAAAAGTATTAAAATTGCTTTTATAAGGAGTAAAATTATGTTCTTTAATTACAGTTTTAATTAAATCACGAGATAAATGTAACGACACTTGAACAAAACACCACATGAATATAAAGTTTTATTTACTACCCTTAAAGGCAGTTAAAACACTAAATTAGTCTCACGTATTGTCTAACAACATCTAAATAGGATAATACAGAGCATCGTATGAGAATGTGCTAATACACACAACACACTATACAGTATCATTTTAATTTCACGATTTGTTGATAATACAAACCATTACGATTGAATTTGTGGAAAAAGGCGTAACTGTAAATATCTGAATTAAAATGCTCGATCAAAATTAAAAACTACATTTGTGGAGATATGAAATAAACCATAAAACACATAGCAAATCCAAAGTAGCACCAACTGCTTCGGGATGAGTATTCAGTCGTCACTTCAGGCTAACATGTGAGCGGATCAAACATAGAAACAAAAAAAATTTAATGTTCTGAAATTCTCAAACGTTCTCGATTTTTATTGTAATAGCTCGTTATTATTTAAGGTAAAAAACTAGTATAATAGACTATGGGCCTGTAACAGAAAAATCGGGGTGATCGTATTCAGGTCCATCTTTTGGGAATAAGCTATTTGGCTGCCGACGAACACAAAAATCTGGTTGACTGCCCAAAGCACTGGCGTAAGGCCCCAGAATCCGTCAATAAAATTGTTAGAGAAGGAAAAAAGTAAGAAATATGACAGCATTTGGGAAGCAACTTTGACAGTTTTTCATTCTTATAAAAAGAATCGACAAAAAAATTTGGCTAGTGTCTAGAGTGGCTCTGAGAGCGTGGCAGCCGTTCTGAAATTAGTGCGTTTATGCTACATATAAACACGTAACTCATAAACGGTATTGGGTTGCTCATTGGCAAAGTAACTACTTTTTACATAAAAAGTAAGATCTTAGTTTGGCATCGCTCTCAGGTGGGTTTGTTGCACTCCTCACCAATTAGAAGATTATTATTAACAGTCCTGAGGCCTTAAGCCAATGCTTTCAGCAGCCAACCAGATTTTCGTGTTCTGTGGCACTCAGATAGCTTATTCCCAAAAGATGAACCTGAATACGATCACCCCCATTTTTCTGTTATTGGCTCCAGGACTATAACTATTGAATCAGAATTAAATAATAGACTTAGAAACAATTTTAAAGTAACTAGAATGTCTTTAGCCTCTCAGGCTTCTACTACGGTAGCGTATGCAGACTGCAAGCAAAGAGGTAGATCGTTCCGGTCAGTTCTGGCCTGCAAGTGTGGAGGTAAAGTGAAAGTTTTGGCTTGCCTGCAAGTTAAGTTCGCTGTGAAAGCTCAGGATTTTACTACAGCAAGCCTGGGCAGAATGCGTCTGCACAGACAAACCGGAGCGGCGGTAGATTTTTCAGGACAATTTTGGCCTTCACGTGCACGGGTCTGCCGAAGTAAAAGCCTCTAAGTGTGGAGTCAAAGTGAAAATTCAGGCTTGCTTGCACAGTTAACCTCCTTATAAAAGCTCATAGTTTTACTACAGAAAGTCTGAGTAGGCTGCGTCTGCACAGGCAAACTGGAGTGTCTGTAGATCTTTCAGGCTCATTTTGGCCTACACACGCCTGCCGTAGTAAAAACCTGCAAGTGTTGAGGCAAAGTGAGAGTTCAGGTTTGCTTGCGCAGTTAATCTCAATATAAAATCAGGATGTTACTACAGCAAGCCTGTGCGTCTATACAGAGAAACCGAAACGTCTGTAGATCTTTCAGGTCAATTTTGCCCTGGACGTGCACACTTGCACAGGCCTGCCGTAGTAAAAGCCTGCAAGTGGGGAGTCAAAGCAAAAGTTCCGGCTTGCCTGTGCAGTTAAGCTCGTTATAAAAGCTCAGGATTATACTACAGCAGACAAAACGAAGCGTCTATAGGATCTTTCAGAACAATTTTGGTCGGACGTGCACAAGCCGGCAAGTGTGGATGTGGAGTGAAAGTTCCGGCTTGCTTGCGCAGTTAACCTCCCTATAAAAGCTTAGAGTTTTACTACAGAAAGTCTGAGCAGACTGCGTCTGCAGATGCAAACTGGAGTGTCTGTATATAGTTCAGGTCAATTTTGGCCTGCACAGGTCTGCCGTTGTAAAAGTCTCCAAGTGTTGAGGCAACGTGAAAGTTCAGATTTGCCTGCGCAGTTAATAGCGATATAAAATATCAGGATTTTACTACAGCAAGCCTGTGCGTTTACACAGAGAAACCTAAACTTCTGTAGATCTTTCAGGTCAATTTTGCCCTGAAAAATTTTTTGCACAGGCCTGCAGTAGTAAAAGCCTGGAAGTGTGGAGTCAAAGTAAAGTTCCGGCTTGCCTGCGCAGATAAGCTCGTTATAGAAGCTCAGGATTTTACTACAACAGACAAACCGAAGCTTCTGTAGGATCTTTCAGAAAAATGTCGGTCGGACGTGCACAGGCCGGCAAGGGTGGGGTGAAAGTTCCGGCGCGCTTGCGCAGTTAAGCTCACTATAAAAGATCAGAGTTTTACTACAGAAAGTCTGAGCAGACTGCGTCTGCAGATGCCAACTGGAGTGTCTGTAGATCGTTCAGGTCAATTTTGGCCTGCAAGTGTGGAGGTAAAGTGAAAGTTTTGGCTTGCCTGCAAGTTAAGTTCGCTGTGAAAGCTCTGGATTTTACTACAGCAAGCCTGGGCAGAATGCGTCTGCACAAGCAAACCGGAGCGGCGGTAGATCGTTTAGGCCAATTTTGGCCTTCACGTGCACGGGTCTGCCGAAGTAAAAGCCTCTAAGTGTGGAGTCAAAGTGAAAATTCAGGCTTGCTTGCACAGTTAACCTCCTTATAAAAGCTCATAGTTTTACTACAGAAAGTCTGAGTAGGCTGCGTCTGCACAGGCAAACTGGAGTGTCTGTAGATCTTTCAGGCCAATTTTGGCCTACACACGCCTGCCGTAGTAAAAACCTGCAAGTGTTGAGGCCAAGTGAGAGTTCAGGTTTGCTTGCGCAGTTAATCTCGATATAAAATCAGGATGTTACTACAGCAAGCCTGTGCGTCTATACAGAGAAACCGAAACGTCTGTAGATCTTTCAGGTCAATTTTGCCCTGGACGTGCACACTTGCACAGGCCTGCCGTAGTAAAAGTCTCGCAAGTGTGGAGTCAAAGCAAAAGTTCCGGCTTGCCTGTGCAGTTAAGCTCGTTATAAAAGCTCAGGATTATACTACAGCAGACAAAACGAAGCGTCTATAGGATCTTTCAGAACAATTTTGGTCGGACGTGCACAAGCCGGCAAGTGTGGATGTGGAGTGAAAGTTCCGGCTTGCTTGCGCAGTTAAACTCCCTATAAAAGCTTAGAGTTTTACTACAGAAAGTCTGAGCAGACTGCGTCTGCAGATGCAAACTGGAGTGTCTGTAGATCGTTCAGGTCAATTTTGGCCTGCAAGTGTGGAGGTAAAGTGAAAGTTTTGGCTTGCCTGCAAGTTAAGTTCGCTGTGAAAGCTCTGGATTTTACTACAGCAAGCCTGGGCAGAATGCGTCTGCACAAGCAAACCGGAGCGGCGGTAGATCGTTCAGGCCAATTTTGGCCTTCACGTGCACGGGTCTGCCGAAGTAAAAGCCTCTAAGTGTGGAGTCAAAGTGAAAATTCAGGCTTGCTTGCACAGTTAACCTCCTTATAAAAGCTCATAGTTTTACTACAGAAAGTCTGAGTAGGCTGCGTCTGCACAGGCAAACTGGAGTGTCTGTAGATCTTGCAGGCCAATTTTGGCCTACACACGCCTGCCGTAGTAAAAACCTGCAAGTGTTGAGGCCAAGTGAGAGTTCAGGTTTGCTTGCGCAGTTAATCTCGATATAAAATCAGGATGTTACTACAGCAAGCCTGTGCGTCTATACAGAGAAACCGAAACGTCTGTAGATCTTTCAGGTCAATTTTGCCCTGGACGTGCACACTTGCACAGGCCTGCCGTAGTAAAAGCCTGCAAGTGGGGAGTCAAAGCAAAAGTTCCGGCTTGCCTGTGCAGTTAAGCTCGTTATAAAAGCTCAGGATTATACTACAGCAGACAAAACGAAGCGTCTATAGGATCTTTCAGAACAATTTTGGTCGGACGTGCACAAGCCGGCAAGTGTGGATGTGGAGTGAAAGTTCCGGCTTGCTTGCGCAGTTAACCTCCCTATAAAAGCTTAGAGTTTTACTACAGAAAGTCTGAGCAGACTGCGTCTGCAGATGCAAACTGGAGTGTCTGTATATAGTTCAGGTCAATTTTGGCCTGCACAGGTCTGCCGTTGTAAAAGTCTCCAAGTGTTGAGGCAACGTGAAAGTTCAGATTTGCCTGCGCAGTTAATAGCGATATAAAATATCAGGATTTTACTACAGCAAGCCTGTGCGTTTACACAGAGAAACCTAAACTTCTGTAGATCTTTCAGGTCAATTTTGCCCTGAAAAATTTTTTGCACAGGCCTGCAGTAGTAAAAGCCTGGAAGTGTGGAGTCAAAGTAAAGTTCCGGCTTGCCTGCGCAGATAAGCTCGTTATAGAAGCTCAGGATTTTACTACAACAGACAAACCGAAGCTTCTGTAGGATCTTTCAGAAAAATGTCGGTCGGACGTGCACAGGCCGGCAAGGGTGGGGTGAAAGTTCCGGCGCGCTTGCGCAGTTAAGCTCACTATAAAAGATCAGAGTTTTACTACAGAAAGTCTGAGCAGACTGCGTCTGCAGATGCCAACTGGAGTGTCTGTAGATCGTTCAGGTCAATTTTGGCCTGCAAGTGTGGAGGTAAAGTGAAAGTTTTGGCTTGCCTGCAAGTTAAGTTCGCTGTGAAAGCTCTGGATTTTACTACAGCAAGCCTGGGCAGAATGCGTCTGCACAAGCAAACCGGAGCGGCGGTAGATCGTTCAGGCCAATTTTGGCCTTCACGTGCACGGGTCTGCCGAAGTAAAAGCCTCTAAGTGTGGAGTCAAAGTGAAAATTCAGGCTTGCTTGCACAGTTAACCTCCTTATAAAAGCTCATAGTTTTACTACAGAAAGTCTGAGTAGGCTGCGTCTGCACAGGCAAACTGGAGTGTCTGTAGATCTTTCAGGCCAATTTTGGCCTACACACGCCTGCCGTAGTAAAAACCTGCAAGTGTTGAGGCCAAGTGAGAGTTCAGGTTTGCTTGCGCAGTTAATCTCGATATAAAATCAGGATGTTACTACAGCAAGCCTGTGCGTCTATACAGAGAAACCGAAACGTCTGTAGATCTTTCAGGTCAATTTTGCCCTGGACGTGCACACTTGCACAGGCCTGCCGTAGTAAAAGTCTCGCAAGTGTGGAGTCAAAGCAAAAGTTCCGGCTTGCCTGTGCAGTTAAGCTCGTTATAAAAGCTCAGGATTATACTACAGCAGACAAAACGAAGCGTCTATAGGATCTTTCAGAACAATTTTGGTCGGACGTGCACAAGCCGGCAAGTGTGGATGTGGAGTGAAAGTTCCGGCTTGCTTGCGCAGTTAAACTCCCTATAAAAGCTTAGAGTTTTACTACAGAAAGTCTGAGCAGACTGCGTCTGCAGATGCAAACTGGAGTGTCTGTATATAGTTCAGGTCAATTTTGGCCTGCACAGGTCTGCCGTTGTAAAAGCCTCCAAGTGTTGAGGCAACGTGAAAGTTCAGATTTGCCTGCGCAGTTAATAGCGATATAAAATATCAGGATTTTACTACAGCAAGCCTGTGCGTTTACACAGAGAAACCTAAACTTCTGTAGATCTTTCAGGTCAATTTTGCCCTGAAAAATTTTTTGCACAGGCTTTCAGTAGTAAAAGCCTGAAAGTGTGGAGTCAATGTAAAGTTCCGGCTTGCCTGCGCAGATAAGCTCGTTATAGAAGCTCAGGATTTTACTACAACAGACAAACCGAAGCTTCTGTAGGATCTTTCAGAACAATGTCGGTCGGACGTGCACAGGCCGGCAAGGGTGGGGTGAAAGTTCCGGCGTGCTTGCGCAGTTAACCTCACTATAAAAGATCGGAGTTTTACTACAGAAAGTCTGAGCAGACTGCGTCTGCAGATGCCAACTGGAGTGTCTGTAGATCGTTCAGGTCAATTTTGGCCTGCACAGGTCTGCCGTAGTAAAACCCTGCAAGTGTTGAGGCAAAGTGAAAGTTCAAGCGTGAAAGTTGCTTGCGCAGGTAACCCCCTTATAAAAGTATAAAGTTTTACTACAAAAAGTCTGAGCAGACTGCGTCTGCAGATGCACACTGGTGTGTCTCTGGATTTTTCAGGCCAATTTTGGCCTGCACAGGTTTTGCCGTAGCAAAAACCTGCAAGTGTTGAGGCAAAGTGAAAGTTCAGGCTTGCGCAGGTAACTTCCCTATAAAAGCTCAGAGTTTTACTACAGAAAGTCTGAGCAACTGGTTCTGCAGATGCAAACTGGAGTGTCTGTAGATCGTTCAGGCCAGTTTTGGCCTGCCGTAGTAAAAGGTAAAAGGCTGTAACTGTAAAGGCAAAGTTAGTGATACTTGTAGTTTCGGTTTGCCTGCGTAGGTTCGCTAGAAAAACTCTAGGTTTTACTACAGCAGGCTTGAACAGACTGCACAGGTAAACCGCAGTCTAAAACCCGTGATTTTATTTTAAATTTCGGCATTTTGAGATAGTAGATTTAAAGCCGTAACGTTAAACGAATTTCAAAAATTTCAGCTAAGGTTCAGATAGCAATTACTTAAAAAACAGAAACCCAATACGATGTTAAATATAAGGAAGAGTTAGTTATAAGCCAATTTCAGGTTGAGAACGTAATATTGTTATAGCACAATAGAAAACGTTTTTGTATTATTTTTGGCATTTTGCTTAAATATTGAAATCCAAAAATAATGTAAACGCTACCCATATCTAAAAGGTGAATCAAATTGAGTAGACTAACCTCAATATAAAAGAATCAGAAGGATTCACGCTACAGCCAAGTTTATATTTTATATCGGATATTTTTAGCTTATATCGAAGTTTGAGAGAGGAGCGTAATTCAAATTGGAAGGCGTTTCATATGTTTCGACTTTTACACAAATCTAATAAAATACGAATTTAGGAAAATCTGAAATCCGTGTTTACAAAATTATGAAATTTACTTGAAAATGTAACGTGTAAATCACGGGAGATCTTTACAATGGATAGTGGGATAGAGTGAATTACTAGTTAGGAAACTGTTTACACTATAGTAAACATGTCCGGTGAAATAATGTTGGATTTGAGGTATTGTTTAATCAAGTTACTTTGAATAATAATTAGGAAGGGAAAACCGCTCACTTACCTACATTATAAAATTGTAGACTACAGAATTGATAACAAAAGATAATATGATCAACAATAGAGAAGAAAATTAATTTTAATAGATATTAAAATTTCATTTCTCACGCGTCGCTGTCCGTTTAAATATAGAAGCCAGAAGGCTTTGGTAAAGCTCTTTGAAAAGAATTTCGCTAAAAATGCTAAATATTTATTATACCGAATTATACTACCACTTTGCGATAGGTGGCTATGTACGTTGTGCTAGCCACATTGTCTGTTAAAATAAAAAAAGAATTCACAGAGCACTCTGACCCGCATGTATCCGAAGTCAATTTGCAAAATTTTTCATAACCGACTGCAACTACCCTTACTTGAATAAGTTAAAAATTTGAAAACTTTGTTCAATCTTCCCCAATATCATTTATTCACGATTATAAAACTCGTAACAAATCTAAAATTCTGTGTACGATAACTTGATGAATCGTAAGCATACCCCAGAGTCTAGTATTCTGAGGTAGAGAAACAACTCCAAGGGGCGTCAGAATTTACAAAAAAAATCCACATTTATAACATTTGGACGTTTTAGTTATTTTATCTTTCAAGATTGTCCCACAGGGATTTTATATACGTAACGACAATTAATAGGCGGAGTGCATATCATGGGAATTAGCGACTCGTAGTGGTCAAATTTGTAAGTTACGTGGTTACAAATTCAAATAATTTTTTTCTAAATATTGATAAATACAAAGAAATGTTAGATTTTTATAATAATTGATATGGAAGGAGTTTAGCAATAAGCCTGTCTGTACATTTTACATAATTTAACTTTTCCTTATGCTTTGATAAAGTCATATGATCGAAAAAATAAGTTATTTTGTTATTTAATTTTTGGACGTTTTTAGACTCCTCGAGTCCAAAATAGCAACGAAAACCCTAAAACAACTCTTTCTGATTAGTATAGCATATATTTCGTTAGAAAAAAATAGTTTGTAACTCCATATCTTGAGATTTGCTTTTCGCGCCATTAGTAGTAGTATAGGGTTTTAAGGACTTTGCAATTGCGCCAAGTGATTTTACTTGAAATTTTGTGGTTTTCTATGCTTTATATTTACTAATGTGCTTTTTTAATATGTTAATATTATTTATAACATTATTTTAAATCAAAAGAAAATTCTATAAAATGAAATGTCAAACATAACCTAAAAATTTTAATTGTCAAAATATGAAAATAAATTTTTATTTTAAAAATAACATATTTCGTTGCATACTGTGGCTATATAAGGCAAGACCAGGCTCAGTGTTCTTTTTTATGAAGTTTTGAGGGAAAACTGTACAAAGAAATGCTTTTATTCGCATTTTTGGCAGACTTGAGGCAATTCACAATTGACCAATTAATATAACTATCACCGCACATTTCTGTAAATTTGCTCTTGGCTTGAGTTCCCTAATCCATGAATGACGGATTTGATATGTCATTTACTTATTACCTGCACAAAATTCGCACTCGTTTATAAAATTACAAATTTGCATGCGTGTGTCAAGTGGTATTTCCAACCACGTTACTTATAGAAGTTACCGGTAGTGGCGCTGATGCTAACTTGCACATTCAGCGCCAATTTAAATAAAATATCGAGTTAGAGCGAATTAAAATGACAAATAAAGAAAATTTTGCAAAACTCGTTTTTAAATTTTCATTGCAAAGTTTAAAGTTGTAATATGGATATTTTATTCTCGTCTTCAAGATGAAATTGGCGTGCAAAATGATATTAATAGGTATTATTAAGTCTGAATACGTTTACCGTACTATTAATGATTCAAAACATACCAGGAAAATGTCAGCAATTCTATCTCTAGTTACGACGTTTTCCAATTTATTCAGACAGATGGATTAGAATAAACGGGTGGACGATATCCTTATCTAGAGCTGTCATAGAATATAATGTGTGTAACTAATTGTTTGTAGAATATTTTAGGTTCGTTAAAATAAGTATTCACATATTTAAAACGTGAAGGCTTTTCTTCACCGGTAATTCTAGCATGCTTCTACTCGACCGATCTTAACGTATTTTTTAAATAGAAGCTCTCGACCAACAGATGTCAGCACAATTTTTTTTTCAAATTATTAATTTTATACATTTTTTTAGATAATAAATTGTCACCCTTATTACTATCTCCTATATCCCCCAACTTCAACAAAGTTCGATCACGTTGAATAGTGAATACGGACACCTCTATATCGTGCATTTAACAACAAACAATCATCGGTGTATGTTTTTAAGTAGATATAATAATTTTTGAAAATTTTATTCAAATATTCAATCGAATCTCTCGAAGGAACGATTTTATATTAATCGACGTTTAACTATACATCTTAATTATATGATTACTGCGTCATAAACTCATATGCTATACGTATACAACCTGAAATTACTCAAAAACAGAAAACTTGTTTTTCCAAGTTCTATTAGTTTTCCTATTTGGAATATACTTGGTTTAAAAAATTTATCTATTTTACCTCTGAGAAATCAGAAATGATTAAAAATAACTTAGGGTTGTTTCTAAATTGTAATATTTACTGAAACAATAGGATAACTGGGTAAAATGTTTACATTTCATTTTAAGCTTCTGGACTTTATTTCTAGAGTTCATAATTTAATTAAGTTAAAATCGGCCGTAGGAATTATTATTCAGTGTTTACAAATCCACCAAACTAGTCAAACAAAAAAGTAGTTACTTGTTTAAAGTGGCGTAAATTTAATGTCGTTTTAGGAAACTCTCTTTGAAACTCGGTACATATGTAGATACGTTTTTTTAATTGAATTCAATTCCAAATCTTATGCTAGCTTAGAGCTTAAACAAAAATGAAAGTAAAAATTATGAAAATAACAACTTGGAGAATAAAAATTATTATCTCACAAATTTCTGATAACACTGCATTAAATGCAATAAATTCAATACGAAGTAGTGCCTCCTCTTGCTTGAGTTAGTGCTTGACAGCGTCTTGGCATGCTTTGAATCAGCCTACGAATCATATCCTGTGAGATACGCTGCCATTCTTGTATTAAAGCTTGTTCCAACCTGGACGGTTTCTAACAGCTCGTCCTAGCAGATCCCACGTATGCTCAATCGGATTCATGTCCGGGCTACATGCTGGCTAATTCATTGTTCGAATGTCTTGACCGTGAAGATAATTTGTGACTTGTGACTGTTTGGGACTTGTGATCTAGCTTTATCATGATTGTAGACGAATTCCTGACCAAAATTTTGATCATACGGATGAACATGCTCTTGTAGAATTTCATTTACGTATCGTTGAGCATTCAAATTACCATTTCGAATAATGACAAGTTCAGTACGGGTCGGGTGTCTAATGTGATTCCGTCCCATACCATTAACGATCCTCCACTAGAAGGAATACATTCAAGCATTGTATTAGGAAGGTAACGTTCTCCTGGTTTTCCCCAAACACGTACACGTCCAGCATTACCTGACAGACAGAAGCTAAACTCATCTGTAAACATGACACGTCGCCAGTGCCTCAGTTGCCAGTTTTGGTGTTCTTGGCCAAATTGTAGTCGCGCTATACGGTGTTGTCTCATTAATTTTGGTACTTTAGCTGGTCTTCAGGATTTCAAATTAACTTCATCTAGCCTGTTTCAGCTACAAAAAATTGTCCAAGATTACACAATTACAGTAGAACCTCGATAATCCGAGTGTTTGGTGATCCGGATATTCCTTAATCCGGACCGAAAACTTTCTTTGATTATGTATGTTTTAATAATGCTTTAATAAACAGAATCAACATGTCTGTGCTTGTCATGTTTCTTGTTTAGAAATAAATGTGCAGCCACAGCAAATATTAGCTGATTAAGTTCAGTAGAGAGTAGTTTTTTGAGTTGAAATAAAGCCTTTTATAATAATTCGGAATATATATTATCATGTATCAGTAATCCACATGTTTAGAAAATCCGGATTACCTTTAATTTGTCCCAACTATTGAGGTTTTACTGTACTTTATTATTAGTTTCAGTATGGTTTCACTTAATTTAAATTAACCACAAAAATTGTTATAAATGCTTATTTTCTGACGTTATGAAGCATGTACAATGAATCCTATTTATTGATTCAAATGCAGAATTTTATGCTATAAAACTTTTTTTTGAAGATTTTGTTTCTAAAAGTAATAGGGAAGCAGGAAATGACCAAAGTATGATTTTACATGTTAAATCCCTATAGCCGAAAGCTTCAGCAGTATTTATAGACTATGTGAACGATAGTAATTTTTTTTATGGCCGTTTGCACAGCTTACAGATTAACTGACAGATAGTTTATCTGGCGGATAAGTAAAAATATGATTTATTTGCCATATAAACTAGAATCGGTGCAAAAGACCATACATATGTAGAAAACTTATTTGTCAGTTATTTTATTTATCCTACAGTTAGATGGAAGTATAAGGTTTTTGACAACGTATCTGCCAGATAAACTATCTGTCAGTTTATCTGTAAGCGGTGCAAACGAACATTAGACTTCAATGTAACTTCAATATAGCACATATCACGAACTTTAAATTGATCTAAAAATATTTTACTAAATATCTCAACGTTCGGCATTCCTCAAAAATTCAAAAATGTAAAAAAATAAAAACCTTAGGAAAGTCCCGTTTGTCTGAATCTGATTGTAACACACACAGTCAGCCACACAATTAATGGCCACCGTGGCTATACGTTTAGTACGAATTGTGGATGTAACCATCATAACACCCCATCCTTAAATTGAGGGGTAACTTTATTTTGCCAAAAAGTAGTAAATTTTAACAACCTCCCTTTCTGTCTTTTTGTCGTTGTTGGCTAGGAATCACCCTGGTGTATAGCCAGGATGTAATTGTGAGGCTGATTGTACATTAATCTTACGAAAATCTGTTATTTATTGAAATAGAGGGATATGAAATACATATCCTGTATTTTTTGAATAATTGGAAATTCATACAACGGGCTTTAAAGCGTACGAAAAAGTCTTAATTTTTACGTTTTTTCTTATAAAGTGGAAAGTTCCACGTAGAATTATGCATTAATTATAGAACGTATGGGAGTTTATAATTGCTGAAGTTAATTATTCAGCCTTTGCTTGCCTGACTTACATTTGCAATGCTGCTCTTGTTCTATTATCATAGTACCTACCAACCTATGATATTCATGTAACATGTAACGTCCTAGTTTTTCTATTCATTTTTATTACACACTCCGTATTTTGCAAGTATGTGCCTTTTTAAAAATACATAGTAGTTTAACTTCATTATACCCGTACCACCCCACCCGTATATCCAATATTTAATAAAAAAAAGAAAATTTTCTATGCCATTCAATGAATTGTTCTGTGTTTATTAGATAAAATTGTCATATCTCTCTTGTTATACTTATTTATGCTTTAGTACTTATAAGTCTTATAACATTATGCTTTTATCCAACCACTATAAGAGGTTTTGGCATACGATATTTCATCTCAGCTTGTATTTGAAAGTTAAAGATAAAATAAAAAAAATAATATTTTATATTGTAACAAATTCAAGAGCTGTTTTCTTTTTTCCGCTAAAAGCTTCTCTGTTTCATACGCGAAATGTGTAAGAAACTCGATACAATACAAATTTGTTCTTTCTGAGGTAGCAGGAAACTTTCCAAGAGGAGCTGACAACGTCGTGTTTGTTTGGGTTCAGTAAGCGTTTCTTGTTGAATAATGTTCTGGCAATCGGCCAGCAAAATATATTACAAATAATATTCTCATATTTTCTCTTGAAAAATATCCCAAAATTCATGTTAAAGAAAAGGAAATTTAGGATTATCATAGAAACAACGCTTTTTGAATATATTGTTGTGACACCACAAATTTTTAACCCCAACGTTTGGTTTGGAAATGCTACAAATTTCAACTTTTAACATAACTCCCAATCCGACTGTTTTATATTATCACTAATTTTACACAACTTATCATGCGCAACTTGTCAACGAAATATATTTTATTTAAAAACATTTTTAATTTTTGCATCCAAATAAAATTTTCTTGTAATAAATAGCCTTTTATTTTCCAAAACTAACAAAGCAAAAGCAATTTTAGTTAGTGGATAATTATTAACAAGTAGATCAGACTACAAAATTATTAGCCAATTGCACAACCCTCTAAACAAGGCATTAATTGCACACTATCAAATACTTGCATACGGCAAGGCTAACGTAGCGTTCATAAAATTTGTTTATTATTAAGATTATCTCAGCAATTTCTCATAAACTTACAAATAGTATAAATTAACAAAACTCTTAACAGTAACTTGAATATTGTAGTTGTAATTGCAACACCATTTCATATAATAAAATTAATCAAAAAGATAATTGCTTAAATGCCATTATAGTAAACAGAATCTCGTTAAAGTATCCTTTTTATTAGAATTTATACAAGAAAATGTTTAATTACATAACATGGAATCACATGTTTTATCTATTGCTTCAACTTGATATTTTCTCAATTTAATTAAATTTAATTAATTAATATGAGCGTTAAATTTAAAGCCGTATCATACAATTTATTTGCTTACATTTTATTTACATGCAAATAACATTATACTGCTAGTAGCTAAAATAAATAAAATGATGTAAGTCTGTAAGTATAGTAAATACGAATTGCTCTAATAATATTAACAAGTTGAGGTACAGAAAAACGAAAAAGACATATTCGATATTGTTGAATTTAATCCCTAATATTATAATGCTGTTTTCTTTGTGTGAGCTACTGGATGCAAAACCAGAGCTTCCTTACGTTATGTTACGATAGTTACGTTTATGTAAGTTTAATAAAACTTAAATGTCGAATTAATGTTAATTTGATCTGCCCACAGCTGTTCTTGACCAATCAGAATTTATTATTAATTGGAAGAAACAATCTAAAGCTTCACGTTAAATTTAATACTACATGAAATTAATCAAGAGCTTTTTAGTACCGCCTGCATATCTCATATCCCATAACAATGATTTTGAAACGTACTTTTTATGTAATATGTTGGAAATAAAAGTTTTCTTTGTTTAGCTTACGTGTATTTACGCCTCAAACGACACCCGTTTGAGGCGATTTATTAATTCGAATGAAACATTACGTATAAAATTTTTACAGAAATATCTGAACAAATCATTAAAGAAACATAAATTTCACTAACATGCGCTTGAAAAAGCGCTTAGGAAGCTTTCGAACCATCTGCGAAGAAAGATTTTTGACTACGCGTTGAACTTCTGTTCTTTGCGCCACGCACCGTTTCAAATCGATAACTCAACAAATTAATGAAAGTTCCATGATGACAAATCGCAACTGTGGGGGGAGGGGGGTCTAAAACCTTTCATTTTTTCTTGCATGTTTGCAACTGGCAGTGTTATAGTATTTCAAGATGCAGTCAATGGCCGCATTCACCGTTGTGCAACAGTTACCAAATCGGTAGGTCACGTGTTGTACAGTTGCTTTGGGAACGTGGAGCGATCGTCAACTTATCGAGCGCTTTTGATTAGCGTTATGTTGAACTATCTCGATATCTGCTCACTTCACAAAATTACCGAAAGATAGTTCCGCTAATGATGTAGCAGTTGCATCTGTATCCGTTTGTGCTAAGTCTGGTGAATGCGGCCATTATTTTCTAGAGATTTGTTCCTTTAAATTCATAAAACGCGCGAACAGGTTTCATCTAAAAATGTGGCTTAGTGGCTGAGCTTCAAATCAATTGGAAATCAACCATCAGGTCTTTGAGGTACAACAATTTCTTTTTAAATTACAGCTTTCGAATAACCCGTACTCCTGGTGTCCTGGTATGGTTGAAGTGGAGCATAAAAGCTGCTCTAATCTTTTCAGTATTTTTCTGGCGGTTGAGAGCAGTTGGAAAAATGCTACTTAATTCTAACAAACCCTTTCACCCTTAAAACTAAAAAGTTTTAATTGGTGACCTAAATTTAGAGTGGAATAGATTGACCAAGGTAAAAAGTACCTATGTTAATTATATTTTGAAGAAAAGTACAAATATAATTTTGAACCGAAAACGTAATATCTTAAACGTTCAACGAAGAATTTAGAGTGTAATTGTGAGGGCAAAGACCTCGACCCACAAAATCAAATATCCAAAACAAATGGACAATAGGGTGTATGGAAAAAAACTTTTTTTGGAAATTCAAAATTTCAAGTTGATAAAAAGTTGTCTCTATAAACCCCCATGTACCACAAAAAAATTTGGCCCGATTGAAAAAACTTTAGGTCTCCCGCAAGAGGTCTAAAGTTTATCATTTTCTTAAAAAAATTGAATTCTTCTACATTTTTTTTGTAATGAAGATTGAGGTGATTTTTCTTTCCAAGTTGAAAAATGTTAACAATAGGATGTCAAATAAAATTATTATAAAAAAAGATATTACTCTAATGCAACGTTTACGTCCCCCCACAGGCACCCACGCCCGTAGTACATGGAGCTTGCGAGAGCTACTAACTCCTTTTGTCAATTGAGTCGTGTGTCTCTGTCTGTGTGTTACCACCGCTTATTAATTCTCTTTTGTAAAGTCAGTGATTATAATTAGGGATATTTAGTGAATTTAGGATGGTTTTTATGTTTACGATCATTAGTAAAAAAGCTCACTTAACACGAAAAACTACGGAAGTGCCCATTATCGGCCAACCTAAAGATACAAGTGATTTCAGTGTACTGCCAACTAAATTACATGTTTTGAAGTATTCTGAGTGGGTTCGAAATCAATTGAAATTAGAGGGGTGTTATCAGCCAGCAAAAAAGGTAATAGCTATGCGAGTAGCTTTGAAGCTTGAAGAATTATGGAAGAAGGCGTCTGTTCCTGTTTGTACTACAAACAATATTCTATATATGATTTTGAAACTTCACGAGCAGGGTGAAAAAATTAAAAAATCTTCAGGGTCTACCAGAAAACATTCAAACACCTTCAAAGTATCTGTAGATCCAATATTTCAAATCCAATATTGTAAATAGTCTATTCGATATCTGTTCTTATAAGTATGATCTCAGCAACTGCCTCTGTACAGCTCCAAAAAGGTTTCGCCAATAGAGTGTGAGTTTTTAAACTACCAACGTAGTCTTAGACTTACGACTGTTGGAGGTTGTGATAAAAAAGAAAACAAAAAGCTCGAAAAAAAATTTGAAAAAAGATTAAAATCTTTGCAACCAGTAATAAATGTAATAAATGTAAATGTAATGTAATAAACAGGTAAAAGGCGTCCTATTGTAAATGAATCTGACTGAGAAAGTGACTCAAAGTCTCAAAAATCAAGTGAAGGAAGTGATTATGATAAAAGCTTACTTAAAGCACGGGAGGAAAAAGTTTCTTCTGTTTTAGTAAAACTAGAGCTACCACGGAACCTCTCTTTATTTTACAGAGCATGTGACCGCAGAGCTATTTCTAGCAGAACTGGAGCTGAATTAACTAGTGCTCTTTTATAGATCTTAATGTTGTTACTTGTGAAAACTAGGCAGCAGTTGTAGATAAATCAAAGATTTTCCGTGAAAGGATAAAATCTCGCCAAGCCTCAAGTTCGATGAGTACATCAGAGCCAATGGGTCTCTATTTTGATGGATGAAAAGATGATACAATGCTCAAACAAGTTGTAGCTGGTAAATCGGTACTTAAAACTGTCAAAGAAGAACATATATCTTTGGTTGAGGAATCAAACTCAAAGTATTTCGGACAAACAATTCCAGTAAATGGCACTGGTAAAAAAATTGTAACCTCAATTCTAAAATTTCTTCAAAATTCCTTCACACACCCAAGCTGTTGAGAGGATCGTGAAAGTGGTTATGGAGGCTTCCAAACATATCTGCTGTTCCAAGGAAAGAGATAGAAAGTCATTTCAAAACAACTATGGATTATAGACAACATTTTTGATAAGCATTTTTTAAATTAGAATAAAAACTAATTTTTGCAAAAATTCTTTAAGTTTAAATAAAATGCTGGAGACCTAAATGTTCCATTAGGGCACTATTTTTTTATACTTTCATTTCACACCCTATTGTTGACATTTTTCAACTTGGAGAGAAAAATCACCTCAATCTTCATTACAAAAAAAAATATAGAAGAATTCAATTTTTTTAAGAAAATGATAAACTTTAGACCTCTTCCGGGACACCTAAATGTTCCATTAGGGCACTTTTTTTTATACTTTTATTTCACACCCTATTGTTAACATTTTTCAACTTGGAAAGAAAAATCACCTCAATCTTCATTACAAAAAAAAATATAGAAGAATTCAATTTTTTTAAGAAAATGATAAACTTTAGACCTCTTGCGGGAGACCTAAAGTTTTTTCAATCGGGCCAAATTTTTTTGTGGTACATGGGGGTCCATAGAGACAACTTTTTATCAACTTGAATTTCCAAAAAAAGTTTTTTTCGATACACCCTAATGGACAAACATGCAACTATGTTCGAAGGTCCACCATCTGCACGAACTCATCGACACTGTCAAAACAACCCTGGCAAAGCATATGTTTCACTTGTGGCGAAATTATACGCTACAAAATTCAAAATTACAAAATAAACAACATTAACAACTGTGAGGTTGCCGGTCCACTCAGCGAGACGGGCGTAGGGTAAGATTATAAAGATTATGAGCGCCACACGATTTAGCTCACAATTGTTCGAGATTCCTGAAATCGCAAAAAGGAGAAACAACAAAAATAAAATCACTATTACCCAAATATATCATGTACTAAATCAAATTTACAAAGATAACGTCAGTGTACAGTCAGCCTCACAATTATTGGCCACCCTGCTATAATTCTAGCACGAATTGTGGATGCAACCATCATAACATCCCCTACTTAAATTGAGGGGTAACTTTATTTTGCCAACAAGTAGTAAATCAACAACCTCCCCTTCTGTCGTTTTGTCGCTGTTGGCTAATAACCACTCTGTTGTATACCCAGGGTGGCCAATAATTGTGAGGCTGACTGTACACGAGTAAAAAAGTCAATGATTCAAATGATCGATGTAACACGAAACGATAAATGATAAATAAAAAAATTACTAATTAATCTTATAATAAAATCAAATCAACATTTAATAAAATTATAATTAATTAGAAAATTATTATAATGCACTTACTACCTACACGGATGATTGTTTGTTGTTAAATGTACGAAATAGGCGTGGCCGTCATTTAACATGATCAAACTTTGTTAAAGTGGAGTGATAAGATTAATACGCGTAACAATTTATTATTTAAAAAATGTATGAAACTGATAATTTGAAGAAAAAAATTATTGCTGACATATCTGCGTGTCGACAGCTTCAATTTAAAAAAAATTTATCAAAACCGGTCCAGTAGAAGAACTCTAAAATTACCGGTGAAGAAGAGGCTTCGAGTTTTAAATATATGGAGAGCGGGTCACCCCCGTAGAAATCGACGAAGTATTTGAAGATACAAATGCGTTAAAATAATGAAATTTTCAAAAATTATTATAAAATTATAATGCAGCTACAACCTACACCGATGATTGTTTGTTTGTAAATGCACAATGTGGGCGTGCCAGTCATTCAACGTGATCGAACTACGTTGAAGTGGAAGATAGATAATAAACGGGTGAAAATTTATTATTTAAAAAAATTAACAAAATTGACAGTTTGAAAAAAAAATTAGCGCTGACATATCTGTGGGTGGATTGTACAGCCTGGGTCCCAAATAGTCCACATACCTCTGGGTCAGAGCTATTCGATGATACGGAATCTGAAGTAGGTTTGCACTTCTTGTGGCGTACCTACTTATGATGTTTATTGTTAAACGGGCATGTGTGTGGATTGCCAGGCACCGTGATGATGTTCTAATCTCTAAAAGTTTGTGTCTACAATTCTCCCGATAACTCAACCTAAACAAAGTTCCCACTGGTATCTTTTGTAAAATAAAAATTCTGCCTGTATCTTCTGACATACCCAGAACATAGTCGGAAACTCGACTATGAAAGTAAGCAAAATAAGTCAATCGAGAACACATTTTTATTCTTCTTATGACCAAAATAGCCGAAGAAAGTTTCTTTGCCAATCCGTTCACCTGGACACACCACTTCAACCTATTGTCAAGGCCCAGACCGAGAAAACTAAACAACTTCGTGAAACCTCAGAGATGTCTGAAAGAAGAGGTTAGATTAGGTTAGGTGAGGTGAGGTTAAGTTAGGTCCCAACAAGAGAGTATAAGGGCAAAATTCGAGAATGAAACAGAAACTCAAACTGACCCTAAATCTATCCACTTTTACCATTCTTTATTCTTAGGCTCATGCAAAATTTCAGTAAAAACAATTATGGTCAGTTTGAATTTAAGTTTCTAGAAAATTTAGCTCGAAAATCTACTAAAATCTAGTCATCTTAAGAATAGGCTGAATGCAGTAATTCCGTAGAATATCGGTGACAGTCCTAGTTTCGTCTACTCCTAATATTTTTAATGCAATGTTAAAACAATGATATTGTTTGGCTATGGATAACATTTGCCCTTTCATATTTGGAAATAAATTAATGAGATCAGTAATTTTAGTCGTATAGATTTTATTGAAAGAAGACTACTGTTACCACAAATGTTAATTGCTAAATATCAATTTGAAAATAAGTGTTCAGGTCTCTAAGTTGAAATTAATGGACTTCAAGTTTAATTCGAGTTTTACCACCAAAAATATGATTTTTTTTCTTTATACACGAAAACAGTATGAGAGAGTTTATTTTTTGCTACATGTTGTATATTAAAAACTTGCCTTAACGCTTAATAAGAAATTAAATGCTTTTTAAATTGAAATAAATTTCATATTACAGATCAAAGAAATTAATTTTGTTGTGAATATCAAAAGCAGCCATTTTCTACACTTCACTGAGTTTGGTTATTACTCGAATAAACTAACTAGTAATTTAAACATCAGATACGCCTGCAAGCTACCCTGCAGCTTATCTTAACAAACAGGTCACTGAATTATTTAGAAATATAAGAATCTGTATAAAAAGCAAATTGGCAAATTTGCAGTAACCAAAAACTCTCTTTCAATTTTCTATTTTTCAAGAAATACGTAAATGAACATTGTGGTTTGCGGTTGATGGCACGAGTAGAATTATAAAAATGAATCCAAGTTGATTGAAAACTGTGAATGATATCGTGTTATCCATATCAAATGCAATCTTGTTTCAATTGGGTCATATAAAGTGTAAACAATATCGTTCTTCTTGCAAGCTTTGACATATTAATATAAATTCAAAAACTTGACAGTAAATAAAGAGCCTCTTCGTTGCAGTCTAGAATGGAAATCACATGCAGCAGACAATTGTCAAGAAAAGTTATGCATCAAGCAAACAAATCGTTGAAAATATGAGTTTGTCTAAACTCGGCCACTTGAAATAATAAGTAGATACTTACATGTGAAATATTAAATCATTCCAAATGTAAAATCAGAATTTCTCTGTTGAGTTGTAATAACAATTTATTTTTAGAAATCAAAATTAATATTTTTGACTAAGCATTTTTAACAACTTCTATAAATAATAAATATTTCACGATTGTTAATTTTGAAAACACTCAATAACTAATCTCCAATTACCCACATAAATTGAAAAATTCAGCCTGCAGATTTACTCTGCAATTTTATCTAAACGAACACAAATAGATAAGTACTATTAATTAAATTGTTTTTGTGGTCTTTTAAAACTAAAACTAGTCTCTAATCAACCATTTTACCCATGTACTTCAATCTATTTCAGCTCTGTGAATGGAATAATTAAAAGTTTCCAATTAAAATTACTTTCAAGAGACCGTTCTGAAGATCATAAAAAAATTGAGCTCGTTAAAATCGTAATATACGTATAACAAACGCCAATGGTTAATAATCGTAGGTAATTAGGATAATACAAAAGTCAATGATGAGGTAATTACTTGCATGTTTGTGTTTCGTTGTAAATTTTAAATTAATAAGGCCGTATGTTAATAATTTTGAATAAAAATGTGAAGAGACAATTTTATCTTCAAAGAATTATACTAATAAGGTATTGCAGAAAAAAAGAAATACAATATCTCCAAAAATTAAGAAATATTTATTAAAATGTTTTATGTTAAAAATTTGTGACGTCATACCGACATGAGCAAGCACGTGGTATGCAGGTAGCTGACATTTGACTGAAGTTGATAGCAAGTATACGATCTACTTGGCTTAATGAGTAATCTTACGGTAATTTTACCTCTAACGAAAATTATAGAAAAGAAAATTCTCTAACACAAAAATATTATTGTTGTAGCCAGCCGTAAGCTATCCACTATCGGCAGTCAATGTACAAAAATTGAGATGTCAATGGTAGTTATTGACAGTCATAGCATAGGCAGTCATCGACAGTTATCGGTAGTCTGTCTACAAATTCAAAATAGTAATTGACCCCACTGTCGTAGCTATCATAATTAATTTATTAATTAATCAACATTGAAATATGATAATAAATCGAATTCTACAACTCACTTTGCCTCTCGAGGCTATAATAGCACCTTAAGGAGTAGTCTGACGACCATTTTACTTCTAATGAAAATTATAGAGCAGAAAATTCTCTATCGAAGCACATAAAAATATTATTGTCGTAGCTAACAAAATTAATTTATAACAATTAATCAACGTTGAAAAATGATAATTTGTCGAATTTAACTAACTGTTCCTCTAGAGGCAGTAGGACCTTAAGGAGTAGTCTGACAGCAATTTTACCTTTAATGAAAATTATAGAACAGAACATTCTCTATAGAAACACATAAAAATATTAATTCTTAGAAAAAAAATACAAAATATAATTTTATAAAATTATAAATTCGTGACTAATTCCCTCGTTTGGGGTAATCTGATTGGTTGTTATTATATGAGGAAATTAATCACAGGTACACAATATACATTGTTTAATACCGCTGTCTCATTCAGGGTAACCAGTAGCAACTAAATGCCAAATTTCAAAATCTCCAGACTGCTCCAGACGAATCGTTAATCTCAAAAGATCAACTTTAACAAGAAATAATGTCGAGATAATGCCATTTTTTGGCAGTGTGTCTCAACAGTATGCGGTTACAGAATATCGTAAAGGAAATTCCGTAACCTGACAGCCTTTGTATATCCATTTCTGTAATATATTGTTTCTGAATTCCTTGATGCTAATCCTCAGACGTCTTAATCGATTAATCTGAAACTTGACCTACAACACCGTATAAAATAAATTTCCTTTTGTTTGTGAAAGCATTCACAATAACTCAATTGTAAACATGGCACAAAGGTGCTTTTTGATTTTTTCATAATTACAGATATACAGAGTCTCGAAAAAGCACATTCCGGGAAACCATAATTTTTTAAATAGTCCTTCGAATAAGTGAGTTATGACGATTTTTAGGAAAGCCAAACAATAACTAAGAATGCGAGCTGGAGCCCTAAATTAAAAAGTGATAATTTCAATATTTCAGAGATTCATAATTTCCCATAGACGAAATTTCTACGATGGTACAATTCTTTATATTAGTTGGTTCGAGAACAATAATGCTTTTCTTTAGCTTCGGTAAGTGGGACAGTGAAATGTATTATTCCTTTTACTAAATCAATACTCCCTTTTTTTCTGTGAGATTTTCCAGGATAGGGTTCTAAATTTTCATTTATGTCCTACTGATTTTATTTCAACGTATATTTTACAGCAGCTTCCAAGTTCAAGGTGTTAAAAGTTAACACTTAAGTTAAAAATTTCTATTTCTCATTAAATCATTGTTTACAAGCTACAGAATATTTGAAAATGAAAATATTACGAAATTGCAAGAAAAATAACTAAAAATAGAAGATAGTAGGAGAAATAAATATTGTATCAACATTTAAATTCGTATTAGAAGTAAAACAAGGATATAATAACCTTTGGTTTTTATAATATGCTCACGTGAAATAGGTTGAAAGTTTAAACACCTACCAACATCAAACGAAATGCAAAAACAAGAAAATGATATTCCTAGTTTAGTTATCACTAGTCTGTCATGAAAAACGTTATCCAAAAGAATCCCTAGTGAATACATAAAAATTTTGTTGGCGCTTTTTCTCAATCCTCTATACTCTTTTTTCGTTTTAACACTACTTATTGTTATTCTCCATCACACCTACCCTGCCAAACCCTTATCATAAAATGATAAGGATACTGCCTCAGCCCTACGAGCTTTTGACCTTGTTACCACTGATTTTAGATTGGAAAATACAACACAATAGCACTTGATAAACTGTCAGAAGCTATTGGTCTGCTAACCTCCTAACTTAAAATATACGATCCTTTCAAAAGGCTTATTAAACTTAAAACAGTAGAATCGTTCTCATCTTTTATACAAAGATAAAATAAGTTTTTGAAATCTTATTAAGTCTGAACGCTGAAATATTAATTAAAATTCAGAAAATATTTAACAAATTTCACGATTATAATACGAAGGAAATTGGGATAAAAAAGAGATAGCGTTTAAATAACTGTTTAAATAGAAAGCTCCAAAAATGCGTTGATGTTACTGTTAAGTTAGTTTATGGATCGCAAATAGCCGTGAAATACGTTTACGACACTCTCTTTCACTTCATTTTATTTCTATCTTGTACTTACGTTTTTTCCTTTGTCCTTGATAGGCCACATTGATGGGTACCTAAAGGAAATTTATAGCACCGCTTAGTGTTTGGAAGCACATCGATTGCATAAACATAAAATGCGTTCACGCCCTTTTAATGCACAAAAAAGCTCTCTTTTAACTTAGGCACTTTTTACCCTAGTAAGCTTTTTGTAAATCTAATTTTAAATTTGTAATTCAAACTAAATGCCTCTCTTGAAAAAGCTCTAAATATTAAACATTATCAAGATTGAAAACAAATTATGCAACTAAGTGCATATTTACGTTTCAGCAAAATAAAATTCCACAAATTGTACCTAAACATTATTTAAAAAATTGATAAGCGTAATTTCGAGAGAAAAAAAATACGATATTTTATTTATTATTAAATATAGAAATTTTATAACCTCTCGGTGTTGTTAGTTTTTAGTAACGAAGTTAGAAGTTGTTAAATTGGAAATTATGACGAAATCCAGAATTGCAGTCTCTAGTGGCTACTCAACCATTCCATTCCAATGAACTCTACCGAGCAGAAATTTACGCGTTTTCAGGTCAACGATAAAGTGTGACGAAGTAGAAGATGATTTTATATTTACTAACCTGCTAAACTCGATTTACCTTAATATAAGTAATGATGTTAATAATTCTTATCACAACCGCATGAAGGACATGAACAAAACTTTTATTTTAGATAACTCCAATAATTATAGTTGGTTATAATAAATCAAGGCAGTTACTCTTTTAAAAGCGAAAACCTTCACGTTTAACGTTAAAAAATTGCCTAACTATAAAAGGGCTGATGTTTTATTGGATATGAATATTTATAACCGATTTGTAACAAATTGTTTCCTTGTTTCCTGCTACCATAAATAGAGAATACTCTGTAATCGTGTAAAGCTTTAAGAAACTTTATACTGAAATTTATAAAATTTTAGCGCAGTATCATTCTGCCTGGCCTGTTTAGAAAATCCACAAAATGACAAATTCAACGAGACTTTTGTAAAGGGTCTTGACAGTTTAAATTACGGACACTGTAATGGCCACGGCCCACCGTAAGAAACCTCAAAGACCACTCTATAGTATCCATCCACAACAAACGTGTTAAGAAACTTGTTCTATCCAGATCGAAATTTAAATAATTAAGTGAGTGCTCCCATTAATCTGACAGCTAATTTTACGTATTTTCAGAATATTGTAAAATATACAGAGTGTTTTTAAACACTTGGGAAATTTCTTTAATATCCGTTTTAACAACATTAGAAATATAGCACCATTTAATACACATAATATGAGCAACTCACCTTGTGCGTTAAAAGACCCCTTGTAGCAGACTTGTTGATCAGCATAGTTTTTGCAATTTTTATATAAAAAAATTCAAATTAATATTAAAAGTCAAATAATTAGGGCTCTACTTGCGAGATTTCTCCTAGTAGGGTAGGTCCTAGTACTCCCTAGTGCGAGAGAATAAAAATTTGAAACTTTCCACAAATATGACGCTAATAGATTATCAGATGATCACACACCACAGTATAACTAAAATCATTTTAAATCAAACTGTGGTCTAGCTAGAGCTTTCCAAATTCTAAAAAACAGTTAAAATCAACAATTTTCCTAAAGCTCAAAATTATTGGAAGGTCCTAGTACTCGTTGGTGCGCGAAGATAAAAATTTGAAACTTTAAACAAATATGAAGCTAAAAGATGATCACACTTGACTAAATGACTAAGATAATTTTAAATCAAACTGTGGTCAACTAAAGCTTCCAAAATTCAAAAAACAGTTTAAATCAAGAATTTTCCTAAAACTTCAAATTATTGAAAGGTCCTAGTACTCCCTAGTGCGAGAGAATAAAAATTTGAAACTTTCCACAAATATGAATCTAATAGATGATCAGATGATCACACAGCACAGTATGACTAAAATCATTTTAAATCAAACTGTGGTCTAGCTAGAGCTTTCCAAATTCTAAAAAACAGTTAAAATCAACAATTTTCATAAAGCTCAAAATTATTGGAAGGTCCTAGTACTCGTTGGTGCGCGAAGATAAAAATTTGAAACTTTAAACAAATATGAAGCTAAAAGATGATCACACTTGACTAAATAACTAAGATAATTTTAAATCAAACTGTGGTCAACTAAAGCTTCCAAAATTCAAAAAACAGTTAAAATCAAGAATTTTCCTAAAACTTCAAATTATTGGAAGGTCCTAGTACTCCCTAGTGCGAGAGAATAAAAATTTGAAACTTTCCACAAATATGAAGCTAATAGATGATCAAATGATCACACACCACAGTATAACTAAAATCATTTTAAATCAAACTGTGGTCTAGCTAGAGCTTTCCAAATTCTAAAAAACAGTTAAAATCAACAATTTTCCTAAAGCTCAAAATTATTGGAAGGTCCTAATACTCGTTGGTGCGCGAAGATAAAAATTTGAAACTTTAAACAAATATGAAGCAAAAATATAATCACACATCACAGTATGATTAAGATAATTTTAAATCAAACTGTGGTCTAGCTAAAACTTCGAAAATTCCAAAAACAGTTAAAATCAAGAATTTTCCTAAAACTTCAAATTATTGGAAGGTCTTAGTACTCCCTAGTGCGAGAGAATAAAAATTTGAAACTTTCCACAAATATGAAGCTAATAGATGATCAAATGATCACACACCACGATATGACTAAAATCATTTTAAATCAAACTGTGGTCTAGCTAGAGGCTTCCAAATTCTAAAAAACAATTAAAATCAACAATTTTCTTTAAAATCAAAATTATTGGAAGGTCCTAGTACTCGTTAGTGCGTGAAGATAAAAATTTGAAACTTTATACAAATATGAAGCTAAAAGATGATCACACATCACAAAATGACTAAGATAATAAATTTTAAATCAAACTGTAGTCTAGCTGGAGCTTTCCAAAATCCGAAAACGGTTAAAATCAACAATTTCCTTAAAACTCCGAATTATTGAAAGGTCCTAGTACTCGGTGGTGCGCGAGGATAAAAATTTGAAACTTTACAAAATAATATGAAGCCAAAAGCTAACCACACACATTAGCGCTTCTAAAGTAATGTTAAATCAAACCGTGGTTTAGTTGCAGCTTTTTGAGCTTCCCAAAATTCTGAAACTGGATAAATGACCAAATAATAATTTTTCGTGGTTTTTAAGCTTCCCTATACACATTTTACATTTTAATTTACTCGGTCCGCTTTTAAATACAATTATTTTGTATTTCAGTTGATAATTATAATTTATGCTAATTGACCCTTCTGTCAAAAGCGTTTTCGTTATTACAAATTGTTGATGTGTATTTTATTACTTTATACATTGTTTATTATTTTAGAAATAATTAGCGTTAAATTTTGCGATATATAGTATGTACACGTATCGATTAATTATTCAATTTAGCTACCCTCTGTATATTAGGTACATGACCATGACTATCATGAAATTAATTTTGAGGTATTAAACCCAACATATATATACAGTGAGATTTATTTAAGACTGGCCATAGGATTTTACGTGTTAATTTTTAAATGCCTTGGGATATTTTATTCTAAGCGGAATATTTAAGGAATTTGTGTTATACAGTTGCAAGATGATATGAAGTATAAAAACAATTCCAATTTATCCTCTTGCAAGTAACCAAATAGCTGCAAAAGAATAATTTTCGAACTTCGTTAACATGTTTTTTTGGTTAGTTTTTAATAATGTAGAAGGCTAAAATTTCACTTGACGTTTGTAGTTTACATCTGTTAAACGTCAAGTAAAATTTCAGCCTTCTACAAATTAAAAAGTAACCAAAAATACAAGCTAAAGGAGTTCAAAAATTGTCTTTTTGCAGCTATTTGGTTACTTGCAGGAAAATAAATTGGAATTGTTTCGATACTCCATATCATTCTGCAACTGTATGGCACAAACAGTTTACATATTCTGTATAGAATAAAATATCCCAAGGAATTTAAAAATTAACATGTAAAATCCTATGGCCAGTCTTAAATAAATCTCACTGTATATTACAATCGAACATAGGAAAAAAATTGAGTCTTTTTTAGAAATTTCCTTAAAAGTTTAAACTTGCTCGAAATAAAGTTTTAAAAGGTCTAAAATTAGGGACATTCCATCCACCAATCTCATCAAATTCTTTTTAAAGAGATACGGTTCGAAGAATGGCCAAACCGTGTACAATATGAGTTCACCTGAACAGCATGCGAGCTTTTCTTGTTATCCCCTAGCGACATGCCAATAGTTATTCAGGTTTTTAACTTGAATGATTTGATTAAAGTTGATATTTATCGACAAGAGGAAATTCTTTAAGAATAAAACAATTTTTCACAGTAAACTTCCTTCAATAACATTACATGACACAAGGTGTTTATTGAGTACTTACAACAGTCGAATTTCTCTTTTATTTTTCAGTTACTCATCCATTATTATCAACAAGTAAACGTACATGACGATAAAGCACAACAGAATGAAATTTCGTATTCCAAAATATAGTTTCTGAAATATTTTATTTTTTCTATTTTATATCTGAACTTTTTATCTACTGAACATTATCATTAAAATGGAAATTTAGCAAAGGAATGATCTCTATTTGGCGTTAAATACCTTTTAACGTGTAAATCGTTCAATAAAATAAAATCTGAAATATTATAATATTTAAAACCAAACGGACAGAAAATTTGATTGATTATGATTAAGTAGCTAAGGCTAGTTTAATTCTTTCGGTAAATAAACACGTTGAAAGTAAAACAGTAGTTTCAGCGTTTTCTGAAAGAACAAGGAAGAGGGCTGAATACTAAAATTGTTCTTTCGATAGCTAATGTGACTGTAATATCAATAATAATGCTTCGGAGAGAATCTATCTCAAAAAATGTGATTTTCCATTTCTTTATGCCTGGTTGCATAAAAGAGAACTATATTTTAATCCGTGAATTAGATTTATACTTCTTAGATACGGCAACGTTGTTACACAATAAATAAAAATAAAATGTCAAAGTTTGACGTTTGTTTTCACAATTTGACCCAAAAAGAACTTAACCTCAGATTTTAATATTTACTTACAAACGTCAAACTTTGACATTACATTGTGTAACGTTGCCATATCAAATAAGTATAAATCTAATTCTTGGATTAAAATTTAATTCTCTTTTATGCAACCGGGCACTTGTATGAGAATAAAATTTTTACCCCCGATATGAAAACCGAAAACATATCTGATTTTAATATGCCTTCATCGATTTCTGTCATAAAAATAACTCATGCCCTATACATGAAAAAAGGTGTCTACCCATGGTTTGTTTGACGACTATTCGTTTCAATTTGTTTTGTGATCCTGTGCCAAATTTTCATTACTTGATTATAGGTCATAGGACATGCTTAGTTGCACTAATTCGGTTTGGTTGTGCAATTGTTAGAAATACATACTAAAATCAAGAAAACTTGCTGACCGTAGATAAGCAGTTTCAAAACACGTTGCTTTTTCAAAATTTGTTCTCAATAAGCGCAATGCGGTGAAAGAGTAAATAAAATTATTATTATTATTATTAATATAGCGTGTAAATCTTGTTTGACACAAAACTTTAAAAAATGCAGTAAAAGGAATTAGAGATCACAACAAAATTTAAAATAAAATAACCAAGACGTATGATATTGAGAAAACTAAAAGAAAAGTATATTTTTCTAAATGTTACACGAAGATTAAAATACGTAATAAATGAGGGTATAAAACCATGTTAGAAATTCCAAAGTCTTTCTTAGGGATATTCATAGGACGTGACCGGAGTAGATGTCTTGTGACAAAATTGAATGATATGTGGATTCCTCTCATACATTCTCGAAACAAAGATGGGAAAAGTGGGTAATATTTAATTTAAGTCACGCGTGTTTATGAACAAACTTCGTTTATTGATTTAAAAAAATCACAGCCTATTTAATTCCGTATTGTAATTAATTATTGTTTTCACAAAAGCGCGTTCTAAATCAATTGCAAATATTGTCTATCATAAATTTGACAGAAAAATAATTTATTATTGGTGTGCGAATTATTGAATTACAGATTTTAATCAAGTGAAAAAATTCAAAATTTGTTGTATAGCAGGACGGTGGTGGGAACAAAATATGAATTTTTAACATAGAAAAATACGGAATTTCAAAATATTGTGTAAGAAAATGATAGATACTGTGTAACATTTGAGATTTTGTAGTAAATTAATTAAAACGCTGAAAGGTAACGCTGCAAAGTCTTCTTCCATGTAAAACAAAATTTTACAGTTTGTAAATATTTAGTACCTACACAATATAATTTTGTAAATGAATTATTAAAATAAACTTGTTACATTGTATCATAAAATAATTACATGGACAAAACAAGTGTCCTTTACAGGCATTACATTACTTGCTGCAATGTAAACTAAAATTTTGCATACAAATTCAGTCACGAGGTTTACCTATGAAAATACGATTTTATCTTTCAAAAAAAAGCATAATTTTATTTTTTTTAAATGACACCTAAAGCTTTTATTACAAAAAGTTTTTTACACTACCAAGTATAAGAGTAAAAGAGAAATAAATTTTTTTATCTACTGAATTAAGCTGAAAAGGTATTTTATCCTTTTGAGTTTACGAATTTTTTTACATGGTACCTATATTAGGCATTTTAACAGGTATTTTTCATAAAATTGCGCTATATAAGGAAATGAGAAATGGTGCGGTTACAGAACTGCACTAAATATCAAAAAACATGATACGAGAGGGTAAATGTAAAAATGCGAAACGACGCTTAGGCCATCCTTCAGTTATGTGTAAATTAGCATTAGTAATAAAAGCAAAACCTTTTTCTATATGGCAATTACAAGAAATGATTTTAAGTTACTATTTTATTTGCACTTTGACAGCGCACAGTGAACTTATAACAGTGCACAGTACACTTATGACCTTTTACATGATAAACCCGGAACAAAATAGCCTAAAGCTGAAACCTCCGCTACTGATTTATACTTATAGTACTTCTATATGGCAATAACAATTTATTTGAACTTTGACAGTACACAGTGCACTTATGACAGTGCACAGTGACTTATGACATTTTACATGATAAACCCGGGACAAAATAGCCTACAGCTGAAACCTACGTTACTTTTTAATGCTTATAATACTTCTATATGGCAATTACAATTTATTTGAACTTTGACAGTACACAGTGTACTTATGACCGTGCACAGTGCACTTATGACATTTTACATAATAAATCCGGGACAAAATAGTCTACAGCTGAAACATACGTTACTGTTTAATACTTATAATACTTCTATATAGCAATTACAAGAAATGATATCAAGTTACTATTTTATTTTAACTTTGACAGTACACAGTGCACTTATCACAGTGCACAGTGCACTTATGACATTTTACATGATCAACCCGGAACAAAATAGCCTAAAGCTAAAACCTCCGCTACTGTTTTATACTTATAATACTTCTATATGGCAATTACAAGAAATTATATCAAGACACCAATTTATTTGAATTTTGACAGTACACAGTGCATTTATAACAGTGCACAGTGCACTTATGACATTTTACATGCTAAACCCGGAACAAAATAGCCTACAGCTGAAACCTACGTTACTGTATAGAGATGGTTTAGTTAATTAAATTAATTAACAGTTGGCTCTAAACAGATTTTATTTAATATAAAATAGTTGATGGGCATTGTGACGTCGCCAAAACTGAACTGTCCTTCGTCGCCCTTACGCGCCAGTTTTTATAACTTACCCATGGGAACGATCCAATACGACCATTCGTTCCCACGCGTTTTTCCCTGGCTAAGGAATTTATGATTTTCCTAAAGTGCTTACAACAATGCCAATGCCTACAATAAAGCATGCCGGTTTATTGTACTTGGCGCCGACGAAAATGCCGAAATTAAATTTACACATTTAAATTTAAATAATTAAAATATGATGACGCCACAACTGTTTAATACTTATAATACTTATATATGGCAATTACAAGAAATGATATCAAGTTACCATTTTATTTGAACTTTGACAGTACACAGTGCACTTATGACAGTGTACAGTGCACTTATGACATTTTACATAATAAACCCGGAACAAAATAGCCTAAAGCTGAAACTTCCGCTACTGTTTAATACTTGTAATACTTATAACAGCAATTACAAGAAATGATATCAAGTTACGATTTTATTGGAACTTTGACAGTACACAGTGCACTTATGACATTTTACATAATAAACCCGGAACAAAATAGCCTACAGCTGAAACCTACGTTACTGTTTTATACTTATAATAGTTCTTTTTATCATACTAAAAGTCCCCACCCGCCCGAAGGGTACAACTCCTTAAAAATTGGATTTGAATCGCTAAAATTACACTTTATAATATATTTTTAAACGAAAAATTATAAATACAAAAAATTATAAATAGTCAAAAATTGAAGAGTAGAAAAAGTATATCAAAAGAATCTTTTGTGCGATTTTTAAATAAATTCAAAAGTTTCTGATAAAAATTTTATAGAAAGTTACCCTATTTTAGGAGTAATGCATTGGGTTTAGTAAAAAACAAAAAATACGTAGTTCAATAGCAGATTTCCAACTTTAAATTACATGCATTATATTTTGCTTTTCAATAATTTGTCATGGAGAATAAAAAATTATTGAATGTAACAACCCAATTTTTCTAAATATTTCAAAATCTCGTTAAGTAATAGGGGAAATTAAAAATCCATACAGGATTAGGTACTATATCTTCATGATGTATGCCCTAATATTCAAAATTGATGTTGAGTTTAATTTTGATAAAAAAAACGCTTTTTGTCATCTTCACGCGCAACTCATGAGTACAACTGTAGTACGCACAAAATAGGTTAACTTTCAATAACAGTTTTCTCAAAAACTATTAAATGTTTCGACAAATCACAAGTAATATTCTTTTTATGTAATTTTTCCCTCTTAATTTTTGACTCTTTATAATTTTTCGTATACTACATAGTTTTGAGATAATTGCAAAAATATGGAAAAAAGTGTAATTTTAGAAATTCAAATCCAATTTTCAGGGGGTTTTGCCCTTAGCAGGAGTGTGGACTTTTAGTATGATAATAAAAGCTACAACAACTAAACAATAGAAAAGTTTTCAGCTTTAGACTATTTTGTCCCGGGTCCAATACTAATGCACTAGAGTATGTAGCGCTTCATTTAATTACGTTTTCGTTAATAAAATGATTTAATCCTATAAGTACACAAATTCTTTAAAATATCAGAAAAAATTAATTACAAACTAATTCTGTTTGTAAGTCTCTTTTGTAAATCGAAATTGAAAATAAATACCAACAGTATACCCTAAAATTAGCATATAAATTCCAATGTTTCAATTGAAAGTTTACATACTGTATATTTAATTAATTAGCAAAACAAGAATAGCAAATAGCAGTGCGTTTATTAAATTTAATTACGTTGTAATATTAGCAGACAAAATAAATATAGGCTTAAACCAATATAACAACAAACAAATTTCATTCCAATATTATAAGCTTAGCAAGTTTAAAATATTTATGTAAATTATATAATTAAATTTTAAAATCAATTTAAATAGTTATACTTGTTAATATTTCAGGTATCTTGGATAAGACATCGTGATTTGCATTTGCTAACAGTAGGACGAATGACATACACCTCGGATCAAAGGTTTAGCAGCATACACAATCCATTAACCGAGGATTGGACACTACAGGTGCGTTATCCTCAACGTAGGGATTCTGGCGTTTACGAATGTCAAGTAGGAACGACGCCTCCAATTGGAATTTCAATGCATCTCTCTGTTGTTGGTATGTAATTATGTGTTATTAATTAAAGTTTATTAAACTAACTGTGACAATAGAACATACCACGTCCCACTAACTATGAAGATACATTAATTATACTTCCACTTCCTTCTGAAATGTTAACGTCAAGTTTTAGGTCGGCTGAAAAATTAGTAGGGGATAAAATTATGTGTAATTTATTTTTAATGTAAATGTAAGAAGTTTTAGGGTTTCAAGTTTTGTTTTAAGAGTAAATAAATTTTAAAAACTTTCGAAAACTTCTTCCAGAATTAATTTTTTTAAAATAAACTACCGAGAATCAATTCTGTTTTAAATAGGAAAAAAAAGGTGCTCAAACTCGAGTATTCTCAGTAAACAGGACAATATGTCCTACGTTGATTAGTTTATACAATCTGAAGAAAATAATTGATTGCACGACCACCGAAAGAAAATATTGCCTAGGAATGTGCGTTCAATTTATTATGACACAGCGTAACTAAAACGCTGCGTCACGTTTTCTTGTGATTTCATAAATGTTGTTAAATACTCAAATAATTTGTTAATGTATTAAATAATTGATACACTCATGATTGACAATGGTTTTTCTAAAAAAAAAATTTTTCTTCCCATTCTCCTCAGTTTTTCTTTCGGTGGTCGTGCAATATAACCAACAACGTAAGTTCGAAAAAGAGTGATATTTAAGGTTTTGACGAATCTATTAAGATAAATTTGACACTTGACCTATCAAAAACAATTGTCTTACAATGATTTGCAATAATGAAAACTCGAAATTTTCATGAAATTTCAACTCGTGAACATCACGTTGCTTATAAATTATTCAATTTCATTTTAAAAGCAATTTTTTTGTTTATAAAGAAAAAGAAATAAAATTCAAGTTTTAATTTTTAGAAAAAAACAATATAATAATGAAGAAAAAAGTTTACTTGTTTTAAATTTTGATTGCTTCGGTCTTAGATAATAGGTTATTTCCATAAATTTAACTTTAATGCCATACAATTCTTTGATTAAGTTTCAACTAATTTTGGATGGTTTTCCAAGTTAGTTTAGCTACTGTATTTAAACTTTAAACTAAAACTCGCTACTTTGAGCTTCCATAATATTATCTCAACAATAAATCGACTTTTCAATTTTATTTCAAAGTATCTCTCACGATTCAATACGAATCAAACAACTTTCTTGTTAGTAATTAAGAGGCGTTTCGCGAGAGAAAAAGTTTTTAAGTTAGTTTTTGCTTTGTCATCGTTGACAGTATGTACAGGATGGCCCTACTAGGGTGTTTTTTAAGAAATCTATTTGACTATCAAGAAATTGAAAATTAAACCCACTAAAAACGGCCTTTCTTACAGAAAATCTATGCAAACCCAGACACCGGCAAACTGTAGCGTCTGTAGATCGTTTAGACCAGAGGTGACCAACTTCACTAAACATATGATCGACTATTATTCTAAAAAATGGCTGATGAGTCAGCTATTATTGTGACCTAGTATATGATACTTAGGGCCTTATACTATGATACTAACAGCCAGTCCTATAATGAGATAACAGACACGTATTGAATACCAGCACTCGCGATAAATCAAATATTTAATTTCTTAACCTTCGCATGGCCACGTAATTTTTTTGTACTAGTAGGCAGGAGTTACAGATGTAAACCTTTTTGTTCCCAATGTATTTTATATAGAATATTTTTAAGCAGAATTAGTTTTTAGGTAAAACGTAAAATTCTTATTGTGTTGAGGTAACTTTTGCTAATAAAATTGGTTTATGATTAATCTTTCCGAACCAATACGTGAACACAACTAATTCAAAATCGAATTTTTTTAACCCTTTGGTGGTATTTTGCAATTTATTTTTACACAAATGTTTAAAAAATTTTTGCACATGTTAATTTAGTACTTAGAAAATCTTAATTGGTTTATGATTGTAAAAAATGTTTGCTAACTCTTATAATCGTTTGCGACTTAGTTGACTAATGGCCGGTTGCTGGTACATTTTTGCTTAGCTCTAGCTAACTTAGCTAGAGCTAACTTATGGAACCCATAACTCGTCAAATCGGGTTTCTCGACGGTCGGCTAACATTTAAAATTGTCGTGTAAAACTTGGATAGAAATAACGTCATTCTGTTTTTCGACAATAGATGCATTGTCAAACGAATAACTACTTCGCAAAAAAATGTTACAATTTTTTTGATCAAAATATACGTATAAAATAATTATTTTTTTAGAGATAGCCAATTAATTAATAAATATTAAATAATAATATAAAATTGACTATTATCTCTAAAAAAAATCATTAAATTATTAAGCCAAAAAAAAAAATATTAAATATGATTAATTTAAGTTGATACTTTGTATTCCTTAAAATTAATTAAAGAAAGCACAAGAAATGCAAATTCCTGTAGGCCGGTGATTAAAAATTTAGAATAGAAACAAATTCTCGAACCTTTTAAAAATATTTTTAATACAATGAAAAGCTTAAAGAAATATTTTGCATACATTAGGTAAAATAATGGAGAAAAATTTTATTTAACAATAGGCACCCCAAAAACAGGTAAAAATTTTGTACTTACATTTAAACGCGATTGACAGTAACAAACAAAACAAACACCAGCGCCACGAGCGTACATAACTTGACTTAAGTTAGCTGCAGCTAAAATAACCGGAGAAAATCAGTGGTTATAGAATGGTTAAAGTTGACTGGCCATCGAGAGACAGAATGAATAGATATCTATTCGTCAGTAGATAACTCTCTTTTCAGAAACTCGCAATAAGTGAAATTAGATAACTGAATTCAACAATACATCTGTTGTAAACAAAAAATATTCTTCAATTACCAATATCACTGCACTGTATATGCTAAACAAAAAATCTGTTTAGTGGTGATTTTTAGCAAGTGAACTTGAGTTTTAAAACTATTATAGAAATTAAATTTTTAATTATAGTTGCTAAAAAAATTTCATACTAAAAATATTCAAAAAACAATCTTTACAAAAGATGTAACTCCTGTTACATACCTACTTCCGCAAATAAAAAGACACATTACAAAAAAAACCTAGTAAAACATATTTTTCAATTTTTTTTTTGCATTTTCTAAAAGATCTAAAAAATTTGATCCCTGAGTCGAAAGAATTTCAAAATCGGTTTAAAAACGTCTGTGTTATTCAAAAAAAGCCAAAAAGTCAAAAAAACACAACTATAATAAATTGTATAGACAATAAAAGTATCAAAAACATACTTTTCTAATTTTTTTTTGTTCTTTCGAAAAGATCTCAAAAATTTGATCACTGACTCAAAAGCATTTCAAAATCTGTGTAAAAACGGCGGAGTTATTAAAAAAAAAAAAGCCAAAAAAAATCACATCTTGCAAATAAAACTATCAAAAACATATTTTTTCAAATTTTTTTTTGCATTTTCGAAAAGATCTCAAAAATCTGATCACTGACTAAAAAGCTTTTCAAAATCGGTGCAAAAACGGCGGACTTATTCAAAAATATTTACATCTGTAACTCTAGTTCACTAAGTGGGGTAAAACGACAAATTGCAAATAAAAGTAGGTATTAAAAACTTTTTTTTCTTCAAACGTCAGAAAAAGTCGCCTTTGTGTCACTCAATAGGTAACGGTGAAGTTTAACTTTCCCGCCGAGGCAGGAAAAATTGTCAGAAAAGTAATTTTTGTCTGTCTAGGAGGGAAAAGTAAAATCTTAACCGCACATTATTTTTATTTTTAACGTAAAAAATGTTTTTTAAGCATTTCTAATGTAAACAATTTAATGTTTTTTAAATTTTCCTTTATAATTAGTTCGTTGCTTTTAATAATTAGCTTTTTTTACAAATTTAAGTTAATTTTAAAAAATATTTGACAATTGAACTACAAGTAATTGACAAGAGATGGTGCTCTTTCAAAAATCAAAATTTTCAGTTTTACGCTTTACGTTTGCAGAAAAAATTTAATGTTTTATACGGAGTCAAAGTAGTTTTGTGTGACTCGCCTGTATTGCCTGACTCGCTCGCTACGCTCGCTCTTCAGCCAAACACAGTCTTGTCACACAAAACGTCTCTTTGTCTCCTTATAAAACAAATAACTATTTTTCAATTTTTTTTTTGCATTTTCGAAAAGATCTCAAAAATCTGATCACTGACTAAAAAGCTTTTCAAAATCGGTGCAAAAACGGCGGACTTATTCAAAAATATTTACATCTGTAACTCTAGTTCACTAAGTGGGGTAAAACGACAAATTGCAAATAAAAGTATTAAAAACTTTTTTTTTCAATTTTTTTTTTGCATTTTCGAAAAGATCTCAAAAAGTTGATAACTGAGCCGACAGCATTTCAAAATCGGTTCAAAAACGGCGGAGTCGCGGAGTTATTCAAAAATTAAAATTGAAATATTTACAAAAGTACGCCCTGCCCATGCGAAGGTTAATATGCATTTTTTTACTTATTTTTAAGCCCTTCTGGCATCCCAAATTAAGTTTAGGAAATTGTTTAGGTCCTTAACATTTATTTAGAAATTATTTAAATAATTACTTGATTATTTATTAACTAGCTAAAACCTCGTGTTAATTTTTTTTTCCATTTTTTCTTAATCTTAATGAACTACAACTGTGCTTGTTGCTGATTCTGTGCTTATCGCGAATATCATCCTCCTTGATCTTACTCAGTAGTTTAATCTCAGCAAAATTCTTTTAACGTCGTTTAAATGATTAATAACCATGATAGAGCGATGAGATTAACTTTGGTCAAAAGCTACTGTTAGCGCGCACCTAGTACTTATAAAATATTGATAACGTTTACGTTAATTAAAATTTTATTAATTAACCGTGAAGTTGATAAAAGTCCACGAACCGCTCTCATTGGTTCTCTGCTTTGAGTGGTGGTGACGCTATAAGTAGAAGTGCCTTTCAATAGATAAGGGAGTCTGGTTTGACCATCGAGTGCAGCGTCGCGTTCCTCATAGTTACCCAGCGATATCCGTTCACTTACTTTCTCTCTTAGCTTACCATAAGTATTTGAGTGCGGGCGCCCCGTTCTTTCGTGTAATCGCACAGTTCATCTACCCGAGACCATCAGTGAAATGTACCTTAGTGTGGTAGCTCTTCGTAGCTCTAAGAGCCGTCTTCGGAGTCAGACCTCCGCCCAGCAGTCATATCTCCCAGGAAACATAATTTTTTTTGCTCTGTTTTCTTTTAGCTCCCGCCTCCCTCCTGGCAACCAAAGCTACTATGAATTTTTTTTTGTTACTTATGTTTGTATTTGATTTAATTTGTTAATTGAGATTCTGTTGGGTTAATAAAATTGTTTATGTTGGGAGTTTGTGTATGCATTATTATCCTATGCCTAAGCTAGGCCAATAAGGCGTTTTATTAAGATCCTCAAATTCGGATCTTACAAATTGCGTTTGCGTGTTGAAATCTCTCCTGTCGGCTATGATCTACCAAAAATCGCTTTGCGAAGACTTGTTTGGCCATTCCTGGTTTAGACTGTCTCATCAGTTCTGGTCTTGCCATAATAAAAACCTACAAAGTGATAGTTCCGGTTTTTCTGCGCTGTTTAGCCTGCACGAGTGCACAGGCTTTTACTATCGTAGGTGCTGGAGCTTCTGTAGATCTCTCAGGCTGCCTGCGCAGATCTGACATGCACAGGTCATTTCGGCTTTAAAGATTAATTTATTAATGAACACGATATGAAAACTAAGCACCTAAATAACGACATAATCTTTGAAAACTATCAACATATTTCCGTGAATTTTCCAATATCGTACAAATAACTCAAAAATTCATTAGGATAGATATTGGGTAAAAGCAGTAAATTACACGGAATTAGTACTAAATATTTTGAGAGTTAATAATTTGGTCGTAAATAACTCCGGGAATACAATGGTTATCGCATTTTATTGACAAAGTTCATTAACCACCTCCACTTACATATTTCATCATTTCTCCTCACAATTTATTTAAAAAATCCATATCCGCGGTTTTTAATTGACATTTCGTTTTAATTAAAGTTAACTTTTTAATGGCAAAAAAGTCAACGTTTTATAGAGGAAAAAACGGTTAAATGAATCTAATAAATTTGTTTTGATTTCGACTCAATAATCAAGAATAACGTGATCAAAGGTAATAGACATAAAAATTAGTAACGTTTTAGGAAATTGTACAATTATTATTATAGGTATAATTTAGAGTCACTCGACCACTTGTTGAACGCAATATTCAATAATAAATACCTAATTGTTAAATGGTATCGTACTGAATGTCATCGGAATGGAAATATTCAAATTGACATATATTTATCTTCTTATTATGATCTCATAAATGTATTTTTTATTACAATTGCCTACAATGAACGAATGAACACGAAAGCGTTTTGATAAATCAAAATAACTGAAATACCGACAGCACGACTGCTCTACAGTGCTACCTCTAAATTATCCACTGTTTTACAACTCGGAAGAGAATGTAGGTATTTTAATAAAAAGTAATAAAATAGTAATGCATCACCAGAAAAATTTTCTTACCTTTCTTCGGTGTTTCAATTTTTAACTATAATTTTTCCTTTGTTGTAGAGCGGAGGTTTTGCTCAATAGTAGTCCGTTTCCTTATCACACTGAATATGTATACCAAAGTTTATATCAATACGTCTATCCATTCGCAAGTTATCGTGTTTATACATGCAGATATGCAAAGAGATAGACAAACAATTTGTGCTGCTTGCAGCAAAATGACATTTCTCAAAAAGTTTTTCAAATTTTCAATATCGTAATTTTCAAATTTGCTCGTCTATCGGGTAAGAAAAATATACTCTTCCTTCAGACAATACGATTTTTTAACTTTTAGTTAAAAATAAAAAAATTAATGTTCCTACGATTTGTAATATCTTCACAAACAGACGGTGTGCGTAGATGAGTATAATAAGAATCTTACAGTATACTTTTCGGGAATTTCCTTTGAAATTGAAATTCATAGTGACTGAGAGTGAATACATGTCTCGGTGGATAGGACATTCGCTTTCGATCTAAATATCGTGGGATCAAATCCGGCAACCGCACCTGAGTGCGGACGCACTCCCTTTCCTAGCACAAACCGCATTATGTTTATTTGAAAAGGACACTATAAAATAAAATTTAAAAAGCACTTACAAATTCCTTTTACAATAATTTTACACAAATTAGTTTCCCATTACTCGACTAGACAAAAGGTGAAACGTTTGTTTTGTTACATTAATTATTATTTATACATTTTAGGGTCTACTTTTCACTACAGTGAAAACTGTTTGGGCAAGCTGAAGATACAATGTCAAAATATTTTTGAATATAACGCACGCTTATTTTAAGAGGTGTTTAACTCAAATTTTTAAAGTTAAAGAAAATACTTCAAGTTTTCAGTTCATTTCAGTCCTCATTTACTTCCCTAGACAAAGGATGGCATCACTATTTAATTTTACCAAAATCTGTCTTACCTACTTAAATTATATTAAACTTTGAAATACATGTCATATTTGCAACAGTAACTAGATCAACTAGAGCAAGTAGATCGACAACAAAAGAACCAAAGAACTTAACTGTTCTGAAAAGCTAGCTCTAGAAACTCTCTCCAGTTGTTAAAGAACTGTAAGTGGGTATTTGAGAGCTAACCGGTGGTAGCTAATAGCTCAAAAGATTGTGTAGCTAGTTTTTCATATATAATACCACTAGTGCTCGTAGTTATGTCGACAATTTTAAGTCTATATCACGAGTGTTTATTATGCTTGAATATTAATAACACGAGTGCGTAGCACGAGTGATATTATCAAGCTTAATCAACACGAGTGATATAGACGTAAAAATTGTCTACATAACTTCGAGAACGAGTGGTATTCGAAAGACAATTCAATGAATAATAATTATTGTCAATAAATTAAGTGACCATTGACTTTATTTTCAAAAAATATTTTGTTATTTATTTTTCGTCAAACGTCAAAATCGCTTTAAATACGTAAGGTCGTAGTAAAAATGTTTGTAAAAATGAGATTTGGGGATAATAATGAGGAAGATATCAATAAAACTGTTGAGAAAAGTGTCATTAATAATATAATCCTATTTTTTCGAAAACCGCTCAAGGCGGTGCTCAGAAATTAACTGAAAGCAAATGGTTAATACCTAATACAAGTAATTTGGATATGTGTCCTGTAAGGTAAAACGCTCTTCTTATATACTACAAATTTATCAGGTAATTACTATCGCAGTTTATCAAAGTAAATAATTATTTCAGATTATACTACAAATTTATTTTAAAAAGAGGCGCTAAGATTAGGGCTGGTCGACTGTTTGCAACTCCAAATACCCTCTGGAAAAATGGGAACCTTGGGAACAAAATTTAAAATTACCTTCTACTTATGACCTTTTGCACCGATTTTAGTTTAAGTGACAAATAAATTATATTTTTACAACTTATGTGCATAAACTATCTGTCAGTTAATATATAAACGGTGCAAACCCCCATTAGTGTTATAATGTTAAATAAATAATATATTAAATAATATATTAAATTAATATTAAATTTTTTTCGACATCTGCCTTGTGTGTAAATTATTTAGAATCTAAAATTTATATAAAATTTCTATTTCACAACTGTAATAACCTTAAAAACTGCCCTCAAAATTAGAGGAAAGAAATCCGCTTGATTACAAACTGTCATATTTAACTGTTCTATATGACTGTCCAAAATTGTCGAAATAACCACTAGTTGAATTGTCGACAATTCATGCACGTGCAATTTTCGATACAGTTCACATCCATTGGTTGAGAATCAACGAGTACTATCACTTGATTGGCTGATTTATGACACTTGACGTATGAATTGAATTGTCAGAGCAATTTATAAAGGTCGCACCACACAGGCTTACCTTACAGGAGCCTGAACGATGTCCAGGCGCTCCAGTTTGACGTGTGCACGCCGTCTGCATAGGCCAAAATGGAAGGCAAGTCGGTGCCTGTGACGCAGGCTTAAAACTTGGGTAGGAGGCTAAGTTAACAAACCCTAACTAAAGATTTATGAAGAATTTATCGCATAAAATTCATCGCAAGGAAAATTAATAGCGACTTAAATGCAGCAAATAAAGCGTGTTAAAATGAGCTCCATATTAATTATTTGAAAAAAGGTCGCCTAACGCCGTCGCCATTTTCGTGAGGAAAAGTCGGAGAAGGACTTCATTATTTTCCCAACCTAACCTAACCTCTTAACGACTAGGTGCCATCCCTACCAGAAGATATGACCAGTAGGCCACGCGAGGCCCTAATCAGGAAAGGACAGTTTAGCGTAGGTCATGTATATGGTAGCGATTTTCCCTTGATGAATACCGAGATAAACGTCACGAGAACGACAACAGCCGAGACCAACCTCTCCCAAGTAATGCTTGCCTTTGCTGCCTGCTGCTGCCTTTTTCTAACCTAACACGGTAGAGTGTTTAACAACCAGGGTAGACGTTGATTATTTAGAGAATTCCTGGGTAGAGTCAATATCTTGCATATTAACAGCTGGGGGTAGCGAGTCTCTATATTACTATAAAATTGATGAGACCCCATGCCATCGGTCACACTTTGATCGTAACGCATTGGCTCTGCCTAGGAATCATCAAAAAGATCTGCGTCTACACTATGAGTCGTGGTTCTTAAACCACGATGAATTTTTTCTATGAGGTCAATTTTTTCGTGATGGACAAGCTAAGTAAACCATCATCTTAAGTAGCAAATAGCCCTATGTGATATTATAATATCACGTTTATACAGTGTCCGCAAAAAAGTCTGCACCATATGGGATTTTTTTTTATTATGCGTGTTTTTCGAAAATAGTTTTCGGCATCTATCTCTGCATAAAATAAAACCAAAAATGAAAAAAAAAATTAGTTATGTCATTTACGCAACACCGCCAAAACGTCTTTTGAAAGTTTCGATTGCCTAAAAATGCCTTTATTTTTCAAAACAGACAAAATCATCATAAGGAAAAATTGTTTTTATTCACCTGAAGATACTAGATACGAAGTTTAAGAAAAAAATATTAACATTTTCATTTTTTTGTTTTTTTGAAAATTCTCACTTATTTATAATTTTCCGCATTTCTTTTCTTTACATTTAAATTCTAGAGATCCACTTTGATCCAACGAGATCAAAATATTACGTTTTGTTCTTAATTTAGTCTAATTTTGGAACATAAAAATATTTTCATTGAAAATGATAGGACCATCTTGGACTATTTTCCCATCTCTGAATTTATCTTGGGAAATATTTTAACCGCAGTGGTCACTTATTTTAGAAAAATATCGGCGAATTTTAATTAAAATAAAAACTGACAGATAGAGGTCCCAAATGATGTCCAAATTTACCCGAAATATCCTGACACTAAACTAATATGAAATTTATTTAATTTTCCTATCAACAATGCTTACTAAGACAGACAAAATTGAAATTGATCTAATTCATGGCGAGAACAGAACAAACAGGGATACAGCTAATAGTTTTAACCACTGCGGTTAAAATATTTCCCAAGGGGAATTCAGAGATGGGAAAATAGTCCAAGATGGTCCTATCATTTTCAATGAAAATATTTTTATATTCCAAAATTAGACTAAATTAAGAACAAAACGTAATATTTTGATCTCGCTGGATCAAAGTGGATCTCTAGAATTGAAATGTAAACAAAAGAACTCCGAGGAATTATAAACAAGTGAGAATTTTCAAAAAAACAAAAAAATGAAAATGTTAATATTTTTTTCTTAAACTTCGTATCTAGAATTTTGAGGTAAATAGAAACAATTTTTCCTTATGACGATTTTGTCTGTTTTGAAAAATAAAGGCATTTTTAGGCAATCGAAACTTTCAAAAGACGTTTTGGCGGTGTTGCGTAAATGACATAACTAATTTTTTTTACGCATTTTTGGTTTTATTTTATGCAGAGATAGATGCCGAAAACTATTTTCGAAAAACACGCATAATAAAAAAAAATCCCATATGGTGCAGACTTTTTTGCGGACACTGTATATACACATGAGTATATAACTCATATTAATTATATACTCAGTTTGTATCCATCCGCATCAATTTGTAAACGTCAGCAGGAGTATTTATGAAGAATTTTTGGCTCCACATGAATTCTTATTAGCTACACTTAAGCTGATTTGAAAAGGTTAAAGGATGTCGAACGGAAGTTCCTTAATGGATGGATACCATGCAAAAATTACAGGAAGAAAATAATTGATAAATAGCTTTTTAAAAAATAAATTTGCCTGTCATCTGTCAATTTAATCCGCATTTTCATATTATTAGCCCATGTTGACCTAACTTTACGAACATCGTTTAAAAATAACAGTGTTCGAGAAACTCATCTCTTTTGCTACCTTTAGTTTACTGGTATCGGTGCTTGTGAAAATTTTTCCCAAAAACTACAAAATACAGAACACCTATTAGGTGTAAAATAGTTACTTATGCATCAAAAGCGTGAAATTTTGGCCCGGACGTGTGGGAGATGTTTCATGGGGCATAGCCGAGAAAAGAACTCACGCATTTAGGGCCAAAATCGAATTTTACGCCAGAGACGCAAACATTATTTTTTGTACCACCCAATATTTTAAATGAGAGCCCGAGGTGCTAACTATTTTTGGACCCCTACAAAAATACACTGCAGTTCCCAAAACAAATTAATGTTTATACATGTTGCTACATGGCTAAGAAAGGGTTTTCGCTTATATCTCGAAAACGGCGTATCCTAGGGAAGAAATTGTTCTGAGCAAAATGAAAGCTCATTAAATTTCCTACAAGATTGCTTTGATTTATCGTTTTCTATTCCTTATATTTTTTGAAATATCCGCCCACAAAGGTCGTTAATGTATGAAAAAAAATTGCCTCACGCTTTTAGTCAAACCTTTGCCTCTACCACCTCACACCTTCGTTTTACAGTAAGTGTCTTTAGAAAAGAAGTTGTGGAGCATAAAATTTCCTTTACTATTTAAATTTTTTCCAGCCTTCCACAACACCGGACCCTAAAGCGTGCGCTTCATGCTCTACATGAATAATCCAGCCCTGGTTGTGCCTATTCACCTAGCAGTGTAAAAATTTAGTTGTAATCATGTTGTTTTTAAGACAGCCTATCATAGCAAGGATTAATATTGTACGAACATTTTTCTTAACTTTTCTGCTACCCTATTTTTAATTTTTTTGGAATTTATTTATAATAAATAATCTGATAATGGCATGCAAGAGAACGTATGCGTGTAGGGAGGGAGGGTCAGCACAAAAATCCTCTGATTTGGGTTTAAATTTTTAATTTAGAGTAAATTTAAAATTCATGAAAGTTTATTGTACGCTTCTGTTGTTTATGAATCCAATTATTTTTTGTAACACGAAAATGTGATTTATTTTTTTGACATTGTTAAAAAAATTGACAAATTGAAAACTGACACGTTAAAGCTTCAAATCGGTCATTGTAGATGACATAAAAGCATTCTAAAGACATTTTATAATCTTGTGTATAGTGCCAATATTCAATAGCGTTTTTTTTAGTTTTTTTATTGTACAGGATGATTGACAATCGCGTTTCAATATGGGGAGCGTTGGTGTTTAAATTTACCAAAGTTGCGTTATTTAATGCAGACGCTAATTTAATAAAAAAAGTGAAATTTTTAAAATCCGCCATAATCCTTTTATTCATAAAATATTGTAAATCGATAAAAACATTTATAATAGCAACTTTTTAGATGCGTTACACGCTGGGTTTTTGTTTCATGGTAGTCAACTTTGGTTTTCTTAATGAACCAAATTTTTCTATAGTAAAACAACAACGAAATTAGAAAAAAATTCAGAAACCTCTATAAGAAGAAGGTAACAAGTTTTCAAACTTTCAGCTTCTTAGTTTTTGATTCTAAAGAAAAAACATTGCAAAAAAACTGAAATTTTCCTCGCGATTATTAATGAGCAATAAATTATGCAACTTTACCTCTAAACACATCCTCGATTTCTTATAAAGTTATAATCTTATAATACAGAGATTTTCGTGTTAAAACACGAATTTCTAGGCACGTTAAGGAACGTTGTTGATTTTTGTGTATGAGAGGATACGAGCAATCAACTTTTTTCACTAGAAAATTCTTTTGTTTTAGACATTCAGAACAAAAAATTTCTTATTGTACTTTGATTAGTGGAGAAATGAAAGGCAAGTTATAAAAGAAATCTTTATCGGTCAGAGCAAACCGTAATCAATAACTTTCGGTCAAGAAAAGTTAATTAGTTACTTTCCAAAACTTTTTCTACCAAAAAAGAGAAAAACTGCAATAAAATAAATTGTTAGAAACTTTCAACGTTTGTTAATATTAATTGAAATTAACAAAAATTTGATGCTTTTGTATTAACGAGTTAATTGGTCCCTAGCGATGGTTTTCTTCGTATCGATAACTAGAACGAGATTTTTTTAAGACGTCAGAACGTGTCGTGAATACTGAATCTTAATCAAAAGAAAATTTGGAAATTATTTTCTTTTGTGTTGGTGGTGGTTCTTTTACAACATTTGGGTGTTTGTTGAGAATTTCCTTTATTTTATTTAAAAATGAAAGAAATTTTTAATTTGAAATTCCACAATTAGTATGTTATTCTCTTCTGATTATTAGTCTAATGTATAGTACGACCATCAAATAAAAGCTGGGGAGAAAGGAAGGTAAATTTTCTTTCTACGAAAACCATAGTCAATCATAAGTGAATCAATTATTTAATTCCACAAGATCATGTCTCTCTCATCTGTCAATCTCAACTGTCGCATATTACCTCATTTGTCAATATTATTTTTTCTCTCTTTCTTTATCTCTCTGAACATATTTGATGACAGATTAGAGGACAGATGAGATGACATTAGAGGTCTGTTCGTTTGTCTTGCACTGGTTGCTCCGAGTTATTCGGAACCGTTTTCGTTTCTGTATTTCCTAATACTTCGTCAGAAGCAAGAGTAAGTTGGAGCTAGCTGGAGTAAGTTAGTGCAAACCAAACGAACAGAACTTATGATTACAGATGGAATGTCATATGAAATGACATAATTATGGCATGACAGATGAAATAACATGTAGTGACAGAAGACCTCTCTAACATTGAGATATCGTGACAGATGGCGCCCCTCACATTGACATATGGTATCACATCCCCCCTGACATTGACTTATGATTAAAGAGACCCCGCTCTTGATAGCCCTCCCCTGAGATTGACATATTGTCTTTATCTCTTTTTGTCTATCTTTCTGTTTCTTTCGGACCTTACTGCGCATTCCGTATGACATGTGTTTTTTATTATAGGATTAACACATTATTTGAATATTTAACAACGTCTATCAAGTCGAGAAAAAGTTACGCTACTTTTAAATTACGCTGTGTAACCGCAATAAACCGAACACACATTCGTAACCGAGCTTTTATTTAGGTGCTCGTGCAATAATAGTTTGCCACTCATGTACACGGTGTCGAAATTTATATTATCCTTCTCATTCTATTCGTAACTACTATTTATTAATTATAAAATCAATAAAATCGATTAAAGTAATAACCCCAAATACGACCTCTTGATTTTGAGAACGTCCATAAGGACCACCCTGTACATTACTTATTTACACATTAATGAGAATTTCATCCCTAATGAATAAACTTCATTTAGCATCTACGTACGGTAATTAACAACTTTTCCCAGTAAAACTAACTCACTGGATTGAATAGAAAATACAGCAGACTTTGGTTAGCATAAGCTAGAAAGAGATGGTAAATAAATTCTGTTTTGTAGAATCCATTTGAAAAATAATTTTATTACAGTAATTAACAGCTCCTTTCAAAGAGAAAAGTACTATTAAATTTAAAAATTTATAGTAATTGTATTTTTGCAGTTCAGTTTTGCCTTATTTCTATGTCTTTATGTGCAACCAACCATATTGCTTCTTTTTTTCCATTTCAAGTGTTATTTCCAAGCTTAGAAATGTTTTGTTACAATTTTCAAGTTCTACGATAATTTAAGTCCCTTGTATTATCATAATTGTCTCCTAAATTGTTGGTTTTACTACAGAATTATTTTAATTTAAATTGTTTCTAAGAAGTGACCATAACTTTTCTCTTGGTATCGCTCTCTCGAGTCTCAACATTACTAAGGCCTCTACAAGGGTGAGTCAATAAATATCCGTATTACTGTTTTTGTTGGCAACCCTGTCACGTTTACGTGGGTTGTTGGACGAGAATTTTGACTTGCTGATGTTGCTCAAATTTAAAGTTATGCTCCTCTTTCAGTTTGCATCACATAAGAGCAACGTTTAGTGATCTATCTGTGTGGCCTTAAGGTGTATCAGCGGCTGAAATCCATCAAAGACTATCATCACAGTATATAACACGTTCGCTGCCATGCTGAGCACATGATTGGTCCGTTAAGCCAGCTGGTTCTGTAGAATCAGCAAAGATTCAGGCCACCTGCTCTTATTGACTTTTAAAATCTCAGAGCATTGGACCAGCATAGCACAGAGGAGGATAAAAATGCACAAATAAGTATTTTCTCGAATTTTTATAAAATTACAATTGTAGTCCTGAATGACCTTAAGACCACGCTCATCCGATACTGTCCTGTATTATCCGTACTTTGTTTTTGTTAGATTTTGGACCATGTTAGGCCTTCAAACTAAAAAAAATCGCTACTCTTCTTTGGTGCAAGCGGAAACCGCAGCAGTTATGGTTATGGTTAAATTATGGTTAAGTGCTCCCAAGTAGCGATAATGGGGACAGGGGTAACGGTTTTAAAACGACAGTGCTGCCAACGGAAACAAAAATACAACTGCATTGCGTATAATTATTGACTCAATTTAATTTTTTGTCATTGAAAAAGTATTTCAGAAAGAACCGTCTTCTCTTATTAAATGAATTTAAACAAATTTTTTTTTAATTGACAATTCTTGCGCGTTTATTACGACCATTTAGGCCTTTTGGTTCTAATTAATAATTTCCTTAGTTATAACGTTATAAGAGAGATATAAAAGACGAAAGTATTTCTTTAGAGTCAAACGAATTCGTAATTAACAAACACAAAAGTGAATACAAAATGAATTGTTAATGCTATTATAAGAGTGTCTTGATAATAAACACATTTTTGTCGAACAATTAGCGTTCTCTTTTTCCAAGGAAGAGCTTTTACTTAAAAACTTGAAAATAAAACGCCTTTGAATTATTAACCTTTTTTTTTCGGGATGAAGTTGCGCGACAAAAAAAATTTAAAACTTACAAATGAGCAAACAACTTTTATTATTCTTCAATTACTTTTTAAGTAAAACTTCAGTGAATATTAGAGCTTGTAAATTAAAATTTGTTTGCTTTGTTTGAAAAGTTTTACAGTAAACTATCTGTCTCATGAAATATTAAATATAAATAATCAAGTTAGTCAAAATTGAATTTTTAGAAAAAAATAGGGAATTAATTTTTATTTCCATTTTTATTTGGTAACATAAACAACCCAGTTTATGGCTTACGGAAATGAATTTTTAAGCTATAGTCTATACTATTAAGGCCCATTTTACATTAAAGGTTCAACAGCGGTTTAAATTAAACTTTGTTTGTACTTGAGTTCAAGACAAATTCGTATTGTAAAATCAGATTAATCGTAGTTTACAGTAGTAAAACTCAAGTTTTGTTAAACTAAACTTAAAGGGCCGATTTTACAATTGAGGCTTAACAGTGGTTTAAGTTGTGATTTAAGTTGTAAGTGAACTTCGGTTAAACCTGAGTTCAAGGCAAATTTGTAATGTAAAATCGGGTTCAATGGTAGTTTACAGTAGTAAAACTTACGTTTTATTAAACTCTAACTGAAGTTGTGTTGGTAAAATCGAACCTAACTTAAGTTGTGTTTGTAAAATCGGACCTTAGTGATACAAAAAAAAACAATCCACTTTGATTTAAAATTTTCCATAATCTAGAGGCTTCCGGTTTGCCTGTGCAGGCGCCCTGCACAGGCCACCTGAACGATGTTCACACGCTCCGGTTTGGCCTGTGCAGGTTGCCTGAACGCTGTCTACATGCTTCGGTTTGGCCTGTACAGTGTACAGGCCTTTTGAACGGTGTCCACACGCTCGGGCTTAGCCTGTGCAAACCAGAAAGCAAGTCTGTGTGTGGACGGGCCTTTAGTCAACTAAGGGGTTATAAAAGACATGGAAGAGGGTGGAATTACTTTCTTCAAGAATAAGCGGTAAGTAGTAAGGAGGTAAAAATACTAAAAGTCTCTGATCCTAGTTCTATGAATGACTAAGAGAGTGAGGGTGGTGGAAAAATACCTTTTTCTCTGTTTTTGCTTATACAGCCTGTCCTAAAATTGCGGGGCACAAAAAGATCCACATATACTAGACATAAAATAAGGTCGATCTAACCCAACTTGCTTTATACAAAAGTCCAAAAGGCTACTACTTAATTTATGCTATGACAATCGTAGCTTCCCCATACAGAAGCTAATGTTTTTTTTGCATTTTGCTCGTAAAAGACTAATTTTAGTAAAATGAAACAAGAGGCATAAAAGTTAAAATTTTAAATTTAATTGACTATTCTTATGCCCGTTTTCACCGACGATTCTTAAAGTTAGGCATTGCTTAATTTGACATTAGCATTTTTTAAGTCAAAATTGCGTTTCACCACGTTTCACCATGCGCACCAGGGTTCCTAAATAAGATAAACAAAGGTATCTGTATATCAATATCGAAATGGTTAATAATTTTTATGCATCGGGTTAGGAATTATTTTAGCGTTAGGCAGTTCTTACGTAGGCAATTGCTTAGGAACCGTCGGTGAAAACGGGCATTAACCTTTTTTTTCGAATTTGCTACGTACAAATAAAATACGAATAAAAAACTACCCCTTACCCCACCGTATTCCGCCATTTTTAAAGCAATCATTATGTAATTTTTCTCAAGTATTACTGTTAATAAGTAAGCGATCGGTGCCAAGTTTGAACACTCTAGCTCAAACCGTTTTCATTTAAAACAAAAAAATTAATTATTTTTTCGCCTCTTTCAGGGGCTGTAACTTTGTAGTCGATGACTTTTGTATAAGGCAAGTTGGGTTAGATCGACCTTATTTTATGTCTAGTATATGTGGATCTTTTTGTGCCCCGCAATTTTAGGACAGGCTGTATCTCAAAATCGGTGGTCCCTAGGAAAAAAACTAATACTAGGAAAATGAAAGCTTATTAAATTTTCTACAATATTTTTTGTATTTATTTTTTTCTCTACTTCTTATACTTTTCGAGATATTCACCCGCAGAAATCGTTAAAATAATGTTTTCCCTAAGACCCACAGTTTTTGAGATATAAGCAAAAACTCCAAAAATAAGACCATTCCACCACCCTCCGACCCTTAGCCAAATAGCTAATACTGGGGACTTTGATTATTTTTACCTCGTAACTACTCCAAACACATTTCTGAAGAAAATAAATTTTTTCATCTTCCATGTCCTATACACTCATTTTTTGAAAGAAAGAGAAGCGGGAGGCGCCCTGCACAGGCCACCTGAATGCTGTCCACACGCTCCGGTTTGGCCTGTGCAGGTGTGCAGGCTGCCTGAACGCTGTTTACATGCTTCGGTTTGGCCTGTACAGGCCTCTTGAAGGCAAGTCTGTGTGTGGACGGGCCTTTAGTCAACTAAGGGGTTATGGAATTATTTTCTTCAAGAATAAGCGGGTAAGGAGGTAAAAATACTAAAAGTCTCTGGTCCTACTTCTATGAATGAGTAAGAGAGTGAGGGTGGTGGAAAAAACCCGTTTTCTCTGTTTTTGCTTATATCTCAAAAACGGTGGTCCCTAGGAAAAAAATTAATGCTAGCAAAATGAAAGCTTATTAAATTTTCTACAAGATTTTTCTTATTTATTTTTTCTCTACTTCTTATAGTTTTCGAGATATTCACCCGTGGAAATCGTTAAAATAATTTTTTCCCTAAGACCCACAGTGTTTGAGATATAAGCAAAAACTCCAAAAATAAAACCATTCCACGACCCTCCAATCCTTAGCCAAATAGCTAAGACTGGGGATTTTTATTATTTTTACCTCGTAACTACTCCAAACACGTTTCTGAAGAAAATAAATTCTTTCATCTTCCATGTCCTATACACTCATTTTTTGAGCATCCATTGACTGGATTATAAAGATATATTATAAATTATTACTCATTTAAATGTTTATTATTTAAATTTTGCCAACAAACCCTTCAGTAAGAAGAATTTTCTCTTGTGGGACTTTTTTATCTTTTATAGCCGTCTAAAATTATAGCTTTGCTACAATGTCGAAATAGGTATTCCACTCGACTTCAAAAAACTAAATTTATTAGAACGGAAATGTATATCCAAGACCTACTTATATAAAAAGTTAAATCATAATGTTTTGAATCCCAGTAGGTCCAGTGGCATCAAAAATTGAAAATATTGAAAAATGGGGTAGGTATCGGTATATTCTTTTCGTATACCATATTTTTCTTTTATTATAAAATTTCAATAGAATTTTCAAGAAAATGGGGAAAAAATAAAGTAAAACCGAGATTTTTCAACATAATATTCTAAATTTAAATAAAATTTTGTAAAATATTTTACTCTAGAAGTCAGTATACGAAAAATATTACCTTTCGGTACAATTTAAATCTTTAAATCAAATGCACCGCACCGCGATTTCCATGGTGAAACTTAAGAATCAACTAACTAATCAGTTAAAAGTTTTCAACATTGCAGTTGCACAAACTTTAAACTAAAAGTTTAATTAAATAAAATCCCTAAAAAGCAGCTTACGGAAAATTCAATTTAAATATTTATTATAATAAATTAAAACTGGATCATTTAATTTAATTTTTCAAATTAATACATCCATTCGTTGGAACGGTTAATCGGTTAATTTTACAAGTTTCCAACGTAGTTTTACCGATTTGAAATCAATAAAATTAGTTGCGGCTTTATATACTGTGAATTCCTACAGCAATTAAAGTGGGCGCAAAGGTGTAGTCGTATCTTTGTTCCTCTTAGCGGTTTTGCCTCATTAATATAATTGTACTGCAAAGTCTTCTAATTAAAAAGCTTTAGTGCCCGCTTCTGATAATTGCGCTATAGAATCTTCTTAAAGCTACTTGTAATAGACCAAATTAGCATAGCGTTTAAAGCAATGGAATATAAAGTGTTAGTCATTTTTTCTCCAATAATGTTGAAAGTAAAATTTGAATATTTGTACAATTTTTAAACGGATAACTATTTTCAAATGCTAATTTAGTTTATTTCTTTATTTTATGCAAGTCCCATTAATTACAATAAATGAAATTATTTATAAAGAGAACGAGGTTTAAATAATCTTTGAAACCATTTATAACAAAGGAAACTCATAAATATCGCTTAATGCCTTATAGATGATAATAATTATTATTACGATTTTATGATTGATTATTCTAAAATAGGTAGAACAAATTAATATAAATCATTGATTATAACAAAATTCCAACGAAATATTACGTGTTGTAAATGTGACTATAATTAATTTTGTAATATCTAACGAAATCGTAACTGAAGAATTATTAATTTGTTTTTAAACTGCTACCAATATTTAAATAGGTAATAATTGTCGAATCATTTATTTTCCTGCGTTCTACTAATAAATTTCCCATAAATATAGTTAGAGTCAATTTTAAACATGTAATTTAGCTTGAATATCAAGATCCGCTCGAAAACATCTCTGAATAAAAAACCGAGAAAAAATTACTGAACGGGAGGTTTGAGTGTACTTCAAATTTAAAAAGTGTAAACCAGCAATGTTTAATAATTTTTCCAAAAAACTAGCTTCAAGGTACAAAAATCTCTCGCCAAGTTAAGTAACGCATACTGTATCTACATACAGGGAAGACGAGTTATTGATTAAAATTATTTAAAAAATGCAATAAGTTATTAATATTAGAATAGAATAAAGTTTGTTATTATTAAAATTAAAAAACTAACCTTTGTAATTGTAAAAGTATTGTCTACTGAAACTTTCTTGTTCACATGCAGACAGTTTGTTGTGCAAGATAACACACCACAACCTTAACTACACAGAATTTAAAAATCGACTAAATAAAAGAATATGTTTTAATTTTAAGACTGCCTATCGAGCAAGGTGAAAACGTATTTGGTAGATAACACCAACACCAACTAAAAAAAATGGTACTTATCTACGTTCGTTTCGATAATTTTTAAATTCTTTCAGATTATTAAAATTTTAGTTTTAAAATATTTTTACAATATTTGCTGTATAAAATGAAGAACATTGGAAAATTTTTCGTTTGTTAGATAATTAGCAAGTAATTTCATGCAAAGATGAACAAGGAATGGATTTAAAAATACTTTTTCCATATTATAATGTCCCTTAATATTTTCGAGGTAAAAAATTTTTGTTTCCAAATGAAAGACCGAAGACATAATCATGTCCGAACGTTGATTGAATAAAAATATATCATTACAGGAGCGTGTAAAAAATTATTGAGGTATAAAAATAAATATAACAAGTAAAAATGAAAGCAAAAAGAGAAATACGTCATTTTTACAGAGGGTGAGTTTCGATAGAGAATTTATTAAGCCTAATTAGTTGCCTTAAAACGTGGTCATATCAGAGCTTTTGTGTATGAAGAAAATTTTCTATTTACCAAAACTAATCAGCTGTTGTAAGTAACTTTATAGAAATTTTCAAATTAAGAGGTCACAAATATTTAAAACTGGGCCTACAAGATGTTTTTAAAGGAACTTGAAATTTGGTACCAGAGCAAACCAAACCCTAAAGATTCCCAGAAATGAAATTAATTTTCCCTATACTGGTATCAAATTTAAAGTTACTCGAGTAGCTAGAAGTGCTTCACTAATTGATGTTCTCTATTCCGTTATAATCCTTTTCACTCGGTCCCTCGAGGGTTTTAGACTAAAGAGAGAACTTTATGGTACGATCTATTATTGTATCAAATTCAAAAAAGTTCAAAGAACACCTAGAAAGCTTCATACATTCAGATAGTGTACCGGGGTAAGAATGAGGCTCTTACAGATCAGTACAAAATTTAGATAACTCGAAAACTGAAGACGGGTGTAAGGTCTACCTCCAGACAGTCACCTGAAATTTTTAATTTCCTAGTAAGTTTTAGAGTGTTCGTGGAAGTTTGTGCAATGTCTCAAACTGATTCATTAATTTATTGATGTATTAATTATACCTAATAGACTATGGGCCCATAACAGAAAAAAACGGGGTGATCGTATTCTGGCCCATCTTTTGGGAATAAGCTATTTGAGTGCCAGCGAACACGAAAATCTGGTTGGCTTCTACAGGCAGTGGCTTAAGGCATCAGGATCATTCAAATAAATTCTTAAAGAAGGAAAAAAGTAAGAAATGTGACAGCATTCGGGATGCAACTTTGATATTTTATCATTCTTTTCAAAAAAATCGATCAAAAAAATTGACTACTCTCTCTACAATGTCTCTGAGAGCGTAACAGCTTTATGCTACACACTCGCAAACATTAACTTGTAAATAAATGGTATTTGGGTTGTCCACTGGCAAAGTAACTACTTTTTATATAAAAAGTAAGATTTTACTTTGGCATCCCTCTCAGGTGGGTTTCCCGCCCTCCTTACCAATTAGAAGTTTATTATTAACAGCCCTGAGACCTTAAACCACTGCCTGTAGAAGCCAACCAGATTTTCGTGTTCGCTGGCACTCAAATAGCTTATTCCCAAAATATGGGCCTGAATACTAGTGTTTCACGAGATTCTTGCATTTTTCTTGTTGTTTTCTTGATCTTGCTCAAAATGCAAGACAAGAACAAGGCCAGAGTTACATAGTTTGTAGCAAAACAAGACCAAAAGCTAGCTCGCAAGAAAAGTGCAAGAGTAACAAGATTTTCTTGCATTTTCTTGCATTTTTGTCATATTTCATGTTACGGGTTTTATATTTTAGGTTTTCTTTTGTTATAGAAATTAACTTGTAAGAACGTGCAAGAGTTACAAGATTTTCTTGCATTTTCTTGCATTCTTGCTCTCTTGTCAATCCCCGGGTTGCAAGAATGCCTGTATTTTGCAAGAAAAAGCAAGAAAGGGGAAGCCCCGACGTTATTTTTATCAAAAATATGCAAGACAAGAAATATGCAAGACTAACAAGACAAGACAAGATTTTTGTTTGCAAGAATGAAGCAAGACAAGACCTTTTTTAATTTCTTGTCTTGAGTAGCAAGACAAAACAAAAAATAGCCATCAAGACATGAAATCTTGTCTTGTAAAACACTACTGAATACGATTACCCCGTTTTTTCTGTTTTAGGCCAATAGTCTATAATACTATTATTTAAAAAAAAATTTGAGTTCATACGTCATCGATATTATCGAAAATATCGATATGAAAAATATTAATATTATCGAAAATATCGATAATTTTCTTTTATCGTATTCGATACCTATATTTTTTTTTAAAGAGACAAGTCTTGACTCAAGACAACAGAAATTTCAGATCTTCTAAAAATAGTATGAACATTTATTTTCGAAAAGTCTTAGAGCATACCTTGGATTCCTCGAGATGCAGAATCATTATGGCGACCCCCATACTAACGGTGAAATTTGAAAAGCGGGCTTCGTAGGCGTATTATACTATTAGCAGAACTTATATATTATGAAGTTCGTAGTTCCGACTCCGACTGTTTCTGAATTCAAATATGTAAAAATGTGTTTCATTTAAAATATGAAAGAAGATTCTACTTTCAACAAAATCGGAAGGCAGAATCTAAAGTCCAAAGATTTTACCAGCTTTCAACAACGTTTTATTAAGACGGATTCAAGAACTATCGTGTAGCAACATTTAATATAAAAGTTTGCAACTTCCTTTGTGTGTTGAGGGGTCGCTTGTAGGGAACTGGATTGACATAACTCTTCCAAAAAGTCATCTATAACAAAAAATAGAACTAAAATTAAGTTAAATTATGTACTAACTAATACTAAAGTTATAAACAACGTTCAAAAAACCTTTAACCACAACGTTCTGCTAGCATACATCTGTATAGGGATTGCCAAATGTTAGCGAGGTGCGCAGAAAGTAAAATTGTGTACTACCTCATAACCATCAAGGTTACATATACGTCAAAACTATTGTGAAAACAATGTTTGGGCATCTTTTTCTACAGCCTTCTCTCTTGCTCTTCTGCGCATATAAGGTCGCTTACATTTGGCAATCCCTATAATAGTATTTACTTGTTACTCAATTGTAAAACGTCATCTAACCAAGCTGTCTATAACCTTTGAAAATCAATGTTTACAAGTTTGACTTTCAAAGCTTTCTAAAAACAATTTATGGACATTTTTGACGCTACTGACAGCTGACAGAAATTGTTTAATTGTAATTTAATTAATTTGTAAGTGAATTAAGCATGAGTAACAAGTAAAGTATTGTACATTACACGCCTGGTAACTGTTTTAACAGGCTCAAAGAGGTGACAGGCTCGCCGGAGCGGCTCGCCAGTCATAATCCTCTTTGCGCCAGTTAAAACGGTTTTACCTGGCTTGTAATGTTAAATACTATTACATTTGCCTAGGTGTTACATACAATATTTTATCTAAGATCACCAAAAACCTCCAGAAAATTATGTTCTGTACTTTTAATTGGCATTATTTTAGCATTGATTTATTTTTTATTAATTTTATTAATTCATATTGAACATTATTCATAACAAAATCATCTGTGCCTCTCAAGGCTCTAGCTCCTTAAGGAGTAGTCTGACGGTTATTATACATCTAATAAAAATATAGTCCGTCTAGAAAGTATCCGGAATTTCATATTTTTTGTAAATTTGAATATATATATTTCTTTTACGTAAACTTCGAGGATAGTACGTATTTTTCAAGTTGTTCTGATAGTTGTCAATTGACACAATCGCATGAGAACCGCAAAATGTAAATATTGTTGACGGTAAACAGATCGAAACTCGATGTAATTATGTCGCAAATAGAAAAAAGAAAACTGGTAGAACATTTGTACTGAAAAGGAGTTCGAACATTATCTGAACTTGAAAAAAGTGCAGTCTAAGAAGTAATAAACAGAATAAAAAATGGTGCGAGGATGAAGCATAGATCAGTTTCAGGAAGGCCGGGTAAGGTTTTCGAAAAAAATTTTAATTTTCTGCTTGCATTAGGACGACAAAATCCAAGCCTAGGGTTTCGGAAATTAACATACATGTTTAGAAATCAACGAGGAATACAAGTGTGTTCAGAAATTTTCCACATATCACCAAAAAGACAAGTCTATATCAGCATATATCAGTCAGTTTTACAGGTCTGGGATACTACCACTCTAATTAGCATGCAGTTTATTTGCTTTCAAGTGTATACCTAGAGGTCCAGTAAAATGTTTGGAATTAAACGGACTATGTGTAAGTAAATAAGAGGAATTTTCTTATTTATCATGAAAAAAATAAAAAATATATATTAGACATTATAATTGTCGTACTTTCTTTGTTCCGCATACTTTCTAGACGGACTATAATAAGACAGAAAATTCTTTAAACGAAACTCTTAAAAATATTTGTCCTAGCTGTTATAATTAATTTATAAAAATTAATCAAATTTGTAAAATTCCATAAAGTTGAATTCTACAACTCACTGTGCCTCTCGAGACTCCCTCCTTGTAACCCCTATGAAGAAAATATAAACCACCCATCTTGTAGGTAGGATAGTATAAATTTAAATTACTTATTGTGGAATTTTTCCCTAAGAATAGACGTAAAAGAAAAAAATTACTAATTACATACTTACATTATTTGTTCGTTTTATTTTAACATTTTATTGTCATGTCAGAGCCATCTTGTTGACATTTTTAATTTAAATTTAGCAATAGGTACATTCGCATATTTAAAAAAAGTTGATCTCAGCAAGCCATTCGAAAACAAGGTGCGACAGTTTTATTAGCAGTCGCATTTTTAAACGGGGACTCATTTTAAATACAAGTGTGTGGTCTTATTTGAACAAACGTTATGCGTAATTTAACCCCGTTTTACCTTACTTTAGCCACATTTTTAATTCCCATAAGTTGACTACATATGCTCCATCCTTTATTACTTGTTACGAGATTCTTTTCGTTCAAACAAAATTCACGTAATGAGTTAAAAGGAGATTATGCTACTAAAAATAAATGCTCAGCATAGACGTAAAACTCCTTACGATTTATAATACCCTCATTACGTCATTAGATTGAGCAATCAAAACAAAAAGATATTGAGAAGAATTAGTCCAACAATCGATATAGACAATTTGATGTCTTATGTTGTAAATTGTAAGAAATAAAAGTAAAATTTCGACGATTTTAACCTTAGATTTTAATATTTATTTACAAACGTCAAACTTTGACTTTACATTGTGTAACGTTGCCATATCCACGGATTATAATAGATCTAATGCTCGGATTAAAATGGAATTCTCTTTTATGCAACCGGAGAGCACACAAATTAAAAGCCTTTAATTTAAGAAATATTTTTGTTTCAAACAGCTTAACGTTTTTATTAGTTGAGTATTCGATTACCTAATTTTTGAGCTTCTGGGGTCGAGAGAATTAATTAATGTACTATTTACATTTTCAGTATAAAATTTTTTGGATGTAAAAACAAAAAACAGCATTTTAAGTACACACCATATTTTAAAAATTCAATAGACTCTATTGCTAAATTGTTTGAAACACATTTTTTATCAAATTATTCCATTTTATCATGATAAATGTGTTACAAGCCATTAAAAGTAAGTAAGCTGCACAGCAAACAACGCAATTTTATCCAAATTTTATGATTTTTTATGGTTAATTGTGCAGTGGAAGCTTAATGAAGCGACCATCAAAAGCACTTCATGTGGAATAGATTGTAATGATGCAAATGAAGCACATGTGCTGGCATTAGCAACATCGGACCTTCCACTAACTTGGAGAAAATTATTTGCTTACTGAAAAGCATATTTTATGCTAAGTCGACTCACATTTATTAACTACAAAGTCAAAACACAACTTTTCCTATTACTTTACATACACGTTTGTATATAAATTAATGATAAAATTAGAATTAATAGAGTAGCAAAGTGAAAAATATTAATAATTTATTATCGTTTTAATTTAGACTAGAAATTTCATCGGTGTTGCATAAAATTACTCCACCGTCAAATGAAAAGCAATTTACAAAAACCTCATTTTAATGCGTAATTTCCAGAATCCATTGTATGTTGCTGATACATTATTTATTATATCTCCTGAGTTTTGCAAACATTTGAAAATTAATTCAAATTGAATTTAAAATTAAATCTATCGTTCAACTCAAAGCTACGATAATTAATTAAATTGTAAAATTCGTTTGAAACAGAGACCATACGAAGAATTATATTTTTGGTAAATTGCATTCGTTGGATAAATCTAATACTTTTTGATCACATACAGTTGAGGAAATAGTAAATCTTGTAAACTTGTAGCAGATACATTAGAAATGGTGTCAGCTGTGCTCTGAGGGTTGACTAAAAACAAGGTAGTTTTCCTCAATGTTAAGAAAACCTTATTCTTACAGAAATTAATCATCGTCGGTTCAGAAAAGCACCAAAACAAAAACTATTAAATAATAGAAATTTAATACGTGTTTGAAACTTTAACTCCTATACCAGTTGAATTTGATACGCATTGGAGTTCTCTCGTGTCAAATAGCAAGAAAGTTAGTAATGAAGATTATATTAGATTTATAGTAAAAGTTTTTTTTTTACAGCCTACTTATGTTGTCGCGAATTTTTATGTATACGAGCCTTTTTACTTAAACTAAATTAAGAAGTACTCTATATAGATAATCAGCAACAGTTGTGAACCTACAAAATTTCCCTAGGGTGCACCTCACTAAAAGCTCAACACCACAGATATAGAGTTATCGATTTAGGTTGTTGTTTGTTGCCCTTTTAAGTTGAAAGTTAACCACTTTAAAACTTTACCTAATGCGGCAATGAGAATAAGTTTACGTGTAAAAGAAACTTTGCGGTTTAGAAATACATACTCGTGTGTGTAAAATTGTAAGAAAACAAAACTACCGCACCAACTCGAAATTAATTTCAAAATCGTTTAATCATTTTATACTTTGTTGTTTAAAATTGAACTGTCAAATTTATATAAAATTTCGATATCTCATTTTCAATTAAAATTTTCTCTTGAGAATACTTAACACTGAGACAAATATTTTCGAATTTATCAACCAACACATTTTAAAGCCCTAGGTAAATCATTCAAATTTTAATTATTTCCGAGTGATTTTTTTAGACGAATTAAAATCTATTTGGCGATGATAGATTTTTAGACATTTGAATGAAAATAAAAGTTATAAATGTACTAAAATTTTTATGAAATATTACGCTGTTTAAACTAGTTCAACTTTTCCAAAGGATAATAATGACTAGGATAAAAGGAATTTTGCTAACTTTTACGATAAATCAAACAAAGTTAGATAAAACTGTTTCTATTGGCACTTCTTTATAGCCTAAGTATATCTATAAAAAATAAAGTGTAAATTTAAAACAAAAGTTTAGTATTATTACTAAATTATAAAAATAATTTATTAAGCACTCATCTAAGTATAAAAAATTGGAAGTCATCAAAATTAAAGAAATAAAATGTTGAAGTGTACAAACGAGTGCTTTTTAAGCTGGCAATGGTCTGTTATTATTGCAATTGCCAGTTCTAGTTCATCTCTGCTCATACTTAGTAAATTCTTTTGTCAGAGGGTTCCTCCAGTAGGGCTTTAGAATGTATCTGTTCAGGAGTTTCCCTCCAGGGTTTAATATGCAACTTCTTTAGATATGACTTTATTTCTCTCTTTACCATTTCATAAGGAATACCAAAGATTGGTTCTGATCCAATAGGCCTTATTTTGCTGCCCTCTTTGGCCAGACGTCCGTTTTCTAGTTCCCTGGTGTATTAGCATGAGCTGGTATCCATACCAGGTTGATAAAATTTTCCCAGCTAGTCTGTTACTAGTCCGGACCTCACCTCAAAGGCGTTCAGCGCCTTGCCGACTGCTTGGCTGTAAAATACTTGGAAAATTCTTTGGTTGTGATAGCCTCTATATAACAGCATTTGCTTACATGTTAAGATGGCGTAAATTTCTGCTTGAAAGACGGTTACGTGCTCCCCGAGACTTTAAGCCTCAACTTGCGGTCCCCGATGATTCCAGCTCCTGTACCTGTTGGGTTTTTAGAGTCATCTGTGTAGAACACAAGTCCATTCACTGCGACTGCCTTGCATTCCCATTCTTCTCTTGTCGGAATGTAGTATGGAGTGTTCTTCCATCTCTCTTAGGATTGAGGCATGTCCTTGCCCATTTCTGCCTATGGAGGTGTGAGTTTTTAGTCTGTAAGCCTCACTTAATGCTTTGGTTTTTACCACCAGATGTAAAGGTGAAAGGTTCAGCATTGTTTCCATAGCTGCTGTAGGTGTAGTACACAGTGCTCTAGTTATTCCTAGGCAGGCCAATCTTTGGATTTTTCCTAGTTTGTGTTTTCGATTCGATAAATATGCTAACCTCTTTTTATTTTTTTTTTCAGAACCTATCACAACACTATTAGGATCTCCAGAAATGTACATCAATAAAGAAAGCACAATGAATTTAACTTGCATAGTTCAACACAGTCCAGAACCACCACCATCAATTTCGTGGACACACAATTCCCAAGTAAGTTGATTGTTTATTAAAATAATGAATAAAAGAATAGTTAATTTAAAATGTACTTTTAGCAACAAGCTTTTGTTGTAAAGTTTTAAAACACAAATGTGCCATGTCACGTTGACATTATTAAAGTCCAACTTTTTACTTCATATATGATCCCAAAACTGTAATACATCACAAACTTTATTTATCCAAAAATTCTCAAACAATGTGATTTTAAATAAACTTTAAAAGGACAAATCAAATTCTTGTTCTTTATTACTCAATGGCCTTAAAATTAAATTTCAACTCAAAAATCCTTTCGTAAAAATAAAAAAAATTTTTTGAATAAGATTTAATAAATATACCGAAATACTGACTTTTTTTTCAAATAATATTAGAAAATTTGCACCGATTTTTATTTCAGATTTTTACATCAGCTCATTCTCACTCTTTTCATTAATTTTTAAATAAGGATTCGCTTGAGTTTTTTAACCTAATTTTCTTTTAGGTGGCTTTTTGACCCTCTTCATTTTCTAATTTGATAGGTCGAATCGTAAAAATAATGCAATAAAAGTAAATCTTGATAAAATTAATGCATTTTACATGTTTTCCGCCTATATTAAATTTAATTTGTGAAAAGCTAAGAAAAAGATGCTTTTATTCTTAAATTGTTTTATAAAAGTTGGTTTATAAATCGAGAATAAAAGAAAATGGAAATTTAATATAACTGCAAGAGTATACCTCTACTAAGAGTGGATAAATGTTTTAAAACAGTACCGGGTTTAGTATGAAATGGGTTTCCACGTTTTCAATTATAACCCTTCGTATGCTCATTATGATAAGATTGATAACATACCCACACCCACAGATTCATTCTCGATATAGGTTTCTCTGTTATTACGAGACAGAGCTTTGAATACTGCGGTGATATACTACTCGTTAGGAAAAGTTGTACAAAACTACTTAAAAAATGCTTTTATGGCCAAAAATCAAAGGGAAATGAAAGAGACCGCGCGAGCGAGGACTCGACTACTGCACCTACATTGGCTCAGATCCCATTCTAAATGCTTCTATAGGCTCTATAAGTTCTATAGGCTCTTCGATACTTTAGTGAGAAGAAACACATGACAGTGCACAGAAACTGCTAAATTAAGAACTAAATCTACGACTTCTAAGTTTGACACAACAAATATGAAAGGGTCCTTATTTCTGAGAGCCCTAGCTGCAGAAAATGCAATTCAAAGGATGAAATAATGGAGCTTGTGACATGTCATAACCCTTTGATCGGAAGAGTCTATATGTTAGGGGAATCGGTACTGGCCTAACATGATCGTGAACACTTAACCTTCCATTATCTTTGTAATTTCATGTTCATTTAAAAGTCGTGATGCTTCAGAACTGAAGCGACGCAAGGAGTTACTAAGAATGTAACACAATGGGATCCACCGAGCGTTGGAATCAATTCTTCAAGGGGTGTTTTGATGGCAGATAAATTGGAAGTCGTAGAGAGGTTGTGTAGTCACTTAGATCTATATAATCAGCTGTGAAAAATTAAATTAAAGACACAGTTTATGTATAAGCAGCCACGATACTCTAGATGAACTTCTGTTCATCTCCTCATAACAAAAGAGATTCCCATATTGAGAATGACAACCTGTGGACAACCTGTATTCGGAAAGATTTAATTTATTTGTATTAAAGCTTGAAAAGAATAAAATATTGTACGTTAGTTCGAAACTTGTAGAAACAATTTAAATGAGCAAGCAAAGTAAATAATTTATTAACTTTAGAAATCTCGCAAGAAGGAGGTGGCTTTTAAACCGAGTCGACAATGTAACTGAAGTAATTAATGTAATGGTAACATTCGATACATACAACACGTAGTACCACTTTCAAGTGCTACACAAAAGTGTATGTATATTGTATAATCACCAAAGGCTATAAAGTGTGATAAGATTTGAAATTTAGTACCTACTAAACGCTCTGAGAATAGTTGTTACCTTTTTTGAACAAAGTATACGGCGTCTAATAGTGAAAAAAGTTAATAAATGTTAGCACTGAAAATACTTTATAAAATAAGAATAAAATGTACATTTTTCTTGATTCTATCTATACTTTTATTGCCTGTAACATTATAAAACCTTCAGAAACGCTTTAAATTCTCTCCTACTGAAATTCAACTTTCTCATACGAGATTTATGCGTTTTAACATTCCATGTAAGTCGTGTTTTGTTAAGATACTTATATGATCAATATTGTAGATTGTAGAATTATGTTGGATTGTAAATTGTAAATGGCTTGTGCGGTGTTAGTTATTTTGAAAGTCCTCTTATAAGTTTTGAGAAACCGTGCATTTAGAATCCGATCAGGAACAAAATAACCTATAGCTGAGTCCTTTTGTTTAGTAATTATAGTCTTTATTATCATACTAAAAGTGTTCGCCCTTCCGAGAACAGATTTTACCCAAAAACTGTAATTTCTAAAATTACACTGTTTTACATATTTTTGCGATTATCTCGCAAACTATAATAAAAGAAAAACTATAAAGAGACAAAAATTAAAGCCAATAAAAAAATACACAATTTTTATTTAAACTCAAAAGTCGTAAATGTATTTATTAAAAAGTTACAGTACTCCAAACTAATATGAAATAATATGAAGAAAATGAAATTTTAGACATTCAAACCGAATTTGGGGGATTTCCCTCTTCAAAGCTGTGGGGACTTTCATACGTGTACGTACTAAACAATAACGCTTAAGTTAAGTTTCAGCTTAATGAGTTTCAGCTTTGGGTGATTTTGTTCCGAGTTCACCATGTAAAATTTCATAACTGCACTGGACTATTAACAAGTAGTAGGGCTAATATGATTAAAAGCTTTCAACGAACGTCTCGAATTATTTGAAGGCAGTCTGTGGACGACGGTTTACGATTTAATAGTTTGTAAACTCTGTACTAGACAAATTAATTAAAAAGTAAGAATTCCAAATTAAACAAGTGCTTACAAAATGTTCAACAGTCTTACAAAACTACCTACTTGTTATTTAGTTACTGTACTTTAAGGAAAAAAAAACTAACAAAGAGTTATAAATTGTGCATTACTGTTTTCGTCAAGTTAAACTTTTTTAAAGTTTTTTCAAGTTCCTAAATAACTAATTAAGGTGTTACTCATTCCGCTAACTCAAAGATGCTTTTTACTTTTTAGTACCCAAGTCTATTCAATATGCAAACTTGGTCGTCTATTTTAAAAGTTGATCTCTTTTTATAGAAGAATAATTTTCAAATGTAGGAAATGAGTATTAAAAAGAGGTGACTTTATTTATGTTACTAAAATTAACTTGTAGGCAATTTCTTTTAAAATTGCATTCAAAAATTAACCTTCACTTGAATTTTATTATAATGGAGGAGAGCAGTGTTATGATATCCTATTTCTTTTCTACTGTTATTAGAAATGTAAAATTTAATGTTTTAGAACTTTTATTGGAAGTACTTTGCCTAAAATAATTAGAGAAACAAGAAATTACTAAAGTATGACTTGACGTTAATTACTACTGATGTTAGCCTAAGGTTTTTTATTAATCCAGCCATTTGTCGGCTCCGGCGTTAGTTACTACCAATGCTAACAATAGTTTTTCTTTATTAATCCAGCTCCAGGTCGGCCTTGCCGACTCCGGTGTTAATTGCTACCGACGTTAGCTTTAGGTTTTTTTACTAATCCAGCCCCAGGCCGGCCTTGCCGGCTCCGGCTTTAGTTACTACCAATGCTAGCTATAGGTTTTTTTTATTAATACAGCTCCAGGTAACCATGCCACCTCCGGCGTTAGTTCCTACCAATGCTAACTAAAGTTTTTATTAGGAATCCAGCTCCAGGTCGGCTTTACCGGCTCCGGCGTTAGTTACTACCGACGTTTGCCTTAGGGTTTTCTACTAATCCAGACCCAAGCCGGCCTTGCCGGCTCCGGCTTTAGTTACTACCAATGCTAGCTATAGGTTTTTTTTATTAATACAGCTCCAGTTAACCATGCCACCTCCGGCGTTAGTTCCTACCAATGCTAACTAAAGTTTTTATTATGAATCCAGCTCCAGGTCGGCTTTACCGGCTCCGGCGTTAGTTACTACCGACGTTTGCCTTAGGGTTTTCTACTAATCCAGACCCAAGCCGGCCTTGCCGGCTCCGGCTTTAGTTACTACCAATGCTAGCTATAGGTTTTTTTTATTAATACAGCTCCAGGTAACCATGCCACCTCCGGCGTTAGTTCCTACCAATGCTAACTAAAGTTTTTATTATGAATCCAGCTCCAGGTCGGCTTTACCGGCTCCGGCGTTAGTTACTACCGACGTTTGCCTTAGGGTTTTCTACTAATCCAGACCCAAGCCGGCCTTGCCGGCTCCGGCTTTAGTTACTACCAATGCTAGCTATAGGTTTTTTTTATTAATACAGCTCCAGGTGACCATGCCACCTCCGGCGTTAGTTCCTACCAATGCTAACTAAAGTTTTTATTATGAATCCAGCTCCAGGTCGGCTTTACCGGCTCCGGCGTTAGTTACTACCGACGTTTGCCTTAGGGTTTTCTACTAATCCAGACCCAAGCCGGCCTTGCCGGCTCCGGCTTTAGTTACTACCAATGCTAGCTATAGATTTTTTTATTAATACAGCTCCAGACCGACCTTGCCTACTCCGGCGTTATTACTACCAATGTTAACCTTAGGTTTTTTTACTAATCCAGTCCCAGGCCGTGTTTGCCGGCTTCGGCTTTAGTTACTACCCATGCTGGATATAGGTCTTTTTTTTTAATACAGCTCCAGGCCGACCTTGCCAGCTCTGGCGTTAGTTACTACCAATGCTAACTAAAGTTTTTTTTTATTAATCCAGCTCCTGGTCGGCCTCGCCGACTACGGCGTTAATTACTACCGACTTTAGCCTTAGGTTTTTTTATTAATCCAGTCCCAGGCCGGCCTTGCCGGCTCCGGCGTTAGTTACTACCAATGCTAACTATAGTTTTTTTTATTAATCCAGCTCCTGGTCGGCCTTGCCGACTACGGCGTTAATTGCTACCGACTTTAGCCTTACGTTTTTTTACTAATCCAGCCCCAGACCAGCCTTGCCGGCTCCGGCGTTAGTTACTACCAATGCCACCTATATGTTTTTTTATTAATCCAGCTCTAGTTTAGGTGGGCCAGATTAGCTTAGGTTAAGGACAGGGAGATTGGGAAAAGATCTTTTTATTTCTGAAAGACTCTCAGTTTCATATTCGCTACGTCAACTCGTGTGCTAACCTTAGGCTTTTTCATTAATCCAGACCCAGACGGCCTTGCCGGCTCCGGCGTTAGTTACTACCAATGCCAACTATTAGTTTTTTTATTAAAAAAGCTCCAGGCCAGCTTCGGCGTTAGTTACTACCGACGTTAGTCTTAGGTTTTTCTTTATTAATCCAGTCCCCTAACCTTAGGTTAGGTGGGCTCAGGTTAGCTTAGGTTAAGGGCAGGAGATTGGGAAAAGATCTCCTGTTTGGTTTTGAAAGACTGTCAGTTTAATATCCTTTACGTCAACTCGTGTGCTAACCTAAGGCTCAAATGTTATTTAATACCGACACTAACCTTAGGTTTTCTTTATTAATCCAGTCCCAGGCCGGCCTTGGCGACTCCGGCTTTGATTACTATCGACGCTAACCTTAGGTTAGATGAAGCCAGGCTAGGTAAGGTTAGAGACAAGGAAATTGGGAAAAGAGAGTTTGATATGGCGTCTATGTCAACTCCATACCATGAATTCGAATTTAGACGTTTTGAATTGAACAAATTGCTCTCTCGCTCTCAGGTTTTACAGGCTTGCTTATGAAGAGCTTAAAAATTCATTTTATGTAAAGTTGCTTTTTTTCTTCTTCGATCTTTCTTCCCAATTGTATTCTCTTTAGGAACATTAACGTGTGACAAACTTTCATTTCAACATATTAGTAAAAGAAGTGGACTCCTATTTCAGAAGGGTGGGGTCTTAGAAATTTTTGCCCATGGAGACTTTTGTTCAGCAGGCCAAAATCTACAACTTAGCAAAATTTTATCCAATTTGAAAGAAACCGTTTTTTCATATAAAAAGGGAAGGGTTGTAAGTTTTGATTAAATACAAGTATAAACCTATTCTTTTTAGATTTACTATAGAGTACCATTGCATTTTACAGATTTTTGTTAAGTTCTCTTTTTTCTGCAAAAAACTTTTAAGTCTTCTAATTCCTTAAATAAGCAAAATAAATAAATTCCAGTTCAAATAATATTACCCTGTATAATAGGTATATTGGTCGTCCACTACTAATAAACTAAGCTACTAAATATATTTGTATTAATATTTCAACCCCTTTAGTGTATTGAGAGACGATACTACCCAAGTTTTACTAACCCAATACATAATTTACAACTCAAAGAAACTTATTTCTAGCATTTATCTCAAATTTTACATTTATCTCAAATTTTTTCCACTCTATCGTAGGTAGTTTTATTTTAAAAATCCTAATGAAAATTTATGTTTAAGCTATTTAAAATATTTAAAACCTGTAAAAAGAGTATGCAGTTTAATTTTGTAAAATGATGAGAAAACTTGCGTTAAAAGTGCATTCCATCTTAAATTTCTCATTTGATGTAAAACACGAGGGTCCCTTTGGGATATAAAGCAACGTTTCATGTTGTAGCAACCAAATAAATCAGGGATATGAATTGCCTCTCAACAGAAGAGAACCTTACCAACTTGTATTCTACGGAAATGTAAGACGCGTTAAGAAAGCTACAAATATTGCTTTATCTTTTTGATTCTTTACGATAAATTTGTAATGTTGCGTAAATTTTGATTGTTTTAATTAAGATAAATTTTAATTTATTGTAAAAGAGTTGTCGTCTCTTTTAACGTCGGAGTAAATCGAGATTTTACTGCGCTCTCTGGCAATTAGCTTTAATGTGCGTGGGTCGATAACAATTTATTTAAAGTTCTGTTTCAGTCAAAGGATTATAATTTTTATTTTCTGTTATAGGAGATTAATTACGACTCTCCTCGAGGGGGTGTTAGCGTAATCACCGAAAAGGGAGATATCACCGTGAGTTATCTACTAGTCCAAAGAGCAAAAGCTTCGGACTCTGGAAAATACACGTGTAACCCATCTAACGCAAACCCTAAAACCCTCATCGTACACGTATTAAACGGTAAGTTAATTGGCTCTCTAGTAGTATTTTATTATAATTTGGTTAACCTCAAGGGTAACTATAATGTTTTAATTGCAATTAGTAACCACGAGTAATTATTGAACTAAAAATAACACTTTAAATTGCCCTTAAGGATTAAAAGGTCGGTATTTTTAGTTTATGCTGTCGATAAATATAAAAGTTGAAAAACTTTTACGCTTTTCCATTAACGTTATGTATTATAAATATTACAGTGTGCTAGATGTAACCCACCCCTCTATATTTACAACATAAAAGCTTTTTCCGGTTCAGGTGTACAACACTTAAAGATATGTAACTATAAATAAATATCTAATTCTTAACATAATTGTTAAACCACTACTAAGTTTCCTAAATGTTTTACAAGGTAATTAAAGCTCCCAAGGATTCGAGAAAACTAGAGCGTTCGTTTATACAATAACAAAATGGAAGAGCCTACTGCATTACTCACTTTTCTCCATTACATTGGAATTTTCATCTCTGGGTATTAAATTCAGCTGCGAAAAACATTTTTTTTTGTAGTCAGTTATAAATATCACTTTTACACATGAGTTCGACTTAAATAAAATTTCCTCGAGTATTACAATATCGGAGAAAATATATTTTTTTTAAAGTGGAACAAACTATTGTCGAAACTTATGACAAAGTAATTTGTTAACACTTAACTTTTTCGTCTAATAGCATAAGTTTATAATTAATTGCGACGTTTTCGTACATTTACTGAATAATTTATTATTAGTGTTATAATGTAAATTATTCAAAGTTTATGCGAGAAATCTCTCTAAAATGTACTTTGGAAGGCAATAGATTTAACTTACAAAGCATCCATCAGCAAATTCAATCAATTTGCAATAAAAATATCATTTCCACTACATTACATGTATTTTGATAAAGTCTTTTGTGTAACTTTTCTTTCGCGCGCTTTCACTCATTCAACTTAATTGAATGTGTATTTCTAAAACTTTTTTTTCTAACAGGATTTTCTTTGTAAAAAATTTGATTATTTATTTACTAACACTTTTGACTTAAAATATTATTTGATTTTTATTTCCCATTATAATATTATAAATAACAGATTTTCAATTTTGTATATTTTCTTTTCATTTTCATTTTATTTTTATTTTAGGACAAAAAATAAAATAGTTACTTTTTATAATAATGCAAGCTTTTGATGATCTCGAAACAAATTTGATTTAGTAATTGAAAATTTATTCTCTGTATAAAATTTTAATATAAAAATGATTAAACAGTTCGTTTTTTGCTTTTTCATTTTCTTTGATTCTTATTTAAATTACAGATTAATACTAGTTCAATTGGTTATTTAGTGCTCAACTAATTGGATTTAAAAAAAGGAATTTTATTCAATTTATTTTCTTTTTATTTAAAATGATGTTTGAATATTGCCATCATCTACCTACATTATTAGATGAATAATTAATGCCGACAGTAAATAATAAACTGCTTTAATTAAAGAAAAAACAGACCAAAATATTTTATTACTAAAGTCTATGAGTAGGTACTCCATATTAATCTCAGTTGCTTTTCTAATAGGTATGTGGATTAAAATCGGGATATTAACTCAAATTTTCACAAATTCGCTTATGGCCAAGATTACAATCAAAGTATAAACCCAAAATTAGCTATTCCGAGAGCAACTCACGAATAACCATGGTTTCAGATCCTTTTATTGTAGTTTTACATCTAAAATTCGAAAGAATTTCTGTAAATAAAAAAAATGATTTCGATATTTGTCTCTTGCCAGACATTAATGTCAGAGTTTAATGCGTGGCCGCGTAGACGCACCGCACATCGCACTGATCCTAGCACTTAGCATCGCACCAACAATATAAATGAAGCATTGTTTTAATGTGTGAGTAAGCGGGGCGAGGGTCAGTGCTTCAATCTTACCAATCTCATATAAAGAAATGCTTTATTTGTTTTGTCGGTGCGATGCTACGTGCACTGCTAGGGGCAGTACGAGCTGGGTGAGCCTACGTATGACCACGCACTTAGAAAGTACAGTTTTCAATATTATAGTTCAAAGTAAAGTAGTGGTGCTGATGACTATTTTTTACGACACGTCAGCTAATGATCCAGTCTTTTTTTTAAATTGATCACATTCGATACTGAGACAAGAGAGTCGCTGGGAGACTTCACAGCGGTTAGGGCTACAGTCCCTCAGGGATCAATCTTGGACCCAAATTTTTTTAATATTTGGGTGCCTGGTAGTATATGTGGCCACAGAGATGTATGCTGACGATATCTAACTACTATACTCTTTCGACAGAAGTTGTGTTGCTGAGGATGTTAATCGAATAATCGGGAGAGGTCGTCACGTATATAATCCAAGCACTTTTTGAAATTGAACAGTATGAAGTTTCATGTTGTTTAGTAGAGGCTACGACTTAAAACTTTTAAAATAGCAAATGCAAACTCAAATAAATGATGTAGTTTTTCCGATTGTTAGTAACATTTGAAATCTTGGGCTTGTCATTGATAAAGATTTGCGATTTAAGTCCCACGTTGCCACGTTAAGTGTATTAGTAAAGCCTTCATGAACCTTCATAAGAATGCTTATTTTTAACAGACACTGTCTTACGGTTAAGTTGAAACTTATGCCTTGTTTTAAGTCATTTCAACTTAGCTGATGTTGTGTAAGATTCTTATCTGGGCGTCAACACTAAAAACCGTATTTAGGGGCTGCAAAATTGCTGTGTACGACATACTTTCGACATGAGCAAATGACCGCTCGTACCCTTTTTCACATCAAAATTCTATTTTTGGTTAAATACTCATACTCAATGCTAAACTTAGTTTTTTTTAATTTATCCAGCCCCAGGCCGGTCTTGTTGGCCCCGGCATTAGTTACAACCGGCGCTAACTTGAGGAATTTTTCATTAATCGAGCTCTAGGCCGGCCTTGCCCATTCCGGCATTAATTACTACCGACGCTAACTTTTGGATTTCTTTATTAATCTAGTCCCAGGCCGGCCTTGCCGGCTCCGGCGTTAGTTACTACCGATGCTAACCCTAGGTTTTTTGTTATTAATCCAGCTCCAAGCGGTTATTGTTGGTTCCGCGTTAGATACTACCAACACTAGCTTTAGGTTTGTTTTATTAATCCAGCTCCAGGCGGCCTTGCCGGCTCCGGAGTTAGTTACTACCAATGCTAACCCTAGGTTTTTATGTATGTCCAACTCCAGGTCGGTCTTGTCGGCTCCGGCGTTAGTTACTACCGATGCTATCCCTATGTTTTATTATAAATCCAGTTCCAGACCGGCTTCGGAGTTAGTTACTACCGATGCTAATCCTAGGTTATTTTTATTATTCCAGCCCCAGGCTAGCCTTGCTGGCTCCGACGTTAGTTACTACCAACGCTAACCTTAGGTTAGGTGGGGCCAAATTTACTTAGGTTAAGGGCAGGTAGATTGGTAAAAGATATTTTTATTTTTGAAAGACTCTCAGTTTAATATCCGCTACGTCAGCTGGTGTGCTAATATTAGGTTTTTTTATTAATCCAGGCCCAGGCCGGCTCCGACGTTAGTTACTACCGATGCTAACCCCATGTTTTTTTATAAATCCAGTTCCAGACCGGTCTTAGTTATTACCGACGTTAGCGTTAGGTTTCTTGTACTAATCCAGCCCCAGGCCGGCCTCGCCGGCTCCGGAGTTAGTTACTACTGATGCTAATCCTAGGTTTTTCTATTAATCCAGCCCCAGGCCGGCCTTGCCGGCTCCGATGTTAGTTACTACCGACGCTAACCCTGGGTTTTCTTGTTAGTAAAATTGTTAGTAAAATGTGAAATCTTGTCAAAGTCATTTCAACTTTGCTGATGTTGTGTAAGATTTTATCTGGGCGTCAATACTAAAAACCGTATTCAAGGGATGTAAAATTGCTGTATACGCCATACTTTCGGCATTAGCAAATGACCGCTCGTACCCTTTTTTACAACAAAATTCTATTTTTGGTTAAATACTCTGACGGGATATTGTTTGTAACGTAACAACCAGAAAGTATTTGTACATAGCAAAGAATTCATGGATTTACGTATTTCGACAGTAATAAATATTACGAACACATTTAATTAGGCATTTAAAGAGATTTTCAAAAGCATTCAAATAACAATCTACACTGTAAAGCATGGTCAACAGTCAACACAAAAGTTGCTACATGAAAGCTACTGAGCTGAATGAGACTGTGGCGAACAAATTTTTCCCTTTAATTCAAATTAAATAAAAACAACCAGATAAACACAAGATTAGCGTGAGATTGCCAGCAGCCAGTGGAGACGGCGTAGGTAAAAGATGTAAAAGATAAGGGCGCCACACAGTTTGTCTCACGCCAATCGCACCCCCTATTAACTGTGAAATAGACACTCATACAAATACAATCAAAATAAAAAAAACGTTGAACAAAGTTCTATTAAAAAAACAATCCCAAATAATCCAAAATTTATAAGAACCAACTATATTAATAATAATTATATCTGAACGTAATAATTAACAAAACAAAAATAATGATAGAGCTGTAGATATTTCGACTTGACACAAATTGGTCAAAATACTTACTGAATATGAAGTTAAATTAAATTTCACCTACGCAAGGAACGAAGACTGTACAGTGTCCGGCTTCCGTATTAATAATAAAGAAATATAAATAAAATAAATTGATTAATAACGCACTTGATCAATAACCCAAAAATATCCACACTTCACAAAATTAAATTACTTTAAACGTATAAAGAAAAATTAAATAATCCAAAAATATAATTATTCAATAAATTGAATGTAAATCACTATTTAAATTATTAAATTAACAATGTATTAAAATTATTCAATAAAAAAAATATGAACGTTAAAGTGATTTTCTTTTTTTTTTAACAGAATCACCAATAAAAAAACAATCACGTTAAAGAGAATCAATGAACTTGTTAATTAATCTGACCAATAAAATTGATTACCACTTCGACATTAAGGAAAAAAAAATACTTAATATAAATTTACAAAAATTAATTTATAAAATTTAAACAAAAATTACCCCTCCGGTGGTACCCACAACGTTGATTGTAGAACCTGATGAGAACCTCCAAATTCAACGAATAATCCAGAAAATCAAAATGGCCTCCACAATTTTTGCACATGGAAATGATTGAACGATACGTATTATCGATACGATAATAAGTGTTAGAGTACTAACGTATAATATTGATAAATAATACTAGTAAGTACTACTAATAAATAATACCAATAAGTAATAAAAATAGCCTAAAAAAATGAAACGATTGAAAAAAAAATGGACCAAGAAAAAGAATTAACTAAATACCTTCGGTGTAGGACGGCTACATGTGTTTAGAAAATGGATTGTTATAAACCCGCAAATTACGGTAGTGCACCACAAAAAAACTATCAACCAAGTCACAAAGGCACTAAATTTCCAAATTATTAAAAACTGCTCCCTGATTTCAGGATGATTAAAAATCATAAAATTTTAATAACGTAGGAACAACCATTCAATTCTAAAGCGTACTTGATAATCCCTCTTTCAAATCCACTATCAAAAATCGCACACTTCCCAATAAATTAATTTAAAACCATAAAAGTATCGCCCTCTAAATATAACTAACAGAAACAATAAACAACCAATTCGAAAACTGTAATTAACCTCCATAATTATTCAAAATTTGCCAAATCATAAGAAAACAAAATTTAAAGCGAAATCAAAATGCTACAATTCCTCCCCTACTTTAAGAAAATTAGCCATAATTTTCTCAAACCCACAAACATACAATACATACATTGCATACCATCCATACACTTCATGCCATACAACATACAACTACTGAACTTGAAACTCGGGCGGATGTGCTTTAATATCTTTTGCATGCCATATTCCTTTACTGTCACCACCACTATCCATCAACTCGTACGTCCAAGGAGAAACTTTCTTCTTTATGTAAAATGGTCCGATGTATTTCGGCAATAACTTTTTACTTATAAATTTTTGGGCATCGGAAAGATGATAATTTTTCCTCCAAACTTGTTGATTCACTAAATGCTCTTCATGTCTTCTTCTCAAATTATAAGCTTTGGTATTCCTCACGACGGCTTCGTCCAATCTCTGACGAACATTGCTAAATAATTGACGAAACTGTTTAGCTCTACTTTCGTTTTCCAACACATCATCTTCTTCAAAGAATTCCTTCTTCTTATATTCATCTCCTGAAAGAATCATCGAATGACCAAAATTTATAAAATACGGTGACTGTTTAGTTGCTTCACTTTTCGAAGTGCGAATAGCACACGCTATTTTCGATAGATTAACATCCCACTTTCGATGATCTTCAGCTACATAAGTCGCCAACATATATCTTAGAGTACGATTCACTCGTTCTGTTGGATTCGCTTGACTGTGATAATGCGCATTGTATTTAGGTTGAACACCATATCTTGCCAGAAGAGATCTATACTCTTTACTACGATACTGAGGTCCGTTATCACTCAAAGCTAATCTTGGCACTCCAAACACTAGAAATACTTGCTCCTCAATAAGATTAGATACCGAAGCTCCAGTAGCTTTACGCAATCCAAACATCAATGAGAACTTGCTAAAATAATCAGTCACTACCAAAATATAACAATTTCCTTTACTTGATCTCACAAAAGGTCCCATTAAATCTGAAGATATCATCTCCCAGGGTCTAGTAACTTTAGGATGGGATACCATGAAACCTACCGGCTTTTTATTATCTGCACGATGCTGAAGACAAACCACACACGATCCAATAAATCTCGAAATATCGTATCTTAACTTTGGCCAGTAATAATTTTCAGCAATACGAGCGTATGTCTTGTAAACTCCCGTATGTCCCGCAGTAGCATCACTATGATATTTCTTCAAAATATTTAACCGATCTTGCTTCGGCACTACTAACTTCCAATTTTCCCAATCCTGCGACATTCCTAAATAATCCGGTTTAACATACTTATAAAGCCTATCCTCCATAATCCTCCACTGTGGATACTTTAAAGGTTTCTCTAACACACTATTCTTTAAATTAACGTACCACTTATCTTGAACCAAATTTTCCAAAGTAACAGAATCAATGATAGGCACCGACCGAGATAAAATATCAGGAACAACGTGCTCCTTACCCTTCCTGTGCACTATTTCGACGTCGAACTGCTGCATACGAAGTGACCATCTAGCCAACCGACCACTAGCATCTTTAAACTTATGTAGCCACACCAACGAGTAATGGTCTGTTATAACTTTTACATTCGGAACTCCTTCCAAATATGGTCTTAATTTTTCTAATGCCCAAATCACAGCCAAACATTCCCTCTCTGTCGTCGCATACTTTCTTTCCTGAGGTGTTAATGATCTACTCAAGTAGGTTATAACCTTATCAGCTCCGTCATACTTTTGACTTAAAACGGCGCCAATCCCAAAACCTGAGGCGTCAGTTTGTACTTCAAACGGTCGAGAATAATCCGGACAAGTCAATACTGGGGCGGTTACCAATTTTTCTTTAATACATCTGAAAGTTTCTTCGCACTCAGCAGACCAAATAAACTTCTTCGACTTACTCAGAAGAGCAGTAATCGGCGCGATCTTCGTAGAATAATCAGGGATGAATCTTCTATACCATCCAAACGTCCCCAAAACAGCTCTTACTTGTTTAACGGTCTTCGGCGCAGGCAATTCTAGCATGGCTTTAACCTTCTCCGGATCAACGTGCAACCCATTACTATCCACTACGTAACCTAAATATCTCAGTTGCTCACGACAAAACTGACATTTTTCACTATTAATGGTAATGTTAGCATTTCTCAATCTTTTGAAAACTTCTTCTAACGTACTCAAGTGTTCTTCAAAAGTATTCGTAACAATCACTACATCATCAAGATAACAAAATACTTTAGGAGACAAATCATAACCTAAAACATTATCCATAAGTCTTTGCCAAGTCGCAGGAGAAGTCGAAAGACCAAAAGGCATGCGATTAAATTCGAAAAGCCCTCTTTTTGGCACAGTAAAAGCCGTATACTGTTTAGAAGATTCCGCAAGAGGGACCTGGAAAAAAGCAGATTTTACATCTAACGACGAAATAAATTTGGCATCCTTTAGTTGATCCAAAATACTAGATATATATGGCAAAGGATAACCATCTTTTTTAGTAACACGATTCAATTTGCGGTAATCCACACAAAAACGATAACTACCATCCTTTTTCTTAACCATAATTACCGGTGAAGACCATGCACTTGCGCTCTTCCTGACTATACCCTTCTCCAACATATCGTCTAATTCTTTGTCAATATGACCCTGTACAATTTCTGAAACTGGGTAGTATCTCTGCTTGATAGGCGGCGAGTCAGTAATAATAACGTGTTCCGCAGCTGTTGTACATCCCAAACCATTACCTATTAACTCAAGATTACGATCAACAATACGATTAAGTTTAGTTTGTTGCTCCTGCGATAACGCACTCGATGGACTCTCTAACAGACCTAAGCACTCGGGTTCCGCAGAAAAATACCACTCATCTCGACGCAAGTCTGGAACTATTCCCATAACCTTCCAAAAATCAGCACCAAGTATAAGCTCATGGGGTAGCTCCGTTACAACCAACAAATCCAGCACCTTCGTCTTATCCATTAACGTAATTGGTATGCTGCAGGACCCTATACTTTTACACTTCTGTCCATTCGCGACTGAACAACTCAACACATTCGATCTATCTAATTTAATACCCATCTGTTCTAACAACCTCCAACCAGGTAATCCCAGAAAAGTCCTCGACGCTCCCGAATCTAACAACCCTTTAATCGTTTGATCAAACACTTTCACTTTTAAATACGGACGCTCATCGTTCTTAGCATGTGATAAGATAAAATTAATTACAGGATCAAAATAATTTTCATTGGCCGCAATTTTAGAGACAGTCAGATCGTCGCGACATTTTACGATCGACCTTGCCCGTTTCCCGAAGACTGGCTTTGATATCTAACTCTACAATTGGGACAAGTTCTTACGGTGAAACCCTCTTTATTGCAACCGTAGCAAACTTTTCTACGCGGCATCAAACATCCTATAACCTTATGTCCGGGTTGACCGCAATTGTAACACGACATCGCTTGAGCGCTAGGCAATGACGTAACACTCAATGATTCTAATCTATCTCCTACTTCCACATCTACATAAGCCAAATCAGCTTCTAATGCATTTCTTCTAGAGGGTGGTACGAAAGACTCTACCGCTTCCCTTCTAGCTTCTAACTTCTTACATAACTCCCGAAGATGTTCTACTGATGTGACGTCAACCAGACCCAACTGTGATTGGTAAAATGGAGCTATATTTCGGAGCAAAATCTTGAGTTGACGTAACTCCGGAATTTTGTCGTTCATCCTAGAAAACAGTGTCGACATGATTGACAAATAAATTCCAATTGATTCATTCGGACCTTGAGTTCGCTTTTTAATTTCGTCATATAACTTGTCATCGTAGTCATGTACCTGAAATTCCTCTTTTAGCCTCTTAACCAGCCCATCCCAAGTAGTTTCGCGTTTTCTTGCCTCCCTGTACCAAAATAAAGCCCTTCCCGAGAACAAGTCCAGGGCCGAATCAAACAATAAATCCCGAGAGACATGCCTAGCAACCATCAATTCCTCTACACGTTCCAAAAATGCATTCACCGATAACCCACTCTTTTCACCCGAAAAAGTTAGATTCCACTTGCTAACCGGTATCGGTTTCGCTCTATAAGAACTAAGAGAAGGCAACAAACTGGAGTGACGAGGTGGAGTCAAAATATTGCTAACATTACCGGGAACATGGATTTGCGCTCGGGTAACCACTTCATCCACTCGCACTTCAGGGGAACGATAACCTTCCACTTTTTCATCTAATAGAGACATTACTTCTAAAATTCTAGTCGACAAAGCTATTTTGTCCCCACTATCTAATTCAGTAGCAGGCACCATCCTATCTAATCTACCTAACAAATGGGATATTTTTGATTCCAATCGCTCCACTACCGCACTATCTTTCGGGGCTGAAACGCGACTAACCTCGGTACTCAACTCATCGATTTTCTTACCAATTGCCTCCGAGTCTTGGGCAAACGTAAAGGGGTAATCTGGATAAGCAAAACTTTCTCCAGCTCTTTCCATTCTCAACGCCTGAGCTAATAATTTTCGCATATTTTCGCACGTCCCCGTAGCAATGCCTCTAACAGTCAACTCATAAGTAAGCTCATCCTGATTCAACCGTCCAGCATTCATTCTTCGCGACATCCTAAACTTATATTGAATACAAAAATTGGAGGGAAAAAAAAAAAAATTTACTATACAAGCCTTCCTGACTTACTGACCTTACCTAACGGACTTAAAGACTTAATTAACAAATAGCTCAATTAACAAATGGTCCAATCAACAAATGTTTCTCTTTAATAGGCCCCACGTTGGGCGCCAAAAATGTGGCGAACAAATTTTTCCCTTTAATTCAAATTAAATAAAAACAACCAGATAAACACAAGATTAGCGTGAGATTGCCAGCAGCCAGTGGAGACGGCGTAGGTAAAAGATGTAAAAGATAAGGGCGCCACACAGTTTGTCTCACGCCAATCGCACCCCCTATTAACTGTGAAATAGACACTCATACAAATACAATCAAAATAAAAAAAACGTTGAACAAAGTTCTATTAAAAAAACAATCCCAAATAATCCAAAATTTATAAGAACCAACTATATTAATAATAATTATATCTGAACGTAATAATTAACAAAACAAAAATAATGATAGAGCTGTAGATATTTCGACTTGACACAAATTGGTCAAAATACTTACTGAATATGAAGTTAAATTAAATTTCACCTACGCAAGGAACGAAGACTGTACAGTGTCCGGCTTCCGTATTAATAATAAAGAAATATAAATAAAATAAATTGATTAATAACGCACTTGATCAATAACCCAAAAATATCCACACTTCACAAAATTAAATTACTTTAAACGTATAAAGAAAAATTAAATAATCCAAAAATATAATTATTCAATAAATTGAATGTAAATCACTATTTAAATTATTAAATTAACAATGTATTAAAATTATTCAATAAAAAAAATATGAACGTTAAAGTGATTTTCTTTTTTTTTTAACAGAATCACCAATAAAAAAACAATCACGTTAAAGAGAATCAATGAACTTGTTAATTAATCTGACCAATAAAATTGATTACCACTTCGACATTAAGGAAAAAAAAATACTTAATATAAATTTACAAAAATTAATTTATAAAATTTAAACAAAAATTACCCCTCCGGTGGTACCCACAACGTTGATTGTAGAACCTGATGAGAACCTCCAAATTCAACGAATAATCCAGAAAATCAAAATGGCCTCCACAATTTTTGCACATGGAAATGATTGAACGATACGTATTATCGATACGATAATAAGTGTTAGAGTACTAACGTATAATATTGATAAATAATACTAGTAAGTACTACTAATAAATAATACCAATAAGTAATAAAAATAGCCTAAAAAAATGAAACGATTGAAAAAAAAATGGACCAAGAAAAAGAATTAACTAAATACCTTCGGTGTAGGACGGCTACATGTGTTTAGAAAATGGATTGTTATAAACCCGCAAATTACGGTAGTGCACCACAAAAAAACTATCAACCAAGTCACAAAGGCACTAAATTTCCAAATTATTAAAAACTGCTCCCTGATTTCAGGATGATTAAAAATCATAAAATTTTAATAACGTAGGAACAACCATTCAATTCTAAAGCGTACTTGATAATCCCTCTTTCAAATCCACTATCAAAAATCGCACACTTCCCAATAAATTAATTTAAAACCATAAAAGTATCGCCCTCTAAATATAACTAACAGAAACAATAAACAACCAATTCGAAAACTGTAATTAACCTCCATAATTATTCAAAATTTGCCAAATCATAAGAAAACAAAATTTAAAGCGAAATCAAAATGCTACAAGACTATCGTGGTGTAAACAGTGTTCGATCTATCACACTGCTTAAACGACAACTATCATGCTTCCAAGATAGTATAATTTATCCATTTGTAGAAGACGGAGGTGGCTCCTAGATCCTTATTAACTTACTAGCACACCCTACTGAGTTGGGTAACCGTAAAACATGAGTAAAAGCTTCGAAAAAGGTAACAATGGAGATTGCAAATTTGTAAGGTGAAAAGGTCTGACTACATGGGAATGGTTCATTTATTATATCTTCTTGTATTTTTCTCAATGCTTTTACTGCAACCAAACCCAAAATGTTGCTAATAGGGTAATAAGGATTAAGAAGTCGACTCCGTCTTCCAGTCCTGGATAAAGTATAGCTATATCTCGATAACTATGGCGTTTAATTGTCATCGTGTAGACCACGCTTTAAACTACATCTACAAGTATAGTGTGAGGAAAAAGTAAAATTTCAGTTTATAAATTTTTTTTACAGAGAACGTCTATGCGTACATTCTAGGAACAGAATATGTAAGAAGATTATAAGCTAAAAACATAAACATACATTTTTGTGCCATTGAAACCCCGGTATACAGGGCCATAGTCAGGCTATGTTATCAGCGCAGGTTCAAACAATTTCAAGGAATGATGAAAAGTCAAAATCAGGGCTTTCTCTCTTCTGGGTTTGTATAAATCTGTTGACCACTGTAATCTCTTCTGAGGATGGTAGTTTTTTGTCCAAAGTTTACAAATCAATATTTTCTTCAGGCATCAATTAAGAACTTATCAATTTATTATTATTGCGAAATCCTTAGCAAGGACTAGTTGACTAGTTCCATATGATATGCAGCTAATACTCGTTCATTGATCAGATAATCAGGTAATAAATAAAAAGCGCTGATAAAGAAGAAGAATCGAGATGTAAAACCAATATATTACATACAATCAAGTTTCAGAGTTTTTTAATTTAAATTCATGATGAAATCAAATTATTCCGGTAAATTGAAATTGTTTATTAAAAAATATATAACCTCGTAACCTACCTACCCACCTACGAGTATATTAAAATATCGACATCTTTTTTGAAAATATACTACGGGCTAAAAGTTAAGTTGAAAGTTTAATTTCCGGTCCCCGATCGCAAATTGTTGCGTGTGGCCCTCTTGATTATTTTAACTATTAAGTATACATAACTGGTTGCCTTGCATAAATATGTATAATCGCGTTTGTTATAAAACCTTACCATTTTAGCTAGGAGATTGTGCACATGGGAAATTACACCTGCATCTACTTGTAAATACGCAAGCAGCATACATAAATTTTCATTTTAAACCTTGCACCGTGGTTACGATAAATTTAATTTATTACAAGACGTCATAGAAAATAATATTAGACTAAATACAACAATTACAAACTCTCATAGTTGCAGCTTAAATCAATTTACATAACACCTTTCCATTACAATTATTACGCAAAATTCAATCAAGAAAGACATTTGCCATTCTACCGCTGCCACAAAATCGCAAATCGTGAGAAATGTTCATTCGGAAAATCACGAAAAATTAGTCTTGAAACATTCTTCGTCAAGATTTATGACTTTAAGAAAGATCAAAACTTCAACATTGATTAAATTTTCCTTCTATTTAAATATAAATTTTTGGGTTTTGCTCATTTATTGATGGCTTTTGTATAAGCAGAAATATATTAGCATTTTGCTAATCAGAATAAAAATAAAACATTTGCTGAAAACAGACGCAAAGGGATCTAATATAAATTTTATTCAAAAGAAAGTGAAGTTACTAAATCTAAATTTCTCTAAAACGGCATTTGCTCCTAAATGGGTTTAGTAAAAAAAACGCTTATTTTGGGAAGTTGCGTGTAATGTTCGAAAGTCACAATTCCCTAAAGTTATGGCTCCTGTGGCGAAGCTCTTAGCATTGATAGTGTAGAGATTTGAAAACGTAATGGAAAATGTGTTGAATTTTCTCATATTAAATTATCGGTACCGAATAAATACATAATCGATTACCACAATTGAATAATTTTTCAATACATTTATTATGAATTTGACAATATGATTGTACGGCCTTTAGGTCATAAAACATTTTAAATTGCCGATGATTGATTTAAAAAAAGAACTTGCATAATAATTTTTTATTTTTGACGTATTTTATTGTGTCACTAAAGGGCCTCCGATGAAACCGGCTTTGTTAAGGTACAAAAAACAACTTGAATGCAAAAAGAACCTAAAATTGAATTCTATTTTTAAAGTAAAAGGTCTTTTGTGTAAACAAAATGTGACGATAACGTTGCGGATTATCATTCGCTTACACCCCTAATTCTATTCACGGCATGAAATCTTCATATATTGCCTATGTAACCTTCCTCACAATCATCGATTTTTTTATATGAAATACCCCATTACCTCAAACTTATAAAATTTTGCGTAACTAAGATTTATTATGTATAAGAAGGAAACTTTAGGGGAACTATCCAAATAAAAACAACTGCAAAGTAGTAATTGCTATCAGTGCTTCCCCTACTATCTTTAGAATATTTTGTTTAATTATTTGCTATAAAAATAGAGTGGAATCACCTACATAAAGTAGTATTATGTCACCATGAACATACTCATTACTCAATCTATACCTATAGTCCTGTAGAGTCAGCCTCACATTTAATTGCCACCCTGGCTATAGGTTTAGCACTAATTGTGGATGCAATCATAACACCCCCTACTTAAATTGAGGGGTAAACTTATTTTGCCAACAAGTAGTAAATCAACAACTCCCCCTTCTGTCCTTTTGTCGCTGTTGGCTAATAACCACCCTGGCGTATAGACAGGGTGGCCAATTATTATGAGGCTGACTGTACATTGTGAAGATGAAGATGCAAGTACTAAAATTATATAGCTCTGCTTCTAGAGGTAGTTTGGGTTCCAGTTTTACTGTTATGCGTTCTTAAGTGAAAAAGTAAAAAAAAATTATTTTGAGATTAAAGTTCACTTAAATTTAATTTTTTAAATCCAATTACGAGCTGAAGTGTAATTGTGCGCTCATTAGCAACAAAATAATAAGTTGGGCTTAATTTTTTTCTGTTCTTTAAGTAAAGACTTCATCTAAGTAAAATGTTATACTTTGAGCAGAATTAATTAAAAGTTTTCAAAATTACTAACTTCTCGTTCCCTTCTTGGTGTTTTCATTAAAATTAATTTCTTTAATCTCACACCATCTATGCACAAAATTACAAAGCAACTATAAAGACCACTTGGTCATTTCATTAGGTACATATTTGTCCAACTAAAAGATTATTTTATTATTTATTATCAAAAATATGTTGATGTTAAATTCAACATATTAAAGTCTAACTCAATAATTAGAATTGAAAAATAATCAAAATCTCCCTAAAATCGTCTGTTACAACTCAAAACTACCTCTTCTCTGTCCATCCAACAGATGCAGCTAAGCCACTCCCAAAAAAAGTGCGCGATAGTCGAAGAGAATTTTTCTATTGGTCGAATTTTGACAATACGGTTTATAAAAATCACGGAACAATTGACATGAATCAAATTAATTTGACAGAAATTTGTGGGAAGTGGCTTAGCTGCATCTGTTCGGTGGAAAGAGACTAAATTTTGTTTTAGATTCGACAGTACATTTTTATTTACAATAAAGACAAAAAGAAGCTCTTATATCATTTTACGATCAAGGTAAAAGCAGTAGATAAAATAAAAATTATATAGAGAGGAAATGTGTTATGTTTACAATCTTACGATAAAGAATTTATGGCTCGAATAGAATAATTTGTGTTACAATTACAACGGTTTACAGCTAAAACGTGTTAAGCACTAACAAATAAAATCTGAACATAAAATATTCTTCTATAACTACTGTAGTAACTACTCGGGGTTATAGGTACAACTTCCGATGTTAATGTTTACAAAGTAACCAATCATAAAAATGGTGAGTTGTCTTCACTAGGGTGTATTAAAAGTAACAAGAAATGAATTTAGGTGAATCTTTTGGAACAAAGGTGAAGTAAAGCAACAAAGCACTTATTGATATAAAAGCAATTATTATCGGAATAAGAATGTAGAATCGATGTGATTTGTTTACAAATTAGAAACGACTGACAATGGATTAAATTCAATAAAATGGTGATGTATTTAATGAGATCATTCGATTACCTACTGAAATCGAATAAACATTTTTGTCGTAACAAATGAATTCTTGAAGGACTGTTTAAATATAATTTAAAGAAAAACCAAGCAATTCAAAATTTAGTAACGAATAGATTTGCACTTGTTTTACATCTAAAGGTACCCATTCACGTTCAGTTGTTCTAAACAAAGAAAAAAGACTGCCGGCTAGCTCCGGGAACGTAATGTACGTGTGTATCAAACAACGACAACGACTAGCCGGTCAATCCGTAGACTACCGGCCGACTGAACGTAAATGGGTACCTTAAGGTACCAAACAGTAAGCTGGAAGATCAAACTATACGTGTGTTTTAAATAAGGACCACGGCCTGCCGGTTGGTCTATGGACTACCAGCGTGAATGGGTACCTAAAAGTACCAGACAGTAAGCTGGTAGATCAAACTGTACATGTGTTTTAAATAAGCACAACGGCCGGCCGGTTAGGCCGGTGGATCTATGGACTACCAGCGTGAATGGGTACCTAAAAGTACCAGACAGTAAGCTGGTAGATCAAACTGTACATGTGTTTTAAATACGCACAACGACCGGCCGGTCAGGCCGGTTGGTCTATGGACTACCAGCGTGAATGGGTACCTAAAAGTACCAGACAGTAAGCTGGTAGATCAAACTGTACATGTGTTTTAAATACGCACAACGACCGGCCGGTCAGGCCGGTTGGTCTATGGACTACCAGCGTGAATGGGTACCTAAAAGTACCAGACAGTAAGCTGGTAGATCAAACTGTACATGTGTTTTAAATAAGCACAACGGCCGGTCGGTTAGGCCGGTGGGTCTATGGACTACCTGCCGACTGAACGTGAGTGGGTACCTTAAGGTACCAGATAGTAAGCTGGTGAATCAAACTGTACAAGGCTTTAAATAAGGACAACGATCGGCCGGTCAGGCCGTTTGGTCTATGTACTACAGGCGTGAATGAGTACCTTACGGTATCAGACAGTAAGCTGGTAGATCGAACTCTACGTGGGTTTTGAATAATGACAATGGCCGGCCGGTTAGCCGGTTGGTCTATGGACTACTGGCCGAATGAACGTGAATGGAACCTTAAGGTACTAGATAGTAAGCTGGTAGACCAAATTATACGTGTGTTGTAAATAAATACGCAGCTTACGCACAATGTCCGGCCGGTTAGCCGATTGAACTGTGGGCTACCGGCGTGAATGGTGTTTTAAAGGACAATCGCTGGCCGGTTAGGCCGGTTGATCTAAGGACAATAGCCGGCTGGTTAGGCCGGTTGATCTGAGGGCTTCCGGCCGAATGAACATGAATGGGACCTTAAGGTACCATACAGTAAACTAGTAAATACGCAGCTTACGCACAACGGCCGGCCGGTTACACCAGTCTGTCCATGGACTACCGGCGTGAATGGGTACCTTAAGGTACCAGACAGTAAGCTGGTAGATCAAGCTGTACGTGTGTTTTAAATAAGAACAATGGCTGGCCGGTTATGCCGGTTGGTCTATAGACTACCAGTCGAATGAACGTAATTGGGACCTTAAGGTACCATACAGTAAACTAGTAGATCGAACTGTACGTGTATTTAAATACACAGCTTACGCACAACGGCCGGCCGGTTAGCCGATTGACCTATGGGTTACCGGCGTGAATGGGTACCTTAAGGTACAACACAGTAATCTGGTAGATCAAACTGTACGGGTGTTTTAAATAAGGACAATCGCCGGCCGGTTAGGCCGGTTGGTCTAAGGACTACCGGCCGAATGAATGTGAATGGGACCTTAAGGTACCATACAGTAAACTAGTAGATCAAACTGTACGTGTATTTAAAACGCAGCTTACGCACAACGGCCGGCCGGTTACACCGGTTCGTCTATGGACTACCGGCGTGAATGGGTACTTTAAGGTACCAGACAGTAAGCTGGTAGATCAAACTGTACGTGTGTTTTAAATCAGAACAATGGCCGGCCGGTTAAGCGGTTGGTCGATGGACTACCGGCCGACTGAACGTAAATGGGTACCTTAAGGCATCGAATAGTAGGCATCAGATCGAATAGAAACGACTGGCGGGTAAACTGGTCAGTCTTTATACTGCCTGCTATCTGAACGTAAATGGATACCTTTAGTTTTGAAATAAAACTAAAAGAAGGGCTTTGATAAAGTACGATTAAAACTCGAATAATTTTAAGTCATCTACGAAACATTCTTACTTGACAATTTATTACAAGACGCCACAATAAGAGAGCTGCACTGACAAGTCTTAAAACTAGTCTCTTTCTAATAATTTCCAAAACTTTTTATTTATTCTCTTAAGGCTCGTCTACACACACACAGGCTTGCCTTCCGGTTTGCTTGTACAAACGACCTGCACAGTGCACAAGCCACCTAAACGCTGTCCAGACCGCCTGCACAGGCCAAACCGAAGCGTGTGGTCATTGTTCACATGATCATGGTTTGACCTGTGCAGGCCGCCTGCACACGCAAACCGGAAGGCAAGCCTGTGTGTGTGGACGAGCCTTATAAAGCAAAATTTTATGTTCTAAAATAAAATAAATAGGAAAGCAGAAAATTACCAAAGTATGATTATACATTTACATGTTAATCCCCTGTGACCGAAAGCCCCGGTCACCACACTGTATAATTTTATAGATTAACAAAAAATCGATTGAAAATTTTTTAACTCTTTTAGTTTTTAAGTTTTCTTCCTGACAATTTTCTGTTTTTCTAAATTTATGATAATTTGTCGGAAATAAGTTGTGTCCGTGAAGTTAGCAGTGGGACTTTTGAATTTAAAAAAAAGCTCTCGTGAATCGTTAGTAAATCGTTAGTAAGTGATAGTAAATCCATTTCCGACGTTAGTAAGTCAAAAATAACGGAAATATTCATATTTTAAAAAACCACTGCTAACTTCGCGGCAGCAGTGGGACTATTTTTAAAAATTTTGAAACTTGTGTAAACATTTAGGTAATCGTTAGTAAGTGATAGTAAGTCGATTCCCGACGTTAGTAAGTCAAAAATAGCCGAGTTAAAAACCAAAAACAAGTGTGAAGTTAGCAGTGGGAGTATGTCCCATCGAGCTGAAATTTTGCAATCCTTTAGAGGATCGTTAGTAAGTGATAGTAAGTCAATTCCCGACGTTAGTAAGTCAAAAATAGCCGAGTTACAAACCAAAAACTAAACGTGAAGTTAGCAGTGGGAGTATGTCCGATCGAGCTGAAATTTTGCAATCGTTTAGAGAATCGTTAGTAAGTGATAGTAAGTCAATTCCCGACGTTAGTAAGTCAAAAATAGCCGAGTTACAAACCAAAAACTAAACGTGAAGTTAGCAGTGGGAGTACATCCAATCGAGCTGAAATTTTGCAATCGTTTAGAGAATCGTTAGTAAGTGATAGTAAGTCAATTCCCGACGTTAGTAAGTCAAAAATAGCCGAGTTACAAACGAAAAACTAAACGTGAAGTTAGCAGTGGGAGTATGTCCGATCGAGCTGAAATTTTGCAATCGTTTATAGAATCGTTAGTAAGTGATAGTAAGTCGATTCCCGACGTTAGTAAGTCAAAAATTGCCGAGTTACAAACCAAAAACTAAACGTGAAGTTAGCAGTGGGAGTATGTCCGATCGAGCTGAAATTTTGCAATCGTTTAGAGAATCGATAGTAAGTGATAGTAAGTCAATTCCCGACGTTAGTAAGTCAAAAATAGCCGAGTTACAAACCAAAAACTAAACGAGAAATTAGCAGTGGGAGTATGTCCGATCGAGCTGAAATTTTGCAATCGTTTAGAGAATCGTTAGTAAATGATAGTAAGTCATTTCCCGACGTTAGTAAGTCAAAAATAGCCTAGTTAAAAACCAAAAACTAATCGTGAAGTTAGCAGTGGGAGTATGTCCGATCGAGCTGAAATTTTGGAACCCTTTAGAGAATCGTTAGTAAGTGATAGTAAGTCATTTCCCGACGTTATTAAGTCAAAAATAGCCCAGTTAAAAACCAAAAACTAAACGTGAAGTTAGCAGTGGGAGTACATCCCATCGAGCTGAAATTTTGCAATCGTTTAGAGAATCGTTAGTAAGTGATAGTAAGTCGATTCCCGACGTTAGTAAGTCAAAAATAGCCGAGTTACAAACCAAAAACTAAACGTGAAGTTAGCAGTGGGAGTACATCCAATCGAGCTGAAATTTTGCAATCGTTTAGAGAATCGTTAGTAAGTGATAGTAAGTCAATTCCTGACGTTAGTAAGTCAAAAATAGCCGAGTTACAAACCAAAAACTAAACGTGAAGTTAGCAGTGGGAGTATGTCCGATCGAGCTGAAATTTTGCAATCGTTTAGAGAATCGTTAGTAAATGATAGTAAGTCATTTCCCGACGTTAGTAAGTCAAAAATAGCCTAGTTAAAAACCAAAAACTAAACGTGAAGTTAGCAGTGGGAGTATGTCCGATCGAGCTGAAATTTTGGAATCCTTTAGAGAATCGTTAGTAAGTGATAGTAAGTCAAAAATAGTCGAGTTACAAACCAAAAACGAGAAATTCACATTAGTACTATGATCTATGATATTTTGTCATCTTTTAGACTTATAGAGAATCGTTAGTAAGTTATACTAAGTACATTTCTGAAGGTAGTAAAGGGTGTTCTACACGGTGATAGTAAAACACGTTAGCTGTTGTCATGAAAACTACTGTTACGCTCATGAGACTGTCGTTATGTAAAGAGTTTGATAGTTACTTTTACACTGCTTGACTTAAACGATAACTATCATGACTCATGACTTCACCATAGTAAATATTACGTTTAACTATTTTTTGTGTAAACCACGCTTTACTTAGAAATAGCGGAGTTACAAACCAAAAACTAAATGTGAAATTAGCACTGGCAGTATGTCCAATGGAGTTGAAATTTTTTTAGCAGTTCTTTAAAGAATAGCAAGTATAGTAAATGAAGGCAGGCCCCTATTTTAATTAGGTAATGGTTATAGTTTTAAATAGTCAAAATTTAGTAATATCTCCAATAGCATGTTACTAGGTCAAAATTGAAACTAAGTTTTGTGTACAGGATAAGTCGGAAAGAACCCACGAAACGCTGGGAATGTATTGTCCATATAAATTAATATAAGGCCAGAAAACCCAAAAGCTTTGTAACTAAGTTTTTATTTGCATTCGAATTACAGCGTCCTAAAAAACTATCTTACATCTATCGCGCAACCATGCTGATAGTATACAGGGTATACTTGTGCTTGGACAAGTTAATTTGATTAAAGTCATTGTAATATACCTGGTGTTTAATTGATCGGTATTTTTATTGTTATCCAATGAGGTTTTTGTGCTATGGTTAAGGTTATAAGGGTTATAAAGTTATAAACAATGGGCTAAAGCGAACATTAATCAATATTGTAATAATATAATAATTAACCGTAATTTTTATTTATTTTAACAAGACAAGCTACAAAAATAGCATTTTGAACTACAAAATTTCCAGCTGCTTTGAAATGACATCGTTTTGTAGTAGGTAGTGCAGTAGGCAGCAGGTAGTAAATCACAGTTAAGGCTTGACTAAATTATACAGGATGTCCCCGAATAACATCTGACCAAAACGTGGACCAAACGTCTACAATTTGCTGGAACCAAAATAAGAGATTTACTCCTCTTGCAATTATATGAAAAAACTCACCCCTACAAAGTTAGAGGTTCTCAAAGTTGGGGTTAAAATTTAAAAAAGTCGCGTAATTAGTTGTGCGATTTTCATGCATATTTTATATTATAAAATATGCATTCAGTATAAAAATTATTAAAATAGTTAGAGTACTTTTGGAGATAAAATGATTTTTTCTACTCCCATATGTGAAACTAAGCATTTCGTCATCACTTACTCGTTACGAAAATAGCATTTTCGTCTCTAGTGAGAAAAAGTGTTATTACAAGCAGATGTTATTTACAACATGAGGTGAAACCAGTTTTTTTGTGGTCGGTTCACATTTTAGTAAAAAGAATTATTTTTTTAAAATGTACTAATTATCGTCGTAGAAAAAATAGCATTTACGACTCGAGATGAAATCCGTTTTTTTCGTTCGAAAGATTAATTCACTCGCCCCTACGGGGCTTGTGAATTAAATTCTATCTCACGAAAAAAACGTATGTTTCATCTCATGTTGTAAAAAATACTATTTTGTTAAATTTTAACCCCAACTTATTGCAATATAAGAGAATCAAGAGAAGCAAATGTCCTATTTTGGTCCCAGGAAACCGCTGTTAACGTTTATCGGTGTTATTCGTAGACACCCTGTATAATTATATGACAAAATCAATTTAAGAGAAGTAAAGTGTTAAAAACGTATTTAAATAAATGATTCATTTCATTACAGCGTGGTTAAAAATTGTGCAACGACTATCATTAACCAAGTGAAATTGGGTAGAGCGCGGTTTACCCGGGTAAAGTCCGAAGCATGTATTATTTCAATCACATTTCGGATTTTATCCATTGTAGTCCGGTCGAGATACCAAAACCCGTGCGTTTTTGAAGGGAACCTTTTTTATGAATGATATTTATTTTTGACATGGTAAAAATGCAATTTAGCGTGGGTACCACTTTTAAGTTTTTGGCGTTTGGTCGTTATTTCGAAAAATGGCAGCGCAAAACGGGCAAAAGTTATGAAAACGAAGTTAAGAACGAAGATACAATAAAATAAATCCTAAACAGTTCTATTCGTGCATGCGTGATGTGTCAAGATGCCTTAGAGTCTCAAGCAGAAATGGCAAGACTATGGCTCTCTTACATCATTGACATTGAAATCCTGTTTCAGCGCTACCACTGTCTAAAGTCTGTTTTACATGAACTAACTATTTAGTAACTGTTAGTTACTAAGTTGGTTACTAAATGAACTCAAGGAGCAAAAACACGGGAATCTAAGCTTTAACGTCAACGTCAAAATTTATCCGCCCATTTTGACGTTGACGTTAAAGCTTAGATTCCCGTGTTTTTGCTCCATGAGTTCATTTAGTAACCAACTTAGTAACTAACAGTTACTAAATAGTTAGTTCATGTCAAACTGCCCTAAGGAGTAGAGTAAGTTTTGAAGAATACTTAGAAAGTTGTCGCAGAATGCTTCTTGAGTTAGCAGCATAGGGAAACATTAATTATCTGCGGTACCTCTCTCTTTACTACTGGCGAGTGTTCAACTTGACAGAGAACGAGAAGATACATAATACATATAAGGCTTCTGTATATCCATTCTCTTTTACCAGCGGCCATTTTTCAAAATAGAGGCCTAATGCAAAAAATTTAAAAGTGGTACCCAGGCTAAATTGCATTTTTACCATGCCAACAATGAATATCAATCATAAAAAAGCCTCCCCCCGAAATTCACGGGTTTTGGTATCTCGACCATTGGTCGTGGGTGAAACTAACTTTAGCCGGGTAGTCTTAAATCCTAGTCTATCCTCCCTGCTAGCTTTACCCGCAACATATTGTATAATACTTCTATTAATATTGTCCTATTTATTTGAAATGTTTGTTAATTATTTTGAAAATAAACGTGGGTAATCTCAAGGAAAGATGAGTACACCACGTGATTACCGTTAAGTTGCGCAATGGTTTTGTAATGCCGTTGCTTAAAAACAAACCCCTTAGACAGTATCGTGTGCCGTCGTATAGTTATTAGAGTAATTGCCAGATCTTAGAGTGGTCCCAACTTAACCTGAGCACACCACGTGACGAAACCTGCGCGAGGCATTTAAATTTTTATTTGAAGTATTAATAATAATTAATTACTGATTTAATACTTTAGAAATGAGATGTCCACATTATTAATATGCCTGTAATTATTTTGCTTCGACAAAAGTTATGTAATAACTATACGACGACACTGTCTACGTCCGTTTCTAAGCAACGGCAGTACAAAACTACTGCGCAACAGTCATCACGTGGTGTGCTCAGGTTACGTTGAGTTTGCTCTAGCGATCTGCGCAGAAAGCAAAATTTTGGACTACCCCTAAAGAAGGTTACATAATACAACATGAAAGCCATTGCGAAAACCGAGGGATTATCCACTCTCTGCAGTCAATGTTCAAAAATTGAGCTGTCGACAGTAGTCATCTGCAGTCAGTGTACAAATTCAGAACAGTGGTTCACCCCTCGGTGAAAACAATGTTTGGGCGTCTTTTTCTACAGCTTTCTCACTTGCTCTTCTGCGCATTTAAGGTCGCTAAGGGTGTGCGCAAATTAAAAGTTTCGAGCATAGAGCCTAGAGCATAGCATAGACCACAGCGTTTTCGGGTGCTGAAATTGAAAGCTGAGAGCATAGAGCATATTGCATCCTTATAGTGACATATGATTTAAGCTGAAATTTCAAACCACTCTATGTAAACTCTCTACTCTTAATTTGCTCACACCCTTAGACGTGTCAGTTACTCTACATTAATTTTGTCGAAGCAAAATAATTAGAAGCACAATGGGTAGATGTCATTCACAAAGTATTAATCCAGTAATTAATTATTAATTAGTAGTACGGGGGTTACGAGACTAAAAACTAAGGAATGCTGCACTTTTGGTTAATGTAATGAAACTCGGTAGATAGTTTACTGAAAACTTATAGATTAATTTTGTCCGATAAGATCAAAAAAAAGTTCGATGGGGGCCGCTGTATACCTTTAAAGCCAGCTATGCACGAAGAATATACCTCAGGTACGTTCAAGTTTTGGTTAATGGAATGAAACTCCACACATATAGTATAACCATATAGTACAATTTTGTCCGATGAGACCAAAGAAATATTCGAGGGGGCGCTATACATCCCCTTTTCTTCAAAATAAGATATTAGTGGAATTTTTTGGTGATAACTGATAAGTTCCGCTACCGTATATTACAAAGGTGCTGAATCGACCTGTGACCATGCTGAATCCGTGTGAGTATCTCTATATGCGTAAAACAGTTACTTTTCTTCTTGTCATTGTAAAACCGTTATTTTCCTCCTTGGCATGTTTTAAAAGGGCTAAGAGGGGTTCAATAAAATGATACTACACTTTTGGTTAATTGATTGAAACTCAGTAGATCTGTTGACTGGAACCATATAGAAAAATTCTGTCCGATGAGACCAAATAAAAACCGATAAACAAAAAAAAACAAAATAGAGTGATTTTAAAACTTGAAAGGGCGTTTTTACAGCACTAGAGTAAAAGATGGCAATTTTAAGTCCCAGGAGTTGATCAGATGGATTCTTGATAGATTTAGCACCCTCACAATGTATGGTAACAAGACTTCTCACAAAAAAATACGGCTAACATCAGATCTTGAAATAAGAGGGATGTACAGCGACAGCGGCCCCTCGAACATTTCTTTGGTCTCATCGGACAAAATTACTCCATAATGGTTCCAGTAAACTATTCGCCGAGTTCCATTCCATTAACCCAAAGTGCAGTATCATTTTACTCGAGCTCATTTTACTGTCAAAATATTTGAAAGAGCGTTCTTACAGCACCAGAGAAAAAAATGGCTGTTTTATGCCAATGTTGTTCATGTTGGATGTTCAGATGAATTCGTCATTGTGACAAATCAATTCAGCACCCACGAAATATCGCAGCGCCCCTATCGAATATTTCTATGATCTCATCGTACAAAATTTACCAATATGGTCCAAGTAAACTATGTCCCAAGTTTCATTCCATTAACCAAAAGTGTAACGTTCCTGAGGTATTCGTAGTGTAAATCGCGCATTAAACGGTGTACGTACAAAGTTCTTCAAACAAAAATTTAAATAAATATTTTGAATAACAAACTTTTAAAAATAATTTTTTTAAGTAAAAATAATTAGCTCCGCCACTAAGTTCTGAAGCCACGCTTCGCACAGATTTGGTCACGTGGTGTATTCATCTTTCGTTCGGACTACTATACCATGGCTATCAAAGAATGTGTATTTTGGACTTACTAACGTCGGAAATTGATTTACTATCATTTACTAACGATCCTCTAAACGATTGCAAAATTTCAGCTCGATGGGATGTACTCCCACTGCTAACTTCACGTTTAGTTTTTGGTTTTTAACTGGGCTATTTTTGACTTAATAACGTCGGGAAATGACTTACTATCACTTACTAACGATTCTCTAAAGGATTCCAAAATTTCAGCTCGATCGGACATACTCCCACTGCTAACTTCACGTTTAGTTTTTGGTTTTTAACTAGGCTATTTTTGACTTACTAACGTCGGGAAATGACTTACTATCATTTACTAACGATTCTCTAAACGATTGCAAAATTTCAGCTCGATCGGACATACTCCCACTGCTAATTTCACGTTTCGCTTTTGGTTTTTAACGCAGCTATTTTTGACTTACTAACGTCGGGAATTGACTTACTATCACTTACTAACGATTCTCTAAAGGATTGCAAAGTTTCAGCTCGATCGGCCATACTGCCACTGCTAACTTCGCGCTTAGTTTTTGGTTCGTAACTCGGCTATTTTTGACTTACTAACGTCGGGAATTGACTTACTATCACTTACTAACGATTCTCTAAAGGATTCCAAAATTTCAGCTCAATCGGACATACTCCCACTGCTAACTTCACGTTTAGTTTTTGGGTTCTAACTCTGCTATTTTTTACTTACTAACGTCAGGAATTGATTTACTATCACTTACTAACGATTCTCTAAAGGATTGCAAAGTTTCAGCTCGATTGGACATACTCCCACTGCTAACTTCGCGCTTAGTTTTTGGTTTGTAGCTCGGCTATTTTTGACTCACTAACGTCGGGAATTGACTTACTATCACTTACTAACGATTCTCTAAACGATTGCAAAATTTCATCTCGATCGGATGTACTCCCACTGCTAACTTCACGTTTAGTTTTTGGTTTGTAACTCGGCTATTTTTGACTTACTAACGTCGGGAATTGACTTACTATCACTTACTAACGATTCTCTAAACGATTGCAAAATTTCAGCTCGATTGGATGTACTCCCACTGCTAACTTCACGTTTAGTTTTTGGTTTGTAACTCGGCTATTTTTGACTTACTAACGTCGGGAATTGACTTACTATCACTTACTAACGATTCTCTAAACGATTGCAAAATTTCAGCTCGATTGGACATACTCCCACTGCTAACTTCACGTTTAGTTTTTGGTTTGTAACTCGGCTATTTTTGACTTACTAACGTCGGGAATTGACTTACTATCACTTACTAACGATCCTCTAAAGGATTGCAAAATTTCAGCTCGATCGGACATACTCCCACTGCTAACTTCACGTTTAGTTTTTGGTTTGTAACTCGGCTATTTTTGACTTAATAACGTCGGGAAATGACTTACTATCACTTACTAACGATCCTCTAAAGGATTGCAAAATTTCAGCTCGATCGGACATACTCCCACTGCTAACTTCACACTTGTTTTTGGTTTTTAACTCGGCTATTTTTGACTTACTAACGTCGGGAATCGACTTACTATCACTTACTAACGATTACCTAAATGTTTACACAAGTTTCAAAATTTTTAAAAATAGTCCCACTGCTGCCGCGAAGTTAGCAGTGGTTTTTTAAAATATGAATATTTCCGTTATTTTTGACTTACTAACGTCGGAAATGGACTTACTATCACTTACTAACGATTTACTAACGATTCACGAGAGCTTTTTTTTAAATTCAAAAGTCCCACTGCTAACTTCACGGACACAATAAGTTCGCTTGAAAAAGGTAAAAAAATTGAGATAACTTTCAAAAAGGACAATAATATTGACTTTAACGAGGAACCCTTTGTGGAGATTTAGGAGATATACTTTTATTTCCCCATTGATAAATATTTTTCTTTTTCCCTTATAAGTAAATATTTCATTATAAAAAATATGGCAAGCTCAGAACCATAGTTATTTTAAAAGGAAACGGTAAAGCTAGAAGCTGTGTTTTACACACAAACATTTGGCAACTTTCATACTTCGTTATTACTTTTCTTTATAAACTAAAATTTTGAATACACCCTACAGTAACATATTCAAGTCTACTATCACTACCAAAAAAGTTTTTCAATAAAAACTTTGACATAACACTCTTTACAACATTGTTTTTACGACAGTCACAATACGTTGACTTCAGTAATTTTAAAATTTAGCTCTAGGTACAATAAAATATTAAAAGTAAAACACTAAAATAAATTTTTTATTCGAATAATGTCCGGTTGCATAAAAGAGAATATTATACTTTAATCCGAGAATTAGATTTATAATCCTTAGATATAGCAACGTTGCATAATAAATAAATAAAAAACAAAAATGGCAACTGGTAAAACTTTGACCTTACATTGTGTAACGCTGCCATATCAAAGGATTATATATCTAATTCTCCGACTAAAATATCTTTTTTATGCAAGCGGGCTCTTTTGATTAACATATCATTATTTTAATTTCGTTACTATGGTTACTTAGACCGATACGCCATCTATTGACATTTATGTCAAGTTTTTATTAAAAATAGGTAAATATACCTATTTTATCTTGACGTCTTCTTATCTACTAATACTACTAATAAATATTCTTTACACTGCCATGATAATAAACGACAGATAAAGTTAATGTCGAGAATCAAATTTATATTTTCATTGCTATGGCAACGTAGCATAGTTACAATGTCAAAGCTTGACGTTTGAATATAAACAACACAAAAAGAACTTAACCTCAAATTTTAATATTTATATTCAAACGCCAAACTTTGACATTGTAACGTTGCTAAGTTGCGATGTTTAAAAAATATAAATTTTATTCTCGAGAATAACGTTATTTGTGATTTATTATCACTGCAGACAATCTAATAGAAAATACTGTATGATACACAGAGTTAAAAATTTTAGGTTGCGAATCTCGGCTCACGCCTCGACTAGCAAGCCCCACCTGCGCCCGTGAAACATTATTTTACGTCCTTGTAGATAATTAAAGCGTTATTTAAATTTTATTGAATTGATGAGGGTTAGATCGATGACACCAAAACAAATTGAAGGCAAATGGTGATCGTTTTTACAATTGAGCATATCAACTAGCGAAAGCTACCTCAAGAAAATATTCTATTATTCAGGAACCACGTTCGAAAATACTTTAATGTCTTTGATGTGCTGAATTACTCAACGTTTTACGAAGCTGTATTGCTTGAAAATAGCAAATAAAATATATTTTTCTTGTAAAATGGAGATCAAAATCGTTTAAGTACATACGAACGCTTTAAAATTCCATCAATGGAATTTTAATTTATATGAATTATTTGAGGTACAATCGAGTTGAATAATGAATAATGCGGTATTTATAAAATCGAGCTCAATGTTTTTCTTTTTTTAGGGAAAATTGCTATTTCTACAGTTGTTATACGTCTTGTTTAACCCTTCAACTTCCTTTCCTGTACGTGCCATGGAAGTTTTTCCAAGTTTACTCTTTCTTAATGTTGTGTCTACTTTGACTATTTAATAAAGTCTTTTGTGAGAGTTGGTAATATTAAAGAAAATAAAAGAAAAGTTTTAAACTGAGCTGGTGTAGGAGAACTCGTTAAAATTTTAAATCATATTTTTTCATTTATATTTGTTTTGTTTTATAACATAAAAATGATATAAATAGATAATTGGTAAAATTGCAAACGTTGGGATTTTATTTTATTGTTTTTCCAGGCTAATTTCATATAACAAATTTAAATATTGTTAAAGGTAACAGCTTGCATATAAAAATAATAACTTATAATTAAATTTTATGATTGTACGGTTTGTAAGTGCCTATTTTCATATTTAAATTGTATATTTTAGTAGTATACATTAATATACAGGGTGTCCTCTTTGTAGTGTTCAATTTTAGCAATTGGACGTTGAAATAATGAAGGTCACAAAACTCATTGATGAATTTTACTAAAACTACTGTCTAGCTCAGTGTATCCCTTAGTGGGGCCCACGCCCCACAGGGGAGCAAGTTAATTGTTAAGGGGGTAATTCGAAAATGGACTCGTCCAGAGTTTCTTCAGTAAACAATTCAATTTTTGAATATTAAAAATTATGTATAATGTTATATAGGGAGCATAAGAATTTTGGAAAGGCTTAGGTGAGTCATGACACCAAAAAGGTTGGGATAAACTGGTTTACCTCTATAAAAAATCTGGGTACATTGGGTCTACCTCAAAATAGATTCTTTTTTACAATTGCTCAGTTGAGTGGGCCTCAACTCGTCCTAGCAATCATCCTGATTCGTAGAGTTTTTGGTGCTACGACTACATATTTAGTAACTTTATGGCCTTTTGAAAACCTATGCGCCATCCCTGGCATTCATATTGGACCTTAGAATATAAAGATCCGGAAGGAACGTTAGCAACCGTTGCCTATAAGAGAAAATCGACCGGAAATCGCTATATTTAGAAAACCATTGCGATCTACAGGTGTAAGTTAAAATCACCGACAAACGAAAATTGGAGATTCTGTGATTCAAAATAAGATAAAACTTCTAATAAATATTTTTCCTAAAACGCCCCCTTAAAAAAATACAGGGCATTTAAAAATATTATTTTTAACGGTTTTTCAAAATTTGTCTAAAACTAGAAAAGATATTCAGCTAAAATTTGGCGCACTCGAATGTCTAATCCAATGCTATTATTCATGCGAGTTTGAGTTCACTGACGCAATCCAGTGGCGTAGAATTATTAAATGCCATAAGGTTTCTAAAGAATAAAGACGTACGCCGCTGGATTTTTTGAAAAATTCTTTATTTTTCTAATTCTCCATTTTGTTTTCAAAAGAAGATAATAATTTGTAATTTTTTGATTAGGCACTTCATTTTCGAGATAATTGCAATTTAATCTGACTAAAGTATCAAAATTATGAATGTTGAATTTATGTTAATACAAATATCTCAGAAATGGAGTGCCTAATCAAAAAATTTCAAAATAATATTTTGATTTCAAATTCAAATGGTAAATTAGAAAAAACATCATTTTTTTCATAAATCCAGGGGTGGATTTTTTTATTTTTCACTTCACTTGCCATAAAATTATACCGTACGCTAATGGATTTTTTTGACAAAATAATTGGTTTTCTAATTTTACATTTGGTTTTTAGAAGAAAATAATTCTTTGTAATTTTTCGATTAAGCAGTCCGTTTTTGAGATATTTGGACTTAATTTGTCAAACATGTAAAATGCTTAACGTAGAGATTTATGTTATTAAAAATATCTCAGAAATGGAGTGCCTAATCGAAAAATTCCAAATTATTATTTTCTTTTCAAAACCAAATGGGGTATTAGAAAAATAAAGAATTTTTCCAAAAATCCAGCGGCGTACGTCTTTATTCTTTAGATACCTTATCGCATTAAATAATTCTACGCCACTGGATTGCGCCAGTGAACTCAAACTCGCATGAATAATTGCATTGGATTAGATATTAGAGTGCACCAAATTTTAGCTGAATATCTTTTCTAGTTTTAGAAAAATATTGAAAAAACCGTTAAAAATAATTTTTTTAAATACCCTGTATTTTTTTAAGGAGGCGTTTTAGGAAAAAAAATTATTAGAAGTTTTATCTTATTTTGAATCACAGAATCTCCAGTTTTCGTTTGTCGGTGATTTTAACTTACACCCTGTATATTATTAGCTAAATGGCCCTTTTCTGGTAGAGTAGGGGTTAGGTATTTCTTTATTCAATATATTGGACACTGTCAATTAAATAAATATCTATAGAGAGTTGGTGGATACAATGAAGCGTACGAAACAATGGCTCAATCATATAATTAGTGGTAGGAAAATCCTGGCCTATCATGGCCAGTGTTAGCGACACTTCACTCTCACTTTCAGGTATTCTGGATTTAAATGGCTGAAAAGAGATGGAAAGCGTTGCTATGGACAATAGACCTCACCAAGTGGCTTAAGTACACGTGAACTTTAGTTTACCCTCCACCCAAATAATTCTAATCTAAAATCCTTTATTTAAATCGAGCTTTCATAAGACGCTGTTTAATTATGAAAGAGTGGAAGGCCTCGTCTGAACGTCTTCTCTCTTTCTTGGATGAGCTTTAATAGTTTAACATGTGTTTTACATTCGGTTGGTATTTAAATTATGGGGATGTCGTGTCAAAGCGTTGTTAACAATAATTTAAACAAATTTGTCAGATGTAGTTAGCAAAATTTCTAAATTACCAAGTTTGTCATTACCTCATTACAATTACATTTAATTGTTACTAGAGAATATTGTCAGTTGAAATAATCAGGGCAGACGACGACTTTAAAAGTTAACCAACACGTGACAAAAGTTACAAGCAAATTTCGCTGGCAAGCTGCCAACGCTCTACATTCTTCCCATTTCATACATTAATCATAACAGAACAATTAGAAAGTAATTGTTAAGTTTCGTTCTATATTGGAAAAGCCAGAATTACACAGGCAAAATTGACAGATTTTCTCAATCTGCTGGGATGCAAAGGAATCGGCGCCTTCTGTCGTTTATTTTTCTAATCACTAATCGCATTATAAAGACATTACTCACGTGTAGAAGGCCAAATGTACTAGCGGGGTTACATTAAATTCTCCCTTTAGCTTTAGTTCGAAACGAGAATGAAACATACATTTCTTCTCAGTTCAGCTTTATTTTGATCGGAAAATTTGCATGATAGTCCATAGACTATAACTAGACGAAATACTTGAGAAGCGCCATCTTCTTCTGCATCTCAGTTAAGACAGGGTCTGCTTGATCAAGTACTGAAACCACGATGTAAGTATTTGGGCCAAAAACTAGTCTAACCTAACATCAGAAGATTCTTCTTACGACTGTATCTGTATAGAGTAGATAATCGTTAGCTTTACGAGCTCTGAGCCTTCAAAGCACGCGCTTTGTTTAAATCTAAAAGTTGTTAAATAAGGGCTAAACCCAATTTCCCCTTTTTCCTTTTTTCCCAACGGAAAAACCCAATGGGTTTTAAAGTAGTTAAATGTAGCATAGTCTAGATTAATTACTCAATTGTTGTCAATACTTAATGGGAGGCCGTAACATCTCAAAATAAATGGAAGAATATAAAACCTGATTTTACATCCAATGTTAGAAGTGGCCATGCAATTCAAAAACGTTTGAGTTCTGTACAGAACAATTATAGCCTAGTCAACGAACGTCCAAAAACAGGAGGACGCGACATGTATTGACAAATTTTTGGATTTTTTCCTTATATCTCAAAAACGGGTGGTCCTAGGAAAAAATTGTTCTTATAAAAATGAAAGCTTATCAAATTTCCTATAAGATTGTTTCTATTCATTTTTATTCTATTTCTTATAGTTTTTGAGATACCTGTCGACACAAATCGTTAAAAATTTTGTCTCACGTTTTCTTAAAACTTTTATTTTTAACACCTCAGCCCTTCGTTTTACAATAGAAGTCTTTAGAAAAACAGTTAGAGAGCGTTAAATTTCTTATACTATTTTGTCTTGAACTGGTAATTTTTTCCATACATTAACGATTTGTGCGGGCGGCCACGAAGAAGCTGTATTATCCAATTATCCACCCATCTTCTATTATTTGGTTACACTTCTCAAGTTCAATGAAAACGGTACCAAAAATACGCATGGAAGCTATTGCACAGGAGGCTATATTGCTTACTATAGATGTTTTGAATTTACAATAAAATTAAAAGATGTGAATTCTCGAAGTCCCAATGACAAAAATTGTCTTCACTGACGAGGCTATTATGTGAACATTCAAAGTTTCAAGAACTTATTTTTCTAAAAGCTGAAGATTATTACGCTTGAAAAAATATGAAATCGTTAGAAAGTTACAGCTTTCTTAAAACCTCCAGTCTTTTAAAGCCACCCTTATATCGAACACTGAAACCCCTATTATTTTTAAAAATAAATGAAAATACTCAAATATTTACAGTTTTATTACTTAATGAAATAGTTTCGGTATAGTTCATTCACAAAGTGAGTACATAACAACATCATGCAAGAACTTTACATTGTATAAGTAATCATGGTGCATTATGTATGCACAATGTACATATTGTACATAGCAAAAAGTGGAATGTTAAACATGTAGACGATTTACTAATCGAAACTTTAGCAACTAAAAGTTCTCTTCTACTTATTGACATTTTTGCAACAATTCTCTTATTGAATAATCGTATTCAAGCGAGAAAAAACGCATTTACAAAGAAATTGTATAAAACATTTAAAAGTTGAAAGATAAAGGGAAACCGAAGTACTTTCATGAAGTACTCTTACGCTGTATTTTTATAACCTTTCCTTTTATTTTTTCACAAAAGTTAAAAACCTTCTTCAATATTAACAAACACATTTCAAAAAAACAGATATAAAATAAATTGGTAAAAATTAAGTGATTTTATTTTAATAATTTATTTCTAAATTTAGAGTTTTTCCTTTTTAACTAAGAACAACTTTGCTAAGTAAACGTAGGTTGTGTGTACACAAGCTTTTAATTTTAAATTATGTTTTATTAAGTTAATTCGGTATTATAAAGATGCCTCAAGTTTTAACCGAAGATTCTTAAAAGCTTTAAGTAAAAGTTTAAAGAAAGAATTATTGTGAAATATTCCTCTTCTTCACCTTTCTTCAAAAATTCTCAACAGAAAAAGAGTTAGGCAGGCTTATATGAATTGCAAGAATATTATAGAACAACTGGATAGGGTATACAAGGAAAACCGAAATGAAAGGGACGATGATGCTAATAGACCGGGAGCTATATCACTCAGGAGAACTTCTAGAAACCACGTTTATTTGTGGTTAACAAAACCATAAGGCACATGAACAAGTTATGTACCAAAACTTCAATTTTTTATGTAGCATAAATTAATATACCAATATTACCGTGGCAGGCAATTTTAATTGCCGACATACGTCTTCAAAGTTAAAGAAAACGAGCTCGTTTCCTGAAAAAAAGAGAAATGTTTGAGTCCAAATATAGGGAGAACTGTCCATAAGATTGAAAAATTTTATTAATAGAAGTTGTAGATACTGTAATAATAAACAAATTACCTTTACAACTATTTTCATATGATCAACCCTAAACTAGTTATAAAGCTATTCTCCGCCCTCGTTTACTTAAATTTGAGTCAAAATTAAACTCCGATTGATCTGGAAGATATAAGAAAATATTTTTATCAAACGTTGGTTAGGAGAATCAATAATTCGAAATAAAAATGTATACTAACAAATAGCCAAAGTAAATATTTAGTTATTAAATTATAAGAGATTAATTTAAGATCAGGGTGAAAAAATTAAACCTAAAAAAATAATATAAGGGAAAACATTGGTGTTTTACTTAAACCTATTAAAATGTTTATGCAAAGGATTTTGAAAGCAAAAAGCTGATAATAATAAAATGTAGGCGGCAATCTCATACAAAAAGGAAAATTTATTGTCAGTTTACTTCTACAAAGTATGAAAGCCACTTTCTGCCTTTCTTTTTATCTTAATTATTCTATATAAAAATTTAACTCTTTGCGTTAAAGAAAAATCTCAGACGAAGCTCTTAAACTTTAATTGAAAGTTTAATAATTCAAATAAATATAATAATTTAAATCTCGAGTTGAAAACTTTTACTTAGAAAATTAAAAGTTAAACTTAACCTTAACTTTGTAATCTTTAACAATCTACAAATATTACATTTCATAACTTAACTGATACGATTTCGGTTAGAAATTCTCGTTAAAAATTTCATTTGTACTCGGCTAAATCTTGCAAAAAGTATAAGATTTAATGACTACTGCAAATGACAAAAGAACGATTCTGGAACGCTAACAAGACTTTATTGAACAAGTCATCAAGACACACAATTCTAAACAATTTCATTAGACCAGAACAAGGATAGAAATAAAAGGGCGAAATAATCTCTCCTTTAAAGAAAATTCAGTAAACACCATTAACTTGTGTCAATTTAGTGTCTAACTACGATCAGGAGACTCCACAGCTAATAACATTGTTAATTAACTACCACTAAATAACTTTGTTTTCTTAAATTATTAAGACTCGACATTTTCTAAAAAAGAAAAAGTTTTTAACATAGCTAACTTAGTTTAGTAGTAAGAGATCATCAAAATTTCAATCTTCAATTAGTTAACATTTGGCTGAACAAGAGGTGTTCTTTATTTTTCAATTTAGGGGCGAAGTGGATTTTTTATGCATTTTAAACCGATACTGCTAACTTCGTGCCTCCCCTATTAAGCTATTTAAAAATAATCTAGATTGGCCACGACAAACAATAAATCTGACAGATACAAAATAATTTGTGTCCAAATTAATCTTGATTGATTCAAATGTTTATTGCCAACTAGCCAAAACGAATAACGTATGGAATGTCGCTCGTTTATAAAAAAAATTGTTAAATTTTTCGTTTTTCTTTAATTTTGACAAATTAACAAAAAAGTTTATAGTAAAATAAATTTTTATTTATTCAATTAAAACGCTTTCACTGCTGATTGCATTTATTTTCAATTAAAATTAGACAATTAATTTTATGGATCGACAGTCTTTGAAATTGCAAAAAATATTAAATTATGTATTTTGATTTATGTATAATTTTAACTCAATTACATTAAAATTGAGTAATTATAAACACTTCAACAACATTTTATTAAACAGATATGCCTAGGAGATTAATTTAGTTCCCATTTCCTTTAATTCTATAAGCTTGTCTCAAAATAAAGAGGGACGACAAAGTGATTTGCGTAAATAGAAGACAACACTAAAGAAGAAACATCTCTATCGGGCACTATATGTACTATTTAATTTTACAGAAAATTCAAGTAGATGCCTATGATCGTGATTACGATCAGTAAAATGATAACAAATAATAGCAAAATAGAGAAATATATAAGTATCAAGAACCTGATAAAAGAATAAGAGAAACATATTGTCACGATGCCCGGAATCGTCACCCCTGGAATCGTGACATATGGGGTCTGAAACCCCCCGGATCTCAAAAAGTCCGACCCAGAACTTGGAAAAAATTAAATTTGAAAAAATCAAAAAAAAATAAGTGTATTAACCTCGTTTGTCCACATACTATGTACGCCACTGGTACGCTAGAAAACATCAGGTTATTAATTTCCCTACTTTACAAATTCTTCTTTTTCTTTACACTTATGCAAGTGTAATTTATTACATTTTTATTATCTATCTCTATCTGCTAAGCTAAGTAATAAGAAATGTGCCTACTTCACCTGTATGAAATCAAAATATGTTGTACCGACTCCCCTGTAAGCTGAACTTCTGAACGAAATGGACAGAATATAACTTAGAATAACAACATGTAAGATCCTGGCTTTCTTGTCTGATGTTAAAAATCGACAAAAAATTTGCTACAGTGGGCTTATGAGTCATAAGCTTATAGGCAAAGAGTTAGTCGCGTGAAAAAGTGTATTATAGGTTACCGTATGACGTGATCCGTACTCTACTTATTCTCGAGATCACGAAAGTAGCATTCTGAGTCGTTTACCAAGCGTCGTTTACTTAGGATTGGCCATGGAAGTTGAAAACAAAAAATAATCGGTATTTATACATTAAGGACGCGCTGCAAAAGTGGAGGGGAGACATTTTTGCCATAGCGTGTATTTTTACCACTTTAAGTTGAAGGAAAAAACTATAGATGGTGCCAACATACTGTCTACACTAGAGAAATGGTTTGTTGTGAAAAGAGAGAGAATTTGTTTTAAGATATGGACTTTAAAATGTTTAGAAAAGGTCTTTGTTGTGACCATTTGAGCAACCCGACGAAATAATGGGGATAACAAATTACAGGGTTACAAAAGAACAGTAAAAGTTCAAAATTTATACCTGGAACTTTAAAATTTTGCTTGCGCCATCTAAAAGGCAATGCCTGAACTATTGTCGAAAGATTTGGTAGAAAAGACCGCTAAGGACATATTTTGATTCAGTATGTTGTTGCGTATTTCGTTTAATTAGCGATGGAATCACTTAAAAATTAGGTATTGTTCTTATAACGATCTCCACTAGGAGAAGTTTCTTGTTTTCAAAAATTAATTTAACCTATTTATTCATAATATAAAGCAATGAAAATTGTCCATCTTCTTCATTGATCTTTCCTTATTAAAATTTCAAAAAAATTAAGTTCATATAACGTTTAGTTTTTAAATCCTGCAACAAAAACTGAAGGCTTATTTTTAACGTTATTTTAACTTCAACTTTCGCCGCTTTTTCAGCGCGGCCTTAAGTTCGTCGTTGAACTTTGGGGACTTAAGAGCGCATCCGCACACTATTTTAAGCTCTCCAAAGTCGTATGTCAATATTTTCCTGGGATTTTTTCCAAGTAAACTCTTTCGTTTATGCCTACTAAAATGAAAATTAGGAATTAGCAAATATAAAAGGAATTCTGTCTTGAGAGAGCTATCACTCGACTGCAATAATTATGAACTTCCTATTTCAAACTGAAAACTTCCTAATTTTAACTGCCAGCACGAATTGTACAGATAAGATGTAAATAACTGATTTAGAGCTTGTTAATTGCTTGAAGATTCAGCATTTGAACATGCTGCTTCCTGAAGAAGGTGACGAACTTTTATCATGTATTCTTAGCTTCTAAGGACGAGATGACAGAAAAGCTGAAAAATTTTTATAATAAAAGAAAATCTAATTCTAATGAGTAGAGTACACGTGGTGAAAGGTTGGCTGGCGGTTTCCTCGGGGAACAACACCCTGCATATATTTCACAGCTTTGACATTCTTTTAAAAATGTACATAATTTCTCAAAAACGTTAAGAGAACTCCTGAGATTTAAATGTGTCTTCTGTGATTTATGTGTTGCTTTGATTTAAATGCGTTCTTGTATTCTAAATTCTGTAACCTATAAGCAAGCCTAAAAACGTAATGCTCTTTTGTAGTAAAATGCAAAAAATTTGACGCTTTTTTTTAATTTTCATATCTTAAATTAAGTTTGAATTCTTTTGTAGCTCGCTGCTGGCACAGTTCAAATAATGCACTAGTTCTAGGTGTTTTTGCTAGTTATATCGACGTAACGACCTTCCATCAATAATCCAGGAAGCCATTTTTAGTCAATTTCCTGAAAATTGAAACGTTTTAAAGAACAAAACGATGTTCAATGCGAAATCCAAAATCAATAAGCTCGGTAGATACTGCTTATAGTTGCTCACAGTTTCGATTTTCAATTTAAAAGTTAATTCTCACACTATCAACCAAACTGTTGAAGATCGGATACCTACTAGAAGAAACTTTTCGGCTAAAATAATAGAACAACTAAACTTTAAACATTTTACTTCGGGCACCTTGTATTAATTGTTTTTCTACAGTTGTGTGTACATTTGAAGTTTAGATTACATTACGATCATACGAATATTTGTTCAGATGCAGTATCTCAGTGCAGAATGAACATTTGAACATGTTAGCCCTAGATTTAATAGCCAATGTAGTACCTAGTTGTTGAATATTTCATATATCTATAGAATTTGCATTTTTACTTTCTCTTACTGATAGGAGTGGAAAATGGAGAGTATTGGGATATTACCATTGATTTTAAAATTTTTAGTCGCGTTTTTGATAGATTTAAGAGAGCTCCTGAGCCAAAAAAAACATACTTTACAAATTGGCCTGTCTGGTTACAACCTGAAGTAGAGGCGTACATTGCCTAGGTGTCAGATATTTTGTTATCACTCCTTGATGTGTTCGATGATAAAAATTTGCCCTTTTGACATTTTTCTAAGCCGTAACCCGCACTTTTAAACCTTCTTAACTAACTCCAAATGATTGTGTCAAATTTGGCTAATTTAAGAGAAAGTGTTAATACACTTGGCTATAAATTAAATAAAGTGTTAAATTCAATTTTTAACTGGTAACAAATTTCCACTTTAGTATTTTGATGTAAAGCAATTAAGGGATCCAATATTTGCACTAATTTAATTTAGAATGTAAAATTCCTGTACAAGCGTAAAGTTTACACACTAGATGTGTTTTAGCTAATTTAAATGTTTTAATTGTAAGTACGAGTACAATGCCACCAAGCTTACAAAACACCCGGAAAAAATGCGAAGTAATTTGAACCAATCACGCGCAGGAATTTGTTTAAGTACACTCTTAGACACAATTTTTTGGCTTATAAACATAACCTAAATTGATTTTTACTTCAAAAACACTGTCAAAAGAACTTTGATTCTCATGTATCTGTTATCCAGCGATTCAATAATCCGATAGTTTGGCTTTTGGTCGAATTAAAAGTCCTGTTACGTTGATTTCAAATAATTTGGCCAATAACAGCACTTTTGGTTCATCGTATCGTCATTTTGTATGGCTGGATTATCCATGAAGCGCATGAAGCTTGCGATTCAGGGTCCGGTGTTGTGAAGAGTCCGGAGGAAAGGAAAAAACTCTAAAAATCTATAGGAATGAACTCAAAAACGGTGGGTCCTAGGGAAAAAATTACTTTTAGCAAAACGAAAGCTTTTATCAAATTCCCTACAAGAATGTTCCTATTTACTTTTTATCTATTCTTTATAGTTTTCGAGATATCTGCAAAAACTATAAAAGACGAGTAAAAAAAAATAGTAAAGGAAATGTAGTGCTCTACAATTTCTTTTCTTAAGACTTTTACTGTTAAACGAAGGACTGAGGCAAAAGTTTCACGAAAAACTTGTTTTCGCAAATTAACAATTTTTGCGAGCGAATATCTCCAAAACTAAAAAACTTGAAAAAAATTTAATACAAACAGTCTTGTAAGAAATTTATTAAGCTTTCATTTTGCTAAGAATAATCTTTTCCCTAGCATCCTCCGTTTATGAGATATAAGCGAAAATCCCCAAAACAGAATCTTTTCACCCCCTCCCTTCCCGTAGGCATGTAGCTAGGACCGGGGACTTTTAGTATTTTAATTTTTCAGCTCTTGACTAATCCAAAAACATTTCTGAAAAAAACATTTTACAATCTTTCATGTTCTCATGGTATAACACCTTCGTTGACTGGAACTAGAGTAAATTAACATTTTTTTGGTGGACTGCAGTGTATTTTTGGAAAAATCCAAAAATAATTAACGCCTCAGGCCCCAACGTTCGTTGGTCTTAATCTGACGTGTATAATACAACCTACGATCTTTGGATCCCCTAAAATACCCTGTCTAGGGTTTTTGTAAGCTTAGTGGCACTATACAAATGATTTTGAAAATACATAAAAGTATTAGAACATACCTCTTCGTCATTCGTACACGAATTACTTGAATTGTAATGATATAGATAGAGTATTTTATACTCCATTTAACTGCTTTTAATACCTTTTGGACTTTTTTAGAAATCAATTTCCCATTAGGTTTTAGTTTTACAGCAAAGGAACCTCGTCGGTTTGGTTTATTTTAAACATTTACCGGTTTAAAATTTAAATTACAACCAAAAGAGCGTAAAATGTAAATGTAATCTCAAACATTAAGAAAATATTTAAAAACAACAATTATAACTCATAACCCATTTCATTTTATGCTTTATAATGTTATGTTGAATTTTTTAACTTTTCTGAATAATGTAAAGGGCAACGAAATTACAAGAAGTAAATGTTGACATTTAATAATTATTTGAAAGGAGATAAATTTTGACTATATTTATCGGGTTATTGCCCTTTGAATCCTTTCATTATAAATTTAAAGTAATTCAAATTATGCAAATTTTCTCAAAATTACATCGTTGCTCTTTATATTTATTCTAACCTTGCATAAATGATTTATCTTTACAAGTTTATATCTTGAATATTAATAAATATAACAACAACAACAGTAGCAAAAAGGGTAGAAATATTATTTGAGAAATAATTATTGTTCACCATTAAGTTACACATGACCAAAAGAATAGAATTTTTTCTTACAAAAATATTTTCGAAATTATTCAATTTAGGCTTTTGTAAAATCTACAATAATGAGAAATGAAATTGTTCGAAATAACCATTAAGAAAGCTCGAGAGGGTAGAAAATCTGATGAATAATTTTATTCAACTGCTCACTAATTACTTTTCCAAAAATTGAACAGTTTCCAAAATTTACCATAGACACACCTTTAATTTACAGTTCTTCTCCTCGGAAGCAAGAATCTAGATGAGGTGTTGATTGATTCCAGTTCGATATTCGCGACAACCCTTAAAAATAATATAAACGATATTAAAACGCATATTTTAAAGAATAAATAAATTTAAATTTGTTGCTTTTTAAAACCCATCCAATATTTATTTTACAGCATCAAACTGGGTTTTAGAGATATTTTTATTATTTATTATATTCTTTATTATTATTCGAAACAGTATATTTTCAACATTTCCCAATTTCGAACTGAATTAAACACGAATTTGTTGATGTCAAATTTAGTAGCATTAGTCCTTATTAGCGATATCATTAAAATAATTACAATTGCGTAAATCAATCAATAATTTGGAACATTAAATCCAAATATTAACACAGGCTAAAGCAAACTACACTGTTATTAATCAACTTTGAATTATCGTGTATATTTTAGGGCAGTATTGAAAATTTTAATGACTAATGTCATAATGTGGAATGTGGATGTCGTGCAACTACAAAATTATTATAAATCCACTATCGTTATAAACCCTAAAACTGTAAAGTTCCAAAATTAAGGTATTAATTATCTCAAATGCGCTATAAAATTATAATTTATTTGAACAATAAATTGTTTTTATTATGTAAATCATCTGGATCGTGTAACCTTACAAGAATTATTGACTTTGATGTGGGTCACGCCGGATTTTGCTTAAAGCAAATGTAGACAGAAATAGTTATTTGAGTTATTGTTATTCTCCCTTAATTAAGAGGCATTATAATTAGTAAAACACTGTAATTTAGTTTGCTACTTATGCACAATAGTTCGTTATTTTCTTAAAAACAACTTGAACTTGTCTAATTTTTAAACCTTACAATTCTAAATTGTGAATGCAATCTTTAGCGAAATTGCAGCAGTTGATGTTTGTCTTGATTTCCATTTGAGCAAAATTCAAATTATTTTCAGTGACTCTTTCAAAGAGCTTGAACTAACTCAAGTATTTCCTTCAAAGCTCGAGTTAACGTCTTAGATCTGTCTAATCCATATCTAAAAAGCTAATTTTTCCTGCTTTTCTAAGTACTTCTCAATTCTCATACACTCATGGTTAATTTTATTTCTTAAAATAATAACCTCTAATAACCATTTTTTCAGTGCTATGCAGGACTGAAGTGACCCGACGAGCTACCAGGATTTTTCCGGTGTCCCATCAGATTTCCCAGTACTAATGTTTTTCCCAGTCCAGCCCTGGTGCTATGTGTTTATAATCATTCGCTTTAAGATTTCATTTTAAACAAAATGATAAAAAAAAGTGCCCAAGGAGTCTCTGTCACCTCAAACATACTACTTGTAACTTGCCCTAAAACGTTTCCATCTACCAAAATATATAATTTTGGTTAAAAAATATTTAGTATGCCCCTTAGATCAAGTATTAACCAAAGGATAGAGGCAAATCAACAATTTTAGCAACTTGATATAGGTACGATGAATTTCAATGAAATATTTATGGAATGTTCCTGTAAACTAGGGATAAAGGTCGTAGATATAAATGAAGTATATAGCGCTTAAGGGTCTTTGCGTGGTTAACAAGAAGTATGACGGCAAATTCAAAATTACCCTCTAGGATAGTAACTAATTTTAAAACATCAAGGTGTAAGAGTTTATTTTATTATGTAAGGGCACTCGTTCGAAATCGTTTAAAAAAACCTTTGTGTCAAAGAAAAGTTTAATTTACTTTAGTTGTTTGAAAAATTAAATTACAAAAGGAAGTTTTATGACATTATAAACATGCCTTAATTTTAACAACTATGAGCCCTAAAAGGACGTTTTCGTACATACCTACCCTTATTAAAGCTAATTCTTGCTTTAGCCCGAAGTGATACTAAACCAAAAATGCCGTCAAAAAATTACGTTTTAAATCTAAAAATAGTTTACAAAAAGCACGAAAGTAATTTTTAGATGATGCAAACTACTCTTACCCCGGAACCCATTCATCTGCTTCTACACTGCTACGATTTATTTTACATTATTGCGATATAATCCAAACTTTGATAGCCTTTAAGAACATTTTTGGGGCTGCAGGTTTTAATTATAGGTGAATGATCAATCTAGGGCAATAAGCAACCCCTCTACCTCAGATTAAAATTGCGAGTGCGAGGCGAGAACTGCTCATTTCTCGCAAGTGAAGCTCTATAGGCTTCACGCAAATCTTGCAAAATTACGAAAATCTCGCATTCTCGCCTCGCATTCTCACCTTGCAAAAAATTGCAAGATGCGAGGCGAGAAACAATCATTTCTCGCGAGAAATCTCACAAATGAAGCTCTAGAGGCTTCAATCTCGTAAAATTACGAGAATTTCGCATTCTCGCCTCGCAAAAAATTGCGAGATGCGAGGCGAGAAACATTCGTTTTTCGCGAGAAATCTCGCAAGTGAAGCCCTATACCTACTCGTGTTCGACAAGTTTATATTAGCACTAAACGATTAATGATGAAGGAACTAATATAGTTTGGACAAGTCCTTGTAAAATGGAAGAACTCCAGATATTTGAAAAAGAAGTAGCGAGACTTAGGATTAGGATGAAGGTACTAGTGGGAGGACTGGCTTTTAAGCCATTTACACTTAGACCGCTTGATCGGGCCCATTGTGCAACACCTTACCAGAAGCGCCTCCCTCTCCGTCATTCCTCCGGTCGTCCCAACTTTGAGATGAACCCGACCACTTTGGCGATACTGATACTGACCATATCCAGCCAGTAGTTATAACCTTCCCCTTTTACCTCACCACCGCATTCTTACACTTATATTTACAAGGGTGGTTATGGGTGATTATTATGGTTTACTGCTTTCCGGGTAGCAAAACAGTTGGAGACGGTCCAGTTTCAACGATGACAATGGTAAAGAATTTTTACCTACTTTTATGACTTTTCGCACGGGTTTTGACGGGCGCCAGTTGTTTGTGAGAACAACAATAATAAATAGAATTTGCATTAAACAAATTTATTTATAAAACTCTGCAGCTGCGGATCAAACAGACAGAAATATTTACAGACTTAAAAACTAAACTAAAACTACATAAAACAAATAAAAATAAGAGCGAATAAACAGACAGATTAGAATACAGACAAGTAGCCAAACCAAGCATAAAGGGTTACGCGATGGTAATAAAGGCGGTGATGACCCGGTCGCGGAATTTCTCCCGCCTGCGATCTTTACCCTGTACGAACTTTGTCGGCGGATGAGCCATGTTATTTGCTCATCTGACTCCCTGACGGCAGTACACCGGACACACGAGGAATCATTGACCAAGAGCCTCCGTCCCCCACTGGCTATGACCAACGCAATATGATCACCAGGAGTTAACCGGAACCCTGTTACGAGCTATGACCAGCGCAATATGATCACTCGTGACAGAGCTGCTCACGACGGTCAAATTAATTCCAGGTGCGAGCGATGCCAACCCAGCGGAACAGTCGGACGGCAGCGGCGGATCCAGCGGTAACGGCAGTAGCGACAACAGGCGGCAGAACGGACGGTAGCGGCTAACAGACGGCGGCAGCAACGGACGGCAATAGAGACGGCGGCAGCAGTGACTACGGCAGCGATATCTGCAATTAGACATCTGATCCCCGAAGACCAGATGTTCAGGTAGAAATACCCTACTTGTCTGATCCTCGAAGGATGTCTTATGGTCAAGCTGGCTCCCTTTATGTTTGGTTTTAACTAACAATTGACAAGGGTGCGCTAAGAAAAAGCCCTCGTTTATTATTCTTACAAACTAAACCACTTAAAATTAGAACATTTAAAGTGGAAATTTAGGGTAGTAAACAGTTTTCTGTAAAAACGGTAAATTTACTACCCTCGCAAATTTGTATCGTTACATAGTCACCAGAGCATGAGCAATGCCCGTGCTCCGTAGTTTCACTTCCTTGATTACAACCTCTGAATCTAGATCTATCTATTAGTCCCAGAGTGCGGAGGTGTTGGTTTAGCTTACAAAATGTCCTGTAACGATGCCCTTAAGTGTTCGCAGATATGACCGAGACAGGATAACTCGTAGCATTTTGCGTGTCGTGACAAAGGGACTGCAATTGCTGCTTTGTCTTGTTTTTAGCTCGTTTCTTTCGACTAAGCGTGCGGACTACCAGAGTCAGGGTTCCAGTCCATTCGGACAGGTGCGCTATCCCTATCTTGCTAGCTCATCAGCTCTTTCATTCTCTTCGTTACCTTGGTGCCCTTTGAACCAGCAGATTTTAAGAGCATTGCTCATTGAGATGTCTTTTAGTGTTGCAATCCAGTTAGAGACCAAATCCGAAGTTATTCTGTAGCGATTTAAGGCGGCGATGACTATCCGACAATATTTGTATAATCGTTCTGTTACCAGACTATCTTTTATCATTTTGCCACTTTCTAGTATGCTATTAAGTTCAGCTTGGAAAACCGAAATGATTCTACCTAATGGTACAGTGATATTTAGTTCTACAATAGTTCAGGTAAATAGATTCCTGTTCCTGAACCAGATTTAGTTCTTAATCCACCGCTGAAGATATAAATATCAGCAGTACTGAGGTTTCGTGTTGTTAATGAAGTTTATGAACCTTTTGTGAAATATGTATTTGAGGGGAATGAGGTCGGATCTAAGTTTTAGTAGAGGCAGTATTTTAGAATTGGTCTCTATGATGTTCGTGTGACCTGGTACTCCCTCATCTGGTTGTCCACAGCTCTAAATCGCGCAATCTTAGAGCCTACCTTAGTGCCATTTCCTCCACGAGTGAGTTAAGTAGAGGCAGACATAGAAGCACCTACCTACATAGCTGTAGTGGGTGTGGTTCTCATAGCTCCAGTAATTGATAGGCATACCGATCTTTGCACTTGTAGTATTTATTCTTGTTCTGAGCCACTAGACTAGAGCCTCGTAGCTTAGCATTGGTCTGATAATTACAATGTACAGCGAGTGGGTTATTTTAGGAAGAGTCCCCCACGACACTTGCTTTTTCCACTTTTGGAAAACAATTTTGTATAAATCATTGTTTCTGAATTTTTTATACTACTGGGTGTGGTAGGGGCACAGTGTTAAGTCCTCTATGACTACTGTACGTACGTGTATGTTGTTAACTGCCAGCAAAATAAACTAATGAGTTAAATAGGTATTTTAAGAGCTTTAATGGATTAATAAATAGACAACTAGAGGGTGATAAAGCAAGATAGGGGAAGAAGGAGCGAGAGAGATAAAGATTATCCAATATTTTCACAAATGTAATTCAAATTGTACGAAAACACCTTAAAACAAATAAATAGAATTCGAAATTTCGAATATACATGTATCATTTACATAAGGGTGAACGAGCAAGTACAATGTGTCAATTTAATGGCTAGGGGTGAGAAAATAAATTATTAAAGCATGTTTATTTAAATACTGTAATAATAACCACAGGATTTGATGTGCATAGTTTAACGGTAAATTTATTTATTACATTAAACAGAGTAAAAGCTGCCATAAACAATATATTAATATAATTTTGCCTATAACAAAGGCTCGCCAAACAGCTGCGGTTGATACTCTATTCTTGTTTTAACTAATAGCAAAATCAATATATTACAAAATTGCAAAACCGAGTTGAAAAGATGTGTAAAAATAATCAAATTGTGTTATTTTTCAGTTGGTTGATAATGTTTTTTTGTTGTTTCAGGAGAACACCCTGCTGCAATGCAACACGGGGGTCAACTGCGCCTAGAGTATCCCATATCTGCCTGTTTTCTTAGTGTTTTTGTTGCTCTTATGGGACCATAAAGAAAACATGAAACATCAATTTTAGTACCAATCCCCGAACACATTTCTTTTGTAAAAATTGAAAAACAAAAAACAATTTTATTAACCGAATAAGGTGATTCAAGTGTTAAACTTTAAAAGAGTTCATAATATATTAGTTTATTTAATAATATGTTGTTGTACGTTAATAAGTTAAAAAATTGTGCATCTTTATTCGAGTGTAAAAAAATACCTAAAAATTTAAGATTCGTCATTAAAAACAGTTGTGGTTGTGAAAGAGAGTAGAAGATTTAATTTAAAACTGCTAAACGGCGATTTTATTTTAAAAAAAATTTTAAAGTTCAGTGATCTGCAAAACAAAATTTCGTTAACGCAAATTAACAAAAATTTTAATTTTAATTTCAGGTAAATAAAACATAAATAAATTTTTTTCTTGTGTATTGTAGTACGTAAACAAAGCTTTCGGTTTTCTAATTAAACTACCCGGAAAAGTTTTGTATGAAAGGTTAAATTGCTTGAATTTTTAGGTCAGTAATTGAATTCGTTTAATTTAATCGATTTCAACAAGAAAGAAGATTTAAAGTGCTTTACACGTTCAGTCGTCGAAAGAATAAGCTAAAAATGGATTTAAATTTAAAATTAGTTTTTTACATTTTCTTTACTATTTTTTTCGTTAAATTTTACTTTGTCTTTTCAAGTCTTCATTGTTCGTTTTTAATCTTGTTTCAATTTTAATTTATATTTACTTTAAACTTTAATTAATTCTAATGGTTTTGGAACTGTAAAATAATTATTTTTTAAAGAACAAATTTATTAAAATGTATCTGAAAAAATCGGGGTTTTGCTTAATTATGTAAATATAACAATTTGAAATTATAATTTACCTAAAAGCCTTTTACTGAAATAATTATTTTTCCATTGTAACTACAATATTAAAAATAATTGAAGTTTATAGAGGAAAATGGTTAATGAATTTCAGAATAATCCCAGAAATTATGATGGACGAACATGGTCATTTTAAAGATACAAAAGGTTTTATGAATGGCAACTTGTTCGTATAAAATCAACCTATAACTATACTTTTGACCAGGCCTTTATGTTCAGTTGTTCAGCTCTAAAAAAAGGTGTACAATGGCGAGTAAAGTTTCAAATAAATTCATTCCATTGACATCGATTTTTCTGTTTCTAATTTAAAGCTTTTCAATAAAAATGCTTTTAAATCTCACTTTTTAACAAAATTTAGCAATTTAGTCTCTGCCATTGACTATTTTTAAGAGTATCCATTTCAAAAAAATTTAATTTTTTTTGAAATTGTTTCTTACAACTGCTCTCCTCAGAGTGTCCTAGATTTCAATACAATTAATGGATTTAAAAATTTTTTTTCTATTTCAGTACGTTAAGAAGCCTATAAGAATACTGTTTTGACGTCATAATAGTACGCTTATAGAGTCTATAACAGCACTGTTTCTAGGGAATTTTTTTCAATGTGCAGCACTGCATGTTGACAGATGAATTATATTTGACAGTTATAAAATTAATTTCATTGGACAGATTAAACTAACTTTCAAACACGAACGTCAAACTTTAGAATAAGTACTGCCAACATAAATAAATTTAGGCATCAAAATCCCAAAAACTATGTTTTGACGTAATTTTAATACCATTTTTATAAAATAATGCAGCGAAATAGAAAAAATAGTATAAAAAACACGTTTCATTAGGCCCTTAACGCATTCGTCCCTTTAGAAAACGCGCGCTGCGCGCTTGTTTTCTAAACTTTGGACTCATACGTTAAGAAGATGCCTAATGATACTTGTTTTTTAATATACTATTATAACATTCTCCATACTGTTTCTCCTTGTTTATCGCTCTGAAAGTGCAGGTTTTTCCATTTCTCGCAAGTTTTTTACTCGTCTAACTTAATTTTTCGAATTTTCTTTTATCTATGACCAGTTGATGCTATTCAATCTTCTGCTTGCAATTCTTTCTGTACTTTTTCTAAGCTCTCTAGTTTCATGGTTTGAAAGACCTCTACACTTACAAATAATTAAAATTTTGTAAGAAGTCTTAGAAGTGAGAAAAGTAGTGAGGTTGATCTTTAACCGATGTTAGAAGCGTTTATTCTTTTATTTTTGTGCAAGTCGTAAATGCAAATATTTTTCAGTGGTTGTGCTTAATCTATTAATCATTGTAGCGTGTTATAAATAATCTAATAATAATAATGTTATGTTTCTTGCTATTTTACTTCGAAACTTTTAAATTTTTGATTCTCTTGGCATACCACCAATATTTATAAACTTTAAGTTTTTATTCCGATTTCTTCTGATTTGAGTGCTGTACGTTGTATTAAAGGCAACATAAATTACTATGCTTCGATATAAAACCTATTTCTAGAAAATTCTTACCCTTACAGTGATAAATAATCAGAAATGATTACATTTTAAACTGTTAACCAATAAAAAGTGGTTAAAAAAAATATTATTGAATCATTGAATTTATTTTAACTATGATTCAATGATTTTGAAGGCAAAGATGGAAAATATATTTTTTGATTACATAAAATACGAGGGCGTACCTAAAAAAGAATCCTTCAGCAGTCTTGTTACGCATTGTTTAACAACTTCTTTGAGTTGAGATTTCCTGAGATGCATTTTTAAATCAGAAGAAGTTTGGTTTTTGAGGCCTGCCAAATTGTTGCTTTTTAGTAAAGAATCTAGAGTCCCAATCAAATAGTTCGAATGGGATCTGCGCCAAGTAACCAACTCGTGAAGTGTCGCTGATACTGACCAAATTAGGCCAATTTTTGGAGGTTGTCAAAGTGGTTCTTTTCACTTAAGTATTGAGATTGGAAATCCAAAAGTTAGAATAGGATTTCCGCCAATTAGCGCAGTAACCAACTCGCCAGGACTTTTATTTCCTTCCTTGTCCTTGATAACACTTAGTCCTTGAATATAAAAGGTACTAGATAGTGAAGTGTCGCTGATACTGACCAAATTAGGCCAATTTTTTGAGGCTGTCAATGTTTCAGTTAAGTGGCAATCAAAAAGTTGAAACCGGCTTTGAGCCAATTGGAGTAGTAACCAACTCGTCAGGTCTTTCATTTCTCTCCTTGTCTCCTGTTCCTCCAGGAGGGCTTTAGAGTGTCCCTGTCCAGGAGATTCCCTCCAGTGTTTAATATGCCACTTCCCTAGAAGTGACTTTATTTCTCTCTTTGCCGTTTCATAAGAAATGCCAAGGGCGGGTTCTGGTCCAATGGGTCTTATTTTGCTGCCCTCTTTGGCCAGATCGTTCGCTTTCTCGTTCCCTGGTATGTTGGCATGAGCTGGAACCCATACCAAGTTGACGAAATTTGTCTCCGCTAGCGCATTCAGTCTGCGGATGCAGTCCGTTACTACCTCACCTCACAAGCGTTCAGCGCTTTTAAGGCTGCTTGGCTGTCAGATACTACGAAGATTCTTTGATTGTGATATCCTCTATCTAACAGCATTTGCGCACATGTTGAGATGGCATAAATTTCTGCTTGGAAGACGGTTACGTGCTCCCCGAGGCTTAAGGTTACCCCCTGCCTCAGGTTGCCGTCCCCGATAATTCCAGCTCCTGTACCTGTTGGGTTTTTGGAGCCGTCTGTGTAGAATACAAGTCCATTCATTTTTACTGCCTTGCATTCCCATTCTTCCCTTGTCGGAATTTTAATTTCGTAGGTTTTTTCGATGGTATATGCTTTGGTTGTTTTGTCAGACACCATACTAAGTATGGAATGTTCTTCCATCTCTCTTAGGATTGAGGCATGTCCTTGCCCGTTTCTTCCTAAGGAGGAGTGAGTTCCAAAGGTACTAGAGAGTGGAGTGTTGCTGATATTGACCATATTAGCCCAATTTTTTGAGGTTGTCAAAGTAGTTCTTTTCAGTTAAGTGGTAATCAAAAAGTTGGAATGGAATTTGAGTCAATTGGCGTAGTAACCAACGCGTCAGGTCTTTCATTTCCTTTCTTGTCATTGTTAACACTTAGTCCTTAAACCTAAAGGTACTAGATAGTAAAGTGTTGCTGATACTGACCATATTAGGCCAATTTTTTGAGGCTGTCAAAGTGGCTCTTTTCAGTTAAGTGGGAATCAAAAAGTTAGAATGGGATTTGAACCAATTGGCGTAGTAACCAACTCGTCAGGTCTTTCATTTCCTTCCTTGTCATTGTTAACACTTAGTCCTTGAACCTAAAGGTACAAGAGAGTGAAGTGTCGCTGATACTGACCATATTAGGCTGTCAAAGTTGTTCTTTTCAGTTAAGTATTGAGAGTGACAAACAAAAAGTTAAAATGGAATTTGCCAACTCGTCAGTTATTTCATTTCTCTTCTTGTCCTTGTTAACGCTTAGTCCTTGATCCTAAAGGTACTAGATAGTGAAATGTCGCTGATACTGTCCATATTAGGTCATTTAAGTATTCAGAGTGCCAATAAAAAAGTTAGCATATGTCTGCTCGTCAGCTGTTTCATTTCCCTCGTTTGCTTGATTCACTTTAGCCCTGCATCACATGTAGATATTCGATTTAAATCATTGACGATTTTTAGCACTTCAGCAAATATTTTCTGTCTATCAGTATCTGAATATTAGGTTAACAGTTTCGATCTCCATAATTTTTCGATCATCAACAGGATCGTTGTTATTTCTTCTTATGTTGCAAAGTTTATTACATTCTGTTATAAAATATTTGACAGTAATCACTTGATAACTAACAGTAGCTGCACACTGATTGTAGTAGTTTATCAAAAATGTGTTTGTGGATGTCAGCTAGATATGCCTTTTCTCTTAGTCTGAATAACATCACTTGATCTTTTTTCTTTGGTTCTCGTGAGAGATCCAAATTTTTGGAAAAGTTTGCTCGAAGCTTTTTGTTTGACTTTATACAATACAGTTCATTTCCCATTGCTCATAAATAGTATGCTTGGTATGAGCATTTTGTTAAGTCATTAGGGTCGTTGATTGTGTGGATATTGAACTCAGATGATGTGATGACTATTTTACAGCGTCATCATCTTCCTCGTTATCGGTAATATTGATGCCTTATTTTATTGATCAGATCACTGTACTGTACAGGAGGAAAGTAAATTTTCATATTTGCCTAATTATTTTTTTTAATTCGACTATACTATTTGTCCACAAAGTAGACAGTTGTGTCATTTATAGAATGAAGACTAGATTGCATCAAGACTTTTCGGTACAGCATTATGAACAATCGTTCGTGCTCGGATACATTTTTAGTACTAAGCTTCTATCAAATTATAGTAAAGTACGTTATTCTATTAAAGCGGCACGTGTTTGTTACATCTGTCTCAATAGAAGCCGGTCTATAGTTAGCTAAAGCTTGTGAACACATATTAGGAATGAGTTACTCTCTATAATTGTGAGACTGGAGTATAAGTATTCCTAATACCAGCGAACTTGGCAAAAACAACTATTTTCAATATTATTTAATTATTTATACATGGCTAGCTTAACAAATGACTTTTACCAAGTTAAATAACATAAAACAGTAGCCTACAACTATAAGAACATTGAACAAAATACATTCATAGGCAATTATAATCTATAGGAATTTACAGGCTTCTGTAATCAAAGACAATACACTATACAGTATACATTACTGTATGGATTTTGCTGTAATATTAGTCTATAAAACTTGAACTTAACCACTCAATTACCGCAAATAGATAATTATTTTAATTTCATTTGCTAGAACTAGAACTAGAAATTATTATGAAAATAAGTTTTTGTTCTCCGGATGAGATTAAAATTTAGTGGTGTGTTTCATTTTGAATGAAATACCATGTTATTATTAGTTGGAGAATTGTTTAAATGGACAAAGTTGCCCAATTTTAATAGTTTGAATACGCAGTTAGTTGACTGTTAAGAGAAATCTTTAACAAAAGAGTTAGATAAAATTAAATTAGTTTTTTTCTTCTAAACGAAGATTAGAAGAAGATATACTACAATTACAAGTAAAATAAATATCTTAAATAGTTCTCATTTAATTATTATTGTAAGGGTAAATATACGCATTTAATTATTCAAAATTAACCCTAAAGGAGTTTTTGTTTCTTACATCCAACTTCTTTTACTTTTCTAATAAATTTTAATTACTCAACTTGTTTGTACAAGGTTTTGGTCTTTTGAATATTTCAACGCCTACCCTTTGGCACAACAAGGCACTATTATACCTATAATATTTTTTAACGCATCTCTTGATTTGTAAAATTTTGTTAAATATTTTCGTTACAAATTGTTTACCTTCTTTTAAATGTTATCTTTTTCAATCTGCTTCAATGTTAAGCAAAAGTCACATCGTCTACTAGAATAAATTTCTACATTTTTAGATATTCTTAAAACGTACCAGTACCATTTCTTTAGGAAAACGTAATTGGAAATTCGTTTATGAGACGAACATATGAACAATCAACTTTAAAGTTTATCTTCGGGATTTAGTCAACTTTTGTAACTTAATATGTAACAACCGTGATAGTCAAGAATAAAAATTTTAACAAACGGTAAAATATTATTGTAACTGGTCCACTGTATTTAAACATTTTACAATATGTTCATATTCACTTATTATTCGCCCTGATTTCTTGCATCTACAACCTGTTGCTTAATCAGTTTTATAAGTCATTTAATATAAACTTCAGGAGTTTAAAACAGAACCGCAAACTGTGGTTGCATAACATTTCAATTACAATCGGTGGCTCTTTTTTATATCTATTGCTTTCGCTAATAATTTATAGAATCACTAATAACATAAGTTTGGATTTAAATTATAACCACGTAACTAAATGAGCATCTGATTGACTATGCCTGCAATTGAAAGATATATTAAATTGTGAGTTATTCCACAATTAAATCAATAAATAATTAACGCACTGAAATTGTTAAATGATGATCACCACTTCGTGTGGAACGTTTCCTACTTATTTTTAATAAGTTCAGTTTCAGTCCCCATTATATCATACAGTTATCCAGTTCTTTCATACCTTTGATATATTTGCTAGAGCTAGTATACAGCGAAGATGCTCGTGGTGGTACATGAGCTATGAACTACGATGATGAACTAATATTCTATTCTGGTTCTCAAAATGTAAACTTTTTTTTAAGAGCCAAAAGTTTCAGATCAGTTCTAAGTCGCAAAGAGCAGAAAGGAAATGTTTAACAAACTTACCATAATTATTTTTAGCCTTTAGCACCTACGCCTTTATCCTGATATGACACTAGAAGAAAAGAAAAGCTGTAATAATTTCAATATAAAAAGAAAACATTAGTTAATTAACGTGTACATTTAAATTTAAATAACTATAACATTTAGTTGCTATTAAGACAGATACAAGGACCCTATAGACCTGTAGACGAATATTCGGCAAAACTTGGGGACTGACACCCCAGTTGACTTTTATTGGATATATATATTGTAATGGTAACATATGCAGATTTTGAGTGGTGGACAAAAACACGAACACAAACTAGTCTAAATCCAAAAATTTGCCTGCCTAGGAATTACTGGAGCAATGCGTATTACGCCTACAGCAGCAATGGAAACAATGCTGAACCTCCCACCCTTACATCTGATGGTGAAAGCCAAAGCTTTAATTAAGGCTTTACTGACTAAAACCTCCCTCCTCCATAGAGATCCTCAATCCTAAGAGAGATGGAAGAACACTCCATACTTAACTTAAGTATGGTGTCTGACAGAATCACCAAAGCATATATCATTGAAAAAAACTACGGCATTAACATTCCGACAAGGGAAGAATAGGAATGCAAGACAGTGAAAATGAATCGACTCGTATTCTACACAGACGGCTCTAAAAACCCAACAGGATCTGGAATCATCGGGGACGGCAACTTGAGGCAAGAGGTAATCTTAAGCCTCGGGGAGTAGGCTATAACAACCAAAGAACCTTCGTAGTATTTGACAGCCAAGCAGCCCGCAAGACGCTGAACGACTTTGAGGTGAGGTCCGAACTAGTAACGGACTAGCGGGGGAAAATTTTGTCACCCTGGTATGGATGCCAGTTCATGCCAAAATACCAGGGAACGAGAAAGCGGTTGGTCTGGACAAAAAAGGCAGCAAAATAAGCCCCATTGGACCAGAACCAACCTATGGCATTCCATATGAAATGTTAAAGAGAGCAATAAAGTCACATCTGGTAAAATGGCATTTTGAACTCTGGAGGGAAACTCCTGGACAGAGACATTCTAAAGCCCTACTGGAAAACCCTCTGACAAAAGAACTCGCTCTCTACTCAGAATGAGCAGAGATAAACTACAACTGGCAACGGCAATAATAATGGGCCATTGTCAGCTCAAAAAACACCTGCATACAATGAGACTAAAAGAAGGCCCACTATGCAGAGGATGTTCAGAGGAGGATGACACTCCAAATCATCTTCTGCTACACTGTGAGGCTTTCACAAGAAATAGTTACAGCATTCTTGGGAAAGAGAGGATTCTCCAAAGAGAACTGTTTAACTTATCACTAGGGAAAATTCTGGACTTTATCAAAAGCACAGAACTCCCATAAGGGAAGGCCAAATCCGAGTCCCACAATAGATCTAAGAGTTGGCAATGCTAGGAACCACTAGGGACCAGCCTCTTATTATTAAGACAGATGACGTAGGTCAAACAACCAAAATTTTCTATAGAATTGACTGATCCAAATTGGGCCTCCACTCTGAGCTGATGTTAAGAGATAGGAGTGTTTTTTTGGAAAAGTTACTGAAAAGTTAGCTGAAAAAATTTCAGATAGTCTGTACAGGGTTTTAAAAATCAGTTTATACTCCTATTATGGTATTTGACGTCTAAATTAGCACTTATTGCTATATAAAGTACCAATTCACTTGATACGTGAACCAGCTTTAGTATCACAGTTAACATTAAAAGAGTTTGTGAGTTTTTAAATTTAAATTTAGAAAGGGTTTCATTACTTTAATTTGACATGTTTTAAACATTTAACAAATTAGGGCACGTAGTTGCAAACTTTTAAGTTAATTTAAAAAAAAAGAGAAGTCTTAAACGTAGTTCTCAATGGCAGAAAGGTCACAAAGATTTTAACTCCACTATTTTCTGTTTTTCAAATTTACCTACAACTAACGAAATGTTTACGAATTTTACACATTTTGACAAACTTAGTATAAACTGTAAAGGGGAAATTCCGGAATAAGGAGTAACGATGTAACAGACGCCGTCACTCGCTGTGGTGGATTATAAAAGCTATCACTCTTACACAGTGTCACTAAATCATCAAAAATGGTATCTCCAACTTGTAACGAAATCTTAACAGTATACGATGATGCTATGTAAGACTGGGAATATCTGAAAACATGGCTGATTATCCCAAAGAGACAGATAAACTATTTCATGGCCAAAAATCCACAAGTGTAATTAAACAAACGTAATTAAAGATAATGACCCTAAAGTCCAAACTAATTTTTAATATCAAACTGTGGGAAATTACCTACTAAATCTAAAGATAGCAAAGTCTAAAATTCAAATTTTTATGCGATACGACTGATACGACCTATTAGCAATAAGGTGTCAATGTAAAAAGAAACTTTTGCGCAAACTATTGCTAGTATTTTCTTAAGAAAAGTGTTCGACACATTTGACAGTTTATTGAATTTTCAATACAAAAAAAGAGGTTTTGTGCGACTGAGCCAATAACAAATATTGAATTATTGCTCGAATTTAGGCCTAGTCATTTGAAGCATAAATAAGTTAAAATTAAATTCAATTATCGATACAATTTGCACAGTATTGACTTTTTGTAGAAAATGTATTTTTTGAATTTTATACTAATATCTTTTCCCTATCTTTTAAAACGCCATTGACGTTAGTTCGTGACTTTGTGATAAAGGTATTGGGGTTAGCACTATTATTATTACCCAATATTAGTTCATCTAACATGATCGAACCTTGCAGATGTTTTCTGAATTACATTTTAGATTTTATTTCTCCGATCTGATGATGTTGACCTCTTTGTATCAGTGTAACACCGATCCTACCACCCTGACTAGCTTAGTGGGGGGATTCGTAGCTAATAAAATACAGATATGTTGTAGATAACAAAATAAAACGTTTATTCAATCGTACTCGAACAATAAAAAAACATTCAGTAAAGGAAAAAATAAAGTATTACTCAACTAACACACACTAGAATTCTGTATGGGATAACTCAGCTCTCCTCTTCGCATATCAGGTCCCGAGTTCTCTCACGAAGAGAGATCACAGGGTCCTGATGGTTGAAAGAACCAGATCCCGAGTCTTCTCATGAACAGAGATCACAGGGTCCTGATGGAGGAACAATAGCTTCGTTTACCAGATACCAAGTCATCTCACGAAGATAGGTCACAAGGTCCTGATGGTTGAAGCAAAAGAAAATGAAAATCACCAGATCCCGAGTCCTCTCACGAAGAGAGGTCACAGGGTACTGATGAAACAAGGAACTTCGTGCACCAGATCCAGAGTCCTCTCACGAAGAGAGGCCACAGGGTCCAGATGAAACAAGGGAGTTTCCTTCACCAAATCCCGAGTCCTCTTACGAAGGGAGATCACAATAGAGAAAAAATGACAGGTAACTGCTTTAAGCGATACAAAATTTCTAGGATGCTGTAATACTATCCAGCATCCGGATAGAATTCTGCGTCATTACATCAGTCTTCTGGTTCTCTCTTGTCCTATATTCGATACATACAGGACTGTATTAACCTATAAGCAAACTAAACACCAGTTTAAGGCATCACAGAAAAGGAGCCACTACGCGAACCGAACGCAGATATTTGTCAAATACTACAGTAACGATGACATTATTAGCAGAAAACATCATTTGAACTTTCAAAACCAATCTGTAATCCTAATCAGTTACTACATAATGGAGTTGTTTTAGACTAAAACCAGCATAAACTGAGAGAAACGCACTCATTAAATGAATTTTGAGTCGCAAGCACTTTTAAGAATCTTAAGAAATTGATTTTATTCAAGAAAGGTCTGAATTCCTTTAAAAGAATACGGAGGGCGTCCCCCTCCCTCCTCAAGAGCAGGAGTAAGTTGGAGTAAATTAGTGCAAGACAAACGAACAGACCTAGAATGTAGTTTTGATACTTAACAAGGTCATGTGACATTCGCTCACGCTTACTGTCAATTGGTGTTGACAGTAAGTTCAATTTTAATGACCATTACTTGTCAAATTTGGCAACTCAAATACTTTTAACTTGTAGTGTATTTTAAGTAGATCGTAGTAGTGAGCCCCTCACTCTGTCCGTCGTTTTTTTTTTAATTTAGGCTTATCTCTAGGATCTTTAAGGTTAGATCTACTCTCGAACCTTTAGAGTTCCTAAGATGCCTAGAAGTCGTTCAATAATTCGGTCGTTACGGGATTAGTTAGGAATAGTTACCGTCCAGTTTTTTCCCGGAAGTTTTAAATGTAATTCAGATTTTGCTATGGATATTTAAGGTTTTCTGATTATTTTATGTTACCTATCCTGTTACAGTTTCAAATTCCATATCTAGTGCCCCTCAGCTCCACGAATGTGCCCGGTGCTCGGCGCCTCCACCATATGTCACGACTGGGGGTTAGTCATGACCTCTGGAGTCCAGAATCTCCAGAGTGTACCGAGATTAAGATAATAAACAATGCTGAAATTATTAATTTATTTAAAAACGTTCTCTTACTCAAATATTAGCTTTATAATCCAATCACAACACATGATGATTATAATCTCGCTCCTTAATTATTACAAAGTACGAAACCGACAAACGTTTCGCGTTCCCGAATTGTCCGACTGACAATTATCAACCGCCAAGTATCAACTGACTTAAAAACCTACTTTCGGGCCTTTTATTAACTTCTCGCACGCGCCAACTAAAATCGCTAAAACTGTCGATTTATGCTGTATCCCACATATTTTTTCTACATTAAATTCTTGTACTACTACTTAATATTAATAATTGCATCAAATAATTTGCTTAATATTTCTACGCGTGACAATACTTTCCAAATATACAAATGTTTATAAGATCGACAGTTTGGGCTAAGTGTTGAAGAATCATTCAGCCTGTGAGAACATTTCTATTTATTAAAATTTCAAATGATTAAGGCCTTTAGTGATCTAAATTTGGACCTGTATTATATACACCATACACCTGTCGTTGTAATAATTTCTTCTGTTCCCTTCGTGTTCTTCTTTAGCATCGTGTCCGGTATTTTAATTTTTAACCCGCTCGAAATAACATTCGTCGATCGTACAGATTTATCTCATTCTGTTGTTCCTAGTCGTGTTCCACTAGGGACACATAATAGAGTATGGTTTTGTAACGTATCTACTGCACATCTTGGATATTACGATGGATATTAACGTTTCTACGATGTGGACCATTTTTAAATAAAAAAATCTTAAACTTTTTTCGGTATTATTTTTGAATAATTAAACATGAGACCTTTTTCAATTTTCATTGAGATCGAGAGGTTCATTCATCCAATTAATTAAATTGTAGTTGTATTTATTTAAAAAGGAATTTTTTTTCTATAAAATGCTTTGATATTATTAATTTGTTCGTTCTTCTTGTATAGGTACGTATTTATTAAATTAAATAGGTTTCTCATAAAGCATGGCATAATGTTAGAAAGCAGCAAATATTTGAACTTTTCATTTAAATTGATATAAAATTGTTTGTCAAGTTGAACATTTAATAAGCATTAAAATATTCAACTGTAAAAGTAAACGAGAAATTTCACTAAAACTTTAAGAATACCCCTGATAAAACCAATTTACCAAACTTTTTAGATTAATTTTAGGTGGTGTTCGTCAAACAGCGTCAAATACACATTTGAACTAAAGCCTCTACGCTCATATAATCCCGTATTCCAAAACATTGAGCAAGACTTTTCTATTCGTTCAATAAAACTCGCACAGAAATCACACATTTGAGCTTTTGAGTTTCCAAACTTATATTTGCTTAACTTAAATTAGATGTACTTGTATAAGGATTTCGAGGTGTAAGTAATTTCAAATATTTACTCAGGATCAAATATAGTGATCAAAATGAAGAAATTTAAATTGGGGAAAAATTAAAATCAAATATTGTTCTTTTGTTTCAATTTCCCTGTTTATAAATTAATCTTTTTCTTTCTTTTGCGTAAAACTTTGTAACGACCATGATGTCGATAGCCTAATGTTTAAAGGCCTCTGTGTAAATTTGTATTACAACAATATTTGTAAGTACAATTTTGGAGATGCTCCAAATTTAATGCAAATTTATTAGTTAGCAAAGTTAATTAATATTTATATCAATATAAATATTATAATAACTTTCTAGATAAAATGATAGAGGTATAAATTTCGTAAGCTTCGGCTTACCATAAATTACATAAGATTCGTAATTCTACAATAAACAAACTTATAGGCTTAAAACGATAAAAAAGAAACATTTAAATTGAAAAATTTTTCTATTCGAACACAAAAACTTCCTTAACGACGGTTTATCACATCTACCGACCTAAACACTACTTGTGACTTGCTTATGTAGGATTTTGTAAAGCGGAAAGGCTACAAAGCAGTCCCAGAAAAGCGAAAATAGGGGATATCTAAAAACAAAAGATTAACAAGAGTGGAGGGTTTATTCAACGCGTTCTCAATAACACGTGTGTGTACTTATTTAACACAAAAAAAAGACAATCGAAAAACGGGAGCTTTGATTAGAAAAAATCTTTTTTGTTCAAATATTAAATTTTCGAATTTTCGACCTTTCAAACCACTTTTCTATTTGGATTAAATGATAAATTATTACTCAGAAACTAATTTTTAATTTATGTGTCTAAATTAATCCTAAAGAAGAGAAGTGTAACTTTTTATAGCAAGTCAAGTTTAGCGGACGAGCCGAAGGCGAGTCAAACAAATACTGACGAGCTACAGAAAGTTCAACCCATGACAGTATGACTATTAATTTATTTTTACTTCTTTACAGAGGAAAGGCATCGTCCTACGAGAATATTCGTTGGTTCGTCTACAAAAAAAAACAACTGCGTGAAAAGTACATGTCCACTGTACCTGGCTGATTTTGACTATAATCAAAGAAAAATAATTATTAACTTAAAAATCAGCCAAGTACATCTTTTTTAATCATATTTTATATTGTGTAAAATATTTCTTTAGTCAATTTTGTTACTGATTAAAATTTTAAAAATACTAATTGTTGCTAATTATCTTGTAAATACCTAGAACACTATTTTAATTTTTAAATAATGTTAATTAATGTATGATAGTACATGATTGTATATAAAATGAAATTTATCTAAGCATAACACATCTACTTTAGTATTAATGTAATTTATTTCAATAATTAAACGATTATTTATTACATTTTCTATTTTTTGTTTTCTATAAACAAATTCATCTAGAGTGTGAACGTTTAAATACAGCGTTACAAATAATTTAATTTTATTACACAACTTGTTGAAGTTTAACTACTGATATAGTGATATGGCATAAAGTTGGTATCCAACGAATTAGTTGCATGTATGTAGTTAATTGTAGAGTAAATTATACGAGCATAGTAAATAAACTTTAACTTTCCTCAACAATAAATCTCAAACTGCGGTTTTCTAGTTTTATGTAATATGCAACGTTACTGAAACTGTGTACCACAACCAGCCAGGTGAAGAAATCAAATTAGTCGAGTTTGCAGTTGATTTCATTCAACAGTTATGCACTTCTGTGAGTTGTCTTATTAGATAAGTTATGAAACAAAAGGGATGTAGAACTTCTACCATTATAATGTACCACCCCTCCTGACTATGACTTTAGTTTGCATGTGCAATATGCTAATCCTCCCAAAGAGCTAGAAACGTAAACTTGTGAACTTGATACCTTAACATGATCGAGGTTTTTTGAACTTGGACACTCTCAGGTAAAGAAGTCCTTCTAGATAAAATTTTATGAGCATAAAATGCTACGTTATCAAATTTTCGATTTAGCCACCAACCAAATACATCATTAGACACATCTGGCCATCCTGGTGAATCCATACCACAAACCACTTGAACGAAAAGCAACGAAAAAAACGACTTACCCTTTGGTGGGTAAGTATTGAAGATACAAAATGTGACATATGTTTCTACTATATTTAGGGTCAAAAAGGCTTCATTGCTAAGATACAAGATGCCAAACTCCTACCATTACCCTTAACTAAGACTTTCGTTTGACTATGCAATATTTTAAAACGCCCAAATAGCAACAAACGTGAACTGCTCAATTTGAAATCGCACTATTAGTCTTGGGGCCTGTAACAGAAAAAAGGGGGTGATCGTATTCAGGTCCATCTTTTGGAAATAAGCTATTTGAGTACCAGCGGACACGAAAATCTGGTTGGCTTCCACAGGCAGTGGCTTAAGCCCTCAGGATCCTTCAATGAAATTCTTAAAGAAGGAAAAAAGTAAGAAATATGACAGCATTCGGGATGCAACTTTGACATTTTATCGTTCTTATAAAAAAAATCGACCAAAAAAATTGGCTGCCTTCTACAATGTCTCTGAGAGCGTGGCAGCTGGACTGAAATTAACGTCTTTATGCTACACACCTGCAAATACTAACTCGTGACTCATAAGCGGTATTTGAGTTGTCCACTGCCAAAGTAACTACTTTTTACATAAAAAGTAAGATTTTACTTTGCCATCCCTCTCAGGTGGGTTTCCCGCCTTCCTCACCAATTAGAAATTTATTATTAACAGTCCTGAGGCCTTAAGCCACTGCCTGTGGAAGCCAACCAGATTTTCGTGTTCGCTGGCACTCAAATAGCTTATTCCCAAAAGATGGGCCTGAATACGATCACCCCCTTTTTTCTGTTACAGGCCCCAGGACTATATACTAAATTCAAGGAGACGAGATAGTGTTGCATGCGATGTTCACGTGCACGTGCAAGTTCTCACGAGCGCGGTTTTACGTAAACTTAAATTAAATACGGTGTAAATTTTTCAAAAATTATTAATAACAGCCGGTTTCATAATAATTCCCTAAAAGCTCCTTTAGTTAAAGTTGTCTCAATCATTTACTTATTTATAATCGATTACATTTTTCCTGTAATCGTCCCAGCTCTAATTGCCACTATAGTATGAGCTATCCGCATCAACGCAGTTAGGTAACCATGCAACAAGCTTAAAATAAGTTTATACGTTAGAACCAATCACAGCGCTAAATAGAAGTGTTCACGTGCACAACACGCGGGTTGTTTGTTTACATTCACTATCTCGTCTCCTTGAATAAAGTATAGGCACAAATTTATTGAACTTGGACACTTTATAGATAACTAACCCATTTCGGGCAAACTTTTATGAGCATAATATGCTACATTATCAAATTTTTCATTTATGCCATTAACCACAATATATTAGTCAATGTATTTGGTCATCCTGGAGACTCCACACCAGAGGTCACTTGTATGAAAAACTCTTGGTTGGTAAGTATAGAAGATAGCGAATGCGACAAACCTTCTTACTAAACTTTGGTTCAAAACGGCTTCATTACTAAGATACAGGATGTCATACTCCTACTATCACATGTAAAACCCTTGACTAAGGCTTTCGTTTGCTTATGCAATATTCTAAAACGCTCAAAAATCAATAAACCTCAACTGCCCATTTTAAAATTTTACTAGGAACAAATTTTTTTAATTTGGACACTTTTTAGGTTACTAAGCCCTTTTGGGCCATCTTTTATGAGCATAATATGCTACATTATCAAATTTTTCACTTATGTCAGCAACCACAATACATTAGTCGATGTATCTGGCCATCCTGGAAACTTCACACCACAGGTCACTTGTATGAAAAACTTTTGGTGGGTAAGTATAGAAGATACCGAATGCGACAAATATTCTTACTAAACTATGGTTCAAAGCGGCTTTATTTATAAGACACAGGATGTCATAATCCTACTATCACATGTAAAACCCTTGACTAAGGCTTTCGGTTGCTTATGCAATATTCTACAACGCTCAAAAAGCAATAAACGTCAACTGATCAATTTAAAATTTTACTACGTACAAACTTTTTGAACTTGGACACTTTGTAGGCAACTAAGCCCTTTTGGGCAAACTTTTATGAGCATAATATGCTACATTATCAAATTTTTCATTTATGCCATTAACCACAATAGATTAGTCAATGTATTTGGTCATCCTGGAGACTCCACACCACAGGTCACTTGAATGAAAAACTCTTGGTTGGTAAGTTAAGAAGATACCGAATGCGACAAACCTTCTTACTAAACTTTGGTTTAAAACGGCTTCATTACTAAGATACAGGATGTCATACTTCTACTATCACATGTAAAACCCTTGACTAAGGCTTTCGGTTGCTTATGCAATATTCTACAACGCTCAAAAAGCAATAAACGTCAACTGCTCAATTTGAAATTTTACTACGAACAAATTTTTAGAACTTGGATACTTTGTAGGTAACTAAGCCCTTTTGCGCAAACCTTTATGAGCATAATATGCTACATTATCAAATTTATGCCATTAACCACAATACATTAGTCAATGTATTTGGCCATCCTGGAGACTCCATACCACATGTCACTTGTATGAAAAACTTTTGGTGGGTAAGTATAGAAGATGCCGAATGCGACAAATCTTCTTACTAAACTTTGGTTCAAAACGGCTTGATTACTAAGATACAGGATGTCAAACTTGTACCGTCAGACGTGTCACCCTTGACTAAGGCTTTACTTTGCCTACGGTACGTTCTAAAACGTTCAAATAGCTATAAATATGAACTTTTCAATTTCAATGTGAATTTTTTCGAGATAGGGATTTAACACGGGGTTTGTGCGCCCGAACTTTTGTTGCTATTCTACTGTTATCTTACTAGAAACAAATTTTTTGAACTTGTACACTCTGTAGGTAACGAAGGCTTTACGATATTTTCTACACCCTAACATCGTAACATTAGTCACCATAATACCCTCTAACAGCACCTTGATAGATAACTTTATTTTCCAATGTACGAAAGCAATGTTTCCAAGAGAAGTATCAGTTACCAGTCAAATGTTTGCTGCACAAAACCACAATTTTGAAAACTTAATGTAATTACTATACTTCGACGTTAAATTGCAATATTTTTTAAAGAGTTTCCTACAAAAGCTAGCTATCATGCTTTTAAAGTATCAGTTACCAGCCAAATGTTTACTGCACAAAATACCACAATTATGAAAAATTAATGTAATTATTTTGCACGTTAAATTGCAATTTTTCAAAGAACTTTTAATGCCTTTAAAATAGGGTTGTAAACTTGGTGTCAACGCTCAGCACTATCAGAATAGTGTAGTGGTATGAAAAACATGATTCAAGCTCAAAAAACTTAAAGTGCATGGATAAGACTTTATGACTCATAAAATCTCTCATAAAAAATGAGCGAATGAGTAGAAGAGCAACATATATTTAGAGGGTAAGACAAGCAGTAGTAATAATAAAGGGTAAGTAACATGAAGACTATCCTGGGAAATTTTAAAAAAGCTTGAAAGGATTCTTAATGATATGTTAAGGCAATTATATAACCGTTGAGTTTCATTTTATGTGTAAGAAAACTCGGACACATTTTATTTACTGTCGACTAAAATATGGATTAACTATACTTTTGGAAAAAGTATGGATTAAAATTTAAAAAATTCAGTAGTTACTACTCACTAATTTTTAATTATTTAATTTTAATTATTATATAAATAATCCTCTTCTAATGATAGACGTATTTTTGTATTTGTATTGTATTTATTTATTTGTATTTGTTTTAAGAGTTAAGTTCAAGGGCTTTTAATCGAAATAAACTCTGTAAGATGATGGCTTAAAAAAAAGTTTAACTCGGGTGATGTAAAAGAGATACTGGGACATGCTCGATATACTATTTAAAAATAAAAAGTGACAATGAAGAGCTTTTGAAAAGTAGCATCAAACCTGAGAAGCAAGTGGAAATATCTTTCTAAACATGAAATATGATGGCCCGTAGTCTCCTTTCAAACTCAACGTCTGAAGACATTTGATAGATTTAGAGCATATGAGGCTGATTAAGTTATAAAATTAATTCTTGTTAAGTTCTCCACCAATGATGACGAATTTGTCTTTTAATATTATATTCACGAATATCACCATTATTCGCTAATGACATGGTCTTTGAAAATGGCAGGAAATTAAAAATATCAATATGCTGAGTATAATAGAATTTCCACCTAGAAATACTATACGTGCTAATATTATAAATTAAATTAAAATCGAAAATTTTTAATAAACGGAATCGGAACAAATACTCGTTGTAGATACGACTATTTTCAAGTAATTATCTAAAAAAAATATTTCCTTTCACTGAAAAAGCATTAAAACCATAACCATAGAAGTATAAGTGGGTTCAGAATCAGAAACCTAATATCTAAATAAAATTTAATAACCCTTTTTTGCAATATTATTTTTATTACTGATTGATCAATACAATACAAACCGAAGTAACTTGAGAACGTGCTTAAATAAATGAAACATTTATGAAATCGACTTCAGCTTAAGTGAAATTTATAACAAAACTTTTAAATTCAATTTTAAAGCAATGCAAACACAAATAAAATTGTTCAGTTATACACCCACATTAAAGCTAATTTAATTAGTTATTAAAATATTATATTCAAAATTAAATTTAAATTACAATCGTAATAAATAAAGTAAATTTTAAATGGTGCCTGGCCAAAGGATAAAATTTTGCTATTTCAAATTTTAATCGTTTGTAAAATTACAATTAATTTCTGCATTGAGCACGTAAAGTTACTGTTTTTGCTAACTTGGAATTCTATCACAAAGTCAAATTTTAATAATATAAGTAAATATGTACCTGCGTGATCAAATTCAAACTTGCGTGCTAAACTTCTAAATCCAGATATAATTATGTTGAATCGAAAGATTACTATAATTGTACTAAACAAAGATATTAGCAAAATGACATATCTGCACGTTATATCTACAAATAAATATTTTTTGATGAATGCAATATTATTATCTAAAACTGTAACAACAATGGAATTAAGAAAATAAACTATATGGGAGCAGGACGAACACCTCTGTATGGAAGTCGTAGAAACGATCTCGCGGTCGGTCGTAAGGGATGATGCAGGGTAACTTTTAAGCCCGGTCCGAAAGCCGTCGGTGTCATAGAAAAGATGCTAGGAGTCTCGCAGCAAGGATTTTTTATGTTTGTATGACAGAGTAGTATCACATTATTCATATGTGTGCCATAGTATAAGTATACATAGTATGCCATTCGGTGAACGAAAATCGAACTAAGCCGCGCATAATGTCAAGAGGGGTCAGCACGGACTTATGCAGGTACGAACAAGTCGCGTTGATTGGTGTGTGTGGCGTACAAGCACGTGCAAGTACGGTAGAAGTCCTGCTCGTCGCGTCTGTTGATCCCTCCTGACGTCACTAGGTACCACAAAACCTCGCAATGGTATACTATGTATACTTATACTTATTATAAATACTACACAAGCTAATATTAATAAATCCAATTAACACTCTAAATATAATGCAGCACTTCGATCTACAAATTGATATTAAGTCCTCTAAGCTTCTACACAAATTTGAAAAATTGCAAACCTTCCAAAACAAAATTCTGAGAGTGCTGAGTATGATTTGTTAGAAATAATCAGATAGATACAACATGAGCGATTGTGCGATCAGTTTACTTACAGTTTTTCAGATAACGTAATTGCAACTTCAATTTGTGTAGTTCAATGCTACCACAGCCATGCATAGCGCACGTGCACTGAACTGGCTGAAAACATAAAGAAATAATACTGTAATGTCTTTATATAAAAAGTATAGAGCCGCTATCAAAGCAAACGGGAAACCACTTATCGAATTGGTAAATTTATGTTTAAATTTTTAAAGATTTTGTGTGAACAAAAGCAAAAAAAAAATATTATGTAATTGAAAAGAGCAAACAATTTTTCTTTTGAATAATAGGTATACAAAAGAAAATAAAAATAAATAAATGTCGTTACGTACAAAGGTAATAGTTGAAATTAAAGCTACATTTGTCGAATTTCCTTAATTTAATATACCTAACTCATATTTACAAAAGAAAAAAATATATTTTTCGTTTCAAAAACAAAGATGAAATTATTATAACTTAATTTTCGTTCCGGTAGATATTTCTAAATCGTATCAAGGTACTGAAGTTATAATCGTGTTATTTTTGTTGCTTGTTCTTCAACAGAAATTGATTGAATGTGCTGTTTTTTATTAACTCTGCAAAAATATAAAAGTTATACTAATGTTAAGTATAAAAATAATATATTTGATTTCGTATTTTCTATAGCTATAAATAGCAGTCAATCAGTTATAAAAAGGTTATATGTTTCGATATATTTTTAGTCAATTTAATTAAAGATCTCATTACCTAGGATAGAATTTAGGCCATCTAGGATATTAAATAACTTTGTGATTAATTTTTAAGGTTAGGTATCATATGTTTACGACAGAAAAATAAATAAAAACATAAACAGAATCAATAAATACATTGGTGTGTATTATATGCTAGCCATACCACTTTAATTCTACTATTTAAGGGTGGTTTTGGCAATATGGACAGTCTTAGTTCTCAGAATAATAGCTATATAAGAAAGATAAGAATTCCTGTAACATTTCTACCTAATCGGAAAATCCTAAGACGTGTAGCAACGGCCTTTGACACTATTCTGTGTACCTATACTTTACAAACTTCTTGACCGATTTTAATCAGATTTGGTATGCAACTTAACCAAATGCATTAACATAATTTGGTAATTCTAATTTTGTAAAACTCGCTAGAGGGCGTCAGTTACAGGCAATTTGTCTTAGCTTTTCTGCAATAACTTTTCAAGTTTAAAAAATAATAAACTTTAAGCAAAGTAATTAAATTTATGTACCTACCTACTATATATTCAGTATTATTTCAGCAAAAATTATATAATTCGAAGATATGATTTTATGACATAATTTCAAATACAGGAGGTTGAACTTCAAACGCGAACATTCTTTGAAGTCGATCTAATTTTCCAAGTTATTTCAAATACAAATTAAAATACTCTTCGTAGTTATTTAACATTAATTAAACTATCAGCGTTGGAAAATAAACTATTAAACGTTAAATTGTTCAAAGTAATTATTTGCATTTTCTAATTCTACTAGGTGTTTTACTGCACGATTTTAACAAACCAATATTTGCAATGCAATCTACACGTTGAACCATTAGTGTTAGAAATAGAAATCAACATAAATTGTATAGGTGAATATAATTTAACAATGCAGTTGAATTTTGCAATACAATTATGTCAATAATACGGGCGATTTTAACGCTCGACGCTTTTATAATAGCGTTGAATAAAATAACTCAATTTAGTTTGAATTTTAACCAACTAATAAATAATTAATAGGTGATATATTAATTAAAATAGAAGGTTTATTTAAGCAAGTTTTTGCTTTTTCTTTCAAAATTTCAGTCTCTTTCTTATGAGATTACACGGGTAGGTACCTTAAAAGCGTATCGACCATCTGCCTCCCTTACAAATTATTTTATCTTGTTATTTTTGTACTTTAGGCTTTAACTCTCAGTTAATTTTATCTATTCTCGTGTTACGTTCAGCGCCTTAAGCTTAACAAAACTTTCCTAATTGTTTTCTATTTCAATACCATCAGTTTTCCCATCTACCGTACACTATTGTAAAAGGGTTAAAAATTTTAAGTATTAATGGATAAACCCGTGTCTTTGTTGAGGATGGGGAGCATTTAAAAAATATACGGTAAATATGGATTTGTAAGAAATCATGGATAAGTCGAAAATAATTAAATTTCATTACAGTACGTGAGTAGTCAAGTAAACATTTATAAGTCGACTGAACAAATCATAATACTGTTGAAATATTTTGTAGCAACGGTTTGCGTATTATTGCTTACATCAAGAAACTCTGTGAAGTCAACCTTGTAACAAACCACAATTTTCTACAATCTGTATTACCTGTAGATGTGTAGATACACACAAATAAACGCTAAACTATCCAATTACAATATTTATGACTTCTTTGGTGTATGGGTATGAACAACGTCAAGATGTGAGACGGAACCTCGACTTCGTCTCATCTGACAAGAGAACTGACTCGCCGAAATAAAATTACACTTTTGCTCTTTAAAAACAATAAATTATTATTATTTGAGAACATATAGAAATTCGTTTTATAATACTTTTTTATTTAGTCAGATAACTTTTTGCTTTTCACGGAAGCTTTTGGTGACTGTCTATTAATTCTTCCCGTGCCAGCACGTGGATCTCGTTTATTATTAAACATAAAGAAACGTATTTATAAATTAAGAAACATGTAACATTTTTTAAGCTCATTATTTTTACAAAATCAAAAGTTAATTATCTCAGATACTCGTTAGTTCTAAAAATAATTTTATACCACCAAATGTACCCTCGACCAGAGGGTGGACAGAAGTGTCGTTACATATACGAATGTGTCAATCTAGACCACGACATGAGTATTTCAAATTATTTTTCGACAATTGGTCCAATGCACCATCTGGTTCGTTCAAACGTAGTTCCAAATACAACCTACAGCCAGGGTCGGACAAGCCAGGGCAGAGCAGTGGCGATAGCCGGTGAGGCCAAACTTGTATAGTCAGAGTTTCGCCGACTTTCAACGACGCCGTGAGAGAGGCTAACTTTCCGATACGATGCTTGTATGCGTTGAAGCATCCGTGGCCTGTGAAGATTTGCGTCAGATGATATGACGGTTCACCATGTTTCCTCTCTACCCATTGTTGGAGGTTTGGTATGGGGGATTGGGTCCATTGGCCATTATTTGTATCTATCGGTGCGGGTTGTTGGGTTTTCAGCGCGTCTAGTTGCTCTTTCCATTGCGAGCAGGTCAATGGGTGGCAGCGAAGCTATTACTTATGCCGCGTCCAGCGAGATGGTACGGTATCCGTAGGACCATCTTACGCTGGATTCTAAATCTTAAATTCCAAATCCAGACCAGAGCTGCATAAAGCATGATCGATTTCACGACCGTACGTAGCAGTCTCCTTTTGGTCGTCCTTGGTCCACCCATGTTTGGCATTAAGCGTGCCAACTGGATCCTCGTAGTCTCCCGGATGTGCTTGGCGTAGTTGAGATGTTTATCGACTATAACTCCGAGCGCCTTGGCCGAATCTTTCAGCTGGATATCAGTTCCGTCGAGTTGAAATCGGATTTGCTGCCATCGTCTTCTTCCGCGGACCATAGCTGCTTCTGACTTCTCCGGGACTCAAGTTAGGCCTCTCTCTTTCGTCCACATAATAATCTAACCTAAGCTTCTCTAAAATCAAAACTAAGAACTTTTCTAGGGCCAGGCAGGTGCAGGGTTGCCGATGCTAAATTACAGATGTTGCCAACAAAACAAAATATAGCCAGTCAAATCTTGCCAACAGCTGAAGTTAAAAGAATCTCAAAAAAGGAAAATTTATGCACAAGCCATCAAAATATGGGTGGAGTAGGTTTATTAAATCCTATGCTAGGATAAAATACAAAATTCAAATCAAGAATTTCTTCGTTCAATAAATCAACTTATGATTTGACATAAACGTAAACCCAGCAGAAGAAGTGTAGAACGGCCAAAGAAACAAACCAGTGATTCCACTGGGACTCAACATGAGCAAAATCGTTCAGGTCGATCTTTGACCTTAACCCATTTACCGCCAAAGGTGCGCCAGCGCACCCTTTCTATCTATTTTTTTTATGGGATCAGGGACACTAATTTGCAAATTTTTTTTACAGATATTTTTTTTAACAGTTCATAGAATATATGAAGAATTTTTTTAAATTATAAATCTCACATTTTCATCCCTTTAAAATTTTCTAAAAATCGCATAATTTAACCAATTACGACCACTGCTTCTACAAAAAAAATTTTTTTGAAGTAATTTTGGAATAATAATTATTTATTTTTTGCTAGACTTGAAGAAAATAAGTAAGTTTAAAACACTACTTTACGTTTTTGTCAATTTTTTTGAAAATAGATGGTCCTACTTGTATGTTTATCTAAAGGGTGCGTATACGCACCTTTGGCGGAAAGTATAGTTAAAAGTTTGAAATTTTATAATATAAATTTTTTTTTATTATATATTTTTTCTATGAAAATTTTCGAAATAATCTGTGTGCCCATTGACTTGACATTTTTTACACACATAGATATAGTATTACTTTTACATAAATGGACATTTTCTTCTTACGCTACCATTTTCTATTATAATAATATGGCCAATATTGTAAAATATTATGACCTTTGGTAAAGCGGCTCTAGAAGGCCTGCCATCTCTTGAACTGCTAGATGCTATAATAATGTCTCCGCAACATTAGGATTTTCTGCTTCTCCACTAAATTTCAACAAGCACGGTACAAGGCATGCAAGGGAGTTCTTCTACCGCAGCCTTATGTCATACATCAGTATAATAAATACATGGGGGAGGGGACTTACATGATACTAGAATTGTAATCTACGGTATTGGAATAAGAGGTAAAACTTGTTGGTGGCCACTGAGTATTTCATGGTATTTCCCAATTAGACTCTCGCTCGCAAGTGCTGAGCTTGTTGAAATTTAGTGGAGAAGCAGAAAATCCTGATGTTGCGGAGACATTATTATAGCATCTAGCAGTTCAAGAGATGGCAGGCCTTCTAGAGCCGCTTTACCAAAGGTCATAATATTTTACAATATTGGCCATATTATTATAATAGAAGATGGTAGCGTAAGAAGAAAATGTCCATTATGTAAAAGTAATACTATATCTATATGTGTGTAAAAAATGTCAAGTCAATGGGCACACAGATTATTTCGAAAATTTTCATAGAAAAAATAGCTTACTTTGCTAAATAAAATAAATAAAAATAAATAATAAAAAAAAATTTATATTATAAAATTTCAAACTTTTAACTATACTTTCCGCCAAAGGTGCGTGGTGCGTATACGCACCCTACCGTTTCTCCTTCCACATAAAAAATTTTGAAATTTTTTTTAAAAATTAGTCTTAATGAGTGTATTTTGAATATGTTTCAATAAAATTTTTTAAAAATTGTGATTATTTATTACCTTGGCAGTTAATGGGTTAACATGAGTCAACTATTGCAATACTATTGGAAGAGATCGTCTAGATGAGAAAACTTATTTAGCTATATGGAATGACTAAAGACAATGTTGAAAATTTTCCGACTGGCCTAAAAAATCTTCGTGTTACGAGAAAAAGAAAATACCAAATTTTTTATTTTCTTCAAATATCTCGAAAACGCTTTGAGATAATAGTCCTGGGGCCTGTAACAGAAAAAAGGGGGTGATCGTATTCAGGCCCATCTTTTGGGAATAAGCTATTTGAGTGCCAGCGAACACGAAAATCTGGTTTGCTTCCACAGGCAGTGGCTTAAGGCCTCAGAGCTGTTAATAATAAATTTCTAATCGGTGAGGAAGGCGGGAAACCCACCTGAGAGGGATGGCAAAGTAAAATCTTACTTTTTATGTAAAAAGTAGTTACTTTGGCAGTGGACAACTCAAATACCGTGTATGAGTCACGAGTTAGTGTTTGCAGGTGTGTAGCAAAAAGACGTTAATTTCAGTCCAGCTGCCACGCTCTCAGAGACATTGTAGAGAGCAGCCAATTTTTTTGGTCGATTTTTTTTTATAAGAACGATAAAACGTCAAAGTTGCATCCCGAATGCTGTCATATTTCTTACTCTTTTCCTTCTTTAAGAATTTCATTGAAGGATCCTGAGGGCTTAAGCCACTGCCTGTGGAAGCCAACCAGATTTTCGTATCCGCTGGTACTCAAATAGCTTATTTCCAAAAGATGGACCTGAATACGATCACCCCCTTTTTTCTGTTACAGGCCCCAGGACTATAATTCATTTTTGAATTCGCAGAAATAATGAGCATCCAAATTAGAACAATTTTTCTAATTTAAACGTTTTTGAATCTTTAATAACAAGCAAGATCCCTCAAACTACGAAGTTAAGAATAATTAAACAGTAAAAAATAAAAATTATGAATAAACGGTGGGAGTGCTCTAAGGATTTTACAGATAAAGTTTCACCATATATTTCTCTTTCTAGGCTACACCCAACATTAACCCTCTTATACCCTACCTATTGTGTTACACACTTTTATTTCATAACTACTGAAAGCATAACAGGTGAAACTGAATTATTCTTACTTTCCATGACGTTTAGTAGTTATCTTTTGTGGTTGCGTTTATTGCAGCTATAACTTGTATTTTTAATCACTTAATTGCATTGTTAGCAATTTCAACTATCACAACCCACCATTAAACTGTATTATGTAATTTATTACTAAATTATGTAAATACCTACTACATAATATACTTGTGAATGTGGCAGCTTTATCAGAATAGGTAGGTATATTGGGCATTACCACTAGTTTTGCATTAGTTAATCAAATTAAAATCTAAAACAAAGTTACTCTGATGCATAGTTGCATTATTAATTTTATTTAATTTTCATTTCGAAATTTAGAATTTTTTTTCATAAAACGGCATTAAAGTTAACTAGAAAAAGCGTCTTAATTCCTCCTATTCTTGTTTGATTTATCACGAACAGGGTGTTCTTAATATTCACTTCTTATTAAATATGTCCTTATAAAAAGCTATAAAAGTCAAAAGTATTAAAAAAAAGGTCATTAAATTATGTGAAATAGAAATGACATTTTTAAGACATAGTCGGTGAATTTCCATCTTTAAGAAGTTTCCTTTTAACAAAAAAAGTAAGAAAACAAAAAAGAAAGTATTTTATAATGCAGGAAAAGCTTTAATATTCGTTCTAGCGTTAAACAAGCTTTTTGATACTATTGAAGCAATCTTGAGTCAAATATCAACTTTGACATCATTAGTGAAATTTTTTACTTACACAAGGAGAGTGTTCCAACTTTACAATACGTATGTGAACGATAAAGTAAAATAATGATGTAGTACGGCATGATTTTATTAAAGTAGTGCAAACATACGGAATCGAACGAACTATGGGGTAAGTTTTGAAAATTTTAACCACAGAGAAACTCAACTTTTCTTTAGTAAATACAATTTTGGGAAACGCTTCACCAATAAGTATATATTATTTTGAAAGCTTTTTAAATATTTAAGTTTAAAAGAAAAAAGTATAGGTACGTTTAGAAATTTTAATAATGTAAAAGCGAGCAATAAAATTAGATTGGTAGTGAAAAAAGCACTTGAAAGACATTTTGTTCTCTCAAAATGTTTCTTAAAACAAACTCTTGTTATAAATTTTCATCTAAAGTAATATTAAAATTAGGTAGGTATGAGTTTTTCTTTTTACTTTTAATTTTTGCTTTTACTTAATTATTTGTTCGTAACTATACTATTTTTAAAGAAAGAATTTTAATTAAATAGCAAAAAATGAAGTAAAAAAGTACCTTTCTTTTGTGTAATTTGCTATTAATTATTTTTAAAAAAGTATGAAAAAAATACAAAAAATGGATATTTACTTATAAATTCCAGAGTAAATTTCATTTAATTATTTAATTTTACTTTCCTGTTCTTTCGTTTAAAATAATTTATTTGATTACATTCTTATATTAATATCAGCTCAGTCAAACTGAATTAAATTACCTTAAGAAATTTGATATATCCAATGTTTCAAAATTTCAATTAACTCAATTATTTGTGATTTTTCTGTTTGAATTAAATTTAGAACACGGTTTCAAATAACTCAAATACTAAATTAATTGGTGATTTTATTGAAAGTAAGCATTCGTTACTTAAATTACTTACTAATTAACTTGATGTCTTTCACTTTAAGGCTTTAGCTCATATTATAATGGCTTTTTAGTTGAAAAATACAAAAGGAGCCAGAAAAACAGAGAATGGGGTTGGGAAAAATTATCGATATACCCTATCCATATTTCGCTGGCATTTTGCAACAATGATCTAACCCACAAGTAGGTAAGTATAGTTTTCCACAGTTACAAATACTTCAGTAAATTGGCTTTTGGAAAACATTGTTTATTAATAGGTAGCATCACCATAACCCATGTTGGTTAAATTAATTTTGCTTGTTGTAGAAGACATCATAAAATGAAAAAGTGCAAAAAACAAAGTGTGGGTTAGATCATTGTTGCAAAATACATCCATAATTTTTGTAGTCTTCTATTTTTCTCTGGCCTATTACAAAGGTAATATTACAAAGTAAAGACGAGCCTCGTCTACTTTTTAGACATTTTAAAGCGAATGAGCATTTACATCGTAGTATAAGACCAGTGATGGATACACACCAAATAAATTGCAATTCCAATAATCAATAAGCCTAATTAACAAATTTAAACTGAGATCAACAGGGCGAGAGGTTGCCCGGCAAATTCATAGCGAGAAATTTCATCCAATGGAAAATTCGTCATTGACGGTAGGGAAATTTCATAATGATTTAAGATCAACTGTTGTACTCTGGTAGTATTGCTCACTCAGGTGTGTTAGGTTAAGAAACGTTTTTGTTAATTTCAGTTGCACCATCACTCTTAAAACGGTTACGGCGGTCGACTGGGCATCAGTGGTGTTGTGCAAGCATTACGTAAAAGGGATTCGAAAAGATCGGGAAACGACATTGATATTTTCTAGCCTAACCTAACCACTTTGACCAGGAGCCATTTCTACAAGATTATGTTATCTGTGGGCCGTATAAGCTCCATCCCAGCTCCCTTTTCAACCAAGACAAGGTCGTATCTGATAAAGTTTCGGCCTCGTCGGTTACCGTCATAAAGTCCTACGGTCAAAAACATTTTAAAAGTGGATTTTAAGAGTGGAACTGATTAAACAAAGTTTTTTTCTAACCTAATCTAACCTAACACGCTCGAGTGTCCAAATCCAGCATACAACAGAATACGCTCTTATAGTTGCTGCTCTTAAATTGCAATGAATTTTTCTTGCGATGAATTTTGTCGTGATGAATATTAAAGGACATCTTAAATGAACTTCTGTGGGAAGCATAAAAGCATCAGTACGTCGAAGTGTAACTGAGGATAACACTACATCCATAAGACGCCTCCAGCAATGTCCGGACATTAAAAAGACGCTACTCAAATTTGAGACAACGATTTCCAAGGTTATGCTTGAAAGGTCCAAGTGCGACCTCATGCGCGTTGCGAATTGACCCCAATCTCTTTAATAAAAAGGTATATGCGAGCAAACACGAAAAACAACATTCAAGTAGTTTAGTTATCTATAAAACACAGTCACAGTGATGCCTCAAGATTGTGAAAAAGTTCATACTGTCGTACCTGCTAGGGAAACCAAAGCGGACATTTAAGAGCTGATATGGATGTTCCATTACTAGAGTAGAAAAGAAAAGCCCACCACGTGACTGCTGTTGAAGTTGCGCAGTAGTTTTTTACTGTCGTTGCGTAGAACTTAGCCACGCCTAGCGCAAGTTCGGTCACGTGGTAGGCTTTTCTTTCGTTGGGACTACTCTAGCACAGTGTCAATAATAAATGTACACAAATAAATATCAAAATTTATACAGTACTAAAAAGTAAAACGAATGCCTCTAGTTGATACACCTTTACAAAATATTGCTACCAGTAGGCAATTTCCCAACTTTGTTTTTACCTTCTGATCAATAAAACAATTCTACAAAGATAATAATTTTTACATAATAAGGGTGGTAGCATTAACAAAAGTTTTGAAAAATCTTGAGGCATCCAGGCTTCTTACAACGCGTTAAAAGTCCTTTGTTTGTTGAAAGATCAGAAAATAGAGCGACATCAAACTAAATCCTTTGTGTACATCCAGATTGCTGCACCACGATACCGACATTGGAAACATGAGCGACTTTCCAAGTGATTGCTAAGTTTATTACTAATAGTTATTCGAGGATAGAACAGTTAGGCCAAATTTTACCTGAGGTTCATAAATATGCTTAGGGTTTACTTAATTCTATAGAACACTTGGGCCAAAGGATGGCTCTGAAAAAATCCATGTTGGTTGCTCTATTTATTATCTTCAATACTTTTATATCTTTTTAAATTTAGATCCTTGTTAAAATAATGTAGGCTTCATTAAACTAAAAGTGATATTATATTTATATTATTTATAAGGCTGGTATATTAGACTGTCAAAATTATTTGACAAAGTTTTTTTTTAAAAGCTATTTTATAAGATATTTTACAGTGTAATAGGCTAAATTTTATAAAATGTACCCTATTACACTGTATTTTATAAAATGTACCTTATTAGTTATTACACTGTAAAATATTTTATAATAAAGGTTTTAATAAAGAACTTTGTCAAAGAACTTTGACAGTCTAATACCAGCCTAAGACAGCATTTTAAGAAATTATTGCAATAGAAATTTTCAATGTTGTCATAAAACCGCAATATTATTAAAGACCACAAGTAGTTAGTTCCTCTCGAGTTTCAAATTTAGCCCAACTGTACCGTCGGATTACAACATGTTATCAAGAATTTGGCCTAAGTAGAAGATCCCGTGTAATCAAATCAAAGCTCTTAAACAATAGAATTTTATTGCAGCTATTTATTAAAAAAATAAATACAGTAGAACCACGTTATAAAGTACCCCTTTATAACGTTTTTCTAGATATAACGGACTAAATCTTTGGTCCCATTTTAATATTTTGTTTATTTATTGTGTTTTTATTACGAACTTCCAAATTTTTCGGCCCCTTATGATACGTTATAACGGGCTTCTGCTGTAGAGATATCAATAGTATGAAAGATTCCCTTTTCACCATAAAACCTTCTTGTTAATACCTAATTCTTTACTCCTTTTGAAAAATTCATGTTTACTAGACGTTTATTTGAGTTTTAAGTTACATTTTCTATTAGTAAGTTATTTTTATGTAGTGAATATAGCAGAGACTCTTAGAAAATACACCCTTAGGAGCTATAACTGCTTAGACGCGACTAATAATGTGTTTATGGCGATATTTTGTCTAAATAATATAAAATACTCCCAACATTTTCAACTTTAAACGCTTTCCACAATTTTCATCAATAAATGCAATTTTTTTATTAACAAATTTTAACTTTTTTATCATTAATTATAAAACGATTACATAAATGTACAGCCACAAACTTCAAGAAGTTGTAATTGCGTACCTATTGGAAATAAAGCAAAAAAATATAAATTGATGTATCTGAAAGCATTATTTTAACTTTAAACCATTTATCAGTAAGCTGAGTCGATTAAATTGCTGGTCCAATTTTAAGTATCGTAGGTAGTTTACACAAAAGGTTGATAAATGAGTAACGGATTCCGCCCAATTTTTGTACTATTTATTTCCACAAATAATATTTCTCCAAAACTGCACTTTAGTTAGAATTAAAGTATTGTATGTCTCTTACGAATAGAACATAAATTTTTCGACTCGCGAACTCAAGTATGTATCAACAGTATCATTATATCAAAGAAAAAGAACCATGATATATTTCAATTGCTTTCTGAATGCGTTTCCCTGCACATATAAAATGCCTTTTTGTATAGTTGTTGCACTTTATTGCCACAAGTGCCGTTATTACTCTTCCAATTGAAAGAAAACAAAATTTAAGTTTGCAGTTTTAACCATTTATTTCTCTCGGACAAAACAATCTTGAACGTCAACTCGTAAAGTGGCGCAAAATTTTCCTAAACTAAAACAGTTTAAGAAAATTATTGACATAAATTGATTATCTCAATTCTAGAGGCATCTTGAAAATTGGCAAAAAACAAACATTTTCATTTCCTTTATTTGTTTTCTTTTTCAACCTTGAGAAGAAAAAGACAATTATCTCGTTACTTTTCCATTTCTCTAAAAGCTGTCATAATTCCTAGTTAATTAGATATACTTAAATGCGGTGTTTGGGATAAAAGGTTTTTATATTTCACTTTTTATATCTATACGAATCTGCACTCGATTCGTTTATTTTGTATTACGATGTCGTTATTATAGTTTGGTTATGCTACGATTATTTCCGCTACAGGATACGGGAACAAAGCCAGTTGAATAATGACAACCCGCACGGAAGCTTAACACTATCACTTTATACTTTGATATTTACATTAACTTTTCTAAAAACCGAAATTATATATTGGCTATTTAGGTAATTGTTTATTAAGTTATAAAAATTAGAGAGGCTCTATTTCCTAACACGAACAAAAAATCAACTGATGGTGTTTTAGAAAAAAAATATTAAGAGGCAGTAGCACCGAAATCTAATTCCTCTGAAGTAACGGAAGACGAAGTAAATTATCTAAAAGACATTAAAAATGGGTACTAACAAATAATCCAAAATTCTTAAAAAAAAAAACGGTCTTCATTTAAGCCCAGAATACAAGAACAAAACCATAGACAATTGATGGGTAAATATACTCCTTAGAACATAAAACATCAGGAAGAAACGTTGGCAACCGTTTCCTACACGAGAAAATGCGACAGAAATATTTCTTGAAATGTCGTATGACATTTGCGAATTCCAGTGACTATTGACGATTCATTTCATTCGGGCGAGTTTAAATTATCATTGGTTGTCATGATCTTTCCCTATAGGTGGGAGTATAAGCAACCATTTCTGTTGGAGAAACTTGCGATCCATATTACTAGCTAAAAAGCTCTTTCGTGTTAGAGTAGGAGATATCTGTTTAATCAATAGTATAGTCTCATTTTAAACCATTGAAAATGCTCCACCCTGTACATAAAAATAAAATGTTCAAATATTTAAATAAATGAAAAGTTTTGAAATGAGTTATTAATTTTTTTTTTATTTTTCAAATGAATTTTGTCTCTCACCTACTGAATTTTTGAAATGCACTCGAGAAACCTTTCTGTGTATTTAATTAAAAGTGGCATCTAGTTTTTTTTGTGCAGGATCTTGACATTTGCTTTATTTAATTTTTTTCCTCGACTCTGCTTTCATTTTCAGAAAACCATATCTTAAACATTATTAGGAACATACATCAAATTTTTTGTATTTAATGTTATTAACTGGTCGTTATTCCTTGTCTTTCCAAAAAGTTGCGAATCATTAATTTCAATTAAAATATCGTATAATAAATTGCTAAGGAAGTAGTAAAAAAATATCTATACAACATACAATATTTTTTTTTAAATTACAATTAAACAGATTTTTTTTAATTTTTCCTTTGCGTATTATCTTCGTTTTCTTTTATGACTTGTTGTTTTAAAAATTGATTAATGACCCATACAAAGATTAATTCAATTTTTTTTTATAATCGTACAATTCAAAATGCCTATTTATTTTTTTATAACCAGAGTGATTTTAAAATGTTTTGCCAAATATAAATAAATAAATGTGTTGGAAACAGGGCTGGGATCTTGTAATTATTAGCGTATTGCTACGCTACGCTAAACTACTTACTCTCTACCCCTCTCCTACAAAATTTTAGAAATTAATAGAAAAAGGGTAAAGGGTAGGTAGCCTAGCGTATCGCTACACTACGCTAATAGTTACATATTTCCAGCCCATCCTTTACCCTTCTCCTATCAATTTTAAAAGTTTGTATGAGAGGGGTAGGGAGTAGGTAGTTTAGCCTAGCGTAGCAATGCGCTAATAATTACAGGATTTCAGTCCACGATCATTATTAATTGTTAGAGTAGTCCCAAGTTAAGATGAGTACACCACGTGATGACCGTTAGAGTTGCGCAGTAGCTTTGTGCGGCCGTTGCTTAGAAACGAACGTCTGAAGACACGCCTCGTGCAGGTTTGGTCACGAGGTGTACTCATCTTACGTTGGGACTACTCTAATGATAATGTTAGTGCAGTTACTTTTAGTAAGGAAATTAATGACAAAGCGTATATCAACGTTTTGAATGTAGATGTACCGAAGAGCTCTCAGAATTAAATGAACTGATCGAGTAAGTACCGTGGCTGTGCTTAATTCGCTGAATAAAGACGTGGAAGTCAACTCTTGAATACGATTAAACAAAGACAATTGGAGTACTTGGGACATCTCATGAGGGGTGAGTAACACGAACTCCTGCAAAAAATCATGTTAAGAAAATTTAAAGGTAAGGGGTGTGTTGGAGGAAGGAAAATGTCGTGATGAAGTACCTGAGGGAAAGGTTTGTCGACGAACACGATTGCCAACCTCTGACTAGAGACGGTTGTATTTAGAAGATGAAGTACAAGAAAATATAGTCCACCTGGGCCCAAATTAAAAAAACAAAATTTACCGTTTTTAAATACAAAATGGCGACCAGTAAAACAATTATTGTCAGATTATTTGGTTCTTTCCTTATAACTTGGCCACTAATTATTATTTTAAAAATTTCAAAACTGCATTATACAGCCAAATTATAGAACTTTCGTTCTAATCTTATCAAGTTTTAAAATTGTTTCAAAATTGCTTACTTTTAAAAGGCCAAAATAGGTTAAAATTTTGAAATAGATTTTCTCAAAATTTCTTACACTCAATTTCTTTATTTTTCGATATGTTATAGACATCGCGGTTTTCTATCGAATTCCCTCGTTTTATTCCTTAGAGAATTCCTGGACCAGAGTTATGACTTTTTGAATGTCAAAATTTCAAAAATCTGTCATTTCTTTTATAATAAAAATGAAAGCTTTAAAATCAGTAGAAGTATCAATCCCATGAATATCTATTATTTCACACTATTTTCGGTTTACAAAACGCTTCAGGTTAAACCGGAGTTACAAACATATCAATAATTTTTAGGAATACCCTGTGTGTTTTTCAATATTTTAAAATCTCGTATAATTAGCTGTTATATCGGACCAAACACTTTATATGTTGACTTCCGGTTTAACCGGAAACGGGACCTATTTTTTATTGTAATGCTTATACTTAAAAAGAGCTCTATATTTCACTTTTAAATAGTAGAAATTTTAAGACACGCTAGATAGGCACATACTTAAGTCCGCCCGCTAGAAGTCGAGCTTGAACAAAGTTTATTTTAAAGTTTGATTTTGTATGATTAAAAGGAGGCGAAATTAAAACACATGTAACATTCAACATGATATGATATGAAATTAAGGTTGGAAACGTTCCTTTTTGCAAATTTTCCAATATTGCTGCCCTAGTAAATAAGTTAAATTGGCGTATAAACTTAAATTAGGCAAAATTGGTAAATTCAATCAGTTTCCCATAGGTAGTTACTGGCATATGTAACGGTTAAATTGAGGTAGTTTGTAAACTTTTCAAACTTAACCTTAAGCAATTAAGATTCTAAACTTGCAACAACGACGAAAACAAATTCTGACTAGTTTTCTCAGTGTTTGAAGCACGAGATTAGTATCCTGGGTCACGTACCAGCAGTTGTCTCGAACCGTTAGCTAATAATTGCCATTGAATTTCCCCTACAGATTATTTTAAAGATTATTTATTAAGGGTTAAAAATGATGAAATAAAATATTCAAAAACTTCTTAACAAAAACTTAACTTTCAATGAGGAATTTAAAATTTGCATGCACTTAATACGTAACGGTTGGTCAAAGATTTTAAATTGCCATTTCTGTTAGATTTTGAAAGAAACGATGATACGATCTCAAAATATTTTTAAGGTAATGTGGTTAACTAAGTCCAAAAACCAAACAGCAAAAATAATGCTTGAAAACTCCAGAAGCTGAGGAAATTTCAATTAGATTGTTTGGTCGATTTTTGTGGTAAGAGCTTTTGTGGCGTTATTACCTAGCAACTTACGAACACGAAATCATTAGCACGCCCCAAAACTTTAAATCAACTATTGATTGGACGCTTGCTAGTCAACAGACTAGAATGACCTCTAGTTATTTCTCAAGTACGGTGCTATGATGTTAATTTCGAGTATATTCATACTTGAGAAATTTTAAGAAAACGCAAAACTGAACGAAGGAATTCTTAATTTAACTAAATGTAACTTGAGCAAAAACAAGTAGCAGATGTCCTGATCTTAACAATCATTTAATCAGTAAAGCTTAATACTTAAAGTGGCTGTTGAAAGTGGCTTTTGTTTGGTTATGCACCATATACAGAGTTCCCTGGAATATCTAATAGATTCAAGAATATTGGTATTCGTTGCAGTAGCTCCTAATATCGCAATTTTTTTATTCTGTACGTGTGGAAATAGACGCCGAATATAACAACGGTTTCAGTCAACCCTTTAAAAATAATATAAATGCGTGCGGCCCGACGATAAAAATATCTGGAGAGAACGCATTACTTTATCTGAGGTAGTTTATGTTCGTCAATCTTGTGCAATTTTTTATTTGTCTTTCAATAATCAATAGCGATTTGTTAAAATTTGTTTATAAAATGAGCTTTGTAGAACGGTAGAACTGCCATCACTGCTACCCCATCTAAAAAATTCTACCTCTAAAATACTACATGAAAGGGGGTATGTAAAAGTTACAGGCGAATAGAAAATAATGTCTTTCTCGATTCCAATAAGAAAAAGGAAATGTTTTATTAAATTTTATGAAAGATGTGTTAGTTTTTGGATAATTTTTCCTCAAAGTAACAATTAGATCAGAACGTGCTTTTCTCTAAGAAATAACTAAATATCTAAAGCGGCCAAAGACGATTAAATTTTTGGTAATACGCCTTGTGATTTTTTTCCACGTCAAGCAGTTTAAAATTGTAAGACCTAAGAAATATATTTTTTTAATATAGAAAAGTTGAGACGTGATGCTCGAAGAAATTTCCGTTACAACAAAAAATTTAATTAATTTACTAAAACGTAAATGAAATTTCAGTAAAAACAAATTTTATAAATATTTTTCATTTAATTAATTATTATATTGGTGTACTTAATAAAATCTAAATGGATTTTCAATATAATTAACGTATCCGGATAAAATTTTAATTTAAAATTTCCTCTTCTTCTACCCACCGAACATCGATATAAAGATTGGTTTTATACAATTTATTAATAACAATTAGCCTTAGGCACATTTTAGAATTGATTCTTGAAAATAGGTCACTAGATAGAGGTATAAATCGATATTAGAAAAGGTACTGACTTTCTAAGATGTAGAAAAGTCTCGTACTATTTGCGCAAATCCTAATATTTGATTTGTAATTAATGTCAAATTAATCTCTGTAGAGTATAATCAGCTACGTTTTTTATTTTTCGTTAATTTATTGAATTCTGGTATCTCTATAGGTGTATAGGTACAAACATGGCAGATTACCTACAGTCTCACCAACTTTATTAGCGAGCTAAGGGGGCGTGGCCAGCGCTGTCATATATTTTGTACGCTACGAGTTAAAAGTATTTCCGTCGCAACCGTCCGGTCAGTCTATGCCTACAATAAGCAAAATTCCGAAAAGGTCATCCTATCCCGCCTGAGAGAACACACAGAAGACGGGCACATCATCCAGGACGAACAGTACGGCTTCCGACCGGCTCACTCCACTGTTTAACAAACCGTCCGCCTAGTCGAGTTCGTCGCCGAAGCATTCTACTAAAAGGACTGCGACGCTGCCGTCTTCCTGGACGTCTCCAAGGCCTTCGACAAGGTCTGACACCAAGGTCTTCCCTACAAGATGATCACCGCTCGATACCCACTATCGATAACGAAGCTAATCTCCTCCTTCCTTTCCAGTCGATCATTCAGGGCCAAGAGCGACGTCTCCCTATCCGGGTGTCCCTCAAGGTGCCACTCTATCTCCTCACCTGTTCACCATCTTTACAAGTGATATGCCACTAACCGAAGCTACTAATCTTTATATTTTTGCAGATGATACCTGTTCATGGCCAGCAACAGGGACTCAAAGAACAGCCGATAGCCTGGAGCTCTGGTTCAAGAAATGGCGAATCTCCGTCAATGCACAGAAGCGTTCGTCCATTTACTTTTCCAAGCTACCAAGTCTTCATCGTCCGCCAAACATCGAGATCTTCGGCGAAGCCATTTCTTGGAAAGAGAAAGCCCGATACCTAGGACTAACCATCGACAAGGGACTGACCTGGAAACCACACATCGAGGGAGCTATCGTCCGAGCACGAGCTGCATTTTCGTTACTATATCCTCTTTTTTCAGGTACAACGCTAGACCTCAGGAACAAGCTGCTTCTGTACAAGACCGTCATTCGGCCCATCATGACGTACGCTGCACCAGCCTGGGGCTACGCCGCACCGTCCAACACCAAGAAGATGCAGACCATACAGAACAAGATTCTGAAGACCATCGTCAACGCACTATAGTTCATCCGTAACAGCAACCTTCAACGGGACCTACAGATGATCAACATCCAAGATTTAATCCAAGAAGCAGCCTCAAAGTTCCAACGAGACAACATTGGACCACGACAACCTTACCATCCAGAACCATGGGAAGACAACATCAACGAGTCTAGGCTTTGGAAGAGACCCAAGTTGGTTCTTGACCGAGCCTAAGAAACTCGTTACCGTCGCCATAACAGATTAACGTTTATCGTCAGTAACTTCGGTCACATTTCAAAATACATTAAATCATCGTTTTTTCTTGTTAGATCCGACCGATGAAGGAGGTACGGGGCAGAGCCCAGGCACCCCAATAACCATTCTCAAGATTCTAAATTCTAGATTTCAGTCGCTAAAGACAAGTGACCTTCACTAAAATTGAATATAGGTTAACATTAAAGCAGCGAATTTGAAAAGTTTGCAATTAACTAGCTGTACCTAATATGAATTCTTGATTATGATTGGACGAATCTTTTCCCGCAAAAAATATTTTAAACAAAATTCGTTTAGTTGACATATTTTCCGTAAGGCAAAATTGGTTGGTGGAGCTGTATGTAGAATATATTTTCAGTAAACTTGTAAAGTATACCTATGCATTAATACCAGTAATAGAAAAAATATGTGTAATTTTCTTTAAATGGGAAATTCGAGAAATTTTAAGCAGTTCTTATTTCATTCAACAAAGTGGAATAAACAATAATTAGTAATGACTGATAATCACTGCAGAAACAGTCATAAACATAAAAAGTGGGCCAATTCAACCGGCTATAGATATGAAGACGTTGGCATAGTCCGGTAACTTCCATAGAGATGGGCTTAGCTACTTTATTGATGAAAAACCGAGAAAAAAATGTTCTCAATTGTACTTTTTATTTTAGTATTTACCATTGTCCAAAAACTTGGACGATAAAGTCGTACAAAATTAAGAATATCTCACAGTACTACAGTAGGAATAAATTAATGTGAAAAAATTAAACAAGCTAAAAAGAGTGTTTAAAAATTCGCATTAATGTTTAAGTAGCATTTATCCTTTTTAAACCACTGTAAATATTAGTATTTATTCAAGTATTATTAGTATTTGTACGTTTAAATTCCATTTTAAAATTTAATCCAAATGAAAACCCAAAATTACGACAACAAAATTGTTAGGGGTCAAGGTTAACGGTAAATAAAATTGCTTGTACAAAAACAAAGTAAAACCTAATTACGCGTATTAAAAAGACAAGGTGAGATACAAGTTAGATGGAAAATTTTAGCTTATCTTCCAACGACGAGAAGATTGCCTATTTATGGAATACTTGACCTAGAGTTGGGGTATTTTAATGACAGTGTTCTAACTATAATTTGTTAATAATTTTGTTGTCGCTACCTTCACCACTGTATATATTTTCCTAAAATATACTAACAAAATACGCGTATAATTAGAAAATGAAGATAAGAAAACTAATTAAAAACATAAAGGGGTAAATTGAGAAAGCACGAGTAGCTACGACGAAAATAAAATTTTTTTCGTAAAAAAATAAGTAGGTAAGTAAAGTTGAAGCGAAATAAATTATGAGATTAGTAGTGAAAAATTAAATTAAATTATTAATAAATTTAATTAAGGTAACATAATTGAAATACTGAGTAGGTGCCTATTAATGAAGCTAACTGTTGAGATTTTTCAGTTTTGTTAAAAATAATATTTTCAGTGTTGTTTTCGAATCGTAAAATTAGCCTACATGAAATAGAAAAATAAATTTGACAAATAGTTGGCAAGTCCCCAGAAAAAAAAAAGTTTATGGAAAGACGAAAAATTAGTTATGGTTCAGGAAATTGCTTTTGTGGAAGTACAATAGATATGAGATTCAAACATCCTTTTAAAATTCTTTATATTACTAAAACTGCGGTGCCCAACTCGTCAAACTGATGGTCTCACAGATTATCTAACAAATACTAAACTTTCGTATTTGAATAAATTAAAACTTAATTCTACTAATTTGCATCTTCAATATAAGTTAAATCGCTTGAGAAAATTATTGTAATTCGATACCTGTGGAAATTTAATTTGGTGGAAATTATTGGCGTAATAAATGTTCAACTTAGAAACTTTTTCTACACAGTAACTAAAAATTCATATGTAGCCATTACAGGACTTTTTCGTGCGTAGATATTCATATTAATTTTAGAGTGTTCCATAATACTCGAAAATATACAGAAAGCTACTAAAAAATTGAGACCATCAACACTTCTATTAATCGGCACTTTAAAAAAAAACAAATCGATCCGAAATATAAGAGGAGGCTACAAAGAGTGATCATGGTCCTAAACAGTTACAAAGTAATCTATGGATTGGTACTAGAATGCATCAATCTTCTAAATTAGATTATCACCAAATTATTATTTAAAATTCTGCTGGGTCAAGTGTCATCAAGAAATCGAAGGAAATGAAAGGCCTGATGAGTTGGCAAGAGAGGGCTCGGCTCGAGAACCTACATACCTTAGTCCTTTTCATTATGACTAAAGTGGAGTCCATCTCTTCAATTCTACATACCTTAGCTATCACTTTCACGGGGCAGATGGACCCGGAGCGTGTATATACTCAACTGTGCTAAACCTAAGCACAAGCATATCGCTACGCAAGCATACCTCACTTTTCCAAACGGAACTAATTAGAGTGCTAGAATAGAAGGCTCTCGAATAATAATAGAGAGCAAAATCATTAATCAAAAATTCAGATTTCAACAGATAGCATCAGTATACTCACGGCACTAAACAGTCAGAAAGTAACGTCTTGTTTGGCGTTATAATACATCAAAGTTCTGAATCAGATATCTACAAATAATGATCTAAGACTCTGCTGGGTTAATGGTCATTAAGGAAACAAAGGTAATGAAACAGTTGATCAGTTGGAGAGAGAGGGCTTGGCGACTGTGCTTATTGTTCCCGAGCCCTTTTTTATAACGCCTTCAATCAGCACCCTCGACACTCTACTGAAAAGTAGCCTAGAGAAATCTCTGGGCTAGCTGTACTAGCTATAAGTTTGCCAAATCAGCTATAAAAGCGCTAAGAATGCTAATTATTATCCACGGCTGTCTAAGCATCGTAGACTAAGGTATCGACTAAGCAAGCAGCTATACATAATAGGTATTGCTGACAGACCCAGATATAGACAATGAAACGAAGCGAGAGAAATAATGGAACACCTGCTTTGTCACTGCCCTGCATTAGCTCTAATTCGAAGATCCATATTAAAAGATTACTGGCTTAATATGGCCAGTATTAGCAACACTTCAGCCTCTATTATCCTTTTCTATACATCCAAAGGTGGGGATGAATTGAGGTCTGAAGGGACAGAATGAGTTGCTAAAAAGACGCAGTGCAATCGGTCCGATAAAGTGACTTAAGTTCACCCTACACCCTCACAATCATAATCATAACCTTTCACAGGACAACTGGACACTGTCTATTAAAAAAACATGAATACGCAACGGGTATTACTGACACCTCCAGATGCAGAAGATTCAATGAAGCGGGCGAAATAACAGAGTATGTTGGTTTGTTACTGCCCTGCGTTTAGAGGAATGCTGGCTTAACATGGTCAGTATCAACTACACAATTCACTCCTCAGTATCACTAAGTTCATCAAATGTTTCTGCTAGATTAATAACTGAAGGGACGGAAGAAGTAGCTAAAGGGGGTCAGCATAATGAGCAACTGAGCACTGCTCAGTTGTGCTCAATAGTAGCATAGTGCTATATGTCAATATTGTGCTCAACTGAGCACAATATAGTGCTATATTGTGCTCAGCACAATAGTAGCTGTTGATTACGCTCATGATTATGGCTAGTGATTGTACGCCATGCTATAGCATCCATACGTTTTATGTTTCCTTGACATAACTCTAGATATACGAGTAGAGTAAAGTTCCTCTCTTAGAATAGTTTACCCATTCACGTTGCTACAACGCTACTTAAAGAATCTCCATTCTAAGATCATTCGTAATTCATTCGAATTTTATCCGAATGCTGGACCAAAACACTGGTACAGTATTACAGCATCCTGGAAATTTTGTTTCGTTTAAAACAGTTACTAGTCTTTTTTTTTTCGTTAGTTTTCCCCTGTTTTCCTTCTGAGATCAAAATGGAGATGATTTTTCCATTTTCGTGTTCAGCTTTTCAAGCACTATTATTTAAGTCTAATATCGTCAAGATTTGACCAAAATTACCGAACTTTAATTTCTGTATTTTCATTATCGGCGTTATCAGTGATAATAGCTGATTTCCGATTAATAACTGAACTATATTCTGATTAATAGCTGAACTCGGCAACCATAAGAGCTAGCGCTCCCGTTTTATTTTTAATGTGACTCATCTGGTGTCATTTTTACCCCTTTATAAATTAGTTTAACCTTGTTTATGATCCTGTGACTTCTCTTCGTGAGAGGACTCGAGATCTGGTGGTTGAAGACAAGAGCCGAGTCATAGATGTTGTATCTTTCGATCAAGCCTTTTGTTTCCTTAAGAGTTTATTTTGTACTTGTACGTAAGGGTACTTAAAATCATTTCTTTTATTTTTAATAAACATTTTTTTCTTTGTTGGCGGTGTGTTTAATTTCGAACCCCTCCCGTCTCTGGCTTTGAGTAAAGCTGAAGGGAGAATTTAGTGCACCACCCGATTTCCGATGATACAATTTTATTTTTTGTTTAAATCTAGTAACAATCGTTGCATTTTCTTAACCATGCCTCTGATCATTTTCAATAATTATCACGAGCAATCTGTATATTTTTAGCTTAGATCAAGACTGCTCTTCTTGAAAGGTAAATACTAGAGTGAAATTTTTTCGAGTTGGCCGGCCAACCTTGAAATCCTGATTACTAAATTATTTGTAGGGAGATATAGTAGCGTCGTATTTTAATTTACTTTTGCCAGATAGTAAGCAAAACCGTGTTAAGTAAAACTAAAATTCTACAGCCCTCTATATTTTTAAAATGGACTCGACAGCTCTTAATTTCGTTTCTGCGAACAATGGTTGCCCGGCCAACACGAAAAAATTTCACTCATGCCCTATATACGAGTACTCCGTAAGTTATCTAAGTAGAGGTAGTTAAGTATTTAGATGAATAAAGTATAGAAAATACATGACGATTTTCTAAAGAAAACTTCGAAATAGCGAATTAAAAAAGATCCACTGGCGATGGTCAATAGTGGCCTAAAATGTTCCAAGAGCTAGGTGTAGAATTTTTCGCATGGTTTACAACAACTTACTCGGTTATTCAAGTGTTATTCAAATTTTATTCAGTGTTATTAAAGACCAAAAAATCGGGGGCGCACAACAGCAAAGACAGAAATGAATTTATCAACAGGTGGCTGAGAATTAATATTGAGATCTCTAAAAATATAGAGGTCTCAAAAGTGAGATGCAAATCACGCAGAAAATGCAGAAATGATGATTTTATCCTAAAAGACTCAAACTGATTTTGAGCCAATATGGTCTCAAACTTCATATTTAACAGCAGCAGCAACAGAAGTCGAATTTTTCTACACGTACAACAGTTTTTAATTTTTATTTTTATTTTAATTAATTAATGATGCGTAATAAGCATTAAGCAACCACTTCTTAGAGCCAAAACTGCAAACCAAACATTATCAAAATGAAGAAGCAACTTTTGCAACTATGCTCTACCCTTTCTAAGAAAACCGGAAAACCGTGATAAATTTCCGCGAAAATTTTTGATAAAAGCATTTGAAAAGTTAAAAACTTCCCCTATCTATATTAACTGCGACAAAGCACACAAAAAGAGTATTGATAATTTAATGAAAGTAATTTCGTAAGTAATCAACTTTATTAATTTACATTAGTGGTTTCATCAATACAAAATAATGTTTTTGTTATGGTCTACCCTCGGTGCAGTTAGGGTTTTTATTCGACATTTACGCTAATCTGCTCAATTCGCTTAACTTTCATTTCGAGTTTACAATTCTCTCCAGTTCAAAGCTGCTGTGCCACTAATTAGTCAAATTATTCAATTGAATTACAGTGATAGTTTCAAATGTTTCCAACTTTCAACAATTCAATTATATTTACGACATTTATATGTCAAATATTTAAAATAATTAAAAGGATATAATTTGTTTCAATCTGTTTAAGTACTTAAATTAACAGATTTATATCATTAATTGAACTCTTTTCTTACTCTAGGATTTAATGAAGTGCTAATTATTATTGTTATTAATTAAAAATTTATTATTTCATATTTTATTCATTAAGATTAAGATCATCTAATGGGAAAATTTCTAATTTTATTAGATACAAACTGTAGCGCCTGTTTGGAATCTTAACATCATTTCGCTACGAATTTTCTAGAAAATATTCAGCAATTCAGCTGAACTAGTTAATTGACTTATAAATGTATAAAAAGGTAATTATAAATCTTACATTTATAGTTGAAATTTACATGGTAGATGTAGAGGTACATAAAATCCAACGATGTTATATTAACCTAACATAATATTATGTACTACACTGTATAGGTACACGTACCTACCACCTACTATTACTTTATAATACATGCATAAAACTTTTACCTCTAACGAATATATGCAAGCAAAACGGAAATTTGTAATTTTAAAATCTGATCATACGAAACAGAATGTTACTGAGGTTGCAAGCCATGGGTGGGAAAATAATGGTGAAAAACAGAGAATATACAGGGTGATTTTTTTAAGTGGTACTAACATTGATATCTCGGAAAACGTAAGGGTTACGAGGTTGGTTAAATTAGCAAAAAGTTGCATATTTTGATGATCTTTAAGAATCCGTTTAGAAAATTTTAAATAGTCCGGTGCACTACTGAAATTTTACATGGTGCACGTGGGACAAATTAGTATAAAGCTGAAACCTTTGATATTGTATTGTACTTATAGCCCTTATTATAGTACTAAAAGTCCCCACCCTTCCGAGGGCTGGAACACCCCCAAAATTGCTTTTGAATCTCAAAAATTACACTTTTGATCATATTTTTGCAATTATCTCGAAAAGAAGGTAGTAAGCGAAAAATTATAAAGAGTCAAAAATTGAAGAGGATAAAATTATACGGCAAAAATCTCATTTGCAATTTTTCAAAATATTTAATAGTTTTTGAGAAAAATGTTATTGAAAGTTAACCTATTTTATGCGTATTACAGTACTCATGGGTTGCGCGATCAAAGTGTTGCTGAACGCCCTATTTTACATTATTGAAAATTTCTCATTATCTATCAGATTTAGAAAAAAACAAAAAATATGTAGTTGAAGAGGACATCTTCAGCTTTAAATTACATGCAAAATATTTTGATTTTAAGTAATTTATCATGGAGAAAAAAAATAATGAATGTAAAATAACCTAATTTTTCTTAAAATTTAAAAATCTCCTAAAGTCATTGAGGAAATATAAAATCCATGTAGGATTACTATCTTCATGATGTATACTTTAATGTCCTAAAAGCAAAATTTTTTTCGAGTTTTATTTTGACAAAAAATTGGACTTTGAAATTCATAATTTTTAGAAAAAAGTTTTCTTAGATATTTTTCTATCTTTAAAGGACTCTCAAATAATAAAGAAGAGATCTAAGGCCATAAATTTTATTTTGTAGAAAGCCTATAGTATACGTTTTAAGAAGCCATCTTAAAAATTTACATTATTTAACATTTTCATCAAAAAATTTTCAACAATATGAAGAAAGATCGAAATACGCAGTTTTTTTCCGAAATTGGTCATTACTCGCTTAATTTTTGAGAATTCAAACTTTTTCTTGAACGAAAATGAAGGTAATACTCTAAAGGTTTTATATCTGCTAATCGCATCTTGATAGGAATTCTACTTTAGAAACGACAGCAGTTTGCACGATGAAGAAAATGAGCAAAAAAATTGTAGTTCACTGCAGTTATGAAATTTTACATGGTGAACCTGGAACAAAATTATCTAATGCGGCGTTTACATTTATCAAGTTACTTGAAGCAAGTCGACTTGAAGCCAGCGACTTGAAAGTGCTTGACAAATGTAAACAGTGTTTCAAGTAGTATCAAGTGAAGCTTGAATTCTAGTTTTCACTTGAATTCAATAGTCAAGGCAAGTAGACGATCGGTCTACTTTTCTTGAAACTTGAAATCATTTGCATCGTCTTGCGCACAAATATGCGGCGTTTTATTTTGTTTACTGGATTCTAGTAAATAATAAAATGGCGCCAAATGGGGTAACGCAGAAAGCAGTCAGTCAGTGCAGTTATACCTTTTTTATACAATATTTTGATAGAAAAATTATTTACGCCACTGGGTTTACCTATTTTAATTTATTCATAATATTGAAGATTTAATGTTTTGACATTGAGTAACAGAATCTTTATCTAGAGGCGCCGAGCTTATGTTGAAACTCGTTCCAGGGTGATCTCTCCCTACTTTTAATTCCCTGCACCCCACTATCCACAAGTTGTCGATCGCATCGCTGCAACCTGCAACACTGCAAGTTTCGTCAATTTGCAATTCGACTAGTATTTTGTATTTTAAAGACGGTAGATCGTTTTCTTAAAAGTTAATAAATATACAACATTATTGAGACGAATTACGCGTAATTAGATGCACATAAAATCTTTGTATGAGATCGTGTTAAATCAAAATAAAAAAAAATAGTTTAATTTTTCTTGAATTAATTTATTTGAATCATCTAGGAATTTATAAAATAAAAAAAGCTAAAAGAAAATTCAACTTCAAATTTGCTAGATAATAAAAAATAATACAAGAAATAAATAATAAAAAATAATTAATAGTGTAGTCAACGAACCAAAATTTACCCTGATTTTCGGACTTTTTTTGTAACAGCGAGTTTTTTTTCTTAATCGGTCGAAACCATTCCTGTGAGTTTGTGTATAAAATGTCTCAACTCAATTTTGACCGGAAGGTCCTTATTCTTCGACTTTAGTGTAAAAGTTTGACTTTTTCAAGTTTCCGTTTCACTATTTTTTGAATAACTTCGCTTGTATTGGTCGGATCGGGACCAAAAAATTTTCCTTTTGTTTGTCTTGAATCTCTCTCTAAAACTGCCTGGATTAAAATAATCTATATTAATTTCCTAACCCAAAAAAAATTCAAAACTGCCGTCATTAGTGAGTCGTAGTTTTTTATAGGGAACTCGAGTAATAATTAATATTACGGTATGAAATTTTAGGAAGTTGTAGCTGATATAGTAACAAATCCATATTGCAAATTAGGTCTAAAAATATTGAGAACAAAGACTAAAATTTGCATTTTGGTTCAAATTTTCTAATTCATATTTGTTGTGAGCAATTGGTGGTATCGTAATAATTCTTCCATGGAAATGTTGGAAATTTAATGCTCTTTCAGATGAAACCAAAGACAATCACATTAGACCACGTTTTCTTCCGATTTCGTTGAAAAGAAAAATAAAATTTTTCTACTATTTACCCACAAAACCAATTTTAGTGGTCGAAATGCTTGACTTTAAAACCAATTTTAATGTTCAAAAATAGTTTATAGGAGTTCTTTATGATTAATTTTCAAAAATACGTAAAAGAAGAATTAAATTTCGACCACTGAAATTGGTTTTGTAGACAAACAGTTAAAAGATTTTCTTTTTATCTTCAAAGAAATCGGAAGAAAAAATGGTCTGATGTGATTGTTTTTGTTTTCGTCTGAAAGAGCATTAAATTTCCTACATTTCAAGAGAAGAATTATTGGGATACCACCAATTGCTCACAACAAATATGAAAAAGAAAATTTGAACCAAAATGCAAATTTTAGCCATTGTTCTTAATATTTTTGGACCCACCTTGTAATATGCATTTGTTACTATATCAGCTGCAACTTCCTAAAGTTTCGTACCATAACAGTAATTAAAACTCAAGTTCTCTAGAAAAAACTACAACCGACCAATGACGACAGTTTTGAATTTTTTTTTAGGTTAGGAAATTAATATAGATTATTTTAACCCAGGCAGTTTTAGAGAGAGATTCAAGACAAACAAAAGGAAAATTTTTTGGTCCCGATCCGACCAATACAAGCGAAGTTATTCAAAAAATAGTGAAACGGAAACTTGAAAAAGTCAAACTTTTACACTAAAGTCGAAGAATAAGGGCCTTCCGGTCAAAATTGAGTTGAGACATTTTATACACAAACTCACAGGAATGGTTTCGACCGATTAAGGAAAAAAACTCGCTGTTACAAAAAAAGTCCGAAAATCAGGATAAATTTTGGTTCGTTGACTACACTATAACAAATTAAAAAAAAAGTTTTTTACTTATATAATTTTAAAACAAATGGTTTAAATGCTTACATAATAAGGCTGATTAATAATCGAGACAATTTAAAGCGTGAGAGTAGCGAGCGCTTTAATTGTTGAGATTATTAATCGACAATTAACGGAAGAGTTGATTACTAAATTTTTCCATCAAGCGCCTCTCATTAAATTGTAGAAAATTTGAAATCTAGAAAATCTGAAAATCAAAAACAAAAATTCAAGTTTTGAATAATATTCTACAATCAAAGATATAGCACTGAAAACAAAACAACGGATGTGGCCATACGAGGAACGAGTGATATACGCATAATTTTTTCACGGTGTGGTTCTAGGGTTAATGTATGATAATAAAAATTTTTTTTTTAAAAAACTTAAAAAAAAGTTTATTTTTAAAATTGCTTCTGTCCGGAATTGAACCTGGGACTTGCATATGAGCAAAATTTTAGGTATAAATTGTTTCAAAAATTTCATTTTTTTGTAAAATTGGGCATAAATTGAATTTCAAAATATACATTATTTTATATCTTAAGAAAGCTAATTTTACAAGCTTTCAAAATATTGAAAAATATACAGGGTGTTGTATTTAAATTAAGAATTTTGATTTTATTTCCGGTTAAACCGGAAGTCAAAATATAAAGTGCTGGGTATCGTGTAATAGCTAATTTTAAGAACTTTCAAAATATCTAAAAATATACAGGGTGTTCCTAAAAATTTTAATATTTTTGTAATTTCCGGTTTAACCGGAAGCGTTTTTTTAACCGGAAATAGTGTCAAATAATATATGTTCATGGGATTGATATAAATATCCAATTTCAAGGTTTAATTTTTATTACAAAATAAATTATAGATTATTGAAGTTTCAACATTCAAAAAAACATTACTTCAAAACGACTCGAGCGATTTTGATAAAATTTTATTTTAAGATAGAGAATTACGTTGTCTATAACATACTCAACTTTGTTGAAATCGGCCGCACCATTTTTTGAGAAAATTCATTTCAAAATTTTGACCTATTGTGGCCCCTTAAAGGTACAAATAAATTTGTATACTTAAGTTCTTTTTTTTCATGTTTTCTAAAATATTTTTGTAATTGTATTTTAAGGACGCTTTCTTTAGGTAACAATGCGGTATACACTTAAAAACTGCAAAAATTACCTAGAAATTTCAATTTAGGTAAATTTGTTTATACCTTTTCAACTTCAAATTGAAACTAAACAATTTCAAATTGGGATTAAACAATTCCAAATTGATATCAAATAGTTTCAAATTCAGACTAAATAATTTCAAATTGAGACTAATATCTCAAATGTCAATTAGTTTTTTCCCAATTAGAAATTAATTAGTTTCAATTTGAAATTGTTCTAGATCTGTGAAAAGTGTGTAATACAAAAGAATTTTTGAGATAAATTTAATCTTCTTTTTAATAAATTTTAGCTTTTATATTAAAATTGAAGAAATAAGCTAAATTAAAATAAATAAATAAAATTCATTATTATTTATTGACGTTTCGCCAAATTATTGGCTTCCTCAGAATTTTAAAAAATTTTTATAATTCACATTTAATAATAAAAGATTTTTTTAATATAACAGGAAATAATTTTTTTTTATAAGTGTAAAAATATTTATATGACCATTTAATTTTTTACTATTTAAATAATTTTTATTTTAATTTTATTAAATTGTCATTTTAAAATTTTTTGACTTTTATAAAAAAAAATTATTTCCTGTTATATTAATAAAACCTTTTATTATTAAATGTGAATTATAAAATTTTTTTATAATTAATTTTATATTCTGAAGAAGCCAATAATTTGGTGAAATGTCAATAAAAAATAATTAATTTTATTTATTTATTTTAATTTAGCTTATTACTCCAATTTTAATATAAAAAAGATAAATTTAATTATTTGAATTTGGAATTGAAATAAATTACTACATATTATAATTGAAATAAACTATTGACGAATAGCCGGTTTAGGTCAAAAGTACGGGATTGCTGGTAATATCGGTGAGGTAATACGTCTTTACTTGTTTCCTTCAACGCTGCCTGCCAGGAACTGAGAAATCTCGGATCCCAACTACTTCAGCGCCGTCTACATCTCGAATCCTGTTTTAGCTTCGAATTTTAACGTATTCCTACGCCTCTAGATAAAGATTCTGTTACTCAATGGTTTTGACCCTCTTTTTTAAAATCTCACATGTGGTCTGTCGGCACTTCAATGGTCAATTACTTTTTATTACACCTTTTACCATTTTACCCTTTTTAATCCTTTCAAATGTACCTTTTGTATAGTACTGGTAGACATAAATGAAAAGCCATAAAAAAATTTACCTGAGTATCCTAAATTATAAGCCGATAAGTACACAAAGCTGGTGAAAGTATAAGCAAAGAAACAGAGCCGGACTAAATTTTAAATTATTTATTTATGATTTTTAGATTTTTAAAAAGCAATTTTTAAGTTTTTTTATACTAGCGCAAAGGTTTCTTCCCATGGTCAGAACATATTTGAAAATAATCACAGAAAAATCACAAATACACCACAATTCAGTTTACTAAAAACGGTAACAAAAATGTTTAAATACGAGCCATCACCAATTGCAAGAGATACCCGCTTTGCTACCTGTGGAGTATTCTAAGGGTGTCAATAACAAGCTTTATGGTACTGCCAGAGTACTTTGATGTTTTAATTATGCTTATATAATAAATTGTTTTTATCATCTTCATTTTATTCCTCACAATATCTATATTTATGCCATTGAAATGCCCCCCTTCATTTAATTTGTAGATTAATTTCTTGAAATAATTAGACAAGATGTATGTAGAACAAAATTAAAAATATGAGTATATGACCGGAAGGGATACAAACGGGCCGATCATTCGAAGTATTGCTTTCAAACATGTGTTTGTAATAAATACATCACTATCCTGTCAAATCCCTACTGGTATTGTTATATTTATTACTACTTAAAATTTTTGAGGAACATTGTGTTTGTTTGAAATTCTTTTCTTCATTCAAGTTTCAAGAAAAGTAGACGGGTCGTCTACTTCACTTGATTATTGAATTCAAGTGAAAACTAGAATTCAAGCTTCACTTGATAGTACTTGAAACACTGTTTACATTTGTCAACCACTTTCAAGTCGCTGGCTTCAAGTCGACTTGCTTCAAGTAACTTGATAAATGTAAACGCCGCATTTTGCCGTGGCCGCAGAGTAGTGCGGCTACTCAAAATTCGCTTCAAGTCACTGGCTTCAAGTCGACTTGCTTCAAGTAACTTGATAAATGTAAACGCCGCATAACGTTAAAATTTTTGCTATTGTTTAGTACTTATAGTCCTTATTATCATACTAAAATTCCCCACCCTTCCGATAAAATACCCCACCCCATAAAATTCAATTTTTTTATGAAATATTATATTTTGAATTCATTGTTTTTAAAATAAACGTTAGAAAATTATTTTTGATTGCTGTAGCCTAGTAAATTTGGGCCTCAAGTGTGAAAAATGTTTATCGGAATCTTCACGATTCAAAGAAAATTTAAACAAAATACCGCTACTAATTTGTGACTGAGTCTGCACAGATACGGGGAATGATAGCCGGCTTGCCGGCATAGTTGTGACCTATACAGTACAGGCCCTTCATAGTATGAGAAGCATGTGTGGAGAGTGATAGTTCCGACTTGCCAGCTCAGTTTCAGACTCTGTCTGCCGTAGTAAAAGACTGCAGGTATGGAGAATGGTATTTCCGGCTTGCAGGCACAGTTTTGACCTGAAAACGCACAGGCCTGCATGTGTGAAGAGTGATTATAGTTCGGGTTTGCTCGAACAGCTTCAGACTGTGCAGACTACGTCTGCATTGGTATGCCGTAGTAAAAGCCTGCATGTATGGAGAATGCTACTTCCGCCTTGCTGGCACAGTTTTGACCTGTACTCGAGTGATAGTTCTGGCTTGCTCGAACAGCTTCAGACTGTGCAGACTACGTCTGCATTGGTAGGTATGTCGTAGTAAAAACCTGCATGTGTGGAGAATGATAGTTTCGGCTTTCCGGAGCAGTTTCTGGCTAACTGTTAAGAGGTAGTAAAAAAAATCAAGCTCATTCAGATATCTTGGCTAGAAAAAATGCCCTAGACCCGAAAATGCCAACGATCTTGCTAAGCATAGATTCAGGGGTACACGACATGAGCCTTGAATGTGATAATTCGACGATGAAGAAAATGAGCAAAAAAATCGGAAGAGTGGGGAATTTTAGTATGATAATAAGGACTATAAGTACTAAACAATAGCAAAAATTTTAGCGTTAGATAATTTTGTTCCAGGTTCACCATGTAAAATTTCATAACTGCAGTGAACTACAATTTTTTTGCTCATTTTCTTCATCGTGCAAACTGCTGTCGTTTCTAAAGTAGAATTCCTATCAAGATGCGATTAGCAGATATAAAACCTTTAGAGTATTACCTTCATTTTCGTTCAAGAAAAAGTTTGAATTCTCAAAAATTAAGCGAGTAATGACCAATTTCGGAAAAAAACTACGTATTTCGATCTTTCTTCATATTGTTGAAAATTTTTTGATGAAAATGTTAAATAATGACATGTAAATTTTTAAGATGGCTTCTTAAAACGTATACTATAGGCTTTCTACAAAATAAAATTTATGGCCTTAGATCTCTTCTTTATTATTTGAGAGTCCTTTAAAGATAGAAAAATATCTAAGAAAACTTTTTTCTAAAAATTATGAATTTCAAAGTCCAATTTTTTGTCAAAATAAAACTCGAAAAAAATTTTGCTCTTAGGACATTAAAGTATACATCATGAAGATAGTAATCCTACATGGATTTTATATTTCCTCAATGACTTTAGGAGATTTTTAAATTTTAAGAAAAATTAGGTTATTTTACATTCATTATTTTTTTTCTCCATGATAAATTACTTAAAATCAAAATATTTTGCATGTAATTTAAAGCTGAAGATGTCCTCTTCAACTACATATTTTTTGTTTTTTTCTAAATCTGATAGATAATGAGAAATTTTCAATAATGTAAAATAGGGCGTTCAGCAACACTTTGATCGCGCAACCCATGAGTACTGTAATACGCGCAAAATAGGTTAACTTTCAATAACATTTTTCTCAAAAACTATTAAATATTTTGAAAAATTGAAAATGAGATTTTTGCCGTATAATTTTATCCTCTTCAATTTTTGACTCTTTATAATTTTTCGCTTACTACCTTCTTTTCGAGATAATTGCAAAAATATTATCAAAAGTGTAATTTTTGAGATTCAAACGCAATTTTGGGGGTGTTCCAGCCCTCGGAAGGGTGGGGACTTTTAGTACTATAATAAAGGCTATAAGTACAATACAATATCAAAGGTTTCAGCTTTATACTAATTTGTCCCGCGTCTAATGCTAAATGCACTGTAGTACTGAGATAATGCAGAAAAACTGAAAATTGGCAAATTCGTCTTTCCACTGTAGTTTCAAAAGGGCGTACTTTAGAAAAAAAAATCTCGGGAAAATTTTTCAGGAGATCAAAAAAGCTATCAAACGATACCAAACTCGACTTTTTATCACATCGACGCTAGGCGTCGCGACGTTCAACTTTCCGTTTTCTTATGGAGGACCTATCATTTTTTTTGCAAATATTACTCAGTAGGCTTGTCTTAATTCGGATACCAAATGACAACTTTCTATCTTGAACTTTTCTTAATTTTTCTTTTCTTAACTTTAGTTTTTAGTTATGTTATGTTACGTTATGTTAATATTTTACTTTATGTTATTTTTTACGATGAAAAATAACGATTAAAACTTAGTTTTTAAAGTTTTAGAGAAGTAATTTAATCAGGAAATAAAATTTTATTACTAAGATTTAATAAATAATAATTTGATTTAATTTTATTTTCAGCTCAACTTACTTTATTAAAAATTTAAGAGCTAAGTTTTAACATAACGTAACATAACATAACCTGAAAAGTTGTGAAAATTAAGAAAAATTCAAGATAGAAAGTTGTCGTTTGGTATCCGAATTTAGACACCCCTACTGAGTAATAATTGCAAAAAAATTTATATATCCTCCATAAAAAAATAAAAAGTTGAACGTCGCGACGCTTAGCGTCAATGTGATAAAAAGTCGAGTTTGGTATCGTTTGATAGCTTTTTTGATCTTCTGAAAATTTTTACACAGATTTTTTTTCTAAAGTAGCCCATTTTGAAACTACAGTGGAAAGACGAATTTGCCAGTTTTCAGTTTTTCTGCATTATCTCGAAAACCATTTTGAATTTTGAAATTTTCTAAACGGATTCTTAAAGATCATCAAAATATGCAACTTTTGGCTAACTTAAACAACCTCGTATCACTTACGGTTTCCGAGATTCTAATGTTAGTACCACTTAAAAAAATCACCCTGTATATGTACTTACGCATCTAGTAGAAACTTTCAAATTTATGATTATGAAGTTTCAAATTTTCGCGAAAATTTATTCGACGTTTTAATTACTTTCTAATAGCCTAGGGAAGTTATATCATAAATAAATTAGTAATACCTTTTAGATATTACTCTGAAGCAGAAGTGTTGGTCAATTAATACTTCTCACACTAGGGAACAACCAAACAACTTACTAAAATTTTGAATCTTTCTCATGACAGTTTCTTGAATTTTAGGGTCGTTACACCTGATATTTATTTATTTATTTTATAAACCCAACAATTCGCAGACAAGTTAAATACCATGAGAAATTCACCAATTCTCAAAGCTTAGCACAAAACCGTAAAGTATTTGTAGATTTAATTCTAAGAACTGGTCAATACGAACACTCGAAAAAAGTGAACGAGTCTACACCGTACAGGTTACACAAATTCATTTATATAGTACCACCAAATTTATTAACGTTCTGAGGGGGCGTGGCCAGCGCTGTCATAGATTTTGAAGTACACCACGAGTTAAAAGTAAAGTAACTGTCATTACATTGAATATAGGTTAATATTAAGACAGTTAATTTAAAAAGTACAACTTTACTTTGAAAGGTTTTATCATAACCTAAAGTAGTTGTAGATATACACGACTTTTAACTATGCCTGTACCTAACCCGAATTCTTGATTATGATTGGACGAATTTTTTCCCGCAAGAAATATTTTAAATAAAATTATTATAGTTGACATATTTCCCGTAACGCAAAATTGGTTGATGGAGCTTTAGCTATGCCCATTTTTTTTTAAGTTAAACTGTGATTTGTAATTTGTAATGTAAAAAGGATCTAAATTCAATTACCTAAATCAACCATCGCATCTTGTAGCTAAAGCTGAGATGCTTATCAAGACCGGATTAAATACAAGTACGTTACCTTTAGGGCACAATTTCAACACCCCTTTCACGCTAGTTAGCTAATACTTTTTAAAACAATCAACAAATTATGGGAAAAAAAAATAAATGGCGTACTCACCAGTAACAGATGATTTTGCGGCCCAGTCCAATGAACCGGTATTAGGACCATGATGTAAATATCTGAAATTAAACAAAACTTGTAACTTGGGGACGTAAATTTTATAAAAATGCATATATTTAAGATGAAGATAAAGAATCCTTCTTGAAACAACAATATTATAGAGCAGAAAAATCATGTTTACATTAATCAATTTATTCAGTTCAGTTCACCGATCTTTACTGACACGTGACTATCTTAATATTTGTGTATAAGCTAACAACGACTTATTTATTGAGTATTTATTTATTTAATTCATTTATTATTTATTTTTTTAAATATTTATTTACAAAATTTATTCTTAAATTAATTATTTATTGCGTATTCTATAAGTCACATGTCTGAAAATATCGGTGAATAGAACCATATTAAGAATTAACTATAATTAACAAAATTTGTTTCTGTTAAAATGCAATGCTTAAAATTTATAATTGTATAGACAAGAAGCATACTTAAAGACGATCTAAAACCCTTAATATTTTTTTTGCACGATAGAACGATATCACTTAGTTACCGCGTTTGTTGGCAGATCGGTAAGTATGTTTTACTGGTAACTCATATAAACAAAACAGTAAGTAATTTACTTACCGTTCTAGAACGGTAAGTAAAAAAAATAAAAAATAGTCATTTAAAAACGATATAATTCAAAAAACATTAAATAATAATAAATAAGACTTCGAACCAAAAACAGAAAAATCAGGGTGATCATATTCAGGCCCATCTTTTGGGAGTAAGTTATTTGAGTGCTAGCGAACACGAAAATCTGATTGGCTGCTCAAAGCACTGGCTCTCAAATAACTAATTCCCAAAAGATGGGCCTGAATACGATAATCCTGATTTTTCTGTTATGGGATAACATAACAGACTAGTCCCGGCTACTATTTCACATTGAAATTGAACGTACAATTACTACAACTACTAAAAGTAATAACGCTACTTTGTGCGGCACTTGGATTTAGAGAAACTGCTACTGAATTCAACGTTTGTCTCACCTCGGCGCTAACTTGTTCTGTATTTAAAATTTTTTTAGCAAAGTCAATTTTGTTTTCAAGCGAATCTTCAACGTAACTCTCTGCTACGGTGGACGATCTCCACCCACCATGCCTCTTCAGTCCTAATACGTCTACTCCTTTATTCGCTAAAAAGGTCGCCGAAGTGCGCCTAAAGGAATGACCGGTGTAAGTATTGGAGTGTTGTAATTTTAGAAAATTTGCGATTTTTGACGGCCAACTTCCAATAATCCCTTTGCCAATTACTTGATTGCTACACTTCCCCTTATGATATTTCAAAAATAAGTGCTGACTCTTTGCATTTTGTGGGCGTAGCCTGAAGTATTTTCTACATATTTCCAGGTAGTTAATATCATTATCTTTGTCAATTACCGTAAATGTTCGCTGGATGTTGGTCTTCGTGTTGGGAATTTTCACGATCAAAAATGATTCTCGATCTTCTATGTCTTGCACGCACATATTATACAATTCTTCTCTCCTACACGCGCCTGATATACCTAATATCATTCCCACCTAAAAATGAAAACAAAAATTCTTATCTTATAAATCACAATAATATAGATAAATGTAAAAATACCTTAAGAGTTAAAAATTCATCATCCGGAGCTTCTTTCAAAAAGTTCGTCATACCTTCCTTAGTGAAAATGTCCGATTTTTTTGGCTTGTGTCCAACATTTTTCCTTTTAAGGAATGCTATCAAGGTTGTGAACTTGGATATATCAATTCCATCATTTAGAAAAATTGTACTTTTGAGCATCGAATATTCAGCCCAAAGACTTCCAGGTGACTTCAACTTTTCATTTCGTCGTACAAAATAAGCCAGCAAAATTTTTTCGTTAATTTGTAGATTTTTATCCTCACACCAGCTTTTAAAGATTTTGTATACATTCTCATAACGAATTCTCGACTTTTCAGGAACAATAGAGGAGCAACCAATATTCCAAGCTTCTTCTATTTCACTGTCCACACTTTTTAAATCACTCATTTTTTTTCGTTTTTATGCAGCAAAATATTAGAATTTTTTACTTCAAAAAGCGGAGACAATTTGTTAGTAAATAACACTATGGTAACACCTTCAAATATTTTTATAAAGCCATCTAAAAAATTATGTTGCACAAAAATTAAAACATAATTTTTGACATTTTCATTTTTATGATTAAGGAAAAGTTTCTATCGTGCAAAAAACGTTGTAAGCATCACAAACGTTAAGGGTTTACTGGTCTCAGACAAAATTGGGGACTGCGCTTCGCTTAGTCCCCAAACATTTTGTCTTTGACCAGTAAACTGCCCTTACCGTTTTTTATACTTAAATTACTATAATGACTTTGATCATAAATAATTTAAATTTACTTATTTGATGATGTTTAGAACCATTTACGACTAAGCTTCAGTTGTACCTACTTACATACAGAGTATTGAAAAACAAGGCTTAAGTATTTTAAAGGTATGTACGTATAATACGACTAAAAATAAGGCGAAAAGTCTTAATAAACATGAATTTGTAAACGAGCCGTTTTTTTGATACCCAATAAGCATCTTGAGTTACTTTGCACCCATTAATCGGTGTTACGCAAGCATTTAAAATTAATTCTCTTTATTGAGTTAGATGAAGAATTTTATACTAATACTAATATACTAATTAGGGAAGCAAGAATTTGCCAAAATATAATGTGAAATATTAAATCTTTCTATGCCTTTCGTAATTTATTGACGATTTCCTAATTCTTTTAGGCGAAAAAGCTTTAAACAAAAGTTGTAGGTCATAAAATTTTGCATCTAAATCAATAATCAAAATTAATTTTAGGTACTTTTCAACAGCAGAAAATACAAAATTATGATTCTAGATGTTGTTGAATCTCTATAACCAAGAACTATGGTCATCTTCCACGGTAGAGGTAGTGGATTTATCATGAGAATAGAAAAAGAGCATTTTAAACATCTCTTGCAATATAATAAAGGAAAAACTATAACCTCCAATAATATTTTACTTCAAATACGATCAATGGGCGAAAAGACATGTAACTCATCCAATATCTAAAAAACGCTGTTTTTCGGATCCATATTTGAACAACAAGCAACAAGGAATCAACCCCCAAAATAAAAAAAAACGGAGATATAATATATTTCGTATCTGTGGCATTTAGGGCCACCTACTGCACATACTTTAGAACAATTTAGAATACGGAAAAATAATAATACAAAGCTTGACTAAAACTAAAACCAACCTACCATAATAGACCGTGGACCTATAACAGAAAAATCGGGCTGATCGTATTCAGGCCCATCTTTTGGGAATAAGCTATTTGAGTGCCGGCGAACATTTGGTTAGCTACCCAAAGCAGTGGCTTAAGGCCTCAGGATCATTCAATGAAATTATTAGAGAAGGAAAAAAGTAAGAAATATGACAGCAATTAACGACTTTATGCTACACATAAACTCGTAACTCATAAGCGGTATTTGTGTTGCTCATTGGCAAAGTAACTACTTGTTAAGTACATAAAAAGTAAGATTTTCCTTTGGCATCCCTCTCAGGTGGGTTTCCCGCCTTCCTCGCCAATTAGAAGTTTATTATTAACAGTCCTAAGGCCTTAAGCCAATGCTTTGAGCAGCCAACCAGATTTTCGTGTTCTGTGGCACTCACATAGCTTATTCCCAAAAGATGGACCTGAATACGATCACCCCCATTTTTCTGTTATTGGCTCCAGGACTATTTATAAGGCAAACAGAACTTTTAAAACGTGATTATCTCGGTTTGCAAAAGTACGTTGAAGTTTATTATTTTGTAATAAATCTATAACCTAACCCAAGATAAGGGAACTTAACCTTTTTAAAAAACCAAACTTGGAATTTGAATTTCTTCTTTATTTTAAGTATGATTAGTTATACCTATCCTGAAACATTTTGATTTTTCTTACGAATGGGGAGGACTCAATGATTAATTTGCAGCTGCTGCCAATGGGACCAAATGAAGCTAGTTCAACCGTGGTCGAATATTCTGTCTTTATATTTTTTAGTGAACTGATGATTGACACCAAACGAAATATTTTAATCTTATATTATTTATCAAGCATTAACGATCAGTTACAAGCCATCGTTCTCAATTTTCAGTACAGCTCAATGTATCTACATAACAACAATACTGCATTTTTTCCTTACACTTCATTACACATTCACATTACTATAAAAAGTAATATTTCCTTTGTCATCATTCTAATAATAATTATTATGATTATTTTTATTTTATTGTAAAGCTTTATTATAAGTACCTACACACTTATACTAACTGTTATAATGCATTTTCTATAGTCACATAAATGGAAAGTATATAAAGTTGAAATTTACAAGTGGCTTTTTCATACACATTTACCTACTCCAATTTTCAATGCATTCTGTTCTATTGTACATGTATTTTTATACTTCACCTTTTTATCACCTTGAAAATAATTTTACAGCCTTATTGAAATCTCACTAAGTACATTGTTTAACAATTTTTATCTATTTTAAATGTTCAGTTCAGAGACAATTGTTTCTTCTTGTTTCTGTTTGCTCTTTGAGAACCGTGTGAACATTTAACCAGTAATCGTCCTAGTGGAATGGGAAATGATGTCAAGTAACCACGACCGCTTTCTGCTTCTATGTAGGTATTACTTATTTGTTGATTGGATACGTAACTGTTACTATAAAGGGTGGTTTACCAAATTCATATACTTCCAACATGAAAGAGAGTTGATTAAGTGAACTAAAATGATTCGTGAATTACTCTTCATTAAAATCGAAAAAAATGTTTTACTCTACCACCTGATGATTCAGTTTTAAAGACTACCACAATAACAAATGAAGGAACCGAACTGCAATATATTGCGTGTTTATGAGACAATGAACTGCGTCTTTTAGTAAAATCACTTTTAAAATGTTTACATTTTATTTTAATAGAGCATTCTGTATATTTCTCCATGTTTAAAAAATTAATTTAACTCTTAACAACCGACGTGCGGTCACCATGACCGCAGCGGCTTTTGTTTCTTATTTTTTGTACCCATCCCTTCAAAATATAGCCCACAGCACCTCAGTACCTTCAAGTTACTACTCTCTCAGTGCCTAGGTGCAAGAAAGTTGTTGTAGGCCTTTTGGTTTAATTTTTAATTGAAATTGAAATTCGTAAGCGGTCACCATGACCGCACGACGGTATTAGCGATACTTTTCGTGCACATGAAGTAGCAATGGTTAACAACCCAAATCTTCGAAATTTTGAAATTTTATGTTATTATTTAAATTTTTCAATCATCTTCATCATATTATATTGTTTACTAATTGTTTATATTTAACAAGCGGTCACCATGACCGGCGCTCGGTGAGAGTGTACCAAAAATAGGATGTCGGTGGTTAAGGGTTAACGGTAACCGCTTCTGCAGAAGTGCAGACCCTACATATGAAGATAAAAGAAGCTAAAAATGCATGGTGTATGTGTAATGTGTATATAAAACCAATACTAAACTGTACTAGTAATTACTAAAACGTAAGTTTTCATGTTATGGTTTATGCTAGTACTGGCAATTTAACAATAAATTAATTACATTAACAACAATAATAACGTCGATCTTTACAAAGATAACGTACAATTAAACCGTAATTAATTACATTAATTGAAAACATAAATATAAAATTCAATAACTCTAACTGTTCTTAAAATAAAAAGTGTATCGTCAATAAAACATTTAGATAAAATCAAGCGCTTCACACAAATCCATTAGTTTAGGAATCCATTATATCTACCAACTATGGTTGCATTTAGATCTTAACGACTGTTTCGGAATGGACGGTTTTAACTCGCATCAAAAACGCTCTTTTATTTTTCAACAAAATTGATGTTTGACACGAATGCGGATAATATCCGCACCAACTTTTTCTGGACAATTTCCAGATCAACTTTTCCACTTTATAACTATCGCCGATAGATATTATAATATCTATTATAGAGGTAACAGATGCAATCATGAATCAATAATAATTATTAATACGCTTATCTAACATTTCTAACACCTGCTTTGTTTACAATAGATATTATTAATAGTTATGGCTTTAGGTACAATTGCTAATAAATTTAATTATTTTACATTGAAATTGTTCATTTATACAGGGTGATTTATTTTAAGTCGTACAAAAAATATTGCTATGTTTGCAAAGTAGCTAGGGAGAACGTACAGAATTTGTTAAAAGAGGATTAGACTAGAAAAGAGACATAAGTAACTGTGGTGAATAAAATATAAAGGTACAAACTGCTACCGGCATAACGACCTTATGGAATCACTGCGATGGATGGTGAACACAGAACTAAAGCTGATGACCTCCAATAGATAAACAAGCAATAAACTTCTTTAGAGCTGTACAGAATACTAGGCAAAAAGAGACCGTCCTCGTGGTAATTTAAGAGTCTAACCTAAGGCTAGTCATCAGGAGAAACTATATTATTGCTGTAACCAACACGAGGTAATGGGTACTGCGTACTGCTCTTCTCTTCCAGAATTGACATTACATAGCAGGTATGTCTTTCCAAACTACAGCTTTGACGTAATGGACCACAGGTGGATGAACTAAGCTCGTGCGCTTCGTCCAAGAGTTAAATGAAAGAAGTATTTAGGAGTGGGAAAAGTCAAAAATTGACTGAAGAGACTGTGGAGAGCAATTTCAAGCAATTTTAAGCAATTTCAAGCTAATGTGAGTGTAACTTAAGAACTACCTTCTATTGAGTTCAAAATTTGTTTAAAAATTTGCACATAAAACGACCTCCAATAAATAAACAAGAAATAAATTTCTAAAAGTCGACCCAAATAGGTGTAGAGCTGCACAAGCGCACTACAGGATACAGAAAAAATTGATCTTATCGTAATTTTCTAATCGTAAGGCTAGACTTCAGGAGAGACAGTATCATTGCTCAACCAACACAAGGCCATGGTCGCGGCTCTTAGGAAAGAGAAAATAATTACATCTTCCATAACTGACTATTGCACAGTTATGTCGTTCCGGTCTTCAGCTTTGACATGTTCCTGGAGACGTAATCCGAGAGAGTTGATGCCAACAATCTGGATAAAGAGAGCTCATATTGGTTATCCAATATTTCAATGCAAGCAGTGGGAATGAGCAAAGTCAAAAATTGACTGAAGAGACTAGACTTTGCTCAGCTAATTTGAGCTTAGAGTAAAGGCGTTTTAAGCAATTTCGAGGCAATGTGAGTAATTACGATTTAAAAAAAAAACAAAACTACCCTATATTGCGTTTAAAATTTGTACAAAAAATTAATTTAAATTTACTTTTTTCCCTTTAAAAGTTGAAAGTTAGAAAAAACTTTTCAAGTGTAAGTGCTTTCAAAGCATAAATTTAAGTTGTCCCAAAAACGTAAAATTGTATTAAAAATTTAACATTTCAAAAGTGCAAAATAAAATAATTGCGAACATTTTATTAATTTATATAAAAATTAATATAATTGAGCAATTTAACTTCTTTCTTTTACGACTTACTTTTAAAATGTTTGTAGAAAAAACAATCCACTAAGTGCATTCATTAGTAAATATAAATTGGGAGGATTTTTATTAAAGGATATTTTATTGTATTATAAGGACTGAATGGAAAAAGTTGGGATAACTTAAACTTCTCTAACATTATTTTCTTGCAATTCTTGATTTTTGCAATAGGATAAGGTCAAATCAATATCTCGGATGCTTTAAAAGTCGAATGCTTTCGAGGAAAGCTATATACGCCACAAATTATAATCTTTGTGGCTGCTCGTACATTATACCAGAGAGCAGTAATATCACGATTCTGTATAAAATCAAAAATTGCTATTTTTCTGCTTTCATTTAACTGTAGCGTACGAAAAATGTACATGTACAATGTACTTTGTACAAGTACAGATTGAAAATTATACAAAAATTTAATCTTCCAAACAGATTTATCTTCATGACTGAAATTAAACTGTTAAAATTTAATTTAACACTCAACGAAACTATCACGAAAGCGATAATACAATTGAATTTGAAATTTTCATTCGGATTTAAATAATAAGCGTCATCTATTTTCAGAGAGTTTTCTTGTTTTTAATAACTATACTGCTTATTATATAGGACATTTAATTTTTTTTGAAATTGGGACAAAGTACTCCAGAATAAGAAAGAGACAGAGGGAATATGGGTAGAGAGGGGTGGTCATCTGCCATGTCATATGAGTGTCAAGCCCTCTTGACAGATGACAGATTGACAGATGAAATGATATGAAAAATCAGACTGACAAATGAAATTGACAGGTAGGATGAGACGACAGATGAGACTGACAGATGATATTTTAATATGACCGATGAGTATGTCAGATAAGACCAACAGATGAAAAGAGATGACGGATGAGATGAGAGAGGAGATTGGCAGATGACAGAAGAGATAAACAGATGACATGAAATAACAGATGAAATTAACAGATGAGATTGACAGCTGTAGTTACAAATGAGATTGTAAAGATGCAAAATTTTATCCGGAGACTGGACTCAAATCTAATTTAGGAGTGGGGGTAAAAATGGGGGTATGAGTGGGGGTAAAAATGGGGGTAAAAGTGGGGTCAAGGGGCGGGGCTTATCTCCACCCCTGGGCGGGGCCAGGGGCGGGGTTACCCCCACTCCTCTAGATTCTCCTGGGTGCTAAAAATAAATAAATAAAATTACTTTTATTTTTGTATTTTTACTATCAGCGTTATCAGTGATAACAGCTGATTTCCCTGTAACTCGGCAACCATAAGAGCTAGAGCTCCCGTTTTATTTTTTGGGTGTCTTTGGTGTCATTTTTACCCCTTTGTAACTTAGTTCAAACTTATCAATTGATTAATTGTTTATCTAAACATTTCAAATATAGGTACGTAAAATTATTAAATGTTCAACTTTAAGCGACGCTAAAGGAAGAATTAATGAAACACCCGGTTTTCGGTGTTACAAGATGACAGATGAGATCGGCAAAGAAGGATAGAAAGAGAGAACGATAGATAGAAAAAGATAGAGAGAAAGAGACACAGAAACAAGGACATGGAAAAAATGAGGAAGAGAGAGATAGAGACATAGATAGAGAGGCAGAAACAGGGATACAAAGAGCGTTCATGATCTACTAAGGGTGAGATAATCCAAATTCCAATAAATTGTGTAAAAGAACTAACCTTTTGGCTGTGCTTATACCTAGTTTGAAGAAAAAGTTTTCTTTAAAATGAAAAACTTGAACTTAAAACTAGTTAAATACCAAAAGAAAATGTATTGAACTTTGAAAAAGTTATCACATTAACACTACAACTTCAAAAATGAAACAAAGTGCATAAAAAACTAAAAAGTTAGGTTAACTTTTGAAGGGAACTCAATACTCACTTCCTTTCTTCCTTCCGGAGTGTGTATCGACAACTTATAAAAAGTTGTTTATAATGTTTAATGCACTAAGATATTTTTCATATTATAGGGCTTAGCAGTTTTTATCTTTTAAATCAATAACTAAATTAATTAATAGTGTTAGGTGAAAGTTTTAGGGTCTATACAACCGACCGACGATGTGGATGTGGTGTACAAATATTTAAGGGTTTCGAGGACCCAAACTATAGTAAACCACACATGTTTGAAATAAAATATATTTACTTTTAATTAATACCGGTATCGAACTTGATGACAAACAACATTTAAATAAATACAGGGCGATTCTTTTAAGTCATTGGTACACTAACATTGCTGTATTGGCGAAAAAAGTTGCATCGCTCCCTTTCAATATTGATTATTAACAGTAACACAATATCTATTAATGGATTTCTCTAATTTCAGAAATAATTGTCCTTCCATTAATATTTCATGATTTTAAAGTAAATGATTTTAAATAACTGAAAAATATGTCTTGAAAGAAAAGTATTAAAATTCGTACTAATTTTAATACCTTTGAGTTTCATTCTAATTGTTTTGTGATAGCAGATTCCGATTATTTTATAATTCTTTTAAAAGATTTGTCGTTCCAAGTTGACTAAAACAATATTAGAGATCTCTGCAGATGAGTTCTGCGTCAGCAGGACACTGATACGCATGTAATTGGTCGTCTAGGGATAAAATAAACAGCGGTCTTCTTCAGCAAATTGCAAGCTAAACATACCCCAGAGAGAAAAACTAATCTTGCTAAAACTGTAAACTCGATGTTTAAACTCGACACACGCTCGCTTCTTTTAAAAATTCTATTCATTTCTAATTATTTTAATTCTAAACAAAAATAAATTAAGAATATTTAAACAATAAAAATTTTGTCTGCGCATTTGATTTAAATTGAATTTCATTTGTTACAAGCATCCCATTTTCGTACCAATTTAAAATAGTAATTTATCAGAAAGCTTCTCAATTAATTTTTCAATAGTGAGAAAGAATGTTCGCCTATTGACGATAAAGTGCAAGGATAGCTCACGCTTGGTTGCTTTCAGCTTCAAGACTACTTACTAGAAGTTTTGACCCTTTTTGTAGTGAAGTTCAATTCTCTACGATATGATAGTTTGTTGAAGTACGACTGCTGCAGTGGCGTGTTTTTGAAAACACAATGAAGTCACAAATGATGGACACGAGCTACTGAGTAGCAAATTCAGCTATAATAATCCAAAATTCCTTTTACATAAAATGTTATTACATTTTACATTATTTTGAAATGTTACTTTTTCAATAATCTTCTTTCAATTAATTTTCTATCAAAGGATTTGATTTATCAATAAAGATTAGCTTTAAATAACAGTTTTATTTAAGCTGACATGGATGAACTTTGTTTTGTTGCTTTTAAATCGCTGTGCATATTATCAATATTTATGGTTAATTTAAAGTACAAAAGGTTTCAAAAGAGCCTAATTTAACATGGTTTAGTTCAACGATTTGGCTTGTACGCACGACTCACATCGATGAACCAAAGATTATGTAACACCACGTATGATATTTGGATCATGCTTATGTAATTAGCTGTATCTTGCTGAATACGATCCATTCATTTTTAGTCGATTTAACTACTACTACTACTTTAACTCAATGTTTTCTCTTCATGTATGCGGTGACACGTCATCCTGCTTAGACCACAATTTCTCAATTAAATCAAAAATAATATTTTACTACAAACCAAGAGATTGTCTGATCTAAGCTCAGTCTATTAATTTATTTATTTATTGCACCACATTATAGTATGAATTATTTTCAGAAACAGTTATAGTACTCCAGTGGCCCAGGTTGTGAGAGGGAGAGGGGGGTTTCAAATTTTGGATATGTTGTATGTACCTAGGCCCTTACTAAAAAATTTTTTGTGTCCCATTTTTCGGTTTTTGCTCGATAACTCTTTACTGGTACGTTCTACAAAAAACATTATTCTTACCTTTTTTGTAGAGCACGAAATTTGCTACCATTTACTTTAATAAGATCTTTTTTTGAACATGTAGACATGTATCAACACCACATGTTTCCACAAAAACGATACTGAAAGTTGTTTTGAGTTTTACGTAAAGCGTAAGGAAGTAAAGCGGGTATTGTTGATGTTATCATGAGTGAATGTTGCTTCATCGGTATACAGTGTCTTCTGTTTTGCTAAATTAATGAAATTATTTTACTGAATATTCAAATTTTTAAGAAGCTGTGCTGTAACTTATAAACTAATAAAAATCTGATTACAACTTTTGGATTTTTTCGCATTTCACGTGTAAAATACACTCTTGGTGTTTAGTGCGTTCCTCCCGACCCACCCTGTATATTATATTCCATGTATTGTGGTAATATATGTAATTTTGTATGCACATATCTATCATATGTATATGGCCATGTCTTTAAATTGAACCAATAAACCGTTAAAATGATGAATACTATTTTTTGTGGTAGTTTTCCCTATTGTTTAAAAAAAATTGTGCTTTGAAGCTCTGTATTTCGCTAACTAACAGCTTTAGAGAAGCATGTCGCAAAGTAAACTGTAGCAAATTTTGTATTCTACAAAAAAGGTAAGAGTAATATATTTTGAAGAACGCACTAGTTAAGAATTATAGAGCAAAAATAGAAAAACGTGGTCGTACTGTCGCGTGTATAAACGCGTTTATGCATTAGAAAGCTTGGATTTTGAATAAGGACCTATTAGCTACATACCACATATCTAAGATCTAAAACTACATGATATTTGTCAGGTAAAATGTTTTTGTCACTGGGCCATAGATATTCAAAACGAATATTCATAGTGGTATTATTCGTGTCCTGGCAGTTTTGTAGGATAAATCAGTAGACGGATAAAAACCCATAATGACCTTCAACAAATAGAAATACACAAAATTGTAGTAAAGCTCAGCTTGACACCTAATTTAAGTTTAAGGGTCGATTAAAATAGTCAGCTTTAGTCCGACTATTTGAATCGATCATTAAACTTAACGTGTAGCTAAAGCTAAACTGACCTTCAACCAATAGAAATACACAAAGTAAAGTTCGTCTTAACACCATATTTAAGTTTAAGGGTCGATTGAAATACTTGGCCTAAACCTGAGTATTTCATTTTAAGGTTTGAAGTTCGAATAAAATACTTAGCTTTAGGCCGAGTATTTCAATCGACCCTTAAACTTACGTGTAGCATTAAACTGCCCTTCAACCAATAGAAATACACACAATTGTATTAAAGCTCAGCTTCACACCATATTTAAGTTTAAGGGTCGATTGAAATACTCAGCTTTAGTCCGACTATTTGAATCGATCATTAAACTTAAGTGTAGCTAAATCTATACTGACCTTCAACCAATAGAAACACACAAAGTAAAGCTCGTCTTAACACCATATTTAATTTTAAGGGTCGATTGAAATACTTGGCCTAAACCTGAGTATTTCATTTTAAGGTTTGAAGTTCGAATAATATACTTAGCTTTAGGCCGAGTATTTCAATCGACCCTTAAACTTACGTGTAGCATTAAACTGCCCTTCAACCAATAGAAATACACACAATTGTATTAAAGCTCAGCTTCACACCATATTTAAGTTTAAGGGTCGATTGAAATACTCAGCTTTAGTCCGACTATTTGAATCGATCATTAAACTTAAGTGTAGCTAAATCTATACTGACCTTCAACCAATAGAAACACACAAAGTAAAGCTCGTCTTAACACCATATTTAATTTTAAGGGTCGATTGAAATACTTGGCCTAAACCTGAGTATTTCATTTTAAGGTTTGAAGTTCGAATAAAATACTTAGCTTTAGTCCGACTATTTGAATCGATCATTAAACTTAAGTGTAGCTAAAGCTAAACTGACCTTCAACCAATAGAAATACACAAAGTAAAGCTCATCTTAACACCATATTTAAGTTTAAGGGTCGATTGAAATACTCGGCCTAAACCTGAGTATTTCATTTTAAGGTTTGAGGTTCGAATGAAATACTCAGCTTTAGGCCGAGTATTTCAATGGACCTTTAAACTTACGTGTAGCTATAAACAGTCCTTCATCCAATAGAAATATACAAAATTGTAGTAAAGCTCGGCTTAACACCATATTTAAGTTTAAGGGTCGATTAAAATACTCAGCTTTAGTCCGACTATTTGAATCGATCATTAAACTTAAGTGTAGCTAAAGCTAAACTGACCTTCAACCAATAGAAACACAGAAAGTGAAGCTCGTCTTAACACCATATTTAAGTTTAAGGGTCGATTGAAATACTTGGCCTAAACCTGAGTATTTCATTTTAAGGTTTGAAGTTCGAATGAAATACTTAGCTTTAGGCCAAGTATTTCAATCGACCATTAAACTTACGTGTAGCTTTAAACTGTCCTTCAACCAATAGAAATACACACAATTGTAATAAAGCTCAGCTTAACACCATATTTAAGTTTAAGGGTCGATTGAAATACTCAGCCTTAGAGTAGACGGTCTTCACGAATGTTAAATTATATTCTCCTGAAACAAAAAAAGCAAACTAGATGGCAATGCTGCAGTAAGATAAGTAATAAAAATGTCTAGTGGCTGTAAAGAACGTCTAACGAAATACACTTGCCATCGAAACTTGAAGAAAAAGGAAGAAAAAGGCATTGAATCCGATCAGGAACACTCCAATAAGAAATGTGTGGCTGGTTACCTTGCGAATACAATCCAAATTTTAAAATTTAAAATATGTATAAAGAACTCTCTGTTTAGCATAATTATTAAGGCATAAAAATCTCAAAATTAATTTTGCGTTTTAGCAGTGAATTACAAATGTCTAAAAACGTTAACAATAAAAACTGTGTCAAAAGAGAATCTTTAGACAAATATTTTCACTTGAAACTCTTATATTTTAAGTAAAACACTTACAGCTATGTATTATTGATATTGTTGACATAAAAATGTTTAAATAAAATTTAATATAAAATTTTGGTTATAAACTTTTATTTGAATTGCAAATGTTGAGATATCATGTCCCACTACTTAAGCGAGAACTATGTTTTAATTCAGAGCTTCTAAAAGAAGCTTAAAATACGTAATTCTGAAAGAAATGTTATTATCACGTCATCATGAGTCATAAATTAACATGTTACAGTATAGGTAATCTTAGGAATAAAGTACCTCTTTATTACAAAATTTAGTAATACTCGTACCCTACATAAAAGAGTATTCTTCATTACACCTAAATTTGTTATGTTGTTCAACCCAATTTTAAGTTCCCATTTTTTCCTACAACATACATGTTTTATCGTGTAGGGTTAGTAGAACGTCTATATTTATATAGTCTCAACAACCCTATTTCGTACACGTTAAGAAGTAACGCATTAGGTCTACAACATTCTTTCTCACTCCATTCATTTTTAACTCCATCTTTTTCAACTTTCTTAAGTTGATGTTTATCGTCGAGCAAAAAAACGTCTAACTAAAACTTTGCACGTACGCAGGTTTATTAGCATTACTGCTAGAGGATTTTCCCGGCTCTGTTTTGTATATTAATTTCTCAAAGGGTATTAGGATAGAAGTACATAAATGTAAATTAATTTGAGCAAACTCTAATATTTGAGAATAATCAAACTGTTAAATAAGCATACCTAGAACCACAGAAAACAATAACACCTCAAGAGTGAACTAATTAGTGGATTTTCATCGATACATTATTGTATATCTAGTGGCGCTAATAAACGGCTGCTGCAAATAATTACGTTAACACCAAATTGCAGATTACGCCATACTAATTCTATGGTAATCTACTTTGCAAGTGGAATATGTAAGTAGATGATATTACTATATTTTGTATAAGAGCAAACACGTGGGATAATAAGCACTCTTCTTATTAACTTTATCAGCAATTTCTTCAACAATTTATTAAAAACTTTGTTTAACAATTCCAAAATCTGCATTGTGATAACATTGCGAAATCGTGATTTTAAATTTAAATATTGAATGTGGCGAAAGCAACTTTGAAGTAAAATATTACCTTTCATTTCTCCTTATCGTTCCTTCTTTACTATGTATGTTTGTTTATTTAAATTTACATAGACCGTCTCGCAAGATAGCTATAGGTGTAATGACACTAGTTATGCTTCATGTATTTCATTCTGATGTTCGTAGAAGATACCAAGTTGATTCGGGATTTTAAAATTCTTTAAAGGGTATAACCATAGACAAATCAATCGGGAAGTTCTTTTTTATTGTAAAAGTTTTATGAAGCGTATAAATAAAGTATATTGTTCATTGACTGTGGTTGGTATTTCATTAATCTTAAAATGCGAATAAAAATCTATTAATAGTCGTGCTCGTGCTAGTCTAATGGAAAAGCTACATAATTAATGTGCACTATGTGCAGGGTAACCTACTAGTAGTGCAGCAAAGCCGAATATTTCCTTTAGCTACAGAAGAGTAATATGAAACCCAATGACACATATTCTGAAATTAGCTTAGAATTTACATGATTTAAAAAAAATTCCTTTCTTCCTTATGTTCGGCAACAATCTCCTGACTTAATAATGCATTGTTGTACTAGAGCGTTTTTTTAATAAATCCAGTAAAGTGTTATCTGAAAATTCTCCCACTAGTACGCTAGCCATGGTCTACTTAAAGGCTTTCAATACCAAGTACGCCATTTCTCTTGAAAGAATTAAAGTGTGTTCACACTACGATAAATCATAGCAAAATAATAAACTCAAGTCATAGCAAAATGATAGGGAATTTTCAGAATAAAACTGTTGGTTATTTACTATATTTGGTTATTTACCCCAAATATGGTAAATATCCAACAGTTTTATTCTGAAACTTCCTTATTATTTTGCTATGACTGGGCTTATTATTTTGCTATAGGAGAAGTCATATGACTTGTGCTATGAGAAATCATGTAGTGTGAACACACTTTTATAAATACTTATCTAAGGTTATGTGGTCACTGATAACTACCCCGACCAAACCACATTGTGCTTGCCCATACATTTTCTATACGTCGATACTTGAATACAAAACGAATTTGGAACGCATGAGAAAGGCATTTAAAAATCTAAAATACAAAATACACTCATGGAACGACTGCGACACAAAGATAACAGACGAACACAATATTAACGAGAACCGCCATTGATCACCAAGTGCTACGTAGAATTTGCAACATTTAAGTTACAGTAGCTAATGCTGTGCTACTGCCCAACATGAGTGATTAAGTGGGGATGGAAGCTCATCTAAATTCAAATTAATTTTAATTAGTTGAGTGCTTTAAATTGATTGATTACTAGTAATTAATTTGCAAAATGTTGTAGTAAGTTTCAAAGCGATGACAGATTAGGTAACAGATAGAATAACAGAAAAAAATTACAGTTGAGATGACAGATGGCATGACAGATGACCCCTCCAAAATATGAAATGACATAGTGCATTACAGATGACCTCCTCTCTACCCCCTCCACTCTCTCTACACCTCTCTGTCTCTCTATTCCACTCTTTATACCTCTCTATAGCTTACCCCACCACTCTCTCTCTCTATATATATATATCTTTTTGTCTCTACGTCTGTCTCCTTCGGACCTGCACATTTCATATGACATTGTGTTTTACTTTCCAATACCTTAAGGGTGGCATTTATGCCATTAGAAATAAATAGGATTTAGACACATTTTTATTCCGCAAGATCTATAAAATTAGGGACTCTATTGTAAAAATTTAAAAAATATGTTAAAGGTAAAGGTTCAACTTAGAAAATGGCCATCTCGAAATTTCAATTTTTGGGGCATTATGTATCGAAACGAGACTTGAAAAATAGGAAAAAATTGATAATGTTTAAAGTAATAAAACCAGCACATTACACAAAAAATTTAAAATTTCAAGATGGCCATTTTCTAAGTCTATTCTTTCTCTTTTATTTGACACCTTATTTGTAGAAAAATATTAAATATTTTGAAAGATCTTGCGGAATAGTAATTTGCGAATTACTATTTTCTACGAAATTTTTTACTCGCTGGCATATAGGAATCTAGTAACACAAATTAACGGCAAACGTCATATATTACTGTACTAATGTTGTTGTAGTTGGCTGACTTTTTAATATAAAATGCGATTTGGCTAAAAAGAGACGCTAAGCTATGTATGTAATATGAGTAATGTGAGCTGCCATGATAAAAGTCATAGCGTGGATTTTTACCACTTTGAGTAGTGAGAAAAAAGTATAGATGTAGTATGCGTTAACTTTTCGAATAAAATTAAATAATTTATTTTTGTTGTCATGGTAACATTTTTCATCACTTTCTATCGAAAATTTTCTTTTCTAGTAAACGCCAATCTTAAGGTATTATAGGAAAGTATTGTAATCGGGTCAAAAAAATTTTTTGAGATAACACCGGATATATATGTTTTTAAGTCTTCCTAAACGATCTAGACTCTTTTTAGAAAATATCTGTTGTGTCAACACAAGACTTTCCGATTGAGTTGATTATTTTAAGACCAAATAGAAATCAAAAAAATACTATACATTTTTATAATCACTAAATCAAAAACAACGGATGTGGCCATACGAGGAACTGTTTCCATGCTTAACTTCATTTCTTTAGTGCACTATTAAAAGTTTCTTTAAAATAGTTTATTTATAAGGTATTAAATTAAATTTTAATAATAAAAAATACAAAATTACAAAATTTGACAGGCAGGAAAAAGTTACTTACTTATATTTTGTACTTATTTAAAAATAATTCCCTCTCTTATTGAAAGCCTATGTGCTAACTCGAATAGTCATACTGCGTCATTATGCGTTTCATAATACTACAAAATGTTTCTTGCACATTTTACTTTTTTTAAAAACGATAACTGATTAAAATTAAAATATTCAATTCCTTAGTAGAATTTTGAACGCCGTTTAGTTAAGTTCGAGTAATTTTGTATTAACGCATAATGTGGAAGTCTCAAAACCACTTAATTTTCTCTATATGGGTAGTGTTTTGGGTTTAATCTTTATTTTAATTTGGGCGTACAAAAATCTCTAATTAATAGTGTAGTGACGAATTTCATATACGATTACACTCAAAATCAAGGGGCAACCGCAGTCCGCAGACTTCGCTACCGTCTTTAATGTAAGTCTATGCTTGCTATTTACAGATGTTTATCACTCTTTTACAAAAAAAATTGCCATCACAAACGCAAAATGAGTAATGATGAAATTAAGAAGTAGGTACTACTTAATTAATTACTGAACCTAGATGTATAGCTTGCTATCATAGATAATTAATACACATTTTCATAATATTGATAAAACGCGCCCAAAGCGCATTCCAGAATGCGATTTTAAATGTGATCTATGGTAGTATTCCAATACTATCAACCTTTAAGTACATAAATAAGTAAGTTCCTAAGGTTAAGTACTTAACCCATTTAAGTACTTAACCGACGTTGCTAACGTTAAAAACAGCTTGTTTGGTCGAAATTTGTCATTGACGTATTTTCAAAGTTGTTCAAAAAAATTAAAAACATAAAAATTAATAATATTTATTCGGCTTGAATTACGGGTAGTAAATAACTTTAAAAACTTAAAAAAACCCCAATACTATAAACTATTAAGTAATTAACAGACGTTATTAACGTTAAAAACGGCTTGCTTTTATTGAAATTTTTCATTTATGTATTTTCAAACATAAAAATTAATAATACTTATTCGGCTTGTATTAGGGGTAGTAAATAACTTTAAAATGGTATTACCCCAATACTATAAACTATTAAGTAATTAACAGACGGTATTAACGTTAAAAGCGGCTTGCTTTTGTTGAAATTTTTCATTTACGTATTTTCAAAGTTGTTCATAAAAATTACAAACATAAAAATTAAAAATATTTATTCGGTTTGTATTAGAGGTAGTAAATAAATTTAATATGGTATTACCCCAATACTATCAACCTTTAAGTAATTAACAGACGTTATTAACGTTAAAAACCGCTTGCTTTGGTTGAAATTTTTCATTTACGTATTTTCAAAATTCTTCAAAAAAATTAAAAACATAAAAATTAATAATATTTATTCGACTTGTATTAGGGGTAGTAAATAACTTTAAAAACTTAAAAAAACCCCAATACTATAAACTATTAAGTAATTAACAGTCGTTATTAACGTTAAAAACGGCTTGCTTTTGTTGAAATTTTTAATTTACGTATTTTCAAAGTTGTTCATAAAAATTACAAACATAAAAATTAAAAATATTTATTCGGTTTGTATTAGAGGTAGTAAATAAATTTAATATGGTATTACCCCAATACTATCAACCTTTAAGTAATTAACAGACGTTATTAACGTTAAAAACCGCTTGCTTTGGTTGAAATTAAGCTTTTGTTGAAATTTGTCATTGGCGTATTTTCAAAGTTAATCAAAAAAATTACCAACATAAAAATTAACAATATTCTTTCGGTTTGTATTAGGGGTAGTAAATAAATTTAATAAGGTATTACCCCAATACTATAAACTTTTAAGTAATTAACAGACGTTATTAACGTTAACAATGGCTTGCTTTTGTTGAAATTTTTCATTGACGTATTTTCAAAGTTGTTCAAAAAAATTACGAACATAAAAATTAATAATATTTATTCAATTTTGTATTAGGGGTAGTAAATAAATTTAATATGGTATTACCCCTATACTATAAACTTTTAAGTAATTAACAGACGTTATTAACGTTAAAAACGGCTTGCTTTTGTTGAAATTTTTCATTTACGTATTTTCAAACATAAAAATTAATAATACTTATTCGGCTTGTATTAGGGGTAGTAAATAACTTTAAAATGGTATTACCCCAATACTATAAACTATTAAGTAATTAACAGACGGTATTAACGTTAAAAGCGGCTTGCTTTTGTTGAAATTTTTAATTTACGTATTTTCAAAGTTGTTCATAAAAATTACAAACATAAAAATTAAAAATATTTATTCGGTTTGTATTAGAGGTAGTAAATAAATTTAATATGGTATTACCCCAATACTATCAACCTTTAAGTAATTAACAGACGTTATTAACGTTAAAAACCGCTTGCTTTGGTTGAAATTTTTCATTTACGTATTTTCAAAATTGTTCAAAAAAATTAAAAACATAAAAATTAATAATATTTATTCGGCTTGTATTAGGGGTAGTAAATAACTTTAAAAACTCAAAAAAAAACCAATACTATAAACTATTAAGTAATTAACAGTCGTTATTAACGTTAAAAACGGCTTGCTTTTGTTGAAATTTTTAATTTACGTATTTTCAAAGTTGTTCATAAAAATTACAAACATAAAAATTAAAAATATTTATTCGGTTTGTATTAGAGGTAGTAAATAAATTTAATATGGTATTACCCCAATACTATCAACCTTTAAGTAATTAACAGACGTTATTAACGTTAAAAACCGCTTGCTTTGGTTGAAATTTTTCATTTACGTATTTTCAAAATTGTTCAAAAAAATTAAAAACATAAAAATTAATAATATTTATTCGGCTTGTATAAGGGGTAGTAAATAACTTTAAAAACAAAAAAAAAACAATACTATAAACTATTAAGTAATTTATTAACAGACGTTATTAACGTTAAAAACGGCTTGCTTTTGTTGAAATTTTTCATTTACGTATTTTCAAAGTTGTTCAAAAAAATTACAAACATAAAAATTAAAAATATTTATATGGTTTGTATTAGGGATAGTAAATAAATTTAATATGGTATTATCCCAATACTATCAACCTTTAAGTAATTAACAGACGTTATTAACGTTAAAAACGGCTTGCTTTTGTTGAAATTTGTCATTGACGTATTTTCAAAGTTGTTCAAAAAAATTAAAAACATAAAAATTAATAATATTTATTCGGCTTGAATTACGGGTAGTAAATAACTTTAAAAACTTAAAAAAACCCCAATACTATAAACTATTAAGTAATTAACAGACGTTATTAACGTTAAAAACGGCTTGCGTTTATTGAAATTTTTCATTTATGTATTTTCAAACATAAAAATTAATAATACTTATTCGGCTTGTATTAGGGGTAGTAAATAACTTTAAAATGGTATTACCCCAATACTATAAACTATTAAGTAATTAACAGACGGTATTAACGTTAAAAGCGGCTTGCTTTTGTTGAAATTTTTCATTTACGTATTTTCAAAGTTGTTCATAAAAATTACAAACATAAAAATTAAAAATATTTATTCGGTTTGTATTAGAGGTAGTAAATAAATTTAATATGGTATTACCCCAATACTATCAACCTTTAAGTAATTAACAGACGTTATTAACGTTAAAAACCGCTTGCTTTGGTTGAAATTTTTCATTTACGTATTTTCAAAATTCTTCAAAAAAATTAAAAACATAAAAATTAATAATATTTATTCGACTTGTATTAGGGGTAGTAAATAACTTTAAAAACTTAAAAAAACCCCAATACTATAAACTATTAAGTAATTATCAGTCGTTATTAACGTTAAAAACGGCTTGCTTTTGTTGAAATTTTTAATTTACGTATTTTCAAAGTTGTTCATAAAAATTACAAACATAAAAATTAAAAATATTTATTCGGTTTGTATTAGAGGTAGTAAATAAAATTAATATGGTATTACCCCAATACTATCAACCTTTAAGTAATTAACAGACGTTATTAACGTTAAAAACCGCTTGCTTTGGTTGAAATTTTTCATTTACGTATTTTCAAAATTGTTCAAAAAAATTAAAAACATAAAAATTAATAATATTTATTCGGTTTGTATTAGGGGTAGTAAATAACTTTAAAATGGTATTACCCCAATACTATAAACTATTAAGTAATTAACAGACGTTATTAACGTTAAAAACGGCTTGCTTTTGTTGAAATTTTTCATTTACGTATTTTCAAAATTGTTCAAAAAAATTAAAAACATAAAAATCAATAATATTTATTCCGCTTGTATTAGGGGTAGTAAATAACTTTAAAAACAAAAAAAAACAATACTATAAACTATTAAATAATTAACAGACGTTATTAACGTTAAAAACGTCTTGCTTTTGTTGAAATTTTTCATTTACGTATTTTCAAAGTTGTTCAAAAAAATTACAAACATAAAAATTAAAAATATTTATATGGTTTGTATTAGGGGTAGTAAATAAATTTAATATGGTATTATCCCAATACTATCAACCTTTAAGTAATTAACAGACGTTATTAACGTTAAAAACGGCTTGCTTTTGTTGAAATTTTTCATTTACGTATTTTCAAAATTGTTCAAAAAAATTAAAAACATAAAAATTAATAATATTTATTCGGTTTGTATTAGGGGTAGTAAATAACTTTAAAATGGTATTACCCCAATACTATAAACTATTAAGTAATTAACAGACGTTATTAACGTTAAAAACGGCTTGCTTTTGTTGAAATTTGTCATTGGCGTATTTTCAAAGTTAATCAAAAAAATTACCAACATAAAAATTAACAATATTCTTTCGGTTTGTATTAGGGGTAGTAAATAAATTTAATATGGTATTACCCCAATACTATAAACTTTTAAGTAATTAACAGACGTTATTAACGTTAAAAATGGCTTGCTTTTGTTGAAATTTTTCATTGACGTATTTTCAAAGTTGTTCAAAAAAATTACGAACATAAAAATTAATAATATTTATTCAATTTTGTATTAGGGGTAGTAAATAAATTTAATATGGTATTACCCCTATACTATAAACTTTTAAGTAATTAACAGACGTTATTAACGTTAAAAACGGCTTGCTTTTGTTGAAATTTTTCATTTACGTATTTTCAAACATAAAAATTAATAATACTTATTCGGCTTGTATTAGGGGTAGTAAATAACTTTAAAATGGTATTACCCCAATACTATAAACTATTAAGTAATTAACAGACGGTATTAACGTTAAAAGCGGCTTGCTTTTGTTGAAATTTTTAATTTACGTATTTTCAAAGTTGTTCATAAAAATTACAAACATAAAAATTTAAAATATTTATTCGGTTTGTATTAGAGGTAGTAAATAAATTTAATATGGTATTACCCCAATACTATCAACTTTAAGTAATTAACAGACGTTATTAACGTTAAAAACCGCTTGCTTTGGTTGAAATTTTTCATTTACGTATTTTCAAAATTGTTCAAAAAAATTAAAAACATAAAAATTAATAATATTTATTCGGCTTGTATTAGGGGTAGTAAATAACTTTAAAAACTTAAAAAAACCCCAATACTATAAACTATTAAGTAATTAACAGTCGTTATTAACGTTAAAAACGGCTTGCTTTTGTTGAAATTTTTAATTTACGTATTTTCAAAGTTGTTCATAAAAATTACAAACATAAAAATTAAAAATATTTATTCGGTTTGTATTAGAGGTAGTAAATAAATTTAATATGGTATTACCCCAATACTATCAACCTTTAAGTAATTAACAGACGTTATTAACGTTAAAAACCGCTTGCTTTGGTTGAAATTTTTCATTTACGTATTTTCAAAATTGTTCAAAAAAATTAAAAACATAAAAATTAATAATATTTATTCGGCTTGTATTAGGGGTAGTAAATAACTTTAAAAACTTAAAAAAACCCCAATACTATAAACTATTAAGTAATTAACAGTCGTTATTAACGTTAAAAACGGCTTGCTTTTGTTGAAATTTTTAATTTACGTATTTTCAAAGTTGTTCATAAAAATTACAAACATAAAAATTAAAAATATTTATTCGGTTTGTATTAGAGGTAGTAAATAAATTTAATATGGTATTACCCCAATACTATCAACCTTTAAGTAATTAACAGACGTTATTAACGTTAAAAACCGCTTGCTTTGGTTGAAATTTTTCATTTACGTATTTTCAAAATTGTTCAAAAAAATTAAAAACATAAAAATTAATAATATTTATTCGGCTTGTATTAGGGGTAGTAAATAACTTTAAAAACTTAAAAAAACCCCAATACTATAAACTATTAAGTAATTAACAGTCGTTATTAACGTTAAAAACGGCTTGCTTTTGTTGAAATTTTTAATTTACGTATTTTCAAAGCTGTTCAAAAAAATTACAAACATAAAAATTAAAAATATTTATTCGGTTTGTATTAGGGGTAGTAAATAAATTTAATATGGTATTACCCCAATACTATCAACTTTTAATTAATTAACAGACGTTATTAACGTTAAAAACGGCTTGCTTTTGTTGAAATTTTTCATTTACGTATTTTCAAAATTGTTCAAAAAAATTAAAAACATAAAAATTAATAATATTTATTCGGCTTGTATTAGGGGTAGTAAATACCTTTAAAAACAAAAAAAAACCAATACTATAAACTATTAAGTAATTAACAGACGTTATTAACGTTAAAAACGGCTTGCTTGTATTATCCCAATACCATCAACCTTTAAGTAATTAACAGTCGTTATTAACGTTAAAAACGGCTTGCTTTTGTTGAAATTTTTAATTTACGTATTTTCAAAGTTGTTCAAGAAAATTACAAACATAAAAATTAAAAATATTTATTCGGTTTGTATTAGGGGTAGTAAATAAATTTAATATGGTATTACCCCAATACTATCAACTTTTAATTAATTAACAGACGTTATTAACGTTAAAAACGGCTTGCTTTTGTTGAAATTTTTCATTTACGTATTTTCAAAATTGTTCAAAAAAATTAAAAACATAAAAATTAATAATATTTATTCGGCTTGTATTAGGGGTAGTAAATAAATTTAATATGGTATTATCCCAATACTATCAACCTTTAAGTAATTAACAGACGTTCTTAACGTTAAAAACGGCTTGCTTTTGTTGAAATTTTTCATTTACGTATTTTCAAAATTGTTCAAAAAAATTAAAAACATAAAAATTAATAATATTTATTCGGTTTGTATTAGGGGTAGTAAATAACTTTAAAATGGTATTACCCCAATACTATAAACTATTAAGTAATTAACAGACCTTATTAACGTTAAAAACGGCTTGCTTTTGTTGAAATTTGTCATTGGCGTATTTTCAAAGTTAATCAAAAAAATTACCAACATAAAAATTAACAATATTCTTTCGGTTTGTATTAGGGGTAGTAAATAAATTTAATATGGTATTACCCCAATACTATAAACTTTTAAGTAATTAACAGACGTTATTAACGTTAAAAATGGCTTGCTTTTGTTGAAATTTTTCATTGACGTATTTTCAAAGTTGTTCAAAAAAATTACGAACATAAAAATTAATAATATTTATTCAATTTTGTATTAGGGGTAGTAAATAAATTTAATATGGTATTACCCCTATACTATAAACTTTTAAGTAATTAACAGACGTTATTAACGTTAAAAACGGCTTGCTTTTGTTGAAATTTTTCATTTACGTATTTTCAAACATAAAAATTAATAATACTTATTCGGCTTGTATTAGGGGTAGTAAATAACTTTAAAATGGTATTACCCCAATACTATAAACTATTAAGTAATTAACAGACGGTATTAACGTTAAAAGCGGCTTGCTTTTGTTGAAATTTTTAATTTACGTATTTTCAAAGTTGTTCATAAAAATTACAAACATAAAAATTAAAAATATTTATACGGTTTGTATTAGAGGTAGTAAATAAATTTAATATGGTATTACCCCAATACTATCAACCTTTAAGTAATTAACAGACGTTATTAACGTTAAAAACCGCTTGCTTTGGTTGAAATTTTTCATTTACGTATTTTCAAAATTGTTCAAAAAAATTAAAAACATAAAAATTAATAATATTTATTCGGCTTGTATTAGGGGTAGTAAATAACTTTAAAAACTCAAAAAAAAACCAATACTATAAACTATTAAGTAATTAACAGTCGTTATTAACGTTAAAAACGGCTTGCTTTTGTTGAAATTTTTAATTTACGTATTTTCAAAGTTGTTCATAAAAATTACAAACATAAAAATTAAAAATATTTATTCGGTTTGTATTAGAGGTAGTAAATAAATTTAATATGGTATTACCCCAATACTATCAACCTTTAAGTAATTAACAGACGTTATTAACGTTAAAAACCGCTTGCTTTGGTTGAAATTTTTCATTTACGTATTTTCAAAATTGTTCAAAAAAATTAAAAACATAAAAATTAATAATATTTATTCGGCTTGTATAAGGGGTAGTAAATAACTTTAAAAACAAAAAAAAAACAATACTATAAACTATTAAGTAATTTATTAACAGACGTTATTAACGTTAAAAACGGCTTGCTTTTGTTGAAATTTTTCATTTACGTATTTTCAAAGTTGTTCAAAAAAATTACAAACATAAAAATTAAAAATATTTATATGGTTTGTATTAGGGGTAGTAAATAAATTTAATATGGTATTATCCCAATACTATCAACCTTTAAGTAATTAACAGACGTTATTAACGTTAAAAACGGCTTGCTTTTGTTGAAATTTTTCATTTACGTATTTTCAAAATTGTTCAAAAAAATTAAAAACATAAAAATTAATAATATTTATTCGGTTTGTATTAGGGGTAGTAAATATTTTTAAAATGTTATTACCCCAATACTATAAACTATTAAGTAATTAACAGACGTTATTAACGTTAAAAACGGCTTGCTTTTGTTGAAATTTGTCAATGGCGTATTTTCAAAGTTAATCAAAAAAATTACCAACATAAAAATTAACAATATTCTTTCGGTTTGTATTAGGGGTAGTAAATAAATTTAATATGGTATTACCCCAATACTATAAACTTTTAAGTAATTAACAGACGTTATTAACGTTAAAAACGGCTTGCTTTTGTTGAAATTTTTCATTTACGTATTTTCAAAATTGTTCAAAAAAATTAAAAACATAAAAATTAATAATATTTATTAATAATATTATTATTAAAAATTAAAAGAAAATTAAAAATATTTATTCGGTTTGTATTAGGGGTAGTAAATAACTTTAATATGGTATTATACCCTAATACTATAAACTTTTAAGTAATTAAAAACATTGGCGTATTTGCAAAGTTAATTAAAAATTTCCTGTTGTATTTTTTTGTGTACTTCTTTGAAAGTTTATAGTTTAAAACTTTCATTTAGAAGATATCAAATGAAATTTTAATAAAAAAAAATATAAAATTATAATATTTTACGGACAGGAAAAAGTACTTTGTATGGCCTCATCCTTTGTTTTTATTATTAAATTTATTTTTATATTAATGTAAATCACATGATATTAAAAAAATTTGGGTGTTCCTAAAAATTTTAATATTTTTGTAATTTCCGGTTTCACCGGAAGCGTTTTTTTAAACGAAAATAGTGTCAAATAATAGATATTCATGGAATTGATACATATATCTATTTTGATTACAAAAAAAATTAAAGATTTTTGAAGTTTCGACATTCCTAAAATCATTACTCCAAAACGGCTCGAGCGATTTTGATAAAAATTTATATTTCGATAGAGAATTACGTTGTCTGTAACATATACAAAAAGAAAATATAGCAGAGGTAATTTTGAGAAAATCCATTTTAAAATTTTGACCTACTTTGACCCCTTAAAGGTGGGCAATTTTAAAACAATTTTGAAAAACGACTAGATTAAGACGAAAGCCGTATATTTTGGCTGTACAATGCCATTTTTAAATTTTTATAATAATAATTAATGGCCAAGTTATGAGGGAAAAACCACAAAATGGGACAATCGTTCTCTGGGTCCCCATTTTGAATAAAAAAATTTGTAATTTTTTTTTTCAATTAGGGCTCACATGTACTATCTTTTAGCCAAGTAAAATTGAATTTGGCCCAAATTTGCAAATATGCGCCCAAAATAACCACCTTATTTTTGGACACCCTGTATGGATTTCTTATTAAAGCTATTTTTGCTCATGAAATAATTTTAAAGTGGCTAAAATCAAATTTCATCAAAATCGGTTCAGTAGTTTTTGCTCCACCGAGTGTGGGACATACGCACACAGACTTTTTGGTTAAAATAATTGAAAAAATTTTTTTTTGATTTTTGGTATCAGGGAGACTCAAAACGTCGAGAACTTCAATAAAAAAAATTTCTATTTTAGTTAAAAAAAACGTCAAAATTTTTTGACAAATGTCAAATTTTTTGATAGAAATGGGGAGTAGAAATAGGGTTTGAAGCGTTTAAATATCCTGTATGTGTATAGGTAACACATTCAGTTACAAACAAAAAATAAACAAGCAAAGCAAAACGAAAACAAATCATTTAAAATTGGTTTATTCAAAAATAAAAAAGTATAAATATGTATCTATAATAATAAAAGATAAACGAAGAAAAAAACAATTTTTACTATATTCAACGCCCACTTTATGCATTGGCATATTTTTAAAATTTTCCCGGTTTTAATTTAATAATTTTAGCTTTTGTAGGTATACGATTTATTTTTACAATTATAAAAGCCGGAAAAATCTAAATTTATCGTTTTGATTTTACACTGAAAAGTTATTATGGGCATTTTTTACCTGTAGAACTCCCAACAGAAGAGAATTTACGTTTAACAACAGTTTATTCTAAGTGATTGCTTCAATTTACAATTTGCATTTGTGATTAATTTTTGTATTTTGCTTTGAATAAGTGATTAAATTCAACATTTCGCGAGTACATTTTTAATTTGGATGGTAAATATTTGATAATGTATTTATATGTATTTATAATGTTAATAAATTATGTATTTTCCGACGTTATCTTTAGACTATAAGAAGCTCCGAACTGCGTGCTAGGAGACGCTCTTATAACTTTTTGGAAAATTCACTGAGGACCATTTTCCATAAGAAATGTGAGGAATCCATTATGACAAAAATACTCGTAAGAATATTCTCAAACCTTAAATTGCCACAAGTTATGTGAGACCTAATGTAACCTTAACTACCCTATCTAACCTAACCTAAGGGCATCTGATTCTATTTCGGAACAAGCAGTGTTTGGCTTGCATCTAGAACGTATAATCCAAGCCTGAGCAGGTAAATAAATTTTTTAGAGCCCCAAGTTCTTCCCATCCTTATTATATTGGCAGCGGGGATGATGTTAGCTACAGCTATAAAGTATGGTTAGTGCAACTAGCTCTAGAGATCCTACATCTAGCTTTAAGTTTAGTTCAAACCTGGTTGGGCTCTCAATAACTTCGTCCTAACCGCGAATACAAAAGGCTACATCCTGAAAATGTAACCTAACCTAAACTAACCTAATCTAACCTAACCTAAGGGCATCTGGTTCTATTTCGGAACACGCAGTGTTTGGCCCGCATCGAGGATGTTTAATCCAAGTCTGAACTAGTTGATAAGTTTTTTAGAGCCCCAAGTTCTTCCCATCCTTATTATATTGGCAGCGGGGATGATGTTAGCTACAGCTATAACGTATGGTTAGTGCAACTAGTTCCAGAGATCCCACATCTAGCTTTTGGTTTAATTCAAACCTGGTGGGAGTCTCATTAACTTCGTCCTAACCGCAAATACGAAAGGCTACATCTCAAAATATAACCTAACCTAAACTAACCTAACCTAAGGGCATCTGGTTCTATTTCGGAACACGTAGTGTTTGGCCCGCATCGAAAACGTTTAATCCAAGTCTGAGCTAGTAAATAAATCTTTTAGAGCCCCAAGTTCTTCCCATCCCTATTATATTGGCAGCGGGGATGATGTTAGCTACAGCTATAACGTATGGTTAGTGCAACTAGCTCTAGAGATCCCACATCTAGCTTTTGGTTTAATTCAAACCTAGTGGGGGTCTCATTAACTTCGTCCTAACCACGAATACAAAAGGCGACATCTCAAAATCGGATGAGAAAACGGAAATCCAGAGATTTTTAGAGTTTGATAACTAACAATTGGGGGAGGAGCAGCTGTACGGATTAGGACGCAGAAATCAACGTATACTAATCTTAGTAGAAGACACTTTGAAATTTCTCTGGAACCTGAAGTGTATAATTAAAACTAGGTTTAGATAAATTAGGTTTGTTAGGCCGAGGAGTGAGGAGCCTAGGCATTAGGCAAATAGTCGGTAAATCGGTTCGTCATAAACTGATTTGCTGATGAAGAATCTTTGAACTGAAAGCTAGCTTACTCTAAGTTCACTATTTACTTTGTTGCCTACTAAGTAACAGTTACAGTTTATGCTAAAATCTGAGAACATTATCAAATAATGTCTTTCGACATTAGTTTAAAAATTACAATATCCACCCTTTTACGAGGCTTTAAAAGGAAATTATAGTAAAATACCTTTAAATTAATGTATTCAATTTTTAATGGTCCCTCGTTTTATAATTATTAAAGATCGAGCTTGAACAAAGGCTTTTCTTTTATTTTGAATCTTACTAATAACTAAAAAGTTTCTTTAAATTAATTAAAGTAGAACCTATTATTTTAAGTACCTTCGAATTACTTTTGAATACAAATTTTTGCAGTTGATGTCTACAAAAGCGTTAAAATGCACAAGAAATGCTAAATGTAAGCACTGTTGAACATAGCAGCTAATTACTTCCATTGTGAATACTTTTATGAAAGTAGTTTTTATTTTTAAAAATTTGCATTTATTGTTAGTAGCTGGAAAAGTACTTTTTCATTTTGATTGCTAAAATTAGAATTTTTGCGCCAAGACGAAAAGAAACTTGAGCAAGTCCTGATCGTTTTACACATTTTTAAATGTTGTTTTTAATTAACTTTTTTTTTTAATTAAAAGCGTTTTTCTATAAAGTTTTAAAATTTCGCTAGAGGAAAAACTTGTTTTCTTTTAATATATCAACAATTCACGACCGTCGATAGTATTATCGTAAATATATTCTTCGTCGAAATGAAAATAAAATTATTTTCATCGGAATTTTACATTGTAAAACCAATGTGCTGGATGAAAATTCCTCAAATTCTCTTTTATACCTTTTCCACTCGATGTATTGTAAAAAGAAATTTCTTTCTTTTCACATTGTTATACTTAGCAATATTTAAATAGGTAGTTGCTCAATACTTTGCTACCTACATTCTTTCAATTCTTCAGAAATTTTAAAAATTAAAATTAGGTATATTTCTTGATTACTAAAATTGAAACAACCGACAAAACTCTTAATACAAAGTTTTTTTTCTTTAGAAATTATGAAAAATATTAGTTATTAGTACACAAAGTATTGACAGTATCGCTTACACTACAAATAAAAAATTTAAATGACATACATATCATCCCTTTTCATTGACCCCGTGGGTCCTAAATAAGCAAAATAATAACAGTCGGTATAAAATTAATAATTGGAAAAATTTCAAAACCTGTCAACTAGTGCTCTTTTAGCAGTTAAAACTCGTGCGCTATTTCTTATCTCTTACATAATTCTTACTTTGAAATTCACATACAACGAACAGCCATACTCGTTCACACTAGTTCGAATGCCTCCACAAGTCCACAAGAATCATTTCATTTTAATTAGTTTTTAATATAGGTTTAAGTACAAATTCTATATTTATTTCAAAAGCTCTACCACTTTATAAAGTATACAAACTCGACACTTTACACTAACCGATTGTGGAAGTACTAAAATGATACAAAGGAAAAGCTGTTTTGTCATATGCTTTAGAAGAGCGTCTTTGAAGCTTTCTCCATTATTAGTAATGCATGAAATCGATCTTTGACTGTAATTCAACAATATTTGATTTAAAAACAGTGTATTTTATTCCCTAAGAACTATTTTGCTTCAAATTTCATAAGATTTCTAATTATTATCAAATATCACAATAAAAGTAATTGTGGATTCTATCAAAATGTTAAAAGTATAGAAAAGAAGAAAAAATGAATTAGGCTTGATTTTAACACATCTTCATCAGACTTCAGACTCTAGCTTCTTAAGGACTGATCTAAACGTAATTTTACTTTTAATAAAAATTAAAGAGCATAAAACTCAAAAATATTTTTTCTGGTTGCTATAATTAATTTATAAAAATGAATCAAAAATAAACAAATACATAATCACCCGGTTACAGCGACGTACGGTGTCTCTCCCGATTCTAGCTCTTTAAGCAGTCATCTGAGAGTAATTTTACCTCTAACAGGTAAGAGCATAAAATTATCTATCAGAACCTACAAAAATATTTGTTCTAATTGACCTAATTGATCTAATTAATTTAGCACAATAAATCGAATAGGTGTAAGAAAAAATGCATTCAGATGGATTTTATAATATACTTTGTCTCTCCCTACTCTAGCTTCTTAAAGAGTGATCTGACGGTAATTTTACTTCTAATAAAAATTGTAGAGCATAAAATTATCTATCAGAACCTGTAAAACTGTTTGTTCTAGTTGCCCTAATTAATTTAGAAAAATAAATCGAAAATAAGAAAAAATGCACTAAGATGGATTTTACAACATACTGTCTCTCCCGACTCTAGCTTCTTAAAGAGTTATTGTATTGTATTGTACTCAGGGGTCGATTGCCTTCTAAGTCTTACAGAACTGCGACCAGTGTTGATCTTATGTTCATAACCCTACTCGTATTTATGTTCTCAGGAATTCAATCTTGCCAGCGAAGCATAGAATCTCCCTGAGAAGTTCACTTTTCACTTCTTCAGGCGTCAATACAGCCTGCCCCAAGTGTCTCAGCATAAGCCGAGCTAATGCATCGCAATTGCAGAGAATGTGTTCGGCAGATTCAATCTCCGATTCACAGAGTCTGCAAATATCACTATCCTCCAATCCTAGTTTCTTTAGGTGATACCTCACTGGGCAGTGTCCAGTAAACAGACCCGTGATTAGTCTGATTTTGTTCTTTGATAATAGAAGAAGGTGTTTAGCATTCGTGGTCGAGTACTTAATGAATTTTTTAGACTGTCTTTGTCCTGGTGCGTTGTTCCAGCGAGAATTTTTGTTCTCAGTTTCCCATTTTTGGATCTCCGCCTTTCTATATGTTCTAGATAGTCCACAAAATGGTTCGGGTTCAATCGGGAGGGCTTTTGGGCCTGTTCTAGCTAGTTCGTCAGCTATTTCGTTTCCTTCAATTCCCTCGTGACCCGGCACCCAATGAAGGGCAACTTTGTTGCCCCTTGCCAGGGTTTTGAGAGATTGTCTGCATTCCCAAGTGGATAATGACTCAAAGCTATTGGCTTTGAGTGCCCTTATCGCAGCTTGGCTGTCAGACATTATGTAGATTTTTTTACCCTTTAAATTTTGTCGAATGCATTCTCGGGCACATAGATCTATTGCAAGAGTTTCAGCTTGCATAATTGTGGGATAGGTTCCTAAGGCTATAGATGCCCTATATTTTGGGCCATATATGCCTATACCTGTTTCCTGTTCAGTTTTAGATCCATCTGCATACCAAATGGAGGAGTTTTGTTCCAGTTGTATCGATTGACTTCTAGCCGTGTTGCGATCTTGAATGACCACATCGAATGGTGTCTGAAAGTCAAACACTCTTGGAATCATATCCAAGGGTTTTTCAAACAATTCTGGCTGTAAAAGGTCCAGAATCTTTAGGTGACCTGTTCTGTCACCCAGTTTGAATTTCTTGCTCTGTGCAATTTTTATGGCGGTTTGAAGACCCTCCCTCCCTCCCTCCCTTCACCCGTAGGTGAAGAGGTGGTAGGTATAAAAGTGCCTTCATAGCTGTAGTCGGGGTTGTGCTCATAGCCCCAGTTGTACCCAAACACGCTAGGCGTTGCAATTTCTGAAACTTGCCTTGTGTTGTGATTTCATTCGTTTTTGTCCACCACACGAACGAGGCGTATGTGACAATGGGTCTTATTATTGATATATATGACCAATATATCATCTTTGGCTTTAGTCCCAATGTCTTTCCGAAGAGTTTGCGGCACGCCCAGAAGGCCCCCGTTGCTTTGGAAAGAGTTTTTTCTACATGAGATTTCCAGTTGAGTTTAGCATTTAGAGTTACCCCTAGATACTTTACCTCTTTGGAAAACTGTATTGATGTTCCCTGTAGCTGTGGAGCTTTTAATGTTAGCTTCCTGCGCTTAGTGAATGGAACTATGGTGGTTTTTGTAAGGTTTACAGTAAGTTCCTCCTTTTCACACCATTCATTTATTTTGTTTAGGGCAGTTTGCATTTGGCTTGAAATAATACCGTCATGCTTGCCCTTTATTAGAATGACGATATCGTCTGCGTATCCTTGTACACAGTGCCCTTCGCCAGTTATTTTTGTCAGTAGCTCGTCCACTACGATGGACCAAAGCAGGAGTGATAAAACCCCACTTTGTGGGCTCCTTGGGGGATCCTTGCAGTATCCATTGAAGTCTCTTCCCCTCCTAAGGAAGCCGTTATTATTCGACTTTCTAGCATTGCTTCTATCCAGGCCGTTTTTATAGACTTAAATGAGGTGCTATCAAAGGCACCCTCTATATCTATAAATAAGCCAACCGCAATTTCTTTTGCTGCGATGGATTTTCTACCTCCCTTACTAGGTGATGGAGCGCATCCACCGTGGCTTTGCCTGAATGATAGGCAAACTGCTTGACATAAAGCGGAGCCTCTTTGAGAATTAATTTAGCAAAATAAATCGAAAATAAGAAAAAATGCACTAAGATGCATTTTACAACATACGGTGTCTCTCCCGACTCCAGCTTCTTAAAAAGTGATCTGAAGGTAATTTTACAGCTGGTAAAAATTGTAAAGCATAAAATTATCTATTTTAGAACCTATAAAATTATTTATTCTAGTTGCCCTAATTAATTTAGCAAAATAAATCGAAAATAAAAATAAATGCATTAAAATGGATTTTACAACATCTAGTGTTCTCCCGTCCGCTCCTTGGAGTGATTTGAGAATAAGTTTATCTCAAATAAAAATTACAGAGCGTAAAATTATTTTTCAGAAAAAAAATTTGACTTAGTTATTACGTTATTAGTCTATTACTGTATTTAAAGCCCTATAATTTGTGTGTGTTCCCCACAACTTTAATCAACAATAAGTCAATCCCACAGTTAATGAAAGACTTGAACAAACAAACAGATAAGCAAACAAGCAGCCAACAATTAAAAAATACAATGAGTTCAAATTTAAGCGCCGCATAACAAAGGTTTGAAAAAAATCTGTTTTAAAATCCGTATGATATGATTACATTATCCATTATGTTTTTAATTGCGACGCAAATTTTGCAAACTACATTAGTTATCCATTAGTGATTAGACTATTTATAACATCATTTTATATTATGTAAAATTTACAAAATTAGAACAATGACAATTAAAATTGAATATTAATATTGTACATTTAAGTACTAACCTATGTGAACCGAAACTCTATTAGTGTCGCTGTCATAAAGCTGACAAAATTCGGTTAGTTAATAAATGCAAAATTTCAGAATCTCGTACAGTTATATGAATAACGCGTCCATCTATTTTGTCATTTTTCATTAATGTAGCTCCCGAAGCAACAATAGTATACACATTGAGCGGCCAGTTTGATTAATGACGTAGAAAATGGTGTGTGTGGATTCGAAAGAGAAAAGCATTTATGGAAAATGAAAAATTCTTTTACATCGTTTTTTTATAATAAATAATAATGTTACATAATTAAAAACCACTTATTTATCTAAAAGCAAAAAATAAATAAAGTCATAATTTTTTTTTGTAAATAAATTATGTAGTACAGTTCGTGTCTATTTATGGACTTTATGATCGTCAAATAATAATTACTTGAGAGTCTGCAAAAGGTTGTGATGACTATTCAAGTAATAATTATTACAGATTCACTAATGTAATCAGTATCGCAGGCACCATAGCTATATTTAGTATTAGTTGATTAAATTTATGTCTTTGTGAAATTGAATGGGCCTTTTCGTGTTCTTGTTTTGAATATAATTTCACTTTCATTTATAATACCAATTTCTCTCGAAGAAAAGTTTACGTCAGCTATTGAGATAATTTCACAAATACACAGTTGTTGAAATTCTTGTGCCAAAATTAGCATTCGGGTTATCACAAAAATGGCTCGTAGGTAGAGATTTACATTTATGGAACTTTTATTAACATTTTCCACAAAACTACATTTTATTAATTCCACTAAAATGCTTTTTGTTTTTGTTTTACATCATAAAAGTACAACAGTACAACAGGGGTAGCTAGTGGGAGTAAAAGCTCCTCAGTTTTACTTATGTTAAGTGTCAAGTCATTCTTTCAATAGTAAAACATATTCCATACAAAATATTGTTCATTTTTAAAAGTAGTGAAACAAAAAATGACGTTTTAAATTACTCGCTGGAAAAAATTTCATTTTAAGAAGATTGCAAATATTCACTAGAATAATCTCTTGAAATATTTTGCAAATAATACATTGCTTATCAAAAATACAATAAGAAAGTCGAAAAGTGAATGTAAAGATTGAAAAACCCTTCGAACGAGTAAACTTAAAGTGATGCATTACTTTAAACGAATGCTTTCTTTTGCATATTAAATTTTCAACTTTGATAAGGGTAAGAGGATGTAGAATTTGCATTTTTTATTTAAAAAATATTTATACATTCTGACTAAGAGAATTTTTGAGAATCGAATGCCTTTTTTAACTTGTAGAAAAATATTTCAAATAGAGCTTTTATGAAACTAAACCATGAACGCGCTTACCTTCTCTCTATCCGTCTCTGTCAGTTTATGCCTCTTTTATCTAAGAGTCAATCTTATATAAAAGAATCTTATAAGAGAATCAATCACTCTTATATAAGAGAATATCGTCAATCTCAACTGTCAGTCACATATTATGTCATTTTATCTCATCTGTCAATTTCATCTGTCAATCTCTTCTCTTATTCTCATCTGTCAATCTCATCTGTAATTTCATCTCATCTGTCAATCTCATTTGTAATTTTATTTGTCAATCTCATCTGCCATCTAATCCTATCTGTCACTCTTTTTATCTGTCAAATCTCTGAATATCTGAAATGAGATGACATATAACATGAAAGATTTGATGACAGATAGGACGAAAGATAGAATAACAGATGAAAGACAGATGATATGACAGATGATATGGAAGAGATGGAATGACAGATGAAATGACATATCGACTCTCCCAACGAAAACTATAGTAACTCAATATTGTAGTTGTATGTTCTGAGTGACACATCGCAATGTATAAATAGTAAGTCACTCAAAACATTTATTTCCAAAGTTTAAAACGCATGTATCTCAAAACTACACTATTGAGTTACTATAGTTTTCGTTAATAATAATAATAATAATATTCATTTATTTAGTTTAACTCTTAACTATTAATACACTTTACAATTTCCCAACATAAAAAAAAATAAATATACCTCTAAAATTGCGTTTTTACATATTTCCTACAACTGACTCTGAAAGCATACAAGTTACTCGCAGTTTTAACCTCATTTGGCATTTGGTTAAAAATGTTTAAGCCTTTGTAATATAATGAATTTTGAGAACCAGATTTCTTGTATTTTGGTAATCGAAAATTATCTTTTTGTCTGGTTTCATAGTCATGCTGATCTCTATTATATATTATGTAGTTATTCATATAACCTGGTAGTTTATTATTAATACACTTATAAATTAATATCATTACCTTATATACACAACTTTGCCAAACACTAAGCAACCCTGATTCACTTAACATTTCTTTTATTCTAGTTAACTTAGAACAGCGCAAAATTACCCTCATCGCCCTATTTTGTTGTTTTTGCAACCTTTCAATGTCTTCTTTTTTACTTAAAAAGATTATGCTGCTGCAATAGTCAAAGTAAGGCTCAATTATTGTATGGTAAATTAGTTTTTTACTCTCCAAAGTCAACTTACTCGATATTCTATTAAAGTAGCTAATCTTCCCACTTATCTTTTTAATAATGTAGTCTATATTTTTATTAAACTTTAGCTTACTATCTATTATTACACCCAAATATTTCATTTCTTGTACCACTTCAATTTTATACTTGTCTATGGTTATGTTAAGTTCTTTCACCCTGTCCTCATTTATATTACCTATACACAAGCACTTAGTTTTGCTTGCGTTTAACATAAGTTTATTCGCTTTAAACCATTGAGAAATGATCTCTAGTTCATTATTTAACACTTGTGCCACTGTTTCTAAATTATCACCCTCGATTGTTATTAAAGTATCATCAGCAAAGAGATGAATATCACAATGCCTGCCAACCAACACAATGTCGTTTATATAGAGGTTAAAAAGCACTGGGCCCAACACTGATCCCTGTGGTACCCCCAATTCGTTTATTATTTTATCCGATTCTATTTTATTTATTTTAGTTTTTTGATACCGTCCCGTTAGATAGTTCTCGAACCACTTGTACTCATTTCCTCTAATCCCATATTTAAATAATTTTTCTAAAAGTCTTTTACGACAAATGGTCTCAAAAGCTCTTTTAAGATCAACAAACACCGCTATAATACTTTGGTTATTTTCAATTTTGTTTTTCCAATTTGCTATAACCAAATTTAACGCTGTTTCACAGGAATGTTTTGTTCTAAATCCTGATTGTGAATCTGTGATAATATTATATTTCTCCAAGTATTCCACAAGTTGCTGTTTAACAACAATTTCCAAAATTTGTTCCAGTTTCGGTAACATATTTATTGGTCGGTATTCTTCGCATTTAATCGTATTTTTGGTTTTTGGAATGGGAACAATTGTTGCTATTTTCCATATGTCAGGTATTTTACCTGTATTTAGTGACTCATTTATTATGCTGACTAATATATCTCCAATTACCGGCATCGCGTCTTTAATTATATCGATGGTAATATTATCCGTACTACTGGTATTTTTGATGACACCTATTATTTTGTACAATTTGTCCACCGTAACGTCTTTAAAGGTAAATAACCCATTTTGTGCTTCCAATGTGTCTCGCATATTTATTTTCGGAATACTCTCGTTTATGGTCCTTATGCTGCTTACAAAATACTCGTTAAATTTTGTTGCTATCTCCTTTGTATCATTTACTAGCATATTATCAAATCGTATCTCGTCTATTTTGTTATTCTTACTTCTCCCTGTTATTTCTTTTAAAACTCTCCACATCTTATTTGAGTCATTCTTACACTGCTTTAATTTATTTTCTGTGTATTTCTTTTTGGCAGTTTTGATTAATTTTGAATATTCGTTTCTTGCGATTTTATATAATTTCCAGTCACTTGTCGATCTGCTTAGTTTAGCTTTTTTATATAGGTCGTCCCTATTTCTTTGTTTATTTTTTAATTCTATTGTAAACCATTTCAAAACTTTATTCGTAATTGTAATTTCTTTAAATGTTATTAACTCGTTCATTGAACTTTGAATTATTTCTATCATAGCATTTGTTTTATCGCTGAGATTTAACAATTCGAGTATACCATAATTGCATTTGACCTTAATTTTATGTTGAAAATCCTTTGCATTGTATTTTGTTGCATTCTTGACCTCGACCTTCTTTAGCTCATATTTATCGTTTATATTTGTTCGATTTCGTATCGCTATACTTACGATATTATGATCAGAAATGTTATAAGCATCCCAAACATTTGTTTCAAAGTCGTGATTATTTGTTATCACTAAATCTATAGTTGTGCTTGAGAGTTCAGTACACCTAGTATAATCCTTAACAATCTGGATTAAGCCAATATCATTAAAACATTTTAATAATTTACCGCTATAAAAATCATTACAAGTCACATTTATGTTGAAATCCCCTGCAATTAGTATAGATTTCTTACTGTACCTCATCATAATCTCTTCCGTCCAGCGCATAAAATATTCGATAAACTCACTATCACTAGTACTGGGTGAATGATATAACACCCCGAACAATCCTTTTTGAAAGTTTTTTGTCACGGCAATCACCAAACCCCACATATTATTTCCAAAGTTTACATTAGATACAGATTCAAATTTTATGTTATCTTTTATTAATATGACCACACCTCCTGTATGTCTAGAAGTCGAATCATACCTTACTATGTTATAGGACTCGATTTTTATTTCGCTGTCCATAATTTGATCTGTTAACCTGGTTTCACTAAGCATTACCATTGCTGGTTTCTTTTCTTCTATCATCACTTCAATTTGTTCCATATTACTCAACATACTCTGACAGTTCACGTATATAATTTCTTTATTTAAATTTTGTGATATAAAAAATCAACCTTATTTCTTTCCGTTTCTAGTTTTCTACTCAAGACTTTGCATTCTTTACTCCACGCTTCATGTTTAGTATCAAGTTTTATACTCAATCTTTCTACCGCCTTGGTACAGTTAATACATTTGATATTCTCTGTTGGAGCCTTACATTCCTTTAGGTCATGTTTTTCAGCACATCTTGGGCACGCCTTCTGATTTTTACATTCCGAAGCTTTATGCGAAAAACCGCTGCAATTGTAACACCTATTAATATTAATCGCATCATATACTTTGCATCTTAGCCCAGTAAACAGGTCGTAATAAGCGTATGCTACCTTACAAAAGGTCATGTAGTTTTGGATTTTGGATATGTTGTATGTACCTAGGCCCTTATTAAAAATCCAAGTTTTGGAATTCGGCGCGCCTGTGCGCGCTTCAGTACAACCACTTTGTGTCACTTTTTTCGGTTTTTGCTCGATAACTCTTTACTAGTACGTCCTACGTAAAACATTAATGTTACCTATTTTCTAAAGCACAAAATTTGCTATAATTTATCCCAATAACATGTTTTTCTAAACCATACAATTACCGAAATACAGAGCTTCAAAGTACAAAATTTTTCAAAAAGTTAGGGAAAGCTACCACAAAAAAAGACAGTGTTCATCATCTTAACGGTTAATTCGTTCAATTTAAAGACAACATGAGTAACACTTTGTAGCTATAGGATAGATCTGTGCATAAAATATTACAAATATGACCACAATACGAAGAATATTTTAAACAGGGTGAGTCGGGAGGAACGCACCAAACGCCAAGGGGGTATTTTACATGTAAGTCTATGACGAAAAAACCCAAAAGTTGTAGTCCGATTATTATTGGTTTTCAAGTTACAACGACTTAAAAGTTTGAATATTTAGTAATATAAAATTCATTAGTTTTGAAAAACCCACTTTTTATACTTTGAAGCTCTGTATTTCCGTAAATATGAGGTTTAGAAAACCATGTTACCGAAATAAAGAGCTTTAAAGTTAAAAAAAGGGTGTTTTTATAAATTAATGAAATTATATTACTAGCGATTCAAGCTTTTAAGTCGTTGTAACTTGAAAACCAATCAAAATCGGACTACAACTTTTGGGTTTTTTCGTCTTATATTTACATGTAAAATACCCCCTTGGCGTTTGGTGCGTTTCTCCCGACTCACCCTGTATAAAATATTCTTCGTATTGTGGTCATATTTGTAATTTTTTATGCACAGATCTATCATATGACTACAAAGTGTTACTCATGATGTCTTTAAATTGAACCAATAAACCGTTAAGATGATGAACACTGTCTTTTTTGTGGTACTTTTCCCTAACTTTTTGAAAAATTTTGTACTTTGAAGCTCTGTATTTCGGTAACTGTATGGTTTAAAAAAACACGTTATTGGGATAAATTGCAGCAAATTTTGTGCTCTAGAAAACAGGTAACATTAATATTTTTTGTAGGTCGTACTAGTAAAGAGTTATTGAGCAAAAACCGAAAAAAGTGACACAAAAGTGGTTGTACTGAAGCGCGCACAGGCGCGCCGAATTCCAAAACTTGAGTTTTTAATAAGGACCTAGGTACATATAACATATCCAAAATCCAAAACTACATGACCTTTTGCAAGGTAAGATGTACTTGTTTACTGGCCTATCTGTCCCATTTTATATTTACTCTTCCGTTATTAACTAGTTTTTGGTACGTATCACCATCTACTTCGATTATACCAAAGTATCCTCCTTTTCCCTCATTTTGACTCACATATTTAACATCAATTATAGCTTCAGGTAATATTTCATCATTTTGTTTCCTGATGTATTCCTCCACTTCATCTTCCGTAAGTTTTTCTGTCATCCCAACTATTTTAACTTTTGGTGCTAAAGTCTTTGGCACCTTTATTTCGTACTCCTTTCCCATCTTTTTTGTCATTTCTTCTTTTACTATCTCGACAGAATTTTTTGACTTACATTCGATAAGGATTCCTCCTTGACTTATGGATTTTAAGCCAGTGATTTCCAATTTTGTAGGATCAAAATGTTTCTTAACCTCCCTTTTCGTATCGTCAGATTTTTGTGTGTTTTTTGGTTTCAATATTAGTACCGGATCCTGTTTGTTTACTTTAAGTTTATCTGCATAAGTATTACTACCTTTATTTTCATCCAAATGGATGAAAATAATATCATATCAACTCTCATATCATATCGACTCTCCCAATCGTTGGGAGAGTCGATATGAGATGACCTCTCTGACATATAAAATGAAAGCTGAAATGACATGTCAAGACAAAGGACCCCTCCCCCCAGATTACCATTTGACATATAGTAACTATGGTGACAGATTACCCCCACCTCTCATCTCTCTAACTAAACCAATCTCTAAAATTGATAGATAACTCCACCTGACTAAAATGACAGATGAAATTGGCATATAGTGACAGATGACCTTGACATTGATATATGTTGGGTGACAGATGAACCTCCCTCTAACATTGACTTATGATCAGCTCAGATGACGACATTTATATATGATAACTATGGGGACAAATTGACATTTGACACAATGTTAACTATGGTGGTATAGGAAGATTTCTACGTAAAGAATAGGGCGGAGCCAATGCCCTATAACAAAAATGTGTTTGGTAACATCTGGTCGCATTAATTTGTGCACTTGCTCCCTCCATCTATACTACGCAAGATATTGACTACGCCAAATTCTTTACGTAAAAATCTTCTTATAACTATTGTGACAGATTGACTTTGACACATGGTAACAGACCAGTTTCTCTAAACCAATCTCTATTCTCGTTCCCCACTCCCCATTTCTCTAAACCAATAGTTATCCTATTTCCCCCACTATTTCTATCTCTTTTCTTATATCTGTCTCTTTCAACCTTACAGGGAATTTCCGATGATCCATGTGTTTTTTATTAGTTGTTAAATGGTATGCTGCTTAATTAATCTAAAGGAAATTTTAGCATCTCGTGAACCGTTCTGCTGAAAAATGAGCAACTCTGAAAATCTCCATGTCATTGTTTAGCTGTAACTTTTAAAAATTTTCATTTGGCGAGTAAAAACAGGGAAAAAGTACAAAGTACAAAAGTACAAAGTGCTTTTTCACAAAAATATCTGTTGTGTCAACACAAGACTTTCCGATTGAGTTGATTATTTTAAGACCAAAACAGTTAGAAAACAAAAGAATACTGAACATTTTTATAATCACTGATTAAAAATAAATAAAAGTCAAAATTTTTTGACAAATGTCAAATTTTTTGACAACTGTCAAATTTTTTGACAATTGTCAGAAACGTCAGCTGCCAAATATTATTAGATATTTGATTGCGTAAAAACTCTTTCAAAAACAAAATAATTTTAAAAAATTTTATATCATTGAATAAAAAAAAAAGTTCTCTATCGGATGATTTAAAAAAAATTATATAGTTCCATTTAAAAAACACAAAATTTCCTTAATTGCACGCCCCCTAGCGGACCGATTTTGAACAAACTCCTTTCTGCACTCCGTCGTTATCTGATAAGACCCTATACCAAATTTCAAGTCAATCGGTTCGGCCGTTTCAGAGATTTCGTGGGGAACTACATCCACACATACATACACACACACAGACTTTTTTCTAAAAATGGTCTAGATCGACTCGGGGGACCTCAAAATACATATATCCGGTGTTATCTCAAAAAATTTTTTTTACCCCATTACAATACTTTCCTTTAATACCTTAAGGTATCGGAAAGTAATACTTGAGAAGGAAATCAAATATCGATAAAATGTATGAGTGGTATCAGTGATGAAGAAGAGTATGGACAAGATGAAACCATTCCTTGATTGCGAAAACAACGAAGCATTGGAGATCGAGGAATGATAAAACAAGCAATAAAAATTAAAAAGTAGCCTAACAATAACAGATATCTATTGTTGGTGTCCGCGTGTACACTAATTTTCAAGTTTGCACGTGAATTAATAAAAAAACAAATGATATCAAAATCAAAAAGTGTAGGGAACAATTTTTGTCGGAAATTTCATAAGGAACAAGATTAACATAGGTTAATTAGTCTCTGCCAACTCTAAAGTTGTTAAAATTGCAAAAAACTAGAATGAAAAAAAATTCCTTTTTTTAATGAATAAAAAACCATAATTTAAGCAATTGAGCTTAAAACAATCTGAAACTCATAGAATATCTTCTCTAACAATGTCAGATAACAGGTGAATTTTTTCAGAATTGCAATTGCATTGCAAATAGGTTAAAACACTATTTTGTTAATCAACAATTTGGAAAAATGACTACTTTAAGAAAACGGTCGTACCACCGTAATAGATTGTCACAACTCAAAACATGAAACATATTTTTGTTAGATATTTTTATGCTCAACAAGATTGATCCTATACATTTTATCGATATTTGGCTTCCTTTTCAAGTATTTTGCAAAAAAGCGCTACAGAACACCCTCTTTTTCTTAGATGGCTTATAACTTTGTATGTATGAAAAAAAAACGGTAGACTTTTTTTTTCCCTGTTTTTACTCATCAAATGAAAATTTTTATAAGTGGTCCCGTCCTGTTACTAATTAGTTAGAGTTTGACCCCTATAAAAAATCACTAAGCTGATTGAACTAATACTACAATTTTTATTTCCACTCTTTTCCACCATTTAATTCATTCGTTTTTTGTTTAGAATTCATCTATGTGTATACGACTTCAGTTTTGAAAGTAATGTTAGGATAGGTAATTGCTCATCATTTTATATCTTATAATCTTAAACAAGTCCCCTGTCCAACTCATCGATTAGATAAACAACAAGCCTTTGTTTTATGATTTCTTGTTTATTTTAACTGATTTAAACTAAAATTCAAAGGTGGCTAAAAAATTAAACCTCAAGTGATTTCAGAATCCGTTTTAGCTTATAATTCAGCATTTTAAACATAGTATATGCTCCATCTCTTTTACGGTAAGTAAAATCCCCATTGTATAAAACAAACTTGAATGTCATACCTCATACGAATTAAACTGTTCATTATACAAATTTTAACTAATCGAAAATGGATACAGCGATAATTGCTCTAGTGCAATCGTGCAGTTTTTAATGAAAAAAGCATTCGACCGGTGACATAATCAAAATTGTCGATAATGTTGTCAACCACTTGTTACATGACTATTGGTTATTTGCTTTAATTTTGAATAACACGTAATATTTACAGTGGTACTTGTAGTCCTAAAAAAAGTTTAAGGTCGGTACTTTTACTATTGGTTAAAACTTTGAATGGTTTATTACGTTGTTTAGCAGATAGTAAAAGTAGGGGGCCTTAGTATAGGATAAAAATCAAACAGGTTTCAAATAGACCGACCTTATGTAAAACGTACTGGTAATTGCGTTTAACTTTAACCAAGTATCAAAACCGAGACTAAAAGTACCGACTCTAACTTGTTTAAAATAATTTTGAGGCTATATTTACCTACCAGAAGTTCTCTGGCTCAGCACACTGTAACAGTTAACATTTATTTCCATATTCTATACTCTAAGTGAACACATCAATAAATTGTGAGCAAGAACGCTTATTTCCTTCACAAACTGTTGAAAATATGGATAAATTGTGAAGAATAGCAAGAGACTAGTATAAGCTCTCTAACAGCCTGCATTGTTAACATTATTTTAAAGCGTTACGATACAAAAACCACCTATACAAATTTATAATCTCTTAAGGCTGCCCCACACACACAGGTCTTGCCTTCCGGCTGCCTGAACGCTGACCAGACGCTCCGGTTTGGCCTGTGCAGGCGGCCTGCAAACCGGAAGACAAGCCTGTGTGGTATGTGTGTGGCGCAGCCTTTACACTTTATTAAGAAATTGAGACCATTGAAAAGTGCATATCAAAACTACTGAGAATCGTAGTAATGGTAAAGTGCAGCAGTATATAAACGTGTTTTATGTTAAATCTGGTGTTTCAAGTTACCAGTGGTTACTTACCACTGATTTTTAAAATGAACAAAAAGCAACTACGACCTACCTAGTGATTACCTGGTCGTTTGTTAACAAGATCAATCTCTGATAATTAGGACTCTTCTCGAAAAAGAGTTTAATTAACACCATTACGTTTTAATTTTAGCACGCCCCGTATGTTTTGGTTTCCGTTGCGACTTGTTTTTATAACAAAAATACTTTATTTTTGAGAAAAAAATTTTTTTATCAATATGTGAAAACACTTAATAAACTTTAGAGGGTATAAACGAATGTCGAGATAGGTATTAGGAAAACCTGCCAAGTTACTCGCGTTTCTGTCACCAGGGTGTTTTCTAATTCTATTTTAAAACTTTGTTTTGGGAACTACAAAAATATAAAAGTTATAGCTCACAGAGCTTTTCCCTTCATCCTCTACTTAATACTTTTTTTTTAAATTCTTGAAAATGGAAAATTCTAAATAATATTAATACTTTACAAATTCGTGTTCTACGCTAACTAGGGTAACTAAAATTTAAGCAAATAAAGTTGAAGTAAGAAACACAAAGTAGTATTAGAGTAGTGGTATTATGTTTTAAAGCAACAAAGCGTAAAATTTTCAACCACAATTATATACGTAAAATTGTAGATTCACGTACAGCATGCTAATTAAAGCTTGTTTAATTTAAATTAACGGTTATTACTCCATTTTCAGGTACTGTAGAATAACTTTTACTTTATGTTATAGTTCTGAATAGCAAATTTTATAAAGATAAGACACCTAAAGCGAGCATTATCGTAAATCTATTTTTTAAATATTATACCAAAACATCGTATCTATATCTATATAGGTACCTACTTATAGATTTTATAAGTAAAAAATAATTCTACGTTGTATAAATTCGTAACATTGACAAATCGTCCCCTACATCATTATAACAAGACTATACAAATTTAATTAATCACAAATTGAATTATTTTAGAAATGAGGTTTCAGTAGCAATTTCGAACGTTTTCATTTCAATGTAAGATTTGTAAAGAGAAGAGGATGTTGTAGTAACATTTCGAATAACTTTGATTGATTCCCAAATGGAATTCAGAAAGAAGTCGCCCAAGATTACTATTCCTTGTGAAGGTAACTTCGGGCAACTTTATTGTTGAAAAAATGAACGATAAAATTGAATTTAAATTCCCTCGACTCTTTGTTTATATTTTTGTTTGATTTTTTTCTCCTTTTTCTTTAGTCAATTTAAACTTTGATAATACTTGTCACTGATAAATAATACGTCAGTTACGCTTGTGTATACCTAAATATAATCAGTGACATAGAAATTGCAACACCAAGAAGGACTAAGTATGTTTTTGGAAAAAAAACAACTACTCAACCTAATAATTGATTAAAATTAAAAAAAAACAATAGAACATAAGCCGACATAAATCTAATTTTTATTAATAATGAGTTGAACCCTATTGATTACACACTCCACCACTATTCGTGGCATCGATTCTAGCAGGTGATCGTTATCCTTCAGGATTATTGTGTCCCAAGCAACCTGCAATTCATTCTTGAAAGCTAACAGGATCAGTGGAGGATTTGCTAAATTTTTCAGTCTTCTTCCCATTATGTCCCACGCATGTTCAATAGACGATAAGTTAAGAGATCTGGCTGGTCATGGCAAGACATTAACATAGGCCTCTCCAAAAAGGTTAAAAGAAGTTCTTGCGACATGAGGACGGGCATTATCCTACTAGTAAATAGGGTCTTCCAGCTGCTGTAAATATGAAAGAATATGCGGTTCCACAACCTCATTGACAAAACGCTGGACGTTTATATTGCCTCCAATGGTCGGCAATTGATGTGGTACTGAAGAATCGATCTCTTAACGCCATAAACCTAAGATGGCGGACTTGCACCTCGTTAGTTCGTTTTATTCCTCCTGATCCTCTTTTATGCCGTTGTTGACCTTCACTGGTCCATGCCGGGTAATATCGCATGGTGGTGGATTGGTATCGGTTGAAACGATTGGCGATTTCCCTAAATGAAAAAGCACCTTCGCGTAAGCCAAAAATTCGACTTCTTTCAAATTTGCACGCTGTCGTATTCTAAGCATAATCGCACTCTTAAAACAAGTGAAACAGAAAATGACAAGAACAACAATAACGAAATTAACGGAAACTCGCAAGAAATGCACCTGATAATAATGTACCAAAAAAACAACACCAGGTGTCAAATACGCCATTACTACTTGATGAATCTCATCCAAATTTTAATCAATTATTACTTTTGAGTAGTTAAACGGTTTTGCCAAATTTTATCTGAAAATTCCTAGTCCTTCCTGGTGTTGCAATTTCTATGTCACTGAGTATACAATAATACTTTATATTTATATTTATAAATTATATTTTTTATATTGCATGGAAACTTTATTGCACTACTTGCACACAAATTTTCATCCATTTTGTTTTTTAGGTTAGGTATTTTTTTCTTATCTAGGGACTGGGTTATAAGAATTTTGGAGAGAAACATCTGCGTAATGGACATTTTGCCAAAGTTTGTAGATAAATTTTCTGAGCGATTTGACAACTTAAACTATAGGGTAATTTTGAAAACCTAGTAATCGTGTTCCAAACTCACCATCAACGACACAGACTCTAAAACTTTTTAAAAGCTGTTTAACGAAAAACTCAAGAAATTAATGGCACTTTCATTAGAAAGTCCTTTAAACCAAGGGGGTTTATAAAATGTGTACAAAATCCCCAAAAGCAACCAATGCCTAATGCACGACTACGCAATTGCTAGACGGACCATGGACAAATTCATTAAAGACAACCATTGTGGTCCTAATAGAAGCTAACTTTCTTAGCGACGACCCCTCTAAGGACAAGATCCAATGAACTATAATAAAGAACAATATAAAGAACCTTTTGCATCATTTAAAGCATTGACTTCGCATAGCATCGAGTCCAGAAAACATACCTCTCGTGGTTATACCCTACAAACCCTACATGTATAACGCTGCTAGTGACAAACTCTTATTGCTGCTCAATCTTTTCCTCAAAGAGCATTCCCAAGGTTTGGAAACAAGCCAAGGCAACATGGATTCCAAAAATTGGCTTATGTAAATAGTAATTACCGTTTCTGCATCACTCATCCTGTTATTTTTTTAAATATTGGGCAGAATTAGAAAGCAAAATGGTACTTGTGATGTAAAGAAAAATTGATTTAGAAAACGATTTTGTAAAAATATACAGGGTGTTCTATTTAAAAAATACATATTTTCCCAGAAAACAAGTAGGCCATGGAAAAAATTGTTTGCGCTATTTTGAGATGAGGTGTTGTTTTTGTGTGTTTTCAATATTTCATCAGATATTAGCTGTACAATGAAAAACCAACCACCCTGTATGGATTTGGAAGGTACTCACAAAGTCACAAGGAGCTGGTGAGTGCTTTTTATAAAATGTGCTGCACAAATAACTTAGTAAATTAGACTTATCTCTGGAGAGGTTTGTTCTCTAGCTCTTTTTTTTTCTTGATATATTTGTATACCGAGTGCCCACGATGAAAGCGGAATATAGCCAAATAACACAGGGAATTACATTTACAGTTTGCTGCTCACCAGTTTCATCTACAAAAACGGTAATGATATTGATTGAAAGAGAATTTTTTTTCTGAGTCTATTGATAACAAATACTTCTTAATTAATCGCTCTTTTTAACATTAACATTATCAATGCTACTAATAAAACAAATTTACTAAGTTATTTGTGCAGCACATTTTATAAAAAGCACTCACCAGCACCTTGTGACCTTGTGACCTTATGAGCACTTCCAAATCTATACAGGGTGGTTTGTTTTTCATTGTCCAGCTAATATCTGATGAAATAATGAAAACACACAAAAATAACACGTCATCTCAAAATAGCGCAAACAATTTTTTCCATGGCCTAAGTACTTGTTTTCTCCCTCAATCAACGGTATGACTGTCTTTCTTTACTTTTAACTTAAACAGCGGTAAGTATTTTCATTCGCTTGCAAATTCATAGAAAAAAATCGTAAGTGGGGGACTCTTGTTTCACAGCCTTTCCCCAGGTATTATGCGCCCAATTTACTAAGCTATTTGCAGAGTAATTTTGATAAAAAATAACACCACTCGCCAGCACCTGACGAACGCCTTCCAGAACAATAAAAAAAATTGAGGGTGAGGGGAGGGTAAATGCACTCCTACAACGTCTTTGCATAATTGGGACGAATTTGTATAGATGTTATTATCAATTTACATGGTTAAAAAAATTAAATTTGGGATGATATAATCCAGACCTAAACAAAATATCGAATACAAGAATAGCTACATGTTAAATTAAACTTTAACATTCGACTAAAATTCTTACGATATCGGAAATATAGGTTCGTTTCAGTTTTACGATCAAAAATTGCTTTCCAGAATAATAATTCACATTGTGATACGTTTTGGTATGTAGGAAGCACCGCAATGCGAAATCAGATTACAATCTATTCAAAATTTAAATTCTACAATAAATATATTCGAATGACGGTTCTGCTTTCGTTTAGAAAATTTACTTAAATATGCATAGAGTCTGTTATAAAGAAAAGCGCGTAAACAGTTGATTTTAGTACCAAATTGACAATGGGTACTTCTGAAAGAAATTAAAAGGTGTTCAAAAGCGAACTCAATTTAAATTTAAAAAGTAAGGACATTGTGCATGATTTATTTTAAATATTTCCCTTTTAAAGCGAATAATAATTATTTTATAATGTTTACTGTCTTTTATAAAAACCCATAAGTTCATATATCAAATAAAAAATGAATTTAGGAACACAAATAATTTGGGCGAGGTTTGCGTAAAACCACTAAAAATTTTCATGTTTATTGGTTAGTGAGCTTTAGCTTGAACTGGGTTATCAATAGAAAGATAGATGTGAGGGTAAATATTGGAAAATTCATTTTCAGTTGTAGAACGTCGAGGGCAAATCCTAACTTTTAAGCTTTTCGCTCACCACATAAGCGTAATAACGTTTTTTATCTAATGATAAAAATGGGAAAACAATTACTAGCTGTAACCGATTTTTACTCCCCTTTTCCACGTGTAAATAGCTTAAAAAATTCCCATTGTCTTTTTTCTTTGTATGGCTCAAATTGACTTTTTTCAAAACGACAAACAAAAAGTTTAAATTCAAAATCAACCCCTACTTATACTTTCAAGATGAAGAGTAAATTTATCAATGTCTAATTGATCAGCAGTATTCTTCTCAACAGTTCAGCGGCTCTTAATTTAGTATTGCCTTTTATTGCTTTTCAATCGATTGATAGAAAATTAGTTTACTACCCCGACTAATTTCATCCCTAAAAAATGGTTAAAATAACAATGCGATAAATCAATATGACCGAACGTCGTTGTACGTTGTTATTTACAACCGAAAATACAAAATATAAACAGTTGACTTTATAAAATTTATATTTTTGTTCGTCGGTTAAACTTGAAATTAAAAACAAAACAAAAATAACTATAAAAAAATTCAAATGACCAAAGGCGATTTACTAGAAAATTCCTTCGTCTACAAACTGACGAGCAAATCTAATAATTCCGGAGCGTTGTAAGAGTAATACTGAAGTCACCAGAAATCCTCGTCTGCTCCGGAGGCTGAACTTGTTCAATTGTGTCATGTGCCACATTGTTTAGTTGACATACCAGCTACACGCTCTATTTACAACAAGTTTTTTTGTTTTTAAAAACAGATAGAAAAGACTTATTTACTATTCTTTGTTTGCAACTAAGATGGAAACTAAGTTAAGCGAGTTGCTCGGTGTAACTTTTATTTGTAATTGTTTTAATTAATAACGTTATATGTGAGATTCTAAATTGGTTTTAATTTTGTGAAAATGACAATGGCTTTATGGAGTCTATTTTTTATACGGAACCAATTCCAATCATCGAAGATAAAATAATGTACTGGAAGACAGATTTATGTTGGCGAGCGATGGGAATGCGCAGATACCTAAATTGATATTTATCTCCACTAACGTAGTAGTAAACGTATACTTAAATTATCATTATTATTAACTTATCGCTACCGCTCGCCACCAGGGATCTGTGTTACAGTAACTTCAAAAATTGTATAGGGGTTCTTTCTGAACAAACTGAACTACTAACGAATTACTAAGTTAAAAATTCTCAACTCAAATTAAATGGAATACCTAACTAGAGTAAAAATGGCAAAAGTTCTCAAAAACCTTGAATAAAACAATCAAAATATTGTGTAATCCAAGCTGTAATTCTGTATTAGGCACTACAAGCCAATGAAAGTTCTAACTTCAAAAAACTTAATAGTTGAGCCTTTTTAACATGAAAACAAATTCTTTACCTTTTTTTCAGATGCCATCTTGCCGAATGCGCCCTTCTCCGTGCAGCTCAGCTCACTTAGTTTAAAACGAATCGAAGTAATATTTATTATTAATACACACTATACGAACCATCATGCACTTAATTTTTTATTAAAAACCGAAAAACGTGTTATTAAAGCTTCTATCAAGCTTGTAAAAGTGAACTCGATCTTTTAAAACGCGTACACAGAAGTTTAAACTCGATTCCGAAAAAAACCGTTTAATTATATTGCGGCTGAAATTAAAAGTTTAGCACAAAAATACAGCTCTATTTTCTTCTCATCCAATGGAAGTGGCCTGAAAATATAAATTTGATTTTAATATTAAATTTTACATCTTTGATTAATTTATTATGATGCAGATACCTTTTGAATAGATGGATTGACACTTATGACATAAATGAGTGTTGTAATGGGTTTCTTCTGTGAGAAAAGAAAGAAGATGACAAAAATGAACCAACGAACTTCTGATGGTTGATCTCTAAAGAGATGGAAATTTGTAAGTGAGAAACGGCGATAGCCGTCGAAGACTCACCTGTTGCTGAAGCTTCTTGACATGTTTTAGAAGTTCTTCTATTATTTCCTCGTCCAACGGACACGATCTGAAAATAGAAATTTGATTCAGTTATTATTTTTACTTTTTAAGTTCCTTTTTTTTATTTCTTAACTTACAGAAGCGGACTCAAAAAATTAAATTTTGAAAGAGAAACAATTATAACATTAGCAGTATTGTATATATTCGTTAAAATTTTTCCTCTAGGTCCTGAGACTTTTGAAAAAAAAATTGAAATATTGAGAAGTCTATTTTATTTTTTTATAATAAATAATGTTCCAAAAGATATCAAAAAACTGAAAACCCAATTTCGTTACAACTTTTTCTTCTCTACAAAATATAATTAGTGTAGTCAACGAACCAAAATTTATCCTGATTTTCGGACTTCTTTTGTAACAGCGAGTTTTTTTTCTTAATCGGTCGAAACTATTCTTGTGAGTTTTTGTATAAAATGTCTCAATCCAATTTTGACCGGAAGGCCCTTATTCTTCGACTTTAGTGTAAAATTTTGACTTTTTCAAGTTTACGTTTCCCTATTTTTTGAATAACTTCGCTCGTATTGGTCGGGTCGGAACCAAAAAATTTTTCTTTTATTTGTAGTGAATCTCTCTTTAAAACTGCCTGGTTTAAAATAATCTATATTAATTTCCTAGCCCAAAAAAAATTAAAAACTGCCGTCATTAGTGAGTCGTAGTTTTTTATAGAGAACTCGAGTAATAATTAATATTACGGTATGAAACATTAGGAAGTTGTAGCTGATATAGTAACAAATCCTTATTGCAAATTGGGTCCAAAAATATTGAGAACAAAGACTAAAATTTGCATTTTGGTTCAAATTTTCTAATTCATATTTGTTGTGAGCAATTGGCGGTATCATAATAATTCTTCCTTGAAATGTTGGAAATTTAATGCTCTTTCAGATGAAACCAAAGACAATTACATTTGACCAAGTTTTCTTCCGATTTCGTTGAAAAGAAAAATAAAATTTTTAAACTATTTACCCACAAAACCAATTTTAGTGGTCGAAATGGTTGACTTTAAAACCAGTTTTAATGTTCAAAAATAGTTTATAGGAGTTCTTCATGATTAATTTTCAAAAATACGTAAAAGAAGAATTAAATTTCGACCACTAAAATTGGTTTTGTATAGACAAACAGTTAAAAGATTTTATTTTTATCTTCAAAGAAATCGGAAGAAAAAATGGTCTGATGTGATTGTTTTTGTTTTCATCTGAAAGAGCATTAAATTTCCTACATTTCAAGAGAAGAAATATTGGGATACCACCAATTGCTCACAACAAATATGAAAAAGAAAATTTGAACCAAAATGCAAATTTTAGCCGTTGTTCTTAATATTTTTGAACCCAACTTGTAATATGGATTTGTTACTATATCAGCTACAACTTTCTAAAGTTTCATACCATAACATTAATTAAAACTCAAGTTCTCTAGAAAAAACTACAACCGACCAATGACGACAGTTTAAAATTTTTTTTTGGGTTAGGAAATTAATATAAATAATTTTAACCCACGCAGTTTCAAAGAGAGATTCATTACGAACAAAAGGAAAATTTTTTGGTCCCGATCCGACCAACACAAGCGAAGTTATTCAAAAAATAGTGAAACGAAAAATTTTTTGGTTGATTAATATCATCTAAATGAAAGAATGGCAAAGTGGCAACCCGAATACTGTAAACTTTTTTACCGAATATTTTTAACAATTTCATTGAAGGACTGTGAGCGCTTAAGCCAGTGTCCACGGAAGCCAACCAGATTTTCGTGTTCTGTGAGTTTCAAATATAGCTTATCCCCAAGAGCTCAGCCTGAATACGATCACCCCGTTTTTTCTGTTAAGGGCCTACGGTCTATAATCTTTAAAAATTTCGTACTTGTACTTGGCCCACCCAAAAAAAATTGGGCCCGCTCCGGGCCCACCTGATTTTTTAAAGCTAGTTACGTGCCTGGGCCCCAACGTTGTTTGATCCGACTCTGGTTGTCGTTAAGGCGTTTAATTTCGGTTCAATTATCAAGTAGCAATGATCACTAAAACAAATGGTAAAATCGAGGGTCAAATAGTGGAAAACGTTTGTTTACAAAATATGTTTGGTGTGGTATCATCATAAATTGTTTTATAAGCCCACACTTCCCCCAAAGCTCAGTTTCCTCTGTATTTAAACTTCTTGAAAAATAGCCTACAAGAACTGTGTTTTACTCATTTTTTTGTGATCATGATGGCTACGTGAAAATTTCACGGTATAGGGAATTTCCATATTATGATGCCATGGTTTCAAAAAAACTTTTTAAAAGTCGACTTTAATTTTATTATGAAACCGGGGGTTAAAGGGTGAACGCATCAACGCATTATAATACAAAAATTAATTATAAAAAAAGAACGAAATATGGCTAGAAAAATACACTTGAATTGGGAAAATGGAAAAATTAGCAAGCTACTTTTAACATGTTACATATCTTATAAGCAAAAGGGAAGAAACATCCTAAAGACTTTTTACAAAACAAAAATCTTAAAGTGTTATTGTCGATGACAAAAAGATACCTCAATGTGAGGGACTTACCTTGTTATCGTTTTCATTTTTACATAATGCAATCCATCCATCAATGATTGACAGTAACAAATTATTTTCACATCAAAAACGAAAATGCACCGTTCTTGCACTAACACTATTTAACTATCTTTTTAACTGTTAACCTTTGAAATATTTTATTTTAATTTAAATTTACCAAATACAATGATCAATTTATTGTACCTATTTGAATTATTAACTTTTAAAAGTAATACGAATAAACACATTAATTTTACAAATAATTGATACGGACTTGTTCAAACCTGTAAACTTAGTGTAAACACGCGCGCACACAATTAACCTTAAAGATGCTTTAATGAACACCTGCATTTTCGATACAATACGTGCTATCAATAATTATAATATTTAAAATTAATTTTTAAAAATATTCGTTTGAAATTTTATTTGCTATCTGTAAATGCACTGACCTACTTTAGAAATACAAATTTTAAAAATTTTCTTTTATTACTAATAATTATGACTCATGTAATGTATATATTTGTATATATTTTTTCACATTGCTTATACCTATTAAATGTTTAAAATTAAGAATTTCTAGTAAAAGCATATTGTTTGCCAAAAAATATACAAACGCCCAAAAGACCCTAAAATTTTCATGAATTGTTACAAAACCCCAAAGCACATTTTAATAAAGGGTTGTTTTTAGAAATCTTTCAAAATCCAGTTGTGGACGTTGTGGATATTACAAAATTATATATTGTTATAAAAATAGCCTAAGAGCCCACCGTATTAAGGAGTGCCAGATTTTAACCCTTGTCAGAATAGATTGTTTGATACCAATTCAAGTCTTGCTTTACAAAATTTTGGTGCAAAGACTGTTTTAAAGAGGGTTTTAATTGGGCACATAGAAGCTTCTTGAAGACACACCAACCTATCGATAGAAACCGTCTTCTGGGTCTGGCACAACCTTATCGAGGGGTTATCCACTCTCTGCAGTCAATGTACAGTCAGCCTCAAATTTAATGGTCACCCTAGTTATACGTTTAGCACTAATTTTAAATGAAACCATCATAACACCCCCTACTTAAATTGAGGGGTAACTTTATTTTGCCAACAAGTAGTAAATCAACAACCTTCCCTTCTGTCCTTTTGTCATTGTTGGCTAATAACCACCCACCCGTAGAGCCAGGGTGGCCAATAATTGTGTAGCTGACTGTACAAAAATTACTGTCATTGTCAACGGTAGTCATAGGCAGTCAATGATAGTCATATCATAGGCAACTATGAAAAGTCATCGGTAGTCTGTGTACAAATTCAGAACAGTGGTTGACCCCTCGGTTCTTATTATGAAAACTAAGTGCCTAAGGAGATGACGCCCACGCTTTGCGCACTTTGAAGCTTCTTGGTTAATAATGATTGACATTCTAAAAAATTGTTAAAAATCACTGCAAGAAGTTTTAACTGATTGCGTGTATCTACAAGAACCTTCAAAGTGTGCTTATTGAGGTTCTCTTTAAAATAACCCCCGGTCCAAAAATTTGTATTTACATTTTTTTGATGGCAAGGCTCGATTGGCATAAAAAATCAATTTTGGTAGTGATTAACCTGCCCCCCCTTTATATGGTGGGCTTCCTAACTATAAGTTCTGGCGCGCACAATAAACTTTTTGTTGTCCAATAGTTTAGGCGGTTGGGTGAGGACCATTGAAGTAAATGTAACTCTTAAAGTCGGCCACAGACCTCGTCTTTTTTCATCGGTCAGGTCAAGGTGTCAAGTGTGTTGAGCGAAAACTGTCACGATGCACCGACACGATGACTATCTGCCGATGCCTGATTTTCTTCGTGTCGGTGCGTCGTGCTAAAACCGAGGTGTGTGGAAATTCCCTTCCAGTGTCGTCTCGCCTTACGTTGATATTACTTAAAAAATATATATAACAAAACGCCTCCCTGCCAAAAGTTGTGCTCTGTTCATCGCAAACACTCTACAAAACTGCTACTTTAACACGAGGTCTGTGGGCTCATCTGGTGTAAGAAACAATCACGAAGGCCAGATGGCACGATCACCGATGAACCGATAAAAAAACGCAAGGTCTGTAGCCGGCCTTATTTAAAACTTAGTGGAAGCAATTTAATGAAGTCAGCATGTTGCGAACAAGTTCACCCCGAGAACGAACCGCTGAGTTTAAAAACAGTTCCGAACACAAAGTTTGCACTCACCGGTGTAAAATTCTTTAAAGCTTTGTTACAAACTCAATGGGAACTGTTCTGAGACCTCCAAAACGTTTTATAAAATCTGAAATGACGTTTTTTGAAATAAAACGTTTCCCAGTTTCGTTAGTACATGTGTTTGAATTAGTAGTTATTCTTCATTCTCCTCTGTTAAGCTCTGTACGAGCTGTAAAGATTTTACGAAAATCTTCTAAGAATTCGTAAAATTCTTCTTTTATGTTATTAGTTCATTAATTTTGTTTTTGAAATTCGCTGTCTTCTTCCGCAACCAAGGTTCAGTTTCCTGGAATTTTATCAGTTTTTATCATGCTCAATTATAATGGCAGAGTTTAAAAGCTACCCCTTTTAAGCTTCAATTACACTAGGCGAATTTGCAAGCTGCTCGCTTGCGATAAAACTCGTCGAACGAGTAGCGAGAAAACTAGCGCAGTATTGAACTTTGCTATTTTTCTTTTTCTTCGAAGGCGTCTACCGCTATAAGGGTACTACACTTAAAACCTCCTGCCATGGTATATTGCAAAACTACATAAAAAAATGAAATTTTTTGATACACAACTTGTTCATGTAGCGTAGGGTTTAGTTAAACCACAAAGAAACTCGAGTTTCTAGCGCCCCTCCTGAGTTAAAGCAGCCACTTTCGACAGGCAGACGGGTGGTTCTATTACTCATTTTTTATGTACTTTCGACCTGTAAAGGTTAAAATTTTGTATCTCATTGTTTAGTAAATGTGCACGTAAGCTCCAGGACTAGAAGGCTCGTTCTCACAAACGAAATTAAGTCATGGCTTAAATTTAATAATAACCTAACCCTATTATTTTATATGGAATTAAGCCATTCTTAAATTTAAGCCTCCCTTAATTTAGGCTAAATCTAGGATGATCTTAAAAAATAAGATATTTTGTATAAAATGCCATGATAATGTTGAAATAATAATAATATAATAACTGGATTGTCCTTTATTTTATTTTATTAAGTTACCCTTTAGGCTGCAAAACCAAGTTTAGAAGTATTTAAAATATTTTACAAAGTTGGTAAGTACTTTAATTTTAATTTAAATAAGGGCTACTTACACCAAATTTTACTAAAAATACTGAATAAACAAAATGAAGTTAAAGAACGTTAATATTATAGTAAATGTTTGACTTTCTCAAAGAATAGAAAGTTGAATAATCCTTACATCTCTCGTCCATCTAAAAATGTCCAAATGTCCATCCGCATGAAATTGGAACGACAAACTCAATTCCAATGAAATCTAAAAACGTAACGTAACATTTGTGCTGACATTTTACATTTTCAGCTCTTCAACAATAAATTTATATCTAAATCTTTAACTTGAAATTTTATTTACTTAGGAATTTTGTATTTAAAAGCAAACAAGACGTGAAGAAAACCCAAAAGCACCCCTTCAGCAAAACAAGCAAACAAAAATTTAAATTTCACCCTTTTTTTTTCTTTTGCAAAGTCCTGTAATGGCCACATTTGAGCTTTTGAAAATATTTCACAACTTTTCATTTAAAAACTTTTTGTTCCAAGCAAACAATAAATATAATAACTTAATTATGTGAAAAATTGCAGTTTTTAGTTGATTTTTATATAAAACTTTTATTAAGAAACGTACAAATTTATTATAACTTTTTCTTCTCTTTAATTTAAATACGTCTAAAACTTTAACTATTTATATAAATACCGTCCTTTAGATGTCTCATTTAAAGATAAATGTTCTTCTGGCTACTGCCAAAGTTACAGACATAACAAGACTTGAAATTGAGACTTGGTTCAAATTAATGTTCAACGAATTTTTAGATTGATTTTAAATGACATCTCTAGAAGCGGATGTTACTTTCTAATAAATTTTACTTTCTCACAAGCTTTTCAACAATAAGATCAATGTTTTATCTTTTGGGGAGCTATTACTTAATTATAATTTTTAAATAATATAAGGACGCCTAACTAAAACTCAAAAGCTTTTTCTTAATTCAACAAACCCAGTCTGTCTAGTATTCAAAATGCAAAATGCAGTATTCTGCGGTTTTCAAAAAAATGCCTTGAATTTTAGGTGTCGTATAGTTGGGGAAGTAGAAAAATGCGTGGAGTGAACTGAATTTACACCAGGAACCGTATTAAAAAAAATTCTTGAATCTAATAACTTCAAACACTTTTGATGTAATCTATTTAAATTTGTTTTCCACGGCAAAGCAGATTCTGTTAAAATCATCAAAAATCGTCAAATCGTCAAGCGTTTGATGTTATTACACGAAGAAAAAAGTTGTTCTCCATTCGGCTTCTTTCATCTTAAAGAGAAGTTTTAAAAAGGAACTGATGTGACCATAACGATACTCTTTCGTAGGTATTTAAAGCTAATTTTAGGAGCTCTAAATATACTCTTAAATTAGCTTAATAGCGCAACATTGTGTACACTCTACATAATTATAATAATTTGACATTTGACATTTAAGTTTAAAGTCTTATGTTTTAAGCGTTAAGCGTTAATCTCATTGTGTACTAGGTTTTACAGAGTGTTCCACTTAAAATAAGAAAGTTGGTGCAGTTTCCGGTTAAACCGGAACTTTAATCAAAACAAAAATATGTCCATCGTATGCGCCACGTAGCTTTACTCTCATGTCAAAAATTTCATTACATTCAGCCTTTTCGTTTCAGAAATATTTCCTTAAATCCATAGTTTCTCCTAACTCGTATGTATAGGAATTATGAACCATAAGAATCAAAAATTTATAACAATTATTTACAAAACGATTACTAAATTAATTGAATGTAAAGAAACAAATCTATAATAGTTTTGTAGTAAATTCCGTAAATAAGTTTAAAAAAATACAAAATTAATTAAACGTTGAAAAAAATTATTGGTAGTAAATTATTTAAAAATGGCGACAATCGACCACGTTGTTAATTCGACATTTTTAAATCGAAAAAATTCCAAATACACGATCATAAAACAATTTCCACTTATCTGTAAGCTGATAGGCTGGATAAACTCTTGCATCCGTATCTCATCTACCAATGAAAAAACAAGATGATGATAAACCCAAAATTTAAAAATGGAGATGATAAGTAGATAAACTCGTCTAATTGTAACGTAGATATTAAAGATAATTAAATTAATAACCCAAACTTAAAACCCTAGAAAGTAAGCACAAAAGACAAGACAAAACATGGACAACATCCCTGTAGATAAGGGTCTTAAAAGCCAAGGCACAAAAATCTCTCAAACGAGGTGGAATAAATACTAACTCCAAATAATAACTTAACTCGTCAAATCCTCAAAACTGGTAGTATAAATTCGTTCAAACATAACTAACAAATTACAAATAAATAATACCACGAAAATTAAGTTTAAGCCTTGACTTTGTTGGAATTAATAATTTTTTAACTAAGAACCAACGGACAGATTACAGGTATGAGAGAAGCGAAAATTATAGGAAATTCAACATTAACAAATAACAGTACAATAAACAAACAACAGAGGGGTCTAGAGGTTACAAACAACATTTAATTAGAAAAATAGATGAGAGTGAAAAATTTAACTTTACTACACCGGGTGCCAACTTTCAAAGGCGTACATAAAGAAATAACACTGAAAATAAGTGATTTCCAATATTATTTCCCTATGTTGCACTTTGAAAGTTGGCACCCGGTAACCGTAAAAAACAAATATTTAAAGTTAAATTTATTGTTATTACGTGTGGAAAACTAATAAATAATATTAATCCCACACTTTTATACACGAAATCTCCTAGATATACACTTTTTATAGAAGTACAAGAAAGCAATAATAAAAATCCCTTGTTAAATTTAAGAGGAGTCCTTGTTAAACTTTATGATGTATAAAACTACATTCCTAACCAACACAGATTTTCAATGCACTTGCACAAACACAATTAGGACTTTTTCTAAAGAATGGAAAAATTTATGAATACGAAAATAGAGTTTTCATAATTTATTAGTTCAATTTAATTTTAAACTTTACATAGAGCAAATGTAATATTTTATTAACTTACTCTTTGAATGCTTGATTATATTTTTAAAAAGCACATTTATCGTCAAAACTGTTGTTTTTACTTTTTTTCAATGTTTTTCTTCTAATGTAAAAACATTCTTTTTAAAATTACGTGGTTTAAAACGTGTATAACGAGAAAAAAGGATTTTCAACAAATATAAATTAACGACTTACTATTATTCATACAAAAAAAGTTAAAATTTTTATTAAAATGTCCCAAATTACGTACTCAATCATAGTAAAAGCGTACAAGACGATAAGTTGTAATGTCACTCTCGTTATACCTACTTTGTAAATTGGTATAATGTATCTCAATTTTCAATAATCCAAAGAGACAATAGATTATATAAAAAGGTTAGATAATTTACTTAGGAGCAAGGATATAGTAAAGAGCATTTTTTCGTAAAAGCAAACCAAGTCCCGTAGGGACTTTACTAGAATAACTGTTTTTCCTTAAAACCTACACCATCGCCCGGATGATTTAAAAATAACAAAATCGGTTTACTGATGCAAATTCTTCAGATTATGTATTTTAACTAAATTTAAACTACAAACTCAACTTAATTGTTCGTTATTACCTAAACTAATTTAAAGTCACTTTCAGAAACATTAAATACTTGAACAAGTATTTTAGTACATACATTATGGTATAACGTAATATATGGTATACTAACAAATTTTGCTCTTGTGTAAACTCTTGAAAAACATTTTACATGCAATAATTGTTATAGAAACTCTAAAGCTATTTATTAATATAGTAAATAATTCACGAAAATCACAAAGGGTGCCACACCTATTGGTTAAATATGAAATACTCCCCGTGGGGGTGTCACGTGTTATTTATTTTATTTACAGCTTCAAAAAGTACTTAAAACATTAAAATGTAAATAAAAATAAGTTATAAATATCAAATACAATTGCATATAAACATTTAAACCAATGTATTTTTTTGTTTTTGGATGACGATGTACTGAGTCTTTTCATGACAAGCTCTTCAATCGTTAAGATATGAGTTATGAAATATCCGTAAGCTCGGCTTCATAACATAATGAGGGTAATGTGGCCAGCACTGCCTTGAACTCGACCTTTATTAACAAAAGTTGTGCACTTTTAACAATGTGGATTTACCTGTGGCTTGGAGGTGTCATGAATCAGCCAGATTGTGCCTCCAAGCTTGGTAACAAACATCTGCATCGTTCCTCCCTCTTCTCTGTTAGTTCGTAAGTAGCCACATTGTTTACCTCTGGTCCCCTGATTATTTTGCTAGATTTAATTTTCTTAATTAACGTCTCTGCATCTGTTTGAAAACCGTGTGAAGCGTTATCCGAGACTTCGTCGCTTCGTTCCAAATATTCAATTTGCCAATATTTATTTTTACCTTTGTTTTAAGCCCTTCTGACATTCTACTTTAATTTTGATTTCTTCTTGAAATTGTTTAGGTTCTTAATATTTATTAAAAGTTATCCAGATAATTAAATAAATTATTTATTAAGTAACTGGAACCTCACGCTAATTTTTTCCTTCCTGTTCTTAATCTTATCATTACAACCGTTTGATTTTGTTTGTATTGCTAATATTAACCTCCTTGATTTTAGCGCGCACCCGGTTCTTGTAAAATTTTGATAAAATTTTGATTAATAAAAACTTCTTAACCGCGAAATTGATAAGTCTGGTGTTGTTAACACGCGAGGTGTCGACGTTCCCACTTACAAACAAATCCAAGCAGCGCTCTCATTGGTCTTCGTCTTAAGTGATGGCGAAGCTTTAAGTAGGAGTACCTTTCAATACCCTACCTGAACCATCAGACGTGTCCCTGTGTGGTAGCTGTTCCTTGGCGGCTCTAAGAACCGCCACCTAACGTAGACCTCCGCACTTCCTACAGCATGCTCCTTAAGAATCCTCTCTAGTGGGGCCTAGGCCTCCACTTACCCTCACTGTTTTTCTTAGTGGATTTGGTGAAAGGTTACCAAGAAAGAAGAAATTCGATGTATGGAATTGTTTATTTATTTAGAATATTTTGACCCATATTAAACTCATTTTGTGTATTTAATTCGTGTGTGAATTTGAACTCGAGCCTACCCCTCATACCTCTGAGCTATTCCAATAGAGAACTTTTCCGAAGACACCAAGTTTGGGTCTTACACAACTATGTAATAATTTTTAAAAATTCAGTGCTACCTAAGGTCAAACCAAAGATCAACCAGCGCCTCTAGTCAGATGCATAAAGGCATAATTTGGTATATAGATGGGGCCCAATCTGCATTGGGCTCAGAGACAGGAAATTACGGCGCAAAGCCAACAAGCGAACTTAGCCTTTCACTAGGTTCGCACACATCCATCTTTCAAGGAGAGATCTTTGCTATATACACCTACCTTCGCTAAGCTAAACCATAACCATGATAGGGAAATTCACATCTACACCGACAGCCAGGCACCTCTGAGGGATCTTCTCAATTTTAAGAAAACCTCTAAGCTCGTTCTAAAATGTTGGCAAACCTTACAGAACCTAACGATATATAACAACATATCATTGCACTAGGTTTCAAGTTATTATGACATATAAGGAAACGAGATAGCAGATGGGTTAGCAGTGAGGGGCCCTCCGATTTCCTTCTGCGAATCGAAACGCGCTCTTGGAATCTTCTATAGTTGTTAAATTAATCTACAGGGAACACAAAATGCAATGAAAAAACTAAAATCGCAGGCATGCAAATCTTTTTATTAAAGAACATTGCTCTGAAAATGCAAACGCCCTGTTAAACCTAAACACTCTTCAACTGAGGTCGATAACAGGTTTACTAATAGGCCACTATCTCCTAAATAAAAACCTATACATACTATTGGAATCTAGATATAAAGACTGTGTAGAGGAGGATGAATTCGTCCAATATATTTCATGTCAGCGCCCTGCTTTTACGCCACTCAGACTCAAAACACTTGCTGTCGCCTGCTCGGAACCATCAGACATACAAAGAATCTACCCCTATATGTTAGTAATCTTTTTTAAGGAAGCGGAACTAGGGCCGGATCCATAACCCCTATGGATAACACAAAATGGCACTTTGGCCTAAGTGCTGAGGCCTGTAACAGGTCCCCCAGGAACAAAAATCAGAAAGTTAAAAAGGTCAAATAGGTTAAGTTTGCGGATCCGGAAACGAATCAGGGAATTTTTGTTCCTCACCACTACCATGTCTTCTATCGCAACCACAAATAGTTATTTTATTTAACTTTTATACCATAGTTTTTTTCTTTTAGAGTAAATGCGCCCTATTTTTTTATGTGCTACTCTTGAAGGATTTAAATTCGATATAACTGAACCATATTTTCGATCTTTTGTAGAAAACCATGGACTATCGACTTTCGAAAATAGATTAACGAACTTTGTAGATTGTAGAGGACAATTTAAAAAAATCAGTTCAATAACCATTTACTGAAAATTCCTGCAAAAACATTAATAAATGAAAGCTTTGAAATTACATACGTTTTGCAAGTTTTACATCCACTTTTGCACCAACAACTTCTCATTACAGTGTTAGTGTTAATTTTATCCCATAGCGCAGTACTATTAAATTAGATCCTGAAAATGTGTTCTTTGAAGTTACAAACAAGTGTAACGTGTAAGTCCATGAAAACTAGCAGAGAAGTTAAACACCGTTTTGATAATACAAAAAATATTCGTCAAAGCTTTAACATGGTGTAATTTAAGTTATTATTAATAGTAAGATTTTTCACTTTTAGATGGCTTCTGTAACAAAACCTTTCAGAATCTTTGTTCGAATAAACTTTTGTTATGTGAAACTCATCCTCAAAGCATGTGTACCTACAACAGGCATTTATATAAATTGTGTTTTTGAAAATTTATGTTTTCATTTAAAAATGTATTGTTCTCTATTCCCTATATTTAAAAATAGTTGTATGCAATAGTTTATTTTAATTATTAGTTTTAACAAAGCAATGAAAAATAAAAAGCCATTGTACTCATTGTTTTGTTAAATTTTGCACGTATACATATTTTCTAGTAGAGTAATAATAAATAATAAATGCTAATTTAATTTGTTCGTGCTGCTGTGATTTAAATTGGATATCAATTGTTCAATAGAAAGATTATTGAATTTTTAAAATCAGTGTAAAATTATTATAATTGGTGATATGTAAATGTAATGCCTCTAAAGTTCATGCAGATTAGATTTTAATTTACTGTTGACTGTTCACAAAACAAATATGAAAATTTTAAAAAAACTATTTTTAATTTTCCACTGGAGGTAAATTTGATTTGTTACACGAATTTACTTCACATAACGAAAGTTAATTATTGTTATTCTCGTTGTTGTAATAGCTAGGAAAATATTGTGAATACTAAAATGATTAAATTATTCCTGTCCTCTTTTCTCTGTTTAATCAATAATATTTCTTAAGATACTGCAATCGTTCAAGTCTCTAGAGCCTTGTAAACACTAGTGAGCTTCAGCTTCTTTTACGCTCCAGTTAGATAATTTGAGATATCTGTTGAAAATCCTTCATTTAATAATAAATACTTTGTGTTCATAAAAAACAACGGCAAAGTATTCCTATCAGTACTTCCTTGACCACCCTATCTCTCAACTTTAGTCTCAAGTATCATATTTTATTATTTGGTTTCATCGTTTCACCCAAGATCTGTCTCAACGCATATGGTGGTGGTTTGAGTAGACAAACAAGTAGAAAAACACACTAACGGAAAGGCTGCAAGATGCGCAGGTGGGCAGATGACCAGGTAGACAGACAGACATACGTGCAGACTCAAACACCCGTTTTCTGATTACCTATAAAAATAATCACTTAAAACAAAATTTTCATTTTAAATATTATATTTTAATATATTTATTGTACAAGAGAAAAACTATTTCCAGTTGGACATCAAAGCAAACTGCTGCTGTGGTCATATTCGCTTAATTCTACAAATTGCTTTATGTATTAGTTATACCTTGATATATCGACGCAGTGCAGACTAATAGGAATGTTATACTAGGGGAGAGTGGGGTATAATGATCACTTCAGGTAAAATGATCCCCCCAATTATTAAAGAAACCAAAGGTGTCATCTAGGTTGCCGTGGCAGAATGTCATAGTTCAAGTTGTTTACACTTCATGTAGTAAGTTCTTAGACGTTCGTATTACAGTTATTTTCGTTTGTTTATTTTGTCACTCATTGATATAAGGTAAGAGCTTTTTAAATTCTGCATTAAACCTATGTGTTGTTATTTATTGAATCGGATGTGCGTACAACGTGTTATGGTATATTTGGACTTTAGAAACCTTAGATAGTTACACGCGTATTATCTCATAGAAAATTTGTAGGTTAGATTAGATCCATTAAGTGCATTTGGGGCAAAACGATCCCCTGTTGGTAGTCCATAATTATCCAAGGATCATTTTACCCCACTCTATACTCTTTCTTTTATAAAAAGATCCGCTGTTTTAACACTTACTTTAGTTCCTCTATGAGCCATTATTTCTTAGAGGGATCATTATACCCCACTCTCCCCTAATTATTATAAAAAACAATGTCCATACCTTGTTTCATATTTTTATTATTACGTTAAAGTTGCTTTTTGAAACGAGCACTTCTATTCTATTTTTTTATGGCCGATATATAGGTACTCTTTAATTTAATAATTAATTAAAATTGAGTTCTAAATATAGGTTGCGCCTTTTAAACTTTATTAACGTATTATTATTTACTTACTTAATTTACAGATAACGGACGAGCCCCCGGAAGGCTCGCTCTTATATCTGAAACTTTGTACCACGATAAAAGAAATTTAATGATGAAATAGTAAAAATTAATAATATCAGTATCTTAATTTTTGTGATTAGTCAAATAAAAATAAGTTCATTACTTATGCGAAAATAATAGACACAGTGCAACCCATTAGTAAGCTATCGTCGATGTGAAAATTACACAAAATTTTTTAAATTATCTTATTTTAATTATTGTCCTCATAGGTCATAGACTATAACAAGTCGAGATAATAGTATTTGAGCCTGCCTCTTGGAGGTAAACTATTTAAGTGCCACCGAACAAGAAAATCCGGTTGGTGACATCAAGCACTGACTTTAGGACTCATGGCTGTTCAAGGAAATTGTAATAAAAGCAAAAACTTAGAAAAAATTACAGTACTCAGACTACTACTTTGTCATTTTATATTTTTATAAAAAAAATCCACTCCAAATACCTACTGTGAACAATATGACTTTGATACCCTAGGAGCTGGACTGAAGTCAATGTTTTCAGACCACACAACTCATGAACAGTATTTGATTTGCTGACTAGCAAAGTAACTATTTTTTACATAAAAGTCATGAATTTACCTTTGGTATCCCTCAATCCCTCTCAGTTGCCTTTCCTGCCTCCCTCCCGTGATTGTAAACAGTTGACAGGATGCTCTAAGCACTTAGAACATAAAAGATCCGGAAGGAAGGTTAGCAACCGTTGGATGACTCACTCATTTCGTCAAGTTTACATTATCATTGGCTGTCATGATCTTTTCTTATATCACCCAGTGCCTGATGTCGCCAACCGTATTTTCTGGTGGCACTCAAATAGCTTACCCCTAAGAGCTAAACAAGAATACTACTACCTTGATTTTTCTAGATTGGAAACATAGTCTATCAGTTTATATATGCTCTAAATATTAATTATTAAAGTAGTCCCAACTTAACCTGAGCACACCACGTGACCAAACCTGTGCGAGGCGTGGCTTCAGAGTTCAGTGGCGAAGCTAGTTATTTCATAATGCTGTACCGAAAAATCTCGATGTAATCTAGTCTCCATTCTATAAATAACACAACTGTCTACTTTTGTGGACAATTAGTATAAGTACCTACATAGATACTAGACTATGGGCCTGTAACAGAAAAATCGGAGTGATAGTATTCAGTCCATCTTTTTATAAGCTATTTGAGTACCAGCGAACACGAAAATCTGGTTGGCCTGCCCTACATTATGTTTAGTGCGACCATTAAATAAATTTAATTTTAAAACTTTAAAAATTTTACAAGTAGTGGAGCTAAATTAATTAAAACTATTAGGCTCGATGCGCACTATTGTCGGCCAACAGTTTTATAGGCTATTTAAGTCAGTATATGCGCGCACTTCTATCATAATACTTGGTGGTTCTAGCCCAACAGACTAACCATGGGTGGCTAACGATTTACATACCATGCGTCAATTTCTTCACATATAGGAGCTCAGAAGCGCCATATAACTCAAGCATTTTTTCTAACTTCTTGCACGGTTGAGGTTGGAAGATAGGGATATGGGTAGGAGCTGCTTCACTTCGGGGAGGAAAGGGATAACTCAATCGCGCTACTATGATGAAAGCCAGTTCAAAAGACACACGTTTATTGTAGCACTAATCTGCAATAGTGAGAAAAGCAATCGGGCGTTGGAACTATGAAAATAGATTCAGTTCACTTCTAAAAAATAAGTATGCGCCACAGGTTGGTCATCCCAGGAACTAAGCTGTCCTGTTTATAGTGTGTGCCGGGCCTTAACTTTCAATGAGTTATAACATCAAGTACTTAAATCCAAATTTAAATTACTCTAGCAATTATTATTTATTCAATTAATTACTTAACTACTTTAATTATTTACTTAAAATTAATAATAAAGTTTTACTTGAACCTCTTGGACTCTTAGAGCCCTTGGACTTAGTTACTTAGCTTCGTTATAATACGTTGCTTTGAGATGGGACCCCTCACGGCAAGTAACGCGTATCAACTTCGACTCTTACTTCAACTTTTTCTCTGAAATATATCTTTTTTATGTTTGTTTTCAACCTCTAATTTTGGTGAAAATAGACCCAGATTGTCGAATAGGCAGACAGCTGTATACACAAGCTGACAACTAGACGACCAGGCAGACTGCTGGATAGATGTACTAATAAAGTAATAACAGAAAGTCAGAAAGAGAGAAAAATATAATGTATGCTTGCAAACGATGTTTCTCACCAAGCCAAAGACTTAAAAATCTCGACAAAAATCGTCACAAATCTTTCAATTGAGAAGATAGCAAAACTTTTGATTTCAACATTGCTAAAGAAGCTGAAGTTTTGTAAGAATGTAATGATAACAAATTTTGAGATGATTTAGTCTTTTTTAGACATCCAAAACACAAAAATATTTTATAATACTACGTAACGAAACGCAGATCAAAAGAAACATTTTTTGTTGAATAATTAATTAGGTGAGCTGGAAAATCAACATTTTTCATTTACCTACAACATCTCAATTAATTAATAACAAAAATTAATCCACTGTGAGTTTTTTTGATATCAAAAATTAGCTTTTTGTTTATTATTCTTTATTTTTATTTTTAAATATTTTGTAATTTTCCTAATGAATTCTACGCCTATGCATAAGGATGTTATCGCTTTTAATAATTAATAAACAGTTACAATCAATTAAATTTATGTTTGCTGTTTTTTATTAATACGAAAATTGTTTTGACTATTCATATACGAGAACATTTTTATCATTATGTTAGTCTACTGACATTTGGACTTTCATCGCTTTATGAAAATATTTTACATAATTCTTGGAATCGCTTACGTATAGTCTAAAGTGCAATTACTTGTTTTCATTAAAATTAATTTGAATTATAATTATTGTCATTAAATTTACTTTTTAATATCTTTAGTTAGACGAATAGGCGTAATGACGAGAAATTTGATATATATACAACAGTGTAATTAATTGAAATAATGAATTAGTAACACTATCTAAAGGAAATTGTACGAAAGTCTAACATATTTCCAATTTTATAGGTTTGCTGAATGCTGAAACATCCCCAAATAACGCACTTATGTAAGACATAAAGCAACTACGCATCGAAACTGAAGCTCCTCTTTTAGACGCGATTTCCTTTATATTGTTCAAAGGAACGACGTCAAAGAAAAATGAAATTTTACATTATAACTCATCAAAGGTAATTGTAATCATGCGAAACAAATTTAAGATAAAAGATAACAAAGGGCCGTTTTGAAGTTCTACAATTTCATCAATTTCTTCGGGAGTAGTGTTGTGGTTTGTTCCTGCGACCGTTGCTTCGTCTACTAGCTTATCCATTTGTATACCCTTTTTGTCTACCCGTTTGTCGGTATGCCTGTTTGTCTACAGTAAACGATTGAACTGTTACTTGCAAAGGAATTTATCAAAATCTTTTCCATCACTGTGTCAAAGTTCAATGAAACAACTTTTCCTTAGAAAAAAAAAGTTTCTGTCTTAAAAGAATAAATTTTTTTTATAATTTATAAATTACCTTTCAGTTTTTCCCTTTTTCTTAAAAATTATCACCTCACAAAAAAAAGTAATTTGACATTAAATATGTGCTTAAGTGACACACATAAAATTCTTTTTATATTTTTTCGTTTTAAAAGCTGCTTTTAACTTTATATTCTGTTCGTTTAAAAATTCAAAAACTGAAAAACTATGCATTATTTTAAAATTAGAAATTTTCAACTAACCTTTTGCTCTTAAAAGGCTGTTAACTAATGACTTGAATTTTTTAGAACTTATCAGTATTAATAATCGCTTTCGTACTTCTCTTCCAGTTACTTCTTAGTAGGGGTAACTTATAAAAATATAATAAGATAATCTTTAAAGGAAACTCATTTAATAATTTTCTAAGTATCTCCAGAAGAAGTTCTCAAAACGCTTACCAACATTTTAACCTCTTAAAAAGGATTAATAAGGTTAATAAAAAAGTACTTGTAGCTTTCATTTTACTTTTAGGCCACTTCTTTTTTGGAGTGGATACTTGCAATTAACAGTAAATATTTTTTTAACCCAAAATTTATTTTTTAGTTGTCATTAATCCTCATTTAAAAAAATTATTTTTTGTACGTTTGTACCTTTGGAACCGCTGTCTGTCTGTTGGATAAACAAATGACGTATGGAAATTTTCAAAAATAGCCTAATAACAAACTCCTGTTTTCTTAAAGAAAATAAGTTGTAGTAAACAAACAACCAGGGTCGAAAATAAAATTTATACGTAATCATAATCTTGTGGAAGTGGTAACAACTATTTAATTAAAATTAACTTTATTATCAAACCTAAGAGAGGGGATTATTGATAAAAATTTTCAAAATTCAATAAAACAGTCTTCCCTTACAGGATTTTCACTTAAACATTCAGTTTGTGCTTTTTAAACATTTCAATAGGTATTGAAAAAACGTCTCTTTGATATTTAAGTTTTCTTTATTTCTTATCTTGGAATTTTTCAATTTTTCGACATGGAGCCGTTTACGATTATTCTTATTTTGTTAACTTTGACAGTGCCTATACTGTTAATATTCAGATCTTATAAAGAGAGAAAACGATTTGCGGCTATGGTAAACCAATTGCCAGGACCTCCGACTTATCCGATACTTGGAACAGCACTCGAACTGTTACTTGCCGAAAGAAAAGGTTAGTAAAAGTTTTTGCAAAGATTTACGGGATATTTACAATAAATAAAAAGTTTGTTGGATCGGTGGGTTAGCAGACTTGTGTCAACATAAGCAACAATGTTTATTTGTTTATGTTTACACCTCATAAAGTTAAAGGAGAAAATCTTCAACGATAAACGATAATGGAAAATATTCGGTTACTCCTTTTTACAAAATGCAACAATTTAATGCTTAAATAGGTTTCTTATAATAAATATAATTTTAAAACTTCAAAACTTTTCAAGAAGAAGTATGTGTGAGCTCTTTGATGATTACCTACTGCATAATTTCTCATAAACACAGAAAAAGCAAATATTAAAATTAAAACTAATCATTTTGCATGTGGAAGTTGACAGAAAATCTTGGCAAGTAGTTATAGTTGAGCCAAGCATACGAAAGTCCTGAGTTGGGTACACCTTAAAGGGGGTGTAAAGCAAAAAAACCTTTATTCACTAAAAAATGCTAAACAAATATCTAAGAACAACGGTGAAAACCGCACATTTTTAGCACAAATATTATCTGAGATATAAACTCCTGAGTTCGAAAATTGTGACGTCAGATAGACAAAAATTTTATGATTTGCCCTCGTTGCTTAGTGATATAGTTTTCGTACATTAATTTCTAAACTGCTATTGGACTAATTGCGAATGTTGTCTACATGACGTCACGAATTTTTACTTAAAAGTCTTCTATCTTCCAAACGGTCCATCACAGGGACGTGGGGTTTGAAAATTTGTTCTTAAAATTTTCTGTACTACAAGTTTCATTTGTGGTTTACACCGCCTTTAAGCTAATTCCTGCGCGTGATTGTTCCCAATGATTGTCTTTAAATTAGTTCGCCTATTTGCCAGGGTTCTTGTAAGCTTGATGGCACTGTAGAGATATTATCATTTTTTGCTTGCTTTCTAATTTAGACAAAAATTTTTAGATGTTAGATAAAAATTTAAAAAAAATTATCTTGTAAATTGCAAAATACAAAATACGTTGACGTATCAATGTAATATTATTTGATATTGTGGTATAATTTTTTTCTAATTTTAAATTTCTTATTTATTGGAAAATAGACAAACAAGCACTTATCAGTTAGGGCTATCATCTGTGATTTTGTCCATGGAAGGATCATTGATATACGCGTTTGCCCCAATTTCCGATGATTCTACATATAGGGGCACATAAGGGAGTCATTAGAATTTAAATAGATAAGAATATAATTTTAGTTTAACCAAAATCGTTAAAGGAATTTGGTATGTGCAGTTATAAAACAACATTAGTACCTACTAACAATATTAGAATACGTTTATTGACAACTTTTTATCCTCTAAAACAGGGTTTCCCAAACTGTGCTCCACGGAGCACTAGTGATCCGCGGAAACGTAGTAAGTGCTCCGTAAAAAAATAATAATAACAAAGCTATTTTTTATTTTTTAAAAATTTATTGATTATGTATTATTACCTACCCTTGAAATTCCACAAGGTTCTCCGGCAAAACTCAAAGACCTTCAATTTCAATGTGGTTCATCAGAGAACAAGTTTGGGAAACCCTGCTCTACAGCAGTGTTTCTCAACCAAGGTGCCGCGAGCAGATCAAAGAGGGGTGCCTTGGAATTTGTTTTACTCTTCATACCTTCACAACAAAACAAAATATGTGGCCATACGATGAGGAACTTTTTCCTGTTGAATTTTTTTGTGCATTTCTTTAAAAGTTTATAGTTTAAAATTTTCTTTAATGTATCATTTATAAGATATCAAATTAAATTTTAATAAAAAAGACATTAAATTATAATATTTGACGGACAGGAAAAAGTTCTTCGTATGGCCACATCCGTTGTTTTTATTATTAAATTTGCTTTTATGTTAATATAAATTGCATAATATTAAAAAAAAAACAAAAAAAAAATTTTTTTAAATTGGTTTTTAGTAGGGCTGACTTCTGCATGTAAGCAGAATTTTTAGTGATTTCATTTTTTTTAAATTTGGCATAAATTGAAGTCCAAAATATACATTATTTTACAATGTTCAGAAAGCTAATTTTACGAGCTTTTAAAATATGTATTAAAAAATATACAGGTGTTCCATTTAAATTAAGATATTTTATTCCATTTCCTGTTAAACCGGTAGTCAAAATATAAAGTGTTTCATATCGTGTAATAGCTAATTTTACGATCTTTCAAAATATTGAAAAATATACAGGGCGTTCCTAAAAATTTTATTATTTTTGTAATTTCCGGTTTAACCGGAAGCGTTTTGTTAACCGAAAATAGTGTCAAATAATAGATATTTATAGGTTTGATACAAATATCCAATTTCAAATTTTTATTTTTATTACAAAAGAAATTGAAGATTATTGAAGTTTTGACATTCAAAAAATCATAACTCCGAATGCGCATCATACAAGTCTTTAAAAATTTCAAGTTAGATACCTAGATAATTATGTTGTCAATAACATATCAAAAAATTTAATACAAGTTCGGAGCAGTTTTTGAGAAAATCGATATCAAAATTTTGACACCATGTATATTTTTGCTGGATCATCCATGAAGCGCGCGCTTTATGGCTCGGTGTTGTGAAAAGCCCGGAGGAAAGAAAAACACTCAAAAAACCTATAGGATTGAACTCCAAATCCTTGGGTCCTAGGAAAAAAAATATTTTTAGCAAAATGCAAGCTTAACAAATTCCCTACAGAATGTTCTATTTATTTTTTCTCTATTCTTTACAGTTTTCGAGATATCTGCTTGTAAAAATCGTTAATGTATGAAAAAAATATTTGCCTCAGTAAAATAGTAAAGGAATTTTAATGCTCTACAATTTCTTTTCTGAAGACATTTACCATAAAAAAACGGCTGAGGTACTAGAGGCAAAAGTTTCACGAATAACATGGTAAAAATTTGTTTTTATACATTAACTATTTTTGCGGGCGAATATCTCAAAAACTAAAAAAATAGAGAAAAAATTAATACAAATAATCTTATAGGAAATTTTATAAGCTTTCATTTCGGTAACAGTAATTTTTTCCCTAAGATTTCGTTTTGGAGATATAAGCAAAAACCCCCAAAACAGAACCATTTTACCTCCTCCCTCCCTTAATCATATAGCTAGGACCTGAGACTTTTAGTATTTTAATTTCCCACCTCTTATCTAATCCAAACACATTCCTGAAAAAATTCACCCTCTCTCATGTTCTCTAGGTATAACACTTTCGTTGACTAGAACTAGAGTATAAATTAAGATTTGTTTGTTTTGTGGACTGCAGTGTATTTTTGGAGGAGCCCGAAAATAATCAGCGCCTCAGGCCTCAACGTTCGTTGATCGGGCCCTGCGTGTTTTGTAGAAAATAACAAAGTTAATGTCTACTTGGGGTATAACCAAAATTGATTAATAAGTCTAGTTGCTGCCTTTTAATAGAAAGATTCTGTATGTAATTATATTTAAAATCGTTTTACGTTTATTCTTCTCAAGAGCATCTCTATAAACAATTTTTAACAATGACTACGATTTACTATAATTATTACATAACCTAGTAACGTAATTTTTTTTTATGTATACATTGCATTTAATTTTATAAACTGTAATTTCAATAACAGTTTAGAGCAAGTTTAATTTAACCATTAATTCAAACATTTTCTGCAATAAGAATGCTATTATAGCGAAATGTTTACAATTTTTACAATTTCAATAATCCCAGAATAATTAGAATTCTTTCCATCATTATTATGTTATAACATGCAAAAATTTAAAAATTCGAAAGTTGCATTTACAAATTTAAAAATTTCGCTAATAGAAAAATTCAATACTTTTTATTATAAAATTTTCTTTCATTTTATTTCTTTCTGTTGCTGTTTGGCTTGAAAGTTTTTTTACAAAGCTCCAAAATCAACCTCCGAAATCCCTATTGTTAGTTCATTCTCAATCTTGCTGTGATCGGTGATTTAACTGTTCTCTTCCACAACCGCTCCCTCATGCAGTTAGAAAATACAAAATAGGTACTATACATACAAAGAAAGTTGTAAAAACAGATTGGATGTTTTAAATATAGATATTAAAATGTACGCTTTTGATCTTTTAACCAATTAATTTTACTATTTACCAAGTGCTAAAATATTTAATGTTAGTTGAAATAATACATATAATATCGATACCGATTTGGCATTTCGATTTCGACGTTGTAACAGAAAGAAATTGGTGTAATTTTTTTTGAAAAGAGATTATAGTTATACATAATTTTCTCGTTATTTGACTTCATTTTTCATTTTTTTAAAACAAGCAAAAAGAGTAGCATTTTATGTAAAAAAATTAAATTGGAATTAAAAGTTTAAAAACTGTATCAATTAAGCAACTTTTTTTATAAAGCTTATAATTTTACTCATATGTCGTTTTAATTCACATTTTTGAAAAAACAAAATTTTATTCATTTTAAGTTTAAATTAGTTGGAGTTCAATTAATTTTCAGAGAAAACTTTCAAAATTGTTGTTTAATGTTTGTTATTTTTCAATTTATAAGTTTTAAAAGCAATTTTTACATTTTATTAAGAAAAATTATGAAGAAAATATAATAAGGATACTTTTCCATTTACTTCAAAACTTCAGGAGCAAAGATTTTAATACTAAATATGATATCTTTACCGATGGGTCAAAAATTGAATCTCGCTCAGGGACAGGAATCTTCTCACCTGAACTAGAAATAAATATCAGTATACATATTGTCAAGAGTCAAGAGCACATATTGTCCAAGGTCTTAATGTCAGACCAAATTATGGGGAAGATGATTCGCCCCAACCGAACTCGGATCCTGGGGTGCTGTGATTGCACGCAGACGTCACAGATCACTCTAGCCGGTAGGGACTTAACTCTCGAGAAGGACACATGCACCGCTTCATGGATAACAGTGTTTCACTTACGAAGAGAGAAGCCTTTTAGCCACTGCGTGACCAGCACCAATAGGGGTGGCAGTACCGACATGTTTTGTGAACTTTCGAAAGCGACCTGGATCGGTAACGGTCGGGCACCGGCCCCTAGGTTAGGTCAGATTAGGTTCGAGATAGATTACGGTCAACCGATAAACATATCAAAAACGCACGTCTTCACGTCCCCTGATCTAGAACCAGTGTCCCTACCACCTACCAAGAGTTTAAAAAACTCAATGCTACTGGTGCGTCTCGTACCTGACTCTACGCCAGGAAGAGATACCAAGCAGAAGCTAAGAAACACACCTTGGTGGTCTTATGCATTTTGCCGTTAGGTAAGGTTAGGTTAGGTTAGAGTCCCCTAACAACCTCTAACGCCTACTCACCGTAAAACAGCGACCGGCGTGGCCACTGCGTGACCACTGCCGAATGAATCAATATCTGCGTTCCCTTTCTCCAGAAACTGGGATCGGGGGTTCAACATGACATACAGGCTTTTGCCTTCGGTCGAACAAACGCCCGAGTATACTCAGAGGTTAAGTTAGTTCAGAGCTAGGTTAGGCTGGAAAGATTGCTTCCTTTTGACCCCTCCCTAACCTCTCTTCACGGAGCACCAGACGCCGATCCAAAGCTCTCCCAACTTTAACCCCCGTTCCTCAAATCCCAATATGAGATTGGGTAAAATAGCATTAGCTAGTCATACTACCCGTTGGTTCGGTTTATCACCGCGGTTAGTATAACGGCCAGTTTTGTAACGCTAGTCACTGAGGTATAATCACCTCAGTTTTCCAAGCTACAAAATGGTAAAAAAGAGTCTGGTAATAAGACAGCACATACTGATACTGACAGACAGTAAAACTGCTATCGCGGCCCTGAACCGTCACAGAATAACTTCGAAGCTAGTGTCGGACTGCATCGCAGCACTAATCGACATTTCGACGAGCCAAAGACACCAAGGTAACGAAGCCAATGAGAAGACAAAATGAGCTGGCAAGCCAGGTCTCGGATTTTTACCCGATAGGGCCGGGACCGACCCTGACTCTGGCGGTAAGCACTCTCAACAGTCTCATAAAACAAATAGCTCACGTGGTACAAAGGAACGGGTTGTAGACAAGGCAAAGCAGCAGTTGCTGCTTCTTTGACAAAAAACTCACAATACTGCCTTAACCATTCCCGATTAGGATTACATCTGCGAATACTCTTGGTCATCGCTACAGGACATTGCAAGCTAAACAAGGACCTTAAAACTCTGGGACTAATCGATAGCCCTAGATGCAGAGGCTGTAATCAAGAAGATGAAACGTGCTTTGCTCACGTCCTACAGTAGCATCAACTACAGGATCCATACTTGATAACTACTGGCTGAATATGGTCAGAATCAGAAACAATCCACCCGTCAAGCTGCTTGAGTTCATCTTAAAGTTGGATTGGCTCGAGGAGAGACGAGGAAAGATGGCCCGATCAAGGGGGTTAAGTTTAAGCTGTCTAAAAGCCAGCCCTCCTATTAGAAAAGCATTCCAATCTATACTTAATACGATAACACAAGGCGACAAATTTAGATTTGATAATTTTTTTATGGATTAAACTGTACTTAATCGAAAGGGTATGCATATTGAAGCTCAAAAATAAAAAAATAAAAATTTTTTTACGAGTTGTTTTTGAGATAATCCACAATTTGTGATTTTTTTACCATTTTTTACCATTTGTTTTTCTCAAAAACTACTAAAGGATGCTAAAAAATTCAAAGTTTATGTTAAAGAAAACATTTCAATCTTTCCAAAAAATATTTTTGAATTTTTGAAAAAAGTTCCAAAAGTTCAAAAAAAAAGTTCTAAAATTTTATTTTTAATTTTTTTAGAACTTTTTGAACTTTTTTTTTTGTTTTTTTACTTTACCTGAAAAGAGCAATTTTTTTTACACAAAATAGTTAAAAATTAGGAAAATCCTACAAGTCAATAAAATATGAAGCTTAAGATTAAAAACAAAAGAAAGATTTGTATACAGGGTGTCCGGCATAAACCTCCGTTCCTTGAAGTGGGTGATTTGTGAGCTCAAAATAGAGTGATAAAACCGAATTTACCTTAGTCCAAAGTTGTTTGCCTACCAAGTTACAGCGCTTTGAAGTGCTTCAAAAAAAAATCGATAAATAAGCGTAACTTTGGAATAATTAAAAGTGATGGAACAACGAAATTTATGGAATATACTTTTCTTGATGAGAGGAAAAACTTGGTAATCAGTAAAAATCGATATGATTCTTCTGAGGTGGTTAGTTGCCCCTCCCTCGATGTTAACGCACCCTTAACTTTTTGTTTTTAACTTTTACTGATTACCAAGTTTTTCCTCTCATCAAGAAAAGCATATTCCATAAATTTAGTGGTTCCATCACTTTTAATTCCAAAGTTACGCTTATTTATCGATTTTTTTTTGAAGAACTTCAAAGCGCTGTAACTTGGTAGGCAAACAACTTTGGACTAAGGTAAATTCGGTTTTATCACTCTATTTTGAGCTCACAAATCACCCACTTCAAGGAACGGAGGTTTATGCCGGACACCCTGTATACAAATCTTTCTTTTGTTTTTAATCTTAAGCTTCATATTTTATTGACTCGTAGGATTTTCCTAATTTTTAACTATTTTGTGTAAAAAAAATTGCTCTTTTCAGGTAAAGTAAAAAAACAAAAAAAAAAGTTCAAAAAGTTTTAAAAAAATTAAAAATAAAATTTTAGAACTTTTTTTTTGAACTTTTGGAACTTTTTTCAAAAATTCAAAAATATTTTTTGGAAAGATTGAAATGTTTTCTTTAACATAAACTTTGAATTTTTTAGCATCCTTTAGTAGTTTTTGAGAAAAACAAATGATAAAAAATGGTAAAAAAATCACAAATTGTGGATTATCTCAAAAACAACTCGTAAAAAAATTTTTATTTTTTTATTTTTGAGCTTCAATATGCATACCCTTTCGATTAAGTACAGTTTAATCCATAAAAAAATAGCAGTGTCGCCTTGTGATAATTATTTATATAAGATGACTTCCTCGCTTTTTATTATAACAAAAGAATAATAACATTAAGAAAAATCTTTTGGACAGCCCTTAACATTTTGGAATTTTACTTAATTGAAACTTGATTTAAACTCTCTAGGCATCAATTGCGGCGTTCCTCAAGGTTCAGTGTCAGGTTCTGTGGTACATATATTTGATGTAGTATCTTCTTAAACTTACATCTTCACTAAAGTGGTAAAAATGAAACTCACTTTCTCAAAACCTCCTGTGTTGTAAAAATGCTACAAAAAAAGGATGATTATTATTAATATGCTAAAATTTCAAAATAGTAAGAAAAATTTTTACATATAAAATGTTAAATGGATACAATAAAATTAAATTTATATCGTACGGTTACTTAAGCATCCTGTATAAAAAATTCGCTTCATTCTTTTGAAAACTGTAAAAAATAGTCCAACCGTTAGAAGTCGGCATGGTGTTATAAAAAATGGCTCTCATTCTACACCAAAATATCTAAAAATATATTATTCTCAAAAACAAATTTTTCTGGAAATATGCAGCAAATATTTATGCTTACAATTCGAACATTTACCTTTGGGAAGGCTATTCCCACACGCTCAAGAATTAACTTTCAGCTCGATATTTTCGGAGTAAAAATATTTTTCTTTTCATTAAAAAATTATCAGCTCGAAATGGTTTTATTTTTATTTATTGCTTAAAATAACACGAAAATTTGAGAGATAAAAAATTTCCATTATTTTGTTAAAATCGAATAAAAAATAAAATGGATTTGAAACAAAAGGTAATAAATTTGTAAGTTTGATTCTCAAGACACTTAACGAAATACACACTTTTCGTCAAATTTATACTAAAATAAATTGAAATGTTAGGTTGCTCCTAATAAAAATAACAAAGAAAAACGGAAACCAAAAAATATATAAAAAACGCGAATCCGTAACAAATGTGGGATTAGATGTGCTTCGAGTAGTTATCTATCAACCCGCACTGTCAGTTCATGATAACGTTAAATTTTATTCACTAAAGTTTAAGAATAAAGCTCTATATTTTTTCTAACTATCTAAGGTGCGTACATTTAAAAGGCTGGATTTATATAAAAAAATGAGGGAAAACTCTCACGCGCTTCAATCAATAATAAACTTATGGAATAAAATTGGATTTCATCAAAGATAAAAGCTACAGCACATATAGAAATAGGAAGAATAAGTTGGTGAGAATAAAAGAACTGAAACTATTTTAAAAGATCTCCGATTTGAATTCAAATAATTAAATAATCCCGTCATCTAGTGAAAATTGGTGTAAGAAAAGTTTGTTAGAAAATCAAGTTTGAAAGTCGTTTGGTGGAAATTCAAGAAAAGCCCGAAGTTAATTTTAAACAATTGCAACTTTAGAAAGATCGTTTTTGACGTAAACGTTATAACTTATGAAGCATTCAGTAGGTTACCTCTCATAAAGAAGGTTAATCATCACTCAAGCTCCAAGTTTTAACTTTGTAAAAAGAAACTCTAATAGGATACATTTTGTAATAAAAATGCACTTAATATAAAGTGATATTATCATCAAACTTTATATCATGTTATATAAATAAATTATTCATGTTATGGTGTGCTTTACACTCTTTTTTTCCTCAACTCTCACCGAAATTTTCTAACCGATTTTTTGTAGTTAATCTAAATGATTTATTTAAATAACTACAGCTATCATGTGTAAAATTAAAAATTTTTATTTTTGTAAATGTAATTTTTCTTTTTGTAGATTTATTTCAACTCCTAAGATGGCGCAGCATGAAATATTTTCCATTGTTTCGTTCTTGGTATGGAAGTACTCCTGGTGTGCACCTCATGAAACCTGAACATTTAGAGGTAATAAATGTGTATTTAGGTACTTATATTAATTAATATTCAACTTTTAAGTACATTTACAACAATAAGGAAATTGTTACATAGTTATTTTACACGCGATATAATAATAACCTCCATTAAATATAAATAATGTAGTTATGTAGCTGTAGGTGCCCGTTTCGTTTAGGTAAAAATTCTAAAACGTATTATTTCGTAGGCCATCATGAATAATTCTCAACACATAACCAAAATTTTCATGTACGAATTTATTAGACCGTGGTTAGGAGAAGGACTACTTACAGGAGGAGGTAAAAAATGAATAAAATCACCATAAACGAAAATTAACATTTTTTAATTTTTCAGGGTTGAAATGGCATAAAAATCGTAAATTAATAACGCCGGCTTTTCATTTTAAAATTTTAGAAAATTTTGTCGAAGTATTTGTCGAGAAGAGCCAAATGCTCGTGAACCAGCTTAACCATAAAGCTAACGGAAAAGTGTTCGATATCTACCCTTTCATAACACATTGTGCTCTAGATATTATCTGCGGTAAGTTCCAACAATCTAATCTTTACAAACCGCAATATAAGCAGAATATTTAAATGGAATTTGGTGCAAATAAAAGCCTACATACCCCAAATTTAACTTAGATTATTACATATTGAAGAGAAAGAAATTCGTTTAATTTTTGACAAAGGTTCCGAAATGAAACGTATTTCAAAAATTAGATTTGAAGTAATTAAAAGATATCGGTTTTGTACGAAAGAAATATATGTTTTAGCCCCAAGCGCTCATTCAGTTAAACAATAGATTTGTAATCTTGCATAGGGGTGAATCTACTAAGGGCTACACAGTTCTGGACGTTCATCAGATAGCAAAATAATTCTGCCTTAAGCTGTTCGTGTTTTTATTTATTAAATTTACAACTGAGTCACTCTGTATAGTTTTAATACACTAGAAATTTTGTCTTTCATTCTCAAAATTTTACTAGTTACACGTTTTACTATTGTTTGGTAAGCACTTAAAGTCTCTACAACTGTAATTATTAATTCTCCCCAATACATAAGCATGCAAATTGTGTAATATAATTCAAACGCTATCTAGATGTCGTAACTTAAAATAATAAATGCTGAATGAAACAATAGAGGTTTTGAAATTGTCTCAAGACCACGACCGCTGAGATTTACTTAGAATTTATAAATGGCACATTTTGTTGCCTTCAGTTCGGTTTTAGCTTAGCTACATTTATTTAAAATAATAGTTGCAATTAACTGCGATGCTAAAAGTCATAGATTTTCCAATTCACCATTTCAACGTTTTTGCGTTTTCGTGTCCTCAAGTTTTGAAATTGGACGTATCATGCATGAGTTCTGAACTTGTAGTATAATTATTACAAGAACGCTCTTATGGTAAGGGTCATGGTGGTAATTACCCCTTATAGACAAGACTCAAACTCATATAACATATTGGTAACCAACATTTTCCCAATATTTCGACCCTGCTGAATACGAACCAAAGCGAAATTTTAACAGGAAGCGTGATATTGAAGATGTTCGCTTTGTTTTGTTTTTTATAGAATAACTGTGGACAATTAAGACACCAATAATTAATTGCTTTATTGGTTCGGATAGATAATTTTATACTCTACAGTTTTTATGAGAAGGAAAATTTTCTTCAGATCACTCCTTAAAGAGTCGGTAAAAGGACCGTGGTGTATAAACCGTCTGAATACATAAAGCAGTATATTGAAGCATTTCGGTGAGTTCAGAGAGGTAGCTTACCCAATATCCAGCCAGAATGTATCTGCTCAAACATCAACAGAGCAAATCATGTCTATAAAAGTCCACTATAAAGAGGATATCGTATCTTCTGTTTTGACAACACATAGTGCTTTTCCTAATTCTCTAGATCCTTAATAAAGAGTGATTTATAGTAATTTTACCTCCAATAAAAATTGTAGTGCATGATTATCTATCCGAACTAATAAAAATATTTGACCTAATTGCCATAATAATGAATCCATCAAAATAAAATAAAAGAGGTTACGACGATTTTTACTCACACGGTGTTTTTAGCTGGCTTTAGCTTGTAACACGTGATTTTACCCCCTGGCTATCAATTGACGAATACATATCTTATTCCTAAATGTTAAAAAACCGGTTTCAAACAATAGAAATAGTTAAGTTCTGGAATGTTATAAATCCATAACGTTAGAGAAACTCGACATTAGTCGGAGATAGGAGGGATTTCTAAATAAAATAAAACACACTAAGAATAAAAAATAAAGGGTTTATTCAAAATTCTGAACAAAATGATATTATAGGCCAAAATGGCACTTACAGAAATAACAAAAAAAAAATCTTTCATAAAGGAAAAAACAGCAACTTATACTATTTGTCCACAATTGTAGACAGTTGTGACATTTATAGAATGAATACTACATTACATCGAGTTTATCGGTACAGTATTATGAACAATCGTTCGTACTCGGATCCACTTCTTTTACTAAGCTTCTGTCAAATGATAGTAAAGTACTTTATTCTATTAAAGCGGCACGTGTTTTCAGCATCTATCCCAATAGAAGCCGCGCTATAGTTAGCTAAAGCTTGTGAACACATTAGGAATGAGTCACTCTCTACAATTGTGGAATTGAAGAATAGCATGGATCACTAACAAAATACAAATCTCCTAAGAGACGACTCAGCCACGAGAATGGTTTTTCTTCCAGACCAACAGACTTCGCTCTTAGACCCAAAACAAACCTCTGAGGGAGACTACCAAACCTGTAAGGAACCCAGCCTTGGACCTTGTTCTAGACCACCAGACCTCGCTCTAAAATCCAAAACGGACCTGCGAGTGAGATCAACAGATCTAATGTACAAGGCACGGGTTTGAGTCCCTTTCACTAGACTACCAGACCTCTCTCTAAGACCTAGAAAGGATTTCCAAATGAGACCAACAGACCTAATGTACAAGGCACAAGTTTGAATTCCTGCCACTAGACAACCAGACCTCTCTCTAAGACTCAGAAAGGACCTCTGAGGGAGATCAACACACCTAATGTACAAGGCACGGATTTGAATCCCTGTCACTAGACTACCAGACTTCTCTCTAAGACCCAGAGAGAACTCCCCGAGTGAGACCAATAGACTTAACGTAAAAGGCGCGAGTTTTAATTCCTGCCACTAGACAACCAGACCTCTCTCTAAGACTCAGAAAGGACCTTTGAGGGAGACCAACAGACCTAATGTACAAGGCACAAGTTTGAATTCCTGCCACTAGACAACCAGACCTCTCTCTAAGACTCAGAAAGGACCTCCTAAACGGATTTAAACGATATAAAATTTTTAGGGCCCTGAAATATTGTATCAATGATTTACAGCATAGCCCGGATAAAATTTCGCATCATTACAAGCTAGTTAAGTAGCAATCTTACGGTAATTTTATATCTAATGAAAATTGTAGAGTTGTTCTACTCGTAGTTTCAATAATAACTAGCGGGTCACCCCCGTCGAAATTCGACTAAGTAGTTGTAGAGATGAATGTGTTAGAAAAATGAAATTTATTATTTTAAAAAAATTTATGTAATTGGTAGTTTGAAGAAAATAATTAGTGCTGACATATCTGTGGGTCAAGAGCTTCAATTTAAAAAAAATCATCAAAATCGGTCCAGTAGAAGTAGGCTATTATTATATATCAAGAAAAGGCTTAGCGTTTTAAATATATGGATTATTCCATCCAAATAAATCATAAATAATAAAGCGGACATCTTAGTCGCCATCTTAAATATCGCGCTTCCGGTTAAAATTTCGCTTTGTAAACCACAATTTTTGGATTCAGCGAGGTCGAAATATTAGGCAAACATCGGTTCCAAAAATGTTATATGAAATTCCTCCAGTATTTCGATATTGTGATTATATACCTAGTTTACGGTACTTGTCCCGGCTCTAGCTCCTTAAGGAGTGATCTGAAGATAATTTTACTTCTAATGAAAATTGTAGAGCATAAAATTATCTATCCGAACCAATAAAAATATTTGTCATAATTGCCTTAATGATTCTATAAAATATTTACAAAGCGGTTAAAATTTCGCTTTAGTAACCCTAATTTTTGGATTTAGAGGAGTCGAAATGTTGGGAAAAAAGCAGTTACAAAAGTGTTACATAAAATGCCGCTAGCATGATTAAGGAGACGTGTTTTTTGAAAACATTTCTAGCCTATTAGAACAAAAATTTATATAATTAAAAAATAGAAACCGTCAGTTTTACTACTTAGGGCCGGTTTCACAGAGTCGGATTAAACTCTGGCAAGTAAACTGCCTCATCCACATCATCATATCCCTATAAATGAGATGTCAAGTCGACCATAATAATTTATGTCAAAGTACCTTCTTTGAGAGTGAAAAACCTACCACATTTTAAAATGTTCTTAAAGTTTTTGTTGACAAAATAACGTAAGAAATCGTTTCCTATTAATAAATAAATACGTTATTTTTTCACGCTACTGTATTTCTATGATATTTATGAAGTAAAAAAATAAAATTCCGTTAAAAAATTACATCCGAGTATAATCTTAGATTTTCACATTTGTTAAATTTCTATTCTTTTTTATGTCTTTTCTAACCCCAGTTTTATTATTTATATATTAAATTTCACGCAATTGCAAGGGTACAATTCGCGTTTTCAAGAGCGTGAATCGCGAATTTACGATGTACATAAAATACCACAAAATCGTAAACTGTTTAGCGAAATCGTGTAGGATTACCGATTTTCTTATGTTTTTTTATTTCAAATTGATCAATCTTCTTTTTCGCCACTTTATATCCTCCTCTATTAGAATCAATTTTTGAATTTGTAACCTTAGCGTTTACTTAAGTATTATCACGTAACACACATAAATGATAGTTTCGCTTCAAAACTTGAAGAAAACTTAACATATAGTTCGGAAATAAAAATAGTTTCAACTTCAACTAACTAACAAGAAGTGAAATAGGTGCTCGGATAAAAATAAACCTTAAAATATCTACTTTGAATGCATTTAGTTTAAGAACTGAGTAATGATTTTCATTCAGATAACAAATGCTACGATGGTGTACACTTCAGCATTACTAAGTACGATATTTATATAAAAGAGACATGTAGGCACCATTTCCGGATTCTAAGCAAGAATTTAAGACCTCTGAAGCTCCTACGCTTTGGAACATTACTGCATATTACTTCCGACCTTCAACACAACCGGAAAATACGAGAAAATATGACGGTTCTGTATCCAACTCATCTTTAAACGTTATTAAAATGATTTCCAAAGATTATCTCTACGAGATAATAATTATAAAAGAATTGACAAAATTAACAATTATTTGTTAATTAAAACTTTTAACAACTTGAGCGAAATTTATATTTACTTTTTTTGCTATTTTAGTAAATTATCACCTAGGGGAGCTAATCTCGACGAAACTACCTTAAGGGTACATTTTTTCAGCGTCTTAACAAATGTAGCAATTTCCTATACTAAATAAATGGAAGTTTGGAATTTCATTGTGCGAGGGAGAAAATTTGATACAATTAGTTCAAGGGTGATTTAGTCAAGAGTTGCAGAGTGTTTCATTTATTTTTACGTCTTAGGATTAGAACCAAGACTTTCTAAATAAAAACTTTTGCTCAATAATATACTTGACGATCAAAATAAGAAAAGTTTTTAAAAACGGTTAGATGACGGTTATAATGTACTATTCTGTAGAAATTATCTAGCTTTTTTGAACATAGTCCACTTTTAACTGCTTCGGTTGATTTTGCAAATTTAGTTGTCAAAATTAATAAGTTGACGATATTTTTGAGTGGTTCCAAAGGAATCATCACTCATGCTGCCTATGATTTAATTTATAATCACATCATAAGAGTTTTTGGAATTTTTTAAAATTCAACATCAACGTAGGAGTTCGATGAAGAACTGTTTAGGAGATAAAACCCACTTTGGGATCAAAATAAGACAGAGCAACGATACGTATTATAATCGTATGAGTGGATGACTGCTCATCTTATATAAAGACTAAATTAATGGACTATCAGATCCCTCACAGTTGCTGAATAGAAATGAGTATTTATCTTGTTAATTTTCTCAACTTAGATTAAACATTCGAGCTAGACCTTTCGCATAATATTTTCATCCAAATTTTTCAAATTTCAAATTTCGGTATTATGAAATTCAATTTGTTACGTTAACGGAGAAACATCGAAAGTGACAAAAGCGATGTCTCTTTTTTTAATTTTCTTACTTTATTTGAGTTTCACTATACTTTTGTTACAAATTGGCTTGGGAATTATGAAATAGCCTCAAGGAACACTATATGTGATTTTTCTTATTTCCGCACAAGAAAAGAATCTCCAAGTATTTCTTCTAGCTCCTACTCTTATTTTTCTATTTCCTACTGCACAACACAAAGGCAAACTTTAGGCAACTTAAAATGAAACTTAAAAGTTTCCACGATACAGCGTTGAAAAAGATAATCAAAAATGCTCTATTAAATGATACGACTGACTCCTTTTATATAATAATTAGAAAAGATTAAATTTACACCTTGCTTAAAATGTAAATTTAACAAAAAGTAAAATCAAATTTACATAGCTACAGCGGTGTAAAAGAAAAAAAATTTTATGGCCACAATTTTAAGATTTAATGTTTTTGTTGTGAATTTATTTATTCTTTTTATTTCGCCAACCTTTATCCACGCAGAAAGCAGAATACGTTGAATGTGTAATGTTATTTATTCAAACGAAATAATATAATGAAATTGCACTTGTGTAAAAAAAATTTATACATGCGGTTACTCCTTGTTAACATAATATTTAATTATAATTTTTGCTTGTAAAGCACACAATTTTTATATTTTTTTGTTAAATATTTTCCTACTGCAAATCTTGCATAAAAAATTTATTTTTCAAATTGAAGTTTTTTCAACTTTTTTTAATTGCTATAGCTCTCTTTAGAATAAGTATTTTTTTTACTATTTTGTACTTGAGAGTTGCTGCTAGCGATATAAGAAGATTGTGAATTTTCTATTGCAACGGAAAAGAGATTAATTATTACACAACAGAAGAAAACTACTAGAGAATAAAAGGAAGAGTGTCAGGTTTCAGCGGTTTTCAATTTTCGTGTACATAAACAATCTTTCAGATATATTAAAAACGAATAGAACGATACTCAGCATCAATAAATAAAACCAAAATCATTCTAGACTGGCAAGAGCAAAAGATTTATAAATTTTTACTATAAACAATTTATTTATTCCACAATGTTATTGTTAAAATATTTCTTCTTAATTTGGAAAATAGCCATTCCTTAAGCGAAAATGAGTACAGTACCGGTGTGCATAGAGAGGGCCCAAAAGCTACTAGAATTTTCACAAAAAAAAATAGGGTGGCAAAATTATTGGGATATTCTAACTGTTAAATAAGAGTCTAAACGTTAGGACCGTAATACATGGACTAAATTTAGTACTAAATTTAGAGTCTAAATCGGCGCAAGGAGCAAAAGCACCGGAATCTAAGCTTTAACGTGTCGTCGTTGAAATTTCGACGTGCTTGTAATGTTGTAACTCCAGAAGCACTTCTTAAGTGGTATTGTATTGTATTGTACTCAGGAGTCGATTGACTTCTAAGCTTTACAAAATTGCGACCAGTGCAGTGTTGATAGTTTGTTCATAACCCTACTCGTATTTTGTTCTCAGGAATTCAATCTTGCCAGCGAACCATAGAATGTTTCTGAGAAATTTGCTTTTCACTTCTTCAGGCATCAATTGAGTCGGCTCTAAGTGTTTCAGCTTAGCCAAACCAATATTCAGCGGATTCGATCTCCGATTCACAGAGTCTGCATCTTCCAGTCCCAGTTTCTTGAGGTGGTACCTTACTGGGCAGTAGGCAGTGTCCAGTAAACAGAGCCGTGATGAGTCTGATTTCGTTCTTTGATAATAGAAGAAGTTTTTTATTATTCGTACTAAATGAATTTCTTCGACTGTCTTTGTCCTAGTGAGAATTTTTGTTCTAAGCTTCCTATTTTTGGATTTCCGTTCTTCTATGTGTTTTAGATAGTCCAGAGTGGTTCTGATCCAACCGGGGGTAATTTGGGCCTGTTCTAGCTAATTCATCAACAAGCAAGTGATAGAAAGAGCACATAATTGTTTTATGATAGATCGGCTGGAACAGAAAATTGGTCAAGAGTTTTAGGTAGAGATTAAAGGCGTTTTAAAAAATTTATTTGCCATAGGAAAAGTTGTTATCTTTTATTTGTTCTCTTGATAGAATGGTTCTATTCCCTGCTGTAGCCTTAATCTCCCTCTCATGTGCTATTAAATTCAATTTCAAACAACTTTTCTTGATTACTTCTTTCATTCAACGCGAAACAAAATATAAGAATTGGCTTTGTTGGCGAGGTCGTAGTAGGCTGGGTTTAAAATTCACATTTAAGTTGAAAACCTTAAAACATGTGACTGATCAATGTGTATGACTGTGCAAAAATTCAAGCCTGTACTCCTTCAAATAGCGAAAATATGGGTTGTTTTCATCTTAAATGCGACACACTGTAAAAAAAAACAAGTAAAACCTTTTTTGAATGAGTGAATGAAATAAGTATTTTTTCATGTGATGTGTTGTGCAATGGCCGACGACTGTAAAAAGCTCTAAAATTTAGATTTTAAACAACTTGTAAGCTTGTAACGAAGCAGAATTTTATACGTATTGGACCAAAATACTGATACAATATTACAGCATCCTAAAAATTTTGTATCGTTTAAACCAGCTACTTGCCATGTTTTCTTTAGTTTTCCCCTAGCGCCGCCCCTGAGATCAAAAGGGAGATAAATTTTACATTCCCTTGTTCAGCTCTTCAAACACTTCCATTTGATCAGAATTACCCAATTTTAATTTTCGTACTTTCATATCAGTGTTATCAGCGATAACAGCTCATTTCCCTGTAACTCGGCAACCAGAGCTAGAGCTAGAGCTCTCGTTTTATTTTTAGTGTGACTCTGGAGTCATTTTTAACCCTTTATAATTTAATTAAATGTTATCAATTCATTAATTATTTATCTAAACTTTTTAATTATACGTTTCAAAAATTATTGAATGTTTAAATTCATTGTAAAACCACGTGGAGTGTTATAATTTGTGATAGGATGTAATTAGTGTTTTTTTTCTTTTACTTCCGTGATTTATTGATACCCCTGAATATTTTCCAGCCCTTAATTAAGTTTTACTAATTAATTTAAGCTTAAAATATTAATTTAGAATGATAAATTTTATACCAACTTGCTGTAATTTTAGTGCGATTCCATTAAGTTAACTTTAAAAAAAAGTTAAAAAAGTTGTTAATTTAAGTTATAATAATTAATTGATGGTGGCTCTTGTGTTCAATTCCATTTGCTGCGTTCTTATTGGCTGTCGAGCGAATCCGAGTTGGTCGTCGGATTTCCAATATAAACTCCCACCCCATTGTGATAAAGGACTGCTTGCTTCGCCATTGTGGTGAGCGAGAGCGCGTTCATTGTCAATTTCTCCCCTGCGTAATTTTGCTCTGTGTTTACTTCAATATATTTTCAATCCTTTTTTATTTTTATTTTACCCCGTGTTAAGTTAATTAATTTTTATTTGTTTTTCCTTTTCCTTCAGCAAACCCGTGTGTCCTGTCTTTAAAAATCTGATAAGTCTTGAGGACAGGTCTAGTTGGTAGTAGTCTGGGAACAAGAATTGACCATGTGCTCGTGTCTTCCATGTCAGGTGGTCTGTCCCTAAAGGTCTGGTTATGTCTTAAGGACAGGTCTGATGGTCTGGGGATACGTTCGTCCCTCCCGTGTCTTTCAGGTCAAGTGGTCTCTCCTTAAGGTCTGGTTAGGTCTTGAGGACAGGTCTGGTGGTCTGGAAGAATAGTGGCCGAGTCATACGTAAGAGATTTGGATCTCTTGGCTTTAACCCGTTGATATTTTTTTTCCCTTAAGAAAGTTTTTTTTAAATTTTATACGTCTACCTTTGACGTACATAGCATTATTCTTTTTATTTAATAAATACTTTGTTTTGCATTCCATCCACAGTGTGTTTTATCTCTCACTACAAACCCCCGTCGGAGACGAGGGGTCTCCGACTGAGCGACGCTTAAGTGAGATTTCATTCAACACCTGGTTTCGGGTGTTACAAACTATTTTAGAAAATAATTTGAAGCTCTAATGTTAGGACATTTGGCACACACTGCATATAAATTACAACGTTTGGTTGTATTATACAGGGTCGTTGGTTTTTTACTGTCCAGCTAATATCTGCTGAAATATTGAAGATTTTTTTAAATATTGGGCATAATTAGAAAGCAACATGGTACTTGTGATACACCGTTGTAAAGAGAAATTGATTTAGAATACGGTTCTGTAAAAATATACAGGGTGTTCTATTTAAATAACCAAAGTTATATATTTTTCTGGAAAATAAGTAGGCCATGGAAAAAATTGTTTGCGCTATTTTGTAGAGGAGGTGTTGTTTGAAGAGTTTCTACTTTAACTTTTTTTGTATCTTCAATATTTCAGCAGATATTAGCTGGACAATAAAAAACCAACCACCCTGTATAAATACCCTGTACCTACTATAAAATACATATTGCAATAAATTGTCGAAAACGTTGAGATAAAAATTATTGCACCGTTTTAAAAGACAAAGTTCATAAACTTAAATTTCCAAAGACTCACATTTTATTTTATTTCAGAAACAGCCATGGGCGTTCCAGTAAATGCGATGGGCGATTCAAATTCAGAATACGTAGAAGCTGTTTATGGGTAAAAATAAATAATATCTCCTACTCGATTGTTGTATAAATAATTTTTCTTTTAGTGTAAGCGAAATTATAATGAAGAGAAATTTCACTCCGTGGATGCATCCGAATTTGCCGTTTTACATGTCATCTTTAGGTCGACGTTTCAAACATTACCTATCAATTTTGCACGGCTTTACGAATAAGGTATATATGTGCTTTCAAAATTGTCAGTTAGTTGATTTACGATTAAGCTTTTATGTCGATTGAATTTGATAAACGTAGTATTGATGTAAACCGTAATTAAACGGAAAGCCGGACAAAGCGATTGTAAACATAATTATCCGCCACGGTTATCAAAATTTATTGCACTTTCATGACAGATTATTGTAAAATATATAGGATTATCAAAATGGTTTAAATAGTTTTTCTTATTTTTATTTATTATGTAGGTAATTCAAGAGAGGAAGGCTACAATAAACGACAACAAGGAAAGCGAAAAACAAGATACAGAAGACGATTTATTACTGGGAAAAAAGAAACGTATGGCGTTTTTGGATCTCTTAATAGCTTCATCACAAAACGGCAAACTGCTCACGGATACGGAAATTAGAGAAGAAGTGGATACCTTTATGTTTGAGGTATTTTATTAAAATTATTTTACACATTTTAAATTAATTGCTAATGGAAACTTAAATTGCATCGTTAAATTGTATTGCCAACCTAAAAGCTAATAAATTTGACACAATAATCATTGCGACATGAATGCAGGAAAGTTTTGAATCAGAACTGATAATTAATGAACAAAGTTCCAAGTTTAATTTCAACGGTAATTTATTGACAACGTAAGATGTATCTAACTATTATTATTATTGTAGAAAATACGTCGTTTTATATCTATAAGTTTGCCCCTATATGTGTTGCACAAGAAAAGCCAAATAAATGAGAAAAATTTTTACCTCATTTATTACAATCAACCAAGATCGGGCTTTTTTGATTCCTTAGCTGTCGTCTAGACAAAAACAAAACGTTAAAAATAGTCGAGATATCCGTTTAAAAAATTTAGAAAATTAATTAACCACGAAGCTGATAAATTTAAAAAAAATACGCCTTAATAATTTACGAAAAATTAGTTTTTTTTAACCAATTTGCCTTGCAGAAAAAAACACGTAGGTATACACTTTCAACGAATTTATTCATCTCGCATTGTTTTTTTTCAATTAACATTTTATTTGTATGCCTATTTTCCAAAAACATCGTTTTAACAAATCCATTAGAGCAAATTTGATTAATCTCGTGTTTTTTTAATCTTCTCCAACAAATTTTATTAATTAGAAAATTTTTGCTCATTTGTTAAAGGTTCAACAGCACTTGCTTTTAAATTTTTTTTATAGGGCCAACATCAAAAAAGAAATTGCTTTTTGTTTTTGATGAAAAGTACGGTGAAATAGTTTAAAACCCAAGTTAATGTTTTGGACAGCGCTCGAGCGTAGCTTATTGATGTTATCTAAGGATTAATTTATTTTCTTTCAAGCAGGCTTGGAAAAACAAAAGTTCCGGTTTTGAATTTGTAATTGCGTGTAATAATAGGAAACTTTAAGGTATAGAGAACAAATTGAGGCTGGTAATGGTAATTAATTATACTGTGGTTTTATTTTGAACAAATAAAACGAACGCTCTCATATAAAGAAAATTACTTAAAGATTTTTTTTTTATAAGCAAAAACCGCACTGCTCGCTTTAGCTCTTTACTTAGAATCAACCACCATACAGTTTCAATCACAACTTCCATACATTTGCATCAAGTTCTAAAGCTATAGCTCGAATGAATACGTATACAGTGAACTAGGTTTTAAAATATAAATCAAGATTACAGCAATAAAAATGTATTGATCGAATACCCAAAGTATTGAATTGAAGTTTCCGTTACCTTTTTTTTTAATAAAAGAAATTTTAGATTAAAGTTCGTAAATAAGAAATATTTGAAATCCAACATGAACTATTGATCAATCAGTGGAACTCGAATCGTAATACTAATAAGTTGCTAGAGGTTCTAAATCGTATAGTAAGTACAGAATATACGTATTTTACTAATGATAATTCAATTCATGGGTCAATCGACATAAACCAACCAATGTGTAAGGATTTGTTTATTATGGACCATTAGATAAGAATTATATCAATTACTGCATTTCATGTTTGGATGTCACATGATTAATATTTTACAATAGAGCTTAACCGGTTGGAAAATCAATATTTAGTCCATTGTAATAATCTGATCAGTATAACTTGGGCCTACAATTTTTATCTGATAATTTTGATAGTGAATCGTCCTTAGAAAACTGCTCTCGTCTAGTTTTTGGTGCATATAGCGGGCTTAAGATGGCTTACATTTTTAACATGTAAAATTACATTAATACGATTTTCATCTTCACAGGAAGACATTAAAGTTATTCAAAATTAAAAACTATGATTAAAAATTAAACTTATAGTAGAGAAAATTCTAAGAACAAATTTTCAAACTGCACATCACTGTGATGAATCATTCAGGAGATATAGGACTTTCGAGTAAAAATTAGGGTTGATTTTACCATCATGGCTTAAGCTGGTCCCAGCTAAACCGTGTACGAACCCGCCATGAGCTCATGCGCTGTAAACCTATCGGAACGTAAACGAGTTATGGCGCATGCGCTCATGCGGGTTCATACCCAGTTCATCTGGAGCCAGCTTAAGACATGATTGTAAAATCGGCTCTTAGTGACGTCATACCGCCTATGGTCGTAGTCAAATCGTAGGTATCAAGTACTTTTGATAATAATTTATTATTTTTTTTCTTGGAGTATTAATAGTCAATATTTATTTAAGTATATATTTTTAACGTTTCACTTTCATTAAAAGCTTCATCAGAAATTAAAATAAGTATTTAAAATTATAAAATTATTTTAGTATATTTTATAGTATTAATACTCCAAGAAAAAAAAGAATTAAAACTAAAGTCAAAAAAAATTTTAAAAATTATAATTTATTATGTTATGTTATCTGGGGCTAGCTTAAGCCATGATTGTAACATCGACCCTTAGTGACGTCATACCGCCTACGGTCGTAGTCAAGTCGTTGATATCATGCACTTTTGACAATAATTTGTTGTCTCTTATTTGTACGTAATGCAGACAATTTTTATGTCAGTTTTAATGAAAATGAATAATTTTGATGTAGTTAATATATGAATGGCACCGCAGCTTTGCATTCGTTATTAATAAAATCTCTGTAAAGTGAAAAGTTTTGATCGGTCGTTGAAATGAATGTTAACAATAATTTATAATAATTCGCCTTGGTTTGAAGGGAATGAAAGTTAGTGTCATTTTAACTAAAAATTAAGCAACCTTTCACGTTTTAAATTTATTTGGACATTAAAGCGCTAGTTTCAAGAAAAATTAAAATAAATGATGGCACTATTAGTAATTTTTTTAAATTTTTGACTTTTAAGTGATATAAATTTGAAAGTTGAAACATAACGACTAAAGCATTTTTCTAAAAAAATTTCTATTTGAAATAATTTTTAGATTAAAACTTTTTTTGTCTGGCAGATAATTTGTTTAGTAGAAACTATACACTTTTAATTAAGAAATTTGCATTTTTGAAACTACACTTTTAAATATTTCCATGGAAATTTTTACATCACTAAAAAAACACTAAATAAACAAGTTAAATTTATACACTCTGGAAGGTACAGACATAAAAGAGTATTTTATACCGCTTCTCTTCTAGCTCCTGTGAGGACAGCTGAATTTTTAAAGCTCTGCAATCATATAACAGCAAACTAAAGAAAAAATCAATATATTTTTAAATTAAAGAAATGAAATTGTAATACAGTTTAATATAAACTATACAATTGCTTTTAAATCGATGTTTACATGAAGGAACAAGCAATAGTTTCATCTTACTGAAATAACTCTGAGCTATTCTCTATAACATGAAAGAGAAACTATGTAGACATAGGGAAATATTATTCAACAAGCTCATATCACGTTTATTTAACAAATAACATTGAGAATCGGATAACCGTTTATTAAAGCTAGCAACTATTATAATTATTGAATAATAAATCTATTTAAACGTCTTTGGAATCCGGAAATTAACCAATTTTTTCAAAATTGCTCAAAATAAAAAAATGATGAACATCGTTAAAGCATTGGAGTATTAGACATAAATGATAAAAGAGTACGAGTAAATAAGTTAATGAAAAAAAAAATCTTATCCCATGGATTTTAACACAAGAGTTTTCAACTACAGAATGCCATCAGCTGCGGCTTTTCACCCTAAAGGTGTACTTACGGGTAGTATTGGTACATCAGGATCTCGTTTATCTGAAGTTTTAATTCGACAAGTTGCTTTTAATGCTAATTGATAATTTGTAAAAATCTTTTTTCTGCAAACGTCAAAAAAAGTCGACTTTGTGTCACTCAATATGTAAGGGTGAAGTTTAACTTCCCCGCCTAGACAGGAAAAGTTGTCAGCAAAGTACTTTTCTCTGTCTAGACAGAAAGTAAAATCTTAATCCAACTTAATTTCTATTTTTTATTTTACGTAAAAAATGTTTTCTAAGCATTTGCAATGTAAAAAACTTAATGTTTTTTAAATTTTCCTTTATAATTAGTTCGTTGCGTTTAATAATTAGCTTTTTTTCCAAATTTAAGTTAATTTTAAAAAATAATAATAATAATAGTAGTTTATGATATGCGTGTTAAAAGGGACGGGTTATTTTGTAAGTTTGAGAAGATTACGAAACGAGTGAAACGAGTTGAGTAACTCAACGAACAAAATAAAATCACTTTTAACACAAATATCATACAATATTTTTTATATTTCGGCCTTTAAAATTAAAAATTGTAACAAATTTAAAATTTCAAAATTGAGGTTATTTTTTGTTGGTTGGTACTTCTGTTTATAATATAATGACAGTACTGACGTTTCAAAATTTTCTAACTATAAAATTATATTTTTTTTCGTCTAAAATGTATTGAATTGAAATAAAAATTAAATAAACACCTAAGTACATAAATATTAAATATTCTTTAAAATTTTAATACACAAAAATAACGTTTACTACAAAATATAAATTATTTAAATTCCTTATTGAAATTTATCGCATGCTAATGTCATATTTTTGAACAATTAAAAGTTTACTATTTTCACAAATTTTTACAAGTTAAATTTCTAGATCAATTTTTTTCTATAAAAGAAATTTTAATTTAAATCTATAAAAGTACACACAGTCCAGTTTTTGGTTCCACCATTAGGTGATTACCATAAACATGGTATTTACCTGTTGTGTCAACCGTTGACGTTTTTCACTATTAATAAGACAATTGGAACTTAAATTTATTGAAAGTCCGTTTGGCCTGATTGATAGAAGTGCGACTTCTGGTTATCAAGGTCGAGGGTGTTCGATCCCCGAAAAATTAAAAAAAATATTTTAAAAAAATACATAATACCAACTTCGAAAAAATAAATTTGACTACACTTTTCAGACACGCCTTCAGCTATTACGAAACTACTTTCGGTATCGTAATAGCTCCATTACAGAACCGAAATATAAAAATGTCTTTATTTTTCCAAAAAAAAAAATTTGACAATTGAACTACAAGTAATTGACAAGAGATGAAGCTCTTTCAAAAATCAAAAAAAAAAGCCCAATTTCCTGTTCCACTAGCTAGTAAACGTTGTGGACACATTCGCTAGTGGAACGCGTTTTGGGCGCATTCGTTAGTGAAACGTGTTGTGTGCAGTGTGCTTGCCGTAACAAAACATGGCCGCCACCAATATGTCAATGGCAGCGGTTATTAGTACGTTAATTAGAAGAAGATGTGTGTCCGAGAGCGATAGCTCATCAGACTCGTATGTCGATTGAACGTTAACGTTAAGGAACAGAAAAAAGCGAAACCTTTGCCCTCGTATAGAAGTTTATGGAGATGTTGTGGGCCGTTACATACAAACCAATACAAGATTGAAGCACAGTACTCCTTTAAGAGTGTTAACTTCCTTTCATCTTCCTTCTTTATCTCCTCCACATCAACACTTTCCATTTCTGTACTGTAGGGCTAATTTAATTTGCAAAATATAAATCTGTCCACACAACTTATCAAAATGTTTGAAATCGTGACGTTTTATCAAAATATGTTTCAATGCGCACGCGCTTACGCAAACGCTCACGCCGACCCACAAAATTTTACGGGCGAAATGGGCGTCTTGTGGTTGTTATCAATGACGTCATCTATGACATAAATGCCCGCGACCGCAACGACCGCCGCGTCAAGTGGAACGAGTTTAGGGGCGTTGCAATCGTTGCGGTCGCTTAATGGAACGCACTCTTGTGGAACGCACTCATAGAAAAGTGGTTTTCAATCAATAAATTGAAGCTGAATATCGATAAAACAGTAAAACTCGCGTTTAGTAATATGGAAGAATATCATCATGTCGGATTCTTGGGAATACACATCGACTCGAGACATAACTTGTCGCAGCACGTGAAAGAAGAGCTTCCTCATAAGAAGCGAAAACCCTCAAAAAAATGATGAAAATTTATCAGCTCTTCAAACAGATTTTTTTGTAGATAAAACCACCGACTGACATTTTTAAAGATGAAAAATCACAAAGAAGACATGAGGTTGTAATCCTTTTGTTCCCTCCACCCTGCATTTTCCAAGGCAGGTACGGATTTCTCGACACACCAGTAGGCTCGTAAGATCAAACTATACAAAAATGTCATAGTTTTATGCGCTGCAGAGCGAGAGCTGTAATTCGCATCATAAAAAGATATATGATGTCTATAAAAAAATTATCTCTTACTTTGTTTAACAAATTGCGCTGTAACTTTTAAACAATTGCGAAAAGCGAAAAAAGCTACCAACGAAATTTTGTAGGGTATTAAATTTGCAACAAAACTGTAGCAAAACTTTTTTTCTAAAATCGAAAATATGCGAGTTACTCGCCGAATACAAGATGGCCGCTTTGCACCACGGGGTAGAATTGTGCAAAATTTGTTTGTAGCTCGTGTACTGATGCTCTTTCGAAAATCGAAAGCCAAATTCGTCTCGGAATTATTTCTCAGCAAAAGTCTAAAAGTACCAGTATGGTAGATTTTCAAAAAAGTCAATCAATAATCGAAATCCTCATGTTAAAATCCTGAAATACGTACATATTTCGATTAGAATACAATAATTTGCAACACTAATAATAACTTGACCAAAACTGATTTTAGAAAATAAACTAATTTGTTTCCAAAAAGGTCTATGATTAGATAAGGTCTAAATTTTGTTATCTTTGGTGGTACAAGTACGAATGGGTCAGTTATCAAACTCTGAATCGCATAGCAATTTTAATCCGTAACCCTCTGAATTTTATATAATGTGCTCGAGTTTCTTCCTACTAGATATATTACCGCCTTATGTTATAAGATTCAAAAAGAAGTAGGCACTAACGCTCATAAGAAGATGTGTTTTTCCAAATTATTTAAATATTTAGGTTATTTAAAACAAGAGTGTCATCTTAAGTGATTATTTACTTACTGTTGTTTTGTTTAATTATGACACTCTTAATTTTCTTTTAAGAAACAATAACTTTTTCTATTAAATCGTCGGCACGAAATTTCAAACTAACTTTTAAATTAAATATTTTCGATTAAATTTGAAATACAAAAGTTTAAAGTAATCAAAAGAACGTGTCAACTTTTTTAAAAACTTGTAAAAACTTTCTTGTAGGCTCTTATAAAAATGTTTGACATCTCTTAACTAGCGATAAAGAGGTTCATAAAAGGGCCATTATAAATAATTTTTGATACTTAAAAAAGTTATATAAATTATTAAATTTAATTTTAGAAATTTATGTTTATTTGGGTGGAAAAATTATATTCAAGTTTTAATTTAAAATGTGTTAGTATACGAAATAGTTAAGGCAGTTTTATTGCAGGGCCACGATACTACAACAGCAGGAATATGTTGGAGTCTATTTCTACTGGGAAATTATCCTGAAGTTCAGGTAGGTAAATACTTTTTTTTTCCTTTTTACATGTTAAATTCTAGATGTTTAATTGCTTACGCTATGAGTTAAAAAGTAATTAACAAAAGCTGTAAACACTGCGCAAGTTTTTATAAAAAAATAAAAATTCTAAACTGACTTCATAAATTCAAAACCGCTAAAATGTTCGTTTTATACTTTATTTACTTTGAGTTTTTATTTCTTTAGTTAATTTTTTTTGCAATGGAATAAAATTAAATAAAAAACAATTCAAGTACCCATCTACGCGCATTTATTTCCTTATTTTGTTACGAAATAATAAAAAAAAAGCAATTTGTAATATGGCACTTTTGTAACAACTTTAAACGTAAAGTAAATGCGAACAAGAAAGGTTTTCTAGGGCCTTGTTTAAAATTGTTTCAACTTGCCAAATTGCTAAGTAATATCTACAATTGAATTAAACGACACGTAAAAACTTTACTTTTTTCATGTAGGAAAAAGTTGCCGAAGAACTTGAATTCATCTTTCAAGGAGAAGATAGACCCATCACTATGGCAGATTTAGGTGAAATGAAGTACTTGGAGAGAGTGATCAAAGAATCTTTAAGGCTTTATCCCAGCGTACCTTACATATCCAGGTCGCTAAACAGCGATGTTGAACTTGGTAAGTAGATAACTAGTACTAGATTTCATAATATAATTTTCAAAGTTATTCAATTTGCTGTGTATTACTATTCTATTCTATTACTAATTAATATTCAAATATTGCTGCATTTTGCTACATCATAGGTGAGCCAAACAGTACGTTATGAAAATTTATTTAAATTATACAGGATGATATACGATATGAATTAGTTGGAGAAAATGATCTTAAACTAGAAGCCAACCAAATCCCAGAAGATAAAGAATTTATAAATGAGCAATCCAAATTTTTAAGATTTATTATGCTCCTCATTTCTATTAATTTTTCTAAAAAAATAATTTCTAAATTTTCACAATTTCAATATAAAATACCTTCCAATGGTACTAATACTTTGAATCACCGCGTGTAATATTGAACACTTTTGACAAGGCAGGGTACGGATTTCTCGATATACAAGCAAACTTGTGAGATTAAACTTTGTACAAAAATATCAAAGTTTCATGCGCTGCAGAGCGAGAAAAGCTACCGATGCAATTTTGTAGGGAATTAAATTTGCAACAAAACTTGTAGCAAAACTTTTTTTTTCAAAAATTAAAACTACTCGAGTTAAGCGCGAAACATTAAAACAATTCTTAAGAACAAGATGGCCGCTTTGTACCACGAGGTATAGTCCTGAACTTTTATTAAGAATAGGGCGGAGCCAATGCTCTATAACGACAATGTGTCTTGTCACATCTGGTCGCATCAATTTTAGAGATACAGAGAGAGAGAGAGAGAGAGAGATCACTCTCTTCTTCCATTTGTACGTAAAATATTGACTCCGCGTTATTCTTTATAAAAGTCCAGGACTATAGAATTATTGGTAATTCTTGAAGTATTGGTGAAAAGCAGATATCCCCAGCACCTGATTACAAAATTAAAATTTGACAACTGAAAAATTTTGTTACTGTTATAGATTTGAATTTGGTAATAATAGTACACTCCTGAACAATTTTAATTGCCAGCACTCGGTACTCTCTAGTTCAACAAACTCATCCTCGTCGTCTAATTTACACATTTACCTCCTTTGCTGCATAAATAACTGTTTATAATAGACCTGGGCATACATTGTCCACATCAAAAGAGAAGGTTATTTGAATATTTATTTTAATAAACTGTCTTGGATAGGTATACTTAGACCTTTTCTGAAGAGCATGTAAGTAATATACCGAGAATAGCCGTATTTTATCAATGGAATTTCATGGATAAGAGATTTAAGATAGCCATTAGAATTAAACATTCTTTAATTCAAGTATCCAAGTTGTTTTACCACAGAATTTCTTAAAGAGCTCACCGTAAGGATTTTTTAAGGGTACAACGACGTTAGGAATTTTATTCATTAAAGAATTTCACTCACTGAAATTCAATATGCAGTTTAAAGAATATAAAATTTTATTAAACAGTTTTAATTATTTCTAAAATGCAAGAATTTTGTCATAACATTTTTAATTATTATCAAAAAAAAAATTTTTTTTAATAAAAAAAGATGACAAACTAATTTCAGTTTGAATAAAATTTAAAATTCATACATGAAAATGGAACTCAAATGTTGAACTTCTATATTATGTCAACTTGAGTTCGATAAAATAATTTGATATTTCATAAATTAAATTTAAAATATGTATTTCATTTTAGATGGATATGTTTTACCTGCTGGCTGTTCAGTTATTTTGCACATATTTGATGTACATCGTGACCTGAAAAATTTTCCCGATCCAGAACGGTTCGATCCTGATCGCTTTTTACCCGAAAACGTAAAACTTCGACATCCATACTCGTACGTTCCATTTAGTGCTGGTCCTAGGAATTGTATTGGTATGTGTTTTCATAAAAAGAAAATTTTTTATAAATAAATTATATAAATTGTGATCCAATTTATAATAAACTTTGTGATTTTATTTTTACAGGTCAAAAATTCGCCATTCTGGAAGAAAAGAGCGTAATCGCATCAATTATACGAAAATACAAAATCCGATCTCTCGAAACTCAAAGTAAAATAAAAATGATGAGTGAACTCATCCTTAGACCTCAAGAGGGTATAAAACTAACTATGGAACCAAGATCCTAGCCTGGATTTAAAAATTTGTTATGTTACTAAACCTATTTTCTCTACGTTTACCATTTAATATTACGTCATTCAAATTTCATTTATAATAATAATATTAGTTTTAATCCTAATTAAATATTTAAGCTTCGAACTAATGTAAAGGAAATAAGGAAATTAATTAATTAAGGGTTTATTTGTATCATAAGAGCGGAATTGAATATGTTGTGTATTAATGGAGATAGATAAAACAAAAAACATTCGTTTTTGTTTTAGAAACTGCATTTTATAACTTTTGGAGTATATTTTTCAAATGGAAAACTTAAAAGTTATCACTAAAGTTTAAGATTATTTCAAACATTTCGATCTCACCATACCTATGTGTTATTCATTGCCAATTCGATTACTCTTCTAATGCGTTTTAATCTTGAACTATGGAGTTTGAGATAAAAATTGTATGTTTCTTGTAAATAAAACATAATATTTTTTACTGAAAACACATCTTCATTTATTTAAAAAAAAAGTTCAAACAATTTTTACCTTTTTTAATTAAAATGATGTCTCTTAGTCTTGAGATTTAGAATGATGAACACTCCAATCAGTTCTACAAGGCTGCAGAGTAATTGTAATGAGATGTATCAAGTAAGTAAGACTATGCAACTGATTGTCAGAATAAAACCAAAACCCAATACACATAACTTAGTCAGATTACAACTATTTCTTAGACTTATTGAGGCAATTGAACTTTTGATCGACCTATCCATTAAGAAGACTAAAGGGGAGCATTTCAATTTCTAAAAAGATTGAATTTAGAAACGTAAAGAATAAAACGGTGTAATACATTTGGGAAAAATTAATAATCCAAAAAATATTAAAGTTTCAATATAAACAGTTCAAAGCATTCGTTATAAAATTAAAATAATAAGATAGACTAAATAGACCAGGGTGGGACTGGCCGCTGGCCAGGTCGGCAACAGCCGACATGGGCCATAGGCTTTTGGAAGCCGAATCAGAAACTAACACTGATATGTTTTGAAATTTAAATTTGTAATTTACTTTCTAACTGCTTAACCTGTAATTTGACAACTATTTCGTCCAAGAGAGAGATGACACATTGAATGTTAATTTCAGTACAACCCAGAAATACTAAGCGAAACGTCAACCAAGGGTTAGGCAAGTAGCATTATCATAGAACAATAATATTAAGTTTAACAAGTACAAATAGCTACTTCCTAGGAAGGGTCATCCACTCTCTGCAGTCAGTGTACAAAAGTTCTGCAGTCAACTATAGTCAACTGAAGTCATCTGCAGTCATCTGCAGTCATCTGCAGTCATCTGCAGTCATCTGCAGTCATCTGCATTCATCTGCAGTCAACTGCAGTCGACTGCAGTTAACTGCAGTCATTGTAGAAATCCAGAACAGTGGCTGACCCCTCGTCAAAACCCAAAAACTTGTTTCTTGTTTCTTATTCAAAAGATAGAATAAAGAATAGCAATATTGAATAACTACGAAATGGAATAAACCCTCTATTTACGAATTTACACAATAAAATGTTGTAATAGCACAGGTTGAAAATTGAGCTTACACAAGGAAAATCAACAAACCTAAATAAACTTGTAAGAGTCCTAACTCCCAATAGTATACAAAAGGGGCATTTGCGTTTAGTAATGCTCAATATGCAAAAAATGGTTAGCAACAAAATGTAAATTAGTAATTTTATTAATTTTTTTCTCGTTTTTGTATTATTATGACGACCATTTATTATTATAAAACGATTATAAATTAATTTAAACTCATTACAATAATGAAAAAGCGTTTTAACCATTATTTATTATACATATAAAGAAATTAGTGGTGTTAAGTGTTAATTGGCAATTATATGTTTAAAATAAAATAAACAATAGTTATCAGATTATTTAAATTTTTCAATATTATGTACCTAGCGTCACCTAGCGAGGAGTAGCTTAACTATATTTGTTGACTATGTGGCTAAAACTAAAAATTTTACAGCCATCTGCAAAAGTGAAAATTATTCAAAAGTTTGAAAGAAAAAAGTTGAAAAACTTCAAATTAAAAGTTGCAAAATCTGGAAAAATGTTTATAAATTAAATAGCTAATCTTTTATTTCACAAATGTCTACAGCGGCGCTGTAAATTGATTAGCAAGCTTGTCACATTACGTTGAACTCAGTGACGACGCCACGTGGGGGGCAAGGGGGGCGACAGCCCCCCTTGAAAACTCTGCTGCCCCCCCAATAAATGTTGACCTGATACATAGAATTAAAATTTTTGTTTAAAAATTGTTCCAATTCGGCAAAATGTTAATTATACTACATCATGTTGAAACTTAAAAGTGCAGACAGCAGCTTTTAAGAATTGCATAACGCTGTACTTCTGAAATTAATCGACCCCGATAAACAAAAGAAGCTCATGCTAGAGAAAAGGCGATACAGTGAGCGCTAAAAGTATGTGGAAGAATATAAATATTTCTTTTTTCGACAGGAATATCAAAAAACAGTTGGACAATTAATTGATTTAAAATTCGAGCGGTGGACAAAAAAAGTTTGTTTGTAACTGGGCCACAGCATAGGAAACAATCAGCAAGGTAACTCTCGTTGGCGGGAACGGTACGCGCATACAGTCGCGCACATCGCCATTTTAGAAGAGAACCTTTGTAACACGGCAGGGACGTAGGTAAAATGCATTAACATTGCGATTCGGCGTCTCTTAGAGTGCAGTAGCGTGCACTCATTTTCTTCTAAAATGGCGTCATCAAGGTCAAATTCTAACTTCCAAGAGAACAAAGGCATCGGGTGAGAGTTACCCTGCTGATTGTTTCCTATGCTGTGACTGGGCCAAGGGTGTAGTGGTGTAACTGTAATGCTGCCGAGGATTCAGTGAAACCAGGCCCGTGAGTTTTAGGGGCCTGGAACGCCTGGAAGAGCGGACTTATTGGTAAATTGTAAAAATGTTTATGATTTTATGTACAATGAATGCCTAAAACAATTATCAAATGGTCATATAAATAAATTATTATCAGATAAAGTTTTTTTCGATGTAAAAAATCGCTTAATTTCAGAGTACAGAAATCTTAAAAAATTCTTAAAGTTGATCTGAGCTCTTCTGACCTTGAAAATTAAAAAAAAATTGCCTGCGGCGCTTTTGGAGACTCGCAGTTGGCAAATTTCAGGTATCTCCCCTCTCAAAATTATTCCTTAAGTTCATCCCTGCCCAAGATATTGATTTACCAAGGAAAGCAATTGTTGTTCGTAAAGAATTGTCGCCCCTCTGGAAACTTTTGAAATTTTGTCTGCCCCCCCAGAAAATATATGCTGGCGTCGTCAATGGTTGAACTTCAGTAATGTAATGGTAATGACTAATGACAATGAGTAATTAATTAATGATGCTTCTTTGAATTTTGAGTTCCTAAAGTTTTGAAATGGGTTGCCTAACCTGAAGGTAAGTAATCAAGTTAAATCAAAATGGTATTTTTTTTTGTTTTTGGTGTTGATTGTTAATCTGTAATCTCTACTTTGATCTTGGATCTGAATAGGGAATTAATTTAATTGGAAGTTGAAACGAAATATGGTTTTAAAACACTTGATTTATAATCTTGGAAAATTCAAATTCAATATTCATCTGGTAAACAATTTGTAAGCTTTTGTTTCTTCATTTACAAAAAATTATACATCTTTCCCAATTGTTTAAATTGTGCCCTAAATCATTATGTGTGATTTCATTGCGACGTTCAGCGGTTGCGTCTCGCCGCGACGTCTGCACGCAACGGACGACTTTCCCGTTCGTTGATTTGGCCACGTTTGGCCTGGCTTTTTCCTTCTGAAAAGTGCTGTTTTAAAATGAATAGAAAATGTTTAATGACTTTAGTTTTATTAGAGGAAGAAGAAGATGATGATATGAAGCTTTTGCTATCGATGCGTGATGACTGATGAAACTAGTGATTTATATGAGTCTAGGAACCAAGAATTTTTATAAGGTAATACAAAAAATAATATTACACTGTTCTAAGTAGGGTGGGTTATTTGTCTTGGAAACTTGGGAATAACTTGAATTTATTGCAACCCTATAGCGAAATTTGATGAACGCGCGTCGTTCTATACCTCTGTGAGCTCTCGAGACGTAGCCGTTGACGGCCAGCCGCTGCGACCACGACACGTACCGAGATGGTGGTTCGGTGGTTGCAGAGAAACGAAATATCCTCCATGGTACCAGGCGAATTTTAATAAGTTATTAAAATGGAAAAAGTGGTATACAGGGTTATTAATAATAACCCTGTATACCACCTTTTCCAAGTTTCATTCCATTTGATAAACTTGTTTATAAGTTATTAAGGCCGTTTCACACTTTTAGACCTCCCTGTAGAAGTGTATAAGAATCTGATGACTAGAGTCCGGATTCTAAGTTTTTTGCTTATGGCTTTAAATTTTTTTACAATTTTTTTTATCTTTACGTTTCTGATTTAACAACCCAACGTTGATAATGCTTATTTTGCGTTACTTCGAATATTTTATTAAAAGACATTTTTTGCTATTTTGAGCTTATTTTCTGAGTTTTGGGATCTTTAAATTAATTTTCTTTTAAATTTTGAATAATTTGGATATTTGGATAATTCATGTTTTTTTCAGTGTTTAATCTTTAGCCCCCCCCCTCACACTTAACCAATTTTTATTTTCAATAAAAATTAAATTTTGATCCTCAATTTTGAATTTTTAGTGCTTTTTAAGAGCTTTTTTTGACTTTTAAAAGCATTTTTTAGACTTTTTTTAAGTTTCTTTAAGCGCTTATTTTGAAATAATAAATGCTTATAAATCCTGGCTCTACTGATGAGGATGACCATTGCACTGACGCTAGGGATCTCCTAGTTTGTTGATTTGTTAATAAATCAAATGGAAGCAACATATTTAGAACATTCCTAAGGTTGGGTTTCATGAAGGGTGCTAAGCACATGCTCAGCACTTGTCCAACTTAAGTTCGTGATCGCGGATTTAAGTCCGTTTCATAAAGCTTTCTCCAACTCGAACAATGGCCAGACGAACAGTCGCCGCTTTCGGCGGTTAGCGGTTGAAAACAAACGTACTAACTAATAACCTCCGAAAGCGGCGACTGTTCGTCTGGCCATTGATCGAGTTTGAGAAAGCTTTATGAAACGGACTTAAGTCCGCGATCTCGAACTTAAGTTGGGCAAGTGCTGAGCACCCTTTATGAAACCCACTACTCACCCTAAGCCGGTGCTTATGTAAATTAGTGTAAATGGCCATGAAAGCTGGAGAAGCGGATGAGAGAAAACTTCCCCGAAAAATTAGATGTCACTAATCATTCTAGGTATATTAAAGTGAATAAGGAAACTTTTTGAGGTGGAGGCAACAAAAAAAAGGATAACAGCACGATTGTCCTACGAAGAATTTTAAGCGATTTTGACCTTAAAAGCTTCTTACATTTTTTTATGAGCTTACGTTTAGGTACTAAGCTTCTTACATTTTTTTATAAGCTTACGTTTAGGTACTATGTATTTACCTAGAATCGTGGTTTTTAGTACTTAATATAAAAAGTACTTTTTTAGTCAATTTTAATTTTTTTGTTTACGTTTCGACCCCGCTTCTAAGGTCATCATCAGAAATTGTTAAAACTGTTTAACTTTTAGTTTTAAATTTGTAGGGAAGCGTCAGAATAGATAACGCCAGTGTTCAAATATTTCGCCCCCTCTTGTTATTATCAATTTTGTAAAATATTTGTAATGACGCTATTTCCGCATCGCCCTTAACATATTGCGCCCCTAACATGTTGCGCCTTTATACGACGCTTACCTCGCTAACCGCCTAGCGCCGCCTCTAGGTAGAGCCACCACTGTCTCTAGAGATTTAGGGCTATTTAAAATGCACTTAATATCACACTAAATGTTAGTAACTGAATCAACTCAAGGAGCAAAAGCAAGGGAATTTAAGCTTTAACGTCGTGCACGGTCGTCCTTCAAAATTTGTACGCACAACGTTATAGCTTAGATTCCCGTGCTTTTACTCTTTGAGTTGATTCAGTTACTAACAATTAGTGTGATATTTAGTCCGTGTCAAATAACCCTAATAAACACTATTGAGCTTCGGCTTGTTTTACGCTTCAGTTAGATAATATTAGATATCTGTTGAAAATTCTTCTTTTAATAATGTCGACTTTGTGTTCATAAAACAACTGCAAAGTATTCCTATGAGTACCATATCACTCACCTTATCACTCACCTTATCTCTCAACTTTAGTTTCAAGTATTGTATTTTATTATTTGGTTTCAAAGTTTCGCCCAATCAGCCGTGTGCTGTAAGCATCTTGTTATAAATACTGTCAATGTTGGGTCGTTGAACAAAGCTGGATATATGTCTCTGTCTGTCTGTCGTTTTTTCTTAGACAAGTCCAATTTAGGGCCTCATTAGGCCTTTATTAGCCTCACAATTATTGGCCACCATGGTAATTATAACCGGTCGCATACAGCACACCACTGAATATCTGTCTCAATGCATATAAATCGTGGTGGTTTTAGTAGACAGGTTAGTAGAAAGATACACCAACAAGACTGGTAGATGAACAGGTGGACAGACAGACATATGTGCAGACAAACAAAATTGCAAAATGCAAACAAAATTAACATTTTAAATTATATTTTAGGATACAAATATTTTATTTTATTCTACAAGAGAAAAGCTCTTTCCAGGTGGACATCAAAGCAAACTGCTGCACTGGTCGTATCCGTTTTATTCTACAAATTACAAAATACAAAAATGTATTATACCTTGATTTATCAACACAGAACATAATAATTGAAATGTTATACTAATTATTATAAAAAGCAACGTCCATACCTTGTTTCGTATTTTTATTATTACGTTAAAGTTAGGTACCTACTGTTTGAAGAGAGCACTCGGAGTAGATAGATGTAGTCTATTTTTCATGGTAGATATACTTTAATAATTAATTAAAATTGAGTTCTAATTATAAATTGCACCTCTTTTAACTGCATGAACCTACTTATTTATTTACTTAATTTAAAGATAATGTAATCACATGACGGGCGAGGACCCCGGAAAAGTCGCTCGCACATTAGAAACTTTGTACCAAGATAAAAAAACATTAATGATGAAATAGTCAAAATTAATGATATATGCGTATTTTAATTTTTGCGATTAGTCAAATAAAATTAGATTATTAATTACCCGAAAAAATAATAAATACAGTGCAACCCACCAGCAACCTACGAGTATATTCGATGTGAAAATTACATTAAATATTTTAAATTATCATATTTAAATAATTATTGTCATCATAGACTAGACTATAAAAAATCGAGATAATAGTATTCGAGCCTGGAGCACTTGAATGTAAACTATTTGAGTATCACCGTTCAATAAAATTGTAATAAAAGCAAAAAAGTAAAAAAGCTTACAGTATTCGTACTACCACTTTGTCATTCTTTCATTTTTATAAAAAAAAGTGTCCACAATACTCTGCTCTCTGCAATATATGGCTTTGATAGCGTGGAAGTTGGGCAGAAGTCAACGTTTTCAGACTACACAACTTATCACACAACATAAGACCATAAAAAGGCCGTTTTGATAGAAAAAATTTGAAATTGTCGAATTTATTTTGCGAACAAAAGTTCTAATTGCATATTACCTAATGGGATTTTACAACTTCAGTTGCCTATATCTCGGTATGTTAAATTTGGCAGATAGAACCTTGTAACATCAAGGTAGCGAGTTGGTAGTTAACGCGACGCCGACGTTCTGCATATTGAATTTAGTTAGTTAATCAATGAGGTACTGGACGTGGCCATTGTGGCCAATGAATAACTAACGGCTTCTACTAAAGATGCGTTTGACAAAAATGTTTTACTTTATCTACCTTTAGCTAAACGGTCAGTGGTGTAACTAAGACTTTGGGGCCCCTTTCGCAAAATCCAGAGTGGGGCCTCTACCCATTCCCGTTAGTAATCATTTTATTTAACACCAAATCGATTTTTTTAACAAAATTTCATGCTAAACGATGTTTCTGGGGCCCTTTCTATGCTGGAGCCCTCCCGCAACGCAGGCCCTGCTAGCCCGTTATTTACACCACTGTAAATGGTCTCAAAGCTTTGTTTAGAGTGAACAATATATTTATTTATTATTTTTAAGTAGAGCAGATATATGTACTAACAGACGGTCAGATAGGTAAATATAATATGATTCCATAATGTTTCTCACCAAGCCAACATTCTATAAAATTTCCACAAAAATCGGTACAAAATTTTTCAGCTTTTAAAAAGCTGAATTTTTATAAGAATGCAATGATAATAAATTTTGAGATGATTTAATTTTTTTATAGGATAGGTACATCCTAAACAAAAGCATATTTTATAATAAAAATTTTCGTAACGAATCACAGATCAAAAGAAACATTTTTTGTTAAATAATTAATTACTCGAAGGTGACCTGAAAACTCAAAATTTTTTATTTACATCTAAATTGATTAATAACAAAAATTAATGCAGATAATACCACTGTGAGTTTTTTTGGTATCAAAAATTTGCTCTCTGTGTATTCTTTATGTTAAATATTTATTAATTTTTCTAATGATTTCTACGCCTATGGATTCACTTTTAATTATTAAACAGACTGTTTTTTATTAACACGAAATTTATCTATGACTATTATTTTGACTATTCATAATAATAGCATTTTTATCGTTTTGTTAGTTTTTATTAATATACTTTATACAGTGTGTCCGGATAGATTTATGAAAAAAAAATTATTTTTCATTTTAGATAACAAAAGTACTCTTTATAGAAATTCATAGTTCAAGCTTCATTTCAAACTCCCAAATATGCAATAATATTAAAAATAAATTTTCAAATAAAAAAGTTATTGAGCTTTTTCTCAAAATTTTTGGCTGTTTTTCCGTCCCTTAGTTTCGTAAAATTTTTAGAAAACGCTAATTCTTGATAAAAAAGTATTCTTCTTGAGAAACTTCAGAATCACTTCTTAAATTTGAGTTTAAGTAGAATAATTTAGTAAACATAAAGGTTTTATTTTTTTCCTCATGTTCAAAAAACTATTCAGTTTTTACGACGCTGTGTAGTTCAAACTCAAACTTAAGAATTGATTCTGAGGTTTCTCAAGAAGCAAAACTTTTTATAAAGAATACTTTTAACTTTTTCTAATCCAAGAAACAATGGATGTAGCCATACGAGGAACCTTTACCTGTTGTATTTTTTAGTGCACTAAAAATAAAAATTTTAGTGCAAGTTTTTTTAATATATTTTATTTTTTCTTCAAACGTCAGAAAAAGTCGCCTTTGTGTCACTCAATAGGTAACGGTGAAGTTTAACTTTCCCGCCGAGGCAGGAAAAATTGTCAGAAAAGTACTTTTCTACTGCCTAGGCAGGAAAAGTAAAATCTTAACCGCACATAATTTTTATTTTTTAACGTAAAAAATGTTTTTTAAGCATTTGTAATGTAAAAAATTTAATGTTTTTTAAATTTTCCTTTATAATTAGTTCGTTGTGTTTAATAATTAGCTTTTTTTACAAATTTAAGTTAATTTTAAAAAATATTTGACAATTGAACTACAAGTAATTGACAAGAGATGGTGCTCTTTGAAAAATCAAAATTTTCAGTTTTACGCTTTACGTTTGCAGAAAAAATATAATGTTTCATACGGAGTCAAAGTAGTTTTGTGTGACTCGCCTGTATTGCCAGACTCGCTCGCTACGCTCGCTCTTCAGGCAAACACAGTCTTGTCACACAAAACGTCACTTTGTCTCCTTATAAAACAAATAACTTTTATAAGATATAAAATGAAATTGTAATAAAAAAATATTAAAAATTCCAATATTTAACGGACGGAAAAAGTTCCTCGAATGGCCACATCCCTTGTTTTTATTATTATATTTACTTTTATGTTAATATAAATTACATGATATTAAATTGCAATAAATGACAATAATTCCTACCTGCCGGGATCGAATTTAAGGACTTCTGCGTGTAAGCAGAATTTTTAGACATGAACTATTTAAATTTAGCATAATGTGAAGTTCAAAATATATATTATTTTATATGCTCAGAAAGCCAATTTTCCGAATTTTTAAAATACTAAAAAATATACAGGATGTTCCATTTAAATTAAGAAATTTGGTCCCATTTCCGGTTAAACCGGAAGTCAAAATATAAAGTGTTTGCTATCGTGTAATAGCTAATTTTACGAGCTTTCAAAATATTAAAAAATATACAAGGTGTTCCTTAAAATTTTGCTATTTTAGTAATTTCCGGTTTAACCGGAAGCGTTTTGTTAACCAAAAATAGTGTCAAGTAATAGATATTTATGAGATTGGTACTTACAGTAGAACCCCGTTATAACGTACCATCACGGGCCGAAAAATTTGGTACGTTATAACCGGAAGTTCGTTATAAAAACACAATAAATACACAAAATATTAAAATGGTACCAAAAATTTAGTCCGTTATATCCAAAAAACGTTATAAAGGAGTACTTTATAACGGGGTTCTACTGTACTCGTATATTCATTTTCAAGTTTTAATTTCTATTACAAATGAAAGTAGAGATTTTTTAAGTTTTGACATTCAAAAAATTATTATTCCAGAACGGCTCGAGAGATTTTTATAAAAATTCATATTTCGATAGAGAATTACGTTGTCTGTAACATACATAAAAGAAAAAATATGGCAGCGGAAATTTTGAGAAAATCCATTTCAAAATATTGAACTACTTTACCCCCTTAAAGGTAGGCAATTTTGAAACAATTTTGAAAATCGACTTGTTTAAGATAAAACATAATTAATTTGGCTATACAATGCCGTTTTGAAATTTTTATAATAATAATTACCAGCCAAGTTATAAGAGAAAAACCACAAAATGGGACAATCGTTTTATTGACCGCCATTTTAAATTAAAAAAATTTTAATTTGTTTTTTCAGTTGGGGCTCACGTGTACTATCTTCTAGCCAAGTAAAAATAAATTTGGCCTAAATTTCCAAATATCCGTCTAAAATAACCACCTTATTTTTGGACACCCTGTATAGATTTCTTATTAAAAGCAGTAGGCACCTATCTTAGTTTATTTTAAGTTATTTTTAGTTTTTCTATAGTCCAATCACATTAGACATTGGACCTCTAACAAATTAGTAACAGGAGCGGACCACTTTTAAAAAATTTTTTTTAGGGAGTAAAAATAGGGAAAAAAGTCTACCATTTTTTTTGCATGCATACAAAGTTATTGAAGAAAAAGTGGGTGTTCTGAATTGCTTTTTTGCAAAATACTTGAAAAGGAAGCCAAATGTCGATAAAATGAATAGAACCAATGTTGTTGAGCATAAAATTACTAACAAAAAACATTTGACATGTTTCGAGTTTTGACAATCTATTAAGGTGGTACGACCGTTTTCTTAAAGTAGTCATTTTTCCAAATTATTAATTAACAAAATAATGTATTAACCTATTTGCAATGCAATTACAATTCTGAAAAAATTCACCTATTATCTGACATTGTTAGAGAAGATATCCTATGAGTTTTCTAGTTGTTCGAAGCTCATTTGCCTAAATTACGGTTTTTTATTCATTAAAAATATTGAATAAACAAATTAAGTATTGAAATTTTCAAAAATGGCCTAAAAACAAATTCCTGTTTTCTTAAAGATTGGAAAATTAACAAATGGGGCCAAAATAAAATTTATACGTAATTATAATCTCGGGGAAGTGGTAACAAGTATTTAATTAAAACATTAACTTTATTGTCATCAAACCTAAGAGAGGGGTTTATTGATAAAAAATTTCAATATTTAATAAAACAGTCTTCCTTTACAGAATTTTGACTTAAACATACAGTTTGTGCTTTTAAACATTTCAATTGGTATTGAAGCGTCTCTTTGATATTTAAGTTTTCTTTATTTCTTATTTCCGAATTTTTCAATTTCAATGGAGCCGTTTACGATTATTCTTATTTTGTTAACTTCAATAGTGCCTATACTGCTAATATTGAGATCTTATAAAGAGAGAAAACGATTTGTGGCTATGATAAACCAATTGCCTGGACCTCCGAGTTATCCAGTACTTGGAACAGCACTCGAACTGTTACTTGCTGAAAGAAAAGGTTAGTAAAAGTTTTAGCAAAGATTTAAAGCATAGGTATTTACAATAAATAAAAAGTTTGTTGGATTGGTGGGTTGCCAGACTTGCGCCAATACAAAAAACAATATTTAAAATAGATAATTTTCATGATTGTATTAATTGGTTAAATCATACTAAACTTTTTTAAAAATAGAAATATCATTTTTGGTAGTGAAAACTTTTTTTTTGAAAACTGCGTGTCGTTTTTTTCCTCATGTGACGATTCGGCGTACTCTCAGCCATTATCAAAACATTTCTCATACTTACAACCACCTTTCGCCGATCTACAATCAAAAAAAAAAATTTTTCTCAACTTACCGATATTTTCTAACCGATTTCATGTTGTTTTAATCAATCAAAACGATTTATTTAAATAACTAGAGCTACTCGTATCATGTGTAGAATTTGAAATTTTTATTTAGAGTATAAAATGTAAATTTATTGTTCTTTTTGTAGATTTATTTCAACTCCTAAGATTACGTAGCTTAAAATATTTTCCAATGTTTCGTACTTGGTATGGAAGCACTCCTGGCGTGCACCTCATGAAACCTGAACATTTCGAGGTACAGTGTCACCAACCAATATTGATAGACGGAATATAATGTCAACTAAAAGAATTTTATTGAACAATTTTTTTGCGGGAAATGATTCGTTCAATCAAGAATTCAGGTTAGGTACAACAGGCATAGTTAAAAGTCGCGTGTATCGACAACTATCATAAAACTAAATTTGTTGATACCTTTAAAAATGTAAGTTGTCTGTTTACTACACATAGTAGTTATTGCCCACTAAATAATTTCAGAAGCGGAAAGAACGGTATTTTAAATTGCAAGGGATGTTAATTTATTAGTTAATTGGAAATTTTTCAAATTCACTGTCCTAAAGTTAACCTATATTCAATTTTAGTGATGGTTACTTGTCAAATTTAGAAATTGAATACTTTTAACTCGTGTGTGTACTTCAAAATCTATAGCAGTGCTGGGTCACGCTCATTCAGTTAGCCACTTTCCTTGCTGTCACTGTAATAAATGTGTATTTAGATATCTTTATTAACTAATATTCAACTTTAAGTCACTTACATTTACAATAATAAGGAAATTTTTACATCGTCATTTTCCACGCGATATAATAATTTCCATTAAATATTAATGCAGTTAGGTACAGGTGCTGACTGAGTATACCTTTTCAGAGGCGCATATATTTCTAGAAGTCCGCAATGTAACATTTTGAATTACTAGTCTTTTGTTGACATTTTTGAAAATGCCCACCCTGTACAAATCTGGAAATGTTGGAATTTTTTAATTATTAATTTTGAGAGAAAGCTCGGATTTGCCATAACTTCAGGGGCCCGAAACGCTGTAGCGCTTAGCGACGCTTGTCAGTCCGCGCCTGGTTACGTAACTGTAGCTGACCATTTCGTTTAGGTAAAAATTCTAAAACGTATTATTTCGTAGACTATCATGAATCAACACATAACCAAAACTTTCATTTACGAATTTATTAGACCGTGGTTAGGAGAAGGACTACTTACAGGAGCAGGTAATAAACGAATAAAATTTGTATAAACGAAAGCTAACATTTTTTAATTTTTCAGGAAAGCACTGGCGTAAACACCGTAAATTAATAACGCCGGCATTTCATTTTCAAATTTTAGAAAATTTTGTGGAAGTATTTGTCGAGAAGAGCCAAATGCTTGCGAACCAGCTTAACCATAAAGCTAATGGAGAAGTGTTCGATCTCTATCCTTTCATAACACATTGTACTCTGGATATTATCTGCGGTAAGTTCCAACAATCTAATCTTTACAAACCGCAATATAAGCAAAACTTTGGTGCAAATAAAAGTCTACATACCTACCCCGTATTTAACTTAGATTATTACAAAAGCAAGCAGATCTAGATCCGGTGATGTGTGTGACTAACCACTCGATGAACCCTCTTCTACCGTTCCATCCACCTATTCTTGAAAACTGAACATCTTGTTTTTTATAAAATTAATTTTTATAAACTTTGTTTTTGTTTTCTTGATATATTTTTCAAGGATTGTAAAGAGAAGCCAATGTAAAGAAGACAATGTTCATAAACTTAAATTTCCAAAAGCTCACATTTTCTTTAATTTCAGAAACAGCCATGGGAGTTCCAATAAATGCAATGGGCGATTCAAACTCAGAATACGTAGAAGCTGTTTATGGGTAAAAATAAATAATATCCTCGACTTCATTGTTGTATAAATAATTTTTCTTTAAGTGCAAGCGAAATTATAATGAAGAGAAATTTTACTCCGTGGATGCATCCTAATTTCTTATTTTACATGTCGTCTTTAGGTCGACGTTTCAAACATTACCTATCAATTTTACACGGCGTTACGAATAAGGTACCTATACGATATTGTGTTTTCAAAATTGTCAGTTAGTTGATTTTCGATTAAGCTTAGTCGATTGAATTTGAAAAAGGTAGGTAGTTGGTAGTATTGATGTAAACCGTAATTAAAATACCTATATAAGTAATAAGTAAAACGTACGAGTACATATAGGATTATCAATATGGTTTAAATGGTTTTTCTTATTTTCATTTATTTATTATGTAGGTAATTCAAGAGAGGAAGGCTACAGTAAACGACAGCAAAGAGAGCGAAAAACAAGGTACAGAAGACGATTTATTACTGGGAAAAAGAAAACGTATGGCATTTTTGGATGTCTTAATAGCTGCATCACAAAACGGCAAACTGCTCACGGATGAGGAAATTAGAGAAGAAGTCCATACATTTATGTTTGGGGTACTTTATTCAAATTATTCTACGCATTTTAAATTTATTCATCTCCCATTGTTTTTATTCCATTAACATTTTATTTATACGGATTATTTATTTATACATTTTATTTATTTATTTATTTTGCATGGTTTTAATTGAGAAGTACCCTTACCCTTACTATTGAAGATATGCAAAATTGGAAAGGACATCAGTACGTGATATTTTTTAAAGCTGATTTTAGATCCCAAGCTAGAATTAAAATATTTTCTTTTGTTTTCGAGTTACAGGTCAAAATTGGAAATATCGCCATTTCGAAAATTTATTTATAAAGTAACTTATTTATAAACGCTTATTTATAATCATATTTACAAATATAAAACTTTCTTATGACCTTTATTTGATTAGAATGCACTGGTCATTTCAAATTTTTCTAATGTGCATATTTTAGAATTTATAGCATAAACTTGTGTTTTTTTTAATGTAAACCATAAATCGGTAAACTGCATATTTTTTAAAATATTGATTTAAAATATGTTATGGGTGTTTGCACCGCTTACAGATTAACTGACAGATAGTTTGTCTGTCAGTTAAGTTGTCAAAAACCTTTGCACCTTCAGCTACTGTAGCATAAATCAAATAACTGACGAATACATTTTCTACAAAATTACCTTCTATTTATGACCTTTTGCATCGATTTTAGTCTTATTTATATAAGATTATAACTGCAAGATAAACTTTCTGTCAGTTAATATGTAAGCGGTGCAAACGCCCATTAGTACGTATACAAAAGAGTTAAGTCAGTTTTATTGCAGGGCCACGATACTACAACAGCAGGAATATGTTGGACCCTATTTCTACTGGGAAATTATCCTGAAGTTCAGGTAGGTAAATACTTTTTTCCTTTTTACATGTTAAATTCTAGATGTTTAATTGCTTACGCTATGAGTTAAAAAGTAATGAAAAAAACAACGGATGTGGCCATACGAGGAACTTTTTCCTGTTGTTTTTTTTTGTGTACTTCTTTAAAAGTTTATAGTTTAAAACTTTCATTTAGAAGATATCAAATTAAATTTTAATAAAAAAAAAAATAAAACTGTAATATTTTACGGACAGGAAAAAGTATTTTGTATGGCCACATCCTTAGTTTTTATTATTAAATTTATTTTTATGTTAATATAAATTACATGATATTAAAAAAAATTTTTTTTTTAAATTAAAAAAAAAGTTTTTTTTTAAAACTGCTTCATCCGGAATTGAACCTGGGACTTGTATGTGACCAAAATTTTTAGGTATAAACATAAAGGAACCAATACAATAGAGAAACAATAGTATAGGGAGAAATGTAACACGAATAGTTGCAGGCGGGGAAAGACGGGTGCACGACGGGTGTAATGAGCAATAATGCTGCCACATCTCGTGAAAATGAAAAAGTTTGAACTTTAAAAAAAGGTTGTGATCTTAAATTAACTAATGACGACAAATAATCTCAATCGTAAAATAAACGTATTCATTACAAAAGCATTCAAATAAAAGATAACTTAAAACTTGTACAAAGTGTTCATTGTTGAATGAAAAGGAAAAGAGAATGTTAATAAACCTTCACATTTCGCAGAAAAGATTAATTTATATGAATACAAAAATAATTTTCTAGTTGATTAAAATTAAAACACTTCCACTTTTAAACTTTTGAAATTTTTTTAAATCAGTTTCAAAACCCACCGACGTAAAATTAAAATGCCTATCTATTACATATTAACGTTTTCCAAGAAAAAGGTATAATTTAGAAAAATTTTATTTCATTTTTCCACGTTTTGGGTTCCCTTGGTTCCAAAAATAGAAAAAAAAACATTTTTTCGGATCTTTATTGAGATAGCCGTTTGTCTGTCTGTTACACCTCTGGAGCAAAAACTACTGGGTGTCCAAAAATGAGGTAGTTGTTTTGGGCGCATTCCCATAAAAAATCCATTTTTATTCAAAACGGCGCGGCGGCCAACAGAACGAGTATTCTATTTTGTAGTTTATAACTAGGCCGGTAATTATTATTATAAAAATTTCAAAACGGTATTGTGCATCCAAAATATAGGGCTTTCCTTTAAACCCAGTCGATATTTTAAAATTGTTTCAGAATTGCCTATCTTTGAAGGACCAAAGTAGGTCAAAATTTTGAAATGGATTTTCTCAACATTTCCTCCGATATATTTTTTACTTTTTTGGATATGTTACAGACAACACAGTTCTCTATTGAAATCTAAATTTTTATCAAAATCGCCACAGCGAAACCAGAGTTTTTGTATGTCAAAATTTCAAAAATTTCAAATTTATTTTGTAACAAAAATGAAAACTTGAAAATTGATATACAGGGTGAATCAGAGCACCCGTATCAGGCGTTTTTCTCAAAAACGATTAGTCGTAGAGAGTTGAGTAAAAAATTTTGATTACAAAAGCCGTAATAAAGAATGAAATGGTGGTATTGTTATTCCGAGAAAAATCGGCATGCCGAAGATATTGTCTCAAAATGTGAAGAACTCCAGAATTTTAAATGGCAAGATAGGTCGAAAGTGGTATCAATGAAAAGATCTTTAAAAACCAAGCAAGTTTTGTAGAGAAAATTTTTTGAATACTGCCATTCCAAATTCTGAAGTCTTCAGATCTTATATCGTTCTTAGCTTTTTTTTCAAAATCGATTAGATGGTCCTAGAGAGTTGGGATAAAAAATTGTAACACAAAAGCCTTATTAATGAATGGAATGGTAATATTTTTTTTCCGCAGAGAGGTCGGAATGCCAAAAGTTTTTCTCAGAAGTTCACGAACTTCAAAATTTGGAATGGCAGTAATCTAACAATTTTCTCTACAAAACTTACTTGGTTTTTAAAGATATTTTCATTGATAGCACTTTCGACCTATCTTGCCATTTAAAATTCTGGAGTTCTTCACATTTTGAGACAATATCTTCGGCATGCCGATTTTTCGCGGAATAACAATACCACCATTTCATTCTTTATTACGGCTTTTGTAATCAAAATTTTTTACTCAACTCTCTACGACTAATCGTTTTTGAGAAAAACGCCTGATACGGGTGCTCTGATTCACCCTGTATGTATCAATTATTTTTACTGTTACTTGACACTCTTTTTGGTTAACAAAACGTTTCCGGTAAAATCGGAAACTACACAAAAATCAAATTGTTTAAGAACACCCTGTATATTTTAAAAGCTCGTACAATTATCACGTTACCAAACACTTTATATTTTTACTTCCGGTTTAATCAGAACTATCTTAATTTAAATGAAACAGAAGGTGTCCGTTACGTAAACTTGGGTCTCAATTTTTTTGCTCCCAGGGCAAAAACCCCTGCTTTCAGATGAAAAAAGAGGTACCAAAAATTTTTAAGCTCTATCTCAAAACAACCTGTGCCGAAATCCAATCAAAGTTTTAAATCCAAATAACATGGTAATTTTCATGGCAATAATATAAAAAATTTAAAAAAAAACATGTTTTATTTGTACCTTGTATTGAGGCTTTAGGCATGCGTAAAATCGATCGCGAGGCAATAGACAAAGATCCAAGAAAAAGTAGACTCGATTCTTGAGCAATTTCCGAAAAACTTAAATTTTAACGATTTTTTCTGGATGTGAAAAAAAATAACATCATTTTATAAATTTACCATTTGCATTTAAAACTTTTGATTAAGATTTCGGCACGGGTTAATTTTGAGATACAGCTTAAAAATTTTAGGTACTTCTTTTTTTTTATCTGAAAGCAGAGGTTTTTGCCCTGGGAACAAAAATAATGTTACACAAGTTTACGTAACAGACACCCTCCCACACACCCTGTATATTTTTCAATAATTAGAAAGCTCGTAAAATTAGCTTTCTCAAGATGTTAAATTTATTTCTGATTAATAAAAATACAAAATTACGAGATTTTACGGACAGGAAAAAGTTTTTCGTATGGCCGCATCGGTTGTTCTGTTACTATTTTAGGCTTACAAAGCGCTTCCGGTTAAACTGGAAATGAGAACAATATGCTTTTTAGGAACACCTTTTATACATATTTATTAATAGACTGAAAGTTTATAATTATCTGTTAAATAGTTTAAAATAGGTTAAAAGTATTTCAGTCGCTAAATTTGACAAGTAACTGTCACTAAAACTGAATATAGGTTAATATTAAGACATTAAATTTGAAAAGTACAACGTGCTATTATTTTGAAAGGTTTTATCCGAGGGGTTATACCAGCAGTCAATGTACAAAAATTGAGTTGTCAGCGGTAGTCATCTGCAGTCAGTGGCAGCCATAGCATATGCAGTCATAGGCCGTCAACTGCAGTCAATGTACAAATTCATAACAGTGGTTGACCCCTCGGTTTGATCATAACCTAAATTAGTTGTAGATGCACGCGACTTTTAACTGTACCTGTACCTAACCTGAATTCTTGATTATTATTGGACGAATCTTTTCCCGCAAAAGAAGATTTTAAATAAAATTATTTAAGTAGACATATTTTCCGTAACGCAAAATTAGTTGGTGGGGCTCTATCAATTCGCAAAAATCGGTTAATCAAACAAGGCACTCTAACTTAAAAATTATTATTTATTAAATTATTATATATTTCTGGGCCACCTTTACTTTTCGCATCAAACTCTGTTTTATTTCGCTAAAGCATTATGGGGCGCTTAAAACCAAACTGGTTTAGGAGATCAAAAAATCAATTACAGACGCCACCTACACTTGAGCCGGTCCTGAATAATCGTTTTCTTTATTAATATGCTAATTATTGATCATTTTATAATAATAATCGATTTAAAATAATAATTGATTCTGAATTCTAATAATCGGTAAATTTTGGTTTTATTGGATACTTGATACTGCAGTACAAAAATGAATTAAAAATAATATAATAAAGGCATTCTAATTTTGCTAAATAGTAGTAGTTGTTTTAATAATTCTTGTAGCAATAAAAAGAAATTTGATATACAAAGTGGAAGATAAGCAGCCGGCGAGTTTGCAAGGTCAATGTTTGTGTTGTGTGTGTCTGTGTATTGGTGACGTTATTGTCTCGCATTCTTTTAGCCGAGTAACTTACCATTTCTATATTCCCTACAATTCCATCATATGAACTAACGATGTACCGACATATAGAGGTCGACGCAAAACTCAGTGCAAATTTCGCGTTAACACTTGTTAACATGACAAATGTTCCTCTATTGTATTGGTTCCTTTATGGTATAAATGATATTTATGTAATCAGTTACGATTTTTGCGGAACGAACGCAGTGAGTTCCGCAAAAGCTCACAAGTTACACAAAATTGCATTTCTTAACGTATTACATACAAGATTTTTTCTAATTTTGAATAAAGTAATAGTAAAATAAAATATTATTGATAAAAATTGTGAAAACATAAATCAAGTCTCTTGACTGCTATCACTTCATGTCAGTTTGACGTTACACAAAATTGCATTTCCACTAATTGTAAAATCCATTTTTCGTCACCAGTTGCACAATATTTTACTTTGTGCAACTAGTTACACAAAGTAAGACGTTTCATAACGTCAATCAGTTCTAAAAAGTGTCACTTTATATGTCAAAATTATAAAAACAAACTGTTTCAAAAATTTCACTGTTTTGTAAAATTTGGCATAAATTGAAATTCAAAATATACATTATTTTATATGTTCAGAAAGATAATTTTACGAGCTTTCAAAATATTAAGAAATATACAGGGTGTTCCATTTAAATTAAGAAATTTTATTCCATTTCCGGTTAAACCGGAAATCAAAATATGAAGTGTTTGGTATCGTGTCAAAGTTAATTTTATGAGCCTTCAAAATATTTAAAAATATACAGGGTGTTCCAAAAAATTTTGATATTGTTCTAATTTCCGGTTTAACCGGAAGCGTTTTGTTAACCGAAAATAGTGTCAAATAATAGATATTCATGGGATTGATACAAATATCCAATTTCAAGTTTTCATTTTTATTACAAAAGAAATTACAGATTATTGAAGTTTTGCCACTCAAAAAATCATAACTCCGAATCCGCATCATACAAGTCTTTAAAAATTTACAGTTAGATAGAGAATCATGTTGTCTATAACATATCCAAATCGGTATAAATCGCTCGGACCAGTTTTTGAGAAAATCCATTTCTAAATTTTGCCCTACTTTGGCCCCTTAAAGGTAGGCAATTTTGAAACAATTTTAAAATCGACTTCTTTAAAACGAAAGTTCTATATTTTGGCTGTATAATGCCGTTTTAAAATGTTTATAATAATAATTACCGGCGAAGTTATAAGGGAGAAACCACAAAATGGGACAATCGTTCTATGGGCCGCCATTTTGAATTAAACAATTTGAAATTTTTTTTTTTCAATTAGGGCTCAGATATACTATCTTATAGCCGAGTAAAATTGAATTTGGCCCAAATTTGCAAATATGCGCCCAAAATAACCACCTTATTTTTGGACACCCTGTATAGATTTCTTATAAAAGCTTAGTTTGCCGATGAAATAATTTTAAAGTGACTAAAATCAAATTTCATCCAAATTGGTTCAGTAGTTTTTGCTCTACCGAGATACATACATACACACGCAGACATTTCGGTTCAAAAAATTGAAAAAAAATTTTTCGATTTTTGGAATCAGGGTGACTCAAAACGTCGAAAACTTCAATAAAAAAAAATTTTTATTTTTTTTCTCGATTATAACAACTTTTTCTTGGATTGGAAAAAGTTAAAAGCTGTAAACACTGTGCAAGATCTTAAAAAAAATTCATAAACTCAAAACTGCTAAAATGTTCGTTTTATACTTTATTTACTTTGAGTATTTATTTATTTAATTAAATTTAACGAGACATAAAAACTTTACTTTTTCCATGTAGGAAAAGCTTGCTGAAGAACTTGAATACATCTTTCAAGGAGAAGATAGACCCATCACTATGGCAGATTTAGGTGAAATGAAGTACATGGAGAGAGTAATCAAAGAAGCTTTAAGGCTTTATCCCAGCGTACCTTTCATATCTAGGTCGCTTATCAGCGATGTTGAACTTGGTAAGTAGATAACTAAATACCAGGTATACTTGATAAATATATTTTTTTATAATACCCCGTGGATTTTTCAATGCAACTTTTTAATTAATATATATACAATTTACACTAAATGCGTATTCATTATTCAACTTCCTTGTTATGTCGATGCAATAATTTGCATCTGGAGACCAGAATGCATCAGGAAATAATAGGTCTGTTTGGTATCTTTGCACTAGTTGTTGAGAACCGTCAGTGAAGCAATGAACAAAAGCTTAATTCTGTATTTTCGAGTAACTAGTGCAAGGATACCAAACAGACCTAACGTAAACTGTAATAAAATGTTAAATCAATTAAAGATTAGGGTTAATTGAAAGAAAACTGTATGCAAAAGAGTTTACGATCTACAAAGCTGATCCCAAACAAAAAAGGTGACTAAAACGTATAGGTTTAGCCACACGAGTTGCTCTTAAATGAAGGTGGAAGAGCCACACTTATTGAGAAGAGAAGAGAACAATATATTATATTGTAGCCCAAGAATTGGCGAAATATATTAAGGAGGGCCTAGATCAAAAGGGGTATAAGATAAAGTAGTTAAAATTGGTGAAATATCTTACAAAAAACCTAAAATATCCGTAAACCTACTTTTATTCTGAAGAATGACATTGGTCATCATGCTGAAGAAAAAATAAATCATAAATTAAATATAAAATTTAAATATTTCATTTTAGATGGATATGTTTTACCTGCTGGCTGTTCAGTTATTTTGCACATATATGATGCACATCGTGATCCCAAAAACTTTCCCGATCCAGAACATTTCGATCCTGATCGCTTTTTACCCGAAAACGGAAAACTTCGACATCCATACTCGTACATTCCATTTAGTGCTGGTCCTAGGAATTGCATTGGTATGTGTTTTCATAAAAAGCATATTTTTCATAAATAAATTATCTAAATTGTGATCCAATTTATAACGAACTTTGTGATTTTATTTTTACAGGTCAAAAATTTTCCGTTTTAGAAGAAAAGAGCATAATCGCTTCAATTATAAGAAAATACAAAATCCGCTCTCTCGAAACGCAAAGTCAAATAAAAATTATGGGTGAACTAATCCTTCGACCTCAAGAGGGTGTAAAAGTAACTTTAGAACCAAGATCCTAACCTGGATTTAAAAATTTGTTATTATTCTAACCTATTTTCTATGTTTACCATTTAATTTTAAGTTATTATAATAATATTAGTTTTAATCCTAACTAAATCCGCCACTGGGCTCTGAAGCCACACCTCGCGCAGGTGTGGTCACGTGGTGTGCTCAGGTTACGTTGGGACTACTCTAGTACTGCTGAATTTATGCAAGAAATAGTTTACAATAAAATGTAAATTAATAATTTTATTAACTTTTTTCTCGTTCTTTTATTATAATGACAACTATTTATGATTATAGAACAATATGAATTAATTTAGACTCATTGCAATCATGAAAAAGTGTTTTAAATATTATTTATTATATAAAGAAATTAGTGGTGTTAAGTGTTAATTGACAATTTTATGTTTTAAATAAACAATAGTTATCAAATTCTTTTAATTTTCCAATATTATGTACCTAGCGCCACCTAGCGAGTAGTAGTTTTAACTGCATTTAATATTGTTGTAAAATTCGGTTTCTCGTACTTACCGACACCTGACTTAAAATTCAATAAATAATTAATTTAGTTATGAATGTTCGAAATAAATATGTAATAATAATTAATAATAAATGTGTTACCAAAATCAATAATTAAACTCACTAAATAAGTCACTTTCATCTTTATTTACTTATTATACATATTAAGGTTCACATGTAGGTAAAGTAAGAAAAACCAAAGACTATAGGGGAAGATGGGGCAGAGAGGACCGGTGAGGCGAAGGGGACCTCCCCGATTAGTTTAAAACCAGGTGCTTCATCTATAAGTTAACAGTCAAAATGCATAATTTTCACATTTTGTAGTATACCTAGCAATTCAAATAGTTGTATTGTAAACAATTTTAGTCTGTACAAGATAAATTCAAAATTTACGGGAAGTGATCTAATTTTTCTATTACGTTAGTTTGTTGTTATCTTTAATATGAAACGTCGTTAATGATAGCTCATCGTCATAAGTTATTGTTAAGATACTAGTTTAACATATTCAAGTGAAAAGTTTGACCTAACCTATAATCTTTAGCTTATGAACCTCCAAACAAAGAAAAGCGCGCCAATGGGGTACAGAGGTCCGCTTGATTCAATATGTGTTTTATATGGTATATCAGCATCTGTAGTTGTGTGTCTTCGTTTATTTTATTTACGAGAGAAAAAATGAATTCACTGTATAAAAGCGTGTCCAGTAGGGTCTTTTGGATATTTTAATGGTACTGGATAGATGGACAATGCCTATTTTATAAAATATTTAGATCATTTTATTCAACACACTAAAATGAATACTTTTTTGTAATTTCTCTTTTTAAAAACTTATATTAAGTTGTTATTATTTTGTCAAAACTATAACATGATGAAATAAACTGATAAAAACAATATCACAATCATTTATTCAATTGGAAAATAATGGTCCTCTTTACCTCACTTGCCGGTCCTCTTCGCCCCCATGTACGGGGCGAAGAGGACCACAGGTAATCGCTCTTTTATCTTTAATTACAGCGATTTGCAGTAGCAGTTAAGAAACAATATTTTACTTATGTTTCAGGTACATAATATGTACCTAGGTGATTTAAGTATTAGTTTCCCATTAATTGAATAAGAAAAAGAGAAATTGATAAAAAAAGGCTTATGTTACTATGTCCTCTGTGCCCCATGTTCCCCTACATATACATAAGGTACTCTAGCAGTTACTGTATGGTCTTTTGAAAAACGGAACTATATGTACATATACAGGGTGGTGACTGAACCTCTCGGTCACATAATATGAAAAATCATACTTTGGTTATTTCTTGCTTCCAATTAATTTTACACAAAAATATTCAAAATCTTAGGGCTATTTGACATGAACTGAGTATCTTACTAACTGTTAGTAACTGAATCAACTCAAAGAGCAAAAGCACGGAAATCTAAGCTTTAACGTCGTCCACGGTCATGCGTCAAAATTTCTAATTACGAGCTTAGATTCCCGTGCTTTTGCTCCTTTAGTTGATTCAGTTACTAACAGTTAGTAAGATACTTAGTTCATGTCAAATAGCCCTTACGAAAGTAAAATTTTACATATTAAATCTATATGACCAAGATCTCTTGGTGTCTTTGAGTCTTGGTGTATAACGTACCTACCCTGTATGTTAACAGTAGATAAGTTCTAATTTTAAAAGCATCTTTATAAATCCAAAGTTTGTGTACCTGCTGTGTGGCTAAAATTCAAAATTCTACAATAATCATCCAATAAAAGTTTGAGAAAATTTTCAAAATTTGCTTGAAAATAAAAAAATCAACTCAAAAAGTATGTTTAAAAATTAAATCAGCAATGTTTTATTTGACAGATACTGTAGATGTAATTGATTGTCGCATTGCGTGGAATAGAATTATTTATTTATTTAATTTCAACTTGTAACCTTATCCTGCAGCTCTTTTTTGTTTGGGAGCACGAGTCGTGGGTCAGGATGTTTTCTTGGTGCCAATTTTTTTTTTAATTCGAACCTCAAATGTTCAAAGCAATAAAAAAAAATTTGAGGTTTTTTCCTCGCTTCGTCTACTATTAGATACAGCCCAGAATTTTTAAAGTGTGTTCAGACTACGTGATTTCTCATACGAGAAATCATTTCTCAAAATGCGACGGAAACGACATTTTGAAAAGCTGTGGAAGACTCATTTATTGCGTCGACTTTACATTATCATTGGTTGTCATGGTCTTTCCTTATAAGTGGGAGTATAGCAACCATTTCTATTGGAGCAATTTACCGGAAATCGCTAAATTTAGACAACCTTTGCATTCACATACGATTACCTGGTATGCTCTTTCCTGGTAGAGTAACGGCTATTTATTCAATGGTTATTTACCATATTTCATGTTCGGTTTTGGTAAATAACCAATTACCAGTTATAAATAACCAACAGTTTTATTCTGAAAATTCCCTATTATTTTACTATGACCAGAAGCGTAACTACCGTGGTGCGGTGGGTGCAAAGCACACAGGTCCCTGTCCAAGAGGGGCCCCGACCGTTGTCACTTTCTCCCAAATTTATTTATTTTTTTAAATTAATTTTGACTGCCGTTTTACCCAATGAGTTAAACTGACTAAAGCTCAAAATCTTAGGAGCACCAGAAATATAAAACGTTAAAACGCGTTACCCTTGTGAAGTCAAACATTTTCGCCTGTGGCTCTTCAGAGGGTTTGTTCCCCTGAAGCCTTTCTCCACACGGATACCTTAAAAGGCACTTATTAACTATTAGCCCAAGGTACCCATTAAGGCTAAAAACATCCAATGCCACTAGAGCCTCATTAAGTCATTAGAGGCACTGTTTTTAAAGATCGCAGAGAATCAGAATGTATCAGAACTCAGAACACCATTTATTTCTAATGGGCAGCTTCGTGACCTTAATATTAAAATTTACTGCTTTCCAAAAAATATGAATAAAAACAACGGATGTGGCTATACGAAGAACTTTTTCCTGTACGTCATATGGTCATATTATAATTTTATAATTTTTTTTTATTAAAATTTAATTTGATATCTTATAAATGAATACATTAAAGAAAGTTTTAAATTATAAACTTTTAAAGAAATGCACAAAAAAGATACAACAGGAAAAAGTTCTTCGTATGGCCACATCCGTTCTTTTATTAATTAAAATGTAATTTAATATCTCTAGAAAGCTAATTTTACGACCTTTAAAAACATTGAAAAAAATACAGGGTGTTTCATTATTATTATTATCTTCATCATTAAATTAAGAAATTTGATCCCATTTCCGGTTAAACCGGAAGTAAAATTATAAAGTGTGTCGTATCGTGTAATAGCTAATTTTACGAACTTTCAAAATATTAAAAAATATACAAGGTGTTCTTAAAAATTTTACTATTTTAGTAATTTGTGGTTTAACCGGAAGCGTTTTGTTAACCAAAAATAATGTCAAATAATAGATATTTATAAGATTGCTACTTATATTCATTTTCAAGTTTTAATTTCTATTACAAAAGAAATTAGAGATTTTTGAAGTTTTGACATTAAAAAAATTATTACTCCAAAACGGCTCGAGCGATTTTAATAAATATTTATATTTCGATAGAGAATTGCGTTGTCTGTAACATATCAAAAAAAGAAAAAATATGGCAGAGGAAATTTTGAGAAAATCTATTTCAAAATTTTGTAATACTTTGACCTCTTAAAGGTAAGCAATTTTGAAAAACAACTCCTTTAGGACGAAAGCCCTATATTTTGGCTATATGTTGCCGTTTTGAAATTTTTACAATAATAATTACCGGCCAAGTTATAAGGGAAAAACCACAAAATGGGACAATCGTTCTATTGACCGCCATTTTGGATAAAAAAAATTTTAAATTTTGGATTTCAATTGGGGTTTACATGTACTATCTTACAGCCAAGTAGAAATAAATTTGTACCAAGCTTGCAAATATGCGTCTAAAATAACCATCTTAGTTTTGGACACCCTGTATAGATTTCTTATTAAAGTTATTTTTGCCCATGAAACAATTTTAATGTGGCTAAAATAAAATTACATCAAAATCGCTTCAGTAGTTTTTGCAAAACTAGTGAGCTTTCTGTAGATACCATGACAGCGAGTAGGTGCGTCGAAAAGTGGTCTATAGTAGAGGTGGGAATTGTAGTTCATTTTGCTGAATAGTTCATACTGAACTAGTTGACAGAAATGAACTAGTTCAAAATGAACTATAGTTCATCAATAAACGAATGAACTACACTAGCCCGCAATATTAATGCACCAACCTACATTAAATAAAAAAGATTTCTCAGAGTACCTTTCTTATCCAGTTGAGTATGTAGTATCAAAGTTAAGAATTTAAACTAAATGCTGAACAAGTTTTAAAGGCTTTGAGTGGTAAAGTAACAAGTTATAATAGCAATAAACAGTAGTCTAAGAAACGACGGAAGAATTGGCCAATGAGAATCGCAAAAAAAATATCGGATGATCAAATTTAATTGTTTTTAAATAAGAGCCGTTAATAAAATTCAGAAGTTTCCAACACACAGTTCCATGAATTAAAATTGAAAATTGCAAATAACGTTGAAAAGTAGCAGATTTGTTCAAAATTATCGTAAAATCAACGTTATTTGCACTTTTCAATTTGAATTCCTGGAACTATGTGTTGGTAACTTCGGATTTTTATTAACTGGCTTTATTTAAAACGAATTAAATTTGATCATCATACATTTTTTTAGCGATTCTCAATGGTCAATTCTTCCGTCGTTTCTTTGACTATTGTTTATTGCTATTTATTACTTGTTACTTTACCACTTAAAGCCTTTAAAACTTGTTCAGCATTTAGTTTAAATTCTTAACTTTGATACTACATACTCAACTGGATAAAAAAAGGATTCTGAGTAATCTTTTTTCTTTAATGTAGGTTGGTGCGTTAATATTGCGGGCCAGTGTATATCCGATATAGTTATGTTATAAGATATAGTAGACATCATCTTTTGTAGTAGGTTGGAACATCCATATAGCAAATAGCCGGACCGGCGTTGATTAGAGAAGAAAATAAATATAGTCATTGTCAAGTTCAAAGGACCTAGTATGTAGTTATTCTAGATCTTGTTACCTCTAGACACAAATTTTACAAAAATACCGCAATATGCTTCTTCAGGCGGTGAACTACAATTTGAAGTTAGTAAAAATTTAAACATCACAAACATGACCATTCATACAAAGATAAAATTAGCTGCAAGGGACAGAAATATACTTAAAAACTAGATTTAAAAGGATTTAAAGGGTGAAAGTAAATAAAGTAATGGAACAAAGTGTAAAAATGGAAAGTATAGAATTTTTAAATTTTTTTGTCACCCCTATACCCACCTGATTACCTACTACCTTAGTTGATTTAGAAGAGGTATTAAAAATTATTTCAAAAGATTTTTTTTAATTACTAGAGAAATAAGCGGCTCTGGACATTCAACGTTTGTTTGATTCCTTCAAGTGCTAATACCACCCCGCTGTGTTTATGAGCATCGTAATGAGGGTCAGAGGGTGTACGAATTACAATACCCTAAACTAACAGGTAACACCTTCAAATAATTTAACTTAATTTAATAAGCGAAGCGAATAGTAACCTAAGTTCAAAACGTGATAAAGTGACACAGTTCGTGTTATTCGTGATTGGTTTTTATGAAACACAACGACAAAGCGCAAAGAATGAGCTATATTGTATTTTGTATACGCTGTAGGAGCTATTCGTTCAAAAATATCAATTTCAAATCATGCAAATAAGTTCGTTTTTATAAGAAATCCCGAAAACGAGAGAAGCGAAGAATAACAAAGTATTAGTTCAAAATTTACTAGTTCGTTTTCATAGAAAAACGAACTAAGCGAAGCGAATAAGTTGAAAACGAACTAGTTCGTTTAGAGAAAGTGACATAGTTTGTCTAGTTCAGTACAAGCAAGTACAAGAAGTGTATAGTTCATTTGAACTATTCGGTCACGAACTACCTATCTCTAGTACCACTTTTCTACTTTAAAAGAAAACTTTAGATTGTAATATCGTCACGATCTTTAACGATCTCCAACCCTTATATTTTTGAAAAGAGAAAAAAACTATCTTTTCAATAACATAAAATTGAGGTTAGGTTTGTGTTAAAGAAATATAAGTTTGTTTTAATCATAATCTCCATTAACCCTAGAATACTACCGTGAAAAAATTGTGCGTTTATCACACCGTGGGGTCGCCGGCGACCCGAGTTTAAATAATGATTTTTAGGCCAATATAAAATCGATAATGCAATTATTAATTTTTTTTATACATTTCGTGAACTTTACTAATACAACAAAAAAAAATTGCAGACAAAAATTGGAAATAAAGGCCCTTAGAAAATAAAATAAAATATAGAGAAATTAACCTAAAAAAAAATATTTTTCGGTACTCAGTAAAAGTTTTAAAAAAATATAGTAAATTTATAAAAATTTGTTGTAATCATATTGTAAACTCTATAAATGTAAACAAAATTGCATATTTCGAAGTAAAAATATATACAAGGTGTTAGAGAAGAACAAAGAAAAATTCCACGGTGCAACTCTATGACACTAATATCAAATTATATAAATAAATATTTAATGCAACCAAACTACAGGTGTGTAAACTGATACTAAATACTCTAGAGTGAAGGTAGATAGACATGCCAATGCCTTTTTGGCATTGGTGCATGTTTAAGCAGAATTTTAAATAGAGCCGGGTCGCCGGCGACCCCACGGTAGTATTCTAGGGTTAATAAGCATTTAAATAAAATGTATTTCTTTAGTTTTTTTCAAATAACTAGGAAAGTTGGCAACAATGTTAATTTTTCTTAACGGAATTCGAATAATCGTGCAAACTAAGGGCTCGTTTATGCTGGCCGTTAACTTAAGATTTAAGCTTTAACCTTGAGTTGACTATAGGGAAACCAATGCTACGGTTCAAGGTTAAAGCTTAAATCTTAAGTTAACGGCCAGCATAAATGAACCCTAATTCTGCAAACTGCTAATTTTACCGACTCTGTGTATCTCTTCTAATAACAAAGTTACCCATGCAAAGTGGTGCGATTATTATACCTACTTTAGATACAATTTTATAAATATTTATTGTACTATTACAATTATTGAATATTATTGTTTTTATGTAAATATTATTTTACTGTGGAAAATATTATTTTTTTATAAAAAAAATAGGCAACTCTTTTTTGTATGTTTTGAAGTTAAATGGGTTGCCTAACTTAAAGGTAAGTACTCAAATTAAATTTGGTTAAATCAAAGGTTAAATCAAAAAGGCCCTTTTTACGGTTTTAACTTTAAACTTTAAACTTGGATTAAGGACGGAAGATACTCGCAGAAATTGTAGAACTTAATCAATTTTTTCTGGCTTATAAAAATTTATTTTCATAAATTGATGATGTGAGGAATGTTAACTAGGGCTGTACTTAATATTTGTAAAATATAAAAGTCATAATCATTATAGTTTAAGAGATAGATTTTTAGACATTTACGGCCTTAATATTAGTTCAATTAAATCCGCGTTTAAATCATGTTATAGAGAATCTCTCATTCTAGGGTATGACATATTTTATAATTTTATTTATTATTATGGAACTTGTATAATGCAATTTTATTGGAATTTTATATGTCTCTATATACAAAAGTAGTCATTGTATCTTACCTAATTGTCCAATTTGTTTCAAATTTTGTTAATACATGGACGTCATCATTATGTCAGGATATAATTTTAAAATTTTGTATTTAGTGGCTAATTAAGGCTGTATTTATCCAAAATAGTTTAATAAAATATTGGGGTACTAAATAAAGTAGTGCGGCAGAGGTCAGTAAAGGATAGAAGAGTACACAAATTTCGGCACTTTACCTGCAAAATAAGGGACATAATCCTTTTGTCAGTGCTCATTTTCTAAACTTAAACGCCTACAATAAAAGCGTATTTTACTTTCAATTTCTTATTAAATGTAAATACTTGAAAAGGTACTAAGTAGATTTGGTAGATGATCAATTATAGAGCGCGGATTTCTAGCTTATATTAAAAACTTATATTTAAAAAAAAACACCAATATTTTCATCACATTAAAGGCCAATTAAATATATTAGATAGAACTTATTGTGACTTAATTTTATATACAGATTTAGATATACAAGTGATTAGAATTTTAAAAGACGTGGATTTTTGGAATAACGTTATGTTGCCAAAATTAAATAAATTTTTTCTTAATTGCATGCTACCGGAGCTGGCTGATCCGCTAATTCCTCGAGGTTTAAAAGCTAGGGATTCAGAGCTAATAAAAAATGCTCAAAAGAAGAAGAAACAAAAAATTTTATAATTTCATTCAGTTAGATCTCCCTACTCTGGTAAACTCGCGAATCTGCAAAATTGCGAATTTACAGGAGACAAAAAACGAAAAACAAAAATTTATCGGTGTCTGTAAAATTCATTTTATTTCATTTCTATCTATGATATTTTTGAGAGATTTAGCGTATTCGTGAGTTTATTGTAGTCAAAAACCAAGATTTATGCAGTTTTTAGAGTTTAAAATAGCTGTATCTACAAGTAACGGAATAAGATACAAATTTGAAACTTCAGTATTATGTGCATTGGTCCTCTACCATTCAAATCCACTATCAAACTCAATTTCGCCAAATTTGCAGATCTGCGAGTTTGTCAGAGTGAGGACGATATGGTTCATTCTTTTACAAACCGCACGGATTCCAGGAAAAAAATTGACTTCTTCAAGTGTGATAAAAAAAAATTTTTCTGTATCTTTCAACAAATTTAATTTCAGGATTTCAGGATTTTGCTGAAAAAATTTATTTTCGAAAATATTCACATATGAATTTTCGATAATTTGCTGGATTTTTTCCATTCTTATCATACTTGAAATTTATTATCTCCAGTTGTACTGATCGGATCAATGCGCCCAGCGCTCCAAAATATTTAATAACTTCGATCTAATAGAGACTCCACTTTTTTATAAAATTATTTTTATAGATTAGAGAATAAGGAACAACATGATATTTTTTCCAATTAATTTAAGTTGGGGGCGATATTGTTAAAACTATTTAAACAATTAAATTGTTATTATTTTTCATTTGTTAACAAAAAAATTTTGTTTAATACACTTCTAAATTTAACATAATGAAGTGTAAAATAAAAAAAAACGACATTGATCCGATCAGTACAACTGGAGATAATAAATTTCAAATATGATAAGATTGGAAAAAATCCAGCAAATTATTGAAAATTCATATGTGAATACTTTCGAAAATAAATTTTTTCAGCAAAATCCTGAAATAACGGATCAAGTAATTTTATGAATATAGGCTATAAAAAATTTTGGGCGATTCTAAAATGTCAAGTTTAAATTGGTGTGCGGTTTGTAAAAGAATGACCCATTCTTGTTTCTTGTTGTACTTTATTTTTATTTTATTCTAAATTTTAGGTGTGTATGTAAATCATAATAAAATTATCTATATCCAGCAATTTATTTATTATAATTCATTAATTTCATTAATCAAATTTATCCATTTCACTATTAAAGTGAAATTAAATTAATGTTACTTATTGATCCCTATTTTTATAATTTTTTTTTATAAATTGTTCAGGTACTAGGATCTTTAATAAAAAAAACTTTCTATGTAGTTGTCATATTTTTTCTTTTTAATTTACGTTTCGATCCCGTATCCGGGATCATCATCAGAATTGATTTGAGTCAGATACATTTTTTTATGTTTCTTTTGACTTTCACAATTTACATATTAATAAAATTTTTTTTTACACATTAAAATTAGACAAATTTACATATTAAAAAAATTACACATTAAAATCAATCAAACATTCACATTCAATGTGTAATTTTTTTAATATGTAAATTTGTCTAATTTTAATGTGTAAAGAAAAATTTTATTTAATGTGTAAATTGTGAAAGTCAAAACAAACATAAAAAAAATGTATCTGACTCAAATCAATTTTTACTTTACAAAAAGTAAAGTGAATGTTTGATTGATTTTAATGTGTAATTTTTTTAATATGTAAATTTGTCTAATTTTAATGTGTAAAGAAAATTTTTTTTAATATGTAAATTGTGAAAGTCAAAACAAACAAAAAAAAATGTATCTGACTCAGATCAATTCTGATGACGATCCCGGATACGGGATCGAAACAATTAAAAAGAAAAAATATGACAACTACATAGAAAGTTTTTTTTATTAAAGATCCTAGTACCTGAAAAATTTATAAAAAAAAATATTAAAGTGAAATAAATATATCTGATTATTTCAATTTTCCATTTATAATAAAATTCCCACCCAAAAGCTAAAATCAAAAATGATTACGAGTACATTCTGTTTATTTTTACATCATTTTAATTCATTTTCAGAACTAAAATTAGTTGAGAAATTCAGAAATGTAAACATTGGCATAAAATTATAATAAAATTAATACCATGATTGATAATAAAACAGTTTTAATTTATGTTTGATAATGGCATAAACACGGGTAGTTACTTTCACTTTTCTTTAGACAATAATTATACAATGCAAAATCTATTGAGCCCCCTTTGTAGTACACAAAAGATGTACGAGTACTACCTGCTTGTTAATTTTGTTTTCTTTATCTTGTTTCTTTCTATTGTTATGGGTACAGTTATGTATTTCTTTATTATTTTATGCTACATAACCTCCTACGATATTGACGAAGCACAAAAAAGCAAGTAAGTTGTGTTGCCTATTTTAAATTTTTAAGTTGTTACGATTTCAGGTAGAGTATCTTCCGTCCTTAAAATAAGGATAGAAATGTATTTATTTGGAAGTTTACAAGAAATATTCCATTTTTAAAAATACTTGCTACATAATCTTGGAAAATACGTTGTTTATTTATTATTCATCCGGTTTGTTAAATTACTTGAATAATTTGTAAGCTTTTGTTTACTCATTTACAAAAATATTATAAATCTTTCCCGATTGTTTAAATTGTGCCCTAAATCATTGGGCGCATGTCGGATGACGCCATACGTTCGAAGTTACGTAAACGAAGAGCTCGTGACTTTCTTTGGCTGATTGTCGTCGCCATTTTATATTATCTTTTGTGAGTGGATTAAATGAATACACGAATGGCGGCAGTGTGAGTGCCGTGAGAGGGCTGTACGGTTGATGTTTAGTGTCAGGTGTATTAAGTTAATGTACAATTAGTTGAACTTTCATCGTTTAGAAATGAAATATTTAGTGTGTTGTGTTACCTTGAATTTGCTATTTTTTGCAAATAGTGTATTATCATCATCAGGTAATTTTTTTTAAATTTCTATAAGCTTCTGGTTATCAACGGGTGTCAGTTATCGGCATTTTTCTAGTATTAAATCGTTATACATTTACCCAGCACATATTGAGATAGCTAACTGGGCTCGGATTTCTTAGAATCAATACACCGAAACTAGTAATTTATTCCAAATTATATGTTAACCAACAAAACACATTGTAAATTTTATTTGCTATAATCGAGTTAGATGTCAATTATCAATTTATTTATGCAAGAAAACTTGCAACCGGCCCTTCTAATTGCTTCTGGAGAAAATTAATATCTAAATTATAGGCCTAAGGTATGAGGTCCCTCATGCAAAACTCTTATTAATATTTAAAGGTTTTAGCAAGGTACTTGAAATTAAAATATATTGAAGAATGACGTCAGTGCAAGAACTAATTTTAAATCTAGTTGTAGTTTTTTTCAAAATGAAAAATTGTTTTCCCAAAGCCAGCTCGTTTAATTAAGAAAAAATTGCTACAGATCATTACCATTTTTGCATAAGCGTAAAGAGAAAATTTTTAATTAAATTTAATAATTTTTTAAGGGATGCAAAATCGTTTGCTCTAAATTGGGAGTGGATTAGTTGCAATGAAATAAAAGTCCACCCTTGTGGTGTGGTGGTCGATTCTTATTTATATTAAAGATTTTTACCAATATCAAGAAAACTTGAATAGTATTTTTTAATTTTACGTTTAGGGTGTATTCGGGAAATTCCATTCTGATGAGCTGGATACCAATTTCCAGAAGGAGCCATGTTTCATCATAACCTTTTTAAATTCTTTTTTATTTCCTTTAAAAACTAAACTTTTCGATGAAATACAGCAGTAGCAAGTGCCCTATTTCTAAATTTAATATTTTTGGAAAAGGCACTAAATAAAACTCATTATTAAACGATCCATTTTATGACATATAGTTATTTATTATCTTAATTTAGTCATTCTGGTTTAATTTAAATGGTTTACTGTATTGGATAGGCTCGATAAGGAATGAAGAAGTTATGTATTACTCATTGTTTTTACATTAATGAAGGTCGGCTATTTGAAAGTAAAAAGCTAGTAAAAAGTCACTAAAATGTTCATTCCATAGCTTTATAGCCAAGTGATCAGGTCGTGATAAGGGTATATTACCTTACAAAAAGTCATGTAGTTTTAGATTTTGGATATGTTGTATGTACCTAGGCCCTTATTAAAAATTAAAGTTTTGGAATTCGGCGCGCACAAGTGCGACCACTTTTGTGTCATTACTTTTGCTTTTTGCTCGATAACTCTTCCCTAGTGTATCCTACAAAAAATATTAATGTTACCTTTTTTGTAGAGAACAAAATTTGTTACAATTTAACTCAATAACATGTTTTTCTAAACCACATATTTACCGAAATACCGAGCTTGAAAGAACAAAAGTTTTCAAAAGTTAGGGAAAACTACCACAAAACAGCGTCCATCATCTTTACTGTTTATTGGTTCAATATAAAGACAAAAAGAGTAACACTTTGTAACCATATGATAGATATGTGCATGAAAAATTACAAATAAGACCATAATGGCCGACCGTGTATGTACAGGGTGACTCAGAAGAAACGCACCAAACGCCAATGTAATTTTTTTTTTAATTTTACGTGTAAAATACACCATAATAAGACAAAAAAACAAAAGTTGTACTTCGATTTTTATTGGTTTTCAAGTAAAAGCGTCTTAAAGTTTGAAGATAGTAATACAATTTCAATTAATTAAATAAAAACACACTTTTTTAACTTTGAAACTCTGATGTATTTTGGTAAATATGAGGTTTAGAAAAACATGTTATTGAGGTAAATTGTAGCAAATTTTGTGCTGTAAAAAAAAGATAACATTAATATTTTTTGTAGGACGCACTAGTAAAGAGTTATCGAGCAAAAAGCGCAAGAAGTGACACAAAAGTGATGTAAAGAAGCGCGCACAGGCGCGCCAAATTCCAAAACTTGGATATTTAATAAGGGCCTAAGTACATACAACATATCAAAAATCCAAAACTACATGACCTTTTGTAAGGTAATATGTACCTTGGCCATTGGGCTGGGCTGGCTACTAATTCGAAATAATAATAGTTTTTTGTTACAATCACAAAGTAATCCTTGAGTAATTTAAATTTTTGGCGTTTACCCAAAACTAAATTTCAGTTAAATGGTTGGCTGGGTGATTAAAATTACTTGTACACCTCAGAATATAAAATTTACCTATTTATAATAATCAGTTCTTAATAAACGTTTATCACTTAATCGATTTAAGTGTTTGTGAATTTTCGTCATTTAAAATGCTTTAAATTGGAATTTTTGGTGTAAAATAGTAAATCTGACAGCAATTCATCAAGTGGTAATGATAATAAACATTATGTAAAGGCTTTCATCAAAATATCCTTAATGTTTAGAAAACGTGGCCAACTAATGCCTTTATATTAATAGTAGCGTTCACAGGTGATTTAGCCCCTTCCTAGAGAATTTCCGACCAAAAATAATTTAAGAACAAATGTATAAAGATAAAGTACGGTAACAAATGTACTTCCTTATTATTAGACAACCTTCGTGGCTCACTTATTAACTGTTTTTCAATTACACCAATTCAATTACACCAAAGAATAAGTCATCGAATATAAAAGTCTTGTTCGTTTTTTGTTAATCCAACGTCGAGAAAGCACTCCGTTAACAAAAGTGATTGTTCAGTTTGAACCTCGGTTTGAACTATTTTAGCTTTTCTCTGAAGTCCATTAATTTAAAACTAAAATTTAAAGGAATATTTAGTCAGTTTTAATAATAAATATGTAGATATTGAATTTTGAAGGAACCTCGTTAAGGACTGCACCTGCTTTTTCTCACGTGAATGATTGATTCTACCAGTACCGAAAATTTGTATAATCCTTCAACCCATTGGTATTTGAATGTTGGAAGTTCAAAGGTATGAACCAGTTGTTGAGATTGACAATTGCTTACAGAACCAGTTGTTACAATTTAACAGTTACATGTATGTACTTGATTTTATTTTAAGGAATAATCCAAGCATATTTCTTGTGGAAAACAGTAAAAAAAATACAGAACAGAATATGGAGAAGCACAAACCTCTAAAAAATGGATTAAAATATACTAGTCTCTGTTCAGCGCCCAGAAATACCTAGACCACTTCCCACAAATTTCTGTCAAATAAGGTTGACGCATGTCCATTCTTGTGTAATTGTTATAAATCTCAAAATTGGGTCAATAGAAAAATGTTAATTGAATATCGCGCGCTTTTTGTGGGAGTGGCTAAGCTATTTCTGGTCGCTGAACAGACTCTAAGTTTATCAAAATGATCAAAGTCATATGAAGGAAAGTATGAATTACATGTCATCAATATGTTGATCTGACAAATGGGCTGGCTTCAACAATAAAACTTTGGAATGAAACAATTGAATGGAAATACTTAGTAGTTCTTGATCTTTTAAATTTTTGTAACATAATCCAAATCCTCGTCTAAATCCATTTAAAATTTTTGGGAAATATTTCATTTTTCAACAACTGGATCCTTTTTGTCTATATTTGATGATGTGAATTAGAATAGGTATAGTTGCGGTAAACATTATTTGGTTACAACGCAAAAATAACGTTTTTAAGAATTATGGTCTCTTATGGTACTTAGGGGTTGTCAAGTGCTTTGTTTGTCGCATTTTCAATGCGTCCGTCCCTTAAAACCAACCATTTTTCTCGTCAAACTTTTAAAGTAAGTACTTCTAAAACCATAATCGAGCATAAATCTTAAATAGATTATTTTTCCATTTTAACCAAATAATCAGTGGTGTGTTGTAAGCAACCGGTTATTTATAACCTCAGTGTTGAGTCGTGGAACGAAGCTGGATATATGTCTGTTGCATTCTGTTGAATAAAGAAAAAAGACTCAACGTTGACGTTATATTATAACTGGTTGCTTACAACACACCACTGATTGTCCACCTCAACTATACCATAGGACTTAGATGAAAAACTATTGATTCTAAAATATGTAGTGGTTTTTCCGAGGGTTTTTCTTTACTTTCGTCTTTTAATAAATTCAATTCAGTTTAAAACATTTAAAAAAGTTAGATTATTTGCCAAACATTAAAAATAAAAACTGAACAATGTCTGAATGTGCAAGTTTTCTATATTTATCAAAAAGTTGACAAATAGGAACTGGGTATAGTATCCTTGTTTTGGCGGGTTCATAAAACAGCTGTTTGATTGCTTAGACATTTTAAAAATTTTACATCAAAATCGTGTATTTTATCGTAACAAATATTTACAGCAAATACATTCATCTAAGCTTCAAATTTATAACAAAAAGCATAACTTGTTAATTTATATTATTTATTTAGTGTATTTACTAAATTATACTTAAACATCGCTAAATATAATATTTTATTCGAAAATATATAAAATGAAAATAACGTGAACTGACGTATTTTGTTTAAACTAAGTAAAAACAACCAGGGCTGGACTAGCCCGACGGGCTACCTGGAATTTCCCGGTGGCCCATGATGTAATCAAAAATATAAACCTGGACTATATCAGATTTCCCGGTAGTAATGTTTTTCCCAGTCCAGCCCTGAAAACAATGGACCTACATATTATTAATTTATGTACTTACAAGGATACAAGGTATGTATAGTTTAGCCATTTGGGGAAGCCGAAGTTGACTCCTTGATCCTTATTATCTCATTAGCACCCTACTGTGTTGTGTAGCAATAATATGAGTATATAAAAGCTTCGAGAAAAGGGTAAAAATGAACATGTATGGCAAAAGCAGGTAAATAAACCCTTCCTCTAAACATTTCTATAGATATATGGGGGATAAGTTGTCAAAAACCTTTGCATTTCCATTTAGTTGTAGAATAAATCAAACAACTGAAGGATAAATTTTCTACAAAGGCTACTTATGGCCTTTTGCACCGATTTTAGTTTATGTGGCAAATAAATTTTACTTTTACAATTTATCCACCAGATAATTTATCTGTTAGTTAATTTGTAAGCTGTGCAAACGGCCATAAGGGTCAGTATTATAAACGAAAATTAAAACTCAATTTTAGGTTAGCTGTCATTTTGGTTTGACATAATGCTGGGACAAAATAGTGAAATTGAAGGTTATTTATTATTTTGAGATAATCTTCGGTTAACTAGGCTTTAAATTACTGGCCCTACAAGGGTTTATACTTGCATTTACCATACAAGTTCATTTTTACCTTTTTCTCAAAGCTTTTACACATATTTTATTGCTACCCAACACAGTAGGGCGCTAATGAGATAATAAGGATGAAGAAGCCAACTTCGGCTTCCCCAAATGGATAAGCTATACCTATACATATGATGTACCTAAGGCCCAGTATTATAAAGCCTAGTTAACCGAAGGTTGCCTAAGCCGTAGGTTGAAATTATAAATAAACGTCAATTTCACAATTATGTCAAAATAAAATGACAATTTAACCTTAGGTTCAGTTTCGTTTATAATACTGAACCTAAGTGGATCTAAGTCTTGCAGATTTAATGATATTTTTAAATATTAATTAATTAAAGGGATTTAATGACAATTTCGTTAATAAATTTATGGTAAAATTCAAATCTTACGTCATTTAAACAACTTGTAACCAAAAATAACATCCGTTTTTTAGTTAACTTCCTATCAGAATTTAACGATTAAGTTTTGGTTTATCGTGTAAATTTTTATGTATTAGGGTGTAATTTGTATAATTAACACATATAAACAACCCCAAAAATGCTTAGACGAACAACTAATTACTATATTACTATAAGGACTGTATCGAGGGGAGATGGATATCTTCACCCCTAAAAACGAGTTAAAAATATTAAGAATTTGTACAGTATTGGTTATTAGCCAACAACTACAAAATGACAGAAGTGGAGGGTGTTGATTTACTACTTGATGGCAAAATAAAGTTACCCCTCAATTTAAGTAGGGGGTGTTCTGATGGTTGCATCCACAATTAGTGCTAAACGTATAGCCAGGGTGGCCATTAAATGTGAGACTGAGTGTACATAATCTCACCATTAGGTCTCAATGAACTAAAAACGTATCATTGGGAATGAAAACTTTTTTGAATCATAATTTATTTCAATGTCACAAATTACCTACTTATACATCAGTTGTTGAAGATAACACTTGTGCTATATACCATAAATACAATACATAATGTACTTAGAAATATTTAAGCGATTTAATTATAAAGGTTTGTGATAAGATAATGGAAATATTTTTCAATTTGCGTTGTTTTTCAAGCTTTAATTTATGAAATGAGTTTATGAAAACATAACTGCCAGCGCTAATAGCGGCTAATAGTTATTGAATTCGAATAGATTATCTTTTCCTGCGTATATTAATTTTTGTGCAGAAGCCGAGAAGGAATAAGTATTATATTTTAGCAGAAATTCCTGCCGATTTCAGTAATTGGTGCTCCAACTTAAAACTAACTAAATAGATGCCGATTTGTATTGTAGCTTGTATTGAGATTAGAGAGCCAGTGCCCTCTTAGGATTAAGATGGAATCAAACCCCTTTAAATCACTCACTTAATTACTCTAAATTGCAACAAATATTTTTTTGGACCTCCCCGTAATTTTAAGTTCAAGTATGGAGGCTTTTTGGCTGTCTTCTGATGGTGTTTGTCAAAAAAATCAAATGTAGTGTTGACAAACTCATTTTAACCTTTAGACTCGATAGTCTAGTGAATACAGACAGTGTTGTAGACGATAAGATCAAATATTTATACCAGCCTTCTCTGACCCCAATAGTTTGGTTCGGTGTTTTCTTGTGAGATTCCGAAGGGCCATTCAAATACCCCAACCACACCTAATGACCCTTAAATAGCGTTAACGGGGGTGTTCTAATGATCATTTTTACGGTATCATGCAAAGTTATTTATTATTTAATCACTAACGGCTAAATACCAATAAACTACAGTGGAGTCAATCTCTTTCAGAAATTAAGGTCAATGTTATTCCACTTTGTGTATGCATGATCTAGCTTATCATATTTTAGAACTATACCTAAAACTTATGATAAATCAAGAAAAGCGTGTTACATAAATTTAGTTGTTCCATCACTTTTAATTTCAAAGTTACACTTATTTATCGATTTATTTTTGAGAACTTCTAAAACTCGGTAAGCAAGCAACTTTGGCCTAAGGTAAATTCGGTTTCATCGCTTTATTTTGAGCTCATCAACCACCCACTTCAAGGAACGGAGGCTTATGCCGGACACCCTGTATAAACTAACTAAAACTAAAATATAAGGGCTGTTTTACATGAACTAAATGTTTTACTAACCTAGTACTAAATCAACTCAAGGAGCAAAAGCACGGGGTTCCAAGCTTTAACTTCATGCACGGTGGTGCGTCGAAATTTCTACGCACGACGTTAAAGCTTAGATTCCCGTGCTTTTGCTCCTTGAGTTGATTCAATACTAAGATGGTAGTCCATGTAAAACGGTCCTAACTATCTAAATCTAGACTGTATGGTATTTGCGAGGGTATTTGTTATTTGGGTTGAAGTCAAATATGATCAGGGGCTACAAGTTTTGCGACCCACCCTGTATTATTGCATTTCAGTGACTTTGTTGATAATCTAGTAGGTACCTACTATGCTTTAAAAATTTGTAGATCTTTTAAAATTGTTGGTGATCAGTGATCAGTGATCACCTAGTAGATATCTTTGAATTTCTTAGGTGCATTCTTTGTACATCATAAATTTGGCAAACATTAAATACTAGGTATAGTTATTGTATGGTTGGCAATATTGGCATGTCTGTGGATTTCCTCTTTTAAGTAAATTTTGGTGGATGGCTCTGTTATGATTTGCCATTTTGTTGTTGTTTTAAAATATAATAAATCAAGCGGTGGGCATTTTAAAGTTGTTAAATAAATGATTAAATGGCTCACAACTGAGCTTAAATCGTTTGTGGTAAATGTTAATAAAGGGCTATTTTAAAACTACTTTTCATAAACATATTATTCCAAATTTTTTGGCAAGTCTCGCTTAAATTATCTTTTATTGTATTCAACAATCTCGAATGAATTATACTTCTGTAAGGTCTTAAGGTGGATTCAGACTACATGTTTTCTCATAGGAGAAGTAATATGACTTATCATAAGGGATATATGCTGAAGTTCACACTGTAAGATTTTTTGTATTATGCGAATTTCAGCGAAAAATACTTATTAAAATTAAAATTTATACTTCTCATATTACTTCTTCTATGAGAAATCATGTAGTCTGAACCAGAGTTGGGCAGTATCAATGATACTTGTATCTTTGATACTTTTATATCTTGTATCTATGATACTTGAGGTGAAAGTATCTTGTATCAAAGATACTGAAATTCAATTATCATGTATCTTGTATCAAAGATACTTATTAGCATTAATGTGCCCAGATACTTTTTAACACTTATTTCAAAAATTAATAAAATTCAATAAAAAACAAAAAAAAATTTAATTACAAAAAAAACTTGAAATAAAATTGACAAAAGAACAGGTACATAGGTATTGTTTGAGTTTAGTAAATGTTTGACCTTCCTGTCGCCATTCCTTTGTTAGAAGATTTTAAATTCTTCTAAAGAATGATGAAAAAAGTATCAAGTATCTGTATCTTGTATCTTTCGAACAAAAATTAAAAGTATCTTGTATCTATGATACTCGAGTTAAAAGTATCTTGTATCAAAGATACTGAAATTGAATTATCATGTATCTTGTATCAAAGATACATTTTAGAAGTATCTTGCCCAACTCTGGTCTGAACCCACCTTTAGGACTGCTTGACAAGTCAAATTTTTTATTTCGTGTACAAAAGCCGTGTCTCAAATTTTGATTGTGTAAATTTCCATAGTGTGATATTTTTAGAACCACCTCTGTTCAACTTCGAACTTCCCAAGATTGTTGTACACATGTAAAAAATTACTTACCTACTTACTCTACTGTATATAGTAAGACTCTGCTGTGGTAACAAATTCTATAAATAGTAAACCATCTGATGAAAAGAACTTGAAGTGTGGTTTAGATTATGTTTCTTATAAACTCGAATATAATTTAATTAATACTTAATACAAATAATGAAAGAAAATCTTCCAGGCGGAGAGTTGCTCGGGTGGAAAGTTTATACTTGTGTTGCTCGTGTAACATTTCTATTTAATAAAACCATTTACTGCATAAGTGCAGTTAAATTACCAACTACCTACTACTATAAAATTCAATGTTTAATAATCAATTAGCTGTTAGTCTGTGTCATTAATTTAGTAAATATTTGATAATACTTTGATGAGTGTAGTAGTAAACAAAAAAATTATGAAAATTTAAATGAATAACAGCTTTAATGTTATACTAATTATAAGTGACGTTTTTTCTTCCACACTTTTACTAGTTCGATAGATTTATTAAAATTAATAATTAATACTGAGATGTAATCTTCCATCTCTACATAAAAAAGGTATTTTCAAAGCTTCGTGATATGGATCTTGCCTCATCAAGTAATAATATATTTGTTTGTTAATATCAATTCTTTTGTAAAAATTAAAACTAATTTGCAGGAGTATTGCTTATATCCATTATTGTAAATGTAAACACATCAATTTATTTATTCTACTTGATACCATCCACAAACATAATAATTACAAATCAAATACACTAATCGGCTTTAAATGAACTTTTTAATTAATTTTGTGTCTATTTAAAAAGAGGGAAATTTAATGTGGGTTTGTAACTTAACGTTTTCCTAGAACTTAATTAAAGAAAATGCATTTGATGAATCAAATAATCATATACATAAATGTGCACTCATTTGTATTAATATTATTTAATGTTAAGGGTTAATAGGGAAGGGGTGTTATTAAATAGTACCTCAATAGTACCTTATTCGGCCTTATTATTAGGCACCTTATGTTCTTTTTTACCTTTTTCGCTAATTATTTGATTTTATTTCTACCAGATTAATAAGTGCTTTAAAAGATGAAACAAGCAAACGTTGAAACTTTTTTATTGAATTTTTCTATTGTATGTATTTGTTTTAACTTTCGGAAGCTTTTAGATGTAACCTAATTCTTGTGTGTGCTTGGGTTTATATAAATATATATAGTTCAAATAGGGTATTCCTAAAGTGGTTTAAGGCTAAGAACCATCCAAGTCTTTCTATTGAATAATTTTTTTATTCTTCTCTTATGCTCTACAGCTCTACACTACATCTATTAAATTGTTAAAATTATTTATTTTTGAAACTAACATAACTATTAAAGTTAAAAATGTCGAGGTTTTACGGGTTTTTCTCATTGCATTTTAAATGGCATGTTTCTGTAGATAACTAACAAAAATCGAAATAATACATTCTGTTCTTGTTTCTAACCAGCAATGCAACATACTGCATACTGAAAGACTCGATGTATTCCTCATAATACCTAATAGATGAGGATTCGGCAACCTTTTTACTAAGAAAAATGTCCTGAATGGTTGGTTTATGATGACAAAAGACAATTTGCTTTAATTTTGCTGTGGATGAGAAAGTTTTGAGCTTAAAGTACCAGTATCCAGTATCGAAAAGCTTAAAAGTTGCTCAACAGTTCTACATCAGCCAATGCCTAGGCCAATGCAATAATATAATAATAAATTAGATATAAGTAATTGATTGATTGAAAACTAGCTCGATTACTTAAGATATTAAAAACTCATGATCTTTCTGGATGATTATGCTTATGCTTATTAAGACAAAAACAATTACCGAAATTATTTATATGTTCATGTAAATACGTCCCGCAGAAACTTCATACTGTGTGCTTAGAATCGCTATAAGCAATTCGTCTTATTTAATAATAGGCACTTTACACGATTAATAAAAAAATTTAATAGTCTTAGTTTGTGCATTGCTCGTGGAAAGTGTGTGGTGTTAAAAAATACAAAAATTCTAGATAATTCGTGATCAAATAAATCTTCTTTTGGTAGCCAATTTAATTAATAATAATTGCATTTCTACGTGGGAGAAACCTACTAGAGAAGAAATCATAAACTTGTGTCGTTTGTATTCGAGTTTGTGTTCTGAAATATTTCCATGGGCAAATCTCGGGAGATGAAGAAACTGATCTTGCATCAATGATATCAAAACTACAATCGAATGAAAATGTATGTTGAGTTATAGAGCTTTAATAAAGGGGTAGGTACTTTATAACGGGGCTCTACTGTATATTCGCTATTTGGTAAACTAATCACCAAACTACAGTGCCTTCTCGGTGCCTTCGTAAATAACATCAACCCACGTGACGAATTTGCTAAGCAACCACCATTCAGATTGATGGTTGCCTAGCAAATTGCTCACGTGGGTTCAGTATATTCCTGAAGGTACTGAGGCACTGTATTTACCTAATCATCAAAACATGCGTCTTTTTTATCAATACTAGTGCTGATAATCGTTTCCTTTTGAGTCCTATTCGCAAAAGACAACACGGTGTAAGATATAGAAAGGTGGCCCAACTAGATATGCTCAAAAGCACCGCGAAGTGGCCACTGTTTTTCCGCAAAATGCAACTGCGAGGTCGAGAGTGAGATAGACTACGCTACTCGTATAGGGTATTTTCCAATTTTTTAAATATCGATTATTGCTGCGTTATTGCATAGCAAAGTCGATTATCAATGACTTGGGCACACTAAAAATATTTCAATCAAAAAAGTTTTATTAAAAAGTGCTTTAGTAAAAGCATTAAATGCTGCAGGTTCAAAGTGAAAATTAAAACGGAAGTGACGTCACGAGTCATACACATCACGCTTGTTGCTTAGTTACATGTATTAAATGTCAGTTAATATGTAATCAAGGTTATAATAAGTTGGAGCTCATTAGTTGAATATTGACGAATATTGACAGCTACGACTCGTGACGTCATGCCGCTTTTATGCGGGAAACTTTATAGTTTGAATTTCAAATAATTATTTTGGCAAAACCTACAGTCGCAATTTTTTTTAAATGTGGTTTTGAGATTACGTTATCAATAAGGTAACTTTCTAGATACATTTTAAAAAATTGGAAAATACCCTATTGCTTGGTGTAATCTTAGAGAGATTAAGGGTTTTAAGTTTTATAATAAGTGATGTACCTTTTATTTAGTACATATTAATTTTGGACAATGGGTAGTAAATGTTTTGCCCCTGGGTGGGTAAGTGAGTATTCATTTAAAAAAATAAAAATATACCAGCTTGGGGCGCGGTAATTCTGCTCATTTAATTCTATGCATCAACCTCGTATCGTATAGTGCGTCTCACTCGCACAATCTGGTAAAATTTGTGAACTATATAGTGACTGCTTGTTCCTCTACCTTCTTTATTATACACTGTGGAATGGGGTTTATAGGTAAATATTTTGGCGAGTAAGTCGCCGAAATAGTGAATATATTTGGTAGTAGGTAAATAACGTACAGTGAGAAAAATATGTAACTAACCGAGCACCGTTTTTCGTCGGTTGATGACGAAACTGTTGAATTTACTGACAAAAAAGTTGAATTTACTGACCAAAAAGTTTGTACCTAGCAAGAACGTTAAAACAACCGACAACTTACGAAAACAACCGATTTCAAACTGTTAAATCAACGAAAAAAAATAGGTAGGTTCCATATTAACCTAGTACGCAGTGAAAACAACCTACTATTTTTCTCAGTGTATGTATAGATGGGGCTTAAGCAAGGAGCAAATCTCTGTACTATATGTTTACTGTATAGATCTTACTATAAAGTATACATTCGGTATACATGCATGTTTTTGTACTTTAAAGTAGGTGTTTTAGACCTACTGTTAAAGACCAGAATCAATGATGGTAAAATAAGTAATTAACTACTAAAGAGGAATTATATGCATAAAAATTTAAAGAAAAAGTGACATGTATCGGGTATGATGAATAGCATGGTAGACAATCGTAGAGTAAACGCCAAAATTCCGACTCTTGATTTGATATAGTGAAATATAAAAACCTTAACTAACTTCTTCAGAACACCAAAGTTTTAGAAGTGATTTAAACTATAAATTCCAACTAAAATATAGATAAGGTACTTGATTTTCTTAGCAAGATCTTATGGACTTGTAGAAACAACATTATGAGCATACTGCGTATAACAGCTCAGTTCAAGCTTTCGTGCCAGGTCTACAACAGAATAAGAGCTTAAATAATAAAGCTTCTAGTCAAAAAGCTATACTTTCTTTACCATCAGGCATCGTCGTGTCGTCCTCTTGTCTATATTCTGGTGTACCGATGTATTTAAATAGTGTGAATATGGAAACAAGTTTTTAATTTTTCTTTAGAAAGCTTTCATAGCCTTGATGAGTTTGCTGCTTGTTGTGTATAATAATGCCACCTTAAGAGACTTTATATGGATAACGTGAAAGTGTTTACTATTTACAGCATTTTATACGACTAGCTTACATAAAATTTATTATGTACAAGTGAACTTGTAACTATACGTAAATTGGTGTTTTACCTGTAGTAGTTACAAGTGCACTTGAAAATAAAATGCGGCATACTCAAGTTACTATCCGTATTGTAGTAAAATTTGTAGCAAAAATCTAAATATGAACGTTGGAACCACGTGGTACTAACTTTTTAAAAACCCTTATTATGATCTAAGATTAACCCTGAGCCCTAATAAAGCTTAGCTTAGTTCGACAAGTAACCTAAAATTGAATTGTTTATTTAATAATAATCAAAGCTGTTTTATCAAAAACAGCTGGTTAAAGTAATTGAAATTCGACATTAAAGTGTTATAGTACCGGCTGTAACAGACGGAAGAACACAAAGTTCCATTTTAAGGTTAGTTGTCGAACTAACTAATCCATAGCTTTATAGGGGATTAGATTGTAAAATATGAAAAAATCCATGTTTATAAGATGCAGAAAGGTTCATAGATTTAAGAAGAGCTATTTACACTATTTCAGTGTAATGAGTTTGCGTAGAAGTCTGTACAAGAAAGATGAAACTTGAAAGTATTCTACAGTGCCCAGATGTGCATTTGAACCTCGTTTAAACCAAACAAATCTTCCAAGTCGATTGCATTGTTTTAATTGTTTTCAGAACTTGGAGAAGTTTGTAATCTCGATGGTGTCTGTAGACTTTCTGAATAATTACGACAATATAACATAGATCTCTATTAATTCTGAAACAGATTGATGTGCAATTAATTAGTAGCTAAAAAATCTCCTCAATTTGAGCATTTAAGTTTGAATAAGTCTACAAAAGTGGTCGATGTAAATTAAAAAGGATTGTTTGTGAGAACTATGCCAACACCAACTAGCTGTTGTAGTATTAGTTTATGTTATGTAAATTAAAAATAGAATCAAAGTGCACAAAGTGATTCTATTTCTTTCACCGGATGATAACATCAAAATTAACTACTTTAAAATTTACAAAATATCTACAAGTTTTAATAATGAAATGATGCACGTGACTGTTTTCAACCCAACATGAAAATTGGTGTTACTAACTGAAACTAAACATCTTGTTAATTGACTGAATGTCACGATAATTTAATTAGGAAGTATATTGTTGTTATCAAGTAAACAATATCCAAATTTAGATGTAAAAACATCTTGTTGTATAGTTACAATACACGTTTAAATTGAGTTTTAAAACTGTTGTATTTAAAATTTTAATTTATTTTAAAAATAGGTTAATTTATAATTAAATAGTTAACATATAAACGGTTTTATCGATAAATTAAACAGAATTTTATTTTTATTGTAATTCAAATAGTCAATTAGTAGCCGTTCCATTAGTTCCAAATAATAATTGTAAATTACCGTGAGTGTAATTACAATAATATCGTGTCAAATAGTAATCAATTACTGATTTTAATAAATACGTATTTATTTGGTAAAGCTCTTTTAGATGAGAACTTGAGCAAGGCACATTGATGCACTCGAAAAGACTTCAATAAAGTTCAGTTCTTGCGAAAACCCATCAAGCTACTATTTTTATAAGTAATAGTTTTCCTTATAATTGAAACTCGAAATTAAAATATTTCTTCTGACACAATTTCGATTTTCAATTACCCTGTAATATGAAAAGAGTTAAATATTTAAATTTCACTAAGTATTGAATGATGTTGAGCATGAAAAATATTTTAATTATGTTCGTTTTTTAAATAACATGTAGAAAAATATTTTTTTTATTCCAACTAACTCTAAATTAGTTTTGGATGACCAGCCACTTTATTGTGGATTCATTGTCCAATGTTCACTATATTGTGTAAATGTGAAAAAAAGTTTCTTTTCTTCTTCTATAAATCAATAGAATATTTTTGTTAAATAAAAACTAATCCTTAACTTTTGTTGCAGTTAATATAGTAGCAAAATATGACGATCCAGCGACGTATACAAAAAAGTACGAAATTAAACAAGCTTTACAATTACAATGTAATGTGTCAACGACGGATTTGGATAAAAATGACAAACTAGAAGTGGCGTGGTAAGGATGTGTTTTATTATATTTTACATACCAAAATAGCTCTCTTGATAAAATTTAAAAAATCACACTCAACAGTTACTCCCATCGGAGTAACTAACTTTTGCAAGAAAAGAAATTATTTCTTAGCGTTTAGGTTCAAGTTTTCTTTCTATACATAATTCACACGGCCATCTAACTTTTAAACCTTTTAATAATTAATTTACTTTTCCCTTATTAAATAAAATTAGATTTATCAAGAAATCGAAGCTTCGAAAGTTTTCCTAAAAGTTTTAAATTTTAAGGTGATATCGTTCAATTGCTCAACCAGTTGAACTTTGATGCAATTGTAATAAAGATATCATAATCTAAACCTGACTGATAGTAAAATGATTATTTTAATTATTGTATTGACTTGAAAAAAAACCTGTAGAATTATATTTATCCTTTCATGGAGAACAAGAGCATACCAACACATCGCATCTGTTATCTTTCGCCCGAGTTAGTTTTAAATTAATATCTATCCATATTCATGCATTGATAGGTTAGGGATGGTAATAGTAATATCTTTAGAATACTCTAAACGAGGTCAACTGTGAAAATGATGATAGGTAGTGCAAATTCGCTTAATTAATTTTCCATAATGTTTAAGAAATAAAATTTTGGAACAGAAGAAAAAATAAGAGCTAAATAGTTAATTGCTTTATTCTTTTTAATTTGACCCAATTTTTGTAGTTTTTTTAATGGAAAACCTCGCTGTTTACTAAGCTTTTTACTTCTTTGTAGTTTATATTTTATGAGATTTATGCAACGTTTATGTATTGAAAAATTTTATAGTTACTGAATTATTCAATTACCTCGAGACTTATCTCACTTTTTATTCCTATTTCTATAGTTTCCTACAATAACGTGTTCGTTTTTTAATTTAGTTAAAATTCAATTACACTTTATAACTATGTATTATTATTCAACCCTCCTGTAACCAACCCAGTTTTATTGCTGAGTATCCTTTAAAAATTAACGTGACATTTGTCACTAAAGAAAATTTACATTATTTTTTAATTTCGTTAAATCCTTTTATACTTGTAGGGAGAAAAATGGTGTCTTAGTTACAAAAATGGAACCTCTTAAAAGACGATTGTCGTTGTCACATAACGGTGATATTTATAAACTCCAAATAAATAATGGGAATGAAACAGATAGTGGAAATTATTCGTGTATAGCTTCAATTAATGGTATTGAAGTAACTCGAACTTTTATAACTGTAGAAAGTAAGTAATTTGTATTCATTACTTCTTACTTGTATTCAAAATTTATGTTTTCAGGTACAATATATGTTAAAATTCCTAGAGACCTGACTGTCATAGAAGGAGAAACTATTAAAGTAACGTGTAGAGTTTATGGAAATCCTACTCCAAACATTCATTGGACTTACAGTAAGAAATTTGTTATTTGCACTCCACTGGATTATAAATTTAAACACTTAATAATTTATTAATGCTCAAGAAAGCTTAAAGCAATTTTAATACTTCTTATAAGAGTCGAAGTTGAGCTCAAGATCTTGAAGAGCTCAACTTTTTGGTTTCTTAAGAATGTTTTTATTATTACTCTTATTTTAAGCTCATGAAATCTTGTTTCTATTATTACAGTTAATTCACTGTTTAAACGTAAAATATAATTCTAATATAAATGAATTTTATAGGAAATCTAACTTTTGAAGAAAGGGACGGCAGAATAAGAATCGAGGACGACACAGAAAATAATATACCAAACGCAGTTTTCGTTATCGAAGAAGCTGTTCTTACGGACCAAGACAGAATATCATGTACAGGAGTTTCGAAAAACAGTAATGAAAACAGTGAGCCATCTGTAGGTACAATCAGAGTTAAAGGTAAAATTACTTTACTAACTAACAACAATTTATAAAATTATAACTGACTGTTAATAGATAAATACGCTGCACTTTGGCCATTCATAGGAATTTGTGCAGAAGTTGCTGTCCTTTGTGCTATTATTTTTGTATATGAAAAGAAACGAAATAAAACGGAACTTGAAGAAAGTGATACAGATCAAAGTCCTGAACAGTAAGTATCAAATAGCCATTTATTTTGTTTTGGTTTAGTTCTCATTTTCTTGCTTTTTATTTCCCTACAGTTAATTGTACTACAGCTTTAATTTATTATTCGCACAACTTTTACAATGTATTTATTTATAGCATATTGATAAAGCGGAGCAAATAAGGTAGGACTTAAATCCTAAATACATTTTTACTTTTGAACATATTTTTTTTAATTATCAATCCTTAAATAAAACTAATTCGTTTAATTTATAAGTAGTGGCTGAGACTATTTTAATTTTCAATTTTTCATCACAAATTACAGCATGTACTATGTACATTTTAACTTTTTCCAATCCAAGAAAAAGTTATAATCGAGAAGAAAAAAATAATAATAATAAAAAATTTTTTTTGCATTTCTCGACGTTTTGAGTCTCCTTGATTACAAAAAGGCAAAAAAAGTTTTCGATTTTTTTAACCAAAAACGTCTAATGTAAGTAAGTAGGTCAAAATGTTGAAATGGATTTTCTCAAAATTTCCTCTGCCATATATATTTTTTTTGGATATGTTACAGACAACGTAATTTTCTATTGAAATATAAATTTTTATCAAAATCGCTCGTTCCGTTTTGGAGTAATGATTTTTTGAATGTCGAAACTTTAATAATCCATAATTTCTTTTGTAATAAAAATGAAAACTTGAAAATGTATATATTTATCAATCCCATGAATATCTATTATTTGACACCAATTTCTGTTAACAAAACGCTTCCGGTTGAACCGGAAATTACAAAAATAACAAAATTTTTAGGAACACCCTGTATATTTTTTAATATTTTGTAAGCTCGTAAAATTAGCTATTACATAATACCAAACAATTTATATTTTGGCTTCCGGTTTAACCGGAAATGGGATCAAATTTCTTAATTTAAATGAAACACCCTGTATATTTTTCAATATTTTGAAAGCTCGGAAAATTAGCTTTCTGAACATACAGGGTGAATCCTAACGTACGGATCAAACTGATAGGGCACCTAAAGGGGACCAAAATATAACTTTTTATAAATAAACTTTTAATCAAAATCGAATAAGAACAAAGTTATAACGGTTTTAAGTTGTTATAAACCTGAGCATTTTATATAAAAAATAGAGTAATGACTTACGTTTTGAATTCAAATTTGCAATATTTCAGAATTATTTAAACAAAGTTCAGCTAAAATTTTAGTAAAACTTTTATACTATCAAAGTTATGCCTATTTAATTTTTCTTTAAAATACCCATTTATGGCAGCCCACCTATTGAAATCCGCTGATTTATTTTATTTAATCATGTACGTCAAAATCAGTCAAAATTAAATAAACGTCAGAAATTAAATAGGGTATTTTGTATAAGCTCAGCGGTACTCAATAGCTGGGCATTAATTTATAAGAACTTAAAACCCATGTAACTTTGTTGTTATTAGATTTTGATTAAAAGTTTATTTAAAAAAAAATTATCTTTTGGTCCCCTTTAGATGCCCTATCAGTTTGATCCGTACGTTAGGATTCACCCTGTATAAAATAATACATATATATTTTGAACTTCAATTTATGCCGAAATAAAAAAAAATTAGTATTCCTGACAGTTATGTCTAAAAATTCTGTTTACACACAGAAGTTCTAGGTTCGATCCCGGACGAAAGCAATTTAAAAAAACCTTTTTTTAAATTAAAAAATTTTTTTTTTAATATCATGTTACTTATATTAACATAAAAATAAATTTAATAAGAAAAACAACGGATGTGGCCATACGAGGAACTTTTTCCTGTTGTGTTTTTTTGTGCACTTCTTTAAAAGTTTATAATTTAAAATTTAATTAATGTATTTCATTTATAAGATATCAAATTAAATTTTAATAAAAAAAATATAAAATTATAATATTTGGCGGACAGGAAAAAGTTCTTCGTATGGCCACATCCGTTGTTTTTTAATTATTTTGAATGTATGAACTGTAATTATCGACTCAGTTAAAATTGTTTTAGAAAGATTTTTTTTTAATTTGATACCTAAATTGGAAAACTTATAGTCATTGAATATTAAAAGCAAAGCGCCTCTACCTATTTAATTAGTTTTGTAAAGTTCAAATTTATTGTAAATAGAAACACGGTTGTGATGTATATTTTAAATTTTCTATAGGTTGTGACTTGAATTCACATAGCGAGGTTCACACTTGGGATTTTACACAATTTTGTTAGTAATAATTTGTCATTGGGACAATTCTTAAAAGTAAATGGATTATAAGTTGTAATACTTGTGTAAAAGAATTTTTTATTATTGTTATTATGTTGTGCTTTGAATTTGCTTGTAAGATTTTTATAATCACCTCGTACATCTAGCGATATAACTAACAAACTTGAATTTGCTCCAGCTTAAGAAAATATTTTTAGCAAAAAAAAATGATTATTTTGCGTAATGTGGCTTAAAAATGTTAAAAATTATTAATTGGCTTAAAAATATCTAAAAATTGAATCGTTTTTATAGAAAGAACTCCCAAGACCAAGGCGGAAAGGAATCAAATTTAAGGCACAGACAGTGAATATAGCTTGTTGTTTATATTGAAATTGAAACATATTATAAGAAGATAGGTTCTATTCATCATCGTCATCATCATTTGTAGGAAAAGACTATTAAATTCACCGTCATAATGTCCGAGACTGGCGCTGTACAGTTATGCTATAATTATTGTTGCCTTCCTGCTCGGACATGCCTTAGCTGCTAAAGCAGTTACTTTATAATATACTTAGCCAATAATGTTATTTGTGTAATGCAAATTTTTATCGAGTACTTAATAAAAATTGCTTAGTACTTATTTTGTATTATCGGGTTATTTTGTTAACGCGTTGATTGTTCTATTTGCTACTTATATTATAAAGAACTCATATAGGTAGCTAAGCTGTCATTAATGTAAATAAAAACAAATTATACACTCCTGTTCATACCTGTATTGTTATTTATAAATTGTGTTTAAATGCCTATGGACTGTTGTAAAAATTTTAATTTGTGATAATATTGATTTATTATGTCAAGTGCTTTTAAACTTAAAAATCGTCACTTCTAATAATTAATCCTTGCACTTAGTATTAACAACTTAAATGTGGTCTAAAATCGAATCTACAACAATTATTATATGCTTATGCTTTCAACTGCTCAGAAAATTAAAGCTGTATGTGATTTGCCTTTAGTAATATAAATACATCCAATGCGAAATTGAAGATGTAACTGCTAAATCGGTTTCCATTTACCAATAGCCTTCATTGTTTTTACCCTTCGAGACTTGTTATTATTTTGTTACTAAATTTCTAAATGTCAGATATATCTCTAATACACATCTGTAGTGCATTCTTTCTGTAAATTCATATTCATAACTATATACTGTTTAGCCTTTTCTAATATGCCTTTAAAATACCGTACTTTGAATTGCCAATTGTGTTTTTGTTTGTAATTTTATAAAAGTGCGTTATTTTAAAGCATTAATTATAATAAATAATACTTAAAGTTATTAAACATATAAAAAGTGGGAATCAAATTAGAAAAGTGGCACGTAAAGAAAATTTTTAACACATTCCTTCGTGGTAAATAAAGAAATATCGGCATTTTAATGTAAATTTTCTTGTGCTAGGATGTTTTTAGTCCTGTCAATTAGTTTTGATTTCCACATTAATTTAAATCTTTTAACTAGTTACTTATTTTCTTCATGTAGTTTATAAGATTATTGGTGCTTGCACAAAACATTATTGTTGACAGTTACCACTGTATTGGATCATGTAATTAAAACAGTTAAATAAAAACCACCAGTTATAAAATGAATTTGTTTTAGATATTAAATAAATAATGATCGATTATATCGATCCTTATATTGTTAGATATATTAAATTTTAGTTGGCTGCCATGTTTTCAATAAATATTAACAGTTTTTAAGTCTTTTATTTCATTCCTAAGGTCCTTATAGTGTAGGAAAAGCAAGATTGGAGACAGAAATAAATATTAAAAAGCTTATTTCTTCTGAAATACCTTCTTTAGTTTAGATCCCCCTGTATATCCCAAGAAATCATCCATGGGGAACACTTAAATTTTGAATAAACGGCTGCCATCTCGCATTTTTCTAAACAAACGCCATAAGTCTGCAATGGACGATCATAGAAAGAGGCTGTTGGTAAGATAATGAGTTTTTACAAACAATATGTTCTCTAAAAATTTTCTATTCGAGCAATGGATATCTCACAAAATGAAATTTAAAAGAGTTATGTTTTTAAAAATAATATTAAGAAGGCGAATTGCTATGGTGAAAAAAAACATGCGCTTTCTGATGGACAAAAAACTGTTTTACTCCGAGACCATTTTTTAAACAGTTCAAGATATTTTGTTGAAAGGATCATTTTAAAAATTTTTCCTCAAGGATATTGTTCCTTATCAGTTATTTTTCAAAATTATGTCATGAGAAATTCATTATACCTATATTTGTTTCAAAAAATCAATGATTTTATATTCACTTTTGATAAATTTTATTTTTTACAAACATTTTTCCTTAAAGTGCTGTAAAATGGTTAATATAAAACGGATTGAAGAAACTAAAAACTCATTATGAAAGAAAATATGTCTACTTTAGATTTTACTGATTATCTCAAGTTTCATTTTTCTATGGAATACCTACATTGAAGAAGTAGAAAAACAGGTAATTTTTTCTTAAAATTTCTCCTAAATTTGAAGTAGGTACTCTCCTAAATATTTTTAACAATCGTTTAGGCAGACGAAACATTATAGCTTATACTGTAATATACGAAAATTAGAACGCTTTCGGATTTACTGGGGCTTCAGAAGTACCTAGTATTCAATGGTGTGGAGATAATATTTCAACAGTATCATGAAACTATTCTAAAAAACGACTTATTATGCCGTTTTAGAAATGTATAATGTCTCCAAAAGAGTTAATTGCGTAAACGAGCACATATACACAGGGCGTTTGATATATTGTGTCACAGCAGATATTTCGACTATTGTCAAAATTTCAAATACATAATTGAATCGTTTATTTCAGAAAGGTACTAAGTAACATTTTTGGGTATTTTTAGTTAGATATTGCTTTTGGTTTTATATGCGGAGACCTATCGTTTAGTGCAAAAACGGTCTAAATGCGAGGCATTGTAATGCTTAAAATTAATTAGCGTTTACTCTCGTTTGTTGCAGAAAGGTACTACTAACGTCGTCAATTTGGTACCTTTCTGCACTAAACAGCATAAATACCAAGAAACATTAAGAATAGGTAAATTTCAATATTATAATGATTTGTGTAAATAAAAAAAGGGTTTTTTAGATGTATATGACAATACTAATAGCTTAACGGTAAATTTACAGTATTTTATGGAATTCAAAAATCTCATTACTTCTAAGAACTAAAATCAATAAAAGAGTTTATGCAATGTAAAAAATATAATGAAGGGTTTTTGTAATTTCAATACCTGGCTTAGCCTCGAATTCACAGAATAAAAATTAGATTTTAAGTTGAATTTGTAAACATTTCTTAATCATTAAAATATTTCAAAATAACTTTTTTTGGATTTCATTAGGTCAGATTTATGTTGATTTCTGAAAGGAACTAAGTGCAATTTTTTGTTTTTGAAATAAATCTTTCATTGAAAGGAGTTAGAAGTACATTGTATTATTAAAAGGTGTAAAAGTAACTTATGTAATACACTTGTGGCGTCATCATATTTTAATTATTTTAATTTAAATGTGTAAATTTAATTTCGGCATTTTTGTCGTCGCCCTGGCGCCAAGTACAATAAACCGGCATGCTTTATTGTAGGCATTGGCATTGTTGTAAGCACGTTAGGAAAATCATAAATTCCTTAGCCAGGGAAAAACGCGTGGGAACGAATGGTCGTATTGGATCGTTCCCATGGGTATGTTATAAAAACTGGCGCGTAAGGGCGACGGAAGTTAGTTCAGTTTTGGCGACGTCACAATGCCCATCAACCATTTCATATTAAATAAAATCTTTTGAGTAAATTGTTAATAAATTTAATTAACCCAACTCATTCCTATACACTAAATAGCCAAAAATATTAACTTGTTGATAAATTTAAAAGAATACAGTTTTTTCTGTTTTACTCAGAAACAGTAAAATGTTACTTAGTACCTTTCTGTAATAAACGATTCAATTGTAGTATTGTAGTAGGGAAAGGTAGCATAAAGTTTCAGGATATGCCGTTATCAATATCAAGTAGCAAAAACCACTCAACTAAAATCCATTATCAACCAAGATAAAGTAGTTATGGCTACTTAATACAAAATTTGGGCACTCGAGTTTTTGAATGCATTATACTGCCAACAATAGTATTGATTTCTTTCCAGGAACACCTGAAAAGGTTTTAAGATTTGTCGCTCAGTAGAATTACAAAACAACCCAAAACCATGATTTTTACATCTTCCTAGAGATTTCTCTACTGTTAAAAAGTACTTATTACAATCATGATTGAAAAAAATCTCAATTTTATCATGAGATCTATTCGTTTGTCTTCTACTATAACTTACTCCAACGTGCTCCTACTTACTCCTGCTCTTGATGAGGAGTAGGAAATGCCGTTATGAACATCAAGTAACGAAAAGCACTTAACTAAAATCCATTATCAACCAAGATAAAGTAGTTGGTTACTTAATACAAAATTTGGGCACTGGAGTTTTTGAATGCCAACTAAGGTGCAATAACACTGCAGACAATAGTATTGATTCCTTTCCAGGAACACCTGAAAAGGTTTTATGACTTTTGTCACTCAATAGAATTACAAAATACCCCAAAACCATGATTTTTACATCTTCATAAAGATTTCTCTACTTTGAAAAAGTACCTATTACAATTATGATTAAAAAAAACCTGTTTTATCATAAATTTATTCGCTTGTCTTGCTTGCACTAACTTACTCCAACTTTTTCCTGCTCTTGATGAGGAGTAGGAAATGCTGTTATGAACATCAAGTAGTGAAAAGCACTCAACTAAAACCCATTATCAACCAAGATAAAGTAGTTGGCTACTTAATACAAAATTTGGACACTTGAGTTTTTGAATGCCAATTAAGGTGCAATAATACTGCCAACAATAGTATTGATTCCTTTCCAGGAACACCTGGAACCATGATTTTTACATCTTCATAAAGATTTCTGTACTTTCAAAAAGTACCTATTTTACGATTATGATTGAAAAAACCTCAATTTTATCATGAGATCTATTCTTTGTTTGTCTTGTACTAACTTACTCCAACTTGCTCCTACTTACTCCTGCTCTTGATGAGTAGTAGGAAATGCTCAAATGAACACGGTTCCGAGCAACCAGTGCAAGACAAACGAACCAGACCTATGGTTACACTTGCTTGGAGTTTTGATGTGACTGAGTTTCTGCATTTTGTATGTCTCAGTCGAAACTCCAGTAAATCGTAACGAACTGTTAAAAATGTCTAGAAACGCTGAAACGCAACACTAGTTTTACTTTGTAAATTAAAATAAGCTACTTTTGCGTTTTTTTGGCAAACAGGTGTTTCAGAAGAATCTTGAATTTTACTAGAAAAAAATATCGGCTTAGACAACATACAAAATATAATTTTTAACTTTTCTCAACTTTTGACCTTACAAAACTATCTATAGCATTGATTTTGCTCTTATTCAAAATCTACATGAATTTGATTCGCTTTGAAACTCACTTTCTGATTTTAAATATAACAGGTGCTAGCGACTGGCTATCTTACCACTCGTAGTGAACTGAGGCGACTTGTGAACGATTTTGTAAGACAGAGAAAGCACATTAAGGAATATTGTCGCACCAATATAAGACAGAGAAAGCACATTAAGGGATATTACTCGCACCAATCAAATGCACAATAGTCGCTTTAATCAGTCATCAAAAGTTCAAGTTTTGCTTCATGAACGTTTGCACCCCTTACAGATTAACTGACAGATAGTTTATCTGGCAGTTAAGTTGTCAAAAAGCTTTGCACCTTCAGCTACTGTAGCATAAATCAAATAACTGACGAATACATTTTCTACAAAATTATCTTCTATTTATGACGTTTTGCACCGATTTTAGTTTATATGGCAAATAAATTATATTTTTACAACTTAACTGCCAGATAAACTATCTGTCAGTTAATATTTAAGCGGTGCAAACGCCCATTAGAACGTTCACTATACCCCTATACCTGTTCTAATAGGGAAGTCTCTTCAATTTCAAAAGTATTTAATTATTGTTCGTCTTGTTTCAAAACGTAGCGGTTTTTTTTTTAATTTTTTTGCGATAATATTTCGTATTTTAAAAAATATTTAAAGTTTGAGTCACAGATATCGCGCCAAAAACGGTATTTGGCGGTTGTGACGTCAGAACACAGTATGACTACCATAGCAACTTCAGCATACAGGCACGTAACTAGGTTTAAAAAAATCAGGTGGGCACAAAGCGAGCCCAAATTATTTTGTGTGAGCCACGTGCAAATAGGAAATGTTTGAATATTATATACCTAAACAAAATCTATGCACAAATAAATTGATGGGCTTTTATATATAGTATATTTAGATAAGGCAAATCACCGAAATTTGTTTTGACGTCACATAATCGTTTTTTTGAAGCCTACTGTTTTCTTGCTCACAACCAGTTTAGAAAATGCAAAAACTACGCTAAAAAATTTTATTTAATTTTAGTGAACCACATAATTGTGAATGGATTAATATTCTACACCTCAAAATTGGTGTTTGATTGTGATATAAATTTGAAGAGACTTCCCTATTATTACTGTGGTAGGTACTTAAACAAGTTTGAATTTCATCTTGCAGAAATAATAGGATTTGATATCAAATAATGTGATAACGTCAATGTATTTTTTATTTGAGTTACACAACATTAATTATACTTATCATTAAATAAGATCTTTTAATTATCAACAAAATGCGTAACATCTATACATATATTTGAGATGAATGTAACGATATTCCAGAAACAAACATGATATAATTTCTAACAAGCGCATAGATAAATACAAAAATAAATTAAGTTTTTGACTAAAAGAAAAATAAATGCAATCATAATTGTAAAAACCAAGTACATTGGATTAAAAACACGTTTTATACTTGTAACTAATAATTGTAACAAATAGTAATACTTCTTGTAATTAAATTCAACAAAGAGCTCAATTAACATACAACATAAAGCCTAGAAGCTATATATTTTATATTTTCTTCCAAAAATTTTAAGCCCATACCTGTAACAGTTAAATGTTAAAACTTACCCTTTTTACAATTACCAGTATATTCAAGAAAATAAGAAAATATTTACACGCAGTGTACAGTCCCACGATCCTGTTGATAAAGCTGTACCATCTGGTGAAACTTGCAAACACGAAACTCTATTTTCATGTCCATACAAAAGACAAACTCGAACACACTTGAGAGTATCCCAAACATTTACAGTGTAATCATTATATCCCGCAAATAAAAGGCGACCTAAGGTAGTACTGTAATATTTATTACATTTAAAACAATTAAAATCCTCACCTGATACTGAAAAATCGACTGCATTTACTCCAAATATTATGCTTTCTTTACTATAGATTGCAACTTCTCTATCAGCTCTCAAATCGAATAAACGACACTAATAAATAATATAAAATTAATTTACAATTAAATTGAATTTACTGAAACTAACTGTTGCATCATCACTACCAGTTGCGATAGCATCACCACTAGGATGAAATTTGACACTGTTAACATCTGATTCGTGTCCTTCAAATGACTGCATACACTGACCGGTTCTCATGTCCCAAATGTATACCATTTTATCACAACTCTACAAAAAATCTAGTATGTAGTACCAGTAATTAGTAGTAACTTGTAAAACTTACTCCAGATACAAATGTGTTTCCAATCTCTGAAGGAGCTAAGTCTATAGACATGACATCTGCTGCATGACCGTGAAAACTTTGCAACAACTGACCAGATTCTACATCCCACAAAGCACACGTAGAATCACCACTTCCTGTTAAAATCTAAAAGAACTTTATATTAATTTTTTCAAAAAGAAAAACAATTGCTTACCTGCTGATCAGAATTGGGAAATGTGCAACAACTTGTGTAACTTGTATGAGTTCCTACAGTCTTTTTTCGTGAAGTAACATCTTCATCCATGCTTAATGGATACACCGTGACTTTATTATCCAATCCCCTATTTTTAGCAAACAAAATATTAAATCAATCCTGGAAATAAATCATATTCTGCGAATTTTGTTTAGTAATTATTTACAGAAGAAATTAAGACTGAGTATTGAGGTACGTACCTAACTTATAATCTAAGTTTTAGGGAAACATTCTACTTATTAGTGTGTGTTAATTAAATATTCTGATCTATTGTTACAAAATTAACATGCATATTCTCAAAAATTACCCGCAAGCTACTAAATTTCCAGAAGGTGCATAAGCACAAGCCATCACCCATGTAGTAGGCATAGTAACCGCATGTTCCTTATTAGTAGTAAATGCATCCCATATGATCATCTTACCATCCTAATCAAAGAGGAAGTGTGAAAATCGTTTAAAATTATGACCAAAAGCAATACCTGTGATGATGACACAATGTGCCGCTTATCCGGTGACCAATCAGAACATAAAACTTTAGCTTGATGGCCTTTTAATGTACGTCTCGGTTTCACATTCATATAATTTATAATTAATAATTTTTCTGCTACAGTGGCAACTATAAAAAAGGCATTTTTGTAAGGAATTCCCAAATGACCCAAAGTAACTTACGTGTCACATCATTAAGTTTTTGTCTTTCATCTTCGAGTTTAATTTTTAATTGTTCGGCTTCTTTGGCAAAGCTTTCCACTGTTTCTACCGGACTCACTTTAGTTGTTTCTTCACGAGACATTGTTGATACTGTATTTACGTAACTATAAATCTTATTATTTACATTAATTCTAGTTATAAATTAAAGTTATACATAAAAGGATCAATAAAATTGCACTGCTAGATTAAACTGCAACTTTATTTATACGTCCTTGACAGAACGTGCCTGATTCACAATTGTCAAAGTATCAACAAAGTCGTTTCGAAATTGAAAATTTTAATTTCTTTCACAGAATAAATATTTTGAAGACTTTTGTGATGTGATTGTTCTTCAAAATAAGAATTAATCAAAATTATGTGATTAACCTGAAGTAACTTTTTGTATTTCTTAAAAATACGAAATTGTTTTTTTTCAACTGCTTGTGAACACGCTTTTAAATGACATACTTGTAACAACTGTAAAAACTGTGGTTATGTTTTTAATTTCGTTGTGCAAGGAAAAGTAGAAGAAAATACGGGATGTATTACGGGATTTAGGAGATCGGTGATCGTTTGTTATACTTAAATTTTTACTATATAAGATATATAGTAAAAGTGTTAATATGTTCTTTTATTAAAAAAAAATTTAAACAAGTTTATATAAACAAATTAAAGGACATAATACTTCAATAGTCAAGACAAGAAAGAATAATGGAGGAATCGGATTCATCAAGTCAATTTGCTAGCCAATGTAAGAAAATCTATTAACTAAACTAACTATTAGTTCTAGTTAGGTATACTCTCGGGTATACTTTAATTTAAAATTTATAATACATTACTGAGCTCTTTTGCTTCTTTGCTAAATGTACCTTGTAGGCTTTTAGTTTAGCTAGTTATGGAAGTAGTTTTTCCATCTAGTTCTTAGCCCATCTGGATTTCTTTTTCCTCGTGGTCTGTAGTACAGCATTTCCTTAAGTAGGCAGCTCTGATTCATTCGGTCTACATGTTATTTTCATTGCTCTCGATATTTTTGAATTCTTAATAATGAAGTATATTAAACTCTTGTCGAATATCTGTGTTTCTCTATTGAATTCGGTGTGTTTTTCTATAATTGATTTGCTTTGTGATAAAGATGTTATAATCTCCTTATAACTCCTGAGTTGGTCTTTTATGTTTCCCTCGATGTTTCCCGAATGAGTGACTAGCTTTCACTTCTCTTATATTTTGCATTGAAGTAGTATTTCTTCTTTATACTGATGTGACTCATGCTCATGCTATCATGCTGTAATGTGCTTATATTTATATACTCGGATTTTTTAAAGACTACTGACACATGACCACCTTTATATGTATAAATAAAGGTGAAAACGACTTATTTCGTGAGTTTAATTAGTTAATTTAGTTAATACATTTATTGCTAATTATTATTAAATATTTATGTATTTAGAAAATTTATAATTAAATTAATTATTTATTTAATATTTTAAAAGTCACGTGTTGGTAGTCTTTTAAAAATTCGAGTGTAATTACAGTTCTGATCTTAAATTAGTGAGCAAACAGTTTTACTTTTATCATAAGTAATAGTCTTCCTTAAACTAAATGATATTGTTTGAACTATGTATATTGTGTTTAGATTTCATTAATTCTTACAAGTACTTTTATTAGGTAACTCATCGAAACAGTCTGATTCTGAAGATAATCTAAGTCAAGTCTCAACTCAAAGTGATAAATTGACATTAAATGGTAGTGAAACTGCATCTGGATATAAAGAACAAACAAGTAAGAATTCTCGCTTATCTATCTCAAATAATGTAAATTGATATCAAAGATATCATTTACTTGAATAGTTTATAGTAGTCAAATCATTATTAAACAAAACTCGAGACAAAACTGCTTTTGATGAAAAATTTGTAATTGAATGTCTTTAACTTTATTTTTAGATTTTGAAACACAAAATATCAAATGCAGTGTATGCACATCTAGTATTTTTCCTGAAGATATCAATGAATTACAAGTTTATGCTCATCCTGTTTTACGAACACTTGTTTGCAAAACATGTTATAGCAGAATTCAAAACGTTAATCCATCTAAGAAAAATCTGTGTTCATGGTGTTATTTGAAGAAAGATGCTTTTGTGAAATGCATTGATTGTCAGTCCATCTTTTGCATAGTAAGAAATTAAAATTATTATTTTGAATTTTACAGACTGTATTTGATTACAGAAATGTCTCAAGACAAATCAGTCTTCAGATATGTTCCAGTACATCTTAAAGAGAAAACAGTGGAAGTGTTTTGTTTGTGTGCCTGCTCCACTTAATAAACTTCGAAAAGTATGTGAGCAGATATTGAACGGGTAAGTTAAAGGATATTAAAACTTTTTCCCAGAAAAATAGCAGTTAATTTCCTCGTATTGTAAAATAACGAAACTGTATACTTAAAATGTTTGTTTTAGAACTACAAATGATAATATTGAACTTGGTTCTGAAAATGAGACAGGAGATGTTATAAGCACAATATCTGAGATACAATTGTTATGCTGTCAATTGACTAAAATAGCAAACGACTTTTCAATAGAAATTAAAAATCAAGAACCTACTGTAGAGAATGCAACTAAAGGTTATAACTATGTATTACAACTATGTGACAGCATTTCAAGAAATGTTCTTATGTGGAGAACTAAGTGTCATGAGAAGTTATCAGGCTTACAAATTGAATTGGAAATGGATCCAGAAGACACGAAAGAAGTACGACGTAAAATAAGAAATCGTAGCAAATTAAGTTTGAAATCTAGTAAGTCTAGTGATTCAGATACGAATGAAGAAGAAGACAATCATTTTACAGATTATGTCATAAATAATAAACCTGGTAAGTTTATGTTGGTAGATAATTATTGTTTTCTTTTGACATAGTTTTATGAACTATTTTTAAGAAATATAATTTGAATTAATAAGTTGATAGTAATTAACATTTAAAAAATTTTAGGATGTACTTCTAGAAGCCAAGAAATTGATATTGATGAGAGTCAAAGTACTGTAAACTTTCAAAAAAGTGTAGAAACTAATACTGATAAAGTAGATGAGATTAATCCCGTAAAAAATACTTCTGAAATTGAGAAGACGGCTAATGATGATGAAAAAAGTGGCGATGGTTTTAATACTGATTGTAGTACAAAATCTGGTGATAGTTTGTTTTCAAGACCCACTATAGATGAGTTAAATGAAAAACAAGAAATTGAAGATGTGGATCTTGAAAGTACGTTATTCTATAACATTTTATACAGGTGTATGGACTTGACTTATACAAAGACATAAGGCTTGTTGTAGCTCTCTTAAAAACATATTTTTTGTTTATTTGAAATTTTTCGATTTGGATCATTGTATTGAAATTATGGACGATTTCCGGTTTTTGTTTTATGCAGCTCTTTTATTTTAACTTTTTCCAATCGAAGAAAAAGTTGTTATAATTGAGAAAAAAAAAGAATTATAAAATTTTTTTTTGGATTTCTCGACGTTTTCAGTTTTAAGCATTCCAAAAATGCAAAAAAAAAAATTTTTCGATTTTTTGAACCAAAATGTATGTATGTATGTCACCCCCCTTAGTGCAAAAGCTACTGAACCGATTTTGATGAAATTTGGCATTAGCCACTTTAAAATTATTTCATCGACGTAATAAGCTTTTATAAGCAATCTATACAGGATGTTCAAAAATAAGGTGGTTATTTTTGGCGCATATTTGCAAATTTTGACCAAATTCATTTCTACTTGGCTATAAGATATTACATCTGAGCCCCAATTGAAAATATAAAATAAAAAATTTTTTTTATTCAAAATGGTGCCCAATAGAACGATTGTCCCATTTTGTGGTTTTTTCCTTATAACGTGGTCAGTAATTATTATTATAAAAATTTCAAAACGGCATTGTACAGCCAAAATATAGGACTTTCGTCCTAATTAAGTCGATTTTAAAAATTGCTTTAAAATTGCTTACCTTTAAGGGGCCAAAGTAGGTCAAAATTTTGAAATGGATTTTCTCAAAATTTCCTCCGCCATATTTTTTCTTTTTTAGATTATGTTGCAGACAACGTAATTGTCTATCGAAATATAAATTTTTATCAAAATCGCTCAAGCCGTTTTTGAGTAATGGTTTTTTGACTGTCAAAACTTCAAAAATCTCTAATTTCTTATGTAATAAAAATGAAAACTTGAAGATGGATATATTTATTAATCCCGTGAATATCTGTTATTTGGCACTATTTTCGGTTAACAAAACGCTTGCGGTTAAACCGGAAATTACAAAAATATCAAAATTTTTAGGAACATCCTGTATATTTTTAAATACTTTGAAAGCTCGTAAAATTAGCTTTTACACAACACCAAAAACTTTATATTTTGATTCAAACTTCTTAATTTAAATAGAACACCCTGTATATTTTTCAATATTTTGAAAAGTTTTGTTGGAGTATTTTAATAGTCAAAATTGTTTATTTTATTTAATTATAACGTTTCGCTTATTTAATAAGCTTCTTCAGAAAATTATAAATTATAAAATTATTTTTTTTATATAATAATTTTTAAATATGTATTAAAATATAAATTCTTTTTTATAAAATTCAAAATTTTTGAATACTCAAATGTCATTTTAATTTTATTTTTATGTCAAATTTGACATAAAAATGAAAATGAAAATTTTATGTCAAATTTGACATAAAATTAAAATGACATTTGAGTATTCAAAAATTTTGAATTTTATAAAAAAGAATTTATATTTTAATACATATTTAAAAATTATTATATAAAAAAAATAATTTTATAATTTATAATTTTCTGAAGTAGCTTATTAAATAAGCGAAACGTTATAATAAAATAAAATAAACAATTTTGACTATTAAAATACTCCAACAAAACTAATTAACTGAAGTCAAAAAAAAAAAATTTTTAAACAAAATAATATTTTGAAAGCTCGTAAAAGTTTCTCATCTTTGAACTAGATAAGCCACATTTATAAATTCTTCATACTTTAAACCTTCTGTAGAAATTAAATTGTTATTTTATTGATTTTAAATAATTCTTTTTTTTACAGATTTTCAACTTTCTCAAAGTTTATCAGAAGATGAAAATGATAAAAGTGAAAGCAAAGATGTTTATACAGACATTAAAGAAGTTGATCAGTGCTTGCGTTGTTTATCTGAGGATGACGATGATGCGATAAGTGAAAGCAAAGGTGTGTATACAGACATTAAAGAAGTTGATCAGTGCTTGCGTTGTTTATCTGAGGATGACGATGATTCGATAAGTGAAAATTCTAGTAGCAATTTGGATCTTAGCGATTCAAACCTTGGTGATTCAAGGTATAGTTTCTGTACTTACCAATATATTATTTTATTAATTCACAATAGTTCTAGTGATACAGAACATCCAATAACTAACGTATCATACCACGTAAGCAAGAAATTACCATCCCTTCCTCGATCAAGTTCTGAAAGTGAAATTGGTAATAGGTCAGAACCAGAATTTAATGAAGACATTCTAAATACAATAAAACCATGTTCAGTAGTTATTAATGATTTAAAGTCTGATATTAGTCACTATTTAAATTCATACGGTCCAATTGTGTTATCTCAAACTGAGAATAATATTGAAGATGAAGAGTGGAGAGAGATAAATAGGTTTGTGTAAACTATTATTGTATATTTTATGATATTGTCATCTACTTTATTTTTTAATTAGATTAACCAATTTGGATAGTTTAACAAATAAGCGTAAGTCCAATTCAAAAAGCAATAACAAGCACAAGAAAACTAAAAAAAAGGCTAGTAAAATAATAGACACAGATTCTAGCAGTTTAGCTGATTCAAATAGTAATTCTGATAATGATGAAAATGTATTGCCTGTTGGTTCTCCACTAGCTTCAGATGTTGAAATAAAATGGAATGAGGTATACAGTGATGGAGGTGTAATTGATTCGGATTCAGAAACTGATTATTTGAGCGATGACAGTGATAAAAATAAATCAAAGTTACAGAAGAAAAGAAAACGCACTAATAGCGATCAAGACCAAGTGGTTGTGAAGGTAAGCAGAGGTTGTAAACATTTACATTATGTAAACATACATATATTGAAAAGTAAATGTGTATATTCTCAGTAATAAAGAATTTAATTATTGCTGCATTCGAATATTGCATGTGAGGGATTTGTATCACTTGACTTTCATGGAAAAGGATCACACACAAATAAACGAACGATTCAGGTAGATATCAGTGTTAAGTTAGGTTGAACAAATCTTATTTGTAATACTTGAATGTTTAAAATCTTAGCAAAGTTGCTCAAAACACAATATTTGAATGATCTGCAGTTGTTCGATAAAGCCAATGTAATATCCGAACACAGTCTGTATAGATTGTAGCAGTTTGTTTGTTTTCAGAAGGAAGAAATAATTTCAAGGAAAAAGAGCAAATGGAGAAATGATGCTGCTTTAAGAGCAAATTTAAATGACAGTGATAGTTCTACAGATAGTAGTGGTAGTACAAATTCGTCAAGAGAAAAGAAGAAATTAAAAAAACTGAGGTATAAAAGTTTTAGTATTTTAACTTTTTCCAGTCCAAGAAAAAGTAGTTAAAATGAAGAAAAAAAAATAATAATCATTTTTTTAATTAAATAAAATTTAATACATAATTACAAGATTTGACTGACGGAAAAAGTTCCTCGTATGGCCACATCCGTTGTTTTTGATTACTTGTGGATTAGTTCATATTTACTGATACAATCACTAACTTAATAATGCTCAAATTGATGTGTGTCATTAGATATCATATCAATAGGATATATTTCTAAGACCCACACTCTATTATGTAAATAATTACAGAAAACTGGATGATCCATCTACTTCTAAGTTATCTGAAGATGAAGATGACTTGAATTCCAAACTTAAATCAGATATAAATATTGCAGGCAACCGCAAGAGTTGCAGCGATTCAGATAGCAGTATTGAATTGTAAGTGGTAGTAATTTTCTGTGTAATTATTATTTCTAATTTAACTTTTTTTTTATTTAGCGTCAAAACTTATAAAAGTTCGAAAAAGGTTCAAATTATTAAGTCAGATTCTTCAGATGATTCTACTGATATCGATCGTGAATTAACTCCTAAAGGTCGCAAAAATATTCGAGCTGTAAATTGCACTAATATACAAGTTTTATGGATTATATATTTTGTATTTTTGTAGATTGCCTCAGATAGGAGTTTGAAAACTACAACTAAGATAGCCAATATTTTAGAAATAAATAGAAAAGAAAGAATAGCCAAAAAGAATAAACGGGTAATGCATAATATTAAAGGGGTGTAAACCAAAAATGAAAGAAATACAGAAAGTTCTAAGAACGAATTTTCAAACCACACATCACTGTGATACCGTTCAGAAGACAAGACTTTCAATTAAACATTTGTGGCGTCACAAGGGCAATGGTCGCAATCAGTTCAATAGCTGTTTAGAAATTAATGTAATGATTTGCAATAAAGGCAAATCGTGAAGCTCATGATCGTGTGACGTCACAAATTTCGAACTTAAGAGTTTATATATCTCAGTTAACCTTTAAATACCTATATGGGGTGTTTTAAAGACCCTAGCATTACATCTCTTGTAATATTTTTGTTATTTACAAAGTTGGGCCAAATAGCCGTTACCTATTTGTCGTTATATATGTACAAGGGTTTATTAGTTTTCCGGAACATATTGCAATATTTTTATGGAGTTACTGCTTATTTAGGTTCTTACGGCGACCGTAATTATGCATTAGAAGTATCAAGTATGTACTTTGCATACTTCTATCAGGAATTATTATTGATTTTTATATATATTTTTATTTTTTTTGTATTAATGTTGTATAAATACACTTGTTACATTTCATTTATCTTTGGGTTTGTTTCCATTTAGGTATTAAAATTAGCATAATTATGTGGGGTCTTTAAAAGACCCTGCACAGCATTTACGTAACTTTCGATAGCATGGGTATTTAAGGGTTAATATGTGTGCTAAAAATGTGCCGTTTTCACCGTCGTTCTTTGATACTTTTTTAGCATTTTTCAGTGAAAAGAAGTTTTTTGATTTACACCTCCATGTACCTCCAAGTACTTTACGAATTTATATAAAAAACTTCTTTTAGTTGGAAAGTTACTTGAAGTCTTGTGATACAACAGACGAATTAGTATTAGATGTTGATGAAACTACTAAAAAACCAACAATTACCGTACACCCAATTTTAACACAACGTCTTAAACCTCATCAAAGGAGAGGAGTACAGTTTATGTTTGATTGTTGTTATGAAAGTTCAAACCAAATGGAAAAATGCGAACTTGGTACAGGTTGTATTCTAGCTCATTCTATGGGACTTGGAAAAACTTTTCAAGTATGATTATTGTTACATCTTTAACCAATTAGTAAATCTAATTTTAATTTTATTTGCAGGTTGTTACTCTTATACACACATTATTTACTCATAGTATTACTAATACAAAGTACGTGCTGGTAGTTTGCCCTCTTTCAATAGTGTTAAATTGGGAAAATGAATTTAAAAAAGGATTGCGAAATGTGAAAAATACTATTAATATTTATTGTATTAGGTAAATTTAAGTTTATTTGGTAGTGTGTATATGATTTATACATTTTTTTAGTGAACGGTGTGACTGGCAGCAAAAGCGCCAAAAAGTTAAAGCATGGGAAAAAAGAACGGGCGTATTAATAATGGGATATGAAGCATTTCACACCCTTACAATACCTAAACAGCCTAAAACACCTAGTTACGTAAGGTTTGTCAGAAAAATGTTAATAGATCCAGGTACTTCTTGAAACAATTAATTTAAAAAATATATTTTATTTAAATATTTTTAGGACCTGATCTAGTTATTTTGGATGAAGGACATTTACTTAAAAATGGTAAAACTGTTAGAACAAAAGCTTTAATGGAAATCGCTACACAACGTCGAATTATCCTTACTGGGACACCAATGCAAAACAACTTAACAGAATGTAAGCATTGAAAAGATTTAATTCTTCATGATTATTATCACTAAAATTTTTTAATTTACTGATTTATTTAAATTTGCTTCTTATTATAGACTATTACATGATAAACTTTGTAAAACCGAATTTGCTTGGAAGTTACAAAGAGTTCACTAACCGTTTTGAAAATCCAATCAATAATGGACAGTACCACGACTCAACTGAAGCAGATATTAAACAAATGAAAAAACGAAGTCACGTTTTACACGCTTTACTAAATGAATCCGTTTTTCAGGTATAATCAATTTAATTGTTTGTATGAAATACACACTTATAGTTAACTTTTTAGAGATACGAAGCTTCCGAATTACAGAATTATTTACCAAAAAAATACGATTATGTATTATTAATTCAATTACATCCATTACAAGCTCTACTTTACAGACAATATTTGGACAAAGCAGCAAAAGGGCTACCACAAACCAAACTAAGAAACGTATTTTGTCACTTCACTAATTTACAACTTATTTGTTTGCATCCTTACCTACTACATTTGAAAGAACAGGCAAGTAAATTAAGCGAAAGTAATTTTTTTAATTTAATTTTCTTATTTTTATGTGTAGTGCATTAAACAAAAAAAAGATTGGTCTGATAGTATTTCATTAGTTCCTAATAATGATTCCATAGATCAGTTTAATAGTTGGTGGCATCCTATATGTCCCGATGATTTTAAAACAAATATCGATTATGGCCCTAAATATAAAATAGTTCTCTCTATTATTCGTGAAAGTGAAGCTGTTGGTGATAAAGTGTAAGTGTTTTCAGTATTTTAAGTGATAAATTTTAAATGATAATATCGTTTTTTAGAGTTATCTTTTCATCATCTCTAGTTGATTTAGATGCTATAGAAAGTTTCTTACATCAGAATGCCACTGAAACTTCACAATGGAATGTGAATGAAGATTATTATAGAATGGATGGCAGTATACCGCCTGAAAAGCGTTTAATAATGTGTCATAATTTCAATAATGTAGATAACAAAAGAGCAAGGTGAGTAAATTCTGTAACTGTAACTGCCATTAGTATGGAATTTGTGGTAAGCAAATTTGTGAAGATACAAGACAAATATTTTTTTTATTGTAGAGTATTTCTGTTATCTCACCGCGTTGGAGGCCTTGGAATTAATTTAATAGGTGCAAATAGATTAATCCTTATGAACGTGAGTTGGAATCCTGCTTGGGACAATCAAAGTGTTTTTAGGCTCTACCGATTTGGTCAAGTAAAGAGGTGTTATATTTATAGACTTGTGTGTATGGTAAGATAATAATAGTTATTATTTAAAGACACTTTGATTATTTAATGATTCTCTAAAGGGAACTATAGAAGAAATTATTTATGGTAGACAAATAAATAAACTTGCGGTGTCTGGTCGAGTTATAGATAAAAGACAAACCCAAAGGCATTATAAAAGTGAAGAGTTACAATCTATGTTTAAGTAAGTAAATAAAAATATATTTTTAACTTTTTCCAATCCAAGAAAAAGTGGTTATAATCCAGAAAAAAAAATTTTTTCTTATATAAAATAAAATTTCTTGACGTTTTGAGTCCCCCTTGATTCCAAAAATGCAAAAAAAATTGAACTGAACTGAATACTTGAACTTGAATACCGATCCGATTTTGATGAAATTTTATTTTAGCCACTTTAAAATTATTTCATCGGCAAACTAAGCTTTTATAAGAAATCTATACAGGGTATCCAAAAATAAGATGATTATTTTGAGCGCATATTTGCAAATTTGGGTCAAATTCATTTTTATTTGGCTATAAAATAGTACACGTGAGCCCCAACTGAAAAAAAAAATTTTTAATTTTTTTATTTAAAACGGCGGCCAATAGAACGATTGTCCCATTTTGTGGTTTTTGCCTTATAACTTGGCCGGTAATTATTATAAAAATTTCAAAACGGCATTGTACAGCCAAAATATAAGGCTTTCGTCCTCAACAAGTCGATTTTCAAAATTATTTTAAAATTGTCTACCTTTAAGGGACCAAAGATGTAAAAATTTTGAAATGGATTTTCTCAAAATTTACTTTGCCATATTTTTTCTTTTTTGGATACGTTTAATACTGTAGAATTAGGATATAAAAGAGAAAAAATTGCGAAGTTAGTAAAAATTTTTGAATCCTATTCAAAAACATGTGTTCTTTAAGAATCCGACGAGTCCCGAGTTTTAAAGGGTGAGCTAAAGAAGTTAATGGGGTAAAATGGCCATCTTCAAAACGTTTATGGGATATTTTGAATTTGTGCATTAAAAATAAAAATATTCTTATGAAAGTAAATAAAATAATCTATTTTTAACAACATTAGCAAGAAATCATTCAGGTCAGATGGTTTCTTAAGCAGATAAACAAAATCCTTCTGTAGACGGGGACTGTTTTACCAATAACTATATAAAATTCATTATCTCTCGTAATAATACGACTAGTCTTTTGAAATTTGGTACGTATACTCAATATACATCAGTTTATTATATTCAACCCTCAAATTTAACTTCAACCCTCAAATTTGTAAGTTCTCACCCCCGAGGTGATTTTAACTTTAAGAACATTTCTACCTTACTTGAGAATATTTTTTTAAATTCCACTAAATGTGGGTGTTTCCACATGGCCTTAACAATCAGAAGCAACAAACAAAATTGTTGGGACTTGCCTCATAATTTTTTTAAACTAATTCTTGTGAATCAACTACACAAAATTTTAAATGATTATGTATCGCTTATAATTATTAATTACTGAAGCACTTCTAGGCATAACGTAAACTTCAAATTCGGTACTAGGGTATAACGCATCCTAAATATTTCTATAAAAGTCTGAAACTGACTAAGACCCCCCACTAGCTGATTTAAGGGGGGGGGGACAAAAGCCCCCTGAAGCTTTCTCGAAGAATTTTGACTTTTTTAGGGATCTTTAGGATGTGGTCTATAATGAGACTAAATTTCAAAATTTTAGGGTACCTTGAAGTGCTTCATTATCTCGTGTCGTGTAAAGGGGTAAGTAACATTAATTATCATGAAATAATGAAGGACTTGAAGTCATCCTAACATTTTGAGATTTGGTCTCATTGTAGATCACATCCTAAAGATCCCTAAAAAAATCAGAACTCCTCAAGAAAACTTCGGGGGGGATTTTGTCCCCCCCCCCCCTTAACTCGAACCCCGGGGAGTTTTAGGGAGATTCTGACTCCCCTACAAATATTTAGTGGGTGATATTCACTGGTACCAAATTTGAAGTTCATGGAATGCCTAGAACTGCTTCATTAATTATTGATACATAATCATTTAAAACTTTGTGAATTTGAATCACAAGAATTGGTTTAAAAAAATTATGAGGCAAGTCCCAACAATTTTGTTTGTTGTTTCCAATTGTTAAAGCCATGTGGAAACACCCACATTTAGTGGAATTTAAAAAAAAATTCTCAAGTAAGGTAGAAATGTTCTTAAAGTTAAAATCACCTCGGGGGTGAGAACTGACAAATTTGAGGGTTGAAGTTAAATTTGAGGGTTGAATATAATAAACTGATGTATATTGAGTATACGTACCAAATTTCAAAAGACTAGTCGTATTATTACGAGAGATAATGAATTTTATATAATTATTGGTAAAACAGTCTCCGTCTACAGAAGAATTTTGTTCATCTGCTTAAGAAACCATCTGACCTGAAATATTTCTTGCTAATGTTGTTAAAAATAGTGTATTTTTTTCACTTTCATATGTTTATTCGTACTTTTAATGCAAAAATTCGAAATATTCTATAAAACGTTTCAAAGATGACCATTTTACCCCATTAACTTCTTTAGCTCACACTTTAGAACTCGGGACTCGTCGGATTCTTAAAGATCACGTGTTTTTGAATAGGATTCAAAAATTTTTACTAACTTCGCAATTTTTTCCTTTTCACGATGATTTTAATCCTAATTCTACAGTATTAGTTACAGAAAACGTAATTCTCTATCTAAATATAAATTTTTATCAAAATCGCTCGAGCCGTTTTGGAGTAATGATTTTTTGAATGTCAAAACTTCAAAAATCTGTAATTTCTTTTGTAATAGAAATATAAACTTGAAAAAGGATAAATATGTATCAATCCCATGAATATCTATTACTTGACACTATTTTCGGTTAACAAAACGCTTCCGGTTAAACCGGAAATTACATAAATATCAAAATTTTTAGGAACGGTATGTTTTTCAATAGTTTGAAAGTTCGTAGAGGGAACCCAACATAAGGTGAATCCACCACGTGATGACCGTTAAAGTTGCGCAGTAGATTAGTGCGGTCGTTGCTTAGAAACCAACGTAGACAGTGCCGTCGTATAATTATTACATTACTTTGGTTTGGTTGATGCAAAATAATTACAAGCATTTTAAAAATTGTGAAGATCTCATTCACAAAGTATTAAACCAGTAATTAATTATTAATAGTACTTCAAATAAAAATTCAAATTAAGTAATTATTTTAAATTTTGACAACTTTTAAAAATAATTTATTTGACAGAAGAAATAACTAGCTCCGCCACTGGGCTCTGAAGCCACGCCTCGCGCAGGTTTGGTCACTTGGTGGATTCAACTTACGTTGGGACTACTATACAATTAGCTAATACAATATACCAAACACTTTATATTTTGACTTCCGGTTTAACCGGAAATGGAATCAAATTTCTTAATTTAATAGAAACGCCCTGTATATTTTTAAATATTTTGGAAGCTCGCAAAAATTTGCTTTCTGAACATATAAAATAATATTTTGAACTTCAATTTATGCCAAATTTAAAAAAAAAATTTTCAACTTTAATACCCAAACGTTTCTTTAGTGCGATTTTTAAAGTTTTTTTTTAATGTATTTTATTATGATAAATAAATATAATAAAAAAAATATATAAAATTCCAAGGTTTGGCGGACGGAAAAAGTTCCTCGCAGGCTACATCCGTTGTTTTTTTATTTTAAATTGAAAATTGCAGATTTGATTATCAATTGGATAAGCCCAAACTAATTTTGAGAACACCTTCGGATGATGTTTTAACAACCTTACTTCACTTACACAACGAAATATATAATTTCCATGAGCATCAGTCATTGTTGGAAAATAAACCAGATGAACATTTAAACAATGAAGAACAGTGCCTAGCATGGGAAGAATTTAATAAAGAAAATGAAGAGCGTAAGTAAAGCAAAAATGAAGTAATATAATTGAATTAAATATGCGATTTTTATTTTTTAGAAGAAAATAGGTTAAAGGAAGCTCAACGATTGAAAGAAGCTAATCCATTAGGGTAATTGTCAATTAGTAATATTAGCATATAAATAATTATGTTATAATTTTAGTTCAGTTTCTAATCCTAATAATATTCCAATATTGGGCAGATATCCAAATGAAGTGGTAAATACAAATGCGTTTTCTGATGAAGCTATCAATAGCTTACGCAGTTCATTACTGGAAAAAATACTCCCTACGGGAGTTAAAGAAGACCTTATTCATGGTAGACAAATAAATAAACGTGCAATGCCAGGTCGAGTTATAGATATAGCTCCTAATCGTACACAACCATTTGAATGTGTTTATTTAGCAAATAATAACAAAATGCCGTTAAATGAAGAAAATGCAAATCAGTTACTTAATAATAGTACTCAGGTTAATAACAATGGCCCATCTAAAAATCCAATTGCTCCTACAAATGCTGGAAATATATTTATTAATCCTGCTGCAATTGAAAATGGAGGTGGTACCCGCTATTTATATCCACATCAGCAACGTCCAAATAGACCAACAAATTCATCTCTTCAACCTAATGTGTCCACTCCTAATAACAATAATTCATCTAGAATAAATTATCAAAATTTTACTAGAAATTTGCAACAAATGCAGCGTCCTGTTTTGAATAGTTCCCTACAGCAAAGGTACCCTGCTTTGCATAATGTTATGAGCAATTCGACACAACAAAACAACTTCCCTGTTACGAATAATTCAGTACAAGAAAACAACTTCCCTGTTATGAATAACTTAAATTTTCCAAATAAATCGGTACAACAAAACAACTTTCCTGTTATGAATAATGTTACAAATAATTCGTTTCCAAAAGTAAGATCAAATGTATTGCCCTATGATAAAGTGGCAACTAATCAACAAGGAAGAGGAATTGAAAGTACATCAAACGATTGTGATGTAGTTATAATAGACGATAATTCGGCAAAACCAAACCAACAAGATATGTTGCTTACAGACCTTTCTAAAAATACTGAAATCACGTTATCAGCATTAACAAAATCTACCACAGAATTGTCACTATCTGAGAGTAGTGCGAGTAAGTGAAAAACAATTGCATTCTTTTACCGTGTAATTGAATTATTTTTAGTAATATTATATTGAATTTCAGATGCAGTGATTGAACTGGATTGAAGACTGACGATTATTGATAATTATGTTGGACCATTTTTTAAATTTAGAATTATTAATATTAATGCATACTTGTTTAGTGGCTATAATTCATAAGTTCATATTTGTTTTTTACTATTAAATAAATATCGATTTTAGTTCAAACAATTTTACATAACAATTTCTTTTGGCAATCAAGTTAATTATGCTTGGTTATGATAAACAAGCTTTGACTTTGTCATAATAATGATTAATGTCATTAAATTCTTAAAACTAAGATCTATAAGCAGTTTTATTGGTGTCCGGTTTACATCTTTAAATTGTGTTAATTTAGTTGGTCGTAGTTATTTGACACCTACAGATTTAAGTTCAGAAGAAATTAAATCTCTTTTGTGGACAGCAATAGATTTAAAGTGTCTCCTTGGACAAAAAATATTTAATCCTAGTTACTTAAAATGTGGAAAAATAACTTTATTAATGCACGATTCATGTTACATAAACCAAGGATCGGCTATGTCGGCTGCAAACATTATGAATTCTCATTTAAATGTTATTATAGATCCTACTTGGGATACAGTAAGGTGTATAAGAAGTCTAGGAAAAATTATATCGTCTTATTCGGATTTAATATTTTGTAAATCTAAATATCAGTCAAAACTTAAATATATTGTGGAATCGTCAGATGTTCCAGTTGTGTCCATTTCAACTGGCGCCTTTTCAATCTTGGATTGTTTAGCCGATTTAATGACTATACAAGAAAAGTATGGACATCTAAATGGCCTAAATTTAGGATGGATAGGAGAACCGACTCCATTAATGAATACATTTATGTGCACCGCTTTAAAGATAGGTATTAATATAAAATACCATTGTGCTTGTGGCAGTGGAGAACCACTCAGCCCATCTATGCTTCCTTCTGGAGAACAAATTAGCAAAGTCGAGCCCGCGGTTTTAAAAGAATGTCCATTACCTGCTACAGCTTTAGATAAAGCTGATGTTATTGTTATAGCAGACTATAATATCATTACAACGAACAATCTAAAATTAGAAGACCTAGACGCAAAAGCTAACAAGAACTGGAGTTTAATCACTTATTTACCCTCACCCGAACATCGTGAAAATGAAAGTTTTTGTAACCATCCAAATTCGTTAGTTTGGCATGCTAAAGCTAATTTGCAGTGGATTTATGCTTCTATTATGTTACGTTTTATAAATACTTATAAGCATTGTACTGAAATGCCCAACTTTGATAAAACTTCAAAATCTTAATGTGATTGTTTGGTATTTATTAGTAATGTTTTACAAATAAAAAGACAACTTCTATCAATTTAAAGCTGTTCATTAGCAACCTTAAAGTTTTAAAATATGTATTAAAAAAAATTAAGAACTTTTGGCAAGGACATCAACTCGAGTTCAATGCTTGGAGATTCCAATTAAAATGCAAATTAATGTTATCAAACGTAATATTTATTCAAGGTTGCTATTTATAAAAACACACTGTTAAAAAAAATCACACATTCGCAAATTACCAACAATTAGTAGTATCTACAGGTTTTACAATTATTTCAGGATTCAAATTACGTAACATTAACTGCAAACGCTTATTTAATTAAAAAAATATTTTGCTCACGTCTAACTGGAATACAATTCTAAAGAGATGTTTTAAATCGACCACTTTAAATTTTATTACATTAACTAATCAAATGAAAAGAATTAATTCAATTGAAGTTATTACATTATCACTTTGTAAATTTGTTTAAGGAACTAATAAATTTAGTTATAATTCTTAAAAATATCATTTCAAATTATTATTTTTACTAAATGTTTTAAAATTTGTATATATCAACTTTTTATTAGTGATTTTAAAAAAAAATAGAATTATTATTCAGTAGCATCATCTTTGCTAACAGAGAAACTTTCATCAACAGGTTCGATACCGCTGTCTGCGATTACTACATCATTGACTGGCCTATCACGATTATCTGTACTTGTTTGTTCAATTTTACGTACTATATCCATTCCGCTTACAATTTTACCAAAAACTACATGTCTTCCGTCCAACCATGTTGTCTTTTTTGTAGTTATGAAAAACTGAGATCCATTAGTGTCTTTACCAGCATTTGCCATCGATAACCAACCAGCACCATAATGCTTAAGCTTGAAATTTTCATCTTCAAATCGTTCACCATAGATACTGCGACCTTTAGTCAAATATTAGTTAAAGAATGTGATCTCAAAAAATATTCTTACCTCCAGTTCCATCTCCTTTTGTAAAATCTCCTCCTTGAATCATAAAATCTTTGATAACTCGATGAAATTTGCTTCCTTTATAACCTTCGGTTCCAGATTTTTGGGCAAGTTCTACGAAATTTCTTACAGTTTTAGGGACGGTTTTTCCAAATAATCCTATGACAACACGGCCAGCTGGTTCTCCTCCGATAGTAATATCAAAGTAGACCTAGTAAAGAGAAATTTAATGAGTAAATAAAATTCGTGAATTAAACATGCGAACAATTTTATTTTAATAAAACTTTCTTACTTTATCAGTAACTTTGGGGCCGGCACTGACTGAACTTCCTGTAGCCGAACAATGATACACAAAGAAAACAGTTAAGAACAAAGCAATAAAATATAATTTTCCAAACATTTTGCTTGCACTTTAATACACTTAATAAAAATAATATTTAGAACCCAATAACCTATCACCTCAACCTAAATTTCATTAATTAAAGAATTAACGAACGCCACGCTACACAATCTACGACCTTCCACTTGCAAGTTTCAAGCGTCAGCAAATTTGAAGTGTCAAAATTAATTTATCGTGATTAGTCAAAAATTAAAATTAGAAAGTAATCGTGGACTTGTCATCTTTGTGGCGGGAGATATAAAATATAAATTTTTTGCAGTCAAACCAACAATTTATTATTTAAATGAAAGATAACTAAAAATTTAAATCTTTAAATTTAGAAATGTATAGAACAAAACTTTCAACCAGCTTTCAAAATATTGAAAAATATACAGGGTGTTCCATTTAAATTAAGAAATTTGATCCCATTTCCGGTTAAACCAGAAGTCAAAATATAATGTGCTTGATATCGTGTAATAGCTAATTTTACGTGCTTTCAAAATATTTAAAAATATACAGGGTGTTCCTAAAAATTTTGATATTTTTGTAATTTTCGGTTTAACCGGAAGCGTTTTGTTAACCGAAAATAGTGTCAAGTAATAGATATTCATGGGATTGATACATATTTATCCTTTTTCAAGTTTATATTTCTATTACAAAAGAAATTACAGATTTTTGAAGTTTTGACATTCAAAAAATCATTACTCCAAAACGGCTCGAGCGATTTTGATAAAAATTTATATTTAGATAGAGAATTACGTTTTCTGTAACATATCCAAAAAAGAAACAATATGGCAAAGGAAATTTTGAGAAAATCCATTTCAAAATTTTGACATACTTCGGCCCCTTAAAGGTAGCCAATTTTATAACAATTTTGAAAATCGATTTTTTAGGACGAAAGCCCTATATTTTGGCTATACAATGCCGTTTTGAAATTTTTATAATAATAATTACCGGCCAAGTTATAAGGGAAAAACCACAATATGGGACAATTCTATGTTCGCCATTTGAATAAAAAAATTTGAACCTTTATTTTCAGTTGGGGCTCAGATGTACTATCTTCTAGCCTAAGTAAAAATGAATTTGGCCCAAATTTGCAAATATGCGCCCAAAATAACCACCTTATTTTTAGACACCCTGTATAGATTTCTTATAAAAGCTTAGTTTGCTGATGAAATAATTTTAACATGGCTAAAATCAAATTTCATCAAAATAAAATCCGTTCAGTAGTTTTTGCTTCATAGCTGTAACAGACCGACAGACATTTCAGTTCAAACAATCGAAAATTTTTTTTTGTTTTTTTGGAATCAGGGAGACGCAAAAGGTTGAAAAATGCAATAAAAAAAATTATTATTTTTTAAATTTTCAAATTATGAGGTTTAAAGCAATAATTAAAAGACCTGATTCTCAATTTCGAATTCTTTTATTTTTGCTATTCTTTTCTTCTTGCACTTTAACATTAGGATGTTTCGTATTCATATGAAATTCTTTTTGTGAAGTGCAAGAAAAGCGATGGCTACAAATTACGCATGCAAACTGTAAACGTTTCATATTACAATATCTTTTATGCGTAAGTAATTGCTTCTTATTTTTATATTTCATCGTACATGCGCTACACTTGTACACTTTACTTATTTCATGTTCCTTTTGATGCTGCTTAAAAAGGTAATATGTAGAATATTTAACTTGACAAATCTCACATAAGTAATTTTTCTTCTTTGTATTCAGTATTGAAGGATTGCAAATATGCTTTTCAAATAAATTTTGATTTTTGAATTTTAACTTGCATTTTAGACACACAGATTCGTGTTCCCTGTAACAATCGATGGATTAATAATTGAAATTACTAGAAATATAAAATGCTTTTTACCTGGCATGTCTTTTAAGTGAATTAATGTTACTGAATTGGCGTTTACATTGAAGACATTTAATAAATTTTACAGCATTATGGTACTGATAATAATGCTTAATTATAACAATAGTATCATCTAAAATTTCACTGCAAATTGAACATTTAAATTCGTTCTCATTATTATTTGGAAAATGTTCATATTCGTGTTTAAGCATTTCACTTGAATCTTCTACACGTTCGTTACATAATTTGCAGTGCGTATTACTATTTTTGTTTGTAATGAGAGAGTCTAAGAAATTTAAATTGGCTGCAATTTCATGATGAATTATTGGAGCTTTTGTATTTAAGGTAGGTTTAGATATTAAACCTTGCGAATTCGTATTTGCTTCTTTTAATTCCATACATTTCGTACAAATATCTGTTCTTTCTGTACATAATAACAAGCAGCTATCTTTATTTAACAGGTTGTTTCTACATATTTCCAATTTATCTACTTTATCCAAAAGTGCTGATAAGTCTTCCAAACTGCTTACTGTTTTCTTAAGTGTAGTAATATTAACTGGTTTGCTATTTAACAGTATATTCGCTAATATATAAGATTTGTTTGGACTCGTTAAAACTACTGATTTACTGTTTTTGGTATTACCATTAACATTTAAGGTGCAAAAAATTAAAAATGTTTGATTCGAGTCGTAGTTCACCTTCCATAATACAGAAGGTAATTGTAGTAAGCTAACATTTTTAATTAATGTTGTTAAATCTATTCCAGACCTTGTTTGCAATGAACCTGCGTTATTTAAATTCATGATTTTTTTCTATTTACTTGGTGTACTCCTTTAGAAACTAATTGCCTTAATCAATTTAATTGCCTTAATCAATAAACACAATTTATTCCAATATTCCAAAACACAACAGAAGAAAACTTTTGAATAAATTTCATAATTGCACCTTGCACGGCAGTTTAGGATAATAACCGTCAACCGTTAGTGGCTCTTATACCGATACGTGTGTGGAGGGTTAATAAGAAATAAAATCTACAACTTTTTAAATTTTATTGAAAATACTTTCTTATCAAATAATTCTTAACAATTTTGGTATAATCATTTACTTTAAAATTGAATTTAACAGATGTAGTCTTTAATTTGGACATATTTTCTAAATGTTACGGCCTAGTAACTAGTAAACCATCAACCTCTCGAGAATTTGACACATGTCGCCACAAGTTCAAATTAAAATTTCAACTCAAATTAAGCTCATTGCTGATAGTTGGTGGTGTTTGGACTTGGTGCTGCATTGCAATTTAATTAATTTTCATTTAAAAACTGGTTAGTGAACTATAAGAATATATCTCAATTAAATACCATTATGTCAAATCGGGTCAAAACGTTAATAGGTTATTAATATCGTTTTAGAACCATGAATAATCAAGAAATAGGAAACAGCGATGTAGCAGAAATTGTAGAGCAAACTAATGGTGACGAAGGTCAAGATGAAATAAAAACTAAGGATCCGGATGAACCAACTTTACCCAATAGTGATGAACCAACTTTACCCAATAGTGATGAACCAACTGTAACCAACACTGATGAAGAAACCAAACCATCAAATAATGTTGATCAATGGGAAGATTTACTCGGAAGTGGTAGTATTTTGAAACAAGTAATAAAGAAAGGAACTCCAAATACTAGGCCGCAGCGATCACAAAATTGTAAAGTACGATACGAGATTAGCCTTTTAGACGGAACAGTTGTACAAAAAGAAGATGAACTTTTATTGACTTTAGGAGACTCAGAGGTTTGTGCTTTACACATAATTTTTTAATACTAAACCTGTGATTCTATTTTAGGTTGTGCAAGGATTAGATTTAGCGATAGGATTAATGGAAGTTGGTGAAATATGTAAATTAAAAATTGAATCGAGATTAGCTTATGGTGAACGGGGATTAGGATCATTAATTCCATCTAATGCCACTGTACAGTTTGAAGTTGAATTATTAGAAGTTTCTGATGAAGATGAACCAGAAACACTTACTGTTGATCAAAGAAGAATAATTGGGTAATGCTTGTTTTCATGATAAATTTTAAGTTATTGTTTTCATTTTCTCTTACTTGCTGCAGGTTTATTTTTTATTAATATAATTAACTAAATTTACTTTTATTTAAATGTGTTAATGAACAAACTATTAATTTAAAAAATATTAGGCATCGAAAACGTGAAAGAGGCAATTGGTGGTACTCGCGAAGAGAAAATCAATTGGCTATACAGTGTTACCGAAAAGCTTTAGATTATTTAGATGAAGTTGAAGGTGGAATACAAATACAGACAGAAGATGAAGATTCCAATGTTACCGATGCTGCTTTACAGCAACTTTTAGAAGATAGAATCACTGTTTATAATAATATGGCTGCGGCACAATTAAAATTAGAGTTGTATGATGCTGCACTTCAATCGCTTCAAACTGTTTTACATTGTCAACCAAACAATGTCAAAGCTTTGTTTAGAAAGGCAAAGGCAAGTTACTTGAAACTACTATTCCTTAAAACTTTTGCAAGTTTTTAATTTATTTACAGATTTATAAGGTTAAAAACGACATTCCGGCTGCATTAAAAATTTTAAATAAGGCGAAAATTTTATCTCCTAATGATAAAGATATAATTAGCGAAATTGGAAGTTTAGAAAAAATTCGTGAAAAACAGAAAAAGTCTGAAAAAGACTTGGCTCGCAGAATGTTTGGTGGAATCAATTCCGATTCAAAAGCCACCAAACAAACTACAAAACCATCGAGAGTAAGTTAAATAAGTGCTTTTAGAATAGTTTTCACAAATTAATACTTATTCTCTAGTTATATGTGTGGGCTACCCTAGGTGCAAGTGTAACTGTTGGTTTATTAGGACTGATTGTTTATCGTATCAAATATAATTTGTAAAATCTGCAAAGAAATGGTTTATTTTTTATTATTTTCGTTAAACATTTTTTTGTGTTACTGTTGTGTTTCATTATATGTTTAAATTTTTTATCATAGTATTTGTATTTGTTTATAATAATGGAGGGGAGGGGGGTGACTAATTTTACTTATGAATTCATGAAATAAATTTGTAATAAAAGTACGTTTTTTTAATTTTTTAATCAACTGTAATATCACAAGACCTCATTTTTCAATCGTTAAAAAATTGACATTTGCATGAAAGTGTCAAAATGCATGTACATTTATTGAGACCTTTTTGAGCATTATTAATCTGAAAAAAGCTCGAGCGCGCAGCGCGAGGGCTTTTTTCTTGCATTAATAATGCTCAAAAAGGTCGAAATAAATTACCTTAGGCATTTTGGCACTTGAGTGCAAATGTCAATTTTTTGTAGATTGAAAAATGAAGTCAAATTATATTCGATAAGACAATTTTTTTTTAAAAAGGTAACGTGATTATGTACAAAAAAAAAATTGTCTTTGATAAAATCAGCACTATTGTTGAAATGGTTTGAGTGTAATTTAAATGTCAACCAATAAACCTTTTTGCTGATAAGTCAAATAAAATGTTATAATTATTTAAAGGAAGTGTAACCATAACCAGTAAACCCTTAAAATAGGGATTTTGAAAGGCGATGGCCACTATTAACAAAGAATTCAACATCAGAAACCTATTTCTGCTTCGCACCAATTCAAGGATTTGCTACAGAAATTAAAATCAATATAGTCTAATGGAAAAAAGTATTGTAAATTAAACAATTTTATAAATTGTGAAGAAGCTAAAATAGAGGAAACGAAAATTAAAGTTTTGATAAGACCATGCGATTACAAAGTAACAAAGTAGCTTATAAAGATGAAACAAGGTGTATTTTTTAATTTCATGAAAAACTATCCAGTATAACAATAATTGAATAATTATTATATAAAGAATTACAGGAAAAATAATTATTGTAATTACAATATTCCATACGCCTTAAAGATAGGCAACTTTTCTTTCACGAAGTAATTTTTGTAATCTAATCTACATAAAATAGGAGTAAACTAACACAATTTTACTAATTAAATTTTGATTCCATTCCCTTCCAATTTTTTAAGGAAATTTCCGAAAATTATTTCATTTTAGTGTAGTCAACGAACCAAAATTTATCCTGATTTTCGGACTTTTTTTGTAACAGCCAGTTTTTTTTCTTAATCAGTCGAAACCATAGTATGTCGAAACCATTCCTGTGAGTTTGTGTATAAAATGTCTCAACTCAATTTTGACCGGAAGGTCCTTAGTCTTCGACTTTAGTGTAAAAGTTTGACTTTTTCAAGTTTCCGTTTCACTATTTTTTGAATAACTTCGCTTGTATTGGTCGGATCGGGACCAAAAAATTTTCCTTTTGTTTGTAACGAATCTCACTTTAAAACTACCTGGGTTAAAATTATTTATATTAATTTCCTAACCCAAAAAAAATTCAAAACTGTCGTCATTGGTCGGTTGTAGTTTTTTCTAGAGAACTTGAGTTTTAATTAATGTTATGGTATGAAACTTTAGGAAATTGCAGCTGATATAGTAACAAATCCATATTACAAGTTGGGTCCAAAAATATTAAGAACAACGGCTAAAATTTGCATTTTGGTTCAAATTTTCTTTTTCATATTTGTTGTGAGCAATTGGAGGTATCCGAGGGGTTATCCACTCTCTGCAGTCAATGTACAAAAATTGAGCTGTCAACGGTAGTTATCTGCAGTCAATGGCAGCCATAGCATATGCAGTCATAAGCAGTCAACTGCAGTCAGTGTACAAATTTAGAACAGTGGTTGACCCCTCGGAGGTATCGCAATAATTCTTCTCTTGAAATGTAGGAAATTTAATGCTCTCTCAGATGAAAACGAAAACAATCACATCAGACCATTTTTTCTTCCGATTTCTTTGAAGATAAAAAGAAAATCTTTTAACTGTTTGTCTACAAAACCAATTTTAGTGGTCGAAATTTAATTCTTCTTTTACGTATTTTTGAAAATTAATCATAAAAAACTCCTATAAACTATTTTTGAACATTAAAACTGGTTTTAAAGTCAACCATTTCGACCACTAAAATTGGTTTTGTGGGTAAGTAGTAGAAAAATTTTATTTTTCTTTTCAACGAAATCGGAAGAAAACGTGATCTAATGTGATTGTCTTTGGTCTCATCTGAAAGAGCATTAAGTTTCCAATATTTCAAGGGAAGAATTATTAGGATACCACCAATTGCTCACAACAAATATGAATTAGAAAATTTGAACCAAAATGCAAATTTTAATCTTTGTTCTCAATATTTTTGGACCCAATTTGCAATATAGATTTGTTACTATATCAGCTATAACTTTCTAAAGTTTCATACCGTAATATTAATTATTACTCGAGTTCTCTATAAAAAACTACGACTCACTAATGATGGCAGTTTTGAATTTTTTTTGGTTAAGGAAATTAGTATAGATTATTTTAACCCAGGCAGTTTTAAAGAGAGATTCATTACGAACAAAAGGAAAATTTTTTGGTCCCCATCCGACCAATACAAGCGAAGTTATTCAAAAAATAGTGAAACGGAAACTTGAAAAAGTCAAACTTTTACACTAAAGTCGAAGAACAAGGGCCTTCCGGTCAAAATTGAGTTGAGACATTTTATACACAAACTCACAGGAATAGTTTCGACCGATTAAGGAAAAAAACTCGCTGTTACAAAAAAAGTCCGAAAATCAGGCTAAATTTTGGTTCGTTGACTACACTATTTATAATAATCTTAAAATTATGTTTTTATCGCTATTTAAAAATAAGTATACCTTTGATCTACAGCCAAAATCTGTTTTTGGTATTGCACTATTAATTGAGCCCAGAGAATAGGTCTTTCTAATAGTTTGGGCTCCATGGTATTTTTTTTGTCATCTATATCTTCTACTTTTATTTTTATATTTTCATTTAATTGTTTTTATATTGTTCCATTACTGCTCTGCTATTTCAAGAGTGTTTTTGGTTTTGGTAGGTACCTAAGTACCTATCTCTTCACTCCTAACACATAACTTATTGCTTCTGCCTCTTTGCCATTGTATTCAGACGCGAACTGACTATACTTTTTCAGGGGCGCAGATATTTCTAGGGGCCCGCAATGTAAAATTTTGAATTCTTGAAGAGTGGTGGATTCATAAAAAATTAATGCAAAGAACTAAAGGCCTTCCTAAGCTACCGATCTCGTAGTAAGATGATTCTTGAAGATTCGCAGATCGTCGTTTGAAATGAAAACATCAGAACTAATTTTGAAGATTCTGTACCATAAACTGGGTATGAGTAATATCCAAAATTGTAGATGGTCACTGTTACATCTCGATCCTCTTGATGTACATACTATACTCTTGTTGCATTTTAGAAGTCACCACCACCGGTCAAGCAGTCATTTCGAGACCCGAAGAAGCTTCACTTTCACTTTGTATAAATCTGGAAATGCCGCAATTTTTTAATTATTAATTTCGAGAGAGAGCACGAATTTGCCATAACTTCAGGGGCCCGGGACGCTGTAGCGCTCAGCACCTCTTGCCAGTCCGCGCCTGATTGTATTCAATAGTCAGAAGCTATCAAATTTAATGAAAATGTTAATTAATTACTTACTATGAACGCTTATTCGGTTACAGTGGGATTTTTAAAACTTTAGTGAGTCACCTTTTAATTCCAATCGAATCTCCAATGAATTAAAAAAAATGAAGGGTAGGTAGTCATATTAAGGGCAGGTCATTACGACAAATTATAATAGAAAGACCGCCCAAAGCGAAACCAGTTTTATAACATGGTTGTAACAGAAACGGCATACATGGTGTAATATTTCTGTCATTGTTATGAATGGTTCTTCATGATGGATGTTATTCAATGCAATTTTCATTGAGCTAATCCCATAATTGTATAGGCCGTCACATGTATCACTACCATATTAGCATTAAGTTACTTTATTGTGATGAATACGCCAGGACAAATTTTCCTTTCTAGTGTACTATTACGTGCTTTTATTTTTTCAAATATACCATTTTGGCTATTCAAATCTTTTAAAAGTTTCCATTTTTAATTATATGATACATACGTAGGAATACAAACGGTTACGTTTGAAATTATTCATTTCATTGTATAGTTGCTATAACCTGCGAACATGTTAGATTTAGTTTAAAAAAATTAATTATTAAAGTGATTGATTAGTGATAAAGTAAATGCTAAATTTTCACTCTTGAAAATTTTAAATGGCACGTATCTGTCATTCGGTTATTGGCGTGAATGTTCAATGTAAGGAATGTCGGGGTATGGCTAGGGTGGTTTACAATTTTCAATTCAATTCAAAGACGCCAACATCTTCAGATATTGCAATATGAAAAGGACTGTTCGGGAATTTCAAGAATTACAACAATGGCTTAAGTATTCCATTTTAACTATTCCTTATATTTTATTCTAACCAGAAACTTAAACCCTTAACTGATCTGGGCGTAACAGGACTTTTTTGTACGCATATTAAAGCTAATTTTATGAAGTTACAAAATGTTCAAATATTATACAGAATCCGATGTCTTTTAATATTTTTCTAATACTGTTGGAAGTGGTTTTGTAGAAAAATACTAATATACCATTGTAGGTACTTATAAAGGTAGTTTAGAACCTTTCCCTGATTTCAAAAATTGAAAACTATAATATGGGTTGTTCCATTAAAATTAAGAAAGTTGGTATCATTTCCGGATAAGCTCAAATAAGTTAAACTACCAGGTGTGTTTGGAAATTAATGAGAATTATTTTTCAAAAATTGGTTTATTGAAAAAATTTACAAATTAACATCGTTTTGAAAATATGATCCATCCAGAGCACATACAAAACGCTCTCAGCGCTACTGCTATTCTTCCTAGGCTAGGATTGCTTGGTCTTTAAGTTCCTTATGAATTATTCCTTGAAAATAAAGAAAGACGATAAGCATGGACTTGGTGCCGAGCGTTGTTTATCTTCCACAATTTTTCACCCATCCTGGAAAACTTTTTGTCATCGATTGACGACAAACCTGCACTACCGACCATCAGAGAGAGTGTTGAGAGTTTCCATTACACTGTTAACTATTTTCAAGCAGAATTTAATGGTGCACCGTTGCTATCAACTGGATGGAGTTTTGCAACAATGATCTAACCTACACTTTGTTTTTTGACTTTTTCATTTTAAGATGTTACTCATGCTGTAAACCAGCAAAATTGATTTAACCGATATTTGGTGATATACAACAAGCGAAATTGATTTAACCAACATTTGGTCTCGGCGATGCCATCTATTAAAAATGTATCTAAAAAAAGGTATTTTAAACTGTTTTATTAATTTGTTGAAATAATTTGTGCTTGTGGCTTAGATCATTGTTGCAAAAGACCATCTAACTATAGCCTTGATTTTCTTCACTCCGAGCTACACTGTGTGGTGGCGCTACCTATTCTAGCGCCCTTTACAAATTTAAAATATCCCCCCCCCCTCATTCAGTCCTATAGCTTCCAGAGTCTTTTACCTACACTTCTACAGTGAGATCTAAAAGTGTAGAACGGCCTTAATAACTTCTAAAGAAGCAAAAAATGAACAATGCAAAAGCTTCTGCTATTATTATCAATTTTGTAAAATATTTGTGCTATCCCGTGGAGTCCTTGGCATATTGCTTTCCTAACATGATGCGCCTCTATGCGAGGCTTACCTCGCTTACCGTCTAGCGCTACCTCTGCATACACAGAGTTTCAGAAAATAATTAATTAATAACCAATGTCTCAACACTGAAGAACGCTGGGCCTAGATAAGCCAGGTCAAGCCGGAGTGAACGCCTGTACGTGTTTCTCCGATTTTTTAAAGATCTAAAGGTGGAGACACACGCAGACGTTTTTACTCCGGCTTGGCCTGTGCAGGTCCACAAACCGGCTATATTGTATCATTGTATGTATATCGTTCAGGCGGCTGCCTTTTTATAGAAAATATCATCTCCAACAGTCCAACAGTCTAACAGTTGGACCATCTCCAACTGTTTTGCTACCTGGAAAGCAGTAAACCATAATAATCACCCTTAACCACCTGACGACGTTAAAGCTTAGATTTCCGTGCTTTTGCTTCTTGAGTTGATTCAGTTACTAACAGTTAGTACGATACTTAATCCATCTAAAAAGGCCCTAAGAATGTGGTGGTTAGGAAAAAAAAGGGGTGGTTATACACAGGCCAAACCGGAGCGTCTGGACAGCATTTGGGTAGCCTGTGCAGGCCTCCTGCACAGGTAAAGCGGAAGGCAAGCCTGTGTTTGTGAACGGGCTTAAGAAATGGGACAACGGTTATATTGACCGCCACGGTGAAATTTAAATTTTGAAAAAATATTCATTTAACCCGGCATCCGACAGGTGAACATTTGTCACGAGTTCCGACAGGTGGGGTGTGACAAACCCAAAACTTAAAATAACCGTTTCGTAAATCTATGGTCAATTTTTTTGGAAAGTCTTAAGTATTTTATATCGTCAGGTACATTATATTTATCAGTAAAATAAAAATTTTTGCAAAAAAGACTTTACTTTGGCTTCATAACACAAATTGCAAATTACAACGTGTTTTTTTCGCTAAGAAACAAAGCAGTTAACTATTTATTTTATAAAAAATGTTTGAAACATACAAATAATTTTAAAAAACACAAAATTAAAAAGGCAATTCTATATTTTTCAATAAAAAAACCCGCATATAATTTAATCAAATAGCAAAAAAGTTATTAGTTGTTAAAGTTAATACAATTTTGCCATGTGTGTGAGAGAGACAGATATATAAAAATGCGTCAAAAAATTCACACACGCACTTAATTTTTCAATTTTGAGTCCAAGGACATTATGAAATCCTCTCGTGTTGATTAGACCTTCTCTTATTGGGGAGTGGTTTGGGATTTTCACCCAAAACATAAAGAAAAAAAACTCACGAGTTCCGACAGGTGGGGTGTGACAAATCCAACTCGGTTTTGAAACAGTGCTACTGCCACAATCTCAATTTTTTGACTGCGGCGTTTGCTTTAATATGTAGAATAATATGTTTTTAAAAGCTATTGAGACCCTGTAGTCGATTGGAGCGATATTTGAATGTTTGCTATGCAGTTTTCGAGCGCTGGGGTTTGTCACACCCCACGTGTCGGATGTCGGGTTAATTAGAGTAGGATGTAGAGTAAGTGCGGTAAATATGGCCTATGCGGCTAATATGAACTACCCTGTTTACTCATGAATGACGAAACGCCCATGCTTTAAGTGAGGTGCGTATCAACAATTCTTATCTGAATTTATAATGTTTTTAAAAATTAATTATTTTTCATTTTTAAATAAGACTTTAGTTTGATTTTGTTTCATGTTATGTTCCTTAAATATATTAAGAATTTAATTCTAATAAAAAAATTATGTAGCAAGTGTTCCTTTTGGTTTTATTCCCGAAAATGCATATGGTGGTCCATATTTACCGTTCTTACTCTACTGATATATAGGTATTGTACAGTCGACCAAAAAGTTTTTAGCCACCCCCTGACAATTTTAAAAAGCAACCAACATTACACGCCGTTTAATTTACACGGCGTGTAATGTTGGTTGCTTTTTAAATGTTGTCAGGGGGTGGCTAAAAACTTTTTGGCCGGCTGTACTTGTACAGCATAGTAACTTATAACAAATTAATGTAGGTCTTTTGTTGAAATGTTCTTAAAATAACCCCTAGGTATATTTTGGGCCACCCTGATATAATCAATTTAATTTAGAAGCTCATTTTAGCCCATAAAATTTTGCAAATTATTAAAATCGGTTCAGCAATTTTAGATTTATGGGCGTTAGGTACAAACAGACAGGCCGACGTTTTCTAAAATTTTTTCAAACTTTTAAATATTTTATACTTAATAATTTTCAACAACTTATTAATATTTACAAATTAAATAACAATTCTGTAAAATATGTGTAAAACAACGTCACCAAAGATAAAGATAATGGAATTAGAATTAAAAATTGAACTAAATAATTTTAAAATCGTCTATCATAGGAGGTTGTGATTGAAATGCAGGTGTTGATTATAATTCATTTATTTTAAAACAAGTTGTTATTGTATTATTTGGTTATTGTAACGTTAGCGTTGCTTCGTTGTTTGATGAAATTAATCTTATTAATTGAAACAAATTGTTTAATTTTATTTGTTCTAATAGAGTGAAAAGGTGATTTCGGAGTGTTTTATTGAAAGACTTAAAAACGGACTACGTTAAAAGAACGAATTATTAGTGATTATCGATTATTGGATTGATGGTTTATGGAATATTTTATATCGAAGCTATAAGGTAAGCTTTTAATTTCATTATAATAGTGACAAGAACGTTGCGTTTGACATACAAAAAATAAAATTAAAAATTTTCCATTATACCTACCCTGAAATTGTTGAAAAAATTTGAAAATTTAAGAAATCTATTTTTTTCTGACATTATGTTCAAAGATATCAAAAAACTAAAAACACATTTTCATTGTAACTTTTTCTTCTCTACTGGCAGTTTTAGATTTTCAATACAACGTTTCAATTTTCAATTACAATCATCAATTAAAAATTTTTTACTAACACTAACCTGCATTTTTTATTTTATTTTTGAGTTTAATTTTTAATTACAAATTCAATGATGTGCACTTTAGTGATTTTTTTATCCGAGAACAACAAAATCAATTTCTCTAATAGAAAATTTGTAGTTTTCTTTTTGTGTTTTTCATTTTACATAGGCACAATTACGCAACTTTTCTTCAATTTTACCAACTCTGTATGTGTTAGCATTTCCGAGATCCCTATAATAATACTGATAATCGAATTTGAATAACTCTGGTATATTCAGTTCTGCAATTTCTTCGTCTGAAAGGTAAAAGCTCCTTAGTTAGCCAGAGATTTGTTGTTTTTTTAGATTTTTTCCTATTATAGGTACATAATTCGGTTTCAAATTAATTTTTCTAACACCGATTACACATGGATGTATTTCTCCATGCATAACTCATATCATTTACTAATGAAAGTAAAGTTGATTATTATTGAACACAAATCACATAGCATGAAGCACAATATAAAACAGTTGGTATATCTCGTTAAAAACGTTAAATAAATTTTTCAGCCACCATTCATGCAATCACACAACTGGTAAAAATAATAATGAGATCAATTAAGAGGTTTACGTACTGGTATCGTTTATTATAAGAGCAAAACAAACAAAACTTTAGTATATATGACTGCATTTGCAATTATGTTCCGATGACGGATTTTTACATGAAAAACTTCACGTTATACGAGATGTGGTAAGAGTGTGCAAGCGTCGACTTTATTCGACGCCTTTAAATATTTATAACGTTCGACAAGGATTTTTTTATTGTTTTTTTAAAGCGAGTAATTAATCAATCTGCTGATACGCCTTTTAAACATTGCAATTTGGTTGCTTTACTCACCAATGCGTTTTAAGAGTTTAGAAAAATTTTCAATTAAAATTGAATTGAATACTTTTTATTTTTTTAAGTACGATAGGGGTACATGCAAAAACTAATTACATTAATTAAAAAATATTTCTTAATTCGATTATCACTGAAATAATTTACTTATTAGAAGCAATTATTAATTATTAATTGGACCTTAATGTTTACATTCAATAATTGTCACCTTACTAAAGCCTGCGCCCGGTGGCGTAAATAACGGGCCCGCAGGGCCCGCTTTGCGGGAGGGCTTTCGAATAAAAGGGGTTCTTGAAAAATTCCGTAGTTTGTACCATAAAGCTAGCTTTTGATCACCACTTCTAGAATCCAGTTTATTTTTTTCAAATAAATAGAAGATAAATAAAAAAAATTTTTTAAACAAATAAAAATTGGCTTAGAAAAGAAGCTAGCTTCTAGAAGCTGTAGTGCAAGGCTAGCTTAAAGAGGCACTTTAAAAATGTTCGTTTTTGTAATTATGTATTTGAGAATTTAAAATAGAAATAGGTAAATACTTTTCTTCCCTTGTAAAGTTACACAGATGTTTCGACAATAAGGAACTAAAATTCGGTCGATTGTAAAAGTTTTAGAAATAGTCACAAATGAACCCTAACTTCAGTGGTATAAATAAAGGGACCAGAGGGCCCGTGTTGCGAGAGGGCCTCAGAATCATTGTTTAGTATGAATTTTCGTTATAAAATCGAATTGTGGTTAATCAAAATGATTATTAACGAGAATGGGTAGAGGCCCCATCCTGGATTTTGCGGGAGAGCCCTCACACTTTTAGTTACGCCACTACCTGCGCCACATACACAGGCTTGTTTAGGCCAAACCATATCGTCTGGACATCGTTCCTACGACCTGCACAGGCGAAACCAGAGCGTTTGGACATCGTTGAGGTTCCGGTTTGGCCTGTGGAGGTTGGCCTGCACAGGCCAAACCAGAAGGTAAGCCTGTGTGTGTGGCGCGGCCTTAATAGCTTGTTCAACAAAATTTTGAAAAATAACTTATTTGGTGTGTAAATATGTAGCCTCTTGTAATGAAATGTGCAGGCCCTTATGTCAGTTTCTATTTTTGAAACAATACCTAAAATTTCCAATAGACAAGTAGACTTTTAAAACTGAATTAGAGAGATTTGGAGAGACTCAAGATTTGCATCTCAAAATCCCACCTTATATTAACTTGTAATATGCTAAAATGTCCTCAAATCGTTCAAAAAGGGGTTATTATTCAGCAATTAAAACTGTAGGAATTTCAAGAACGCTAAGATGTAAGTTTAATAATCTACTCATTTACAATTTCTTACTGTTTTGTCATTTAGGTACTCGGTAGTCGTATTAATTATTATTGTTACAGAGTTTTTCTGGCTGTTTTAAGTTTTATTTGTATTTTTATATCTCATAATCGTAATTAGCCCGAATTTTAAATTTTTTTAGTAAAGCAAAGCTCAAAATTTAAAATACGTGATAAAAATAGTGTAATAAATCTCATAAGTCACAAGAGCAGAGCGATTAACAACTAAGGAACTGTTAAAACATAAAGGTACTTAAAACAATTTTCATTTCGATTAACTAGAAAGTCAAAATTTAACAATTTATAAAAAATCTTTGAAAAATTTAATTTTAAAAAATTCAACATTTTTTTTTTCATTTAAATAAATCTTAAAATTAAGAAGTACTCGACTATCAGTAACATCATTACTGTACGCAGTGCGCTGGTTTCCGCACAGTTAACGGTGAAAAGCGACGTCCACTCACCGTGAAATGTTCTGTAACTTGAGGCAAATTATTTTCCCGCATCAAAGGTGGCTTGGAAATTGTTTTAACACGCGCCCTTCCGACTCTTCTGCTTCGCTTAATGTATATTGCAGACTTTGTTTCTTACCCCTTGTTAAATTCTGTGTTTCTTTCTCGCTTTTCCAGCGTCGTTCGTTTTACTAAAAATAAAGGGTTTTTAACAAATTTAATTTAAATTATATTTTCAAGATATTTTACTTTCATTTAAAATTTCTTTAGTGAGTTGCCGTTTTATGTTGTATTATAATTGCTTTAGTTTTTTTATGTGTTACTCTTACGTCTTACCTATAAAATACTGCTACTGTTGGATTACTTCAAAGGTTAAATGAACTTTTTTTAAATATTATAGCCTTTTAATAAAGTAACACATTAAATTAAGTTCGTATTTTCTTTGTTTCTAACTTCTAATACCGTAGATGGGCACACACGATCGAACATGTCTTACAACATGTACGTGCGTACATTTTGTCAAACATCAACGTCCGTGTATTGGTCCAAAAACGCTTCGAACATGTACGTGCATACAAGAAGTCCGTTTTCAAGAAAACTTGAAAACATGTACGTGCATTGATGTATATGCACGAGCGGGCCACACAAGATCCAACATGTACGTGCGTACATGTTCGAAGCGTTTTTAGGCCAACACAGGTAAGACATGTTCGATCGTGTGTGGCCACCTAATAATCCTAAGCAAAACCTATAAAGGTTACGCATCACGACGTTAAAGCTTAGATTCCCGCGCTTTTGCTCCTTGAGTTTGATTCAGTACTAACAAGTTAGTACATTTAGTCCATGTAAAACGGCTCTTAGACTAGTTTTGTTGTTTTGGGAAATACACATGGCAGTCAACGTGTTAATGTAATATGGTGAGATGGTAACAATAATTTTCAAAATAATAGCAATGAACTGGTTTATTTCGCCAGCAAATGCAGTAAGCTGCGTGATGAAAATTACATAGACAGATATTGAACCCAGGACTCAGGTTTATACTTTACGTGTAAAACCCTAATGTTAAATGTGATTATTTATCTTTTGTTTCATTCCCACTCAAAGGGCTTTATATTTTAGTTATATGGTAAGTCGGGGGAAGACGCCACTGTGGGGCGAGATGCCACCCCAGCATTTTTCAAAATTCCTCCAACCTATCTCTGGAAAATTTTATGTATATGTTGCTTGTGATTATAAGCTACTAGCAAACATCGTTGAAAACGAGTTTTCGCAAGTCATCGAAAAGTTTTCTAAAAAATTAGGTTTTTATGTTAGACGAAGTTTTTGCTACATCTCAGCTTTTAAATTTTATTAGGCGTTTTTTTTGTGTTATCGATATCATTGAATTGTTAGCTGAAAAGACGGCACTTTTCACGTCTATTGTAATTTTTGCAAAAAAATTCGCATCAAATTTGATTTAGTTAGAGAGTTTTGCATTTTCACCCATAGAATGGGGTAAGACGCCAGATTAGTGCAAAGTATGTAACTTAGACTCATTTTATTTAGATTTATAGTAATAATGCGACAATAGAGCCCACAATGATGAAAATGTGTAATGAAAACTATTGCGATAGCAATGGGCTTCGTAGATTGGATTTGCTGCATAATTTGCAAGAAGTGGTTACACGAAAGATGTACATGGATTGATGACACATGTAACGATTGAGGTCAATAATATATAAGGATAAAACAGTTTTTTTTTTTCGTTTAGTACCGTTCCCGACTTTCTATTCGGAACTAAAACTCACTATGGCATCTTACCCCATGCATTTTTGTTAAGATTTTTTTGTCGAAAAATACAAAAATTTTTTTTTAACTATGTTAACTAATAATTTATGTTGATTTGATATTGCTATCTAATAGTGTATTCTTTGATGGATAAACACATATTTTTAAATTAATCTAAATGTGTATAATAATGTTTTTATAAATTAATTAAAAAATGTATGTCATCTTTCCCCGACTTGCTTTATATTTACATAATTTTTGGAAAATACTTGAAGTAGAAGCAAATCTGTTTTGATTTGATTAAACCGTCGGTCTCAGCTGCAGAAAATATTATATAAAATTCCTCGGTGCTTAGATTTAGATTATTTCTATATCTTCGTGATTCCTATCAAAAGTCACATAGAGTTAAGTAGTTACTCAATGAATAAGACACAGGCTATTAGCCCAATAATAGAAAATCTTTATCATAGTTCCCGAATTTACGGGGCCCATCCAAGGATAGACGTGGAACACGCTGTTGATATTATTTAATTTTTTTTACACCATGGACAACTTTAGGTCATGATATCTCCATCTGTTAGTAATTACGTAATGAGTATTGACTCTAATCACTTGTACCTCTTCAAATTGTGTCTAGAAATACGTCATAGCCACAATTCGGGTCTACTGTGCAAATGCAAACGCCAGTTAGCTGGCAGATATAAACCTCTTACCTTTCCAAGGAGCTGCAGCCGATGCCTCGTTGGTCCCAGCAATGCTTTACTCTCTTCCGATTCTATTAAGCAGTTGTCTTTGGATGAGAGCATTAGATTTAGCTCGCTAATTACAATGAGCCAACTCCAACGTGTTGTTTTCAGTTATAAAAAATTCTACAAACGTTTTGGCACACCTTAGATATTTTTAGTCTTCGTTTAATCTTGTGAAGCCTTTATAAACCATGTTTTGCTTCTCAGAGCCTTCTCACGCGAGTTATTTTTATTAGATATCAAAAATTGTGCAAACGTTTTGGCGCATTTTAGAACTTAGTCTTCGTTTAACCTTGTAGAGCCTTTATAAGCCATGTTTTGCTTCTCAGAGCCTACTGAACGTGTTGTTTTTAGTTATCACAAATTGTTCAAACGTTTTGGCGCACTTGAGAGATTTTAAGTCTTTGTTTAAGCTTATCGAGCCTTTTAAAGCCATGTTTTGCTTCTCAGAGCCTTCTAAAACATGTTATTTTTAGATATCAAAACTTGTGCAGACGTTTTGGCGCACTTTAGAATTTTTAGTTTTAGTTTAACTTTGTAAAGCCTTTATGAGTCATGTTTTGCTTCTCAGAGTGTTCTAAAACGTGTTGTTTCTAGTTATCACAAATTGCCCAAACGTTTTGGCGCACTTAAACCATTTTAAGTCCTCCTCGTTTAACCTTGTTGAGCCTTTTAAAGCCAAGTTTTCCTTCTTAGAACCTTATCAAATGTGTTGTTTATAGTTATTCAAAAGTGTCCAAACGTTTTGTTGTATTTTCTTTATTTTTTTATTTTTCTTAATCTTTAGTCTTCGTTTAACCTTAGAATGCCTTTTTAAGCCATGTTTTTCCACCAACTTTAGCCCGAGCCAAACGAACTAGGTTAACGGTGTTATGCCGAAGCCGAAGCCAGTTTATACGTTGTATTTTATTCAGCACAGTTACCTAAGCCTCTAATCTCATCCTCTATTAGTAGCCTGCGCTAATTTCATTGACATTAAGGTTTCTTAGCAGGTTCTAATTTCGGCCTTTACTTCATCAACTGTACTTTTTGCTGCTTCTCGACTACTCTATTTAGTTTGGCTATTGCTTTATGCTTTATCGGATCTCTCTAAATATGACAGCTTTACCCTTTTTAGAGGCTTCCAAAAATTCACTGACACAGTAACGATACTACGAAAGTAATTAAAATCGAAACTTTATTTTAGTCTGATTTACACTCTAAATTTCTGCCTTAAAAGGCGGGGACGGATTGGCTCCTGCCTTAGCACGAGATAACTTAAGTAATATAACATTATAATATTTCTAGATCATTAGTTCTTGTTTCATGTGTGCCTCATTTTTTAATACTTCTATTCAATTTTATGTCCCCCTCCTTTTGGCAGATCTTTCAAAAGTTGTATAGATTTGTATCAGCCTAAGCCGAACCAATGCATCGCAATTGCAGAGAATGTGTTCTGCGGATTCGATCTCCGATTCACAGAGTCTGCAAATGTCACTCCTCCAGTCGCAGTTTTTTGAGGTGGTACCTCACTGGACACAGCTTACATCTAAATCGCTGTTTGCATTTTAGGCATTTGTTTAATAATTTTTTTGCACTTCTTGAAGATTTTTGCCATTTCCAACATCTTATTTCTTTGAAACCGTTTTTTTCGGTACCTTTTTAGGTAATTCGCGTCCCACACAGGTTGAGAATCATTGCAATAAAAAAAATCTTGTCTATAAACGATATAGATTTGTATCTTTGTCGATTTGTATAATGGAAGAGTGGACTTGTAAGGGCAGCATATTAATATTTTTACTATGATCAGGAGTAGGTACGTACATTTTTGGTTTGTTTGTTCGTTGTACACGTTATATTATAAATATTCTTAAACTTTATCAATAAATAAAGCTTTTAATCACAAAATAAGCGAGAAATTCAAATTTCGAGCCGTTTTTATGATGAGGGATGAGATGACTTGATGAGATCGACTAGACAAAAGTTTTAAACTTTTGAACTTTTAAGCAGGATATAAGCATTCTGTTGTCACAGAGCTTGTAAATATACGAAGAAATTAAAGTAAATAAATAATCGGTAGTACAACAACTTAGTAGCAGTTATCATCAATTAGAGTTGTCATTTGTCCTTCCATTGTCTTAATCCTTTCTAGATTAATTTTAAAAAAATGACATATAAAACTTTCTAATTTGTAGTTTAAAACATTATAATAATGAATTATTAGTTGATAGTAAATGTTAATGTTGCAGAATATCTGTATAATTCTAACTAAATTATATTTTACGATCCTTAATTATCCCCATCATGAATAAAATTGAATAAATTTTACATATTTTGAAATGTTATTTGTTGCAATCGACGGCACTGTTTCATTTACCATTCGAGTTTTTGGTCTCGACAGAACTCTTAATACAAGTGAACTTTAACAAGTTGCTTGGTAACGCTTGTTTCTGCTGCTATCTGCAAAAGACGTCTGAAACAAACCGTTTGAAGTTGAGAACTTACTATTCTGGAGCAATTACAAAGTTTTCAAGAAAAGATCCGCTCGCCACCAAATATAATATTTCATATTCTTTGAATGCGAGTTTAATTTTCTTTTATGTAAATTTATTTTTAAGTTTGTACTTCTTCTTAAAGCTTTTTCTATAGACTGATTGTGTATTAATGTGCAATTTTTTTTGTCCTAACTTTTCCCACGCATATAAATAAAATTTGTATAAGAAATATAAAAAAAAGTATATTATTTTATGTTTTTGAATATTTCGAGTTGAGCTTTTATTCATCTCGGTGTTTTTGGTAGCCCCGCGCTGGTGGCAATTTGATACGTATACCTGTAATATTAAAGTATAGCTACCCATATTATGCTCGATAAGTAACTCGATCTCTTCATGCCTTACAGTTTTGCACTAAAAAAGTATTGCTAAATTTAATTTTAAAAATGAAAATTTTTTCCACCGCAATAAACTGACTTCCCGAAAGTTATTTTCGGATAATTTAATCTTCTTATCCTGTTAAATGTTAATAAAATAATTTAGTGCGTTACTTATGTTATAATGGGCTTTATGGGGTAAGTTAGACTTTATTACAGGTATAAAACGCTAAATAAAAAAAATATTTTTTTTTAAATTGTTGTTTCTTACGGGAAGCAATCTTTTATACTCTCATTTTCTCATTATTGTACAATATGTTTTCTTAACTGTATTTTGCAATGGGACAAAAGAATAACGAAGCTGGTGGTATTTTGAATGGTAAAACCACGTGTATAGTTTAAGTGTTATTTAATACTTTATTGAAACGTCTCTGTTAGTCAATAGAAAATTGTGATAGGTCGCATTATTAAGAATTAAATGTGGAGAAAACAAATTAAGGATAATGTTACGATTGTTGTTATATGTAAAAGGATTTCAATAGCAATAGAAAGTTGTTTTATTTGTTGTATTTTGTCATAGGTTTCGGTTACTGTTGTATAGGGTTTTGTGGTTTGGGAAAATTATTATGGTAATTTTATGTTTTTCTATTCGAAAGCACAGTTAATTTTATCGATTTGTAATATTTAAAGGAAAAACGGCAAGTTTAACTTTTATATAAAAATGGGGCAATTTCAACAACCCCTTTTATTGAGAGACTATTATACCCTTTCTCAAAGAGGGTGTTACAAATTGTCGACATTCTTGTGTTTGACTGCGTTTTATTACCACACCATACTGCTATTCGAATATCTTTTATAACTTACATTTGAAAATAAAAAGTTAAAGATGCAGGACCGGAGTTTGTGCTGATAGAATTATTTTTAATGTCTTTCATACGCCAACTTGTAGGTAAATCAAATATTTATTTAGCTTTTCCCATTCGGTTAGCTCTGTCGTCAAGCGTTTTTACAACATTGCAGTTGAAACTGATGGTATTATATAAGTTCTTATTTTGTAATCGTTTTTGTACAGTGGCTGAATCTACTACCTATTCGAATTGGACCTAAATGTCAAAATTTTCAGATCTTGAGGCTCATAGAAAGTAAATTTCTTCGAGTGCCTTGCTCTTACAGTTAGGAGGCTTCCTTGTACAAATTGGTGGCTGAGTGCTTTATACCAACTTATTGGACCCGAAATACTCAATTAAGAAACTTTATATCTACAGATATACCTTTTAATGTTGGACCCGAAGTACTCAATTAAGAAGCTTTTAATTAGCAATTTATCTAACTCTATACTCACATCCAACAAGATTTGGTGGAGGCTGACAATTAAGATTTTGGAGTAAGAACCACTCGTTCTTACTCTCCCCAAGAAGAAGAATAAAAATTTGAACTTAAATATCAAAGTTTTCAGATCTTGAGGCTCATATAAAGTCAATTTCTATGAGTGCCTTGCTCTTACAGAGCATAGGAGGCTTCCATGTACAAATTAGTGACTGAGCGCTTTACACCAACTTATGAGATCTACCGATATACCTCTTAATGTTGGATTTGATGTACTAAATTGAAAAGCTTTGACTTCGCAATTTTAATGGTGGTGGTTTATCCAAATCTAGACTAACATTCAACAAGACTTGATGGAGGCTGCCAATTAAGATTTTAAGGCAAGAACCACCCGTTTTTACTTTCCCTAAGAAAAAGAATAAAAATTTGAACCTAAACATCAATGTTTTCAGATCTTGAAGCTCATTTAAAGTCAATTTCTTCGAGTGTCATGCTCTTACAGAGCATAGGAGGCATCCTTGCACAAATTAGTGACTGAGCGCTCTTCACCAACTTATGAGATCTACCGATATCCCTTTTAATGTTGGATCCGAAGTATTAAATTGAGAAGGTTTTACTTTGGATCTAAATATCAAAGTTTTCAGATATTGAGTCTCATATAATGTCAATTTCTTCGAGTGCCTTGCTCTTACAGAACATAGGAGGTTTCTTTGCACAAATTGGTGCTTTACATCGACTTATGGGATCTACCGATCTACCTTTTAATGTTGGAGCCGAAGTACTAAATTGAAAAGCTTTTACTTCGCAATATTAATGGTGGTGGTTTGCCAAATCGAGACTCACGTTCAACAAAATTTGATTGAGGCTGCAAATTAAGATTTTGGAGAGGGACCAATCACTGTTCTGAATTTGTACACTGATTGCAGTTGACTGCCTACGACTGCATATGCTATGACTACTATTGACTGCAGATAACTACCATTGACAGCTCAATTTTTGTACATTGACAGCAGAGTGGATAACCTCTCGGATTTTAGCGTAAGAACTACTCGTTTTTACTCTCCCCACAAAGAAGATTAAAAATTTGGACCTAAATATCAATGTTTTCAGATCTTGATGCTCATATAAAGTCAATTTCTACGAGTTCCTTGCTCTTAAAGAGCATAGAAGGCTTCTTTGCACAAATTGGTTACTGAGCACTTTACATCAACTTATGGGATCTACCGATCTACTTTTTAATGTTGGATCCGAAATACAATTAGTGGTGGTGGTTTACCAAAATCTAGACTCACATTCAACAACACTTGGTGGAGGCTGCCAATTAAGATTTTGGGGAGAGAACTACTAATTCTTACTTCTCCAAGAAGAGGAATAAACTATTTTTAGGCTATGGGCTCCTTATCTGTAACAACCAACAATTCTTAATCATAAGACAATCCGAGGGTATGAAGTTTCCTGTCTCCTGTAAAATTTTCCATTTTACAAAAATATTTCTATTTTTGATTCATATAATTTTATCATTAAATACTAAATTAAATTACCCTACTTTCACGAGTTTATAATTTTTTAATTTTCTTTGAGTTTATTTAATACCCCTCCTTCGTACGTACATACAAACGACTGCAATTTTTTTTTCATTTATAATCTAAAAGTATTTCCTTTTTTATTTCTCCCCTGTTTATAAGAGTTATAATATAAGTATATTATAAGAACAGTACGCAAACGTTGGGCGTGTTTCTCAACACTTTTATATTGAAGGAACAATATGAAATGTAAATATCCGCTTTAGATTTCTTATTGTCATATTGCGCTGACTTTTTTATGGCTACTCCAACTTTAAAAATGTAATTTGTATTTAAATTGTCTTTGCTCTACTATAATTGCATTTTAATTGAGGAATATTATACAATAAATTTTATTTTTTTTCCTTCCAAACGATCTTGAATATTTTTAAAAATAAAATATTTTTCGGAATAGGGTGAGATGTCATCAATTGGAAGTTTGAGTAAATATTATTTTACCTGTGGTTATAGATACAATATTGTCACCAGATATGAGAGGTTATAAGCAATATTTTATGCTGCATTAAATAATTTAAATGCATTTTAGATACGGAAGTTACCACTTTAGGTAGTACTTGAAGAATTCTATAAGGCTTTCTGAACGTCCATTTTATTTTGTTGACAATTTCATTGATAACTTTTCGAAGAACGAGTTTGAAAGAAATTATTAATGAATTCTGAATTAGCTACCCTTAAATTGTAGGTAGTCTTACTTTTAAATATGAGTTTTAATGGGGTATATCTGTACTATAAGTACACAGGGCGCTGCGAAAATACACCTTAAGATTTTGTTAAGTGTCATCAATTCAAAAATATTATTTGAACTTACCTAAAAAATTTTAATAATTTTTATTCTTAATATTTTCATTTACAGTGATGTATTTATACGTGTTTAATTTCAACCTGTTGAGTACCTACCCTCAAAAATATTTAATTTTCTACCTCATTTATTTTCAATTCAAGAAGCAAAAATAAAAGATCTGATGTGGCCATAATAAGATTTGTAAATTTTACGAGGTCTAAGTTTCAAAAATATGTAAGGTGTTTCCGGTTTGAGTTACAACTGAAGTGCGCGACAATAGTCATATTGGACGCCATTTTAAATTTAAAACTATTTATTTTATTAGGGCTTTAATTAGCTTATTGCCTTTAAAGCAATTTGACTTAAAAAACTGTTATCGAATAGAACGATCCAAAATTTTATCCGTATGCTGCATTCAAATACTGGTTCAGTATTACAGCATCCTGTAAATTTTGTACCGGTTAACGCAGCTACTTGTCATTTTTTTTCTTTAGTTTTCCCGTAGCGCCGCCCCTGAGATTAAAATGACTATAATTTTTACATTACCTTGTTCAGCTCTTCAAGCACTGTCATTTGATCCCAATTTCCAGTAGATAGGACCAAAATTATCCACCTTTAATTTTTGTATTTCTATTATCAGCTTTATAGACTATGGGCCTATAACAGAAAAAATGGAGTGATCGTATTCAGGCCCATCTTTTGGGAATAAGCTATTTAGGTTTGAGGCTGGTTTGAGGCTCGAGGGCTGTTAATAATATACTTCTAATTGGTGAAGAGGGTGGGAAACCCACCTGAGAGGGATGCCAAAGTAAAATCTTACTTTTTATGTAAAAAGTAGTTACTTTGCCAGTGGACACCCTTATACCATTTATGAATCACGAGTTAATGTTTGCGGGTGTGTAGCATAAAGACGTTAATTTCGGTCTAGCTGCCACGCTCTAAGAGACATTGTAGAGCGTAGCCAATTTTTTTGGTCGATTCTTTTTATAAGAATGACAATTTTTTTTTGTACATAATCACGTTACCAATGCAAAAAAAAATTGTCTTATCGAATATAATTCGACATCATTTTTCAATGTACAAAAAATTGACATTTGCATTCAAGTGCCAAAATGCCTAAGGTAATTTATTTCGACCTTTTTGAGCATTATTAATGCAAGAAAAAAGCCCTCGCGCTGCGCGCTCGAGCTTTTTTTAGATTAATAATGCTCAAAAAGGTCTCAATAAATGTACATGCATTTTGGCACTTTCATGCAAATGTCAATTTTTTATCGATTGAAAAATGAGGTCTTGTTATATTATAACTGATAAAATGTCAAAGTTGCATCCCGAATGCTGTCACAATTCTAACTTTTTTTTTCTTTAAGAATTTCATTGAAGGATCCTAAGGCCTTAAACCACTGCCTGTGGAAGCCAACCAGATTTTCGTGTTCGCTAGCACTCAACTAGCTTATTTCCAAAAGATGGACCTGAATACGATCACTCCTTTTTTCTGTTATGAGCCCATAGTCTATTATTATTGATAACAACTCATTTCCCTGTAACTGGGTAACTATAAGAGCTAGAGCTTCCGTTTTATTTTTTATGTTACTCTGGTGTCATTTTTACCCTTTTATAAATTAGTCCAACCTTATCAATGGATTAATTGTTTATCTAAACTTTTTAATTATAGGTTTGTAAAATTATAAAAACGTTAAAGTTCAATGTAAAACCACGTGGAGGGTTCTAATTAGTGATACGATGTAATTAGTGTTTTTTCTTTTTACCTCCGTGATTGATTGGCACCCTTGATTATTTTTCATCCCTTAATTAATTTAAACTTGAAATTTTAATTTTAAACTATAAATTTTATACCGATGTGCTTGCAATTTTTGTACGAATCCAATGAGCTAAGTTTTGTCCTCGAGCTCGCGCTTGTTATAAAGTTTTTAATTCAAGTTATAATAATTAATTGGTAATTCCTCTTGTGTTAAATTCTAATTGCTGCGTTCTTATTGGTCGTCGAGTGAATCCGAATTGGTCGTCGGATTTACAATATAAACCCCTTCTCCATTTTTGATAAGGGACTTCTCGTTTCACCATCGTGGTGAGCGGGAGCGCACAATTTGTCAATTTCCACTTTATTATTTCACTTGTTTAATTTTCGGCCGTTTTAATTGATTAATTTAATTTATTTATCCTCTAATCTCGTGATGAATAAATTGATTTAATTAAAGTAATTAATTTTTATTTTATTTACCCTATTGCCTACTGCAAACTCGTGAGTCTACGTTTCGAACTCTAGGCCTATTGATCTCTCTTAAGAGAACTGCTTTGGATCTTAAAGAGAAGAAGTTTCCGTGCCAGTTTTTGATCAGGACTATTAATCTCTCTTTGAGGACCGTTTTGGATCTTAAAGAGAGGACTATTGATCTGTTGGAAGACGTAGTCCCTGTTTCTTTCTTTTAGGACTAGTAATCTCTCTTAGAGTACTAATTTGATCTTAAAGAGAGGACTATTGTTCTAGAAGAAGAAATACCCTTCTATGCCCTCTTATGTCTCATTAGGACTATGGATCTCTATTAGAAGACCGGTTTTGATCATAAAGAAAGGACTATTGATCTGGTGGAAGACGTATAGAATCTTTCCAGGCGTAGCGATCTCTCTTCAAAGACCGGTTTATCCAACTAATAGAGAGCTCTTGTGTAATTACAAATTTCATAAAAAGCCATTTACCTGCTTTACATACAGACAGACATACAAACTGACTTTTTCCAATTTTTTTGTAATTTTTGTGCTCATGGAACTCCAAACGTCAAGAAGTTAAATAAAAACAAATAAATTTCTTTGTCATATTGCTATCATGTCTATACCTATTAATTATATTTGTGTCTTTATTAATTTTAAAATTTAACCTGATTTTTTTAACATGAAAACTTGTTGAGATATGAAAATATTTGAAATTCATAACCTTTTGTGTATTGCTTTAGAGATTATTTCTTTTTTATAAATAACTTTCTGCTTCGTTGTATTGAATCATAAAGGTCAAAATAGTAAATGTGCATCAGATCGTCCTCTTGATGATCCACAACATTTTATTCTGGACACTCAAGTGCACTTGTAGCATGAAGCAGAATCACCGCGAATAGATAGAATCCCAAAAAAAAACCTATACAAGTATCTCGTTATCCCTAAACGTAAAATCTTTAACATATAAAAAGCGAACCATTTATATTTTTGTAATACAAACTCACCAATTGAAAACTTTTTTATTATTATCATCATAAACATATAACCTAAAACTATTAAAACACAATAAAAAAATTGAACACAAAAGTTTGTCTAAATTATGTGAAGTTTGCGTTGTTATTGTTCTATTGTTAAAGTAAGCTGAAATCAAGTGGAGTAACTTTATAGGGGTGTAGCCTCATCAAGCCCCGAGATTCTAACATTGTTTTAAGTGAACTCACTGTAATTTACTACTAATCTATAGCAAATAGGAGCACAATAGAATCTAAACAATATAATATCACAATTTGGACATACTACAATAATGAAAAACGGTTTGCGCAAATTTACCACATATTATACGTTTGAATTTAATCAGGAGGTGGGCAGATTGCGAGTGCTTTAGAATATTTAGACAAAGAATAAACCAGTGGGAGGTTGAGCGTGCATGCTGTGACAATATACAGCTTCTATTATGCCATTATGATTCAATAGGGATCACTATATCAAGCGATTGCTACTGAAAAGGTACACTCGACTTAAATATTTCTAACAGAAAAAATCTTGGAATAAAAGAAACTGGAAGAAACTTAAGTAATTGCATTTTAACGTTTGTTTTCCGGTCTTTTAACATGATACCTACTTACCTTTATTGTATTTAAAACATCTTTTATAAAACCATTTCTTTTAAACTTTTATTTTATTATTATTTTGTTTTTGTATTCTATTAATAACCTATTTTTGAGTTAATAACAATATAATTCTGTGACATGGACACAACAAGACTTTTTCATTATGCATTAAAGCTAATTTTACGCTGCTTCAGAATATTTAAAAATACGCAAATATTACCTAATAATAAAAGAAGTATGTACCTACAAGTTAACGGGGTTTGAACATACGGTCATCAGAATTTTCAAAAATACAGGGTGTTAATAAGCTTCAGGGGAATGTACTATACTTAAAATAAATTAGAGTTACTCGTATAAATAAATTAATTTTTATTATTTTATTAATTTAATAATAAAGATAATCTTTTTTTAATTATGTGAGTCCATTGAGGGGGCGTTGGAATTAAAATTCGAAAATAGGTCAAATAAGAAGCACCCTAATGCAGGTTCATTAGAAGATAAAATTAAATCAAATTATTATTAACATAACGTAACATAACATAACCTAGAAAAATTGTATAAATTAAGAAAAGTATAAGATAAAAAGTTCTCGTTTGGTATCCAAATTTAAACAAGCTAATTGAGTAATTTTCTACAAAAAACAATAGATATCCATAAGAAAATGAAAAATTGAACGTCGCGACGCCTAGCGTCGATATGATAAAAAGTCGAGTTCAGTATCGTTTAATAGCTCTTTTGACCTCCTGAAATTTTTTCCTAAGAACTTTTTTCTAAAGTAAACTATTTTCAAATTACAGTGGAAAAACTAAATTGCTAATTTTCAGTCTTGTTGTTCAATTTTCATCTCGGTAACCATTTTGAATTTTGAAGTTTTCTAAACGGATTCTTAAAAGCTCATCAAAATATATCGTAACTCTTACGGTTTCTGAGATTCTAATATTAGTATAGGTACCACTTGAAAAAAAAGCACCCTGTACGGATAAAGAGATAATATTCAGGGGGTGAGGCGATTCAAATTCTAAATTGTATAAATAAAGACCACTTTATTTGTCTAAAATTTTTGTAGTTGCTCTTCTCTTCTCAAAATGAGACTCAAAAGTCCAGGAATTAGATTGCTTGTACTTAATTAATAAAAAATTAATTTCCTTTCCTTATGTACGTATAACCACTAAAGCACAACAAATACAATTTTGGCACACTTTAATAACAAAGAAAATATGGTTTTTAGTGAAGTGAAAAGAATTTACGTACGTAACGTATTATTAATAAATTTCTGAAGACTCGAAATCTCGTATATAACTTCTTAAAACGAATAAGAGTTTTCCACTCTCTTAATTCACCATTACGGTAATAATCTCGACCAGCCCATTTGCAAATTCTTTTAAACAGTTTTCAAAACTTTATACCTCTAGTTGAAAGGAAGACAAAAGATCGTGGGTTAAGTTTTTAAGGGAGATATAAAATATGAATTGTTGGTTTTATATCCTCCCACTTGATAGCTGCTTCTGAAACTTAGTGCTATCGAAAAGTTTTAAGTCATCAGTCATCGAATTTAACATTTAAACACTTCCATCTAAAAATTGATCTTTTATAATTTCGAGCTCTCTTTATGTCGAGCTTTTAAAAATAACTCGGTTGTGTTTAGGTGTACGTTGTGGAATAGTAAATAGGAAAAGCTCTAAAGCTTTATCCAACGTAACGTGTTGATATTAACGTAGAACACTACATAAATCAGCATACTGACTACTGAGTGCTGAAACAATGGCACAATAGCACTGTGAAGTGACGTGTACAACAACATTGACAGTCTGTGACGTGTCAAGTCGACCTGCATGGCTTGTCAACTCAATATACCCTTTGTTATCATGTATGTGATAAGTGATAACCAACGGTCATCCATCAAAATTGCAGATGACATACATTTCTATGTATGATATACTACAATATTAACACAATTTTGAATTTCTCCACAGCTGGAAACGATTTCCTATAGGCGTAAAGATAGTTTTGCAATTAACTCATCTCTTTTTAACTGTTGAATTTTTCTTTGATATTCTTTCTGCTTAGGTAGATATACTAAAATTTAGCTTTTAGTTTCGCCGATTCTGATAGTTTTGTTAAAGTATTCCTAATACACTTCTCTGAAGATTATGACTTCTTAGTATCATATATCATAGTAGTAGATTCTATAAACTTCATGTTGGTCTCCTACCCCTAATAAAGCTGTGCAAAAAGTTGTACAAATTTAATAATTAGTACAAACCATTTCGTTAATCATCTGCTCGAACCCTTTAGTTTAAATGGACAAAAAGTATCAAAAAATGTTGTGGGTACTTAGGAAGGATATTGTCAAACTAACAGTGGACACTAAAACATTATTGACGTAGCCATTAGTCAGTCGCCTGTATTTAAGTAACTAAATATTGTACAAATGTTAACACATTGTTATTTTTATCATTATACACTTATGTGTGCATTATTAAAGTAAACTTTAAAATAGTAAATAAAAATTTTTTAAATAGAAAATTTTTATTTTAATTGTAGATTTAGTAATTGTAATACTGGTAATGAAAATGGGTACTACCTCTACTCTACTTTTGAAATATTAAAAAAGAACTCGAAATTCAATACTTCATTCGTTCAGCTGTATTTGTTCTTAATGTTAGTGTGCGATTGTGTGGGATAAAAGACGTAGATCGTCTTTATACAAGTAGATAAACCAATTATTTTTGTGCGACATTTCCATATCCGTTCTGCACTTGAAATGCGTTTAGAGTTGAGATTTCCGCTATATCGTATCATCATCTAAAAAGCAGAGACGTACTTTTTTATTACTACACATGTGAACTGTTTATTTTAGAGGTTTTTCCAACTAAACTTTTACGTTTAGCCAAACACGAGTTGATTGAAAGTTTTTCCGACTCCATAGAGGGTATAGCTACGAGAAGTTGAGCCACATTTTCAGAAAAACAACACACGGCTTAATCAAGCGAAAAAGTATTCTAAAATTATGCGTATATGCAAATTTAATAAATTTAATTCAAATTACCTTTAAAACCCTAATCAATTAAAGATTAAACCACAGAAGCATCAGTAAGGGTATGTTTATATTACAAAACATGTTGACAGTGTTAATGTTAGTAATTATAACTCCATAAGATAATTATATAATTTCGATACAACAAAGAAAAATTTTAAATTCAAATTTTGAGTAAAAAATAAATTCGATCAAGTTCGTTATTAAAAAAGGATAGATATATTGATTACTACGCCACTGGTAACCGTTTTCTATTTATATAAGGGTTGCCGATGGTGTTGAGACTTTATTGAATCACGGGTATAAAATTGGAAATGATATCTTGGCCACGGATGTCAGTCGCACACCAGACACTCTTTCACAACTTCTTCAGACTCAAGAAAACTTAATTGAAATACTATTAGTATTCTCTTTTCAAACAGTCTCGCAGATATACCGCTTCAGATTTTTCATAATTAAATTCTTAATTTGAAAAACCAACATCACAACGTGGAAGAGAGGGTATTATCATAATAATTGTAGAGATGGACAATCAAATATTATATTAAAGCATTAAAAGCTTCAAATGATTAATTTGAAAATTAATTTTAACTTTTATCATACATATTCATAAGTATATTTTTTTATTTTTTGCCCACCACACGAATTATTCAAAGATTTTTTTCACGTGTTCTTATATAAATTCAGCTAGATTCAACAGTTTGTTCTTAAAGATTCTCAATCACTATCATAGAAGCTTGTTGTTTTCGAAAGTTAAATATGAGTAGATGAAAAACTAAAGATCCCACGTTTTTCTTCTAGAAAATTATTTTTTATTTTTATTGATTGTTTGCTTTTAATCTTATCAACTTAATGAAATTTTATTAAAAGAAATATAATTAATTTATAAGTCAGAATTGAATTCTATTTTGAGATTATGGTTCTTTTTCACACCCTTTTCAACCTCACAAGTAGCTACTTGCTACTTTACACAAAAATTGTATTGTGTGAGCTTTTAAAAAAAGATTATTGACAACTTTTGCTATACTAACTTATAGATAAGTAAATTTTTAACAATTTTCATCACAAATAATTTTTTCTCACATCAGTACTTCAGAAGATATAAATATTGAAAGTTTAACTCACAACTGATGCTTCTTTATACATTATTTAGGGTGCGACTTGAGAAATAGATTATTAATGTCAGCTATTGTTATTAAACTTATAGATAATTGAATTTTCTATCATTTTCGTCTTAAATAATTTTTTGTTACGTCAGTACTTTGAAAATATCAATCTTCAAATCTTGTAAAATTTTAAATATTCATGTTTTGTTATTATTTCGAATAAAAGTCTTTAGTCTTTAGCCAGCTACTACTGATAATAACTACATTTTCTGTTTCACTTTTTTTATCCATTAATGACTTTTTCAATTGAAATTTTTGCAATATTTTTTATTCACGGACTACCAAAAAATTCCTGGTATCACGTTAGGCCAGTCCAATCTTGCATTAGAACACAAGACATAACTCGATGAGTCTTTAATTTCAAAATTAAACCATCTATCAGTTACAACTCAGTTCGTTCTTAGATTTACCTTTCACTATCCCAGTCAATGGGAAAAAGTGTACCTCAAATCATAGCTGTGAAAAAATCTTTTTTATTATACTTGCATTATAATCTGCCAATTTCACACTAAAAAGCGTTCATAAAATCGTCTTTATTGCACAAGTGCTCTATAAAGTCGTCTAGGTAACAACAATAATATTAACTGTTGTGCGACTGTTGTTCTCCTATGTAAACACAAAACATCTCTGTGGCAACAAATATATTCAAAATCGGCACGCTTAATTTTCAAATTTTAAATACAGATTTTTCCTCTTTTATAGAGGTTTTAGTTGCAATTATAATAAAAAATAGCGTATAATACTTGTGTATAAGTAGACTTTATCGCATACGCGCCATTACAAGCACTCGCAAGCTCGCGCTTGTAATTTTCGTCGCTAATGCGATAAAGTCTTTCTTATACACATGTATTATAATATACTATTAAAGTTCGTCAAAATGAAATAAACCAAAAAGGCTCGAAACTATCGAACATGTAAAATTGAAGGATTGAAAATGACTGTAGGTACTGCCAGAAACCATTTCTGGACGAAGCAAATAAATAATACACTGCTGATAAGGATTGAATTTAAATCACCTAATACCTCCCCTCGTCGTTCTTATGAATTCATAATTCAATAGATTTTAAATGAATTTCGATCTCATCTAGAAGACTTTATTGCTGTCAAATAAACATTTTCCTAGATCCTCAAGTTATAACAGTGTCCAATCCAGTTTGTTGTAATTACCTACTTATCACCTTAGTTGAGAAGAATAGAAGATCATCTTGTTACCTCTTCAATTCCTCCTATTTAGTGCTTTTATTAATGTTCATTTGACTATATTTTTATTCCTGTGACTCAAGCAGGTCAACTCCGACAGCTGATACTATCAAACGTGCTCGAAATTATAAAGATTTTATTCTATGAAAATATTGGCGAATCTTTTTGTATCTTTATTTGTCAAAACTACAAAAAAAAACGAAATAAGGCCTTTGGAAAAAATGCAAAAATCAGTTTTGATGCTAAAAGAATTTTGCATAGATCGAAAACTTGAAAATGGTTAATTTAGAATTAAAATTTAATTAATTTAGAAAGTACCGTAAACTGGGGCTTCTTTGACACTCGGGGTAACTTCGACACCTTCAATAACTCGCTTGTTATCTTGATAAAATGCTAGTGACTAACGAAACTGATTATAGCAGTTCTAAAAAGGATCATCCAAAGAAAATTACGCTAAAAATAATAAACTAACGTGTTCTAGAGTTCTAGAGATGAAGAGAATGAAATCCAAGAAATATGTTAGTAGGTCCAATACAGAGGCCCAGAATAGATTTGCTGTATTTTTTGCTTCAACTGGGTTTAAAAAATTCGTAACAAGGGATAAGAGGACCCTAATTACGAATCAATAAGTTGTAATACCTGTGCTATTTGTATGTATGATTATTCTGCGTGTAGCAGCAAGAAAGCATGGATAAAATTAATTTTGTGCAATAACTGGGGGCGGGGGTGTTCGGTATGTGGCTTGTGCAATGGAGGCTCAAAAAAGCGACAATATGCATATTCCATTTGTCACAATATCGAATAATAATTTTTTTCTATTTCGGTACGTTAGAATACTGTTTTGACGTCATAATAGTACGCTTATAGAGTCTATAGCTCTGTTCGCTTGACTTGCACTAGTTACTCCGAACAGTTAGTGAACCAATGAGAATAAAAAATACAGAATGAAGTCTACAGTCATTGGTTTACAGACTGCTCCGAGCAACTAGTGCAAGTCAAGCGAACAGAGCTATTAACTGCACTGTTTCTAGGGAATTTTTTCAATGTGCAGCACTGCATGTTGACAGATGAATTATATTTGACAGTTATAAAATTAATTTCATTGGACAGATTAAACTAACTTTCAAACACGAACGTCAAACTTTAGAATAAGTACTGCCAACATAAATAAATTTAGGCATCAAAATCCCAAAAACTATGTTTTGACGTAATTTTAATACCATTTTTATAAAATAATGCAGCGAAATAGAAAAAATAGTATAAAAAACACGTTTCATTAGGCCCTTAACGCATTCGTCCCTTTAGAAAACGCGCGCTGCGCGCTTGTTTTCTAAACTTTGAACTCATACGTTAAGAAGATGCCTAATGATACTTGCTTTTTAATATACTAATTTGTTGGTAGGTAATTGAAATGTTTTTGTTAAGATATCAGAATTATTTAAAGCCGTTTCGTTCATGTTGAATACGCTTTGGTATAAGGGCATAAAAGAGTAATAATTATAAAAATTTTAATTTTTTACTTACTGTAAGCATTTTTGAAAATCATAATTTAGTGTCAAAGTAACCCCCAGCAGTCGTTAAAGTTCGAAATTATGCAGTTATTTCATGGTGTCAAAGTTCCTGGGCCTGGGGTAACTTCGACAAAATCAAAAGGCTGAGCCTGCTCTGGACAATTTTAAGCCTGTTCTAGGCAGGGCTTTCTAAGGATTTAGTAATATTAATGAAACGATAAGTTCCTAATTAGTGCTGAAGAAGAAAACATGGATTTTGAGAAAGTAAAATTTTTGCAAACTTTGGGCAAAAAAGTTCCATTCACAGAAGAGATTACAGTAGTCAACAGATTTATACAAACCCAGAAGAAAAAAAATCATGATTTTAGTTTTCAGCCTCCTTTGAAAATTTTTGAGCCTGCCCTGATAACACAGTCTGGCTACGGCCCTGTGTTAATGAGACGATGAGAAGCAATTTTTAGTGCAGCTACTTTTAAAGTTTCTCTATTTTTGTGGCTCTGATGACGTCATTGATATTTTTCTTAAATACGACACACCGTAATATTATTTTGGATACAGCTTTTCAATACAAATTCAACGATACCACCTTTTAAACATTTGTCTTTTAATTTACTGAGATAATAAAGACTATTTGAAATTCTTGTAAATTTACAACTTTTTTACCTTAAATACTAAGAAAAGCATAAAAATGAAATTGATAATTTAATTTAAGGTTTCAGAATTAATAGTACACCTTAATTTCGCCATAAATGTTTAAAGTAACCCCCCATGTATCTCGAAACAATACTCTGCACGCATCGTAATAACGCACTGTTACAATTCCAGTCACAATGACCAAATTTCAAAGAATAAAATTTTGTAGACGAAAAATATTCTATAGAAAGTGAGCTCCATCTTTTATCGATTTTTTTTAAATTGCTGTATTGGTATATATTTTAAGATTAAAAGAAAGAGAATTAAAAAAGAAAATTGCGAGAAATCGTCTCTTAACTTTAATTCCTCTACATTTAAAAAAATATACTCTAGAAAGAATTTGTGTATTCTATTATCTATCAAACCAGAGAAATACCATTGAAATCGGACTGTTACTTACGAAGATACAGCGTAATCAAATTTAGTCAAATCCGCCATCCTTTATTCAAAATTGATGACAACGCAAGCGATAGAGCGAGGGAGACAGCATTTTTTAAATATTATCAGAATTGATAAAATTCAGCTTCATGACAAGTGTTTCAAATAATCCTGGATATCTCAGTAGTCTTAAAAGATGTTTTAAGACTACTAAGGGCCATTTGCACCAGTTCCAGTTAAATTTAAGTTGTAAACTATACACTCCATTGTCGAAAATGTATAGAGTGACTCATTTTAAGAACTTAGACAACCACGGGTGGTGAAACGTGCAGGACGGATCAATCCATAGGCGTGTGCCTATCCGTCCTGCACGTTTCACCTCCCGTGGCTGTCTTTCTTAAAATGAGTCACTCTATACATTTTCGACAACGGAGTATAGTCGTTGCTTAGGATACGCCCATTAACAAGTCTACTGGAGAATAAATTTATGTTGTAGTTAGTAGTTAAGGGGAACCGGTGCAAACGGGCCTTAAACGCATTTTATAATAAACTGAACTAATTACAGTAGTGTTATTTTCCGATACATGCTAATAGTTTTGAACAAGACGTGAAAAATATTTTTCCTTTTGCTTTAAATAACTGTTATATCGAATAGTTTAAAAAAATTCTCTATTTTGCTTCAGACATGTAATATTCTAATAAAAAAACAATTTTTTTTTGCTAAAACTGCAGTCGATCTCTCAGACGAACGAGCTACTTGTTTACTAGATGATCCACGCGCTTACTCTATAGGGTTAAATTAATACTAATAATAAAGTGGCATTGGAGTAATTGATATGGAAGTATTTAGTGTGGAAAACGTCGTTATTAAGGTCCAGATTTCTGACACACTCTTATAAGTTTTACGGATAAAATGGAATTTGGAATTATTTAATTTTTTTGTCTTTGTCATTTATTTGTCAGGGTAGCTGTGCTGTAGTGCTGTCAGGGTAGCTATGAATGGTATAGGCAATTTTTTTGGGAAAAAATTTGAAAAATCTGGAAAAACCCGTGTTAAAACAAAGTAGGGAGTTTTCGATAGCTAGAAATTTAGAAGTTTTTTTAGTAGGGATTGTTTTGATTTCGAATTAATTTAAGAAAAGTTGACCGTAGAGTAGCCTAGAGTCTTAATTAAAAGTAAATTACATTTTTAGTGTCATTTTAAGCATTTTTAAAAGTTAAAAATTTTTTTTTAAATCTACAATACCTACTTAAGGATGCAATTTAGTAGGTATAGCTATCGCACTTGCACTTATTGCTGAGATGGGCAACATTTGCTAATTTTGCGTTGTAAGTTTCTCAAAAACCAAAAGTTAAAATGAAATTTTGATTTGTTTATCAAATAGTTGGCGGTAAAGTCTCGGAGATGAGTTAATTTCAGCCTTAAATGTGAAGTATTTATATAAAAATAAATAACTGTAAAATGCAGTACAAAAATGAAAAATTATTCTTATTAATTGCCACCTTATTTTTTTATAAAAATCATTCAAAAATTGCTCATCTCCGAGACTTTAAAGGCAACTATTTGATAAACAAATCAAAATTTCATTTTAACTTTTGGTTTTTGAAAACGCAAAATTAGCAAATGTTGCCCATCTCAGCAATAAGTGCAACTGCGATAGCTATACCTACTAAATCTCATCCTTAATATCAATTTTTTTTTCCAGAAATTGTTGCAGCTGATTTAGATACACGACTGCTTTGTAATCGACCTGAACCTATTACCCTCTTCTAATGCTACTACAGAGTATTAGTACCTATAAGTATTTACCCTGTATAGTATAGCGTCATTTTTTTACTAATAAATTTTAAAGTCTTTCTAACGATTTAAGCCTAAAGCTACAAACCAATTTATATGGTTTTGATGTAGAAACCCCATGCTATTGAATTTAGAAATGGTCCATCACTTCAACTACAAACGACAATTTTTGTTTAATGTAACCATTAAAGAATTGAAACTTAAACTTATATAACTGTTGACATTATTAAAAACATTTACTATTTTAGTTGAACTCTAAACACTCTCTAAATTAATATTAACATAAGCAAAGTATAACATCGGGCTTTGAATAAACTTCTGGACATTATAACTTTTTGTTCCTAAAATCAACACTCGAATAATATATTCTACATCGGCGTGTCTCAAGTTAAACCGACCAATATTCTTTTATGTATAATTTCATTCTTGTTTGATTTTGTTTAACAATTTTTTTCCTACGTAATAGAACAATTACAAATAAAAAAGGGGTTAAGGGAAAAAATTTGAAACCGACAAATTTAACGAAAAAATTACAATAGATCAGTAAACAACGTTCCCGGTAGTTAATAAAAAAGAAGATAAATAAAAGCTTATAGTCATTGAGCTTTATAATATTAATATAAGAATTCGCTCAAGCGCTCAAACACGGATAAATGAGTTCATAGAAATTATATTTATGTGATATTATCGAGTTATATTGTGGATCATATATGTTTATCATTATTGAATATGAATGTGGTTATTCAATTCTCCCTAAATAAATCGTATCTGATGTAGTTCGAGGAGGATGTTATAAACTCTACCTTTTATCAAGAGCACACAGGTTGCTAAAAGCTTTAAACCTCGGTCCAACTACTACAACTACAGTCGTATTTTTTTCTTTGTCATAATTTGCGAATAATTTTATTTTAATACATTACACTTTGATGTGAAAGGTGCACTGCGCTATTTAAAGTGGGGCGCAATTAATATAATAATGCCACAAACGAAATCGCCCCAATCGTCAAACCTCAAGGGTTAAACTTTCATAAACTTTAATTCGACAATAGAAATGATGCTGTTCGGACTAACCACAGATTAATTGAAACTATTTAATGTCATCAACAGAACTTTAAATTTAAATTGCATTTATATTTTTATTTGTAGAGCTGTGCTTATTAACACCACCACAAAAGGAGTGTGCGATGGATTTAATTTTTTTAATTTATTTCCGCTTAGAGTGTGCATAAGCTTATTAGAAAGCGTTTAATTAAATTTCACACCGAAATACATTGCTCAGATGATTTTAAACAAATTTCTACCACAAGAGCTAATGGTGTAACTTTTTGAACATTTGCTTAACATAACAGTCGTCGTGGAAATCGTTTTTCTTTTTATTAATTAAAATTTTCTATTCAAACAAATTGTAATTTTGTAATTGAAAGAAAATTCCTTAACCTCCCTAAATTGAGTCGCGTTTTACATTAAAAAAAAATTGAAAAAATAAATTTAAATTCTAATCAGCTGTACGTATAGAGTTTCTCACATTACATCAACGTATAAGTAGTCTATATTGCATTGAACTAGTCGAGAACTGCATATGACAGACATTGTCTCCAAACCCTCTCCTTGTTATCACTCTTACTACCCCAATATAGCGGTCACACTTATAACTAAATTACATTTATAGAGGGTGTCCTTTGCCCTGACGTTGTGGGCAATTGTTACACTGTTTTGACATACGCTTTACGGTTAATGGCTCTTGGAGCTCTTGAAAAATTAATTAAGTTTGTTAGTTTCTAACGACATTTTTGTACATATGAGTAACGTTGGTTTGAATAAATTCTTAAGTGTAAGAAATTCTATTTCGTTTTTAAGTGTACCTACAATTTAAAAGAAATTAAGGGCTACGCAAATAGGGACTGGAACCATATTATAAATGATGGAACTCCTTAACACTTTGCGTTTTGCTTAAAAATTATATTTTTAAGAACATAGGGAGACAGACAGTTCCAACTTTTATTTATTATCTACAGTTCTTTTGTATAATTCAAGAAAGGACATTAAAAACTTGATGTCGATTTAAGTAAAAAAGCGTACTCTTTGGAGGCTGCTTTAATTCTTCAAACAGCAGCAATATGTAAACTTTTGAATTAGAGCAGAGTTTTCGTAAATAAATGATATGGATGTGTGGATTAATTATAGAAGAGCACAAACGCCTCTCATGCATGAGCTCAGTTAAATAGAGTTAACTAAATTAAAAAATAATTCTGCACTTAATCATAGCCTCACAGCTATTCTAATGGTCTGAACTATCGATATTTTGTAATATTATAACTGATTCTTGCTATCTGAAGGTTTAGGAAAAATTTAGTTTAGTAATTGAGGCCAAGCAGCTCTCAAAGCGCTGAACGCCTGTGAGGCGTGGTCCGGACTAGTAACGGACTGCATTCGCCGACTGAGATTGAAACTCAACCTACGGTTGGCTATCTTTTTAGTTTGGCATAATTGGACAAAAGAGTAAAATTTACGTTAAATTATAATTTTAACTAGGCTTTATAAAACTGGTCCTAAATGCGCTAGCTGGGAAAAGCTTTGTCAACCTGGTGAGTGCTAGCTCATGCTAACATACCAGAGAACGAGAAAGCGGACGATCTGGCCAAAGGGGCAGCAAAATAAGACCAACTGTACCAGAATCCGCCGTGGCATTCCGTATGAAATGCAAAGAGAGAAATAAAGTCGCTTCTAGGGAAGTGGCATATCAAACACTGGAGATAAACTCTTGGACAGGGATATTCTAAAGACCTACTGGAAAAACTCTCCGACAAAAGCACTCCCTCTCTACACAGAATGAGGAGAGATGAACTACAACTGGCAGCGGCAATAATAACTGGCTATTGTCAGCTCAAAAAGCACCTGCATACGATGGGACTAGAAGAAGATCCACTATGCAGAGGAGGAGGAAACTCCAATTCATCTCTGCTTCACTGTGAGACTTTTACAAAAAGTCGTTACAGCATTCTCGGGAAAGAGAAGATGCTCCAAAGAGAACTGCCCAACTTATCAATAGGGAAAATTCTGGACTTTATCAAAAGCGCAGAACTCTCATAAGAGAAGACCAAATCCGAGGCGCTCAATAGATCCGAGAGGTCGCGATGCAAGAAACCACTAGGGACCAGCCTCAGAAATACAATTATTATTAAACCTAACCGCGTTTTTGTAGGTTAATTAAAACCGCCTCTATCTAACTAAACTTATTTTAACCGTAATTAAGCATTTTTATGCTCTGGAGGAGTTGTAACGAAACGCTATATTAATAGGTGTTAATCGAGAAACAATATTTAAGCACAATATTAAATATTACCCCCAAAATAGTTAGTTTTTGAGAAAAAACGAAAAATATAAGTAGGGGAAAATGGGTGAATATCGACTTTTGTCCAATATTGACCAGTGCCCTACAGATCAGCGTCAGCGTAAAAAAGTAAAATAAAGCATACTATATCATTTCTTGGTTCATGTTGGAAACATTGACTATTCATAACAAATGTTTGTGTCGCACATGCGCTTTACAGTGCTAAAAAATAAGTTTTTACTGTTTTCTTTATTATATTTTGTTCCGTGATTTTAAGGTAAAAAAACTTTTTTAATAGAAATAATTGCATATTTCTATTTCTAAGCAATAGATAGCTATGTTTTTAACACTTTGAGTAAAAATAAAATCAAACGAACAATCGGCCTTTATTATATTTTGGAAAAAGTCCTCGTCACAGCTCATGGGGTAATATCGACCATCTCCATCTCCGTCGATATTGAACTAAATGACTTTTTATGTTGATTTATTTACCTAGATGCCTAAAAAATATGTAAGGAAAACATCTCGTCAATCTTGTATAAAATACAATACGACAAAGGCGGTAGAAGCCGCACAAGCATATGAACCAGGAATTAGAAAAGCGGCATCGACATCTATGTACCAAGTTCCGTAATAGTACGGTAAAAGACCGTCTAAGGCACTCTAAGAGTATATTTTTTAAATATGTTTCCTAATATAAATAATAATTATATGAATTAATACTTCGGTCGATATTATCCTACCTGATTATCGATTTTACCCCTCATAAACTTGCTAGACATTAGCATTTAATTTTGGAGGAATGTTCAATATGTTCAATTTTTACAATAATTCTAAGAAGCGTGGAAGTATACAGTGTGTCCAGTATAACATGCACAGCATGGGGATCTCGGACACCGTAAGAGATACGAAGTCGGTTAAATGGAAAAAATTGTGCACGATTTTATGGCCACTTCGATGCCTTTTTTGTTTTTTGAAAAAATTTATTAGCACTCTAGATATTGAGGTAAAACTGAAAAATTGCATTTTCTTTAAATGCTTATAACTTTTTTATTAATGGAGATCATTTCAATTTTCAAAAAAGAGATAAGAGGCACTACTAAAATGCAAGTAATTAATTTATAAAATAATTTTTTTAGTACGCCGTTTTGGAGATATGATGCAAACTTATGTTTTTTTAAATACAAACCTAACTTTAATTTTATGTTTTTAAAAAGCTATTTTTTTTCTCTTTTCAAAAATATAAGGGTTGATAGGTTTATTTTTAAAATTTTTTCAGAAGGTACTTTTTTTCGAATTATTTTGATCGTTTTTTGATATTTATTTATTTAATTCAGTTGTTTCTTTTTTATGAAATTGTTTCATAACAAACTTGATTTTTAAAATTTATTTGAACATAAATAACAAAATATTCTATTTTAGTATTACTGTAAAGGAATTTAAAAAACTAACCCTATCAACCTTTATATTTTTGAAAAGAGAAAAAATTTTGCTTTTTAAAAACATAAAATTGAGGTTAGGTTTGTATTTAAAAAAACATAAGTTTGCATCATATCTCCAAAACGGCGCACTAAAAAAATTATTTTATGAATTAATTATTTGCATTTTAGTAGTGCCTATTATCTCTTTTTTGAAAATTGAAATTATTTCCATTAATAAAAAAGTTATAAGCATTTAAAGAAAATGCAATTTTTCAGTTTTTCCTAAATATCTAGAGTGCTAATAATTGTTTTCAAAAAACAAAAGCAGTATCGAGGTGGCCATAAAATCGTGCACAATTGTCTCCATTCAACCGACTTCGTATCTCTTACGGTTTCCGAGATCTCCATGCTGTGTAAGTTATACTGGACACACTGTATACTGGACATATAAAAAAAATTTCAGGTTTACAAATTTAGAGATTTTATACAAAAAAATACCTTAGGTGGTCCATATTCACCCACTTTCCCCTATTGTATGGAATCAAAAAGTATTTCACTACTACAGAGTGTAACATTTTCAGTGTAACTTCTCAGGGGTTTTGTCTCGGTTTTAAGAAGTTATTTAAGTTACTGTATTGTAGTGTTTTAATTACTTCTAGCTACGTATTTATATTCCTCCTTCTTCTTGCCCCTAGTAGCCTTTTTTTAAAGTCCTTTAATTAACGTTTTTCGTCCTTTTAACTGATTTTAGCTACGCATTTATATATTCGCCCAAAGAGCCGTTTAATTGGATCAAAATGTTCTAGGCCTAATGTATCCTGATTAATAAGCGGCGTCGATAGTATGCAAAGTGTTAGTTAATTAGGACACAAACTTTCAGGGATGGTAGATGACATTAGTCACTCAGCCGTCTTTACAGCGATCTTAAGCAAAGAAGTTCTTGCTTGCTCGAGTCCTCTAAAATTTCGAACAAACGCTAATTTTGATAAGCATGAATTAAGGGTGTAATTCAGCGGTTTTCCACTTCTTCGATCAAATTCGACTACAACTAAACAATACCGCCGTAACGACGTTTCGGAGAACCTATAAACCGTTCGAAAAAATGATTGTACTAACGACATCTCTACCATTCCTGAAAATTTTTTCCCTAATTTATTATTTTACCCTATATTGTATAGCATTTTTTCCAGGAAATGTTGTGCATAGATATCCACAAAACCATAAGGACCGTAGCTTAACCGTAGCTTCGGAAAAATCCACATCCATCATTGCGTATCTAACAACTAGCTTTATATTTTATTAGCTGATGCAAGTTAATGTCACGCTCTGGTATTAAGTTGCAATAATTGTTTCTTATTATTATTTTAATTAAATGAGGTAAGTTTAAAAGCTCAAAAACTATTTATAAACAAAAATAATAGTAAGGTAAGTGCTGGTAATAAGGCCCAGCAGATAATAAGGCCCATTGCGATTTTTGCCCGGAAATTTAAGTTTTAGTATGTCATTCAATGTGTTTCCCGCCTTTTTGATACTATTTGACAACTGTAAAGTCAACAAGTGTTTTCCCGACAACTTTCGTTGATCAAATTATAACATTTGCACAATTCGGTTAGATCTGTGTTATTGATTTACATAATCGAATTACTGTGTGACTTTAGGTATGTATAATTACATATGTTGATAATGTTTTTCCAGAAAATTGATGACTTTTTGTAAGCCATGTTTGAAATATGATCTCAAATGCGAGGAAGTGACAATACAGATAATAAGGCCCATTAAAATATTAAGTGGGACTTATTTTATGAATGTTATTGAAAAGAGCTCCAAAGCGCGTCTCAGTTTAACCGCAAGAAAACAACCAAAAGCATGGGAACCAGAGCCCATTCCATCCACATCCAGAGAAAACATAAACGTTAACTCTGAAGAAAATTGGTTTTGCAAATTATGCGAAGCTGAATTCATAGGCGATATACGCCAGTGTGCCATGTGTCTCACCTCTGGGTGCATGACGAATGCGTTGGACTCACACCTGAAGACGAAAATGTATTTGTTTGTCCAGATTGTATACCTTAAATGAGTGGGCCTAATTACCTGCTATACAGGAAAGGTATTGAAGGTATTGTGGGAGGAATTGAAGATTGAGTAAGGTTACTGTTTTAATAAATTTCGTGGTTGAGTGTTACCATACTTCAATGACGAGATTACCGGGTGGTATCGTGGCGTAACGGATTTAAGTATTAAAAGTACTTTATTAAATTTTGATTTGAAATATTTTTATACATGAAAGATTGTTCATGTTCAGAGTAACCAACTTGTTACAGTTTATAAGTAATTTTTTTGTATATGTACAGTGTGTCCCCAGATGGACCTAACTATACTTGTGAACTTCTTTATTTTTAATTTTTAGAGAAAAAGTCATTCTTTATAAAGAGTTTTGCTTCTTCTGAAAAGTCTTTTGCCATAATCAAAATGTCGATATAACATACAGGGTGTCTAAAAAATAGGGAAACGTTAAATTGTGATAAGAGTAAAGTACTAGTTCTGTGAGAAAAAATTAAAAATGTTAGAGGAAAAAGTTGTTTCTAATGATAATAGGAACTCAGATATGAATTTTAAGTATTGTATCTCAAAGTTGATATTTTTGACTTCTTTAAAATAAAAGCAGTAGTAATTGTATAAACTTTACTAAAATGCATAATTTAGTGATTTAAAACATGAACACAAACAATAATAACATCGATGATACTCGTAGATTTTCTGTATACCTAAATTAATATTTCTTACTACACTATGATGACATGATGAGGAAGAAAAATGGGGGTGATCGTATTCAGGTCCATCTTTTGAGAGTAAGCTATTTGAGTGCTGGCTAACAAAAAAAAATATGGTTGGCTGTCCAAAGTACTGACTTAAGGCTTGAGGATCCTTCAATGAAATTGTTAGAGAAGAAAAAAAGAAAGAAATATGAGAGCATTCGGGAAGCAACTTTGTTATTTTTACATTCTTTAAAAAAATCGAAAAAGAAAAATTGGCTGCTCTCTAGAGTGGCTCTGAGAGCGTAGCAGCCGTTCTGAAATTAACGTCTTTATGCTACACATAAACTCGTAACTCATAAACGGTATTTGGGTTGCTCATTGTCAAAGTAACTACTTTTTACATAAAAAGTAAGATTTTAACTTTGGCATTCCTCTCAGGTGGGTTTCTCGCCTTCCTCCTCCTCCCCCTTCCTCACCAATTATAAGTTTATTATTAACAGTCCTGAGGCCTTAAGCCAATGCTTTGGGCAGCCAACCAGATTTTCGTGTTCGCCAGCACTCAAACAGCTTATTCCCAAAAGATAAGCCTGAATACGGTCAGCCCCTCGACGTGCTTCATTAAAAAAGTAAAAAATATCAACTTTGAGATACAATACTTAAATTTCATATCTGAGCTCCTATTATTATTAGAAACAACTTTTTCCTTTAACATTTTTAATTTTTTCTCACAGAACTCGTACTTTACTCTTATCACAATTTAACGTTTCCCTATTTTTTAGACACCCTGTATGTTATATCGATATTTTGATTATGCCAAAGGACTTTTCAGAAGAAGCAAAACTCTTTATAAAGAATGACTTTTCTCTAAAAATGAAAAATAAAGAAGTTCACAAGTATAGTTAGGTCCATCTGGGGACACACTGTATATATTTTACCGTGTCGGGTTTGGCCAATCACCGGTTCGGTTCGATTTTAGTTATCGTTTTTTTGTATATTACTTACTTCGTTAGGTATTCTGAAATGTTGTAAATTAAAGTAATTGTGATTAGCTATTTATTTATTATATTATTAGGTATACTTCGCTGTCAGGAGTTCCTGAAAGCCGCCAATGACAGTGTGGCGCCCTGGTTAACATTTGTAGTAATACCTAGTTCCTTCTCCACTGAGCCTAACGGTCGGTTCAAGGACAAACCATTTTGTGTGATATATTTTTGTTTAGTAAATTTGCAAAGATTAAGTTAAGTTAATAGAAAACGCCACAAAGAGCTTATTCCTGGTAGGAATGCGTATTGTGTAAAGCAGAAGAGAGCAAAAATGTGCATTTTTGCTTCGATAGATTAATCAAAATAAAAAAAAAAAGTTCCAAACGGTTTTTAAAAGCTTTATTAATCTTTTTTGATATAAACTAAAAAATAAGACTCAAATAAACATTTGAAGACTTACCTTGCTCAAAGACTAGCGTCGCGTCACCCTATAAGCAACTGCAAACCATTCTTCTAATAATTGAATAAAAAAAACTTTTTACAGTAAAAAAAAAGTATGCTAATCGGTCTTTATGTTTTGAATGCGCCTCTGGCATTAGCTAAGTACAAGATTAGTGGTTGGATCTTATAGATATGGTAAAGCGGGCCTTACATGACAACTTCTAGAAGCCAGCTTCTTTTTTCAAACCAATAGAAGTTGAACTTGAACCAACTTCTAGCGTCTGAAGCTGGAAATGCAAGGTTTCTATTGGCTTAGAAAAAGAAGCTGGCTTCTAGAAGCTGTCATGTAAGGCCCGCTTAACAGAAATAAACTTTGGTTTTGGCGTATATTTCCAAACAGTGTTTTGGGTGGCATGTTAGGCCATTGGTTGCTAAAAATCACCTCAACAATCTTAAAAATTCTTCGATGATTGGCTTGGACTAGTTCTCTGTTCAACTCATTCCTAATATGAACCATTGACAGAGTCTAGTGAATTAAATCAATTGTAACTACCGTACCACCGTAGATCGGCCGTTAATATCTTTCGCTTCTTATATCTTTTTGCAAACTCAATTTTTTCCTTACTGTATCTTACTTATCGCTAGTTTGATTGAGGTATGGTACACAAACTTATATCAATATCTCTTTATTGTACACAATCTATTAATTATTAAAACTCTAATGACTATACAACATCGGTATTGAATACGTCTTACTACATACAAATATATCAGATGAGACTTAGATATTAACTTCAAATACTTTTTATACAAAATATGTACAAATATATAATGTTTAGCCATCTACCTCTATACAAAATAACTCCAAATAAATTTAATTATGTATAAAGATTTTATATAATACTATATTACATAATATAATTACGTATAAACTGTCAATTATTACAAAAATTTTGAAATTTTAATTAATTCATATTATAATACATTGCTGTAAATACACAAGAAGTTCATTTATAATAGGTATACTTCGAGAATTCTTCATTCTTTATTTACATTTTATTTTATTATTGAGTTATTGCGATCAATTATTACAAAAACTTTATTACGTACAAAATTAAAACAGTTTTTTACACAGTAGTAATCTAGTAATAAATACTAAATAGGTAACTATTGTTGGTTAAACAATTATCAATAAAAAAATTTAAAAATTATTATACAAGGTGTTTACGTCACAATAGCAATGTCATGCTGATTGACGAGTTGGCTTAACAACTACAAACTTGGAAATCAGTGATAATGGCAGTGTTGCCAACAAAAACAGAAATATGTAGTAGTGTGAATATTTAGGGAAAACGTGATAATGAAAAAGCTCTATTTAGGAGCAAAACCAATTCAAGTGGGTATAGGATTATCATTGGGTTGTAGTTAGGGCAGATACTTTTGAAACACTTTGTATAGTGTATATATTTTCTAACGATACTAAGGAAGCATATAATTTAAAGGAAATTTAGGTGAAAAGCGTGCTACTAAGGACTTTATGCATAAAGCATTCCAAGGATGTGAGTATCGTTGGGTGGCTTTTTGAATTTTTGTAATGTACATAATAAACACCTTGTATATAAATAGAGTGATAACTTATTTACAGTTTATACATAAATAAATTGGGCCACATTATTCAAAATTAAATTGTGTCAGTTGTGAATTAAACGTTCAGGTACTTATGAATTGATATTTTAATCTGTGCAAATCGTGAAAAGTGAAAATCTTCATTTCATTTAAAAACAATAAATTCGAACACACGCCACTGTTTACAAAATAATTTATATGATCTGGTTGCTACAGGCTAACAATAGAAGCCTAATAACTGGCTTTGCGTTGTATTCGTCAGTAATGGGGGACTTCATAATATAAAATACAAGGGATCGAAGTTGATTCATATGTATTTTATAATTAAATTTTGATGTGATTGTTCGCCCGAAAATTTCAATAGCTTATTGTTAATTGTTTCACAGATAGGTATTTTCGTTTTAATAACTAAACAGTAACTCGCCTCTATGTAAAATTCTTTAATTAAAATAAAATTCTTCATTTTATATTTTTACGAGTTACAACTTGAAATATTTTCAACTCTTAAAGCTAAATGAAAATAATTCTAGTTCTCATTTTCCATGACCTCTTTACTCAAAAAGTATTTTCATTGTTAAAAACGTGTTTTTCCTTTAATTTAATTTAATTTACTTATTCTCGTTTCTCTGGTATAAATTAACGCAACACATAGTTATGTAAAAAAGAAAAATAATTGTTTTAAATTCACAGCACATTTAAAATGTCTATTTGTTCCAAGCTTAATTTAGAATTAAAGCTTTTTGGTTTAGGTAACCCCAAAGATCTAATAATTATTAATTAGTTATTATTGATCACATAATGTCCATAAGCGTTATTCCGAATAAGACGTTTTATCTGAACCTGTGTTAGAACTGGGCGAAGAAGTCGTCGTTTTTTCGTTTGTGTAAATATCGTGCACTTGTCCTACGAGAGGTATGCCATAATCTGACGGAGGACGAATAACGGTCGGTAAATATCCCGTGCCTGCGTAAGGAGCAGATAAAAATCTACGAGAAGGACTAAATCTGTGAAAGTTTGGTGGGGGACCTAACGGTGAAAATGCTGAAGATGCTGCAACATCTTCTTGATAACCACTAACCATCATTTCCATAGCTTGAAGCACGTCACCTTTACATCTACTCAAAAAAATTTATTATAATTTCATTTTAATTACTAAGCGTTTTATTACCTTTGTAAAATTGCTTCGACGTCTGATCTTCTTCTACCTGGAAAAACTCGCAGCAAAATATCGATTGGCGACCTTTGCATGGGAAATTGAGGCATGTAAGCTGGAAATTGAGGAAAATGGCTGTAAGGTGAATAAGTTGGCGTTTGTTGGGGTGGTGTTTCAGGACTGATGGGTTTTTTAAGCGAAAGATTTTCTGGAGCTTCTCCGTGAGATTCTTCAACGTCTAAATCTGGATCTGGACTCGTGGTTGTTTCAGGAGGCGACGGACTAGGTACCGATGTCGTGTGAGGTTGTGTCGTTAGAGGAGAAATTTGGCGGGTACGTTTAATGTCTTCTTGTTCAGAATCGGATTCTTCCAACGTACATTCTTCAGCACTTAACCTAGGTCTTTTTGTAACTGAAAATAAATTAAAATTGCTTTAAATATAAAGTTCATTAAATTTTATATTATTTCGTTTAGTAAAAATCAATTTTACATTTACAGATGTTTTTTGAGGTCTTATTATTTCTTGATATGACCCATAAACGTTAGCTTAATGACGGTCTTTATTAAATGGATACTACTATATTATATAACACCATCGACGGCATTCTTGGGTTATTGCGAATTCCACAAGTATCATTTGTGTGTAATGAAGTGGCGTCGTAGCTTTCATACCTTTTATTCTCAATAGTTTTCTTCATTTTAGCTCGCATTTAACTTAAATGTCCACATTATGTAATTTAGTTCACGAGTAGGTACATATTTCATTGTTTTCATTAATTTTTATAACTCCAGAACTTAATTATTAAAACTTTTATTATAGTAGCTACAATTTTGAGAAATTAGTAGCTTTATTGACATCAAGTGGAAATAATTAATTTTAACTAATTTCTTAACATTGCATTTGCATAATCAACTTATTTGATATTAGTGTTTCACCCCTTGTAGACACACACTTGTGATGTCTAGTCTCTCTGTAGTAAATAAGCAATTTAATTGTCTTTTCAATGTGAGTTGGATAAAACAATTATTAGTAACAGAAGTTTAAGTAATTATACAATATCTTATTAATTAATAAATCCTTAAACGCAAAAAGTTCTCTTGAAAATTTTTTGTATCAATATCTTTAAAAATCCAAATAGGGGAAAGTGGGTGAATATCGACTTTTGTCCAATATCGACCAGTGCCCTACAGATCAGCGTAAGCGTAAAAAAGTAAAATAGAGCATACTGTATAATTTCTTGGATCATGTTGGAAACATTGACTACTCATAACAATAGTTTTTATCGCACATGCGCTTTACAGTGCTACAAAATAAATTTTTACGGTTTTCTTTATTATATTTTGCTGCGTGGTTTTAAGGTAAAAAAACTTTTTTAAAAGAAATACTTGCATATTTCTAATCAACAAATAGCTATGTTTTTAACAACTTGAGTTAAAATAAAATCAAACGAACAATCGGCTGTTATTAAATTTTGGAAAAAGTCCTCACCACAGCTCATGGGGTAATATCGCCCATCTCCGTCGATATTAAACTAAATGACTTTTTATGTTGATTTATGTACCTAGATGCCTAAAAAATATTTAAGGAAAACATCTCGTCAATCTTGTATAAAATACAATACAACAAACAAAGGCGGTGGAAGCCGCACAAGCATAATATGAACGAGGAATTAGAAAGTACGGTGAAAGACCGTCTAAGGCACTCTAAAGACATAGTTTTCATATATAATACTATAAGTAGTCAGAGATATGTCGACTATTTTGAGGTGGTAATACGAATATTCGTTGCGCTTGTAAAATGAATAGAACGAGTGCGTAGCACGAGTTTTATTCACAAGCGCCACGAATATGAGTGTAATACTACCTCAAAATAATCTACAAATCTTTGACTACGAATGGTATTCGAAGGACTATTCAATGAACTATATTAAATCAATTTTTGTATCCAAATAATCAACTGTTTAAAATATTCGCTTTCATCACTAGTGAAATACTCGTAGCAATTCATCACTAGTGGAATAAGTATTACAATTTAATATGATTGGCCGTGAAAAGTCAAATTCGACGGATTTTATTTGTCTAATTGTGGCAGATGACAGGTGAATTGAATAGTCAGATTTATTGAATCAAATTTAGGGATTTTATACAAAAAATGCCTTAGGTGGTCTATATTCACCCACCTTCCCCTACAGAAGAAATTTTCCATTAATCTATAGAATTCCTAACTGCGTTAGTGAGTGAAGTGCCTAAATTGCTTGTGGCAATTTAAATCTAAAAATGTTGTTTGTCAATTGCTTATCGCAAACAGCATAATTAAATTACCTTTTTAAGAGCAAATAGTAACAAAGCAACTCATATTTACAACAACTTAGAGCTGCGAATCTATTAAAGCGCATTCATTCGTCACGAGATCAAACAATTTTATAGTATGTAGTTGTAAAAGAATTAATAATCAATGGTTGTAGAGTGTAGCAAATATAAACATTTTTGAAACTCAAATAATGTAAAAATTGAAATTAATTATTTATTAATGACCATCAGATAAGTTATTAAAAGGTATTTAAGGGTTTTTACTGGTTAACGAAACTCTTATTAGCTTCCTTTAAGGATCAAACATGAAAGGAAAATCCAAAAGATTTGTACTGGGTGACCTCAGATGGAGGCATGCTGGGTAAGGAAAAAGCGGGCTTAGTAGACAATAATGCTACTTCCTCCTAAAGAGAAATTGAAATCGCTTAAATAGAATGGGAGGGCGGGAAACCCACCTGAGAGAGATGCCAAAGTAAAATCTTACTTTTTATGTAAAAAGTAGTTACTTAAGTAACTTACTAACTTCTAACTGCTTAAGTAGTTACTTAAGTAACTACTTTTAGTAACTAAGTAAGTAACTATGGCAAATTTGCCAGTGAATAACCCAAATACCATTTATGAGTTAAAAATTTACGTGTGCGGGTGTATAGCAAAAATACTTTAATTTCAAACCAGTTGCCATGCTCTCAGAGCCATTCTAGAGAATAGCCAAATTTTTTGTTGATTTTTTTTATAAGAATGAAAAAATGTCAAAGTTGCATCCCGAATGCTTGTGACCAAAATTTTTTTGTGACCATGTCGATTCAGGGTCGCACTAGTCACGTGGGTAATTATCGATAGGGTTAAACCATTAAGTAGGTATTAGTAGGTTCAAGTTTATCATTTATTAATAAACCTAACCTCACTCATCTCAACATAATCTAACCTAACCGAAGCTAATCTGAAATTCGCTTAAGTTTGTATGGGGTAGAGAGGACGTAGCAAATAGTCCATCAAATACATGAACATCATCTAAAACTATTTTGCTCTTCATACTCTTCTTATTTGTTCCTAAACCGGTATAACCGTAAACCGGTTCACGCTATTGATGAAACCTCTTTATACTGAGCCTAAAATTAAATCCTAATGATAAATGTGTAATGTAGAATTCAGCCTTAATCGGTGTCTTAAAACTTAAAAGTTTTAGCGCATCCTCGATCTTCATTTTTGTAAATAGTTATAATATGTGAAGATCTTGCCAAATCTAAACGACCTTAAATGAGCAAAAGAGCAAGTGATAAAGCTGTAGAAAAAGACTACCAAACATTGTTTTCACAAGGGTTTTCACCGTATATGTAACCTTGGTTATGAGGTAATACACAATTTTGCTTTCTGCGCAGGTCGTTTAGATTTGGCAATAAGTCTATATAATTTTTTTTCAACCATTTGATCATATCGAGCTATATTTATTATCTGGTAGATAAATTTGACGTTCTATAAGTGTTTTTCTTTTAAATTAAATTTTTAACTACATTATAACCCCTTCTTTAAATTAAGAGAAGAAATCCATGAAAATGTAAAAATAACTGAATAAATTTTGTATTTTCAGATCATAGCGTTGGACCAGGAAGCAATAAAGGAAGAACTTCTAAAACATGTCAAAAAATTTCAGGAATAAGCGAGTCTTCTACGGCTGCCGCCGTTTCTTACTTCAAAAATTTCATCTCTTTCTGTCTATCCAGTCGTCTTTTCGTCTTTCACCCAGAAGATATCCATTAAAACACTCACTTCTGCGATATCGATTAATTCATCTTTTCGAGGTATCCGTACCATAAAAAATTAAACGAAGACGTAAAAATAATATTAATAACTTTTTATTTTCAGGTCATTTCCATTGGACGAGTAGAACTTTTTCAATTTTAGCCGCGACATAATTAAACGTTTTTTTCGGAATCGCGTTTAAATTCCCGCGTACGCGTTAAAATCGAGTCCGATGTTAAAAGCTTGATGTAGAAGCTTTAATAATTCGTTATTCTATTTTTCCTCTAAAAATAAGTGCTAGGTACGCAAGTTTGAAGTGTTCAACATAATTATTTGTTATTATTCGTTTTAAACTAAGTGACTGAGTGACGAGAGCGAGGAATAGATTTTCGTATGGGGTACTGGAACGCGTTCGGCAAGATGACATTAGAAAAAGGTAAATAATTTGTTTTTATATTAAATAGAATGTATCTCAACCTTTAAATTTTCACGATGTGTCTTATGGTTAAGTTTAGATCTTCTTAAGATTTTTTGAAATACCTAAGGTTTTATTGGCTTACTGTGTCTAATGCAGCACATGTTCCTCTACCGTTGTTCTTTACGAACTATTTTTATTATTTACATGCGGGAAATTATTAGCCTAATTCATTCTACATGCTAGTTTAAGGTTTATTTTAGACGCGCTATGTGCACTACTGTTAAGCAACATCTTTTCAGTTTTTTGTTTTCATCACCTTGCTTTATCAATTATTTTCCATGTCATAGTTATTGAGATACTTTGTAAAACTAATGAATTTTTTCCATCTACAAAAGTCTATTATGATAGTTTAGTAAAAGAAAAAGAACAGTACGCTAACACGACAATTTGACGCCCAGAAATTCACTTCACTACTCCAATCTCACTACTAGAAAAATTTAGAAGTACTTCTCGGGTGTGCTCTCATCTCGTATTATTTAATGATGTAGCGGATGGTTTCATGTGGAGTTTCGGTTTATCTACAATACTGACTCCATTTACAGAGGCAAGTTTCAGCTTGCATAAATTTAAAGCCCGGTTCCTGGTCTGTTGCAAAATCAAGATTTTCTTGATTTCTGATACAAAGGCTACTAGCTCAAGTTTAGTATTCCTTTATTATTTGCACTCCATTTACATTCATGATTATGAATATGAAAACTAGTTCAGGCGTAGACAGTGTACAGTTGCGACGTACAGACGTACACTTCATACGCCTGCTGACGTAAATTTTCTCAATTAATCAAATTTTCTAGAACGAGTTTATTGATTAAGCTTTGAACTTCTTAAATCAGAGCTCAAGAATACCAAAATCTAATATTACTTATTGCAATTTCCATCTATCGCATTTCTATACATTTATATAGTAGGTGTAACATTACCGAATAGGTAATAAACTAAGAAAAGAAACTTCTAAGTTTCAAAATAAAAATTCCTTTCTAGAGCAACAGCAGGAACTTAGATGTAAAAGTATCCGTTTACAAACGATTATTTCAAGTCGCCTTTTTCAAGTTTCGTATTACTCTCATCATTACTACAAAAAGAAGGACAATTTTATTTCTTTTTTTTTAATCTGCAACTGTGTGTATTAACACCATTATTTCTGCTACAATATTTTTGAGCTTGTGCCAAACAGAGCTTTTGCAGTGTCTCAGTGTTATAATGTCGCTAACAGATAACCCATATATTCTAATATATTATGTAAGACAATACAGCTAACACATACTGGAACAATAGAAAGCGCCAGTATTACGAGAGGGTGGCTATAAATTTAGTAACGTTGAAACCAAGTTTTGTTTTGTTGCCGAAGTTATTTTAAAATTTTCAGCTTTGTTAGAATAAAATACCACTCTTATTTGAAATATTGGAATTACAAATTTTGGAAATTCAAACAAAAAACATAAATTTCAAATTCTTTTATTGATGCTGTACAAGTAGATATTTTTTTGATCAAAGCTAGAAACTAGAAAATATGTATAGGGTGTTTCATAAGTCGCATATCTAAACTCCAAGCATTTTTCCCATATTAGCAAATGTTAGTGGAAAATTCTTCTTTTTTGTCACATAAAAATTTTCCAAGACCAATGAAAAATTGGAAACTTCAGTATGAAAAAAAGTTTAAAATTTCAGTATAGCTATACTGCACATTGAAGTTAGATATTTGACTTACAAAACACCCTGTATAGTACTAATTTTACTAGTTGTGTTATTACTATAAAGTTTTCTTATAAAGGATATGGGAGTTCATTTATTCAAATAATGATCATATTACGTTTAGAAAAATCTGAAAAAGTAAAAAAAGAAAGAAAAGCAACCAATAAATTAAAAAAACCCTTAAAAATTTCTAATTGTGAAAAGAATTAATTTCTTTTTTGGCTTCTAGACGATATTAGCTTCATTTTTAATAAAAGTAAGTATTAAATAACTTGCGCCAACTTTTTTTTTCTTTTTCAAATAAAAATTTTCCATTTGGTCAAATTAAATCTAAATAACAAGTATACATTACAAAACGTGTGCCTTGAGTCGAAGCCCTTATATAAAGTTGAAGGGAGTATTAAAATCTTGTTTAAGTATTTGCTTAAAGCTTTAAGCATTTTGATTTCAAGTTTAGGACTCGTTAACAACCTTTGTATCGATTTCAAGAGCCATTAAAGGAAGAAGTGTGTTAGGGTTGATCAATTAAAATTATACTCGACGCAATAACTAACTTGTGGTTATAAGAAAAGAGCAAAAGCCTTTTTAAAATATGCATTATGTCTAATAGGGAAGTTTTAATGGCTGGACTATTAGTTTAAGTTAGTTGGAGAAATCAATAATTTACTTTTGTTGCAAAGTTTGTTCTAGATGGTTAAACTTTTTTTAAAATAATGAAACTTTTATGATTTTTGATTGAAGTATTTAACTAACGATGCATAATTTTTGAAAAAGTTTTATAAAAAGATTAACAATCGTAACGTAAAACACCAACATATTCTAGATCGAAATATTTTTACCCTTAGCAGTTGATGTTATGAGAAATTAAATACGTCCTTATTGAGAGGTGTTAATTAATTTGGAATAATGACTGTAGCTTTTGAAGTATTTAACTCCATTTTAAAAGGCTTTACTTCCAACTTATTTCCCAGCGCATTCCAGGCTTCTTCCTTTTGGAAAAATAATTGTTTGAATATTTTATTTTATTTTTAGGCTTATGGCCTTTTAATTAGCCAACTAATCTCATAAGGATTATGTGTGATTCATTAAGTTGCATGAGTTCTGTTAAGAATCAATAGAACAGGTGACCAGTCAAATACAACCTCTTTATATCCCTATACTGTCTTTGGTCGTCTTTAACAATCAAGGAATCGATTTATTAATCAGACTAGCTTCACTATAAAGAAAAACTGCCAGAATTTGATAAACAATCAACTACAGCAAAATATTACATTTTAAGGCGGCTAACTCTACATCTAGATTAAAACTCTTAACGCCCAGAGGTATTGTTTTTTTTGAAAATGCACTTAAAATGTTTAATTGCGCATAAAAGCAAATTAGGAAGTTATTTTTTGAAAATAACACATTGTTCCTGTGAAAAAGACTGTCCTCATATTATAAGAACGCTGGACGGAAGAGGTATTAGGTGCTCTATGTTACGCATTCTTTTAATCATAGGAAGTGTATTTTTTATATAATTACTTAGGTTTAGTGGAGTAATATAGCATAAATTAAAATTCTTTAAAGATATAAAAAAATGAAATTATTATTACTTGGTAGTGCTAAGAGTTGAAGTATTTCACATACAAAGTGATTTTAGATTTTATGTAATATGCTTGCTAGGTATTCTAGATAGATGTTTACTTATTTAAGTTAACACAATTGTAATAAAATAGTACAAACAAAAATCTAAAAAGGCATTCAAAGTTCAAAAATATCCAACTTTATTTGATAAAATTGTGTTATTTGCTGGTGTTGCAATTTATAAACCAACAACAGCAGTCGTAAAAATAATAAACTTGATATAAACACAAAACTACATCTGCTGTTTTCGCTATTATTATAAAAAATAGATATAATATCAGATCTCATCCCCCAAAACTTCGAAATTATGCAACGTAAAGTACGTTACGTAGACGATGGAAATCCGGCAGAAGATTCAAAGCCCAATTTTCAAATTTGTTAATTTTATATTATAAGTATTCTAAGGCTGATTTAGGACCATTGCTAACATTTGAAGAAAATATATCAATAAATAAAAAGTTATTTTCAAATAACATAGCGATTAATGAATATAAACCATAACATACACCTTTTTTGTTCTCAAACCGTGATCCACAGAACACTGGTGTTCCATGAAGCCATTTTTAGTGTTCCCCGAAAAAATAAAATACAAAGTTAAAATTTTCTGCCAAAGAGAGATAATAATACTTACTGCCATGATTATAAACGACAAATAAAGTTATTCTCGAGAATAAAATTTATATTTTTTAGACATGGCAACGTTGCAACGGTACATTATCAAAGTTTGATGTTTGAATGTAAACAACCCAAAAAGATTTAACCTCAAATTTTAATATTTATATTCAAACGCCAAACTTTGACATTGTAACGTTGCTACGTTGCCATGTCTAAAAAATATAAATAACTTTATTTGTCGTTTATAATCAAGGCGGTAAGTAAAATAATCTTTGTATGGGATTGTAAAGCTCCACTGGCTCCACCAACCAATTTTGCGTTACGGAAAATATGTCAACGTCAACTAAATAGGCCAGGAAACCAAGATCGAAATAAGGCTGTGCCGTCAATTAATTCGTGGAAAGCTGGAAATGGCTTTAATCTCTTTATTTATATGTGAAAAGAGTTATTTGAAGTTTGCACCAATTTTCTGCTTGTGCTCGAAGGGGGGTGGCACAAAAACCTCGTAATTTTCGCACTTTTTTAATTTTCTTACGAATAACTTACAAACGACGCCTTTTTAAGAAAATTTGCATCATACATAAATTAAAGTACATAAAATTCCACGTCTAATGGTTTTTTATTTCTAAAACTACGTAAAGTGGTATAGATGCTATGAGAGTTCAAAAAATGTTTTTTCCATTTTTGTGGAAATTATCAACAATAGGGTATTATGGATTTTGTACCTCATATTTGAAATGTAAAATGCATCACATGGAAGATACCTCTATTTTGAATGTGATACAGTACAAATTTCAACGATTTTTATCAAACGAAGCCTCCACTTTTGTACCAATTTTGTACCTCATCTCGATGTTGATTCAGAAATTAGGTGATGAAAACATCCTTGTCGAGCAAGCTGCAGGAGATGCTGACACAAAAATCGTCAGTAAGACCCGTCACTCTGATTGCGTGATTGTAGTGGGAGAAGACAGAAAGCTCCTAGTGATCCTTATTGCGTGAGTTCTTGATAGCGATTCAAGGTTTTTGATGAAGCCTGGAACAGGAAAATCGGAGAACATCTTCTTTTTTCCAATACATTTGCAAAATTTCAAAAAATATGAAAGACAATATATTGTTCTACACGCAAAAAAAATTTTTTGAACTCTCGCAGCATCTATACCACTTTACGTAGTTTCAGAAATAAAAAACCATTAGACGTGGAATTTTATGTACTTTAATTTATGTGTGATGCAAATTTTCTTAAAAAGGCGTCGTTTGTAAGTTATTCGTAAGAAAATGAAAAAAGTGCGAAAATTACGAAGTTTTTGTGCCACCCCCCTTCGAGCACAAGCAGAAAATTGGTGCAAACTTCAAATAACTCTTTTTACATATAAATAAAGAGATTAAAGCCATTTCCAGCTTTCCACGAATTAATTGAAAGCAAAATCGGATGTTTTCTGGCCTAAAAATAATTTTTTCTACTCTCTATGTGAAAGTAAGCATTTCGTCATCACTTACACATTGCGAAAATAGCGTTTTCGTCTCTAGTGAGCGAAAGTTTTAGTACAAGCGGATGTTGATAGATGGCGTAAAATGACCGAAGTAAGACGAGCTTGAAGTTTGCGATTATAGTTAATTAATTGTTTTAATTGATAAATTTATAAATTTACTAAATGGCACTTACAACTTAATAAATATTTTATAATTTAAATTTAAATAAATTCCAATTTGATTTGAAAAGTGACATTGCTGTCACTTGGTGTCATCTAGCGGCTTTTAAAAAAATCTCTATTGAAATGTCAGTTCAAATTTTAGTAAAAAGAATTATTTTAAAATGTACTAAGTATCGTTGTAGAAGAAATAGCATTTACGACTCGAGATGAAATCCGTTTTTTTCGTTCGAAAGATTACTTCACTCGCCCCTTACGGGGCTCTTGAATTAAATTCTATCTCACGAAAAAAACTGATGTTTCATCTCATGTTGTAAAAAATACTATTATTTAAAATATTTTTTACGGGAAAAAAATCGTCCAATCATAATTAAGAATTCAGGTTAGGTGCCGCCAGAGTTAACCCTTGTTATTAGGATTAAATATAGGATAAAAATAGGTGGAATGGGAAGTCCAAAAATAGCCCAAAATTATGAGCCCACTTTTGATTGTTGAGGTCAAAATAGCCGTGCTGACGTTCAGTTGGCAAGGCTAAAACTAACCCTTATTATTAGGGTAAAATATAAGAGCCCAAAAATTAAAAATCAGTGGAATGAAGAGTCCTAAAATGAGCCTATTTTTGATTATTGGGCTGAAAACGGCTTTGCTAACTTCGCTCATCTGCCCGCGACGCATGATTCCGTTTTTTTCTCTTGAATAAATGTAGTTATTTTGCGAGCAATGTCCTTTTTTTATTGCGCTCTTGATTTTAAAAAGGTTGGACACCCCTGCTTAAAGGGGGTGTAAACCAAAAATAAAAGTTATAGCACAGAGAATTCTAAGAACAAATTTTAAAACCGCACGTCGCTGTGATGGACCGTTCGGAAGAAATATAAGACTTTTAAGTAAAAATTCGTGACGTCATACAGACGACAGTCACAATCGGTCCAATAGCAGTTCATAAATTAATGTACGAAAACTAAATTACTAAGCAACGAGGGCAAATCACGAAGCTCTTGTTCGTGTGACGTCACAATTTTCGAACTCAAGAGCTTATCTCAGTTAGGCTCAGTTTTTCATTGGGAGTTTAATCTAAGTTCCAGTTGAACTAAGTTCAAGCTCATGCGCCGTAACTCGTTTACATTGCAGTAAATTTACAGCGCATGAGATTGATTTTCGATTAGTTGGAACTTTTTAACTGACGATTGAAAAACTCGCCCTTAATGTTTGTGCTAAAAATGTGCGGTTTTTACTGTTGTTCGTAGATGTTTTCTTAGCAATTTTTAGTAAAAAAAAGTTTTTTTGCTTTACACCCCTTTAAAAACTTATATTGAATTGTAAATGTCAGAGTTAAGTGTTCCCCGACTTCAAAAAGATTGAGAACCCAAGGCCATACACAGTAGATTATCATGAACACTACATCCGTCCACCGTCTCCATATGAGGACAGCGGTCTTTTATTGGCTCTTGATCAAAATGTTTTTGCACAATAATTATTGATTTCAAATTTTTTATTTATTGTTTGATTCTTTCTTTATGACTGGAATTTTTTTAGACAAAATTTTTCGAAGGTTTACTTAGAAAAAATATTTGTTTAAATCTGCTTCGTCGCAGGATTAAAAACATTTTGATTTTACGGCTTTACTTGGCAAAAAATAGAGCAAAAAAATGATAATCATTTAACAACATTATAAATAAAAAAATTACTCAAATATCGATTTCAATTGTTAATAAAAAAATCGTAAAGTTACTGGCATCTTATGATTCCGGTGGTCGTTAATGAGAAGACGACTTGAAAAAAATGTTATGTAGCAGAATTGAATTATTTAACTTTATGGAAAGATTGCAAAGTATTCAAAACACTAGAGGTAATGGAAAATTTATATAAATTCATTTCACAATGAGACGTGCCCCAGATTCTTAGAGATTTCTTCCAAGAAGGAAGTTTAGTCGTTATTTTGTCGTTTTACTACAAGCTTTCGACAAGTTTCACGTTTAAAAAAATAGATAATTTAGAAACTTTATGAAAATTCAAAACCGTTAAATAAACAAATGCTCGACTATTGCAACCGTTTAGTATATAACGTAATCTCGAACTGCTTAATAAATATTGAAATTGTTAAACTAGGACCAAATAATAATTATTCTTTAGAGAGTAAACATCCATCGTTCACATTTACTATTTATTTTAGTCGCAAACTTTACTCGATTTCTGTACTTAATTCTATCCATTTAAATTTTTTCCTATTATAATATTTAAACAAATTATTTACTTTTGTTTTATTTTAACGTTACTTAAATAACTATTGTGTTTTTAAAGTGCTCTCAAGTATTTTAAGTTATTAGAAACTTTTTTTTTATTAGGAAATGGTAGTTTTCATATTTTTTTCAACTAAATTTAGCAATAGATAAAAATGTACGTAATAATAAATATTTATAATGTGAGTTTTGTTATGAATTAGTTGAACATGGCACTAGAACATCAAATCTCCAAGCTTTTGTTACATTTTACTAATTTATGGAATTTTATAAATTATTGTCTACATTAATTTTCGAACGCTCTGTATAAAAAACTTTGGCAAGGTTACACTTACAGTTAATTATAATACAAGCTATTTATTACTTCAAACAAATAAAATTAACTAAGTATAAGAAGGTATAAACGAATGTTTTCTTGAGCTTATTTGAGCATTTTAAAATTCATACCAATTATTATGTTGAAATACTTAAAAGGTACTTTTACTATATAAAGTTCTAAATTGCTCAAGTTATGAAATTATATTGTTGAAAATAAACTGCTTTAATTTTTTTTTATTTACAAAATTCTAAACAAAGTAGTCTTTTATGAAACTAAATTATTTCATGGTATATTTGTATATTTATTACTCAAGAGCACAGTGGTCAGCATTTCGATGTAAAGCTCTTGAAACTGAAAATTCAAAACAAACGTTGAAAGCGGGAGCTTGAATGTAGAGAAATTAACTTCGTATACAGTCTTTTATTTATTCAAATTTACGGATAAAGCTTTATGTTAAACTGTAATAGGTTACTTCAAAACGAATCATTTCAAGTCTTTTTAATAAAAAAGTTTATAAATTTTATTTTTAACAAGTGCTTTAATTTCAATAAAAATTGTTTAGTACTAATGTACAGAACAAAATTTTAGATTTAATGCCTTTTTAATGCAAATTACATACATATTGAATGTAGAATAGTTTTTGGTATATGGAGAAATAGAAGATAAAGTCAGAGATTTTTCCGAATGTTGGTTTTCCTAATTACTTTATGCTAAATTGTGCTAAAGAAAATCTAAAAATTAGAGAATATTTAATCTATGTATTTAAGGATGACCATGTCATTCTGAGATGGGGACTTTTCAGAGAATTTTTCATTATGTTCATATCTCAATATTTCTGGCTGTAAGGCTCAAATATCTGGGAGAAATTGAGGTGTTGGATTGTCTGGGACCTGTTGTCGTGTAACCGCTCATATCATTTACCAGTAGTAAGTAGGCGTTGTTACTTTTCCATCTTCATTTAGAAAAAATAAAGTTCGACGATCATTTTGACCTAACAACACCGTATTATACCGTACACAAGCTGATACAATTGACGCTAATCTGTACATTAGCGATAGTCCAAAACCAGAAATTTTGCTTAATAACCAAGCTATTGAGGTAGAAATTCACTTTGTTGCGTCGCTGAGAATAAGATTATGAATGGATTCGTTCTCTGAAAGTGGCCTACAAGCTTTACACGTTGGTTTTCTTCTCCTTCCTCCTATTTCCTTCTTCCAAATGTGTCGCTGTGATGATCGAGACAGTTTTAGCAGACTTGAACATCTTCAGATAGACGTCTTCTTCAGCATCTTCTCGTAACACTCTCAATTTTCTCTTATGAACCAGGTTAGATGGTATAGGTTGCTAGTTGGTAACATATGGTAAAAAATTTCATACAAATTTCCATTAGTGGGTGTACTGATCTGAATAATTTGATGTAGATGACACCGTTGTAGAGCAAACTTTAATTATGTAGATACATTTGTATTATTATTACTAACTATGCTGGTTTTACGAAAAATAAATTCGGATGCTTGTTATAGTTTCCAAATTATAAAAGCCCTTTCTCCGCTACTTTGTATCTCACTATACAAAGATTCGAAAAATAATTATACGAAACAGGCATCTGACACTTTTAAATTTTTCCTTACTTATGGTTTTTCAAAAGTCATTAAGCCTACATTTACAAATTTTGGAAAAGTTTATTGAGGATGAAGTAGAGGCTTCAGCAGTAGATCGCGGTTAACGAACATTTACTACCCTGAATATTTTCTAGGAAATTTAAAAGTTTAAGCTCAAGCAGAAAATATGATGTTTTGAATTGAAAAAGTCTGGAAGGGACTAACTAACGTTTAACTAATAATGTAAAATATTAGTAGGAGTATAGGCAAAATGAAAGTCTGGAATAATCGAAATATTTTCTTGCCCGTGTGGTCAAAAATCAAAAAATGGTAGGCATGTCAAATTGATTTATTTTAAAACAGACATTTTTCTATGATTTTCATTTTTCTACCCCTACCTTCTTCAAGCAGTAACGCCATCAAAATTTTAAGTAAATCTTCACAAACTAAAAATATAAGTATTTGGGCACAATAATTGACTAGCAATGGCGACACCGACGAGAAATAGTATCACGAATAGAACAAGCAAGATCGGTATTTATTAAACAAAAGAAATTGTTAACTGCTTCCGATCTTTCACTGGAAGTGAGAACGCGAATGGTTAGATGTTACGTCTTCCCGCGGTGGTCCTGTATGGGGTGGAAAGCCGGACACTAAACAAGGAATTACTCAGAAGGTTGGAGGCTTTCGAGATGTGGTGTATAGAAGAATATTGCGCGTACCGTGGACAGCTCGAATGAGAATCACAGAAGTCCTACATCGCATGAATAAAGACCTGGAAATGTTACACACAGTCAAGAAGAGGAAGTTGGAATTTTTGGGCCACATAACGTGCAACAATAAATACCATCTCCTACAAATAATCATGCAAGGAAAAAATGTGGGCAAAAGAAGCATAGGAAGAATATCCTGGCTCCGTAACCTGCGCGAATGGTTTGGGATGACTTCGCTGGAACTTTTTAGAGCGGTGGCATCAAAAGTGAAAATAGCCGTGATGATAAGCAACCTCCATCGGAGAAGCTAATCGAAGAAGAAGAAGAAATTAAAAAATTTTTTGTTGGAAAAACGATGCTGGCTTCGTCGGCGATAGCTTTTGGGTGGGGATGCGCTATGAAACGTTTTGTATACGTTTTTGGCAATTATATTGAAATTTTACAGCCGACGTTTGCTAAAATTTGCCATCTTCTTTTATATGCCACTATTAAAGTGAAATAAAAATATCTGACTACTTCAATTTTCCATTAAGGTATAACGAAATTCCCACTCAAAATCTATCGCTGACTGAACTATACTATAGTGATAGTGACTATTTCACAGGTATCTAAATTTTTCTCAGTTTTACTTCAGCTTCGACGCTCAGTAAATATGAATCTATCTACGGGCTCTTTTAGGCAACGTCAGCAACTGAGATGCTGATTTATAAGTATTGTGTTGCAATTGGTTAGAATCTTAACCATGGACTTTCCCTGAATAATAGTTTTAATAAGTTTTTAGTTCTACAGAAATCAATGGATTTTCATTAAATAAAAATCTGTGTAAATAAAAATATTGCTGTATGTTCTAGGAGATACAACAACAAACTGCATCAACTAAGGGCAGTTTTACATAAACTAAATGTCGTACTGAGCGAACTAAATTAATTTAAGGAGTAAAAGCAATTGAATCTAAGCTTTAACGTCGTGCACGGTCGTGCGTCGAAATTTAAGCTTAGATTTAAGCTTAAAGCTTAGATTCTCATGCTTTTGATTCTTGAGGTGATTCAGTACTAACAAGTTAGTACGATATGGGACTTGCGTACCACCTTGAGAAGCTCTGCGTACCACCAGTGGTACGCGTACCAAAGTTTGACAACCTCTGGTCTAAATAATTTTATAAATTTTTTACAAATTTTTATACACCTCGATTACTGTCTAATTGTGTCACAAGAAACTTCATATAGGTATGTGTAATATCTGTAGTACTACCACGGTACTATACCGATATCTTTGTTCCTTGCAAAGTTGCCTTCAGCATTATACGATAAGTATAGGTACAGTCAGCCTCAAAATTATTGGCCACCCCGACTATACGCCAGGGTGGTTATTAGACAACAACGACAAAAGGATAGAAGGAGAGATTGTTAATTTACTACTTGTTGGTAAAATAAAGTTACCCCTCAATTTAAGTAGGAAGTGTTATGATGGTTTCATCCACAATTTATTGCTAAACGTATAGCCAGGGTGGCCCATTAAATGCGAGGCTGACTGTACGTAACAAATAATTATTATCAGAAAGGCAAATCGCTTGAGAATTCGGATTCACGTATAGAATAATTGCTAGATAATCTCTTTACGCATGTTAATTTTGTTTGCTTTACATATTACTACTATTTCAACACCTATCATTTCTGACCACTTCAATTCATCGTCAAGAAAAGCTTATTCTTTGCATTTCTTCTCTTCGGTATCTTCATACATTATGCAACAAATCGCTAAATGTATAGGTATCCAGGAATAGAAGCGGTTCCATGTATCGTCGTCTGTGGTAAACCACAAGTTAATTTTTTCAGTTCGGCCTTGGTGTTTACAATTTTCACCGCTTGTATGCTGTTTGTTAAACATTTTTTTAAATAACTCTAAATGCAAAGCAAATCTCTTTCCTTCACCCGCTTTAAAATTTTAAAATAGCAATTATGGTTTAACAGCGTCGAACGATTTCCAGAGCTCTAAAATGATCCAATTACATCTTCTGCATTTTTTCTGCAGAAACCTGAACTGTTTATCAGTTTATCTGACGACAGTCACCGTATTCATTAAGAAGTAATGTTATACGACCCTTAATAATTATTCCAAATATACTTTTGTGTCTAGATATGCATCTTATAAGTATTTAAGAAACATTGTTTTGAATTTCATTATAGCACATAAACGAAACGACTCATAATCGATTTCAATTAACGTCTTTGACATCAAGTACTTCAGAAACGACCAAAAATTCTAAAGGTATTCTACTATGTGGATATTTTGAAGAAAATTGGTTAGGTATCATTTAAACTAATTTACTATACAGAGTGTTTAAAATATACGAGAAAGCTCTGCATTATTGCCTAATGCTAATCTTTTCAAACAAAATGTTACTTTAAACATTTCCACCCTTTCAATAGGTCTATATAGTGTGCTGAGTGATACCTACTAATTTACAAGAAAACTATCCCCAATCCTTTAACTAAATAAATAATTAAAAATTAAATTTGAAGTAGGAAATTTAAAAAATAAATTGGCCCTAATATAATTTGAGAAAATTTTATTTAAAAAAATTGTAAAATTGAAAAGTTAAATGATTTTATATTTTTTAAATTTTTTCCAGTTATGTATTTCACAAAAGCCAAAAGATCGTGCGAAATGACAGTCAATGAAAATTGGTTTTATGTCACAATGCGGGTTCGACGCCGCGCATCGCTGAGCATTTTTCTTTATACCAGTGGCGAGTGTTGCTGCTGACATTCAATTCAATGCTTGGATTCATTCGAATTTAAAATTACATTTTGTTAACTTTATTCTAAAGCAATTGTTGTTTCGTGTATTTAATCAAACGGAATTTAAAAAAGACAAGAGCAAACAATTGAAAGTTTTTATTTCGTCACTTACTAATTAAGAAAATTCCGTTTGAATAAAAGGTAACTTTAATTATAACGTACCCCAAAAATAACTTTTGGTAAATTTACTGCTACAGTTTTAGAAGTTTCTTTAAGCATATTTCGGAAATCAAAAATAAAAAACTTACTTGGACTAGAAGGTTCCGAACCGTCGGAGGGTTGAAATGCGTTTCTTTGCATTAACGAAACAACACCCATGTCTGCCGAAGTAGGTGTAGGCTGTGTTTGATTTGTAATACTATCTGATCCAGATGTAACGGGCGGAGGAGCAGCTCCTGTTGCATATAACAACCCTAATTCTCGAGCTTCGTTTTCTTCTTGCGCTTGTTGCCTTCTTAAAGCAACTTGTGCCGCCATAACACGTTGTCTTTCTGCTATTAGTGTACATTTTGCACAATTACAATCGCGCCATCGGCAGTACCTTTTGTGTCCTTTTAAAGCCGAAACTACACCGTGATTTCTACACCTTGCACATTTCGGCGTTCTTTGATAACGTTCGGAAGCTCTTAAGAAAAAAGCTGGAGGGATGGATCCGAGTACGGGATGTTGCGACATAAGGGCTTGCATGTCGACTCCGCTAGGTAGGCTCATCATGGAGAGTTTTTTTTATTGAGACATGATAACTTTAAAACAAAACTGTACAAGACGTAAAAGTTTAGTCACGCATAAGTCACTTTGTTACAACGAATAATAAGACGCGACTGCAACGCTGTAACGATCAAGCTCCGGAGTCCGGAGTTCCGGTGGCTGATCTGAAAATTTGTACTAATGATACGGTATCTGGATGTGGCTACTGTGCACACTGTTGGTTGCTTGCGCTTGATACATGCACCAATAGCAACCCCTTTTTGAATTTATTCCACGCCCTATTAGTGTGACGTAGCATTTCTGCACGCCTACATACTCTACTTTGATATTTACAGTATTATGTGCCCTATTATAATGAAAAGCATAATAGGAATACAAACTAGTCTTGAATGGCAAATATATTATACTGCTATTATAATGTAGTGAAGGAGGGTGGGTAGAAGCTACCCTCTGCAAGGATTCCTTCCATATGCTATTGTAAGTTAGAGTGCGATACTATTAATTTATTGTTGTTGATATTTCAGTTTCCAAGTCTATTGTAAGCAATTCTAAATAATACAAAACATTTCTATTTAGGTATATCAACGCATTGATGAATATAATTCTTGAAAATAATTTAAAATAACGTTATAGTTTTGCAACTACGAGTTTTCTATTTAAAAGAAAATCAATTCAATCCTTTTGATTTTTTTAATTTAAACAACTTTAAGTTCGTTGAAAACGCTTTCGAAATTTGATATTTTTAGCGTTACAAAAATAAATTAAGTAGGGGTATATGGTAGGGGTATAATAAATAATAGAGGGAGGAAAGAAATTACTTACTTCCATAGGCTTCTTAATCGATTTTTTATTTTTTTATTTAGTAGTTGAGTTAAAAGAAACCGATGTGTGTCTAAACCTATTGTTGTCTCTCTCTTCGTCTTTCGTAAAGGGTAGTTTTGTACCGGGTGTCAACGGAAATTGGGCTACCTCTAAATTATGTTCAATATTTATATTAAGATATAAATTGAAATTAGGTGCACTTGAAGTATACTTAAATTGAGACTTTTTGACACTTTAAATAAGAAATACTTTCGTGCACTCTCTGTTAAGCCAGAAATAATCCCAATTGACTTTATTTTAAATTAAACAACCTATAAATTTTTACTGAGTGTCTCAAAATTTTCACATTTTAGATACATTATTTCAATTTTTTTACCTATTCTTGAAAGCTCAGGAAAACCATATTTTTATACTTTAGGGATATCAAGTTACAGAAAAAATATTAAAGTAAATTAAAGTTGAAATATTTTGAAAAACTAAAATATTTTTTTCAACATTTCTTTAGGTTCATATTTTACATCTATGTTAAGAAACAGAGCCACAGCAGAGCCACGTCAGAGCTTATAAGTCACTTTTCTCTTTCTTTTCTTATTCCACTTGGAAAATAGAACTAAAATTCACATAAAAAATACATCTATTAACTGTTTACTAGTTTACTGAGACGCCAAAACCAAGTCAAGACTTTTTCAAGTAGCCAATGTGTCTGATTTCGTTTCGAACTTTGATTTGATAGTTTCATATTCATGAAATGGCACATTTTGTTCCATAAGCTTGCGTATCTTCTAAAATTCCTTCAATCAACGTTACTAGCTTAAAAATGAAGCTATAGTTCTATTTATTCGGAGTTAGAGTTACTATAGCTTGCTAGCTTACTAGCGCACTAGCTTGAAATACTGGCCTTGTGCAGATCCGATATAATGAAGAATTTATGGGCTATCAAAAATAATTTTAAAATTTATATGTCGCACCTCCGTATTTTATTCTGTGTAGAGGTTTTCGTGTAATCACTCGTAGGGTAGAACTCTCTTGCATCTGGGTGATTCTGAATCTTTGTTTTATTGTCCTTGTCTTGGCTCTATTAGTTTAGTTTTAATTGGTCGATATAGTAGTGTTCTTTGTCAAATCTAGCCTTTTTCTGCACCTACATGTATTTGTTCGAACAAATTACTTCTTCGAAATAGTCTGGCACTCTGTTGCTTATATCTCATGATCCAATATTCACTCACCAAACTCAGCTAATTTTTTACCATTACTTTTTCATCGGTGTGGACTTCAATTTACAGCTTACATCTTAGAGGTTCTTTGAAAAGTTAAAATCTTTAGTTGTAATGTAATACAACTTTGTACGACTTTCAATTTTAATTCTATTTTTTCTTGTTATAGAGGACGCTCTTGAAGAATTACGCCGACCAAACCTACTACAAGGACCCTTCAACGCACAAAGTAAGTTGCACATCTATATATTAAATGTTGCTATATAGGTTCCATATTTTTCTTTAATCTGAATAATCTGATGAATGGTGCATGATGTGTTACATCACTAGTTTCAATGTTGTATTACCTCACTCTAAAAGAGCGGCATTCTTTATCAAATAGGTGTTTTTAAATTACATTTTGCAGCGGTTCTTCGTGAAGCGCTCTCTCTGTAACTCAAGTACAAATTAAACTCTTTAAGAATTCTTATGAAGTCTAGAGAAGGGAGGTATAAATTGAATGTAATCATAAAGTAACTCAAATACAAAGGACTAAATTTTCTTGTCTTTCGAGATCTGGAGAGAAATTGTATAAAATCTGAATAAGCTATATTGATTCATTTCAGCTCATGAATACATATAATTAGAAAAGTACGATGATCTTATTTTATCGTAAAAAGAAATATATTTTTTTAACCAAATTGTAAGTAAATGTAGAAAAACTTTATCTGCTATAGACATATCCAGGTAGAATCAGGGGTAGAATAACAAATAAAATGAACTTTCTAAATTATCTTGTATAATGGCTCTGCTATTTGTGAAGTCATTTCGCTCGAGAGACTGCATTGTGGTGACTTCTTACATCGAGATAGGCTTGGACTTTTATGCACAATTACATGAAATTGTCTCTTTGAATCCGAGAACAAAAGACGGTATGCGAAAGGTTATATGTATAGAATAAAAGAAGGAGATAATGACGCCGAGGTGCGCATAGATCGCAGCTTCTGGAATTTAATTAAACGCGGATTACGACTTAGCATCAACGATAGATACACGCTGTTTGCTTCTTGTTCTACCTCTTTATTTCTGTTCGTCTTATAACTTTTCTACACTGTTTTTAAAATTATTCCATTATTAAAAGTTACTTCGACAAATTTTTTTCAATTTTTCTGAAAATTAAAAATTATCGTTTAGATAAAATTTATTTGGAGGAAAACTAGACATTTTTATATTTTTGTATACTTGATACGTAGAGAAGGGATTTTAATTTTTAGGGGTGCTACTGCTAACAGTGTAAGGATTAGCGATTTATCCAACCCAAGGTCTCGATCATGTATGTTGTCATGAAGCTTAGTTTATTTTAAATAATTTTTTATAAAAATTTACACTGTAGCAGCTTTTGTCTCTTGTTTTCGTTGTTGTTTCGTATTCTTTATTTCTTTCATGCTCGTAGCTACAACTGCCCTTAAGTATCTCCATATATTTTTATTTTTGTAGCTTCTCTTTATAATATAATACCAGTTTTGTAACATTGCTTTTTTTGGAGAAGAGGGGTTCTATGCACGTCCACCCTTTAGGTCGATTGGACTCTCGGGATGTTTCAATCAATTATCGATGGTTATAGTCTTGTAGTTCTAGGTATTCGTGAAGCTTTAAGAAACTTAATCATGGTTTCACCCACCAATTTTCTTTTTGTATATAGAATTAAGATTAGTACTGGTAGAGTGGAGGAAGTTTACCGCAGTTAGACCACTTAGTCGAGCTCATTGTGCTACCTCCTTATAGCAACTCTTTCCGCCCCTTTAGTCCTTAATCCATCCCAATCTTTTGGTGAACTCCAGGGATACTTGAGGGTGCACTGTCGCTAATACAGACTATTTTGAGCCATTTTGAACCATTAGCTTTCCACAAGGCACTGACAATTGACAAAGCGCCATGGTCTCTTATTTCATCCGTTCCATTGCATTCTCCGAAGCTGGGGCTATCAGTAACGCCCATTCTGTATAGATGCTTATTTAAAAGACAGTGACTTGCAGGTTCCTGTAGCCCCGGTGGGATACTTCTTTAACTGTCTAAACTGCCAAATACTAGTAGTCTGACTCGTGTTTTAGTGTATCGCAGTTGAAGACGCAACGATTACAGTTTTCTGTTCCATATCGCTTAATCTCTATAAGGGGTGCATGGTCGTCAAACGCGTTCTTATTGGGTTGATAATGGAGGTTAAGTGTATATACCCTTCCCAAGAAGACCACCACATACTCTTAACAATTGACCCTCCCCATTAGTGTGTAAAACCACCACTGCATTTATATGCCCATTTAATGAACGTGTTTTTTGTTTCCTCAGACAGCATCGTTCTGTTAATTAAGCCTTACACTTTTAAGGTTAACTCTTGAGAAGAATAAATACTATTAGCTTATTATCATGCCTTATACAAGAGGAGTTTTTTAAATGTTTTATGTGTTCTGTTTTATATGAAACCAGTTATTGCTGTCATGCTGCACATGTTTGGAAAATCTGGGACTTGAGTCCAAGAACGACAGGCTGAGCTCAAGTTGGATTAACTGGTTTTGGTCATATTCTAGCTTTCATACTCTCCAGGATCAAGTTGATCGCTGATAGTATTTAAAATTGTCGAAGGTCATAGTCGTGCTACTTATTAAATAGTTAAACTAACGTCAACTATCGAAAGAGTCTACGCAGTCCCACTCATCTATTCGCAAGTAGATTGAAGGGTAAACTTAAGCTTTCGTGCACTTAATCCGCTTATAATCGGGACCGTTGTGCTACTTTCTTAAAACAACTCCCCTGTCCCTTTAAGTCCTGGATCCATCCCAACCTTTGGATGAACTCAAGGTCACTGATACTGTCCATGTTAGGCAAAAATACTACTAGCATGGGATCGAACAGAGCCTGAGACCGAAAAATTTTACGTCCTGTGTTATACATTATTTTTTATTCGACTGTAAACAATATTTAAATAAAAATAAATAACTTAACTAAGTATTAGAATACATACTTGTAACACCAGAAATCGGGTGTTAACTCGATTCTCCCTTTTGCGTCGCGCAGTTGGAGACGGGGGGTGGGGGTCGTAGAAGAAATTAACCTTAATTAAAGAAAAAAACCTTTCTTAGGAAAAGAAAATAGTAATTAGGATTATCAACAAAATACAAGAGATCAATAGGCCTGGACAAACACGGAATCTCTTTCCCACCAGGTCACTAGTCCTCTCTCCTAAGAAAGTGATCACTAGACCTACTGTAGAAAGAATGAAAACTCACCAAATCAGTAGTCCTCTCTTTGAGATCTACTCTGGTCCTCTAAGAGAAATCAATAGTCCTGATGAGACACAGGAGGGCAGAGAGGGGTATTTCTTCTTCTAGGACAATAGACCTCTCTTGGAGATCCTAAATGGTCCTCTAAAACAGATCAATAGTCCTGATGAAAAACTGGCACGGAAGATTATCTTCCCTAGATCAATAGTCCTTTCTTTGAGATACTAAATGGTCCTCGAAGAGAGATCAATAGTCCTAGGGTCGAAACACGAACACACGGATTTGCTGAAAGCAAGGGGAAAATTGCCTCAAGGGGAAAATTAACAAAAACGCGCTTCCACTCACCACGATGGTGAAGATGGAAGTCCGTTATCAAAATGGAGTGGGAGCTTTTATTGGAAACCCGGCGACCAACTCGGATTTACTCGACAACCAATAAGAACGCAGCAACAGGAATTGGATACAAGAGGGACTATCAGTTAATTATAAAAAATAAATTAATAACTTTTTATTTAGCCGAGCTCGAGAATAAAAGTTGACTCAATGGAATCGCACTAAAATTACAAGCACGTCGATATAAAATTTGTAGTTATTAATTAAAATTTCAGGTTTAAACTAATTAATAAAAATTATTTAAAGGGTAGAAATTACTTAGGGTTGCTAATTAATTAAGAAAGTAAAAGAAAAAAAACACTAATTACATCGTATTACTAATTATAGCACTTCACGTGGTTTTAAATGGAATTGAAACATTCAATTACTTTACAAACTAATAATTTAAAAAATTAGATTACGAATTAATCAACTGATAAGGTTGAATTAAATTATACAGGGTTAAAAATGACCCCAGAGTCACAGTAAAAATTAAACGGAAGCTCCATCTCTTCTGGCTGCCAAGTTACAAGGAAATCAGTGGGTATCAAGATAAGACTGATAATAAAAATATAAAAATGGAAATTGAGTAATTCTAATCCAATATCTTCGAGATTGGGCTCAAATAAAAGTGCTTGATGAGCTGAACAAGGGAAGGTAAAACTTATCTCCATTTTAATCTCAGGGGCGGCGCTAGGGGAAAACTAACGAACAAAATGACAAGTAGCTACTTTAAACGATACAAAATTTCCAAGATGCTGTAACAGTGTACCAGTATTTTGGTCCAGCATCTGGATAAAATTCTGCATCGTTACATACTTTTACAATATTTAAATGAACTGTACATAACCTCAATTTTTTTGGCATAATAGCAGGAGTACATAATATTTCTAGACGTCAGATAAAAATAGTACCTTCCCATTTAGAATAAGAACTTCATGTAAATGTTAGTAGATGGCGCACCCGTTTAAGCATAATTAGGAACCGTAAAGTAGCACTTTACGGTGTCTAGACCGTAAAGAGGTTGCCATAGTAACGAAATCAAAATTATGATATGTTGATCAAAAGACCTATTTTATACGTCCAATATTCGAAACGTAAAGTGTCGCTTTTTGATACAGTCGATTAAAAAACTATTTACTACACGTGTATGTGATATATTCACACTTGAAGTAGAGCTTAAAGGAAACGATTCAACAAAAATAATTTGGAATTAAAGTTTAGCAGTGTAGAAATAGAAATATATTCATGTGTCAGTGAATTAATTTAAAGTTTGGGAGTTACAATGCTATATTGGCGTATTGTGCGCGATACAATAGAATTGTGACTTTGCATGGATATACGTTCATAACAATGCCGAAACTGGCAGCATGAAATTCAATTAATATTCTCTACTCTCGTCTGCATATACATTAAGTTTGAAGTTATTCTGTATTAATTCGGTTTTCAGCTTCACGAGATTTTGGCGATTAAATTATAATTTTACGTGTTAAACGTAAACGGCAAACTTTTAAAACAAACTCTCTTCTTTATAATACCTACTCTATCTACTAGGTACGTGTATTCAATTTTGAATTACTTGTGGTTTTTCTTTTATTTATTTTAAACCTTTTCTTTTTTAGATACTTGCAGTTGTTGTTTTTTTCGTTTGATGACAATCGGTAAAAAATACGTTTTGTTTGCATTGAAAAAGACAAACTGGGAGCTACAAAAGAAAATTTCTTTACTCATCTACCTGTTGTTGTGTAGTTGTAGGTCCTTTTATATTACACCCTTCATGATTGATTTTTCTAAAACTAATAAGATTAATACCAATGTATTCAATTAGTAAGGTAGTACTAACTAAAGAGTTATTTTTTCAAAATTTAAATTTCATCATAAAACCACATCGACACAATTAATAAAATTGCACCATCCCTTAATATACATTATAAGCTACACAAATTGTATTCTACATCAAGTACCTATACCTTTTTTTCTGTTAGCTTGAATATGATCAATTTTCAAGAGGATGGTTTGTATGTTTCGGGAGCAATGTTGATCCTATGCGTGGGAGCTGTGGTCGCTAGGACGATACCGATAAGCACCCTCGGGCTTTATTATGTAACATATTGTTAGATACAAGTGGGACGATATTCAATCTCCATATCGTACCTTACAAGTTCCCTTCTTTGTACTTTTGTAATTGCCATTGTTGATTAAGTATCAGATATACAAAAGCTTTACTTTTTTATCCTAGTGATTTGTTGAAGTTTTATAGATGATCTACTTGATAAAGTCGTGTGTGTTTGTGTACTAAAAATTTTTTGGTTTAAAATTTTGGTTTACCTTGTAAGCACCTGTTAAGTCTATTGTTACTTGTTACAGTGGTTTTATTCGTCTTGGTTTTGGGCACGATCTTATCTAACTTACTTTTGTAGCAGGTTTTGCTTATTTATACAATAAAAAATTTGACGCCTCTCAATTTGGGCAAAATTTTTCGTTGCATAAAAAAATGTTTACATTGTAAAAATCAATGAAGAGAATAAAAAAAATTACTTAAGGATTTCTTTTAATTTTACATAATTTGACGCTGAAGTGACAAGAATATTGTAAATATCTGTAGTAACAGCTAGATAAAGACAAATATCGTATTAAAGTCCACCCTCTCGTCTTTTCTAATGTTTGTTATGGGTAAGCAAAGACTATTTTATCTCACATTAGAGCCTTCTGTAGCAAAATCGGAAATTGTTATTCACGTTGACATTCAATTTAATATTTGTCCATTTTCTACATCGAATTCTTCTTCATCAGCATATTGTTTTGCAAGGATCTATTTCTTCAAAATAAAATTTTGCAAATAAAGCAATTTCCATACTTTGTATGATCCAGAGTTTTCCTTTTATAACATACCCATCTTATTTGAAAAAAGATACAGCGGGCAGCTGCTGTTCCCATTATCTTCTTTAGAAGGGTGAGATCTATTGATTCCGAAGTTAATCCCAAACTATATTGCTTACAGCAGAATTTCCCAAATTATGATCCGCAAAAAATTATAAATAACCAAGCTTTAATGATTATGTGTCATTACCTACCCTTAAAACAACATAAGGTGCTTTGTCAAAATTTAAAGACCCTCAAAGTGCTCCATCAGAGAAAAGGTTTGGGAAACCCTGGCTTATAGCATCCGAGAAAACTGCCACAGCTTGTCTTCTACACTGGAATGGACTCTCTGTTCACTGTTCTCTTTCATGTTGACTGTTTTTTTAACTTTAAATTATTGTTGATTAATATATTATCAACTGCCCACCTATACTGAAACCAAAGTAATCAATAATCATATTCGGAAACACAATTTCTCAAGCATAAATTTGAAACATTTTCTAACCGGGTATGACGCTTTTAAAGATTCAGACAACTTTTGACCTTATTTGGAAACGATTTCAGTAAGCTTATCTTTTTCAGTGGTCTTTCTGATGCAAGGCAAGGACGCTGAGAATTAATTAATGAATGCTATTTCTACTTTACTAGAATGGAAAGTGTTGATCTATAAAAATATAAAATGTTAAGTATATGGAAATTGTGCTCAAAATGGCTTTTTGTCTGAAGCAGTTTTTGGGCGTACCAATATTACTCAAACTTTTTATAAAAAGTTATAAGCTCCTCCAGACCTCACTCTGTTCATGTTTGCTATTTAAAAATGATTATTACAAAACTTTGATTTACAAATTCCATCTTTAAGAAAATATATAAAAAGTTCATTTTGCTCTGATACACCGGGCAAAACGACATAGCTTTGACTCCATATTAAACTAAAAACATCTTTCAGGGTAAAACGACATATGTCATTTTGCCCGAATATGTAGTGTGCTATGTGTGTATATGTTCAGGACAGTGTCAGGAATAATCTAGTAAATTTCGGACTTCTAACTCCTGGAGCCTTTCTTCGGATAAGTGCCTTTTGTAGTACATTGACGCGTTTTCCTTGACGTTTCATTTAATTTCTAAACTTGGAAACATCGAATCGTAATAAAAAAATACAAGATTATGCGAAATAGAGTGACGATCAATTCTAGATCAAAAACGTGTAGTTTGGTTTTGTAGTTTCCTCGAAAAAATTCTTAAGCACCAAATACCGACCAAAAATTGTTTTATTCAGTGCATTGCGAAGAAGTAATATAAAACTGTTTTGCTCATGAAAAAGATACTACTTCATGAGTAGAATCGACCTGCCAAAGTTGAGATCCTCAAGTGCAACCAAACAGCTAAAAAGTGCACAGGAAGTCAGAATTTGTAAGGGTTCCCATTTAATGCGATCGTTATAAAAACGAAATTCTTTTTTTAGAGCATTCGTCTTTGAATCTCCTATTTGTTGAAAGAAATTGTTTTTAAACTTTTGCTAATCGAAATCCACTTTTGACTCTTTTTCCGAACCGTACTTTTTTAAATCACTTAGAACTTTGTCAATACATAATTTATAAATAGAAAATTCATTATTTTGAATTGATAGATGTCTTAAAAATCTTTGCTTTAAAAAAACATCGCGATTTATCAACTTGGAGGCCTAATGTGGATATTTTTGTATTTATAACTGCAATGGTTAAACGGCTAATTGGTTTTAGATCGTTTTCATCTGAACTAAAAGATAAAACATTTTTTTGTTTATATATGTTATCTAAATATGGCATGCATCTTTTAATTCAAAACCAGAGTAAAAAAAAGTAGTCAATAAACAAAATTAATCTTGCGTGCTTCGTAACTACAGAAATTAGATAATAAAACTATCGAAAATTGCATCAAAATAGTAACAGCCATGGGTTTTTTGAAAATAAATTTGATGACAAATAAAACTGCATCTAAATACATCCAAACGTCGGTAGTGGGGGAACGTGCCACACTGTAGTTGGAAATCAAAAATGTCCACAATTGACCTCCAAGTTGAAATATCGGGATATTTATTTTTTGAAATCCAAGGTTTTTAAAAGATCTATCACGTCAAATAATGCATTTTCTATTTAACAAGTATTGACAAAGTTCTTAGCGATTTAAAAAAGTTTATTTCGGAAAAAGAGTCAAAAGTGGAATACGATTAGCAAAAATTTAAAATCAATTTCCTTCAGCAAATAGTACGTTCAAAGACGAATGTTTAAAAAAAAAAGAATTTCATTTTCATAACGATCGAATTAAATGGCAACCCTTACAAATTCTGACTTCCTGTGCACTTTTTGACTGTTTGGTTGCACTTCAGGATCTCAACTTTGGCAGGTCGATTCTACCATTGATTATACATTATGTATAATCAATGATTCTACTCATGAAGTAGTATCTTTTCCATGAGCAAATCAATTTTTTATTACTTCTTGGAATTGCACTGAATAAAACAATTTTTGGTCAGTATTTGGTGCTTAAGAATTTTTTTCGCGGAAACTACAAAACCAAACTACACGTTTTTGGTCTAGAATTGATCGTCCATCTATCTTGCATAATCCTATATTTTTTTATTACGATCCGATGTTTACAAGTTGAGAAATTAAATAAAACGTCAAGGAAAACGCGTCAATGTACTACAAAAGGCACTTTTCCGAAGAAAGCACCAGGAGTTGGAAGTCCGAAATTTACTAGATTATTCCCGATACTGTCCTGAACATTATTCAATCATAATATTTCTATTAGCACAACTTTTCATTCGCAACCGTATTTCGACCCCACTATAGTATTTATTTAACAAATTGTACAGGAATTCATTCATTAAGCAAGCCAAATACTAGTGAATTTTAGATTTTAAATAAATTATTCATAATAGAGACATTACAGTACATACAAAAATATTAATAAAGTTTCAGAATTGTAGAATTTTCTAAAAATTCAATTTGAAGGAGCAAACACGATTTCTATCAACTGATAGTGTTCTACATTAACTCATTTGTATTTTTCTGCAATTTAGCACACTTAGTTGCATATTTGGACCAGTTACTCAAGAAGCTCGCTGTCATTTTGCTCTGGTATTTTTAGACACAATTTCCCTTCTTTATAGCTACTATAAAAAAGAAGTAATTACGAAATTCTTCAGTAGATACTGCAATGCTTCCTCTATTGTATTGTAATAGTAGCGTTTATGAATATTTTCCCAAATACGAACTCCAGCTTAAGACTTATAACTAGAATTCGGAAAATTAGGACACTCTGGGGTGTGTAGGAACTGCTTTTTCGTATTTTAGCTTTCAAATCAATATAATACAGTATAAACAACAATATGAGTCTTATGAATCGGAAATTAATTTGCTTGTAAATAACAAAAGAAATTCTCAATTTTCTTTAAACAATACGAATAGCTACTGCAAAAAACTGCATGTATTTTTTTATAAATATAATATTTTTTTGTTTTTATCTTCTTAGATATAAGAACGACATAACAATTCAATATTTTTTAAATTAAAAATTCGTAGGTATAGATGAACGCTCCTAGATGGCAGTAGTAGTTTCGTTTTATAATAAATAAAATAGTTATGAAAACTTCGAATATATTGTAGGATTATTTTTCGAACGTACTCGTATCTACTGTAATTTGCATTTTCTTAATTAATTTTCGCCAAATGTTTCAACTTTAGAAAATTAGCAAGTTAGATGAAAATTTAGTCGTAAGATTGATTTAAGACATGCAGAAAAAGGTGAAATAAAATTTTCATGCAATATAGAAATCAGCGAAAAAATTTGAGTTATAGAGAAAAACATAGTTTTCATTCGTTTTGTTAATTTTTCGTTTCTAGTGACTGTGGATTATAAATCATCATAACAGCATTTACATCATAATCATATACAAAAGAATAAAGTAACCTAAAGAAGTAAGTGAAACCAAAAGTCTTAAAAATATTATGTAGCCCAGGAGCTCAGATGCTCGACAATTCCACATGCTGAGTTGCCAACCAAATTGTTAAGAATAAGTATAAGGCTAACTGTTGCTCCCATTGTTTGATTTATTAACCAGTCAACAATTTAGGCAACCACCTAAGTCGTGCAAATGGCCATAAACCTAATTAAAATTACTGTGACTTGATGTGGGACTTTGATCACTTTGGCACTGAAAGTTTTGAAAAATAATTTGTTTAAAAACACTCTAAGCACAAGTATATGAAAGAAAAGTAAAATATAGACTTGGTATACATTTATACAGGGTGTCCCAATGTGGCGTTATCGTAAAATTGTGGCTTTGCTATAAACTTAACAAAAAAAAGTTCAATGCATGGCTATAGTTCTCTTATGTCGAGTTTGGCTAAAGTTATGGATCCATAACATTCCAAAACTTAACTATTTCTATTGTTTGAAACCGGTTTTTGAACACTTAGGGAAAATATTTCTATTGATCTATTCGTCAGTATAGATAACTATCTTTAGAGAAACTCGCAGTTAGAACTGCACCTTTTAAAAATATTTTTACATATACCGGGTGATTTATTTAAATGCTACAGGCCACACTTGCATTATTTTACATGTAACACCCTGTATATTTTTATAAATCTGGATTCTTCTTTCGAGAACGATTATAGTAATGTATGGTTTAATGGATCTACCATAGATTTGGGCCAGTCAACTTTGCTTACCTGCTATAACGTAACAAATTAAAAATTTTGACTGTGATTTGCATTAGAATAATTATTCTAGAGCTCTCGCAATATCTCCGCGACTATGACCACCTACTTCAAGCTAGCATTTAACCACGTTTTATGCCGGTCTCAAACGAAATATTGTGCTAAAAATGATACACGATAAAGATCATGCAAACTTAAAAGCAGTTTAATATTTTTAGATCGATCATGTGTCCGAAGTAGATATAAAACGTGGTTAAGCGGTTGCTTGAAGTAGGCGCCCATAGTCGCAGAGATATTGCGAGAGCTCTAACATTGACTTATTTCTAATATATTTCAATATGCGGATCAGCGTTATCGTGGGCAAAAATAACACTTCTGATTGATCGTCTTCGTCTCATTCATCGACAAGCAGGTATAACAGGCAGGTATGTTATTGTTGTTATGTAACAAGTTTTTTTCATGACGTTTTCGGCGTTCTCTAAACTTTTTACTCTGGAAAAACTTGCATCTTTGAGAGTGTTTTACTCAAATCACTGTCGAGAAAGTCTTGTAAGAATTTTAGCGGGTTTAACATTTTTGTTGCTAAGAAAATTCATAATTTTTTGCGCAACGTACAATTACGAATAATATACTTCTCTGAGATATAGAAAATTGTTTGATTGATAAGAAAACTTTTAAAATAATAAAAATGAATAAATCCTGTAGTATGAGATAAGAAAATTTTGTCGAAGGTAAATTTTTAATTTTATTCATTCGATTTAGTATTAATCCTAAACGTGGCGTGATTAGTTCGCGGTGTGTTATTTTGTGCCTTTTTGACTTTTATCCAGGACTTTTCACTAAACTAGAACGTTTGCAACTTTTATAAGGTTAGTTGCTACTTCTTACGATAATTGAAAAAAATATTTACCACGAGAAGTTATTTTCTTCTATTTTGTAATAAAATGATTATAGTTTCCATTCTTTAACATGTTATCAATAAAATTAATAAAGTGTTAGTTCAAAAAGTACCCGTCTCACATCGACGTTGAACGTATTTTTCTATTATCTAATTTCTCAAACCACATGATACCCTGTTCTAGTCTCGACAAATTATCCAATAATTTCGATTAAAAACTTTTTTTATTACGAAGCCTTTCCTGTTGGTTTAAAATAAAAGAAAATTGTTGATGGTGGTTGATTTATCATACCTATTACAAAAAAAAGTAAAAAAAAATTATTTTATATTGTAAAGGTTATGATGGAAACTTCTAAATTTAAAAGCTCGTCGTGGTCAGCAAATGCAAGGGTTGCTCGCTGTTATACAAATGACAGTCTGGCCGCGACATTGACTGGTGGTTTTAAAAAAATGCAGCTGGACATCGCGGACACTATTATAATATACTGGCGAGATTTATAAAACTGCCGGTTTTCTGCAATCATTTTTAAAAGTTTTCTGCCAACAGCACGTAGCAGTTATTGAAATTTTCCTCGTTATTCAGATTCAGATTTATGTTTTCGATCGACTGATTCGACATGGAGAATTGCATTGTTGGCTAATATTTAATTTAATTTGACGGTTTTTTATTTATAAAAATTTATCTGTGCGAAATATTTTCACTTTAGTAAATAATTTTTGACTAATAACCCTATTCTTCTAATTAATATCACAAAATTATAGTTGCCAATAAAAGAAAATTTTATCAAATTTCTTTTTATTTTTCATTATAAATAACTTTACATCTTATAAACATAACTTAACAGAAAAGATCACACTTAATAATAACCATGAGCAGCTAATTTAGCAACTGGAGCACCATATCCATGTCCTAAGACTGGACCAGAAGCGTAGCCGACTGGAGCAGAAGCGTATCCAACAGGAGCAGAAGCATAACCTACCGCAGGTCCTGTGGCATATGAATAAGCTGGAGTTGCAACTTTAGCATAACCTACAGCTGGGGCGGCAGCATAGCTGACAGCTGGGGCTGCGGCATACGAATAAGCTGGAGCTGCAACTGCAACTTTAGCAACTGCAGGTGCGGCGTATGACACGACTGGAGCAGCTACTTTGGCAATAGCTTTTACAGCTAGAGGTTCTTTATGTACGACGGCGTTGAAACCGTTGTGGGGATCGGCAGTGTATTCTACGGTACGTTTTGTACCATCAGAATCGATAAGCGAGTAACTTCCGTGAACGACATCTCCTTCACGAGTTTCTTGTTGACTCTTGGAATCGCCAGTGTGTGGGTCGTTGACGGCATATCCAAATTGATAGTGAGCTGGAGCTGATGGTTCGGCGATGATAGTTTTAGCTACTGGAGCGTATGCAACTTTGGCAATTGGTGCGGTATAAGAGACTGCTGGTGCAGCGTGAGCGTAAGTGACGGCTGGTTGAGCATAAGCTGCTTGTGCGTAGGCTGGTTGTGCATAAGCTACTGCAGGGGCAGCGTGAGCGTATGATACAGCTGGAGCGGCGTGAGCGTATGATACAGCTGGAGCGGCATGAGCGTATGCAGCTGGGGCAGCGTAAGATACAGCTGGAGCAGCGTGAGCGTAAGATACAGCTGGAGCAGCGTGAGCGTAAGATACAGCTGGAGCAGCGTGAGCGTATGCAGCTGGAGCAGCGTAAGATACAGCTGGTGCTACTTGCGAATAAGAATAAGCTGGAGCGGCAATTTTAGCAATTGCTGGTGCAGCGTAGCTGATTGGGGCAGATGCATAAGATACAGGAGCTCCATATCCAGCACTAGCGACTGCCACCAAAGCGGCTAAGATGAATGCCTGCGAAAATAAAAATTAAATATTTTAGAACATTATTTCTACAAATATCACTAATATCACTCTGAGCACTCGTTTACAAAAATTTACGTAATTCGCCATTTAGTTTAATGACAATTAATTAATTAGTTCGATTTAAATTAACTTTAATAATAAAAAATATAAAAATTTCAAAGATTTTCTAAGAAATCTTTTAATACGGGTCAATTTAGATTGCTGCGAATTTCACTTGCACTTTTACTACAATTAACACAATTCAATTTCAAAATTAAATAATCGGTACTCACTTTTAATACCATGATACACTTTTTGTAACTGTTTCGATTATTCTGCATTACTTTCTGGGGCGGTAAAGCTTATATAGTTCTTAGGGAGGTGTGGCCATCACCATGGGTCCACTTTAGGCCTTTCACTAGATCATGTCAATGTGTTTAACATCTTAAATACGATGTTATACATTATTTGCTGTTAAATAATAATTATAAAAAAATTGCACGTTAACTTTAATAATTAATTTATTTGAAACTGCACACAAAATTTAATTTTTAAAATCTATTAGAAAAGTAAATTAGGAGGAATTACAAGTTGTTGTGAAATTTTTATGTAAAAATATTAATTTATAACTGAAATTTATAATTAAAAATGCATCTATTAAATTTTTCTGTTCAAATGACAAACTCGAAGGTTAACTAGCTGCTCAAATTATTAAGAACAATTTTGTTGATTTCAAAATTTATTAAAATTTTGATGCTTTCAACTAATTAAGTCATTAGGGGTGACTTTAACCTTTTTTAAAGTTAACTGGGTCAATCTATCGTATGCTAGATACCTAAACCTACTTGGCCAAAAATTTAAAATTCGAAAATTTTCTCGTGAGTAACTAACTACATGGACGCATTTTTCACTCCGCAGTTTACTCGCTCAGCCGCCCAGCGCTTGTCACTCAGAACGCTTTTCACGCTAGAATACAGTGATAAAGAAAAGTAAAATCTTCAGCCACTTTAAAATTATTTCATTGGCAAAAATAGCTTTAACCTTTCAGTACTAACACTCGGTGTCACAGACCGACGTGTTTTATTTTTATTAATATCTTTGAAATACGAACTGCTAGGGTTGGGAGGTTATCAGTACCTTTAAACTAAATGCTCTCACACATTTTTTTGAAGTTTGCAAGCATAAGTTTGTAATGGTTCAATTATAATAATTGAATTCGGTCTGAGAGACCGACGTTAGTAAAACAGTAACTAAAAATTTTAAATATTTTTTCAAAATTTTTAAAATTTTTTAGTTAAAAATTATTTTTTTCCACTTGTCTTGAATAGAAATAGGATAACAAAAAAACAGAAGAGATTTTTGCATTTACTTCAATTAATAAGTAGCTCTTTTTGGTGCATGCGGTAATATGCTAGCATTATGTTCTAACATGTAAAATGCGACAAATGTTCTATCCAAAATATTTCAGCTATTGTTGAAGATGAAAAAAATATTTTTACCTTTTTAGAAGTGTTGTTCCTAGGTTTGTTTATAATATTACTAGTTATTAAAAAATTTTGTTTAATTCGTTTGAAATCGCTTATTTAATTTATGCATCTTTTTATTTTTGTTTATTTTTATAAAAGTGAATTTTGGTTATTAAAATGAATTTTTTTTTGCTAAAATTATAATAAGTATCCAGAAAAATTACTAAATATTTGAAATAATTTCTATTTGCAATAAAAAAGTTGTAAAAAATACGTTAAAAAAAATTAAAACTAAGCGCGGTCTGTGAGACCGGCGTTAGTATGGATGTTATAGGATGGCATGTTAGTACTGGAAGGTTAATAAGAAATCTATACAGGTTGTCCAAAAATAAGGTGGTTATTTTGGGCGCATATTTGCAAATTTTTTTATTCAAAATGGCGGCCAATAGAACGATTATGCCATTTTGTGGTTTTTCCCTTATAACTTGATGGTAATTATTATTATAAAAATATAAAACGGCATTGTACAGTCAAAATATAGGGCTTTCGTCAAAAACAAATTGATTTTCATAAATGTTTCAAAATTGCCTACCTTTAGGGGGCCAAAGTAGGTCAAAATTTTGAAATGGATTTTTTCAAAAACTGGTTCGGTCGATTTATACAGATTTAGATATGTTATAGACAACGTGATTCTCTATCTACCTCTAAATTTTTAAAGACTTGTATGATGCGGATTTGGAGTTAAGATTTTTTGAATGTCAAAACTTCAATAATCTCTAATTTCTTTTGTAATAAAAATATAAACTTAAAATTGGATATTTATATCAATCCCATGAATATCTATTATTTGATACTATTTTCGGTTAGCAAAACGCTTCCGGTTAAACCGGAAATTAAAAAAATATTAAAATTTTTAAGAACGCCCTGTATATTTTCAATATTTTGAAAGATCGTAAAATTAGCTATTACACGATACCAAGCTCTTTATATTTTGACTTCCGGTTTAACCGAAAATGCAATAAAATTTCTTAATTTAAGTGGAACACCCTGTATATTTTTAAATATTTGGAAGCTCGTAAAATTATCTTTCTGAACATATAAAATAATGTATATTTTGAACTTTCATTTATGCCAAATTTAAAAAAGGTAAGAAATTAGTATTTCAGAAAATTTATGTCTAAAAATTCTGCTTACACGCAGTTCTTGGTTCGATCCCAAACGAAAGCAATTTAAAAAAATTTTTTTTATAAAAGTTGTTATTAATTTTTTTTTAATATCGTGGAATTTATATCAAATACGAAGAACTGTCCGTCAAATATTATAATTTTAAATTTTTTTCATTAAAATCCATATATTTAAAACGCTAAGCCTTTTCTTGATATATAATAATAGCCTACTTCTACTGGACCGATTTTGATGATTTTTTTTTAAATTGAAGCTCTTGGCCCACAGATATGTCACCGCTAATTTTTTTCTCAAAATTATTAATTTCATACATTGTTTTATATTTTATAATATACATAATAAAATAATCAATTTTATAATTTAAAATAATCCAATTTTAAAAATTATAAATGAGAATAAATGTAGATAGTATTTGGTTTTATACGATAAGGCACACATTATACATTTGGTCGTGGTGATAAAATTTTCAATACTTTTATTCGACCAGTACGTTTCTAATACGCGATTAGGTCAGGTTGGTGCGTGAATTTTTAATTGCGTTTTGTGCTTTTGTGAATTTTGGATTTTTGAGACGGTTTTTTATGTTGCTCTCTTTGGCTTAGTTATCTTTAAGGTAAGTTTTCTTATTTTTTTTATAAAATAGTCATAGCTCATTCATATCTTCAAAAACTTCGTCGATTTTGACGGGGGTGACCGCTATGTTTTTTAAAATTGAAGCTGTCGACCCCCAAATATGTCAACACTAATTATTTTCTTCAATTCAAAAGAATAAATTCTTTAAATTATCAACTTCATAAATTTTTTTAAAATAATAAATTAACAAACAATCATCGGTGTAGGAAGTAAGTGCTTTATAATAATTTTTGAAAATTTCATTTTTCTAACAGATTCATCTCTACAATTACTTCGTCGAATTTCGACGGGGGCGCCCGCTCGTTTAATTTGATATCTTATAAATGAAATACATTAAATAAAATTTTAAATTATATACTTTTAAAGAAATGCACAAAAAAATACAACAGGAAAAAGTTCCTAGTATGGCCACATGCGCTGTTTTTAAATTTGAACCAATAACTTTGAAGAAAAGGCACACTTTAAATGGGAAAATGGGTTTTGGTGAAATATTTTGAAATTTTGGTATCTTATAGCTAAAAGTCTTGTGATTAAGTCTCCATGGGTTCAACCCCAAAGAAAGATATCTTGACTGGTTTATTACCCCTTAAAGGAGGAAAATTGTACACATACAATTTTTTTCGATTTAATAACGTAAAACGATTTCTGCCTCTAAGATAATTAGGAGATTTAACATTGAAAATATCCCATTAAAATGTCTATGCTGCGTCCCACTAATCACCCCCCTCCCCCCCGTTCAACAGGGTGAGTTTAGCACGATGTTCCATTAGAATTATATGGAGTTCTGTAAGAAATACAAAAAGAAGTTCTTCACAAAATCTCAAAATCGTCTCAAAATCGTCTCAATAGTAAACATAGTTTTTAATATACAGGGTGGTTCATTTATCTGGTGCAGATACAATTTAAAAATTTTCAATCATAAACTTAAGATATTATTACATATTTGGATTCTCCTTTTAATTGCGATCAAAATGATATATGGGTTAATGGGTTTGGGATGAGTTCGACCAAGATATTGTGCATAACGTGTTTTTTTTAAATTTTATAAATGATGCAGAAGTTGATTTTCAAAAGGAAATATGTAGAATAAAGAAAAATTACGTGACTTAAAAGATTGTAAAAAAGGTTTTACTGACCATACTTAACCTTTTACTGAAATTATATACAAGGTGTACCAATTTAAAAAAAATGAAGAAAAACTGCATTTTGCAGTCGTGACTTACATGTGTGGGGTCCTTTAAAATATAAGTTTCGAAGTTTCAACTAGTTTCAGCTAATACAGGGGTTGAAAACTATTATTTTAAACAGTTTCCCTGTTTACCTCTTTGAGAAATGAAGTTTTTATAGTTAGGTCGTCAATCTATTAAATTCAGCATTACCTGGAAATGTCTGCGGACAAATTCTGACTCAGTTTCTTTAGCTGATCATTAATCTGCCGGATGCCACTATGGCACCCTTGAGAAAACGCCTCCATCGAATTAGAATAGTAACTAAGAACGGTTTTTCGGTAATATTTAATTAACTGTTAGACTGGCCGCAGACTACAGACTTTTAATCGGCCGATAGTTTAGTCGGTTGCTTTAATTAGCATTAAGACAAATGTGAGTGCGCACATCCAACGATTCGAAATCGCATGTATTTCATTACAAATTCAGCAACCGCGCGACTAAACTATCGGCCGATCAAAATTCTTTAGTCTGCGGTGTCTCTTAGTCTTACAGAAATTTTATTTTGAGATAAAATAAAGATCGTAAAATTCTAAGTCATCTAATGGCCCATCCACATATACAGGCTTGCTTTTTGGCTTGCACAGGCTAAACCAGAGCATCTGGACACCATTCAGGTGGCCTGTACAGGCCAAACCAGAGCGTCAGGGCCGCTTTCAGGTCGCATGTAGAGGCCAAACCGGAAGGCAAGCCCTGTGTGTGTGGACAGGCCTTTATGTATTTTCTGTAAGTTTAATGGTTTTATCACAACGTGAGAAAATGCATTGACTGGTAAGGCTATGATCCATCAAAAATCGCGTCGCAATCGACTGGTCCATTGCGATCGACTTCTTGGCTATTCCTGGTGTAGTGAATTAAACAGATTATTTGTTATATGTAGCAATTTTATTTAAGTCAAATTCGCCAGAAATGCTGAAATTTATTTCTCGCGTTACGTCGAGCTCGAGAGGCTTAAGGTAAGGAGCCCTTGCTGGTCACCTTACTGGACCTATTGTTCCCATCCAGTTGCTAGTGGAAAGTTAGCTAATCAATCGTTTTCTGAACAATGCGCTTGTTTGATGAGGAGAATTTATTTTTTCCAATTTTTCTTAAAAATTCTTCTGTTTAGCCCTAAGAATCTTTTACCTTATTGAAAAAAGAAAATAATTCTCTATCATATGAGATCAGAAGGCATTCAACATCTTAATGGTCGTAGCATCCACTGGTATTAGGACCAGTTGATTTACGAAATGAAATTAAAAATTTTCCTGATGGATATTGCAAATTTAAAATTGTTGAAATTTAAGAAAGAGCCGAAAGTCAATTTAACTAAAGTGGTTTTCATTAAATTAAAGTCAATCAACCTTAATGGAAATTACACCATTTTAAATATTTTTTAAACGAGATCAATATATTAAAATAATTGATTGTAAAACAGAGTGTAATAATAACTCGAAAATTTTTATTGTATTTGTACTCTTTATTTTGTATAAATTACCTAAAAGTGTATTACTGAAATTTTTATTCAACTCGATTTAAATGTCATAACATTTTAATAAAGTAATTGAAACTTGAAAAAAGTTCATATTATGTCGATAGGAACAGTGATATATTACAATCGTTAACCTTTAAAGGATGTGAGAGTATAAACACTGTAACACTGAAATCATTATTTAAAAAAGTTAAAAATCAAACATTAATTATTAAAATATGGTAATTCAACGGCTTTTTTCAAATAATTTTAATGAACTAAAACTAATTTAACTCATCCAAAAATTTAAGCTACTGGAAATTTGCTTTTTAGTAAAAGGAATACATCCTTGAATTCTTCAGTTCCTGATTTTTTTCATCTATTAATTTTTAATTAATCTCTAACCTATTTTTCATAATTGTGGTAATATGTTTATTACTACTCGTACAAGTTACAGTATCTATTATTTCGTTTATTAATATAAATTTACCATTCTGTCGAGAGTTTTTCCCAAAATTTTGACTCATACACTGTATAAAAAATTACCTCAATAAAATTTTACCCTTTGATCAAATTTATACTAATTGTGAAGTTATCCTCCATCCTTCGTGTATGTGAGTGAAAAGTTTAGAGAAACCGTCCATAATGTGGACGGTTTGGAAATTACCTACCTCAATGAGAGGTAATTTCTTCTTCATAAACAGTATAGCTGGTAGGGCGTCACACCTCGCAATGTTGTCTATCTGTAGCTGGTAGTTTAAACACGAAGAAAGTTGGCAATGGTTATTATTTGTGGAATTTTAACTAACCTATCTTAATGTGTTTCTTTCGAAATACCAAATATACCAAATTTCTTAAATGGGCCAATTGTGCAATTTAAAAATTGAACAAATGCAGCCATAGTGTAGGTATCAAAAAAATGTTCAAAACCATTATTTGAACACGCAAGGTTAAATTTTAGAACAAACCTAATCTAGAAGAATCAAATGCTCTAAATAGGTGTAGGTACTTTATAACTATAAGATAATTGCTTTTACTTTTTAATTTTGCCCAAACTTAATGGTTCTTTTATTTTCAATGCTATTCATGTATGCGTGGTATTATTAATTAAAGTGCAAACTTATTTTTTAATTAATGTGTTAAATTTATTTTAATTGTTTATAAATGAAATATTATTGTCGCTTTGATCTACATCTAAATATCATCAGCATCGCTTTAAGTAGATGAAAAAATTAGGAAATACTAAAGTATTTGACTTTAAAAAAAACTGTTGTAAAACACAAGTTTTGTTTTAATTTGTACATCAAAAGGAAATCATAAATATTCAGAAGGTTAATTTCTTGCAACATAAATTGACGATCATTTTAATAAGTACCTACTTGCAATAATTTGTAAAAGGTAACAATTTACTACATCCGTTATTTTATTATCCTTGCAGCTACTGTCGTTTGAAGTCTCTTGTTGAACTATGTTGAAAATGTTGAACTATGCTAATGAATTGTGAAGTTTGAGAGCCGACTTCTATTATAAAACACGGGGCCACCAGACTCCTAATTTTTGAGACTGAGCTTAGTCACCCCCAAGGTCCCTAAGACTATTTGCTATTGTTGTCTTATAAAATTATTGGAGCTTTGTGGCCTTAAAACGTTTAAATGGTTGCTTGATCCATATCTAACTTAATTATTGCAGGATATCGGCAACTAATGCAACTACTTTTGCAATATCTCCCTCTTAACGAAAATTCTCAATTTCTTGCAAGTCGCCTTCAGGTGCATAACTCAACATCTTATTAGAAAAAATAACAAAGGTTAACGTTTTCTTAGTAAGTTGATTGATATAGATCCTTAAACATTATAATAAATAATAACAAAAAATTAATAATTAATTGAGGTCAAGGACGATTAACAGTCGATACTAGGTACATGAAGTTAATGAAATTTCGTAAGAAATACAAATAGGTGAGTAAATTATTACGCAGCCGGGGCACGCCTTCAATTTAGTACTTCGATTTTTTTACCAAGTTGCATTTAATTAAAAAAAAATGTAACTCATAACTAACTACTGGGTTTTACCATCAATGACTTAGCAATTGTAAATTAGAACTCCTTACTTAAACGCTTAAGTATAAACTCATTTGTATTTTTTTGTTGATTGTAATTAGTTTTCTTGAGTCATTACGATTACTTTATGAAAAAAAAGGAAAATTTACTTTCCTTTTCAGAAGAATTGTGTGCACACTGTACATGTGTACATGTGCATGATTTTTATACGTTAGGAATTTCTTAATCATCCCCTGCATATGAAATAGAAATAAGCTTGGTTATTTGAAGTTTGTATTTTTTGATAAACCATTGTTATTTCATGATAAGTCTGTGCAGATTTTTCTTTGACTTTTTGAACGCTCTGAATAATAATTTATTTAGAAATACTATAACTATTCAACATATTTTCTTGGATTCATTAACTCTTAAACGTACGCTATGCCACTATCAGAAGAACTGATGGGTGTTGAACTCATATAAAAGATTCTGATTTTCCTGACTAAGGGCCAGAATATTAAAGATAAGCAATCAATCTTCTTCGTGTTGAAAAAGGCATCCTTGTACAATGTCTTTCCATCAGGTTGAAGGGCTGAAAGCAGATTATTAACTGTAGATAAAAGTCATAATAGATAGTTATAGAGGCCAGAGAAACGATCCAATTATCGCCGAAGGCGACTGAAACTGGCCACTCAAAATTAATTATATGATCTTTCCGTGCTTGCAACCGAAGGATCTGACAGTAGCTGGCTAGTATGTATAAGACGCCTTAAGAAGATTAAGAAGAAGATGTACTCGACCGTGCCTAAGATGCCTATTTTCCTGAGTCAGATCAGTCAGGTCCAAAATATTGGAGATAGGTGATTACTATTCTTTTTGTAGAAAAAACATCGTTATAGAAAGTCTTCCCATTAGGGTTACAAGCAGACGATTGAGTACAAATAAGATATATGGAGCTCTACAGCTCATAACAGGTCTGAGAAGTACTTCAGTTCTCGCCTAAGGCGACTGAAACTGACTGAAAGTCAAAAAATTAATTGTCTTGGAATTTCCATACCTGCAACCGAAGGATCTGACAGTTGCTGACTAGTGCGTACGCTGATTTTTCTGACCCATATCAGTCAGAATCCAAAATATTGAATATAGGTGATCCTGATCACTCTTCTTGTTATAAAAGAACAGCGTTATACAAAGCCTTCTCTTTAGAGTTGCATGCAGATAACTGAGTACTGAGTACAAATAAGATGTAGAGAGTTCTACATCGTAATAGGTCTGAGGAACGCTTCAGTTATCGTTGAAGAAGAGTGAATCTGGCCGCTGAAAATAATGTGGAAAATTAATTATATGGACTTTACATGCCTTCAACCGAAGGATCTGACAGTTACTGGCTACTATGTACAAGACACCTTAAAAAGATGTACTCGAGCGTGCAAACGATGCTGATTTTCCTGACTCAGTCAGATCAAAAATATTGGAGTTAGGTGACCACTCTTCTTTTTATAGAATAAACAAATAAACATCCTTATACAAAGTCTTGTTATTAGGGTTGCAAGCAGATTATTAAGTTCAAATAAGACATAGATCATTTTCTGAAAAGCGTTCCTCTTATCTCCGAAGGCGACTGAAGCTGCCAGGAACTTTCCATGGCTTCAACCAAAGGATCTGACAGTTTCTGGCTCGTACGTAAAAAACGTCTTAAGATGAGAGTGCAAAAGATGCTGAATTTCTTGACTCAGACCAGTCACAATCATAATATTGAAAAGAGGCGATCACTCTTCTTTTTATAGACAAAATATCGTCATACAAAGTCTTCTCATTAGGGTTGCAAGCAGATGATTGAGTAAAAATAAGATGTAGAGAGTTATACAGGTCGTGATAGGTCTGAGGAGCTTTCCAGTTGAAACTAACTGAAAGTCAAAATAATAGAGTAAATTAATTTTCTTGGAGTTTCCATGCCTGCAAGCGAAGGATCTGACAGTTTCTGGCTAGTACGTAACAAACGCCTTAAGAAGAGCGCGCAAAAGATGCTGAATTTCTTGACTCAGACCAGTCAGATTCAAAATATTGAAAATCGGCGCACACTTGTCTTTTTATAGACAAAATATCATCATACAAAATCTTCTCATTAGGGTTGCAAGCAGATGATTGAGTACAAATAAGATTTAGAGAGTAATTAATACAGGTCGTGATAGATCTGAGGAGCGTTCCTCGGCGACTGAAACTAACTGAAAGTCAAAATAATGGAGTAAATTAATTGTCTTAGACTTTCCATGCCTACAACCGAATGATCTGACCGTTGCTGGCTAATTATGTACAAGACGCCTTAAGAAGATGTACTCGAGTGTGCAAAAGATGCTGATTTTCCTGACTCAGACCAGTCAGATCTAAAATGTTGAATATAGGTGATCACTCTTCTTTTTATAGAAAAAACATCGTTATACAAAGTCTTCTCATTGGGGTTGGAAGCAGATGATCGAGTACAAATAAGATGTAGGGAGTTATAAAGGTTAGACAGGTCCGAGGAGCGTTTCAGTTATCGCCGAAGGCGAGTGAAACTAACTGAAAGTTAAAATAATAGAGAAAATTAATTGTCAGGTGATCAGGTGATTGATAGGTGATCACTCTTCTTTTTATAGAAAAAATATCGTCATACAAAGACTTCTCAATAGAGTTGCAAGCAGATGATTGAGTACAAATAAGATGTAGGGAGTTATACACCGGTCCGAGGAGCTTTCCAGTTATCGCCGAAGGCGATTGAAACTGACTGCAAGTCAAAATAATGAGATACCTTAATTATCTTAAATTATCAATGCCTGTACAAGAAAATGAGCTAATTTATATGGTAACTAGATGAGCTCGGAATCGTGAGCACAGTATACTTATTTGCTACGCATACAGTAGTGACAACCCCATAGTTACCATTGTATTTCTTGTCGCCAAAATCAGTGACCTTGAACACCGTCCGCCATTAATCGGATAGTATGAAGTATATAAGCGCGCGTAAATTCAAAATTATTTTTATAGGTTCTGTCAGCTGTCACTGTTATTTTTATATCTATTTGTAAAGGGTAGCATAAATAAGTATCTGAATGTATTGAAATCATGTTTCATTAGTACAAGGTACCTTCCGTTTCGGTTTTTGATGCAAATAAAAAATATTTAATTTATAAAAAATATAATAATAACGTGCACATTCGATTTGTCATTCATGCTCGTTCATGCTGACATAAAATTTATAAAAAATATTTGCCTGGTTTCTTTTATCATAGGTGACTATATTGAATGTGCACTGTATTCAACAATAACCCGCCATTAATCGGATAGTACAAATTCACGCATGCGCAAAACAATATTAGCGACACAATTTTTGCACGTCGGCACTACTGTATGCGTAGCATATTATTATACTGTGTCGTGAGCATATTTTAATTGTACACTATTGTTTTAAGATGTCAATGAAATGTAGCTTTTAAAATTATCAGCAAACTACCGAACGATTAGTGGTTAAATCGATTGTGCGTTATTTAATTAACTAACAAGCAGATACGTCAACAGATAAAGTCAATTTTCTAATCAATTTAATAGGTTTAACGACACCATACACGAATTATGTAAATTACATACCTACCTTACACCTTATGTTTCAAATCTTTGTTTTGAAGGTTAAGTTGTATTTTGCAATAATTTTAATTTGCAAAAAAAATTTTTAATTATTGGTAAATAAGTAATTATTACTAAATTTATTTAAATTATAATTGCTTTAATTGGATTATTTTTTCACTGATAAATTCATAGTCAAACCCATAAGACTGTCAACGGAGTCGGAGATATCTTATGTAAGTTACAAATTTTTGTAAATAAAATTGGCCTTGTCAATAATTATCATAAGATGTCATTTATTTTTACGAAATTATAAATAAACTAAATTTAATTAAAATTAATATCCCGTATAATTTAATAATCGACAAAAATATGTTAATTTTATGTACCAAATTGTTTTTTATTTTATATTTCTTTAATAATTAATTATTAATAATTTAATAATAAAACAAAATCTAAAATAATAAAAAAAAAAAAAACTTTAATATTTCTGGCTAATTATTATTAATTTAATTTATAGGTATATAATTAATTACGACTTTTTAAAGGTACAAGACGTGTTATAATAAAATATAAATTTATTACAATGTACCAATGGTACCTGCTGATAGCATTTTAATATTTTAATAAAAAATACACATTTTTAAGTGCCTTATCGTTCTGTTTCTGTAGATCTATGATAAATTAGTACAAGAAACTATGGCAGGGATCTTTTTGATGAGCATCAGAATTGATCTGTTTAGTTCTGTTCAACTCCATATATCTTATTTGTACTCAATTATCTGCTTGCAACCCTAATAAGAAGACTTTGTATAACAATGTTTTTTCTATAAAAGAAGAATGATCACTTATCTTCAATATTTTGGATCTGACTGGTATGAGTCAGGAAAATCAGCTACTTTTGCACGCCTTGTCTTCTAAAGGCGTCTTGTACAAATGTACAATACTAGGCAAAAATGTAAGATCCTTCGGTTGCAAGCATGGAAAGTCTAAGACAATTAATTTTCTCTATTATTTTAACTTTTAGTCAGTTTCAGTCGCCTTCGGCGATAACTAAAACGCCCGTCAGACCTATCACTACCTGTGTAACTCTTAACATCTTATTTGTACTTAATCATCTGCTTGCAACCCTTATGTGAAGACTTTGTATAACGATGTTTTTTCTATAAAAAGCAGAATGATCACCTATCTCCAATAACTTGGATCTGACTGATCTGAGTCAGGAAAATCAGCATTTTAGGCATGCTCGAGTTATCTTCTTAAGGAGTCTTGTACATACTAGCCAAAAAATCGTCAGATCCATCGCTTGCAGACATGAAAAGTCCAAGACAATTAATTTTTTCCAGTATTTTAACTTTTAGTCCGTTTCAGTCGCCTTCGGCGATAACTGGAACGCTTCTCAGACCTGTAAAACTCCCTACATCTTATTTTTACTTTCATTTGCTTCTAACCCTAATCAGAAGACTTTGTATAACAATGTTTTTTCTATAAAAAGAAGAGTGATCACCTGTCTCCAATATTTTGGATCTGACTGATTTGAGTAAGGAAAATCAGCATATCAGGCACGTTCGAGTACATCTTCTTAGGGCGTCTTGTACATACTAGTCAGCAACTGTCAGATCCTTCGGTTACAGGCATGGAAAGTCCATATCACATCATTTTCAGTCGCCAATTTCTGTTGCCTTCGGCGATAATTGGAACGGCTCTCTGACATATATAACTACCACTACTTATGATGCCTTTCAGCATCATAAAAATGCTAAAAAAACAAAGTTGCCTTCCATAAATGGGGTGGTAGTTTGGTCCCAGCTACATGGCTTAGAGGAGGAGGGGTGGAAAGGTTCCTTTTTTATGGTTTTCGTTTAGACTGGATAAATCGACTCTATCTAACCTTTTAACGTCTATTTTCTGTTACCTGTTCCAAACCCATGACCTCCAAATGCTAGTTCATCGCGCTAACCACTAGACCATGAAACGAGCAGTTCATTAAGTCTACATCTCTACATGAATATTAATTTTGCTGGCGGTATTAGAAATTAAATGTTAGTAAAATATGAGGCTTTTTTTTCCACCACAGTAGATTTTTTTAAAACCATGGAGTTATTTTGTGAAAAAGTCTTCCCCTTTTATTTTTTCTCATTTGTTATCCTAGCAGCTAGAGGAAGGTAGATCTGTAGCTGTTGAGGGCACAAATTATTTTCTATGTTTAGATCTTCATGTGTTCGTAAAAACCTATGTTTTGCAAAACAAAAAATAGGCCACTGTCTCCCCTTTAGCTATTATTGTTAGCTTATTCAACAAAGCAATTGGTAATTGTGTTGAAAAAAGCTAATGTTTTCGTTGTAAAATTAAACCAAGTAATTACATAATTTATTCTATTACTTGGTTTATTTTAAGCAAATCGCCAAGTCGTTAACTTCAATAAGAAGACACACCTTGATACAGTCTGTAATATGACATAACTTGATAAAAATCGAAAGTGTTTTATAAAGACCTTGAAAACGAGTAACTTAGTGCGGTAAAAATATAGAGCACACCGCAGATTCGCGGTCAGGTGAAAGGCCCTTACGTTTTCATTAAGAATCTTGTATTTGATATGCGTGTCGTAGTACATATCAGCCTATTTTTTACTTATAAGAGTTAATTTGATTACAAAATACTTGGAGAAATTAATGCTGTTTTAGACTCAAATATTTCATGAATTTGTTTTCTAAATGTACTTAATTATTTTTAGATGCATTGATATGTCCCCTTTTGCTGTGATACATAAAATTTTGTAATTTGTTCTTACTTATTACTTATTACATTTTTAATTTTGCTACCACAAAGTATGTTTCGCCATTGACCTCCATTAGGTCGAATTGCATAATGGTTAATTAATATAATTGTTGATTGAAATGACGTTTAATAATCAAGCAATATTTAAGTACCTACATAAATACATCATTTATACAGGGTGGTTACCAGACCTTTCGGTCATAGGGATTTAACATGTAAAATATCATACTTTTGAAATTTCTTGCTTAAAGTTTTAGAACATGGAGTTCTAGATCTAAATCAATTACCAAAATTAGATTTAGATGCTTAATAACGCCATAAATTTAATTTGAAATAATTTCTCCTAATTTTCGAAATTTTCAAACTTAATTTCTGGGGTTATAAAGCATCCAAAATTAATTTTGATTATTGATTTAGATGCAGAATTTATGCTTTAAAATTATTATTTAAAGATTTTTATTCTAAAATAAATTGGGAAGCAGGAAATGACCAAAGTATGATTTTACATATTATATCCTTATGACCTAGAGAAGTTCAGACACCACCTGATATAGAAATTGTAAGGACCGGAAATAGATAAACAGTCTATCAAGCATAATTTTCTCAGATTTTCACCTCTTTGCTCTCTCGTTCTCTCAAACTTTAATAACTTTTTGGATGTGGATATTCAAGAAAGTTGAAATAATAATAAAACACAAGAATACCTACCGTGTAAAAACAGAAGTTACCTACTTTGCTAAAAAAATTATTTATAACTTTTCTCGAGTCACGCAAATAAGCTGAGACAAAGTAATATTTCGGAACCAATTCGTAAGGTATGTCCACCTTGAAAATTTCACAATTTGCTCTTAAAAACGAAATTCTTTCTTTAACAAATAATTATTGTTATTAAACTTGTTTTTGGTATGTTTTCACTTAATTTAAATTTTGTTTATATTGTATACATGTTTGTCAATATAAAATAAGTGATGTAACGCAACTTTAGGTTGTATTTGGTCTAAACACCTTCATTACAAAAAGGTGTGAAGGTATTGTAACCTACAGTTTATTTTCAAGTGATGCCGAAACAAGATATGTGAAGAGCTGGGTGGCAAATTTTAAATGAGGCTATAAAATTTCTTAATTTTTAACTTTGCTAAACGTTAGAATATTATTAACCTTAATAAACAATTGAAACATTTATGTAGTAACCCATATAATTAACTTAACTGGAAGTGAGCGTGTAGTACATTTATACGGACATACTATTATTAATGCTTGAAATAGTTCTGTGCTCCAGAGTAGTGCAGAGTGTTAGCACAAATTTAGAAATTGGAAAGTCGATTAATCGCGTAATTAATCGAATAATTGATTATTTGTATGGGTAATAGATCATTCGATAATTTTAATGACTCTTTGTTTATTCCATTACCTGCTCAAGTATTTTGTTACTTCTTAGTTATTAGATTTACCACCAACAAGTCTCCGAAAGCTTTTCTTTTATTTGCTGAGAAAGGGGATTTTCAAAAACCACTTGGAAATGTTTTTCTACATGCCAGGTAATGCCGGATTCGCCTGGATAGGTAACCCAGACGCTTACCAGCTAAAACAAAACCTTAATCTGTATACGTAATTTGAAGACCCTGAAACTACTGTTAGTTTTACTTCAAGGCCTTCGTGGGAGAAGTTGTTATGTACCATGTCTTACTTGTTGCCTCACTATAAATTTAATATTCAGGCTAGCTGATAAAGTAGTGCGCAGAGTAGTAGACACTCTGGTTCGTGTTCTCAATCGTTTATCAAGTATCCAATATCTATCCACCTAACGTAGTTTTCTGTAAAGTCATCGAAGTCGTACCTGCAAGTGTCTCTTGCTTGCTGGAGAGGCAAAAAGTTATATTCGGACATTCCGCTGCCCTGTGGCCATCCATACCAAACTACATACATGTAACATATGTCTCATCTGCTTGGCCTTAGCATTGGGTTTTCCACCAACCTGCATCTGGTCGGCTAGTTCCTCCTCGCATTTTTTCGTTGTTACAGTCGTACCTCCTTGAACCACTTAATTATGGTTTTCTTAATAAGACAACTAGATTATAACAGAAGAAGTTTAAGAGGTTTGGCCTTGATTTAGAGTCGCGTCGCTCTTTAATTAGGCACCCAATATTGTCATTATCTGCCAAACTTTCACAAACTAGGATCTAACCTCGCATAGTGAAGATTTGGGCCCAAGGGAGGCAGATAAGCTTGCATGAACTGGTTAGCAGATCCAGCACTATTAGTCAACACCCACGAACATAATCCTGGGATTAAATCCTAGGAGCTCTGGGATTCAAAAGGCTATAGTGTAACGGATACAGAAATACTTTGGTTTAGCTGAATCTAAGCTTTTGGTCAGACGATTACCACTTCTCGTCCACCTAGCTACATCTGGTTCAGCCTAAATTAAGCTCACTCATATGTATCTGCTTGTAGGTGTTAGTGGAGTTCATCACTATTGTCAAGTTTAGAATTTCACAAGACAAGAATTCTTGTCTTGCTTGACTATTTCTTGTCTTGCATAGCAAGAAAAGAAATTAAAATATGTATTGTCTTGCTTCAAGACAAAAATCTCGTCTTGTCTTGTTAGTCTTGCATATTTCTTGTCTTGCATATTTTTGATAAAGATAACGTCGGGGCTTCCCCTTTCTTGCTTTTTCTTGCAAAATACTTGCATTCTTGCAACCCGGGAATTTGACAAGAAAGCAAGAATATAAGAAAATGCAAGAAAATCTTGTAACTCTTGCAGTTTTTTCGCAAGCTAATTTCTACAATAAAATAAAACCTAAAATATAAAACCTATAACATAACATATATATGACAAGAGGGCAAGAATGCAAATCTTGTAACTCTTGCACTTTTCTCGCAAGCTATCTTCTTGTCTTATCTTGCTACAAACTATGTAGCTCTTATCAAGATAAGAGCTACATTTCTTTCCAGAGTTCTTGTCTTGCATTTTGTGCAAGAACAAGAAAAATGCAAGAATCTCTTGAATCACTAGTCAAGTTCTGTATATTGCCGTACGCTAGCCTCAGAGCTCTTATTTCTTATGGCGTCCATTTGTACTTCCATAGCCTTCGAGTCTCCGAAATTTCAAGAGCTGTGGTTATTTCTTGGAGGTCGAGATCTGCGACTCATATTCACTATGACCAAATCTAAGTCTAGCATAATATACTGAAAATTCTTTAGAACTGTCATATATGGAAAGGGATAGTGGAATAAATATGAGCATTTTGTGTTACCCTGATCTGATAACTCATTCATATTGACATTTTAAACTTAAATGATTCTATTTTCTATACTAACAATAATAATTGGATTTATGTAATAATTTAATAATGTAATTGTTGTAGTAGGTACTCTAGTTTTACCTTTATAAAAGAAATTATTAGTAAACTTATAATTTACCTACATGATAGATAATTAACTAGTTAGATAATTATCTGTCATTTACATTTGATTTGTTATAAATAAAATATAATTGCAAACAACTATACTATAAGATTTAAATTAAATGCAACTAAAATTATTATGACAATTGTTCATTTCTTAAATGACATATCTAGGGACATGTTTGATACTATTTAAAACTCGTTTTAATTCGTTTTATATATAATAAATCACTGCTATTATAAATGTTACTTATTTAAAGGTTATAAAAATACTTTAAAATTTCAACACCTTTTTGTCATAAAACTATGCATTTTTAATTTTTATAAGAAACTGTGACTGAAGCAAACGAAGGTTGTGATGGAATATTTAATTAATAAAAGCTTGCGGTGTTTTCAAGAACCTACCTATGCGTATTATTAGTTAAGATATTAATGTTGTTACTGATTTTTAATGCCTCTTACGTCCTTATACATCACTCTACTGTTTTCAGAGGACTTGTCGTGTCTCTCTTCTTTATTGGTTTGTAAAGCTTGTGCTAGGCAATAGGTATCATGGTAATGCAAACTACTGAAAGATCTACGCCCTGTTCTCAGAGACATGTTAATTGTCAAATGAAGTCAGGAAATATGTTAGACGAGTAGCTGCTACAGTGCTAATTTTAAGACATTCATGTCTAGCGAGAATTTCTTCAGCATGAACTTATTATTTACGTCAGAATCATGTATCTATACTGATAAATTACATGTTGATTGTTGATGTCATCTTGTATTGTCCTTCAAGTTGCAACTTCGGGATCTGGGACTGTCTAAGACACCCAAGTGCTATTGTTCTTAGACCCACTAGCTCTCTAGTCTCTAGGGAGGACGGTTTTATAGGAATTGAGTATTTCTGACTTGAACTTAACTTAAATTGACTTGAAACTTAAATCATGACTTAAATAGCACCCTATATCGTGTGACACGTGTGAAACTACTTAAATGTGTCTAGCGGAACAAGAAAATGTGAAAACTTCAATTAGTGCTAGAGCTTTAGAAATCTTTTTACTCTAAGTAGGTACCTAATCATTATTGGTGAATGGTTCGACGATAGAGCAAGATTTGCTTTCTGCTTTGAGATTATCAGCTCGCATGCCCTTAATTATACAATAGTCTATTAGGTCTGATAAATTGAGGCGTTCTTTACAAAAACCCCAAATGTCATTTTATTTTCAAAAAGAGTTTTTGTTGTCGGTAACATGGTAAATGGTGCTTCAAGTGACACTATAAAGCTACAAAAATTCCATAAAATTATCAGTTCTCATAAATACAGACAAATAAAAAAAATCTGTTGTGTCAACACAAGACTTTCCGATTGTGTTGATTATTTTAAGAACAAAACAGTTAGAAAACAAAAGAATACTATACATTTTTATAATCACTGAATAAAAAAAAATAAACGTCAGTTTTTGGACAAATGTCAAATTTTGTGACAACTGTCAAATTTTTTGACAACTGTCAGAAAGCTGCCAATTAATTATGAGATATTTGATTGCATAAAAACTCTTTTAGAAACAAAAGAATGTTAAACTTTTTTATGTCACAGAGATTTATATATAACTTTTTTTATATAACAGAAAAAAATTCTCTACCAGATGATGCAAAAAAAATTCTATGTTGCCATTTAAAAAAAATTAAACTTTCCTAATTCACGCCCCCGATTTTGAACAAACTCCTTTCTGCACTCCGTTGTTATCTGATAATACACACACATACATACAAGCTTTTACATACTTGTGAAGACACCTGCAAAATGCTGAAATGTGGGGACATTAAAACTGGAAACATGGCGACATTAAACAACCGATGCTGATCACTGTAATGTGTAATATGCTAAATTTTTCAATACCCTCCGATATAATGTGCAGATTCCATGCAAAAATGATTTATGGGAGAGTCCCCTTAACTAATGTAAGATCGTCAAGTCTTCTGAATTTCGTTTTACAAGTAACAAAAATCGCAAAAGGTTGGGTGAGCGAAAACAAGATAGCCTTAAACGCCTACCCCCCTACCCCCTCCCCTCCCAGCAACTTTATTATCTACCGCCAAGGTCATTTGATAATTCTGCAAAGTCAAGGCCGTTCTGACAAGGTGTTCGGTCGAGGGTCAAGGTCGCGCGATTCTTGGAAGCCGCGGAGTCCAGGTCACGGCTAGCGATGATCGTTTCTGTCGTGTACTGACGAGCGCCAAAGTTAGTTAGTGACATAAGGGACATATTATTATATTACCTTATTGAGCCTATGAAGGTAGCCTAACAAGCCTAATCAAGACTATAAACATCAACTCTTTGAGACTTAAAATCTGACCTAACCTAGCATAGCCTAGCCTAACTTAACTGACGAAACGCCTTTCCAGCAAACACCCTTTCCCCTTCACCCTTCGGCTTTACTTTATCAAGGCTAAGGCCGTTTTAGAAGGTCGTCGGTCAAGGACGCGCAATTCTTGGAAGCAGTGAGATCAAGGTCAAGGTCATGACCAGGTCTGTGTTCCGTGTTATGTCGTTATGTAGCCCAGCCTAGCCTCGCCTATTTATAAATAGGCCTAGTCTGTTATTACATAACATACTTTTTTTTTTAAATTTTTGAACTTGTGGTTCAAAAAACGCAGTCTGAACTTAAACCTTAAAAGAAAGCAATGTTTTTACTCTTCTGTAAAATATGCTTTTGATGACATTTGGAGTGTTTTGCAAAGTTCGCATCAATTGTTTCAGTCACTTCACTAGCTCAATAGGTTAGTTTTGCACTAAAAAAATGGTTTAAATTATTTTTGTCTATGGATCGAGGTTGGTTACACCATTAGTGTAGCAAGTCTAGATCTTTATCTTTGATGCTTATAATGTTATAGTAGATAAGAAACGTTTACCGAAAGACTTTAAAAAAATTCTTGGATCTAGGATAGGATCTATCCTTTTTTGACAGATTTTTCAAGAATGATTATAACTCAAGCGTGCAAGAGCTAGGGTTTCACAAGACAAGAGCTCTTGTCTTGCTTGGCCATTTCTTCATTCTTTTCTTTTATAGCAAGACAAGAAATTAAAATTGTCTTGTCTTGCTTCATTCTTGCAAAAAAATCTTGTCTTGTCTTGTTAGGTCTTGCATGTTTCTTGTCTTGCATATTTTCGACGAAAAGAACGTCGGAGCTTCCCCTTTCTCGCTCTTTCTTGCAAAATTAATGTTTTACAAGACAAGATTTCTTGTTTTGTAAAATATGTCTTGCCTTGCTTCATTCTTGCAAACAAAAATCTTGTCTTATCTTGTTAAGTCTTGCATATTTCTTGTTTTGCTTGTATCTCTTGCACTTTTCTCGCAAGCTAATTTCTATAATAAAATAAAACCTAAAATATAAAACCCATAACATGAAATAGGACAAGAGAACAACAATGCCAGAAAATGCAAGAAAATCTAGTAAATATTGCACTTTTCTCGCAAGCATAACTTCTCGGCGTCTTGTCTTGCTACAAACTATCTAGCTCTTGTCTTGCATTTTGTGCAAGAACAAGACAAATATAGTTTATCTATTTTTCTAAGAAAGTGCAATTTAAGGTAACTCATTGACTTTCATTGTAACCCTGACCGAAGTTACTAATAAATCACTCAAGAGCTCCCTTAAATTTATTTAATGTAAGTATTTTAAAAATTTTAAAAGGACGTGCTTTTAACAAAGTTGTAAACCGTTCGAAGAAACTATTTATGGTTATGGCTCTCATTTAAATTGAAAATTTTTGTAAAATAAGGATTAAAATTACTATGCAAGGAATTTCTAATAGACACAATCACTTGACACTTAAAACTTTTTTAACTTCTTATTGTCAGATATTTTCTAATTGTCTTTCAATAACTGTTTCTTGAGGTAAAACAACCCCTTGTCTTTTATACATTTAAAAACTGCTTAAGATTACCTACAAATTTCAATTCAGGTAAAATAGTTTTAAAACGTTTCATTTACATATTATTTATGTATTGTAAAACAAATTTGAACGGGATTTAAATATTTTACATCTACCACCCCGTACTAAAGGTAAAGGCAAGTATAAAAACAATCAAATTGGGCAAGACATTTTAGTCAGTCTTTTGCAAAATGGTGCTTTGTTTATCCAATAATATAGTTTTTGTAAGTGTGAGTTTATAATTCGGATCTAATACTCTAATAGTAAGTACTAAGTATATAAATTTAGTATTATGTTTTCATAGTGTACTTGATTTTAGTAATTATTTAGACGATACATTATTTATTTTTGTAATTAAAAAATTACCTCATTCAAAAAAAGCTCAACATTTTTCCCTAACAAAAGCGTTTTAAAATCAAATACATCTGGTAACAATTGTATAGTAAACGGAGTTGTAAACCTGTATGCGGAAACTATATTTGGTAAACGAATTAGGGCTAAAATAAAATTGATTATTGTTAAAACTATGATTACTAAATAATCAAAATCATGTAATTACACTATAAAAACCCAATACTTAATTTACTTACTATTAGATCCGAATTGTAAACACTAGAAAATGCTTCTAAATACACTTAATTGTCTTTGCCAATTTGGTGGTTTTTACCCTTTTACCTAATTAATAATAATAACATCAATACAATAATATAGTAATGTTGTAAAGCAATAATTAACGAGTGGTAAGTGTAAAATATTGTTAAAATTACATTCTAGGTGATCTTTACAGTTTTTAAATGTAAGGGACAAAGGAAATATACCTGAAGAAAGGGTCATTAAAATTCCAAAAATGAGGTGCACCAAAATATTTTCTTTAAAGTGGTTTACGACTCGGTTTACTACGATTGTTAAATAGCACATGTTTTAATACTTGTCTTTTATTTTGTCAACAAATTTAAGGGAAAAATGTTGAACCTTTTTTGAATGATTTATGAGGCCCCCTACAGTAAAAGTTGAGAAGTCATGTTTCTAAGAAATAAAAACGAACTATACAAAAAAAATGCAAAAATCTCGTGAAACACTACTCGAGACAGAATGTGAGCATGTCTTTGTCATTTGCCTTATTATAGGTGTTCGTTTGTTGTATGCAGAAATTAAAAACTTACTATAAAGATGTGTATGAAAATAAGAAATTAACCGTACCTAATTTCGTTTCATCATAGATTTTGGATTCGATAAGTTAAGAAAAATATGCAGATAAAAAATGATTACATAAAATAATTTCCTTTAGTAGGCCATTTACTTAAGTACAGCTGGTTCTTAAAAATAACCAATAATTAACTCAGTTACATCACGAAAAAAAAAATTTATTCAAATAAAATTACAATTAATTGACTAAATATAATTTGTTCCATTTTCACGTATGTAAATCTAATAAACTAATATTATTAAATCTATTGTTGCTAAAAGCTATTTACTAAAACCGCACCTTTATAAAATAAATTTGTGACTCGGAATTATATGTTTAATATATTTGATCAATGATGACCTAATTAAGTATTTACTATTTTAGTTTATTATTGCTCGATTTGTGCATTTTATGTACGTACGCACACTTAAGTAGGTTTAATTTACTTCAAATAAACTGAATTATAGTAATATACTAAAGCAAATAGTTTATAACTAAATGCAAAATTTACGTAAGTATTTTACCGATGAATAATTCAAAAGCTCAATTTATTAGGGTATTTACTATTTATTTGTAAAAAAAATTGTATTAATTAAATATAATATTTATTATGGTATTAAATTGCAGATAAATTGCAACGAACGCGTACTGCGTTTCAATATTGGGATTGGGATGCACCTATAGGTTTTCCTGAACAATTTTTCTTTTTTAATTTAATTTCTATTGATTTGGTTGATTATTTAAGACACATTTGACGGATAGCTATTTTAATATTTAAATTTCATCTTTATTAGTGAATATCGTGAAAAATGATTGCGCTTTTAGCTTACTATTATTATAATTATTATAATGAAGAAGCTCTCTGGATGCGTATTTACTGCGCAATAGTATCGGATTTTAAGAGCTTTCTATTTGTTACATTGTCGCCAATCCCAACGTCCCGACGTTACATTGTAACATTCGTGGAAATGCTACATTTCTGAGGTTTGCCATTTACGTTTGGTTTAAAACAAAATGGCTATTTAGAAGCGTCTGTGATAAACTGTAAGTAATAAACAAAGAAATGGCAATCAAATAATTCTAAGTATCAAATATTTATAGTTTACAAAATTTTCAAAAATTTCCACTGGTTTTTCTTCATTACTGTCATGCTCTTTACATACTATGTATACTCATAATCATAAGACAAATTATTACAATTCACGTACTTAATATCGAGCGAGAAATGTTATACATAATTCATATTATCAACATTTATATCGAAAATTTTGGTAAACTTGCGTGTAGGTAGGTACTCTGTGGTTGTATGCAATTGAAACTCATGCTTCGGTTACCAGAAAGGTATACATTGTAGCAATCGTACATATAGATTTATAAAGTATCTATGTGCTTGTGGTTACAAGGCGTTTATCAATTTAGAGATTAGTTACATAGTACTCACATTGAGAAAATTAACCCTTCCGTGGTCACTAAACAAAAATATATTTAGTGGTCGCGTTGATGAGCATTTTGCTTCCACTTTTTACCTTCGATGCTTATTTGGCTTATTATGGCCTTTCATTTTTTGTATAGTTAAGGTGAACATTATTTGGTTAAAATGAAAAAATAACCCATTTAAGATTTACGGTCGATTATGATACTTCGTCTTCTTCTTGTAGTGCCTATTCGTTCCGAATATTGGCATTCATCCTGGCTATGACCACCTTGTTGACTGCAGCTCTGAACAGCTCGGTGGTGGTCTTCCCGTACCATGTCCTCAGGTTCTTCAACCAAGAGATTCTTCTCCTTCCTGGTTCTCGCTTGCCATATACTTTGCCCTGGATAATGTTTATTAGAAGCTGGTATTTTACTTCATTTCTCATTATATGCCCCAGGTATTCTAACTTTCTTCTTTGAACGGTGTTCATTACTTCTCTTTCCTTCTTCATCCTCTCCAGCACGGCCTTGTTTGTCACTACATAGTACATTGAGAAAATTAACCCTTCCGTGGTCACTAAACAAAAATATATTTAGTGGTCGCGTTGATGAGCATTTTGCTTCCACTTTTTACCTTCGATGCTTATTTGGCTTATTATGGCCTTTCATTTTTTGTATAGTTAAGGTGAACATTATTTGGTTAAAATGAAAAAATAACCCATTTAAGATTTACGGTCGATTATGATACTTCGTCTTCTTCTTGTAGTGCCTATTCGTTCCGAATATTGGCATTCATCCTGGCTATGACCACCTTATTGACTGCAGCTCTGAACAGCTCGGTGGTGGTCTTCCCGTACCATGTCCTCAGGTTCTTCAACCAAGAGATTCTTCTCCTTCCTGGTTCTCGCTTGCCATATACTTTGCCCTGGATAATGTTTATTAGAAGCTGGTATTTTACTTCATTTCTCATTATATGCCCCAGGTATTCTAACTTTCTTCTTTGAACGGTGTTCATTACTTCTCTTTCCTTCTTCATCCTCTCCAGCACGGCCTTGCTTGTCACTTTGTCCACCCAAGATATTCTGAGTATCCTCCTGTAGAGCCACATTTCAAAAGCTTCTAAACGCTTTTGTGTCGCCTCTGTTAGCGTCCAAGATTCAACCCCGTAGTAAAGGATGGAGAAGATGTAGCACCGCAGGAGTCGTATCTTGATGTTGAGATTTGTTGTGACTTTTAAAAAGTTTGGACATTTTTATAAAGGCGTCTCTCGCTTTTTCTATCCTACATTTGATCTCTTGAAAGTGCTCCCATTGGTCGTTGACGATCGTGCCAAGATAAGTAAGTTTAGATACTCGTTCTATTGGGCTGTTTTGTAAATATAGTTGACAATTTTCTACTTGGTTTTTACTAATGACCATGAATTTCGTTTTAGTAGTGTTCTTATGTATCCATATTTTTGGCTTTCTACATTTACTTTGTTGACTAGTTCTTGTAGTCCTTCCAGACTGTCGGCGAAAATAACCGTGTCGTACGCGTATCAGATGTTGTTGATGCGTTCTCCGTTTAAAAGTATTTTGTTAAGGAGGGGAGATATTGTACACCCTTGCCTCACGCCTCGGAGGATATTAACTTCTTCTGTGCGTTCTTCTTCTTTGATTTTGACAGTTGCAGTCTGGTTCCAGTAGAGGTTTTTGATTATGCGTATGTCCTTGACGTTTATTCCTGTGTTTACCAGTATTTCTATCATTCTTTCGTGTTTTAGTTGGTCGAACGCCTTTCGATAGTCTATAAAGCATGCGTATACGTCACAGCTCATGTCCCTGCATCGTTGGAATAGCACTTGGAGACTGAATAATGCATCTCTGGTTCCAACCCCCTTCATAAAGCCAAATTGTGGGTTTGCCACTCTTTCTTTGCATATTTTATAGATCTTTTTATGTATGATTTTCAGGAATAGCTTAAGTAGGTGGCTTATCAAACTTATAGTTCTATAATCACTGCATTTTTTAGCACCTTGTTTCTTTGGTAACATTATAAATTCTGATAACAGCCACTCTTCGTGGATGTATCCGGTATCATAGATGTTGTTAAAAAGGTTGCAGATAATTTTCAAGGATACATCATCCAATAGTTTAATGAACTCTGTCTGCATTACGTCTGGTCCTGGTGCTTTTTGCTCTTTTAATGTTTTAATCGCAAATTTTATTTCATCTAACATGATGCTAAGTCCATCTATTCTCTCCAATGGTTTTGGTTCTCCTCTATTGTCAAAGAATAAATCCTCTACATAGTTTTTCCATGTTATTTTGATGTCTTCTTTATCCACGACTAACTCTCCTCTCTCATTTATCAGTTTTTCTACTACGTTTTTCTTGATTTTTCCAGTTGTTTCTCAAACTTTTTTATGAACATTAAAGTCGTCAAATCTGCTCTGTAATATCTCAATTTCTCGACAATTCTCTTCCAGTTCCTTCTATTTTGCTTCTCTGATTTTCTTTTGAATTTCTCTGTTAGTTTATTTGTATATTGTAGTGTTGTTCTTTTGCTTTCTTCGCTCTTCTATTAATCTCATGATGTCATTCGTCATCCAGGATTTTTGTTTATTCTTGTCACGTTTCAGCACTTCTTTCTTTATGTTCTCTACTGCGACCTTGAGAGTTTTGATTTTGTTGTCCTATCTGTTGTTTTCTTCGATTTTTCGGCATGATTCGTTCATAATTTTACTACATTGTTCTGTAATTCGCTCATTTTTCAATTTTCTGATGTCGTATGCTATTGAAGCTTTATTACATGTTTTCTTCAGTCGAACTCGGTATTCTGCTATGAGAGGGTTGTGGTCGGTACTTATGATACTTGGGTTGTCAAGTAATTGAGAAAACTGTCTTTGTTTCGGTGAATATGGTCAAAGCATTTCACTATGGCTCGTCGGTAGAGAGATTTTCGTGGAGACACCCCACTGTATAAAAATTTTTGTTTATGATTAGGATAATCAATGATCATTAGAGGAGAAAAATATGTAACTAACCTAGCAGCGTTTTGATCTACTGAGAAAAAAGTTGAATTTACTGACCAAAAAGTTGTTTGTACCTAGCAAGAACGTTAAACAACCGATTTCAAACTGTTAAATCAACGAAAAAAAATAGGTTGGTTCCATATTAAACGAGTACGCAGTCAAAACAACCTACTATTTTTCTCAGTGTACGCACTACGTTAAAGTTTAGATTTCCGTGCTTCTACTCCTTGAGTTGATTCAGTTCTAACACGATATTTAGTATACAGGTTGAATAGTTCGAGTTAGCACATAGGAATTATAATAAGTGGAAACAAGTACGAAATATTTTTAAATGATTACAAGAGAGAAAGAGTTAGAAGGAATGCGTCAATTTTTAATTTCAAATTTGAATTAAACGCCTGGAAGTTTTGATAAGTGATAAGGATTTACTTTTACAATTTATTTAAATTTTATTATTGGTGTTTTAAAGCGAAGATTTTAAAAATGGTTCTTGATTTAAACGAAAATATTTAGATTATGAATTAAATGCACTCCTATTTCCTATCTAAAAATAACTCTTTCTCTCTCGTAATCACTTAAAAATATATCTTATCTATTCCCACACATTATATTCCTATATGCTAACTCAAACTATTCAATCTGTATGTACGCTATTTAGTTCATGCAAAACGGCCCTTAGTCTGATGATTTAGTCGCTGCGACAGTAAAGTGGCTGAAGTCCTCTAAATAGTTTTTCAGAGCGATCAACCACTGTTTTGAATTTGTACGCTGACTGCAGTTGACTGCCTATTCTTTTAAATTTAAAATTTTACTGAGCTCCCTTCTTTAAATTAAGAAAAGAAATAAAAATAAAAATAATAACAGAATCAAATTTTTATTTTCAGATTATGTCATTGGACTAAGAAATAATGGAAGAACTTTTAAACACCAACAGGTGAGATTTTTACGACTGCCGCCGTTTTTCACGTTAAAATTTACATCTCTTTCTGTGTATCTACTAGACTTTTTGAAGACATCCGAAGATCATTATTGCCTCATTTCCTATGTCATTGGACTAAGAAATAATGGAAGAACTTTTAAACCATCTGAAGAAACTTCAGCAACACCAACAGGTGAGATTTTTACGACTGCCGCCGTTTTTCACGTTAAAATTTACATCTCTTTCTGTGTATCTACTAGACTTTTTGAAGACATCCGAAGATCATTATTGCCTCATTTCCCATTTGTATCATCTTTTTCCAACTTCCTGTTCTCATTCTCGCTGAAAGAATCCATTATAACACTCATTTCGGCCTTCTCGGTTTTAATCTATTTTTTAGAGGTATCCATACCATAATAAATAAAATAATAACACAAATTAATTAAATTTACTTTAGTACTTTTAGGTCATTTCCACCCAATTAGAAAAACAGTAGAAGAAAACTGTATTTTTGTTTAATGCTAAATTTTTCAATTTCAGCCGTGATATAATTAAACGTTTTTTTCGGAATCGCATTTAAACTCCCGCGTACGCGTTATTAAAATCGAGTTCGATGTTGAAAGCTTGATGGAAGCTTTAATAATTAGTCTTTCGGTTTTGCTTTAAAAATAAGTGCATTGTGATTCGTAAGTGTGTAGTGTTCAATAAGTAATTATTCTTTCGATTTGTTTTAAACTAAGTGAGTCGGTGACGGAGTGATTTTGGCAAGGAGAAGGATGTATTCTGCAAGAAGACATCAGAAAAAAGGGTAAATACATAAAAAAAATTAATTGACCAAATGGAATGAAACTGTGAGGGGTATAAAAAATGTAAATTTTGTAATTTTTTGACCAATTTGTTTTCCGAGTAATTGCATCCTTCTTTAACTGCAAGGAAGGCATTTTTTTGGTATTTTTTGAAAGAAGGTTTTTCTGCAGTGGCGTAAATAACGAGCCCGCAGGGAAGGTGTTGCGGGAAGGCTCGAAAAACATCGTTTAGTATAAAATTTCGATATAAAATCGAATTGTGGTTAAATAAAATGATTAATAACGGGAATGGGTAGAGACCCTATTCCGGATTTTGCGGGAGAGCACCCATACTCTTAGTTACACCACTTTTTTTCTGATTGCTAAAAATGACATAGAAATTTGGCAATTCGTGTTTTTATCGAAGATAAGTTAGTAGTTTCTTAATATAAAAAAGGGTATGTGGGTACTTAGCCTTTAAAAATCATTTACCTACAAACCAAAAACAAATAAAATAACAGCCATCATCGTGATGTTGCGTAGAATTTATAAGAACCTACTTGACTGGTGAAAATCAGAAAATCGTTTTTCTTTCTAGGGTTTTCGAACATTCTAGGCCTAATCAAAGTTTTAAAATTGCTGGCTTTAATAATTTTTCAAAATTATAGTGCTATTAATTGTGCTATCAGCAATTATAGCTACTCTCAAAGATGTTACTGTAAATTATTGATCTTTTATATTTAAATTTCTTTTTTTTTGCAGAAACTTATTATTAATAACAGAATATTATTAATAAATGTTAATAATTAAAATTATGGGCATTACCTGTCCTTTAAGACTTAAATGTTTAGAACTACGAAATCGCCGCCAATCTTCTTGTTCTTGGTAATTAGTAATTATTAATAAATTAGTACGTTTATAATAATTTCGAAAATAAAACTTTTAAATTATTAAAACAAAAATTTCGTATTGCAGTGACATCTATGTAAGTAGTAATTTGTTTGCTGCAGGCAGCTTAACGTAACTACTAAAGTTTTCTAAACCGATTACAGATGGCGACAATAAAACGATTCGCATCAGAAAATAAAATTCAATTTAGAAATACAAATAATTTTTTCCACTATAAATAAATGCTCAAAACCATCTAAAATATTCAAAATCAACCAAAAAAAGTAAATAATTGTCTTGCACTACTTCACTCTAATTTAAGAGTTTTGAAGCGAAAACTTCACTTGTTTTTAAAAAGCTTAGGAAATTTTACAACATTTTACAAGAAGATAATGGTTTCTTGAAATGCAAATATAAATGTTATGAAAAAAAATTAATTAGAATGCGAAAGTGTGCAATCAACTTCATCTTTTTGTTGTTTTCAACAATAAAAAAGTCTTTCTTTTATAAATAGTAAAACGATTCTCCGATGCATTTTCTACTTAACTATAAGTCATTTATGTATTATAGATAGGTATTTGATCAAGATAAAAGATTAAAGGAAGTAATTAGAAAGTATCATTTTATGGATCAATCAATTACCGTACAATTAAGTACATTTAAATCTAATGTACTTTTCATAACAATAAATTATCAACAATTTTCTTAATTTTACATTTATATCATTGTTAATTTAAATAAACATGCACTTTTAAGCATAAATCTGCTATGCTCTACTTGTATGTTATTTATTTTTTTTATATTTATTTACCTAAGTTTATGCTTTAAATATACTATTAAATCGTTAGTTTAATTGTTTTACTACTATTTATATAAAATATATAATAGAAAAAATGAAATTATTTTTTTATCTTTAAACTTTACATGAGCGGTTTCTTTTATGTGAAATGGTACTTTCTACATTTTTGACAGCTAGTTATTATTTGGATCATAATTTTGGAGTATTTAGTGTTTGATTCATAACAAGATCGTAAATTTGGCTTTTTTTCTTATTATGGCAGGAAGAGTTTTTAATGGTGAGAACACATTGCCCCTTAAAAGGTTTGTGACTAGAACGTGATGCAGTATGTTACAATTAAGCTAGATTATAATATGTATTACAACACTTTTACAATAATTTATTTTAAATAACATTAAAACTTTATGTTCTTTTAATATGAGATAAAGACGCCGACAGTCATTTCATATTTCTATAGGCGTTCCTAGAGACGATAGAAGACAATAGTTGTTTCGTCGATATTTCCCATTGTGGAAAGACACACATATTATTTCGTCACATGGTTTAGATATTAAATTCTTCTCTACCAACAAATATCACCATTTAATTAACCTCTTTACCGAGCGTTTTCACGCGGTAAACCGACTTCTTGTAACTGTTTTATGTTTCAAATCCTCTCGTAGTGCGTGTTCGATAATATCTTTAGATCTGTAGAATTTTCCATTTCATAGTGCGTAAACCACTTTCCAGCATTTAACTGTAACCGAATTATAAATATGTAGCAGGTTTGTAAATAATTGTCATCGATCCAATCATTGCCGAATTCATTATGGTCGAAATTTAAAAACTTACAATGCCTTGTGGAGTTTACTTTATGCTCAAATTGCATTGTGAGCATTTTTTAACATTATTTGGTCCATTGGGCAAATCCTGATACCGTCCAATACTCATAAAGCCTTCTAGGGAAATTAACAAAATTTAATACAGGATATGACGACAGAAATCTTCATTTTTGAACATGGATATATTATTAGTCAAGATGCGCGAAATAGGGCTATATGACTATGGGTGGGAAGGAAGTGGAAATGTCCCTTTATTGTGTTTTCGCTTATATATCGAAAATGATGGGTTTTAGGAAAAAAGTTACTCTTAGCAAAATTGAAGCTTATCAAATTTCCTACAAGATTATCTCTATTTATTTTTTCTCTATTTCTTATAGTTTTTGAGATATTTGCCCACAAATATCGTTGAAAATAAAAAAAAAGTCTTTCCTGATGTTCTTAATGACACATTATTCAAAAACTTCTACAGGACTTCTTGTTAGGAATTTTAATTTCTAATAATTTAGATAAATAGTCTAGTCAATGAACGCCTAAAAAAGGGTGTACAGAACACGGAAAAGAGTGGAGTATTTTTTTCAAAAATGTGTTTGGAGTAGTTAGGAGGTAACTAAAAATACTAAAAGTCCCTGCTCCTAACTATACGGCTAAGAGTGGTAGGGAAGTGGAAAGGTCCCATTTTTTTGGGTTTTTGCTTGTATTTATCTCTGAAACTGTGAGTTGTAGAGAAAAAATATTCGTATCAAAATGGAAGCTTATCAAATTTCATACAAAATTGTTTCTATTTACGTTTCTTCTAGTGTAGTCAACAAAGAGGTTATAGAGAACATAGAAAAGGTAGGAATTTTTTTCTTAAGAAATATCTTTTGAGTAGTTAGGAGATAAATATTCTAGAAATCCCCGCTCCTAGCTCCTAAGAGAGAGAAGGAGGTAGAAAGGTGCCGTTTTTGGAATTTTTGCTTATATTCGTATATCCAAAACGGTGGGTTCTAGGGAGAAATTGTCCTAAGAAAAATGAAAGCCTATCAAATTTCCTACAAGATTCTTTATATTTCGGGGGTGGAAAGGTCCTATTTTTTGGGTTTTTGCTTATATCTCTAGAACGGTGGGTTGTAGAAAAAAAATATTCGCATCAAAAGGGAAGTTTATTAAATTGCCTACAAAATTGTATCTATTTCGAGGGTATGAAAATGTATCGTTTTTAGGATTTTTGCTTGAAGCTGGAAAACGGTGGGTTCTAGAGAAAAATTGTTCTTCTCTTTCTGCCTTTCCATCCTCTACCACTTTTAGCCGTATAGCTAGGAACGGGGACTTTTAGTATTTTTACCTCCTACTGCAGAACACATTCTTGAAAAAATATACTCTACCTTTTTCCATGTTCTCTATAACCCCTTCGTTGACTAGACTAAAATACATTATTATTTTTTACTTACATTTAGTGGTTTAGTATGTGAATATGTGAATAAACCATCTTTCTTCATGAGCCCTCCTAACCGCGTCTATAGCAGTATTAGCAGTAGTTCTTATGCCAGTGCAAAACGCCAAGAACAAAAGAAATTAAAAAATATCTATAAATTACAGATTAATTAGTAAAAGTAAAACCTATTACACCTATTCATTACCCTTTGCAAGATACCCAAAAGTACAACGTGTTATCTCTCCATCGTTTTCGATCAAGTCCTCCTAGACTGTTTTTACCATGGAGTGTTCCATTTCTGACTCTCCGGACGAGTCTACTTTTCTACTCACGTAACTTATTGTCCAATTCTAGTCTTCGGTTTGCGTCCAGTTTACTAACTAACGTTTTCTACTTGGTAGGTCTGTCCTATAATAGTACAGATCCCAAAGGCGAATATCGGCATCGACCTGGAAATAAAACGTATGTGGCTGAAAATTTGGATTTGGGCATTATTTGATATGTACTACAAGACGCTAAAAAGTTTACCATCGCCAGGGGTGTGCAACATGGGTAGATCCCACCCATATATTGTTTTTAGGGGGCGTTTTTTTAAATCCAATTATTTTTTGATAAGGACATGGTACTTTATATTTTTGGGGTCGCTGATTACAAATATGATGTCAAAATTATAGTTTAACAACTGCAAACTGTTAAATCAGCTGCCAAAATAATAACATTCTGCTTTTTTAACATTTTTTTTCGATTTAGCGGTTACTGTAAATGAGGAGGATTAAAAAAGATAAAAAAAGAGATGTAATTGAAATTTTAAACTAATTTATTTAATTTTTTTTATATAAATTGATGTAGAGGCTATCTAAATGTTCCTTTCGTGGTGCTTATGGTACAACTATTGCAAGTACAGAAAATTTTATAGATATATAAATTGTTTAGAATTTAATTCTCTATAAATTGACCCAAACAAAATTTAGATTTTTCTATTACACTTCCAGTTACTCTTTTAACAGTTGAGGACACATTTATTCGATGTTGCACACTCCTGAGAGTGGTAAACTTTTTTACCTCTTTTTCTAGGCTTTTAATACTACCTTATTTAAAATTTTCACCCACCTATGTTGTTTTTCCAGTCTGTGCCCTAGAGTGATGTTAAGGCTATATAAATGGTTCTTTTGACGCGTTTACGGAAAAACTATTGCAAGTACAGAACATTTCATAGATGTATAAGTTGTTTAGAATTGCACTCTCTATAAATTGGCCCAAACAAAATTTAGATTTTTCTATTACACTTCCAGTTACTCTTTTAACAGTTGAGGACACATTTATTCGATGTTGCACACCCCTGAGAGTGGTAAACTTTTTTCCTCTTTTTCTAGGCTTTTAAAACTACCTTATTTCAAATTTTCAGCCACATATGTTGTTTTTCCAGTCTGTGCCCTAGAGTGATGTTAAGGCTATATAAATGGTTCTTTCGACGCGTTTATGGTAAAACTATTGCAAGTACAGAAAATTTCATAGATGTATAAGTTGTTTAGAATTGCATTCTCTATAAATTGACTATAACAAAATTTCGATTTTTCCATTTCACTTCCAGTTACTCTTTTAACAGTTGAGGGCAAATTTATTCGATTTTGCACACCTCTGAGAGTGGTAAACTTTTTTGCCTCTTTTTCTAGGCTTTCAATACTAGCTTATTTCAAATTTTCAGCCGCATATGTTGTTTTTCCAGCCTGTGCTCTACATTGATGTTAAGTTATAAAATTGGAAAAAAAATAAATAAATAAATAAATCAAGTCATTTTATATAAAAAAAAAAATTTCTTTTTGACAAAGAAAGAAAAAATTTTAATTTGTCATTTTGATGTTTATCATCAGTATTATAAATGTTATATTAAATCTTTTTATTTGTGAGTCAAAAATGGTTAATAATTAATATATTCATTTTTCTAATTAATTTGTTTATAGATACATTTTTATATTCTGAAGAAGCCAAATAATATTGGCGAAACGTCAAATAAAAAATATTTATTTAACAATTTAGCTATAATTTCTCCAATTTTATAAATTATATAAAGAAACAGCTAAAACTAAAATTTATAAAAAATTGATGTTAAGGCTATATAAATGTCTCTTTTATAGCTTACGGTAAAACTATCGCAAATACAGAAAATTTCATAGATATAAAAATTGTTTAAAATTTAATTCTCTATAAATTGACTATAACAAAATTTCGATTTTTCCATTATGCTTCCAGTTACTCTTTTAACAGTTGAGGACACATCCACTCGATGTTGCACACCTCTGAGAGTGGAAAACTTTTTTGCCTCTTTTTCTAGGCTTTCAATACAAGCTTATTTAAAATTTTCAGCCACATATGGTGTTTTACGAAATGTAGCTTGTTTTTGCCTTTTGTTCAGGATCATCGAAAAAAACAGTTTTTTCGCGGTTCTTTTTTCGGAACAGGTAGTCAGAAATCAATATTTAATATGATGAACTGAAACGTTGAAATATCCTCTTTCATTATCCGCAAACGTTTTTAAGATATAACGTTTACGTAAAAAATGCCGTCAATATTACGATAAAAGTGTCCTTTTTAAGACGCGCGGCACTTCATCTTAATTTCGTAGAAAGTACATGAAGTAGAGTATATTTTAAATACATCATTTGAAAGCACGATGAATTACCTACAAAACCGTATATTTATTTTTTTGGAAATTACATTTTTCCATCTTACGCAGCCTCTTAAAAATTTAATTACAAGAAAAAAATAAAATTCAAAAAAGTTGAAATATTTAAGGGGTGTTTTCTTTAAAACTGAAAATTGTTTTAACATGATTAGTAGCATGATGTCATTACAAATATATTATAGAACATATATCCAGAATATTTTTTAAATTTGAAATCTCTGTAGCTTATGGTACATTAATATGTAAAGAGTCGTCAGAAAAATGAAAAAGAAAATTTCTAGTACAATTTCAGGGATGTTTAAAATAAATAAATTAAAAAATAACCCCATCAATTTAAAGCTAAAACCATATCCTTTCCAAAAATTTACTCGAAATAATGATCTGACAATTAATTACAAAATGGCGAACATTTTTGTGAGTCACTACGCTGTAAAATTTCCAATTTTCAGATTTCTAACGGTTTATCCCTATTTGTCTTTCATCGCGTTTTTCTGGAAAAGTACTATTGGTACAAAAATTTTTATAGATTCATAAATTGTTCAGAATCCCATGCTCTATTAAATAGCTTTATCAGAATTTCGAAATTCTCATTTCTTTTCGAGCTAGTATTCTTTGAATGTTGAGGGCACATTTACTTCATGTTGCACACCACTAGGAGTGGTAAACTTTTTTATGTCTTTATGTAGACTCTTAAGGCTAGCTAATTGGAAATTTACAGCCACATATGTCGTTTTTCCAGGTTCAAACCGATAGACCCTGTACTATAATTTAATTTCTTACACTGGCACTGGTCCAAATTATTGTTTCTCGTAACGGTTTCTTTATCATCGTCGTCGACGGCGTATGGTATGGTTGATTTAATTTACTTTCATAAATTCTAATATTTTTTTTATTTTTTAAAGAACTATACCTAATTCCAAATGAAATACTCTGCCATAAAACCGATCTCAAGTCCAAGGCCAATAAAAAAGGTTTCATCAAAATCCATTCAAGAGTAGGTTTTTCTCAGTAAAAACCTTAGGTGATTCCACTAGTTTATTGTGTTGTAAATAATTTTCTGCAAACCAACTTGGTCTTTAAGATCTTCTCTGCTGATCTTTTTACTCATTGTACCGATTCACCTTACAACCTACGTCTGAATCGGCAAGATTTAGATTGCAGATGTTTGGTTCACAGTATCAAGCTTGCTGAAGCACATCTTTGGTGCATATTCATATACAATTTAATTGTTTTGTTAAACACGATAAGGTAAGTATAATATAAGATCGACTTCATCGATTCCATTATTGCATTTTCAAATTCTTCAATGTTTGGAACAATCCCATAGTTTTCTTTCCCAATTAAATTGACAACAAAGCGCTTTAGAGTTTAACTCAATGGAAAACGGTTAAATTAAAAATTTAATTTAGTTATTTATGAGTATGAAATTATAATTCTAAAACTCCAGATCTAAACCTGAAGGTACGTGCGATGTACATGTACACCATACTCTAGTAACCATAAAATCCCACGTTGTTGTTACGCTCAGTAAGCCTAAGGTAATTTATTAATTGTAGCCATTGTGGTTAAAAACGTTAAAATTCTTCAACTGATGTCCCCTTTTTTAGAACATACTCTTTCAGAGATAGATACTCTGCTTTTTTCGGTACAGATGAAACGATTTCGTGAAAGATTGTAATTTCAACACGATTTTTATTTAGAACTTAACCCATTTCCATTTTCATTAAAACCACTCTCACACCATAATTCATTTAAATCCATTAATTATCGCATCGATCTTATAAGTTATAAAAGTTACTACTTAATTACAATTACACTTGTTAATATCTCTTCTTCTCGTTAATCAATTAATTGATTTCGAATAACAGTATTTAGTTTCTAAAGTGTCGGAATTGAAATTCTGAAAGCAAAGAATTGTATCAATTACGTACCATTAATGTAATAAGACCCAATATTTTCCATTACAAAATACTATTTTTAGTAACAACTCTTTCTTCTTGTACTTTTTTGTAGAACGCACGTATGCAATAGAATGAGAGTAATAATCTTATTTGTTTGATTTTCACCCAAGGCATCCTGTTTGTTTTTATTTCAATGATTGAAAAAAAACAACGTTGTGAATTATAACGCCATTATCGCCTAGGCCCCTTATTCAAAAAGTTACATACTAATTTGTATAAATCAAAACTATAGATGGAGTGGTTATTGCAGAAATGCCATCTTAAATTATTTAAGTACGATTTCTAACTACAGTTATTACTTATTATGAATTATATTCATATGCGTGTGCTACGTTAAAGAAATGCTAATTTATTATAACTCCCAGTGTTACCAATAATAAATTATTAATTGTTAACTAGTTAATTATTTATTTTAAAGGATGGTTATTAGTATGGAGCGCGTTCATTTGAATTTACCAAAGATAAATCATGCAAGTAATTTTCAATTTGTCATGAGTAGTTAATTTTCTAAAGAAAACTAAACCAAACACTTTCAATCGTACTCTTCATACTTATACAGGGCGTTTTTATCAGTAAATAAATCCTTGTGATGGCTTACATTGCTCATGTGTGTCAGCTCTTCTAGATATTTGGAGTGAGTCGATTTACGTTTTTCAAGTGACCCTTTGGAGTTCTCTATTGTTTCCCTGTGCAAAATGTTCGAAAAAAGTATAGATTATACCTTTAATGAGTGCAAGCGAGCACTTGACACCACTACCGCACTTATTATATTTATTTTATCTTTAATGTTCATTTGAAAAGTTGCCAACTAAATATTAAAAATGTTGAGACATGTCCAATTTTGTTTCAAGTTAAAAACTTCTTAACGACTATGAGATTAGTCTCCCCTACGTATCTTCATCGCCATCTAGATTAATATTTTAAATAGCACTACTAACACATACTAGCAATATCTCATTTGAAAGACAATTCTATAATAATTTTAATAAAGTTTGAGTTTTGTCCAAGTTTTGAAACCCTTTTGAATAACTTTTATATCCAACTTTTCAAATTTAAATATTTACAGCACACCCGGACCTACATATTAAAATTATTTTAGAAAATGTAATTAATATAATAATAATATTTGAAATCTAGAATTTAAGGATTATTTGACATGGACTAAATGTCATTCTAAAGTTTCAGTGCTGAATTGGCGCAAAAGCAAAAGCACAAGAATCTAAACTTTAAAGTCGCGCGCACAAATTTCTACTGCACGACTTTAAAGCTCATCAAGCTAATATTCCTGTGTGACATTTAGTCCATGTTAAATCGCTCGTTAAAGAGATGTATGACATTTGATAATTTTCGTACTAAATTTTTAGTACTGAATCAACGCAAAAGCACAGAAATCTAAGCTTCAAACTCGTGTTCAGCACAAGTATTTAGCAAACGATCTTAAAGCTCATATTCCTCTATGACTATTACTCCATGTCAAATTGGTCTAAGAGCTGTAGGACATTTCCTAACATTCATACTGAATTTTTAGTGCTGAATCGACGCAATAGCAGAGACATTTAGTCCATGTCAAATGGCCCTAAGAGCTGTATGATATTTGATAGTTTTTATACTGAATTTTTAGTACTGAATTGAAGTAAAAGCCCAGGAGTCTAAGCTTCAAAGTCTTAGGCACAAATTTCTAGCATACGCCTTTAAAGCTCATATTCCTCCATAACTATTAGTCCAAGTCAAAAGGTAACAAAAGCTGTATGACATTTGCTAATTTCTATGTTGATTTTTAGTACTCAATTTATGCAAAAGCACAGGAATCTAAGCATCAAAGTCTTGTGCTTTTCTAGCATACGACTTTAAAGCTCATATTCCTTTATGACTATTAGTCCATCTCAAATGTGCCCAAGATCTGTATGACATTTGCTAATTTCTATACTGATTTTTTAGTACTATATTGAAGTAAAAGCCCAGGAATCCAAGCTTCAAAATCTTATGCACAAATTTCTAGCACACTCCTTTAAAGCTCATATTCCTCCATGACTATTAGTCCATGTCAAATGGCCCCAACTGCTGTATGACATTTGCTAATTTCTATGCTGATTTTTAGTACTGAATTGATGCAAAAGCACAGGAATCTAAGCATCAAAGTCGTGTGCATAAATTTCTAGCAAACGACTTTAAAGCTCATATTCCTATGACTATTATGACTAAGACTATTACTCTATGTCAAATGGATCTAAGAGCTGTATGACATTTGATAGTTTTTATACTGAATTTTTAGTACTGAATTGAAGTAAAAGCCCAGGAATCTAAGCTTCAAAGTCTTATGCACAAATTTCTAGCATACGCATTTAAAGCTCATATTCCTCCATCACTATTAGTCCATGTCAAATGGCCCCAACTGCTGTATGACATTTGCTAATTTCTATGCTGATTTTTAGTACTGAATTGATGCAAAAGCACAGGAATCTAAGCATCAAAGTCGTGTGCATAAATTTCTAGCAAACGACTTTAAAGCTCATATTCCTATGACTATTATGACTAAGACTATTACTCTATGTCAAATGGATCTAAGAGCTGTATGACATTTGATAGTTTTTATACTGAATTTTTAGTACTGAATTGAAGTAAAAGCCCAGGAATCTAAGCTTCAAAGTCTTATGCACAAATTTCTAGCATACGCATTTAAAGCTCATATTCCTCCATGACTATTAGTCCATGTCAAATGGCCCCAACTGCTGTATGACATTTGCTAATTTCTATGCTGATTTTTAGTACTGAATTGATGCAAAAGCACAGGAATCTAAGCATAAAAGTCCTGTGCACAAATTTCTAGCATACGACTTTAGAGCTCATATTCCTATAAATATTACTCTATGTCAAATGGATCTAAGAGCTATATGACATTTGATAACTTCTATACTGAATTTTTAGTACTGAATTGATGTAAAAGCACAGGAATCTAAGCTTCAAAGTCCTGTGCACAAATTTCTTTCATACGACTTTAAAGCTCGTATTGCTTTATGACTATTAGTCCATGTCAAATGTCCCCAAGATCTGTATGACATTTGCTAATTTCTATATTGATTTTTTAGTACTATATTGATGCAAAAGCACAGGAATCTAAGCATAAAAGTCCTGTGCACAAATTTCTAGCATACGACGTTAAAGCTCATATTCCTATGACTATTACTCTATGTCAAATGGATCTAAGAGCTATATGACATTTGATAACTTCTATACTGAATTTTTAGTACTGAATTGATGTAAAAGCACAGGAATCTAAGCTTAAAAGTCCTGTGCACAAATTTCTTTCATACGACTTTAAAGCTCGTATTCCTTTATGACTATTAGTTCATGTCAAATGTCCCCAAGGTCTGTATGACATTTGCTAATTTCTATACTGATTTTACTTTCCGATACCTTAAGGTATTAAAGGAAAGTATTGTAATGGGGTAAAAAAAATTTTTTGAGATAACACCGGATATATGTATTTTGAGGTCCCCCGAGTCGATCTAGACCATTTTTAGAAAAAAGTCTGTGTGTGTGTATGTATGTGTGGATGTAGTTCCCCACGAAATCTCTGAAACGGCCGAACCGATTGACTTGAAATTTGGTATAGGGTCTTATCAGATAACGACGGAGTGCAGAAAGGAGTTTGTTCAAAATCGGTCCGCTAGGGAGCGTGCAATTAAGGAAATTTTGTGTTTTTTAAATGGAACTATATAATTTTTTTAAATCATCCGATAGAGAACTTTTTTTTTTATTCAATGATATAAAAATTTTTAAAATTATTTTGTTTTTAAAAGAGTTTTTACGCAATCAAATATCTAATAATATTTGGCAGCTGACGTTTCTGACAATTGTCAAAAAATTTGACAGTTGTCAAAAAATTTGACATTTGTCAAAAAATTTTGACTTTTATTTATTTTTAATCAGTGATTATAAAAATGTTCAGTATTCTTTTGTTTTCTAACTGTTTTGGTCTTAAAATAATCAACTCAATCGGAAAGTCTTGTGTTGACACAACAGATATTTTAGTACTGTATTGATGCAAAAGCACAGGAATCTAAGCTTCAAAGTCGTGTGCACAAATTTCTAGCGTACAATTTTGAGGCTCGTATTCTTCTATGATTATTACTCTATGTCAAATGGATCTAAGAGCATTATGGCATTTCCTAACATTCATATTGAATTTTTAGTGCTGAATTGATGCAAAAGCACAGGAATATAAGTTTTAAAGTTGTGTGCACAAATGTCTGGCGTACGATTTTAAAGCTCCTATTCCTCTATGCCTATTACTCCATGTCAAATGGACCTAAGAGCTTTATGACATTTCTTAACATTCATACTGAATTTTTAGTGCTGAATCGACGCAAAGCCCAGACATTTAAATTTTCTCGGTGTAGGTATTTTAAAACCGTTCTGTATATCATTAGATAGAACTAAACATCATCAGCGTTGAAATTAGTTTGTACCATTTATTTCATTTTATCAGTGTTGTCAGAATACAATAAATCTTGTAAAGTAAATGATGTTATCATTTTTATTTATTAAAAAGTGTATCTTGAAAAATGAAATGACTCACGTAAATTTGTTAGCGGTAGGTGGGAATAAGTTCGGTATTCTTGTCATCTATCTTCTTGACCTAAATATATTCTTTTGTAAGGATTTTAGGTGCGGTACAAGTTCAAAGTCAAAGAAAGTTCAATCGAGACTGTATGCAACGAAACAAATAATAATAATAAAGTACTTAAAAAAATTTTCCTGTACGTTTTCGCTCACTTTTAATTTTTTTTTATTCGTTAAAATAGCTACACATTGCTACACGCTTAATATTTTGAAAGTTCTTTGTAGCTAATAATAAAGTAAAGTGTAGTAGGACTATTAAAATTATTAAAAAGAGATATAATCTAGGAGGACTTGAAAGTTGAAATATAAAAATTTGGGATGTTTTCTAAACAAAGAGTAGCTGGTGATAGGTGGTACATGTAATAAATAATAAGAAAAGAACGAACTAACACAGGATTAACATCTCGCCGCTATGCATATTTACACAAAGAATTTTTTAATTATTAAACTATACGTGTAACCGTGTAGAAAGTGTTACCTATATTATAGTCTAGAGGTGTTAGAAATTCCTCAACTTGCATTTTTGAATATTAAACCTTATTTGTAAATTTCTCAAATTCATTTATGAAATTCATAATTCAATTTTATAAGAATGAGTTGTTGTTTTGATTATACAGGATGTAAAGCGAAATTTTTAGTCTTCCATGTTTCGATTCAGTACTAAACTAAAAAACTATAAAAAACTGCAAACAGAAACTAGGCAAAATCCAAAGATTGGCTGCTTTGGAATAACTGGAGCAATGCGTAGGTACTGTACTACGCCTACACCAGCAATGGAAACAATGCTGAACCTACCCTTACATGTGGTGGTGAAAGCCAAAGCATTGAGTGAGGCTTAAAGAATAAAAACTCACTCCTTCATAGGTCGAAATGAGCAAGGCCATGCCTCAATCCTAAGAGAGATGGAAGAACATTCCATATTTAATATGGTTTCTGACAGAATAACCAAAGCATATACCATCAAAACAACCTACAGAATTAACATTCCGACAAGGAAAGAATGAGAACGCAAATTAGTCAAAATGAATGGAGTTCTGTTCTACACAGACGGCTCTAAAAACCCAACAGGTACAAGAGCTAGAATCATTGGGGACGGCAGCTTGACGCAAGGTGTAACCTGAAGCATCGAGGGGAGCACGTACCCGTCTTTCAAGCAGAAATTTACGCCCCACAGACTAAATGCGCCAGAGGGGAAAAATTTCATCCACCTGGTATGAGTGCCAGATCATGTCAACATACCAGGGAACGAGAAAGCGGACGATCTGGTTAAAGAAAGCAGCAAAATAAGACCCATTGGACCAGAACCAACCTTTGGGATCTTATTAAATGGCAAAGAGAGAAATAAAGTCACTTCTGGTGGAAGTGGTATATTAAACACTAGAGGGAAACGATGCAAGGAACCACTAGAGACCAACCTCAGAACTAAAATTAATTAAATAAAGTCCTTACCCCTCCGAGGGGCAAACCTTCTAAAATTGAACTTAAATCTCTAAAATTACACTTTTTATCACATTTTTGCGATTATCGCGAAAACTATCTACTAAACGAGAAATTATGAAGAGTCAAAAATTGAAGTCAATAAAAAAATACATAATTTTTGTTTGAGCTCAAAAATTGAGAATTAATTATTAAAAAAGTTACGTACCTCCAAACTTGTTCCGGATCCGATGCTTTTACTGGACTATCTAATGATATGTGTGGTGTGGCCCTACAGACAGTTACTATTAACGTGTGTCCGATTTGATTTTATATTATTTATTTAAAGCTAAAACATCAAAGTGCAATGAAATGCATCATAAAAAATAATTAACTTTTTTTATTGGAAATACATGCCAACGTTAATTGAGTTCTCGCCTAACAGCTCACTTTTCTAGTTGAGATCTATTTAACCAAATGGAAAATTGGCTAAAAAATTAAATGGTAATTTTAAAATGTAAAAGTAGAGTAATTAATCAATAATGCAATTATCAATATGTGCTAATTTCTAGTAGCTAACAAACTATTTACTGCCAAACAATCGTTGCAATTATCTTCTGAATGTTGAGAAAGAAATTATGTTAGATTTATCTGTATGGTCTTAGGAGTAGATCGAAGGAACCATTTTAAATTTATAACTTTGCTAGAAAGCAATTAGAAAAGCCAATATTTGCACCAATGTAATTTATATGGCAAACGTAGGTGGTGTTGAAATTCAAATTTAACGTTAGATAGAACACTGTAGAGTAGATGGTAGAAGCTTAAATAAAATGTAATCAGAAAAGCTTTAAATGAATTTGTAAAATAAAGTTTTAGCTTTAATTAAAAAAAATTTGTATTTTTGAATAAATTGATTTTGTTTATGCACTTGACATTAACTGATAGGATCAGATTTGGCATAAAAGAGAAATTCCATTCACCAAATTAACGTACAAGTTAATACCTCGGAGCAATCAATTATTTTATTATGCACTATAATAGTATTTTTTACAACATGAGATGAAACATACGTTTTTTTCGTGAGATAGAATTTAATTCACAAGCCCCGTAGGGGCGAGTGAATTAATCTTTCGAACGAAAAAAACGGATTTCATCTCGAGTCGTAAATGCTATTTTTTCTACGACGATAATTAGTACATTTTAAAAAAATAATTCTTTTTACTAAAATGTGAACCGACCACAAAAAAACTGGTTTCACCTCATGTTGTAAATAACATCTGCTTGTAATAACACTTTTTCTCACTAGAGACGAAAATGCTATTTTCGTAACGAGTAAGTGATGACGAAATGCTTAGTTTCACATATGGGAGTAGAAAAAAGTAATTTTTTATGCACTATCAACGTAGTACTAAATAGATATTTATATCCTACAATAGGTGTGGAACTTGTAAATAGGTGTATTTCACAAATGCCTCCAGGGTAAATGCAAAAATCAAGAAATAAATGATCTTTAATTTATTGTAATAAATTTAAAATCTGTGCTTTGTAAATTTGTAAGCTCCCAATGAAAGTATTTTATTTTTATAGTACACAAGATTAATTATTTTCGCTTAATTTTTTTTAACGAAAAGGTTCAGCAATTCTTCTTACATGGTTTCATTAAAATTAAATGGGATTAATAAATTTAATTTATTTAAAAGGGCACAATACATGTTATATTTAGTTGTAGCAACTATATAATGACATTAATAAAAATAATTAGATACATTGATTATCTCTTCTACAATTAGTTGCAAATAATTTATTCTTTTTTGATGACCTTTCTATTCTACTTCCACATACGATGATACGCAGCTTTTTGCTCATTCTGTTGATGGTGTTCCAGCAGTCCAGACAGTCATTTTTTGCAGTTAAAACACTCATAAGCCGTTCTCGAATAAAATAGGCAATATTATAGTTTATAGTGTTTCACTAGTATCCAAAACATCTCGTCGTAAAATCGATCGTCTAACCCACCACCACGAGGTTTTCGTTTATCGTTATCACATTTGAATATACCTATTAATTCCACGGAATTTGTGCTTTAATAATATTACTTTTGAAGCCGTCATTCACCAGGCACCAACAAACTGATGATTCGCTAAACTGTGCCTTTATTTTCACTGACAAATTAAATCAAAACTCCTCTTTTAAGATTTTTCACTGAATCAGTCGAAAAAATCAGCGATAGAGCACGCTGTACATCTACACGCTCCACGCTAGTCCAGAAAATCCTTTTTATTTGCCTAATTCTCGCATCCACCAACTACCAACTTAATGTATTAATTCCTCATTTTCTATGGCACAGTTTTTCATTATTATCATTATCATTTTCGGTATTTTCTTTCGTGCTAGCTCGCATTCGATGGCTTTAGTGAATTCTTCCTTGTGTCTTGCCTTTGTTTAATTTTTGTATTTCTTATATTTATGGTGTTCAGGAACGTGTCGCAAACATCCAATGGATATGCATTAGAAGAAGAAGAAGGAACTTTTATTTCTTCTCTATGGTTTCTACTTTTCACATTTTCTCATTTCCTCTCGATTATTACGATTTAAAATTTGTTAATTGTAGGTACGGTTTTCTTTTAAACTAATCACAAGATTGAAGATAGCACTTTGAGAATTATAAGGAGGTTTTTCGTAAAATTCATTGAAAATCTGTTGAGCTAGAGTAGTAGAGTATATAAAAGAAAAGTAATCACGGCCACTGTGAGTCTAGATGGTGCCAGTGGATCTCTCGTTCTAAGTGTTTGCAATCCGGGTACGATTTTAGAGAAAATTCGTTGCAGGGAAAATACATCGCGATTTGGGCAGCGGTGGTTTTGCACACTACACCGTCTTAGAATAGATTGGGAAAAGATCTTGTTAAAATTAGTTTCACCACAGTTCCTCCATAACGATGAGGCTGAGCACCAAGCGTCGTGCAAGCAGTGTACTTGAAAGAGGTTTGCCTCGACCTTTGCCGTTTTCATGAGAGAATGTCTGGGTATTTTCCTAACTTCACCTAAATCTCCCTATCCGAGCCCACCTCTAGGTAAAGAATAAGCTAGCGTTAGAGATCATGTCGTGTAGAAGGTCGACCTCGACGGTTACCGCCATAAACGTCACGAGAACGGCAATAGGGGAGTCCACCCCGTCATAACCGTTGTTAGAAGCCGTGATGGAACTGATGTTAAGAAATTTTTTCCTAATCTGTAATTCTATAGAGTATGCAAGCAAGAGCAAGATCACCAGGACAGGTTCTTAGCTGTTATTGCTGCTCTTAATTTCTCTGCGGTGAATTTGTCGGATATGTGAGTAAGAAGTGTAGAATTAACAACTTATTAATTATTTTTTGACATTTTGTTAATGCTGTTATAAACCGACGTTCCTTAACTTTATACGATTTTAAGGAAAATTTATTGCGAGAAAATTCATTGCTCGTTATAGCTTCTCTATAACGATGAGGCTGGGCACTGCTTACGTCGTGTAAGCAGTATACTTGGAAGAGGTTTGCCTCGGCCTTTGCCGTTCTCATGAGGGAAGGTCGAGGTATTTTCTTAACGTAACCTAAAGCCTCCGATCCTAGCCGGTAAAGAACAAGTTAGCGTTAAAGATCATGTCGTATAGAAGTTCGACCTCGATGGTTACCGTCATAAACGTCACAAGAACGGCAATGGAGGAGACGAAGCTCTTCGAAGTATTGCATGTTCGATGCATGGTGGCCGGTCTCAGTTTCACCGTCCTAAACGTTGGTAAAAGCTATATGGTGGAACTCGTTTTAACAAAATCTTTTCATAATCTGTAACAATATAGAGTGTGCAAGAGCAAGATCACCAGGGCACGTTCTTAGCTGCTGTTGCTGCTTTTAACTCGCAATGAAGTTTCCCTGCAAGGAATTTTCTGGCAATAAATATTCTACGATAGATTTTCTGCGATGAATTTGTTGGATACGTGAGTAATCAGTGTAAAATTAACAACTTATTGACTACTTTTTGACATTTTGTTGGGGCTATTGTACACCGACGTTCCTTAACTTTTTAATAAATATATTCCAAGTTTAGAAAGTTATAGAAAATTTATTTGAAAGATTTTAACGATGTCTAGCCGATAATGTTGGCTGAACAATTCATAAAATAAGTTTTATTGACTTGAATGTTTGAGTTTCTTCCATTTGTAACAAAAATGCATAAATGTTTCAGGAGATAATTATTTTTACTTGTTCATACCTTGTGGGAGTAGAGCTAAATGTCAGTTTTCTACAAATTAATTTCAGAGAAATTCAGATAAACGTATGTTGATTTTATTGTGATTGTTTCTCTTTGAAATTGTGTAGAATTTTAACGTTGGCGACTTATCTGAAAAATAATAAATACACATAATAACTGTTGTTAGTATTTTATCTTTATTTTATTCTTCTAACAACTCATAAAACATTATTTCTTGTTTTAGTACTCCAATTTCGTCATGGTGCTACCTAGAACGCAACTACAACTTTGCAGCTGGAGTTGGTAGTTTTACTTGGTGAGTACAAATTAAACTTACTTAAACAACTCAAGGGTGTAGCCTGTAGCTTCTACATGTTGCACGAAAATTTTGATATACATAGGGAGATTCCTTTTTAAAAATAAATAACGTGGAATCATTTGAGGTTCGTTCGTACGTACAATTGAAAGTCGAAGAATTTTACAAACGATAGTTTCAATAAAGGAAAACTGGTGTTTCAAGTGTACCGAATTTCTTCAATTTGACATCTAAATAAATAGGTCATTATATTAATTTAAGAGCCCAATTTTTGTAGACACTCGCAATATGAAATAGAACTTATGATTTAAATTTTTAACAAGATAAAGGTTTGCTGATCATTCAAACATTTTTTTTGTTGGGTCAATTCTGCAGCTGACTATGTATCTATTATAATGATTGGGTACGTACAAATTGAAAAATGTAAATTGAAAACTTACATATTTAACATACAATCACATTTTACATTCTAAACATTAAAGAAATGTTAAACCATCAGTCTTTCATCTTTAAATTAACCTCCTGAACTGTAATAAAAAAAACTTTTTATTATTTCATTTAAATACCAGCTTTTTTATTCTTCCTCTTAAATCAATTTGTGCATGTAAATACGAATTAACAACGTTCCTTTACAATTGTTTACTGCTTCATGCAAAAGATGATAATGGGTTGTGGTTAAAAAAGTACCAATATTTTTTTTCGCCCACATTATAGTTGCTTTTTTAAAATTTAAGAGACACTATAAAACGCCCTGTCAAAAAGAATCTCAAGATTCCAAATATTTCATTTTTAGATCTATGATGTTTTCTTTGAGGTTTTTTTTAACCTAATGGACAAGTTACAAAACTAAGATCGTTTTTAATATGCTCATTTAGTCCCTGTTTATTGCTATTATAGCGAAACATAAAATTTACAAATCAAATTTTAACTACAGTCCTTTCTGAATTCAAGAAGAATAATTATCTCAATATTTTGGTAGAATGATTTGTTTCAAATTTTAACATAGTCAGTAGTTGAGAGGAAAAGGGAAAGTGACGTCAGTGTTACGAATAGTTTCTTAAAACTTCTCCAATTACTCAATAATTTCGCTTCCTCTGGCTGTGATTTTTCTGGGGTCTCGTAGACGAGAAACTTCATGGCACTCTGCAGAAAGGAATCTACCTAAGTTAGGTGGGTTGTCTCCAGTCACTCTGCATAAAGAAATGAAGATATAACCCAACTTTCTAAATGTATGTTGAATTTAACCAATTTTAATTTGGAAGCCCTGAAAGACAAAAAATGTTAGAAGCTTTTGTTCGAAATTGGCATTTAGTTCACGTCTAGGACACACGCGTATTAAATTTTTTCCAAAGTGCTTAATTATTTCTGTAGTATGGACCGCTATGTTAAAATTGTTTTGTTTGTATTTTGTTGAGACAATTACAGCTGCGCTTCAAGGAGCACGTAAAGCATCTTTTTTAAAGTTAGTCGATGAAGCAAAAGTACTTGTTCTGTTGTGTGGAATTTTTTTTTCAAAATCATTTAGGAGGGGGTTCTTTCAATCTAAGTTTCACCATTTTATCACCTTATTAAATTCGTTAAAAAATTTCCAGTAGGATTAAATAATTTGAAATACAGTACGGTACCTTATTCATTAATAGAATATAGTCTTAGATCCATTAGATGCTTCATGGTTGAGGCGGGCTTAATATTTAATATTCGTTTAGCCATGTAATTGGCTGTATGTTAGTGTAGAGTTGTTTATGTTTCGTTTCAAGGTGTATCCGTTACAGAAATTACTAACAAAATTCAGAGCAGGCCATGGGAAACAGGCAATATTTACGCAGCGTTGACACTATAGCAGTTAACTAGTATAGTCCAAAAGTAGATAAATTGTTTTTATGACTTTGACTCTTTAAGTAGGTACTTTAAAGCTGTCAAAATTTGACAACGAAGCGGACTTCCAAGTGACTGATAGGTAAAATCCGCACAAAAGACAAAACAGTTTACACATGTTTTTTTACAACTGTAATCTCAAGAAAGGGTTGTTTAAAATAACAGGTATAAACTGTTTTGCCCTTTGTGTAGTTACCTGTCAATCATTTGTGTGCTTTGATTTTACAATTAGGTATCATTCTTAACCCTAGAATACTACCGTGAAAAAATTGTGCGTTTATCACACCGTGGGGTCGCCGGCGACCAGAGTTTAAATAATGATTTTTAGGCCAATATAAAATCGATAATGCAATTATTAATTTTTTTTATACATTTCGTGAACTTTACTAATACAACAAAAAAAAATTGCAGACAAAAATTGGAAATAAAGGCCCTTAGAAAATAAAATAAAATATAGAGAAATTAACCTAAAAAAAAAATATTTTTCGGTACTCAGTAAAAGTTTTAAAAAAATATAGTAAATTTATAAAAATTTGTTGTAATCATATTGTAAACTCTATAAATGTAAACAAAATTGCATATTTCGAAGTAAAAATATATACAAGCTGTTAGAGAAGAACAAAGAAAAATTCCACGGTGCAACTCTATGACACTAATATCAAATTATATAAATAAATATTTAATGCAACCAAACTACAGGTGTGTAAACTGATACTAAATACTCAAGAGTGAAGGTAGATAGACATGCCAATGCCTTTTTGGCATTGGTGCATGTTTAAGCAGAATTTTAAATAGAGCCGGGTCGCCGGCGACCCCACGGTAGTATTCTAGGGTTAAGGTACTTTAAGAGTCAAAGTCATAAAAACCATTTATCTATTTTTGGACCATACTAGCCGACTAGCACGCATATTAGTAAACAGCAGACGCGCGGTCACGTCACTAGGTACCCGAAAGATCATGGTATATACAGTAGACGTGCCGTACCGAGCAGTCTGCTATTTACTAGACCTTTATAGTAATCTGTTTTAAAAAGCTTATGTAAAATGTATAATAGTCACATATTTGTAATGAATAAACCCATAATAAACCCGAATGAAAAACATTAATTTTACATTCAATTAATAATTATAAGTTGTCAGATCATATGGTTTTTGATATTATCAGAAACGTACAAGAGGATCTTAAAATGGGGAGCCTCTTATAATATATTTTATAAGTAAAAAGAAACGGTAGAAAATGGTAAAAAAAGTCCTAAAAATGGAAGAAAAAGGTAAAGTATGGTAGTAAACAGTTAAAAAAAGATCGTATAAACGAAAAAGAAGAAAGGAAATTTTGGAAAACGGATTTTGCCATTAACTGCTGTAGATTCCCAAATTCCATATTAAAATGAAAAATATTTAAAATGTCATCTCTAGTTATTATAAAAATCCAAATTGTTAATAAACATAAAAAATATGAGGAGTTCAAGTTGTATTTAATTTTTATGCTACCTCAGCATCTTCTTTGCAAGTTTACAATTACAGATTTGCAATTCTAACAAATACAAAGTGTTTTTGAAAGTAAAAATTCCCATTAAAGTTTTTTTTGGAAATCCAACAGTGACCATTATTCGAAAAGGATGTCATAAAGTACATCATCAAATCATCATAAATTCATAAATAGATCTATTTTTTTCCTATTTTAAATTATTTTTTAAATAATTATTTTTTTATAGATATTTTTGATCGAAATGTCAGTGTTAAAGTAGGAAGTAATAGAATTAATCAATTAATAAAATTAGGAGTATTTTAGTGGAAATATAGCGCGTGTAAATAGCAGACCTTTGGAGCGGACAAGTCTGCTGTATACAAGGTCCGCTCGGCATGGGACGAACGTCTACGAACGTACGGCGCGTCTGCTGTTTACTAATATGCGACTAGCACATTACAAGCACAATTTAAACCGTCTATTATGCGTATTTTACTAGTACTGTGTCTACCGAACAGATGCAGCTAAACCACTTACCACGAATTTCTGTCAAATGTAAGGTTAACGCATGTCAATTCTTGTGCGACTGTTGTAAACCGGATTTTAAAAATTTAAGCAATAGAAAAATTATATTCAAATATTGCCCGATTTCTGCGAGTGGCTTAGCTGCATCTGTTTGATGAACAGAGATTAACTGGTATAGTGTCAACGCCGCTTTAGTATCATCTAATACTATTACTTAATATAATGATAGAAGGTTGCTGTCAATTTTCAATGTTAGTTTCATATTAAATTTTTTTATCACAACGAAACAGTAGACGGTTTTGTCTACTATTCGTAGAACCAGCAACTCAAGCTATGAGAAACGGGTTCAGAGTTTAAAAAGAAGCTTCCTGTGGAGCGAAACATTGGGAAACATTCCTGTTTTAACATTGGGAGACATCCTGGGATTCGTAGCTTGCACGTCACTATGGAGTTTTCTTAGAGCATGGTTTTCCAAACTTTTTCTCTGATGGAGCACTTTGAGGGTCTTTGAATATGGACGGAGCACCTTGTGTAATTTGAAGGGTAGGTAATGGGCGCATTCACCGGATGTAACAGTTGTGGAGTAGCAACCAAATTGTGTAGTGACTTATCCCTGTTTTGGAAAACCCTTTTCTTAGAGATTACACACACGTAGAAAATTTAAATTGTGTCACAGTTAAAAGAGGCGATTTTAATTTTTGTCGCGTGAATTATTGCTTCATGGTATAAAATAAACTTCTTCATCTGAAACCATTGCTTAATAGGGTAACAGCATTATGGGCGTATTCCTCACTTTTACATCACATTTTTTCCAGGAGTTGCGATACGTTTTGATAGTTGAGACATTTTTAAACGGCAGTTCCAAAAAGACTGCCTAACAGCATACACTTTAAGAATTTCGTTCAAGGCTATAAAGCAATAACGTGTCCTAATCGCTTGATTTTGAACAATGGAACGAGGTCTCTCAGTTTATCGGTTTGCTGTTTGGCAACTAAAGTTGCGTTCACTATTAAAATTGAGAAGTCGAGAAGAAATCAATACAATTCCATAGCAAATGGTCCACATAGTACTGGAAAATTTGAACTCAAATGTGGAACAATTTTTTGCAAAGAAATAGAGGTCATTTAGAGAATTTTAAAAATGAGATGATTTTGAATGTTGTTTATTACAAAAAACGTAAGAATTTAAAAAAAAAATCTTGTTGCTTTTATAGCCGCTAGTTTCCAAGCTTAAGCAAACGTCTATTGCTCACAGAACAGTGGTAGGTAGAATCCTCCGCTTACAACTACAAACTCTAAAGATCAGGGCCAAAATAAAAATCATTTCCCAATTTTCTCGATGGCATAGTTACTAATTACACATTTGCTTTAGATATATTAGGATCACAATCTGCATTTCTCGTAAACGTTCAGAAAAGTTCCAATTAATTCGTAATGTGATCATGAATGAATTTTGACCTTTCCAGAATTTATTTTTCTACAACAGGTTTAAAAAGACTTGAACTATATAGTAATCCTCAACTATTGTATAAGTGATTCGAAACAAGTTCACGGCGGTACATAACAAATTTAAATCGCCATGTCCATAACCATACGCGGAAGAAGCTGGTTATTGATGTTCATCGTTAACGGGTTGTAAATAAGTTATCTCTAAGATCTTGATTTGTGGACGAATCTTTATTAGTCGGGAGCTTTGTCGCTGTCGCTTATTAAAATATAGAAATTTAATTTTGACAACGATTGAATAAACAATTGAATTTATTATAATTGAACCGCGCCATTCAAAAATTGTTTTAATCATTTTTCAGTTCCCAAATTTTATAGGGTTCAAATTGATTTTGACTCTCACGAGCACGACGAGTGAAAATAATTTTATTGTCTCTTTATATTAAAAGGCTAATTTATCATAACCTTAGTAGTTTCGAATCTATCAATGTAAAATCAATAAACGAAATTGTTTTTTCTTATTAGCGAGCCTAAAATATTTAATTAAATATGCAAATTCGTAACTTCCTGCACAGAATTATATGTTATTTATTTACTCGGTTGATTTTGGAAATTGGAACTTTTACTTTTTTGCAGTTTTTTTAATAGGCAAGTGTAACAATGTATTACGGTTCTTAATTCAAAATTAATTTAACTGGTTGGCTTGATAAATTAGTTGAATTAATGTTAAATATTTTCATCGCGGTAACATGTTCCTTATGTAAAACCAATTGTTGGTATGTAGGTAACATTTGAATAGGTGTCTTTATAAAATTTTCTATTGGTAATGTATTAATAAAAAAACAACGAAATGCGGCTACACAAACGGTAAAATGCATGATAATTATTAGTTGCTCTCCCGTCGTAGTGTTAAAAATCAGTTATAAACGTTCATGATCCGTAAAATATTACTAACACAGTTTTATTAATATAAACATATTTTTATAAACAACGGATCTTTTTATTACGTATTATACATATTCCTTTTTTCCAACTAACAAAAAGGTCTAGGAGCTTCATTATTTTATATTAATTACAGAATAAAATTAAGTTCATGTCTCGTTACACATCGTCTTACATTTGGGTTGCCGTGACATTGCACGATGGTAATCACGATTACCTTTTTTACATATTATTCAAACATGCCTTTTTTGATGGTAATTACTTCATTTTTTATAGTATTGTCTCAAGTTCAATAACAACAAGTTTCGTATTACTTAATTTAAGCCATATATACTTTCTAATAGTCTTTATTTATCTACCTGTAGAATAGTAAAAGACCGCATGCAACCGTGCAGGAATGAAATCGTAATTTCGTAATGTTAAATTACTTTATTTCGAATCGTCTTGAACTTCTTTTTTAATCACATACATGAGCTATTGAAATAGAAACTAACCATCAATCAATCGGTTTCTAAAGTTTTTTTCTTTGTGGAGATTTTTATGCAAAAGTTATCATCGAGTCCTTCACTTAAGAGAATCTTTTAGCCATTCAATTCCGGAGTAGGTACTCCAAGGCGATTACCTACCTAATACCTAAGTCCCTTGCTATTTAATAACCTAGTGATGGACGTGTTAAACCAGAAAGTGTTGCAGATTTTTAATTATTTCAAACCTACATGAGACTTTAATTTTCCACTGTTGTATTTTTTCATTTTCTAGTGTTAATATCAATTTTAACTTACTTCTAAGGAAATCATTTAAGTATTATAAAACAGTATATTATGATACAAGGACGTAAAATATTGTTTCACGGCAGAAGGCATATCGAGGCGTACGCCGAGATTCGCAAGCCCCCGAGACGATATTACTTCTGAGTGTCATACAGTATTTTTTTATTCGACGATAAACAATAACTAAATAAAAATAAATAATCCACACAATAAAAAACACACGGATCATCAGAAATGTGCAGGAAGGACCGAAAGGGCCAGAGATATAAAAAAAGAGATAGAGAGAGTGAGGGCAGTAGGATAGGGATTGTTGTAGAGAATTAGGGATTGGTCTGTTACCATAGTCAAATGTCAATCTGTCACCTTATGTCGATGTCTTCATCTGACACTATATGTCAATGTCAGAGGAAGGTTCATCTGTCACCCAATAAGTCAATGTCAAGGTCATCTGTTATTTTTAATAATAAATTTTATTTCCAAATGTTAAAAGGAAAACATTAACATTAACACATTAAATCAACACATTATCATTAACATTGGGAATCACATGGAGTCGGTTCAAATGGACGTCCAAAAAGACGTCCCGTGCTCTTCCACAGAGTCCATGTCATTAATATTGGAAATCACATGGAGTCGGTTCAAATGGACGTCCGAAGACGTCCCTTGCTCTTTCACCGACTCCATGTCATTAACATTGGAAATCACATGGAATCGTTTCAAATAGTTCAAAAATGTTTGTTTTAATTGCCATAATAACTAATCTATCGCAATAAATAAAAGGAGCAAACAGGTATATTACGACGATTTTTACGCACACGGGTCTTTATCTAGCTTTAGCTCCTTAAGAAGCAATCTTACGGTAATTTTACGTCTAATAAAAATTGTGGAGCACCTTGTACTCGTATATCTAATTCAGTCGAATTAGTTGTCCTAGTTGCAATAATAATTATTCCATACAAATAAATCTTAATTAATAAAGCGGACATCCTAGTCGCCATCTTGAATATCACGCTTCCCGTTAAAATTTCGCTTTGGTAACCGCAATTTTTAGATTCAGAGGGGTCGAAATATTGAGAAAACATTGGTTACAAAAATGTTATATGAAATTCCTCTACCATTTCGATACTGGGATTTTGTTCCAATTTCACGGTGCTTCTTCCGACTTTAGTTCCTTAAGGAGTGATCTGAAGATAATTTTACCTCTAATGAAAATTGTAGAGTATAAAAATATTTATCTGAATCCATGAAAATATTTGTCTTAATTGTCCATAATTATTCTATCAAAAATAACAAAGCAGACATCTTGGGTGACATTTTGAATATCACGCTTCCGGTTAAGATTTCGCTTTGGTAACCGCAATTTTCGTATTTTCGGTCGAAATATAGAGAAAGATCGGTTACCAAAATGTTATATGAAATGCCGCTTGTATGGTTAAGAAATCGTTTTTTTCGAAAACAGTCCTTGACTAGTATTCAAAACCCCATTATGTACAAATATCAATTTTTGAAAAAAGTCATTTAGAACCTTGTAATTCTAAGGTAGCGATCTATCAATTTCAGAGAGGTTTAAAGAGGTTTAGAAAGATGGGAAGTGAGGATAATCTGTCACCATAGTTACTATTAGTCAAATGTTAATCTATCACCATAGGTGAGGTGAGGAGTCATATCTGTCATGGCATATGTCATTGTAGCTGCTATTACATATGTCAGAGATGCTATCTGTCAATCCATCTCTCAACCCATCTGTCTTACCATGCAGAAATCCACATAATAAAAGTCATTTCATCAGTCATTCTATCTGTCATATAATCTGTCATATCACCTTTCATTCCATCTGTCATTCTATCTGTCATTTCATATGTCATCCCATGAGTCAAAAATCTGTCATGCCATAATGTCATCTCATTTCACAGATGATTTTCGCAGATAGGATGAGTGACAGATAGCATAAGATGACAGATGAGATTAACAAATGAGATGATAGATGAAATTAAAAGACGTGTGAGACTGACACATAAAATGAGATGAGATTGACAGATAAATTTTAGTATACATAATTTTACAATATTTAAAAAAATAAGGCATACATAATCTCAAATTATTTAGCATAATAGTAAAAGTAAAAATATTTAGAAATAGGTATCTACCACTACCTAATTAGAATAAAACTTAGAAGAAATTTAGATAAGAATAAATGTCAACAGATGGCGCATCCGTCTAAGCATAAGTAGGGACCTTAAAGTGGCACTTTACGGCTTCTAGATCGTAAAGTGGTTGCCATTGTAACGAAATTAATATAATGATATGTTTATTAACATACCGTTCAATATTCTATACGTAAAGTGTCGCTTTTTGATACAGTCGAATAAAAAATAGCTTACAGACTTGTCTTTTTATTTTTAAAGAAACTAGTGCACTATTTTACACTTTGAATAAAAATAAGGAGCTGATTACTTAATTTCGTACATAAAAAATATTAGTGTCCGAAGCTATCCATACTAGGTAAGTGACTTTAAATTGACCTTTTTTATAAATAAAAACTCCATACAGTTTATTTTCCACTTTCATCTTATTACCATAAAACTTCAAGTTTTTTTTGATAATGTAATAGCTTAATGTTTTGTTTTTTCCATTAAAATATAAAAAAAATTTAAAATTTAAACAAGCAATTTTGATAATTATCTACAATTTATCTGAAGAAGACATCTAGTAGCGCAATCGCACGAAAGTAAAAGTTTTTACACCGACAGCTTTAATTTCACGTACAATTATTTGAGAGGTAAAGAAAAAGATACAAGAAGTGATTATAGCAATGTATGAGAACACAAACGTAAATGCTGAACGTGACTATTTATACTAAAGCCTATATGTAACTCGTAGCACGATTCTATGTATTTTACATTTTAATTACAACTTTTCGTCGGTGCTTATTTATTTATACATTGGTGCGATCTTTATTTGACGCTTTGTGAGACTATATCCACAAAACATTCAATTATAGAGATTCTCACTTTCTCATCACTGGGACGTGAGTTCTAAAATGTTACTGCCCTGTCCTACTATGCACTTCACCTTCGACTTTAGAAGAAATCTGTAAACTTGTTAAGTTCTAAGTGCAAAAGATTCTAATCTCTTTTCTAAGTCGATTGGTTTGTTTCGATAACACATTTAAAAAAACTTTCTGTCACACGAGGACACTTATGTCTTAAGAATCGAAAGTTGTTCAGATTTCTTCCATAATATTCCAGTTTTTTTTAAATTATTAGGACTCTTAATATTTTTTGGTATCTCAACGAAGCTGGACACTTTTGAATTTTTTTAAATTTGCATTGTGTCTTTCACTTTTTGCATTATTGCAAGTTCATCTCTTCGTCTGGTTGAGGTTCTAGCACACCTTCCTGATATGCTTCTGTGTCTCAGGCGAACTTGACTGCGTGGTTGACGTTTGTGTTGTTTAATTGCTCTTCCTCTTATGTTTTCTTACAGTAGTATCATTAGTAGACTTCTTTAGAACAAACTGCCTAGCAGCATAGCATTGGCATTAGCAGAAAACGAGTTCCATCGTGTGGGATTTGCCAGAACATAATCGATAACGGCGACAGGTCGGAATATTGAAATTAGAGTTTATGTAGAGGTCTATAACAATTATTCTCTACTTACTTGGGCCCGCTTAAAAGGAACCTGTATACGATGGGACTAAAAAGAGACCCACTATGCAGAGGACGTGCAGAGTAGGACGAAACTCCAATTCATCTTCTTCGACATTGTGAAGCTTTCACAAGAAGTCGTTACAGCATTCTCAAGAAAGAGAAGATCCTGCAACGAGAACTGCCTAACTTATCAATAAAGAAAATTCTGGACTTGATCAAAAGAACGCAGAACTTCCATAAGGGAAGACCAAATTCGAGGTGCACAATAGATCCGAGAGGTCGCTATGCAAAGAACCAATATGGACCAGCCTCAGAACTACAATTAATAATAATGCTTAAAAAGTACCGAGGACGTCAGAATTTACAAAATACGAATAGAATGAATAGTATTATTAGGAATTTTCATTTTGTTCTGGCACATCGTACACTCGACAGACAGAGTGTCCAAATTCCTCTCTTTTTTACTAACATTTGTGCACAACTCTTTTACAATTTAAAATTCACATTAGGCACATTTACCGTTTACATTTTCGAGCATATTATCTGTTCACTATTTATTTGCGCTATGGTTGACCATGTTAGGGTTACAGATTACATCCGGTATAAATTAGAAAAAAATCAGTTAGGTTAAGTATTGTAGAGCAGCAGCTATTTATTCAATGGTATTAATCTAGGTTCATAGCTCTCAAAATTTGACAAATAAATTTGAAAAATGCTCTGCCCCGATTGGCCAACGTACCAACGGAAACATATCAGTGGAGAGTTATGGACCTACCTTTAATAGTTGTCTGTCATTTTATGATATTGTCACAAACTGTCAGTCAACTTAATATGGACTTTTTATTTTGGCAAACTAAAAAACAAAAGTTCATGGCCAACCCCATAGCGCAAATAAATAGTGAACGGATTATAGGTAGATGATTTTAGAATTTTTCATTTTTCTATTAAAATTTAGTGCCACAAAAATCAATTTAATAACGAATTATTGTAAGAATAAACTGGGTATTTAATTGTAGTCGAATCCACCGGGGTGTGTAAGCTTTGCTTCCTCGTAGTATGTAAGATGATTAACAAAATTAATTTAATGTAACTTATTAAGTAACATCGTAACATCAAACCATAAAAAAATGTAAATGCAATCAAAAATTTGCACATTAAACTATGCATTTATGTTACTTTTATGCTCTTAAAATTTTAATACATCTATTATGAGAACCATTAATAAAGAAGCTCAAGTAATAGATGCATATATTAAACTATGTAATTTCCGAGTTACGCAATTATTCTTAAATACTTACACAGATAGGTATTTTAAAAAGGCAATACTTGTTTTTATTTGTTTACAAATAATGTCATAATTAGTAATATGTTATTAGAACTAAAGTTAAGTTGAAGGCTAATAAAGTATTACCACCCAAGGTGTAAATATTTGAACTTGCTCTATTTCTTATGTATAAGACATCAATCAATCACGTGTTTATTGCTTTACGATAAATAATTTCTTATTCATTTCGTTTATCTCCTAACTGCAATTTTAAATTTTTAACAACTTATAATAGCCCTTTTTTGAAGTCTTCAGCGCTTACTATTTTATTAGCGTTATATTTTATAATAACTGGCATTGATTTAATAAAAAGTATTTTATTCTTGTTCTTTGAGAATAGTAAAAAATCAGGAAGAGGAACTTAGAACCCTTCACTACTTTTGTTGACGTCATAGATAAAAGAAAACGGTATTTGAAGTACAGCTTTAATACCGATATAGTCTTAGAATTATCGCTATGGTGATCTATGACGATCAAAATAAAGCCTGGAGGGATCCAAGTTCTTGATTTTATAGTGCTTTTCAAAGGTGCCCTTCAATAAATAAATTCCATTAAATATCTACATTTCTTTTCCATTATTTTGTATCATTTTGTTTCATGGTTAACCCCTCTCCAATTATTATTGAGAACCCCACATTCAAACTCACCCTGTATGGTGTATACACTATACATACATATTCACGAATTTCTTGTGTAGATAAAAAAATTAATAAACCTAATTAAAACGCAATAAAAACTAATTTTTATTACGAAATCCAAAATATTTACCAATTTACAGTAATCTGCTTGTTAGATCATTAGTGCAACATTTTAGAATTTAATAACATAAAACAATTTAATAATAATTAAATTAACTAACTGTTCAATTTGAACTAATAAATTAATAATTTGTCAATTTGTATTTACAACTAATTGGAAAGGGGATTTAAATTTGCAAACTTAGCCTGTTGATTAATGAATTAAATTAGAATTTATTTGATTTGTAATTTAATATTTTTGCTTTAAAAATGTAAAAATTTAATAAATTATTGTATTATGCAAAGAAGACGACGGTAACATATTTCTTCCTGCTATGTTAACCACTTAATTTAAAACTTTGGATTTTTACTTATTTGATGATTGCGTGTAGAAAAGAATACCTAACGAACTATTACTTCTTATAGCGTTAGTTTTTTCTATAAATATGGTATCATTTTAATAGCTACGTACTCGGTACTTCTTGAAACTATTTTTCCAAAACCAGAGCGGCGTATAGAGGTCACAGTGGTCCAGACTCGCATTATCGATTAGTTAATATTAAAAATTCATAATTCAATTACTTATCGAAGTAAGTTTGTTTTAAAAAGTATATACATATTTGAAATACCAAGAGTGTAGTATATCCCCTTCAATTAGACACTCTTGGATCCTCCTCCAATTAGCAACATATTTGATCGCTAATCCGTTTAATACATCAAAGGGTTTAATAATACCACTCTTTTCAAACGCTTTTACCTTATAGCAATTAATTTTAAATGTTGTCATTGGGAGTATTATTTACGCAGTAGATGATTACTTAAGCTAAGCAAAAAGATTAAAAAATAAATAGTCTGTAGATCAAGGGTTTATCCACTTTCTGCAGTCAATGTACAAAAATTGAGATGTCAACGGTAGTCATCTACAGTCAATGGCAGCCATAGCATATTCAGTCATGGGCAGTCAACTACAGTCAGTGTCAGAATTCAGAACAGTAGTTGACCCCTCGGTCTTGATAAAACGGATGAACTATACTACTATAAGTAGTGTTGGTACTATTTTGAAGAATATGGATAAATGGATATGGATATAGTCGGTACACTGTTGATATTAGGGTTAACCTACTTAAGAATGGTTTAATATCCATGCGGTAAATTGGACAGATGTAACAAGTAGATTAACGTCTAGATACGATAATTTAAACACGCTACCTATAGCGTCGCGTGTTTATTGGATACGATTATATTGCACATAATGTATGCCCCGAAAAATTTCCGCCGGCTCTTTGACTGACATCTGCCCCTCCCAATCTGAGAACAGGACGAACGCTGTTAACCTCCGCGTTTTCTCGCTATCCTCAAATGCTAAAAACGGCCACTTTTTTTGAAAAATCCCAGCACTCTCTGTATGGAAGCCGTAGAAATTATCTTCCAGTTGGTCGTATGCCGGAAGGTGCGAGGTAGCTTTGGAGCCTTGTCCCGAAGCCGTCGGTGTCATAGGAATGACGCTCGTACTAGGCGTCTCGCCGCGAAGGTCATTTAATGCCCCTCTCTCCGTGAGGAGGGTATGGGAGGTATCGAAGAGCCGAAACCGGACCGACAATATAGACCCTCTAGAGACGCTCGATCCGAAATTTAAAATCTATCAGAAAGAACTTTATTTGAAATTACGTCTGACGTGCCAATAAGACGAAAATTCTAAACTGTTCGCGTACTTCTTGCTGTTTACGTACTTCTCGCTTTACGATTTTTGAAAATAATAGAACGATTTTTGGAAATTTGATTTGGCCGCTGGATGGCCATATTTCAAAATTTTTCAAAACTAAGATCGGGATGTTTATAGGGCTACCCCAGAGTACCCGAATCCAAATTTCAGCGTCGATTTGCGTATTTATATTTCTTGGCCAATCGAAACCTATAAAAACATTTTGATGGCTTCGATGGGTTCGAAATTTTAGGAAGTTATACCTAGGGGTATGTCTTATATTACTGTAAAATATGAGCTCTTGCATTTCAGAGGTTATGAAGATTTCAATTATTAAATGAAAAGTGTTGATTTTTTCACATTTAAAGCCCCCCCCCCCCTTGCTCCCCACGTGTGTTTTATTGCAAATTTGACTTTTGTAGGTGATGAGGGAGAGAAAGGGAAGATTTAAAAGAAAAGTTTTATTTTGTGTAACCCGCCACCATTGGAATACTCAAGTATTTATTCTGAATCCAAAATTAAAGTGGACGTACTGTAGAACGATGGAACTTCTCTTAACTTGTTTATGGAAATATAGGTACAAAAATAACTTATAAATACATATTTGAAATTTTATTAAATAAGATGGAAGGTATTTTTGATTTATTTCAAGAAACGGTTAGATTTGTGTGAATTTACAAACAATTGGGAGTGGGCGATCACCTTTCCCTCCCTGATCTGCCAATGCATGTGTAATTAAGTTCGATACTCCCACACAATTCGTGCGTAAATGTAATATGTTATATTTCTTTCGATTGCGATTATTGACAAGTAAGGGCAATTCTGAATCAGCCAGTACTCTAATACTTTATCTAAACATTATGTCCTAGAGCTATTTATCAAAATTGCCTTCACTCGCATAATATTCGTCTTGTACCTATATGGGTCATTCTTTTACAAACCGCACACCAATTTATACTTGACATTTTAGAATAGTCCAAAAAATTTTTTAGTCTATATTCATAAAACTACTTGACCCGCGTTCAGGATTTTGCTGAAAAAAATTTTTTTTCGAAAATATTCACATTTGAATTTTCCATAATTTGCTGGATTTTTTACAATCTTCTCATACTTAAAATTTATTATCTCCAGTTGTACTGATCGGATCAAAGTCGTTTTTTTATTTTACACTTTATTACGTTAGCTTCCGTAGTGTATTAAAAAAATAAAATGAAACAAACAAATGAAAAATAATAACAATTTAATTATTTAAATAGTTTTAACATGCTCGCCCCCCAACTTGAATTAATTGGAAAAATTATCATTTTGTTCCTTATTCTCTTATCTATAAAATGCATTTTACAAAAAAGTAGGGTTTCTATTAGATTGGAAGTTATTAAATATTTTCTAGCGCAAGAACTTGGAATCGAGCAATTATTGCGTCTGAGATCTCGGACGCTCCCGCATGTGGAGCGCGCTGGGTGACTTGCGCTCGGAAATATTTAATAACTTCCGATCTAATAGAGACCCCACTTTTTTGTAAAATGAGTTTTATAGATAAGAGAATAAGGAACAAAGTGATATTTTTTCAAATTAATTCAAGTTGGGGGGCGAGCATATTAAAACTATTTAAACATTTAAATTGTTATTATTTTTCATTTGTTCACAATAAAAAAATTTTTTTTAATACACTACGAAAGTTAACGAAATAAAGTGTAAAATGAGAAAAAACGACATTGATCCGATAAGTACAACTGGAGATAATAAATTTTTAGTATGAGAAGATTGAAGAAAATCCAGCAAATTTTCGAAAATTCAAATGTGAATGTTTTCGAAAAAAAATTTTTTTAGCAAAATCCTAAAATACGGGTCAATTAAATTGGTTGAAAGATGCAGAAAAAATTTTTTTGTCGCATTTGAAGAAGGTAAATTTTCTTTCCTGAAATCCGTGCGGTTTGTAAAAGAATGGTGACGCTGGGACAATCTTGATGCAAGCGACTTGTAAGAACAAACCTATCAAAAAAACGTCCAATTAGAAACGGTATTGTCTTTTAAATATTAAATAAACTATTTTAGAACTAAAATAATAAAGAACTAAAATAACAAAAGGTTGCCGTGAGAAAATGTTTTTTATTTTTTTTACATTCTTTTCTAGAATTTCAGAAATTTCCGTATGAAAATTATTTTATTTGCATGTTATTCAACACTCAGTTACACAATTTCTGTATGGTTATTTGAAGTACTTGGTTACAATATCTCCTCATCCACTACTATCGTTGAAATCGCATAATTTTAGAATGAATAGAACGTGAATCCATTCATGTTTTTACCGTATCATATAAAAAAGCGTTTCTACATTTTTGCAAAAAATTGTTACTATTTTTTATCTATTACTTTAAAGATTCTAATGATAAAATACACACCAACCTCCATTTCTAAATATATTTTTTTTACATACAGAAAATCTTGAAAATGGAATAAGAGCAATACTAAGTGGAGAACATAATAAATAACCCCAGTTTAAAAATAGGTAGAGAATTTAATTAGACTAAAATGGTTGATTAATGATTGTTTACATTCAATTATTATTTCAATAAACTGATTTTCTCAATTCTCTAGGGTTAAAATAGAACTTGTCTCAGCATGTTACCTAATTTATGCGCAACAAATCTTCGAAGTCTATTTCTGATACCATGCCTTACAATCCAGAAAACAATAAAATCTATACTTAAAATCAGAATTAGTATTAAATCAATTTTAAAACCTTTATTTCAAAAAATCAAAGTACAGCAATGGACGACCTACTGCTACGTGTTTCATGCTCCATCGGTAGTATCGCTCTAACAGACAACAGGGTAGGTCTGAGTTTAATTCTACAAACGATAAGAAAAAAATGTATTTATTAATTCCAACAATAAAAGTTGGAACCGGTGAATAAATAGCCGCTACTCTAACAGGAAAGAGCCATTTACCTAATAATATGGATTGCAATGGATTTCTAAATATGGTTGTTTATATTTCCACTTACAAAGAAAGATAATGACTGCCAATGATAATGTAAACTCGATAAAATGAATGACTCATCCATAGTTTTCCAAAATACCATGTCCGTCGCATTTTTTCTTATAGGCAACGGTTGCTAACCCTCCTTAACTAAAAAGAATACTAATGTAGGTCTCCCTTCTTCTTTCAGGCTCTCTGGAAATACCCCAAAAAATAAACGTATTTACTCTGCTCAGACTTCTAAAAAATCTTCTGACACCCACGCTGTCGGAAAGATCTGTCGACAGCAAGCGGAGCTTCCTTTGAAACCGATGCGAAGCAGCTACCACTAGTTATCAAGGGAATTGGCGACATGCAGAGGCATAAGACCCACAGCTGATCCTTTGAAACCACTACCACTAGGTTTAAAGGAAAATGGACGACATTTAAAGGTTTAGGTTCTACAGCGACTCTTTTGAAAGCACCAAAAGTTCAGCTACCGTTCATCTGCAGTACAACATGTACCGCAGTTGAATAGGAGAAATACCCAGCGAGCTAAAAGTGACGCCTAATTTTTAGCAACACAGAACGGATACAGCACTGTTGTAAAGTGGTAGTGCCCCTTTTGCATCATCTTCTTCATAATGAATGACGAAAACAGTTCATAAGTGCGCTCCAGGTCTAAATGCGAATTTGATGTGATGACATGAAACTTTGGCTAACTAGCAACGGTTAGATAAAAAGCTTCATTTAGTTTAAAGTTACGAGTGGAATTGCTACTAGAAGATCAGATAATATCTTAATTTGTCTTGCCAGGAGATTTGCTTCTTGCCATAATATTTCAAAAAATAAATCAAACACATAGGAATAACAATGAATACAGTTTCTTATAAATCGTAAATATTACTATAGGTACTATAATAATAGTTCCCAGATACACCTACCTAAGTAGATCCTTATGCTAAACGCTATCATCTAACATTGTATTTATGTATGTCGAAAAAATTGTATTGGAATTCTAATTCTAGGAAAATGTGGAGATTAAAATTGTTAATTTAATTTTACTTTCTATAATAATTGCTATAAATAACAAAAAGATGTTATCGCCCTTTCTATAATAGCATAAAGCGCCTTTCTATAACAATTTGAACCAAAACTAAAAATTATAAGATAATCGTTACTTTTATTTTTTCGAACCTTTATTTTTAATTGTATTTTGTTCTTATTTCTTATTTTAGTTACCGTTTTAATACTATAATTATTGCACACATCCAATTTATAGCAAAATTGAAAATTAGCAAAAAGTAGATAGGATAACATCTTATTATTTCAGTAATTATTAGTTGGGTGTGCAATGAGGAAGAGGATAGGTAATAAAATTGTAATTTTATCTAATTTTAAATCACGTCAATTCAATCTATTCTGTTTACTATTTTAAATTTATTATTATTATATTATTTCGATGTTACCTATAGATTCAAATAGATTATAAATTTATGGTACGTTTTATCTCGAGTACAGTTCAATTACAATTTCTACTGTTCGATAAATCACGACGAACGCCTTGTACTTTTATTAAGTACACCTATACCATATAATTTCATTGCGGACTATAATTAATCTATTTACAATTATTTTATAAGACTATAATGGACGTTTTCTTTCAATTTAGTTATTAATAAAAAAACATTTTACGAGAAATAAATCGAGAGAACGTTTTTCACGAAATATATTTTCTGACATTTTTAAATAATTAATTTAGAAAAAGGTATCTGCCTTTCTGTAAGAAAGCAGCAATATATAAAAAAACGAATGAAATATAGATAGCAATTTCTCATTGCATTTGTATGTACAGTCACGTGCATATCTTTTGGCCACCCCGGCAATACGTTAGCAGGAATTGTGAGTACAACCATTATAACACCAACACAGTTTGTTGATTTACTACTTGTTGGTAAAATAAAGTTATCTGTCAGTTTAAATAGGGGGGGGGGGGTTATTGATGTTTAAACCCACAGTTTGTGCTAGGCGTATAGCCGGGGTGGCCAAAAGATATGCACGTGACTGTAAAGGGAGGGACAGGAGACAGGGACAGACAGAGTGTACATATACGTTTAAAAGTGACCCAGAGAGTGTCTTTACAACTTTAGAAAACCTTGAGAGTGTATAGTATTTCAGTTATCTTTCATACCTGACACTTCTGTCCACTCTGAACCTCTACCGGAAAGATGACCCAGCCCCAGTCGAGGAGCAGACGGAGACCCAACCGGTCAGTAATTATAACACTCAGTCAATAGTACCTGGACCAACGAAGCCTCTCTTTTACTAAACAGGCGCTCTGCAGTTTAACAGTGTCGGTGGCGGAACTAGGTCCCCCACCAAGGGAGCTCTTGCTGAACAACGCCGGTTATAGCCGTTATTTCTCGGCAATGACACCTCGGACTACAGGAGACCGCGATGTCAGTAAACGAACGTAATTCCAGCTCAATTGTCTGGAAGATCATCCACCTAGTTTTAACCGCACTTCGGGGGTTATGGTGCTCATATGTCGACCCTAGACCGGAGTACAGCATAAACCAGAATCTTTACCTACTCAAACGAAAGGGTGTGTTATGCATCAGATGCCGTTCCTGGGCATAAGATGTCCCGCTTGCACGAGAACCAGCACCAACAGGGATGACAGACACTAGCCTACAGTGTCTGAGGCATCCACACCTCTCACACTACCGAATGTTAGCTGAGCTACCTAAGCAACCATAATTGGTAAATGTCGGCTACCGGCCTTCCACTAACCTGGTCCCTTCCACAAACCATAATATTACTGATACGTCCGGGCCCCCTCTATTCTTGGTTAGAATATTAAGTAGCAGCTAGGAACACATCCTGGTCGTCTTGTGCATTCTGCCATGTTAGATTAGGTTAGGTTAGAGACCTTAGAACATTTGGAATGAACCTTGGCAACCGTTGCTTATAGGAGAAAATGCGACGGAAATAACATGACAATGACGATGTTTAAGACAGACAATTATCCCTCCCACTATTTATGACAGCAACCGGCGTGGCCGAAACACTACCGAATTGGTCATCACTAGCTTTTCTTTTGCCCAGAGACTTATGTCTCTATGTAACCTAGAAGTAAACTCTTTCGGCCGTGAGCATATCCAAGTCTTCCGAAGTTAGGTTCGGTTAAGGTTAGGTTTGCTTAGAATAAAAGAAGTATATTCCCTTGACCTCACAAAGCTCCATACGCCGAGTTGAGGCTCTTCCAATCATTTATGCTTACTTATATGCTATTTGTTGCTCAGCCTCACCTGAGATAAGCTAGGTGACACTCTTCAATGGTACAAGAAGTGCATCGACCAGTTGCAGCATTCACGCTGGTCTCCCCATGACAATCACAATGTTGGAGACAGAAAATTGTAAGTCCTAAAGTTTTCAACTTCCCCATCCCACCGTTTATGATGACAACCGACGTAGCCGAACCGCTACCGAATTGGTCACCAGCTTTCCTTGTGTCCAAATGCCTAGCATCGGGTGCTCTATGCAACCTACAAGTAAACTCCTTCGGCCGTGAACGCGCCCGAGTTCTCCGAGGTTAGGTTAGGTGTGGTTAGAGAAAAAAAAAGTACTTCCCTTTGGCCTCACGTCTAACCATGTCACGGAGCGTCAGACGGCGAGCGCAGGCTCTTCCAGTCATATGCTTATTATGATGTTTGTTGCTCAGCCTCACCTGAGATGGGATAGTTTCTTTATAAGCTAGGTGACACTTGTCAATGGTACGAGAAGTGCACCGACCACTCGTAGCATCCACGGTGGTCTCACCGCCAACATCAAGCTGCTTCTTTCCTTCTTCTGCTAACGGCGTCCACCTAAGCAGTTAGTTCCCGGAATTGTTTTAAGGGTGGGTTGCTAAGGAGTCGAGCACCCACTCTTAAGAAAAATAATTCCGATTTAATCGGAAGTGATGTTGTCTAACTAACAGTTTCCCTGAAACACCTGTGTATGGGAGGGGGCATCTTTACAGTTTATGTATCAATTTTTAGCTGTTATTTATTTAAAAAATCAATTTTGTGAAAGGCTTCCTTCCTAGCTAGAACTATATAAATGATGTCAACAGTTTTTTTGGTTTTCTAAAAATTTATTTACAACCACAAGCTGAAAATTACGTTTAAAACTTAATTCTCCTAAGCGTGTAGCATATAAATATGTTTGACTTTATATCTCTAGAAATTCATATTAATGTTTTAATGGTTATGTACTTTTATACTTATTTAGTTAAATTTCATTACTTTTTATTGGCATATCAACTTAATTAAAACTCGTAAAATTATTTTAAACATTTCTAAAGAAAGTGTGTGTGAATAGCGTAGCCGCTCTTACAAATTGATTTTTACTTCAATCCAAAATAATTTCTAGGCTCGTTTAAATATCTTTTGAAGTGATTTTAATACAATTTGTAAGTTAAAATAGCCATGTCACTATCTTTAAGTGCACATACCTGTATTGAAAGTGCATCAAAGCAAGTTTTAACTATATTTTACTCGTATAAGATGTAAGAACTAATGCATTTAGTTATTGATATGCAAGTTGCGTTATTTACTTCAACACGGAAGCGACTACTTGAAACAAATTGATTGCAAATGAGAGGGTTGTCTTACAAAAATTTAGATCAAGCTGCAACACAATTTTTCTATTTAGTGGTGTTAAATTTGCAGAATTGGATTAAAAATTGAGCACTTAAGTACGTATTGTAACTCTAAGCTCAGAGTCAGCAATGACCTACTCCATGGTTAAACTTTAAAGCTAACCATTTATCTTGCACTCGCTATTGATTTGTAACCGGAGTCGGATGAAAATATTTTACGATTGAAGAAAATATTTTTACCTTTATTTTATGTGCTTGTATAATGTTAAATATTTTCAACCCATCTTTATCTACGACTTTTGCTTTAGATTTTCAAACGCAATAAGCGATGCATGAAAAGAGTTGTCGTTTTTCGAATACTTAAATAAAGAATGACAATTTGGTTTGATTAGTAAGTCAAAGATTAAGATTAAGATAGTTGTACGTATATGGAAAAAAATTAACATGATCTAAAAGCACAGTTAAAAATAAACGAAAACAAACGAAGTGCATTTCATCTTGTTAATATACTGTTGATGCATGCATATCAATCAAGAGAAAACGTAACACCTTTATGTGATTTGAATAGATTTACATCTACCTCTAGACAAAAACACGGCCTAGAAATATTCAATTAACCAATAGCTCCCGTTTTGTGATTATATTAACTGGTTGGGTTCTTTCAGTGGCATAGCTAGATATTGTGCCACCCCCGCACAGGTATTAGGAGACCCTCAACAAACGATTGTGATTGTCATTCTATGTAAAGGGTGATTCAAATAGCACGCAAAAAGTAATTTTTGAATTAATATGTTTTTTTCAAGTTAAATAGAATTACAACAACTGGCGTTGTACGAGTATTTGGCACCGTATAGCCAAACACAAAGACCGCCAGAGGGCGTCTTTTTAGGGTAAAGCACAAGTATTTAGTATTTTGAGCAAACATTGGGTAATTGGTCGCTCTAATAAAACATTTTATTAACTTTATTTACAGCAATACAAATATATATTTTTTTCAAACGGTCAGACCCTCTCCCGTTACTGGGTCTTGTTAAACACTGCTACGCTACTGAGCGCTTTGACTATTTGAAACTAATATGTTGGGAAATAAAATCTAATAAGTAGGTACATTATTATAAAGTTATTAAAATTTTTTACTACGTTGACAATACTTCTTATTAGACCATATCGGATCAGGAGGATTGTGGAGAAAGTTAAAATGAGATTAACATCGTTTTCGTTCATCTACTCTCTTATGCCACGGTTATTATTGAAAATAACAAAAAGAGTATAAACTTCTATATTTCCATTCCCTATATTGATAATCAACGCTTTTGTGAAAACCTCTGTATACTATAGGTATGGTGCATAAAAATATATAAGAAAAATAAAAGTTTGACTCTTTGGCTTTTACTGTGGGGGGCATGGGGGCCTATCATTTTTCCCTTTAATATTTTTAACAAAAGGATTTTAAAAACAAATAAAAAACATATGGTATTTAACAATCGTCATAAACCGTTTTAAGAAACTATTTTTGAGCATCTCATTTAAATTTAAATTCAAATGTTTACAACGAGTGCTAAATACCACGTTTTTCTTCGTTATTTTAGATTCTTTTGTTAAACAAATTTTAGGGAAAAATGTTGATCCTTTGTTGAATGATTTATAATAGGCCCCCACAGGCCACAGCGAAAGGCAAAGAGTCAAACTTTTATTACTTTCTTATATATTTTTATGCACTATACTACACTCATGTGAAGTTGCCTTGATCTGTTAAAAATTTCTATTTCTCAATGAAGTTTTGATCAAAACGTGAGACTGTTAGACAGGGTATAGCCAGAATCGTAACACATTGTATGAGAAGCAACTTTGTTATTATAAGGGTCGGTACGTTAGGTCTCGGTTAAGCACTGGTTAGATATAAACGTGGTTATAAGTAGGCGTTCCCAGTATCAAATTTCACTTGATGTTCTTGGCTTACCGGTGCTGATTAGGGCTATAACCAGGATAGTTAAAATGGATTTTAACCGAGACTCAAAGTACCGACCCTAACAGATAAAAAATTGATTACATTAGCAAAGTTAGACAGAATTAAATGATTACTACTCAAATTCCTTTAAGAAACTTTGACACCGTTTAAGTTTAAAAATTTTCTTGCTTTTTGGCGGTTTATGCTTTTTAGCGGTTTTTTAACTCTTTGGGGGGGGGGATACTGTAGCTACTACTAGTTATTTATTACGAGATAGTGTGGCAAGCACTATGTCCTATTATTACCACAGGTTATGCACCCGTACACTCAATTTCATGGGATGAGTGCACCATCAGTGACAGGGTGGTCGAAAATTCAAGTCACATGACAGACACTAGTCGGGATTCGAACCCGGGACCTATTGCCCCGTAGTCCAGCGCCGTACCACAACGAACTACGTACTTAGTTGTAAATAAAATACTGTATTTAACTCGCATAATGGCTAAATTACACTCGGATGACTATAACAGGTGACAATGTGTAATTACGGAATTGTGCTTGTTAAATAATAAACTATTATTTTACATTTGTCATCTGTATAAAATTTAAAAAAATCTTTACTGCACCTCTTCAGAGAAGAGCTTATATCCGCATCAAAATCGGACACTCTGTTGCAATTATTCAATTTAAGCAAAACTAGAATAAATTAATGGCAAAAATGCCTTATGTCACTTAATCTAATTGCTAATGATAGTCGTTTCACTTTAATAATAATTATTATTATAAAATTGTAAAATCTCTGGAGCTTAACGTATTATACCAGACTTTTAATTAAAATTAATTAATCGAAGTTCATCTTTTGAATGCACATTTCTGATGCTATTCTATTAGAACAACAGGTGTCAAATGCAGTAAAAAGCTACTAAAACTGTAATAAACTTACATTCTGGCCACTAACCTTCCTTTCATCTTTTTAGCCACGATGTATTTTAAGCTCATCATAATACAGAAACGAGTTCAAAATGAACTCTGGAGTGCGCTTCCGCCTTGCAGTTAGTTAGTAGTGGTAAATTCTAAAAATATAAATAAAAGTAGCCTCTAATTAAAACTAATTTTTAGATACTTGCTAATCTATACGACATAAAAGGTCTACTAATTGTGAGATTCTAAATAAAAGTTATTAAAATATTAAGCACGCTCTATAGAGTAATAAGTAATAAGAGAATCTGGTTTTATAATGTCCATAAGCTATAACTTATAATTTAAGATTCATTTGAAATTTATGAACGCTCCAAGTTGTTGCCATTAGTAACAATATCTACTAATATAGCGAGTAAAATCAATAGACAGTAAAATAGAGTCTGTAGATAATTTTAGAACTGCAAAATTGACTCAAACAAAATCGTCAACTAAAACAGCCAAACCATAACGAAACGATGCGCATCATTAAACTTTTGTTCTTACAGACAATAATATCGATATGCTTCAATGTATCATTTGACTATACTCTCTATTCAACCAAACAACTGGTAGGCCATTAAAATTACCTTAACAAAAAAATTGAGAGAATAAACAATTTATTTATGAAGTGAAACCGTATGAATGCACACAATGCATTCAACATGGGCTATTTGAAGTAATTAATGGTGATCCACATTTATTTTTTTCTCTTTTATTCGCTCTATTCTAGTTGTTTGGAGAATTTTATTGTAATTGATAAAAAAGAATTAACGGTAGAGTAACTATGTTTGTTGAGGTTTTAGAAAAGCTCACATTCACACACTCATTTTTAGAGTAATCGGAAAAAAGAAAAATTATTCCTTCAATCTCTTCCACATGGAATAATAATAACAAACCAAATCGTTCAAACAAATCGAAACTAAAAATTTTTGATATTCGTGGCGACATTTCTTGTGCTGGTTTCTGGTTAACATCTTATATCTACAGTAGCGAGTACAGATACTTATATCTCAAGCGGTAGTGCTAAATGGTAGAATCTTTAGTTATCCGACATATAAAAGTCTTCTCCAAAAAAGCTATCTCGCATCTCTTCTATTTGATATTTTAGTGATGTAACTTTCACTCCTTAACTATTTCATGTGAGCCACTTATACCACGTGACTACCACCAACTAAAATAACTGTGTGCCCCTGTCCAACTCCCAACGATACTCCTCTGAGGCTGTAAGAGGTTTTTAAAGTTTTATTTGACAAGCTTATGTTTCAATTCCTGAAAAGTTAGCGTCATTCAACCAGATACTCCCTTTTACTTAAGTTTCCCATAAGTTCAAAATCCTACAATAAAAAAGAAAAAACACAAACGTCATATCATAGAAAATGCGCAGAAAGGTTCGAAACAGACAGAGTAAGACAAAAAGAGAGCGAAGGAGAGAGAGTAGGGAATTAAGATAGAGATAGGTATAGGGTGGAGATAGATAGAGGTAGATAAATTGGTTGGGTGGAGGAAGAGGTAGAGAGAGCTGTTTGTCGGTATTTGCCATGGTGGTAATATTACCACCATGGGTATGGGTAAATGCCAAAATACCTTTACTTCATATTTATAAGGGAGGTCTCTATTCACCATTGCGGTGTATTTTGTCATTTCCTTTTGTGCAGTTGTGTCCTTACTTAAATCAATTCACTAATTAATTAATTTTAATTTTCATTCATTCAGAGACTTTCAACGAGTATTCATTTTCCCCGTTACCTTCAGCAAATCCGTGAGATTGACTAAGACACCTTAGATATTCCTAGACGACTATTCTGCTCTGTAGCAAGAACTTGTTATCAGAGAAAAAGTTTACATTGAATTTTAGAACTATTGACCTGCTATTAGGGTCGTTTTAGATGGACTAAATATCGTACTAACTGTTAGTACTGAATCAAACTCAAGGAGCAAAATTACGGCAATCTCAGCTTTAATATAGCGCATAGAAATTATGACGCACGACCGTGCACGACGTTAAAGCTTAGATTTCCTTACTTTTGCTCCTTGAGTTGATTTAGTACTAACGAGTTAGTACGATATTTAGTCCATCTAAAACGTCCCTTAGGACTATTTAAGGAAGGACTTATGATCAAGGAGAACCCGTCTTGTGATCCATCGTTCGTTTATTCGTATTGTCATCTTTTTCGTCGAAAGTCACGTGATACAAATCCCTTACAATTCCAATCGGCTCTAGGATACAATATTCGAACACAACACGTGTGTTCCTCCAGGACTATTTATCTATCATTTAAGACTATTTTGATCTATGAGAGAGGACTCGTGATCTGATGGGAAAATTCATTTGTCCCTTCAGGACTATTGATCTCTTTCTTATAGAAGAGAGGACTAGTGATCCGGTGGGAGAAGCTCTATAGCACTTTCTCAAGACTATTTGAAATTAAAGATATATTTTTATCTCTTTTAGAGCTATTCTGATAGGGATAGGATCTGGTGGAAAGCAAGTTTCCCGTCAGTTGTTGCGTTCGGATATTACATCGAATACATCAGAAGCATCGAGATTGTTCGAATATAGTTTTTCGAGCAACTCCGCTAACAATGACTTCTGAATCGTTCGTTTATTCGTGTTGTGATCTTTTTCCTCGAAAGTCACGTGATACAAATCCCTCACAATTCCTATCAGTTCTGGGATATAATATTCGAACACGACCCATGTATTCCTCCAGAACTATTAAATTGTTCTGATAATAGATCTGAAAATAGATAAATTTTATCTATCATTTAAGACTATTTTGATCTATAGGAGAGGACTCGTGATCAGATGGGAAAACTTATTTGTGCTTTCAGGACTATTGATCTCTTTCTTATAGAAGAGAGGACTAGTGATCCGGTGGGAGAAGCTCTGTAGCACTTTCTCAAGACTATTTGACATTCAAGATCTATTTTATCTCTTTTAGAGCTATTCTGATAGAGAGAGGACTAGTGATCTTGGTGGAAAGCAAGTTCCCCGTCCGTTGCTGCGTTCTGATATTACATCGAATTCATCAGAAGCATCGAGATCGTTAGAATATTGTTTTTCCAGCAACTCATTTGTCCCTTCAGGACTATTGATCTCTTTCTTATAGAAGAGAAGACTGTTGATCTGGTGGAAGAAGTGCTCTTGCACCTTCTCAAGACTATTTGACGTCCAAGACTATAATATTTGAGAGAGAGAGCACTAGTGATCTGTGGGCAACCCGGCCTCACTCGTGTCTCTCTCCTAGGATTATTTAGATCTAGGAGATAGGACCCTGGTGGTTTACTGGTTCTTCGATTTAGGTTTACAAATATGATGGTCCCCACGGCATAAAGTTTATACTTCCCGTTTGGAAATAGTTCAGAAGAGGTTTGATGATAACAAAATCTATCTCGAGAGATGCTCAGGCTATAATCTCACGCCTTTTCAAAAGCAATAGTTTGTAAATGTCATGTGGCTGATTTATACAAAGAGAACATCATTAACTTTATTAATAATCATGTGTCAACTTTCAATAGTCGTATCGCCTCAATTTTTCACTTGAATTATTCTGAAGCTTCTCCTCTAATTTTACAATACAACGTGTTAATTTTGGCAACTTCGATCTATTTCTTCTTTACTTTTACTGCTTTTACTCGTTTCAAGTCAGGCGTTTTATGTAGTGTTTACGAGTAGATTTTGGAATACATTACTTGTTATCTATCGTCTTAATTTTGGACCTTCTGGCCCGTTTAAGACCTCTTTTTTAAATAATTTAAATGAATAAATCACGGACACGGTAGGTTCGACCGAGATCTTAATAACGCGATAAGGTTACAAAACATAATATTAAAACCTTAAGAAATCGCTTTATAAGTCAAGTCCACTAGGTATTGGACTGTGAAATTTGGTTCTGTTAAAATGGAAAAAATAAAATAAAAATAACGTGCAAGAGTTGTTAATCTAGTATGTGTGTATAAGTGGCAGTTTCATCTCAATTTTTGATACTTTGAAGTCCCAAATCATTTGTTAAGCCTCTACTTATTCGTACAGGATAATTAATTTATCATAAACTTGCGTTTTATTTTAATTCTCACAAGTTAAAGCATTTTATTTGTTCTTATTATGTTGAATTAACTATCGTTATGTTATTATTTCAAAAAAATGTATTCCGGAGCAATCCGGGGTCAACGTAACATTTAGTTATGGTTTGCTTAAAATTGTCGACAGTAAATGATATCCATTTACAATGGAAATAGAAATTGGCACGGACATACAGATTTACTGGAAAATCGTATGTACTAAAAAGCTTTTTGTTGACTTTTATTTTGCATTATGTGCAACTGTTGACATTATTTGGTTGCTTAGAAAAATGCACCGTGCAAAATAATTATTACAGCAAATTTTTTAATGTAAGTATTGTATACGGTAAATTTAACAGCCTTTTATTGAAACTAGAAACTATTCAGGCACGTGATTATGGAATATTAACTCTAAATGAAAACAGCAGTACCAAGTATAGAATTGTCTAGATCTAGATAGTGTGCCTTGCTATGTAGATCAGAAACGCCTATGACAATTATAACTTTTTTAAATAAAATAAATTGATTTCGACGTTAATAAGTCATGTGTTAAATTAACAATTTATTATAAAGAAAAATTAAATAAACACCTTCCTGTGTTCAAGTTTCATTAATCGAGCAAGTAGTCTAAATTACTATATTTGATAAAGTAAAAGCATTTTAGATAGCCATTAAACACAGAAGTGATATTTGTTCGATTATTTACACTTTTCAGTCTCATTTTTCTATAATGAGTTGCTTTAATATAATAATAAGGCTCTTTTAAACACCGAGTAATTTCATTTCCATTTCAGTACAAATCGTTTACCTCTAAACCGGATATACACAAATTGATCCAAAAAAATGATACAAACAAGCACAGGATGGAATCATCAGCAATTTACAGTTATATAGTGAAATTAATATATTTTTAAAAAGTTAATAATAGTAATTAAAATAACAAATTTTTATCATTTTGCCACCGATGCCGATTGTAAAAGTTTAATAAACTGTCGAGTTTTGTTAATATTTTAGAAGGAAATCCTCCTCATCTCATCAACATAACATAATGTTAACATTGTTGGTTATATTAATGTTGCTACATAGGTACTTGCACATTAATTTTTTTATATGTAATTTAACTAACACATAACAAGCTATTTTTTTTATTATTTAACAAGTTTTATAATACTTTATGCTAAGGTAAAGTGGGTATAATAAGACACGATTATCTTCAAAATGGCCTCAATCTTCATTAGTTGTGAGACAATGTATGTAATATCAAAAATAATGTGTAGTTTCTTTGAAGTCTGCTGTACTAAATGAGTTTATAATTTTTAGTATAAAAACATGAACTTGATCTTTTTCTTGGTCTACAGTTGTAACCGTGACTAATTTTCAGATCTTACAGTTTCAGTAGCAGTTTTAAATTACTAATTTTCTAATTAACTGTATTTTTATTTAGTTTTTCATTTTCTGCTTACAAATCTAAATAATAACGAACATAATAATTTAAAATGAATCTACTCGTATGTGGAAATTATTCTTCTAGTTGTAATGGATAAAATTGAAGACAGACATGAATAAAGAAATTAGAGAAAAGAAATTGACAACTACAAAAAAAATTGTAGAATTATTTATCCAAGTAATGAAACAAAAATCTTGCTGTGCCTCGAAGGCCGTGGTTGTGAATTTAAGGTTATCAGTTATCACGTTTAACTAAGATGATGTTTGCCTCAATGAATATTGGATTATTAGATGATTACTATTACTATTAAAGAAGTAAGTTCAACAGATTGTCGAATTTTACTTCAAATTATTGAAAATGCAAAACTTCCTGAGTCTCGAAAATCTTGGTTACCTGCTCCACTGAATATTAGAGTATATAGAGCAGGAATGTCCAACAGGTCGATCGCGAAGCGATTTTTGCTAGATCATAGCCGATATGTCGAAATCGATATTTCGATATGAAATTCTCAATATCGCCCATTCCTAGCCACAATAATAGCTGTCTCGTCATTCTGAGCCATTTTGCGCTATTTCAAACCCTATTATTTCATATGAGGTTAAGCCATACTTAAATTTTTTGATTAGCCTGGGTCTTAAAATATTAGACAAGATTTTTTCGCCCATTTTGCCGCTCCAAAAATCGAAATAGAGAAAATGACATCAAATTTCACTTTGACGTTGGAACCAAAATGACTAATGAGTCAGCTGTCTGTATCATAGTTGACGTCATGATTTTAGTAGGTACTGCAAGACAAATTTATGTTAGCGAGCGGTGAGAATGCGCAGATACCTAAATTGGTATTTATCCCAACCAACGCAGTATCAAACGCATTTAAATTATTAAAGGGGCGTGGCCAAATTTGAACGAACTTATCCCTACCGCTCGCCATCAGGGATCTGTGTCGCAGTAGATCGCGACACATTTTTAAGAACAATAGTCGATCATATTATGTTTAGTGAAGTTGGCCACCCCTGTTATAGAGGATCTGCTGCAGTCAGTGGAAAAAGATCAACGACGTAAAGATCTCAATGCAGTATCAGCACAGTGAAATTTGGAGACAGTGCTTTTATATCAACCGGACAGTACGATTCACACACAGTAGTATTCTATCAGTTCTTTACGGTCAGTGATTCGTTTGGAAGGTGCCGAGTTAAAACTCTCAATAACCTTTTTCCTTTCTGTTCTGTACCCTAATTTCGTATCATTGCATCTAAAAACACTAACTTATAGCTTGCTTATCGGAAGATCGACTTAATTGCAATTGCCGTCATTTTAAATAAAGAAGAACGACAAATTAAAAAATATAAACAACGAATGTGGCCATACTAGGAACTTTTTCCGTCCGTCAACACTTGTAAGTGTATTAAAGACACGTTTGGGTATTGAAGTTAGGCGTGAAAACGGTTCTTCGTATGACCACATCCGTTGTTTAGTATTAAATTTATTTTGATAATATAAATTACTTACATGGTATTAAAAAAAATTTTTTTACATTAAAAAAAATTGCTTCTGTCCAGGATCGAACCTGGGATTTCTGCGTGTAAGCAGAATTTTTAGATATAAACAAACTGGTTAAAATACTAATTTCATTTTGGCATAAATCGAAGTTCAAAATATACATTAATTACTATCTTCACAAAGCTAATTTTACGAGCTCTTAAAATATTGAAAATATACAAGGTGTTATATTTAAATTAATAAATTTGATCCTATTTCCGGTTAAACCGTAAGTCAAAATAGTCAAGTGTTTAGTATCGTGTAATAGCTAATTTTACAAACTTTCAAAATATTTAAAAACATACAGAAGGCTCCTAAACATTTTGATATTTCTGGAATTTCCAGTTTAACCGGAAGCGTTTTTTTAACCGAAAATAGTGTCTTATAATATTTCGATAGAGAATTACGTTATCTGTAACATATCCAAAAATAAAAAAATATGACAAAGGAAATTTTGAGAAAATTTATTTCAAAATTTTGACCTACTTTGGCCCCTTAAAGATAGGCAATTTTGAAACAATTTTGAAAATCGACTTAATTAGAACGAAAGTACTATATTTTGGCTGTACAATGCTTTTTTGAAATCTTTGTAATAACATTTATTGGTCAAATTGAAAGAGAAAAACCACAAAATGGGACAATCGTTCTATTGGTCGCCATTTTAAATAAACAAAATTTTTTTGTCAATTGAGACTCAGATGTACTATCTTTTAGCCAAGTAAAAATGAATTTGGCCCAAATTTGCAAATAAATCCTAAAATGTAAAAGTAAATTCTAACCTTAAATATTTAAGGTTAGAAGGCCTTACGCAAATGTCACTTTGACAAACGACCCAATATGGCTGATATGAGTCAGCTACCATTTATATAGTAGTTGTAATTATTGTTATCGCATTATTACTAATAAACAATTATTAAAATTGCTAATTATTTAGCAATTACTATAAACTGGTCGTTTAAACTGACTACAACACGAACTACAGAACTACAACACGTAGCAAAAAATTAACGAAGCTGCAATATTATTTTTAGCAATTCTAACAATTTTTTGATAGTCACAAAATATGGTCGTCCAATTTGAATCTCATTATGATGATCGAAGCCATCAATTTCCACAAAAGATTGCTATTCTATTAGGTACTTAATTTACTTATTTTAGTTTAAAACTTTGCAGTGTTCTTTTTGTAGTTTCTTTAAGTACGATGTCCGTTGGTATGTTATTAGCTTGGACTTCGCCATTCATTATCAAATTAATGTCGGACAACTCCACTAATTTAGCTATCAAAGAAGCCTCTTATTTGACGGTTATTCCTTCTGCATCGATGGGTCTTACAGCACCTTTATTTCCAATGCTGTTAGAGTCGATGGGAAGAAAAAAGGCCGTGCTTTTAATAACAGTGCCTCAACTGACAGCCTGGTTCCTTAAATCTTTGAATAACATTCAACTTATATACGTCTCGCGCGTTTTAGTAGGCGTAGCAAACGCTGGATTTTATTCAGCTTGTCCAACTTATATGTCTGAAATAGCCGATCCTAATATACGTGGAACATGGGGAAAACTAATTAGTATATTTGTCTTCTTAGGATTTTTCTTAATTAATGTAATTGGTACTTATTGTTCCATGACAGTGACTTCAATAATTTGTTCCTTTTTACCAATTCTTCACCTATTAACATTTCCATTTATGCCCGAAACTCCACATTATTTGCTGAAGAAGAATAAAGTTGAAGAAGCAAGAAAATCGTTACAGTTTTTAAAATGGAAAAACAACGTCGACGAAGAATTGAAAATCGTGGAAGATGATATTAGAAAAGAATCTTTGGAATCAACAACTTGGAAGAGTTTATTTTTCACTAGACACATTCGAAAGGGACTCATAATAATTTTTACTGTAAGATTTGTTCAATTTTTTGGGGGACTTGCTACTTTTGAAGTTTACACCCAATACTTGTTTCAAGAAGCTGGTGGTAGCGTATCCGAAACGACGTCGGCTATCAGTTTTTCTTGTTTTCTAGCCTCTGCATCTTTTGTGTGTCCCATCTTAGTAGAGAAGAAGCATGGTAGGAAATATTTGTTGACTATTTCTTGTTTAGGATGCGGAGTTGTTTTGTTGATCGAGACTATTTATTTTTTCATGGATCGCTTTACAGAAACAGATTTATCATATTTTGGTTGGTTGCCCTTAACAGGAATGTTGTGTTATATTTTATTCTGTGCTTCAGGCTTGACAATTATTCCTCTTTTATTAGTAAGCGAACTTTTATCAACTAATACCAAAGGTAAAGCTTGTACCCTTGTTAATATTAGTACAGCCGTATATGAACTTGGTATACATAGTTTATTTTCCTGGTTAACTGATACATTTGGAATTCATGCATCGTTTTGTTTCTTTTCAATAGTTTGTTTATTGGGAGCGATTTTCTCTCATTTTTATATGATTGAAACCAAAGGAAAAACGTTGCAAGAAATTCAAGACGAATTAAAGAAATAAATGGTAGTCATAAAAAATATTTTTTTTTCTACTCTCATATGTGAAACTAAGCATTTCGTCATCACTTACTCGTTATGAAAATAGCATTTTCGTTTCTAGTGAGAAAAAGTTTTATTACAAGCGGATGTTGTTTACAACATGAGATGAAACCGGTTTTTTTTGTGGTCGGTTCACATTTTAGTAAAAAGAATTATTTTAAAATGTACTAATTATCGTCGTAGAAAAAATAGCATTTACGACTCGAGATGAAATCCGTTTTTTTCGTTCGAAAGATTACTTCACTCGCCCCTACGGGGCTCTTGAATTAAATTCTATCTCACGAAAAAAACGTATGTTTCATCTCATGTTGTAAAAAATACTATTTTCGTCAAACGTCAAAAAAAGTTGACATTTTGTTACTGAACAAGTAAGGTTAAAGTTCTACTTTTACATCCTAAGAGATAAAAGTAAATTCTAACCTTAAATATTAACAACAAATATTGTAACGTAAAATGATATTTCTAAGCATTTGTAATGTAAAAAGGTAATGTTTTTATAAATTTTCTGTTATAATTTTTTCGTTATGTTTAGTAATTAGCTTCTTTTTACAAGTTAAAGTTAATTTTAAAAAATATTTGACAATTGAACTACAAATAATTTTCAAGAGATCTTCAAAAAAATTTATTTTTGGTTTTTCTAAGTTTTACGTTTGAAGAAAAAATTAAATGTTTCATACGGAGTAAAAGCGCGTTTTTTTTGGCTCGTCAGTAGTTGTCAGACTCAAGTTCGTTTCGTCTGACAAGCCCTACTGACTCGTCTAAAAAAAGTGACACTTTTACTCCCACTAAAACAAACTACTATTAAAGTAGCTAAAATCAAATTTCATCAAAATCGGTTCAGTAGTTTTTGCTCCACCGAGTTAGATATAGGTTGTACATGTACATACCTACGGACATTTTAGTTCAAAGAAAATCGATTTTTTTTTGCATTTTTGGAATCACTTTCTTTTTGGAATCATTTTTGGAAATTAATAAACAAAAAATTTAAATATTTGTCTCGATTATAGTAACTTTTTCTTGGAATGGAAAAAGTTAAAATGGGTAATACACAAAGCCTGGGTAAACAGACAGACTGAAGGCGGATACCTGCGTACTTGGTCGATAATTTTTTTTTATTAATTTCCATACCTAATTACCACCAACTTGCAAAATATAAACCACCACTGACTGCCACAGTACTTTTTAAAAACATCCTGCAGTTTCAGGAATAATATGATAAAAATAAAAAAATAATTGGAATCGTGTTTTAAATTGCTTGTTATTCATGCTCGTCGGCTCGTCAGTATCAGTTCAGTTATTTTGCTTCCGGTGTCGCTCCGTATCGGCTCAGTCATATGGGATATTGTCGGCGACAACGACATTTTTAAACTCACAGTGGTGGTTTATATTTTGCAAGTGTTGTGTGGTTGGTTGTGATTATGGCAATGGATGACGAAAAATTAATCGAACACGTACGCAAGTATCCTGTATTATACGATTTTGCTCATGAGAAATATATGAACGTTAATTTTAAATTGAAAATATGGGATGACATAGGAAAAGAATTAAAACAAGAAGGTGAGTAAATACTTTTATTTTGAACACTTTTGCAGCAGTTGTACTTTGAAAAAAGTTAGTTTTTTAGGTAAATTTTTGAGGTTAAATTTAAGTAAACAATGTTGAGTAGTGGCTCTTGTACCGTAAGTTATGTTACGGGAAAGTGGTTTTAGTTAACCTTACAGCTGGTTTAATTTACTTATTGGAGAAGGGTCGATACCGGATGATCGAACCCGGAGGTTGTTTGCGTTGATGTTTTATAAGTAGAGCCCGAATTTATAGCATTAATTTATGATTTCAAAATAAACGCTTAAAAAAGTCTAAAAAAGCTTTTAAAAAGTCAAAAAAAGCTCTTAAAATAAAAATCCAAAATTGAGCATCAACATTTAATTTTTATTCAAAGTTTGAATTATCATTTTGAAAAAAAAAATTAATTATCCTATAAAATTATATGTAACTTTAAAAAAAAGCTCAAGAAAGCACAAAAATGTCTTAAGCAAATTATAAATTATTCAAAATAAGCATTACCAACATTCGCTTAAATCACTTAAATTTTTCAGAAACGTAAAGATCCAAAAGGAATTTGTTCTGCTTATGATTTAAAGCCATAAGCAAAAAGCTTAGAATCCGGGCTTCTATTTATAAAACGTTATTAAATGTGTATTTAATTATACAGGGTGTGTCCGAAATAGTGTGACAACCGTCGAGGGTACGTTCCTTACCTAAAATTAAGGTACCCGTATTTTTTGTTTTGGTCAATTCCAATTTTTGAGGGGTGTGGGAGCCCCTAACAGCGGGCCCCCTAAAACACTATTTTGTTAACAGTTTGGAAACCCCTTATCCGATTTTAATAAAATTTGGTATGAGAACTATCTAAGTGAATTAACTCGGAATTAACATAAGTACCATATCCTACTTTTAAAAGCCGCTAGAGGGCGCTAGTTACGGGCAACTGGTCTTAGTTTTTCTGCATTAACTCTTTTGGCCAAAACATATTTCGATTTTTTTATTGCACAGTTAAATATACAAATTCATTTTCTAAAAATAGTAGGTGGGAATCCTTTTCCTAAGATACATAGTTTTCGAGAAAAAGGCGAAAAATACCGGCCGATTGCAAAAATTTTGAACTATTTTCTCTATCAAAAGATAGTTGGAAAGCTGTTTTTGATTTTTAAGAATTGTGTGAAAAGTTCTAATATAAAATTACACTGAAAGTTTAGAAATTATAGCACAAGCTTTAAAAATCAAAAATCAGCTTTCTGTAGTACTACTATTGAGAAATTGCTTCAAAGTTTTTGCGTTCGGCCGGCATTTTTCGTCTTTTTCTCGAAAACTATGTATCTTAGGAAAAAGATTCGAACATACTTTTTTTAGATAATCAAATTGTACATTTGATATTGCAATAACAAAATTGAAAAATGTTTTGGCCAAAAGAGTTATTTCTGAAAAACCAACACCAGTTGTCCCTAACTAGCGCCCTCCAGCGACTTTTCCAAAACTAGGATATGCTACTTATTTACTTACAGTTAGTTCCAGTGGATCTTCGCCGGTGGAGAACTCGGCTAAGTACGCAAAAACACGCAATCTGATACGTATTATCCATTCACATGTTAGGGTGACAGATTCCACCCGGTATAAATTTGAAAAAAATCAGTAAGGTTAAGTATTGTAGAGTAGTGGCTTTTATTCAATTGTGTTAATAGTTGGCCTGTCAGTGGTCTGTCATTTTTGTCAACTTAATAGGGACTTTTTATTTTGGCAAACCAAAAAATAAAAGTTCATGGCCAACCATAGCGCAAATAAAGAGTGAATGGATTATAGTGTAGCAACTATCTTTGTTGGCGCTGCGTAATATGACGCTAAATTGTAACTACGTATGTCGTCTTATCTTGACATACAGCGGCAAAGATTCCCAGGAACAACTGTAGATAATTTCTATAGCAAATTGCATTAAAATCGGTTAAGGGGTTTCTAAATGTTAACAAAACAGTGTTTATGGGGGCCCGCTGTTAAGGGCTCCCACATCGCTCAAAAAATGGAATTGAGCAAAACAAAAAAATACGGGTTACCTTAGTTCTAGGGAAGTAACGTACCCTGGACGTTTGTCACACTATTTCGGACACATCCTGTATATGTTTATCTTGAATTAAGCTGTTATTTCAAATATTGACTTCAAACTTACAATGCATATAAAAAAAATTATTGTTGTTTTGTTGATGATATACTAGGCGCAAAAGTTAAAGTATTTTATGCAAGCGGCATTTCATATAACATTTTGGTAACCGATATTTTCCCAATATTTCAACCCTACTGAATACGAAAATTGCGGTTATCAAAGCAAAATCTTAATCGGGATCGTGATATTCAAGATGACGCCCAAGATGTCTGCTTTGTTATTTTTAATAAAATAATTATGAACAATTAGGACAAATATTGTCATTGGTTGGGATAGATAATTTTATACCCTACAATTTTTATTAGAAGTAAAATTATCGTCAGATCACTGCTAAAAGAGCTAGAGTCGATAAAAGCACCAGTGTTGTATAAACCGTCTTAATACATAAAGCAGTATATGGAAGCATCTTGGTGAGTTCAGCGAGGTAGCTTTCCCAGTATCCAGCTAGGATGTATCTGTTAAAACATGATCAGAGCAAATCAAGTCCATAAAAGTCGATCATAAAGAGGATATTGCGTCTTCTGTTTTGACAACACACGGTGCTTCTCCCGACTCTCTAGACCCTTAAAGAGTGATTTTACTGTAATATTTTGTAGACCATAAAATTATCTATCTGAGCTAACAAAAATATTTATCTTAATTGCTATAATAATTAATCCATCAAAATAAATAAAAAGAGCAAACATGTATTATATTACGACGATTTTTACGCACACGATGTCTTTAGCTGGCTTTCGCTCCTTAATAAGCAATCTTACGGTACTTTTACATTTAATAATAATTGTAGAGAACCTTGTATATCTAATTCAATCAAAACAGTTGTCCAAGTTTCAATAATAATTCTTCCATCCAAATAAATCTTAATTAATAAAGCAGACAACCTAGTCGCCATCTTGAATATCGCGCTTCCGGTTTAAATTTCACTGTGGGTAACCGCAATTTTTGGATTCAGGGGGGTCGAAATATTGGGAAAACATCGGTTACCAAAATGTTATATGAAATTCCTCTAGCATTTCGATACTGGGATTTTGTTCCAATTTCACGGTGCTTCTTCCGACTGTAGCTCCTTAAGGAGTGATCTGAAGATAGTTATACCTCTAATAAAAATTGTAGAGTATAAAATTATCTATCCGAACCAATAAAAATATTTGTCTTAATTGTCCATAATGATTCCATCAAAAGTAACAAAGCTGACATCTTGGGTGCCATCTTGAATATCACGCTTCCGGTTAAGATTTCGCTTTGGTAACCGCAATTTTCGTATTCAGCAGGGTTGAAATACTGGGAAAACATCGGTTACCAAAATGTTATATGAAATGCCGCTTGTATGGTTAAGGATACGTTTTTTCCGATAACAGTCCTAGTCTATGAAGTCGAAATAGAGTTATTGCAAGTATTTTTATGAAGTAGTTTTTCTCGAGTTTTTCATTCCGTTTCATAAACGTAACAATATTCTATATGAACTAAGTACTGCAAGACAGATTTATGTTGGCGAGCGATGGAAATGCGCAGATACCTAAATTGGTATTTATCCCCACCAACGCAGTATTAAACGTATTTAAATTATTAAAGGGGCGTGGCCAAATCTTCGTGAACTTATCCCTACCGGCTGCCATAAGGGATCTGTGTTGCAGTACGTGCTTTCAAATTTTATCGTTTTGCTATAGTACCAATCAAACTTCCGAATTTAAATTATTTTTATACTATTTCCTCACGCGAAAGGCATCTCTTGTTGATCCTCCTCATTGGAGAGGTATATTATTAAGTTCCGTTCTTCCAGACGTATTGGCATAAGTAGTGGCTTCTGTTCTGTATGCACAATGCCCATTGTTTTTATATATTTTTATTAACACACGAGGTGTTAAATAACGTTATCCACATTTTTGGGTTTAACCTGAATCCTGAATTCTCCTATTATTAATTTGAAATTTTTGAGACAGTATGCCTAAAGTGTTTTCCACTCTTCTTCTAGTATGAGATAAATGGTAGTTAAATATGCGTTTCAAGTCGTCGTCCAATAGCTGCCCCAAATATGGTTTCATTAAATATGTTTTGAGAGGAAACACTTTGTCTCCTACAATTACGTATAGAGCTTTATTTGTGATACCTATAAGTGCTGCTCTGATACCAGTATATTCTACCTACTGTGCTCCAAGTGAGTGAAAATGCCACTATATACCGCTATTTTTTCCAAAGTTCAAAGAATTATTTAGAAATATCTTTCCATTTTTCTTCTGTTGGCCATTAATTCTTCAGCAATTTGCTTTGCTTGTTTCGGTAACTATGTTATACACCATGCAGCGAATCCCTAGTAACTAGATAAACATGAAACTAAATTATTTTTTTTACTTTTTAGGATCAGTGTGTAAAACTAGATGGACCAACATCCGCGACATCTATAGAAAGTCTTTAAGAAAGGTGAAAACAAAAAGCGGACAAAAAAAAATTAAATTATACAAATATTCCAAACAGTTGTGTTTTTTAAAGAATTTTTTTAAAAGGGGGATAGAAGGTAATGTCGATGATACCCCAGAACATGAACAATCAACTTCAGAAAATGAAACGGATCAAAATGACACAGTAGATACAGATACTAAACTGTTAACAGAACCCGAGACAAAACCATTGCAATTTGAAGATAAAAACAATGAAAACGAACAAGACGACAATGTTCCACCACCAAGAAAATTGTTTAGAAAAATTCATTGGAAAAACCAAAATAACAGTGACGTTCCACCACCAAAAAAAAGATTTAAAAAAATTCAACCTGGCACATCTTCATCAACGTTGCTGACTTTACCCCCCAGTATCCATCCTATAGACGCATTTCTAATGGGCGTATCAGCGAGCTTAAAAACGTTAAAACCATATTATTTGCATATGGCAAAATCGGAGATATTTTCTACTACCCAAAAGTATGAAATGAAAATGATTGTGGATGGAGGCACCACATGTAATGAAAGTTCATCGTCTTGCAGCGATTCTCCCATTTCATCACCAATCTCGAAAGCTATGCGTGTGCAGTCGCCTATAGAATCATTTGATCCTCTAACAATTGTCTCCACAGCATTCAACAAACAATAACCAATAAAAACGACACACCAATCTCGAACCCTTATACGAAATATTAAGAAACAATTCCGGTTCGTTTTAACCTGAATCTAGAGGTTGAAAGGTGTGATTCAAATTTATATTAAATTTCGTTGCTGTACAAAATCTGACAAAAATAAAAAACGCATAAATTCTTCTCTTTACTTGCTCATAAATCATAATGCTAGGTTTAGAAAATGTAAAACATTTATAGCAGTTGAAAATTTTCTATAGCCGCAAATAGCAGTGCAGCTTTGATTGAAAAAATTGATATCTTTCTAGTTCCTCTGTCACGATTCTCATTGGAACAACATTTCTGAAATCAATACTAGAGCCCCATAAAGTAACTCTACAAAGCGCGAGGTTGAATCATATTCAAATAACTTCTGTATGCAGTGTGCAATGTGCACGGTGAGCTATCAGAGATGTATTTTATGAGTAGCGATAAAAATCCAAAAATTATGTTTTTTATGTTTTACAAACACCCAACCCTATATTTGTTATTACTTAAATTGTTTATATCGGCCAATGGCCTTAGCAGCCAATGCTTTATTTAAAAAGAATAATTGTTTATATTATTTATTAGATATAAACTTTTGTAGATTTAAGGATAATTTTACATTAACATTATGGCTACTTTTAGCAAAAACTACAACTTAAATATGAATCATTTATTGATATTTCTTTTTATCAGAACGGTAATCTTTGATCAATTTACTGCATAGCGTGAAAGTAAAGCCTTAAATTGGCAGGAAATTGATATGCAAGCCTATCCCATACGTACTATACAAGGCACTAAAAAGTATCAAAAGTATAGTGTGCAACTACCTACCTCGTTATTATCTTATTATTATACATACAAATATTTTAATTATGTTTAATGATGTTTAAAGTTGACTCTTACAACACTAAATCCATTTTAGCTTTTTTTTTCAAATATTTCCTTGATCAACTGGAAATTTTTTTTTAATATTAAAAATTGAAGTTATTTAATTGATGGCTCTCACTTCCAAGTAAAGTTTATAGCACCTTTCGTAATTAAGAATAATCAATTTATTATTTAAATTTTTCAATTAGCTATACGTTGATATTATTTATGTTTATTATGTGCTTCATATTATTACGGACGAGTAAATGTTGTTTAACATGTTTTAGTTTCAATTACCAAATGCAATATTAATTAAATGACTTATTTTTAAAACAAACTTGACTCTTTCATTACAATATTTACACTGCTGAAGCATGACTTACGTATATTTATGTTAATCATTGATCTGACACCGTCTATCATTCGTGCAATGAAAAACAAAAGGAAATTCTTAATTTAATAATTATAGGTATATGTTTTCTTGATTTTTGATGAAAAATGTATGTCAATGACGTTTGCTAAATTTAACGGTTGTTATAAATTAATTTCTAGGGATTTGGAATGTATATCTGCAATGCGCTCGCTCCTCCTCATTAAATAATGATAAATCCACTTTCATTGAGATTTCTGGTCGTGGTTTTAATACGAGTTCTCTTCAACATTTAAGTGCACTTGGGTACTGTTATAGTGCTTATTAATTATCTGAAGAAAGTTAAGCTTGTGTTTAATTTCAGTAGGTATGCAGAAGTATTAAGGCCATTACAAACGTTCAGATTTTTACAACGGCAAGCGTATACTCCTGTGGGACATAGGCAAAGCCGAGCGTCTGTAGATCGCTCAGGCTGCTTGCGCAGTTTTGGCCTGCACGGGCCTCTCTTACTAAAAATGTGCACATTTGGAGGTAAAGTAATAGTTCCGGCTTACTTCAGCAGTTAAGCCTGCTACCAACGCTCTGACAACCAATTTGTCAAAATATCAGCGTTATTTAAAAATCTCAGCAAATTTTTTTAACTTTGAGGCAACTTGAGCCCTTTGAGAGGCCCAATTTTTTACAATTTTTATAAGATGCTCGTGTATAGTAGAATTGAATAGGAATCACCCTGTATATTACGAATTTGTAATAACTATATTTTAGTAAATAAATAAAGGCAGATCCACTTTTACCTTAAAGAGTAATAATAAAGCAATCTTACTACAGTTACTCAAGTACAAACGATAAATAAAGTTATTTGTATAAATTATATAATTAAAATAATTTATAACTTTTTAAAATATTTATAGGTTATCAATTTATGCTCATATATTAAACCAACAGACCTCATAGTTTTAGCCTTTTATGTTTTTATGTATGTACAGTATTATAAAAAAACTGCGGAGGTCTTAATTTTTATGAAGTTTAATAATCTTCTTGGTGGTCTAAATAAATTACAACATTTATAATCTGAAATAGATAATGAACATAATTTTGTGATTGTGAAACTATTTGAAGAATTTACTTCTAATAAGGTCCTAGTTTTTGGAATTTCTAAAAATAAATTATTTGTAGTTTGTTTCTCTTCACTTGCTTTATTGGTATATGCCACTTTTAAATATCTCTCTTTCAGATTTTCAAAGAACTTTTACTAAGTACATGATACGTTAATTAATTTTTTATTCGAATACATGTATGGGCGTATGGGGAATGTTAAATCTTAAGCTAAATGTTACACTTTCAGTTTATGTTACTTCAATTCGATGGTAAATAAAGAGAAGAAAAGTTGATTTTTTTGTGCTCGGTTATTGAATTTTTCCATTATATTTTTCAGGTGACGTCTATCTGAAGTCTGGATTCTATAGGGTTGGTAATACTAGACCCTAGACCTAGTGTGAAATTAAGAGAATACCTAAAAGGTAAGAGAAATTTCTTTAATATCTTGGTCAGGCAATTAATACTGTAGAGAAAAATAAATAAATATTTTCAGTTTTATTAGTTTGCGCAAAATATCAGTTAGGTGCCGTGTGTTCGTATAAATTAATTTAAATAGTAAGGTAACTTCCAAATTACCAGATTGTGATTTACCTAAATACTCGCAATATTAGGTAACCATCAAGTAAGTGTTCTTTCAAGTGACTGATTTTATTTAAATCTTTAAAAACTTGTCATTTAATTCCCATTTAATTTAAATGGTAAGGTAATTTCCCAATTACCAGTTAATAATTTACCTAGATAGTTACTTAGAATAGTAGGTAACCATCAAGTGTTCTCGATTTCTGAAGCTACCATCAAGTGACTGATTTTATTTATATCTTTGAAAGCTTTTTATTTAATTCCCCTTTAATTTAAATGATGAGGTAATTTCTAATTTACCAGTTTATACGTTACCTAGATAGTTAAGTTACTTAGAATTGTATGTAACCATCAAGTGTTCTTCTCGATTTCTGAAGCCACCATCGAGTGACTGATTTTAATAAAATCTTTGAAAGCTTTTTATTTAATTTCCCTTTAATTTAAATGGTGAGGTAACTTCTAAATTACCAGTTAGTAATTTACCTAGATACGTACTTAGAATAGTAGGTAACCATCAAGTGTTCTCGATTTCGGAAGCCAGAAAATGGCTGATTTTATATAAATCTTTAAGTGTTTTTGATTTAATTCTCATTTAATATAAATGGTGAGGTAATTTCAAAATTACCAGTTAATAATTTATCTAGATCATTACTTAGAATATTAGGTAATCATCAAGTGTTCTTTTCGATTTCTGAAGCCACCAAGTGACTAATTTTATTCAAATCTGAAACTTTTTATTTAAATGGTGAGGTAATTTTCCAATTACCAGTTAGTAATTTACCTAGATAGGTACTTAGTATATTAGGTAACTATCAAGTGTTCTCGATATCGGAAGCCAGAAGGTGGTTGATTGTATTAAAAATTTTTGAAAGCTTTTCATTTAATTTCCATTTAATTTAAATGGTGAGATAATTTGCAAATTACCAGTTAGTAATTTATCTAGATAGGTACTTAGAATATTAGGTAACAATCAAGTTTTATTCTCGATTTCGAAAGCCAGAAAGTGGCTGATATTATTTAAATCTTTGAAAGCTTTTCATTTAATTTTCAGATAATGTAGATGGTTAGGTAATTTCCGAATTACCAGATTGTAATTTACCTAGATACTTGGAATATTAGGCAACCATAAAGTGTTTTTCTAGATTTATAAAGCCGGCAAGTGACTGATTTAATTGAAATCTTTGAAAGCATTTTATTTAATTTCTCTTATATTAAATGGTGAGGTAATTTCTAAATTATCAGTTAGTAATATACCTAGATAGGTACTTAGAAGATTAGGTAACCATCAAGTTTTTTTCTCGATATCGGAAGCCAGAATGTGGCATATTTTATTTAAATCTTTGAAAGCTTTTCATTTATTTTCCGTTAATTTAGATGGTGAGATAATTTCCAAATTACCAGATTGTAATTTACCTAGATACTTGATGTATTAGCTAACTGTCAAGTAATGTTTTTCTAGATTTCTGAAGCCTGCAAGTGGCTGATTTTATTTAAGTCTTTTAAAGCTTTTCACTTACTATCCCTTTAATTTGAATTATCAGATTGTGATTTACCTAGATACTTGAAATATTAGGTAGCCATAAAAAATTCTTCTATATTTCGGAAGCCAGCAAGTTCTTGATTTATTTTTAGTCTTTTAAAGCTTTTATTTAATATGCTTTTAATTTTTGATTTAAATGTTCGGGTAATTTCCAAAGTACCAGAATGTGATTTACCTAGATACTTGGAATATTAGGTAACCATCAAGTGCTCTGCTAGTTTTCTGCAGCCATTATGTGACTGATTATATTTAAATCTTTTATAAAAGTAATTTATTAGATACTGTAAAAGTACTATCTAGAAGGAACTATCCAGACATCCAGATATTGAAATAAATTAGCTTAATTACTATCTTCAAATCAATATTTCCCATATTTTTTTTAATGATTTTGCCGTTTTAAATACCTACGAATATTTTTGTACAAGTCATTTTAGAATTTTTGCATATATTTTTCTCCATTTCAAAATAAAGTGGCAGAGATTATTCTCAAGTAATTTCCTGCTAAGAATTTCAACACTTTCAGTTAAAGATTATTAAAAGAAAATTTTCAACATCGACAAGTGAGGATGGATTCAATTTCTCATACTTATAAATACAAGTACTATAAGTGCTTTTTTTTATTTTATACTATTATCTTCCATTGAACTCATAATTTTCTATAATTATTCATTAAAAGTTCATGTGCAGTGCTACACATTATGCACTTACAGTCGTAACACGCTAGGCAATTATTTGGCAATTAGACAATTTTTTACGCTATTAAACTATATCTTTCTATACACTATAAACAAAGTTTAACCACCTTGAGAGTAAACAAAATAGAAACAGTGAAAGATTTTTTTGAAAAATCGCTTTATTTACTTTCTGAAATTTATCTAAACATAACATGCACTTTAGCTACAACGGAAAGTTAGTGCAATAAATTATTGTAAACTAAAAAGCACGGTGAATGTATCTATCACATTTATCTATTTTATTTTATATCATTTAAACAATTATTCATCAGGTAAGGAAGATTTGACACTACGAAACATCTGATATCGTATGGCCCACTGCGCACAGCGGCTATATAAGCTTTTCCTCAGCTACAAGCTTTCAGTCAGCTGTACAAAAGTGTTGAAGTAGTTTGCGCAACTTGTGTATTATTAATTCTTTCAATTCATCAGTGATAATGACCACATACGCTACATACAGACACATTGAACTCGACAAAGTTGGTTACGGTAAAAAGAGGTAAGTGTATTTAATTTTTTTTAATTTTCGAAATTAATTTGAAATTTAAAACTTTTTTATTTACAAATTTTTATCACTCGAGCCTCAAAGGCATATTTAAGAGTCGAAAGGATGTGGGTTAATGTAATCTTCGTGTATTAACATACTGGAATTTTAAAATAACTGAATTTGTCAGGTTGCATGCCAAATTATTTATTCAATTATAATAAAAAAAAACATAAATCTGTTGTTTGATTATGTTTATGTCGTTTATTAATTATAATTGAAAGATTACACGATGAAATTTCAAATTACAGTTTAATCAATTAGTTCTTGGAGATTGAGAGTTTGAAGCTTAGTGATTAATATTTTAAAACAAATAATGCAATTTTGCATAATTAATCAGTAATTACGCTTTTGGGGATGTACGTTTGTACGTGTCGTGTTGTAATCATGTAAAATCATTTAAATATCGCTTCCGTATTAAATTAAATAATAATTACTTAATATTCCATTAATAGTTTGTTTCGTGTGACAAAAAAATTTATTTTAATTTTAAATAAATTTGCATAAACATAAATTATATCATTCAAGAGTTTAATTAATTAGGTCACATATTTTAGGCTCGTTTAGACTTGTTTCTTTCTTAAATTATTTTTTTATTTAAATGGGGAAAAATGTAAGCACGCCATTATGGAAAAATTAGCGTTTTGAATTTAAAATCTTTACTTAAACAATGCAAAAAAAATGTTATCTTGAATTTAAATAAACATCAAAAAAATAACTTTCAGGGTAAATTGGTAATTTAAAATTTTCTTTTTTTCTTCGTATTTACAAAAATAAGTTATGGTCGATAAAAAAATAATTTTTCTACGGATTGAGACCCTCTGAGTACAAGAATCCAAAAAGAAACTTAGAAAAAGTCTAAATCAAAAACTAGATACTGAAATCTCTACAGGGAGGCTCAAAATAAAGGAATTATTTTGGGCACATATTAACAGATTTAGATCTAACTTCAGTCCTAATATATTTGATTTTTGAAATTATTTCAAAATTATCTTTAAAAGGGTCTATAATTAATTTGAATTTTAAAATGAAGTTTCTTAAAATTGGAATCAATTTATTTATTTTTGTGTGTATTATAGACATTATAGTTCCTAAAATTAAATCGTACTTGTTTCATTTGTTAAATTAGTCAGGACCGGAATTATCCGTTTTTGAGAGCCAAAATTTCCAAAATCTGTCATTTCATTTGTAATTTGTAAAAATTTAAAAAAATTATATTAACATTGAATATTTTGAAAGTGTAAAATTTGCTGCCATGAGTGTCATTTATGATAGCAAAAACTTCATATTTTGATCTCCGATTTAGTTGAAATGACAAAAAAAGCTTTCTTATTTTTAATGAAACACCCTGTATATTTTTGCATTTTTGAAACTGGAGACAAACTTTAACATTCTTGAATGTCTTTAGAATTTCTGTTTTAGAATCGCTTCTTTTTAAAGCGGAAATTATAAATATTTAAAACTGTTTTAGGGACACTGTATATTTTTTAATATTTTGAAATTAGTACGAAAAAGTCGTGTTAGCGGCACATTAGATTTTTACTAATAGTTTAATAAAGAGTATATGATGAGGATGACAAAGGATGAATGATACTTATCTAAATTGCAGTGAGTGAGAGCAAGGGTTAACAACCTTTTCAAAATTATAATTTACTGAAAAAGTTATTATTTTTAGTTTAATTTTAGAATAATTTCAAGCTTTCTCCAAAATTCTCTATTTTTGAGAAAGAAAAAGTATATACAAAATCTAAAACGTCTAGCCACCGTAAATTTATTCAAGAGAAGAGTAAAAATATTTGTGTTTTAAGGACTTCTCCTTGTTAACCCTAAAACTGTTTTGAAGCAAAATCGACAAACTTTTTGTCCATAAATTTTACCAAAGAACTGATATTAAAAAATTTAAATTCAGAAGGCTGTTATAAGAAGAAAAATTATATCAGATGTAGATAGTTCGTAATGCTGGTGAATAGTAGTTGTTCATGATAATGTTTACGGTAACTGAAAATTACAATTGTTTTGTTATTTTCAAGGCCTCCTTTAGCAAAAATACAGGGAGAGTTTTCTTTTAAATTGGCTTTTTTTGCGGTTGGAAGAATTATTGGGACCAAAAATGTTTAAATAGGAAATAATTTCTAGTTTTTTAATGACTAATTTAAAATTATTGTTTCCAATATTCGTCTATTGTTAAACTATTACCGAGAAGCTATGAGCTGCAAATTCTTGGATTTTTTATATTCTCGGAACTCTTGTTTCAAGGGCATCAATCTAGAGTCGAACTGAATTACTATAATGTAAAAGTTATTAGGACGTTTTTAAGACAAAACCACAAACTTTTTCTACAGTGTCATGGTAAAAATTCACCATCTATAATTAAGTTTCAGTTCCGGCAAAACGAATCTTAAAAACTTGGATGTTTGTACAACAATTTTGGGCCACCCTGTATACAGTATGTTACATTTATTTTGTGTCTAAGTTTTCTACTTTATTATAAAAGATTCTATTTTTTGATAGAACAGAGGAGAGGATATTTGGTAGCTTAAAACAAGTCCATAAAATATTGTAACTTCACGAACGGTAACGGTTTTACGACAGTTGATAGTCGGTCATCTTTTCCCAGTTATCAAAAACTTAATCTGTGTAGTGGCCGTCTATCCGGTGACGGCCTGCAAAACACTGCACACATCAATTTTTGGTAACTGGGAAAAACCGGACGGCTAAAAACTGTTCGTGTGTACTGAAATATGGCAGACAGACCATGGACTGCCGCCAGCGACCGGGCGGCGCACTGAACCTGAGTAGGGACCTTTACTCTCAAGTCGCTCCAATTAATTTATCTTTTATAAAGTATGGATAAGAGTGATTGTGTTATTAATGTGTGTAGGATTAATAGAGCTTTGTCTGAGGTCCAATTTTACAATTGAGGCTCAATGGTGGTTTAAATTAAACTCCGGTTGAACCTGAGAGTTCAAGAAAAATTCGTTTTGTAAAATGAGGTTCAGGTTCGTAGTTTACCGTAGTAAAACTCAAGTTTTGTTATTAAGTTGTGTTTGTAAAATTGGACCTGAGAGTGCTATAAAAAGTCTAGAGGGTTGCACGATGGTTTGTTTGGCTCTTGCATTTTCTTTTGCTGGCTTTTCACAAACCTTATTGTCACTTCACTATTTTTGTGTTGATTAAACCTATAATGAGCATTTAAACACTACTCGAACCTTAATTACGCCTTTCCTAAACGATGCAAATTAACACCTCGTATAATATTAATTCCTGATTGTTTCAACTTAGTTTTCTATTATTATATCAAATGAAAAGTGTTTTTTTTAAAACCATACCTTATAAGTTTGAAGGTTTTCCATTTACTCGAGTCATTTCTTGTATTCGTGTTTACACGCTTAAACATAATTAGTACGTGAGATTTTTTATACCAATTTCTTTCAACTCTTGTCAAGAAAATTAAAACTGTTATTAGTTTCCTCGTATATTTATATACGAAAAGGAATTTCTTGGCTAAAATTAATAAGCGAAAGGTACTTAATTTAATATTACATTGAGTATCGACTTTTAGGTTACTGACTTTGGTTTGGCCGACTCGATGTATTCCGGTTAACTTTTGTGTTTTAATTCAAATATGTGCAAAAAGTTTATTGATGTAGAAACTTTTTTTTTGTAAATGAAAATCTACCGTATTCGTTAAAAAGCTGATTAATGACTAGCAAATAATCTTACAATTTAATCGTTTCTTTATAAATTACAAACTGAATCGAATTAATAAAAATATTAAAAAACTTCCACATTTTTATCTCAAATCTAACACTTTACATTAACGAATTTACAACAATTGGAATGTTTTTGGTGTGTAATAAATATTAAGATAAGCCCACCAATTAACCGTTACACAATTTTTACAATTCGACTTTAATAATAGGTTTTGTACCTATACGGACGTACGTACGTACTTACTACAAAGGTATGTGGTACCATAAAAAGAAAGTTTACAATAAAATAAATCACACTTGAGTGAATAATAAACACGCGTTTTATGTAGTAGTTAATTATAAAATTAATTAATTTGTTTTGAATTACAAAAAAGTAGCAGTTAAAAATAACAAAATCGCGCCGATTGCTTGATTTCTTATTTTTTAATTAATTTAAACTTATAAAATTATACCAAAAAAAATTTATAATGTGTTAATTATATTTTATCATTTTTAATTGTAAATAACATGCGTAAAAAATTAATGATAACTTTTATCTCATTTCCTTTACACGTACACGTTAATAATTATAGAATATGGTATCATCGAGGAAAAGTTTGTTGTCATAAAAATTACTCTTATAGAAATAAAAACATAAAAATTGTACAATTAATTAGAGTTTTATAGAAAACCAATTTATTGCCTGGTTTGCTATGTAGCAATGACATTTTTATTAACGTTTTGGATCACTAACTGTGAAACTTGGTGAAAATTAAACCATCGCTCTTCTCCTTTTTGGTTCTCACTAAAATAAATACAGTTTAAAATGTTTCAAGGGATTCAGACCTTAACATTATTCTTCAAACTGTGTGTTTTTGCTCAAGTAAATCAAAAGTTGCTTTTCGGGACCCGTATCTTGTGGTTGGAACCTTAATTACGTCTTGCGCTTGTGGGCCCGCGGTGCTAAGCACACGTTTTGCTTTTATTAACTTTAAGCTGTGTCTTTGTCAATGATTCAACTTTTTGACCTTACGTTTTGTAGCAACCTCTTTGCCACCAGTAAAAGCATCAACAGCTGCTATCTTGAGAGATACTGAAGCTCCTTTTCCTTCTTGGACCAAAATCCCTGAAGCCATTGCTGATTTGATGTATTTTTTCAAGACTGGTGATACATTTTTTTTCTTCGTTTTTAAGAGCTTTGCTTTATTACGTTGACCTACAGAGGCTTCTAACCACGCTCTAAAATTCTTTACTTAAAGGACCAGGTTATCTTTGTAACTCCATACAGGGCAACCTGTTCAAAGTCAAGGTAGAGATTTCCCTGGGATTTTGGATAGCTAAACTAGATGAGAGATTGGATTGGATTGAATTGCTCGTGAGAGGGCTGGCTTTTAACCAGCTTACACTTAGGCTCAGTATTATAAAGCCTAGTCAACCGAAGGTTGACTCAACCGCAGGTTGAAATTATAAATAAATGTCAATGTCACTATTATGTCCAATCACGTCCAACTAAAATGACAGCTAGTCGACTTTCATCCTCCGGTTGACTTTAAACCTCAGGTTGAGTTTCAACCGACGTTTATAATACTGGCCCTTAGGCTGCTTGATCGGGCTCATTGTGCAACCTCCCAGAGGTGCCCTCCTTCCCCATCACTCCTCGAGCCATCTCAACTTTAAGATGAACTCGAGCAGCTTGGCGAATGGAGTGTCTCTGATTCTAACCATATCCAGCCAGTAGTCAGCAAGTATGGATCCTCTAGTTTATGCTACCGCAGGACATGAGCAAAGCACGTGCTCCGCAGTTTCATTAGATGAGAGATAATAAAGAAGGAGCAAATGAAGCAAATAAAATAAGAAAATTAAAATTCACGTACTTTTCGGACACCGTAGTCGGGTCTATTCTACTACCTCTTTATACCAAATTTTCCAGTCTCTTAACCCTTGAATCCATTCCAAACTTTGGATGAATCCAAGGATACTGACGTGGTGTGATGCTAAATGTGATACTGACACATTTAGCTAGTATTCCCCTAACATGGATCCTCTAATTTGTACCAACGTAGGGGAGTGACTTAGCACGAGCTCCATTGTTTCATCCCCTTCATTACATCCTCTGCAGCTTGAACTATCAGCAACACCCATTCTGCATAAATACTTATTTAATTGTCAGTGTTCAGTGAGAGTGCCAGCTCTTAAACGGCATTAAATGCCTAAAAAATTGAAACAAAGGCAAATTTTTTTCCACGTCCTCATTGCTTATTTAGGAAGCTAGAGTGTTCCCAAGGAGTTCCTTAATGAATAAAATAAATCAAAAATAAAATAATGAAGGATCTAAAAGCAATTATTTTCCTCTAGTAATAAAATTCTACACCCGCATCTTCAAGAATCTTTATTTGATTTATTGCTTTCCGTTCACACGAGAAAAAATATTTTCCTTCATCCTCACCATTTTGCATTTATTGTGTGACTTGATGGCTAAATGTGCTGATTAAATCTTTTGAGTTTCATAATTTATTTAAATTTGCAAACAAATAATTATTGTCTTTTTTCATCCTTTATTTCTCATTTCTTAACGGTGTATGATTTTGAAGTTGAGATTATGTTTAACACTCTTTCTACAATTGGTAATTTTTTTATAAAATCACGAACTGCTTGTTACGTAAATCCTGGAGCGTATCGCAAGAACAGGAAGTTCTTATTTTACTCGTATTTTTTTAATTTCTTTAACATTTCGCTATTATGGCTTCTTAATTCTTACTTGCCGGATGCTTTGTGTAATACCACTAATCCGGTGGAATATCCGAACAATACTTTGGAGATTACAAAATTGCTCACTTTCGGTTTGTTTGGATTTTTATTTAAAATATAATATTTTCAAAATTGCATTAAACCTTTTCAATTTTAACACGCCTGTAATTATTTTGAAACACACAATCGGAAAATTAAACAAAAGAGTTGTAAAGCTCCATTATTTACCATGTAAAATTCTGTCAGCTGTAATTCAAATACGAATGCTGCAGTTTATTTAAAAAGAGACATTCGTATATTGTTTAAAAGGAGCTGTATTATTTTGTACTGAATAAAAAGCTTACGGTGGTAAAACCTTTTCTATTAAACATATTCTTTTCAACACATACAAATCCTTTCATTGGACTCTTTTGAAAGGTCTCTCTACAATTTTATTATACTCCAATCCAACATTTTACCACAATTAGCTTGTTAAAAATATGAGAAGAAGACCTCAAGCAAAATCCTAAATTAGGCAGTAAATATAAGAAATAAATTAAAATTGTAACTAACATGTCAAAAACTTTTACATCTGAACTAAATAATTATAAATAAATAACATTCACCAATGTTTAAAACCAATTATGATTTAAACTAAAGTTAAGTATTTTTAAAAACACTTTTACTACTTTATTGTTGAAAAATTACCACTTTCATTATTTTTCCTAGGATTTTATTTAATCATTTTCACACACCTCTTCCTTTACTTTCTTGTAAATACGTAGGGTTTAGCAGGGTTTTAAAATCTTCATTTGTTGCAAAATGTGGTCCTCAAAACCGCACCTCTTTGAGGTTTTTCTGCTAATTCCTACGTCGTTATTCAAGTATTTGGATTTGTGGCTTTTGGGGTTATCATCGCTTCTACAAACTAATTTTCTCTATAAGTTTTCACATGATTTCTAAAAACAACAATATTCTATTTTTTATACGCTGGTATACACTGCTGGAATAGCTTATGAAGATAGAGCCTCGAGAGACACGAGTTGTAGAATTCGACTTTATATAATTTTTCAAATTTGATTAATTTTAATAAATAAATTATGACAGCTATGACAATAGTACATTGCAATACATGGTCGGTAAGTGCATAGTTAACAAATCCAGAAAATGTTAGCAAAACGAGACCCGTAGGGTCGAGTTTTTCTAATTTTCGAGATTTGTTAAGAAAAGCACTTAACGATCCAAGTATTGCATACTATTTTTTGCACAATCGTGAAAATAACTAATAATAAATTCATTTTTTAAACTGACATTAGTTGACAGTTGTAAATAATTTTTATAATTTTAAAGTTTATTCAAAATAGTAACCGCTGGAGAACAATGTTGTCCCAGTAACAAGATAAAAGTAACAAATAGCTCAAACACTTGTTTCACTTACCACCCTTGTGCTTTTGGTTAAATATTTCGAAATCATTATTTTATTGTTTCTATGGACACATACAATGGTTTGGTAAAATCAACTTCCTATTAGTATAAACATTGTTGGTAAGTACAGAATAGAACACGTTTGTGCAAAAATATTTTTATTGGTTTCGATTGAGAATTTTCTGCTCGATAATTTTCATTAAAAGCATAATTACCATCAGATTACTCCTTAAGGAGCTAAGGGCTCGAGAGTCACAGTGCGTTGTAGAATTCGACTTTATATAATTTTTCAAATTTGATTAATTTTAATAAATAAATTATGACAGCTAGGACAATTATTTTTACGGGTTTTGATTGAGAGTTTTCTTCTCCATAATTTTTATTAGAGGTATAATTACCGTCACACTACTCCTTAAGGAACTAAAGTCTCGAGAAGCACAGTGAGTTGTATAGAGTTCGACTTATATAATTTTTCAAATTTGATTAATTTTTACAAATAAAGAATGACAGCTAAGACAAATATTTTTAAGGGGTTTCGATTGAGAATTTTCAGCTCCATAATTTTCATTAGAAGTATATTTACCGTCGGACTACTCCTTAAGGAGCTAAAGACTCGAGAGGCATAGTGAGTTGTAGAATTCGACTTAATATAATATTTCAATTTTGATTAATTTTAATAAATAAATTATGACAGCTAGGACAAATACTTTTACTGGTTTCGATTGAGAATTTTCTGCCCCATAATTTTAATTAGAAGTATAATTACCGTCAACTACTCTTTAAGGAGCTAAAGACTCGAGAGGCACCAATGTGTTGTAGAATTCGATTATATATAATTTTAATAAATAAATTATCACAGCTAGGATAAATATTTTTATGGGTTATGAAAGAGAATTTTCTGCTCCATAATTTTTATTAGGAGTTTAATTACCGTTAGACTACTCCTTAAGGAGCTAAAGACTCGAGAAGCACAGTGAGTTGTAGAATTCCACTTTATATAATTTTTCAAATTTGATTAATTTTTATAAAGGAAGTATCACAGCTAGAACAAATATATTTACGGGATTCGACAGAGAATTTTCTGCTCTACAATTTTCCGTAGATGTATAATTACGATTAGACTACTCTTAAGGAGCTAGAGTCTAGAGACTTCTCTCCCTGTCTACATCTGAGTCTCCAAATGAATCGAATATTTTAGTGATTTATGTGTTTGCAATAGTCAAAGAACTGACCTCCATCTCCACTCTAGCAACCGATTGTTGGATTTAGCATTATAAAAATCCTTCCGAAGAAACTAATGACTCTCTAAACCAAGAGCACGAGCTAGGTTAGCTCTTTAGGTGACACTTTGGGTGTGTCTATCATCCTAACTGTATCACATTATTACTTGTTATTACCCATCCCTAAACTAAATCATTTCATTTATCTGACTCATGGTAAAAACCATTTCTTCTCATAGAAACAATAATTTGAATTGTCTTGAAGAGTGGGTGGAGTGGGTACACTGTTAATGATGATTTAGCCAAATTTCTCCAGAAGCAGGAACAATTTTTATCTTTTGTGTATATGTTGAATGACAAAACAACATTCACCAATTTTTGCAACCAATTAATATAACCAATACGAGACTCTTTGCCAAAGCAAAGTTAATCGTTCGAAAAATTAGTACTTTCATACTTTTTCTCCATGCTACCAAATTACGAAGTCTTTTTTTTTTAATTCAAAAAGAAATTCAAAAGTTGATTAATTATAAATAAATAAAAACTCTTTATTCAAAACGTTGGTATTGAATTAAATTAGTTCTGCTCATGTACTTACTATAAATAAAGGATTGTAAATAAACTGACATTGACAATGAACATGATTTTATTTATTTTCAATTCAGTAATAAAAATGTTTGTTAAAATCTAACACGATTAAGATTAACCCATATATTTTAAATAAAATGGAAGGTGAAAGTTCATAATAACAACATGTTGAGGAGCATGTTTTGTCTAGTTGTTTCTTCTTAAACTGTCTTGTCAACCATGACTTGAATTTTTATAAGTTGGTTAAAATTCTGATTTGGCAAAAATCAAGTACAAAATTTCTTTTCTCGAATAGAATTGTATGTTAATGTAGGAATTTTAAGGGAACTTTCGATTTTATCGAGCATCAATACCACCTATGTACTTATAATGAGGTAAAAATACTTTTGTAGTTATTAATAATTACAGTGAATTAACCGACTTTATTCTACTAATTAAATTCAAAATCTAACATTAATTTAATCTGAGAAAGCATCAAACAGGTACCTATTATGATATAATATTAGGAAATGTTACACACGGTGTGCTCATGTTGTTAATAAAGTAATGATAATTATAGGCGTCATTATTTAAAAGTATATTCGACAGGCCCACAACAATACAAATTTGAAAGTTAAACTAATAATAAATTAAAATTCAAATCACCTAAGGTACTGTTTAAAAATATTTCATTATTATTATTATACTTGAAAGTGTAACTAAATAGGACTTGGTGAACAATCTGATGTGTAACAGACACGTAGAGATTAAAATTAAAGATTTAATCGTTTTCCTATTATAAGAGTAAAGAGAAGTTTGCTCGGCGATTGAAATGTAATGGGATTTGTTATAAATTTTAGCAGATAATTGACATTACACGAGATCAAATCAGTTCAAAAAATTACAAAATAGAATTTGAGTAAGATAGGTATTCTAGATTTTAGCCTTTGATTTAACTTTGGGAGTTTGGACACAAAGCGAATCATTCGTCGCCGTTGTTCCACAATATTTTAATTCTTTCAATAAAAGTTTTTATTAAAGGGTACGAACGCTTTTTACAATGAAATATTGTGTAACATAACCTTATTTTACGGACGGTTAAGCTAATTTTGTACTCTAATAAAAGTTACCAGTACGTGTTACAAGTGACGAGTAGGGCTGGTTAATTTTAAACCTGTTTTTTAAACCGAGACTAAAAGTACCGACCCTTAAGGCCCGTTCACACACACAGGCATTGCCTTCCGCTTTGGCCTGTGCAGGCGGAATGAACGCTGTCCAGACGCTCCGTTTTAGTCTGTGCAGGCCGCCTGAACGGTATCCACACACTCCGGTTTGGCCTGACGGGAAGGTAAGCCTGTGTGTGTGGACGAGCTTTTAGTCTCAGTTAATAAGCACTGGTTGGACGTAAACTTGCTTATAAGTAGGCGTTCCCCGCACGCAATGTTCAAAAAATCAACGTCTAACATTCTACATCTTCCTTCAGTTGTCGCTCTTAGTCAGACTTAGTTGAGATGGTCATGCTAAAGGCCTGAACTCGAGGTCAGATCGTAGACCTCTGTCTACGAGTAGCTACTATACCATGAAACACAGCAGCTGATACGCGAGAACCTAGCATCGAGAGAGCCAATAGCCAAAGACACAACAGTATGGTGTACCGAGTTTCTAGAGCGTCACTCTGGAACGAAGGATACCAAGAAGCGAAGTATTATCAGAGTTCGATAATTTTTGAGTTTCCATGGCATCTTCAGAAAATTATCCTTGAAGCTAAAAATAATTAAGAAGTACTTCAGAAATAAGGCGACCTTAAAGCCATCTTCTACTTCTGGGGGAGGGGTGTATTTGAAGCTATGCCACTGAATCTAATGTCTAACGTGGTATGGGGTAAGACATGCAATATGTTCTACGTTCTGGACCTTGGTTTTAATATAATAAATTAACTTGGCATCAAGTTGGGATCTACATCAAGAATTTGTCACTGTTCGATCACGCTTTTGACCAATATACTAAGTGAAATTGTACAGTTCTTGGGACGACTTAATTTGTGATCGTGCAAGAATGGGTTTCTGAGTGGTTTCTGTATAGTGGGTACATCTGTACAACAAAACACTATTTTGACAACCATTATACTGACGAAGTCGTTCCAGGAAGATTGGAGCCATTCAACGAGATGGAAGCCCGCTCTGACTGTCGTCTAAGCCCACCGAACATCGAAGATTTTATGTTATTTTTTTGGAAACCACAGGCAACAGGAACACCACCATCCTCAACATTCCAAAAATTAGCGAGGAATTATCTGGCGAATAACAAGTGAGTTCCTTCGGCTTAATAATGGATTTACGCCTGAGTCGGTTGCTCCTACCCGCCCGCTTTGGCTCCAGAACTAGAGGATGTAGAGTACATCCATCGTCAGAACGACGAAAAATATGGAAGTTGCACAAAAATCTTTAATTATGAATAGTAAAAGTTTCTTGGCTATTTTGTTTAATCCCCATGTTTTTTCTCTGACCACCTAACCTCTGGGCCTTTGTGGATTATGGATTTTGATGGACGTGTGTAAAGGCATCATTAACGCCGAAAGTGAGATTTTGTGTGGGTATATCATCTTGAAGTCAACAAATTGGTTGGATCACTTACAAAGTGTGTCTTTGCGGTTTGTCAATAAAATGACAAAGTGTGCTTACTTCTTAGATCACACATCATACGAGTATATAATTTTCTAATAACATAATAACCTAAAAATGATCTTCTCTTTTGTGTTTCCCGTATTAATAGGAGAAACCGCATACTTTATAATCCCAGTTCGAAGTTAATTAACATTCTTTATAATTTATAATTTACTAAGTAAACTCTTTATAATTTTATAAATAAATTAGGTAACTGTAATTTTAATTTTTTAATATAATTAATGAGATTATTAGAAGGTAAAATTAAACAAAATATGCTTACCATATTCTTGATTTTAATTAATTATGTTATCCTAATTACCTTTCAGCACAATAATTTTTTAATAAAAATTAATTTAAATTATATAGTAAAAACTCATATCCAAACGTTATATTAGTGCTTTATTGCCAAAAGGATCCTTCTTATTAACTATTAAATTAATACAGTGCCTGTAGAAATTCTCCCTCCCTCTCTAATCTCATAACTTTTGGCGAATTTAATTTTTATTAAATTTAAAAAATGGTAATTGAGTAATAAACTCAGAATTTATGCCAAGTTTTTACTTTATTTGAAAGGTATTGCAATTCTCTCTGCAGTCGGTCTCTTAATAGAGCAAAGAATGAAACGCCAAGAGATTTCCAATAGCTTTTCTCTTGCCAGGACGTTCAAGATGGATATATTCAATAAAATCCTTGACAGTTTACCAAAAGTTTTTTTTTTTCATTTCAATGATTTTACAAAAATTGTCAAAGATTTTCTTGAAATTGACTACCTTGAACCTCCCCGTACTCGTGGAGGTAAAAAAATCTGGTGAAAATCTTAGTGCACATCTGCACATTATGGAATGATTCTCCACGTTATATTCTTTGTTAATATGTTAAGCACTTATAACTAGATAATGGATAATAGGATTTCCAATTTTTCAAAACGACTGAAGAAAGAATTAAAATACCTTTCAAATGACGTACAACATGGCCCCCTGGGCAAGTAAAAAAACGAGTCGATTTAAGCGCCACGATTGGGTTTATAAAAACCAATTTATCTTCAAAAAATTGTATATTTGGTAAAACTTACCTTCACTTTGACCAGATTCTTTAATTCAATTCGTTCAAAACTTAAGAGAGGGGAAGGCTTTAAAACTAAACGGAAGAAGGATTGTTTTTGGCAATAATATGAATGGCATAAATTTTCAGCACGACCTTAAGCATTTTTCATATTAAAATTAGCCAAAAAAGTCCGCATGGAATGCTCGAAAATCACGAAATATTAATAACGTAAAATTATACCAGTACCAGATTTAGCCTTAATTGGATTTTCTTTAACATGAACTTTAGAAAAAAAAGAAGACTTAAAAGATTAAACTTAAAAGGTTTGTGGAAAACGTGGATGAAACTAAGGGAAGTATACATCATTGCGTGCAGACTGAAAAGGAAAGACTTGTATAGGTCATAAACCCCTATAAAACAGTCAGTAGCGTGTTTAAACTATTTTAAACTCTTTACAAAAGAATTTGTTTAGTTTTTCGACAAAATTGCCCAAAATTAGGTTAAAATTAGGCATAATTAAGTAAGAAAAAACGCGAAATTTGTTTTGATTTAACATTTATCTAATTGTTTACAGTTTGGAATTTATAAAACAGTTTTAAGTAACAAAAAATTAACCGCTTTAAATTGATTCGTATGCCTACAGGTGTTAAATAACGTCGATAATTTAAATTATTGCCTGAAACTTTAAAATTATTTAATTTAAAACGTTACATTAATTACACGCAAATTATTCTAATCTACTTTTTGTGATGTTTTAATACATTAACATGCTAATTAAAGAGAATTAGTGACTCGTGCTGATCTAATTTGAATTTGTAATTTTATGTCTATATAAAGTTTGACACATATTTGTTTTTCTTTAATAGGTTCGTTATGGATTGACTTATGAAAATAAATTAATAAGTTAAACTAGCTCGATTTACATAGTCGAGATTACTTATGAGATTAAGTTAGCAAGGAAATGTCATAGTGGAAAGAAAAATTGCAAGAACTAAGTGTTCAACTTTTCCGTCATTTTGACACTCGTAATCATTCATTTGTAGGGAAAGAGAAAGGTAAATTTGTTTAAGAAGTGCGACAATTTTTAATTTTGACTGATGAGTAGAGTGCGGAATTTTATGCACAGAATTTTAAAAAACATGGCATAATATGCACAGATTTTTTTAAATATGCACAGATTGTTTTCCTTGTACTTTTCGAGATGTCTGCTCAAAAAAAATTGACTTTTACTTTAAAACGAAGGGCCGAGGTGCTAGAGGCAAAAGTTTGATGAAAAACGTGAGGCACAATTGTTTTTTCACACATTAACGATTTTTGTGGGCGGATATCTCGAAAACTAGCAGGAATAAAGAAAAAATGAATAAGAACAGTCTTGTAGAAAATTTAATAAGCTTTCAGTTATATAAGAATAATTTTTTCTCCAGGACTCACCGTTATCGAGATATAACTGAAAATTTTAAAAACGGGACCTTTCTACCCCTCCCGTCTCTCACCATTAGCCATATAGTTAGGATCGGGGACTTTTAGTATTTTTACCTCTTAAGTACTCCAAACACATCCGTGAACAAAAAATTTTATCCTCTTTCATGTTCTCTACCCCCTTTTTTGGACGTTGGCTGGACTATTACGAAAAACGCTGTTAATTTATTATTAAAATAAACTACAAAACGTGGTTTGGAAGCTCACATCTCGGTAACAAAGTATTGAAAATGTTTTTATAGGAACCCTTCTGCCTTATCTTCTACAAGAGTTCTTGTGCGAATATTTGGGGCTGCTTAAATTAAAGCCATTTTTGTAACCAATCCCCATAAAAATCAATAATCACTGTTACGAATGTTTAACAAAACTATGCATTTTGCTCACTGCATATCAAATTTCAAATTAATTCATTTCATGCATTGTTGCAGTTAAAATTTTTTAACTTTTCACAAAACTGGATAATGCTTTTTCCGTTGGCTTTCTTACTGTATTTAAGATTTATTGCATTCGAACGTCATAAACCTTCTTTCAACCAAATAAAAGTATTATGACTTTGCTAACCTTTTGATTTGGAACGTTCAGTAGGTGAATTATACGGTATAAAAATTTTTATTCAAAAGGTTGCTATGTACGAATTTTGCATGTCAAAATTTTTTTTAACATTTAATCTACAGATTTATGTTCATATTTAAGGAGATGTCGCCAAAGTAAACGAAGCATCACGACATGAACCAATTATTAATTCCTTGCGTGCAGGTTACCTACTATTTTCGTAGTCTGTTGACTTTTTTTTTCATTGTCGTTCTTTTTGGCGAATTATTCAATTGCATAGTGACCTATAATCATCCTTATAAGAACAATTATTTTACTATTAGAAAACAATAAAAATACCACATAATTTAATGAGAAACATGACAAAAAAAATTGTAGCATGCCATACTTTTGACTCAATCTTGATAAAGTATGGGAAATTGTACTGAAGAACTGAAGGTTAATAGCATAACGGAGAAAAAGCACTTCGACTATGTTTTATTACTGTCAAAATTAGATGCACTCTATTAACACCTCAACTTATAAATTATAGTTTGCAATTTTTTTATAAATAAATAATTAGATTAAAATCTAAACGTTTTCTAATAACACGAAAACTTTACCTTCACCATTCACGTTAGTTCGGTAAAAAAATTTCAAGGCATGAAAATAGTAGAAAGTGGTGTCTTTTACTCAATATTTAACAAATTTTAAATTTATGACAGCACTCCTCTGATTACCATTAGAAATTTAATATAAATCATTCTAAAATTCGCAAAAAAAATTATATAAGTTCGTACTTAATTATAAACAACTTAAGATTTCCTACCGTGTAATTATGAAGTTTTCGCATTAATTTTTAATCCGTATATGACTTAATCCTCCTCCGAAAGATAAGTTACATGTGCATCTAATTAAACAGTCGACATTAGATCTCAATTAACTTCTTACTTATGTAAGATATTTGTAATTTAAATGTTTACATAAAGAACATGATTTATTACCTGAATTACGTTCTCACTGTTTGAAATTATTGGCTATTACATTCCTTCCAGTTTCAAACAAGTTAACAGCTAATTGTAGTACTCGCATCTTATAGGAGTGCATGGTGCATATTGCAATTGAAACAATGTTGAATGCTGATTTAGTAGTTTGGCTTTGTACGAATACAGTCAGGATATGTTTTTTAATACGGAAATAACAGTTTTGCAAACGCAACTACATGAGAAAAACTTCAACAATGTTTAAGTTCTGTGTTAAAATCTAATTTTACAATTTTTTTAAGTGTTCATACAACATCCGCTAGAATTGAACCAGAACAGAGCAATTAACGTGTAAATTATATGGCTAATGCTTAACTACGGTCATGACCGCTCGGTAAACTTTAATCACACGTTCGTTCATTTATCAACTTTATACCTTAAAAAAAGAAAAATTTAATATCATTAAGTGATTTTGAAAGGATGTGCTGTGCGTTGAGCAAATATAATTAATTTGGTTTTTGATGAAAAGAAGATGTAGATAAATTGGTGTCGATTTACATCTTCACTTAGTCAAAGTACCATCAGTCAGTTTACAATAATTAAGTTGCATTTTTTATAAAATAAAGTTTTGAATTTATTTATAGGAACATAATAAATATTGACAGAAAATTTATTTCAAATCAACTTGAGTGGAAAGCAGACACTTTTAAGTACCTGCTACTTACGATAAATCTTCTGATGTTCTCTGCTTTGGATTCGGAATTTAAGTAACAGTTTCTTGTGCGTACCAATAAATAAACAATAGGTCGAGGGTTCAAATTGAAAATAGATGTCTAATAATGATTTTCATTAATTGCTCGCATCAAGTGCCAAAGAATTAGGAAGGGAAGAAGTTGATTTTCTGAAGTTTTGAACCAATCAACGATTCAAAAAAATAGTTCAAAATAACTTTAATTAAAAGGAAATTAGAATTAATTAAGACAAAGCTTACAAAAGCCCTGAGTGAGGTTATGTTTTTGTTTTTATGCTAAACAATTGTGTGCTTAAACGAATTCCTGTCTATGATTGGTCCAAATTATTGTTCTCACTTCAAATTAGTGCACATATTTTCAGGACTTTTCTAGGCTTGGTGGCACTCTATATTTGTGTACTTCTGTTGCTAATTGATTATTATTTGTTATCGGAGAGGGGTGTTTAGATAGCCCATATACAGTGCCTTCGTAAATAACATCAATCCACGGGAACAATTTGCTAGTCAACCACCAACTACCAAAGTTCGTGGTTGGTGGTTGCTTAGCAAATTGGTCACGTGGACTGATGTTATTTACGAAGGTACTGTTCAGTGTTCACTGACACATGCACTGTTTCACTGAGACACGAACCTTGGTAGTTAATGGTTGCCTAGCAAATTGGTCACGTGGGTTGATGTTATTTTCGAAGGCACTATTCAGTGTTTACTGGCACAGGTACTGTTTCACCAAAGCACGAACCTTGGTAGTTAGTGGTTGCCTAGCAAATTGGTCACGCGGGTTGATGTTATTTGCGAAGGCACTGTTCAGTGTTGACTTGCACAGGCATTGTTTCACCAAGGCACGAACCTTGGTAGTTGATGGTTGCCTAGCAATTTTGTCATGTGGGTTGATGTTACTTACGAAAGCACTGTTCAGTGTTTACTGGCACAGGTACTGTTTCACCAAAGCACGAACCATGGTAGTTAGTGGTTGCCTAGCAAATTGGTCACGCGGGTTGATGTTATTTGCGAAGGCACTGTTCAGTGTTGACTTGCACAGGCATTGTTTCACCAAGGCACGAACCTTGGTAGTTGATGGTTGCCTAGCAATTTTGTCATGTGGGTTGATGTTACTTACGAAAGCACTGTTCAGTGTTTACTGGCACAGGTACTGTTTCACCAAAGCACGAACCATGGTAGTTAGTGGTTGCCTAGCAAATTGGTCACGCGGGTTGATGTTATTTGCGAAGGCACTGTTCAGTGTTGACTTGCACAGGCATTGTTTCACCAAGGCACGAACCTTGGTAGTTGATGGTTGCCTAGCAATTTTGTCATGTGGGTTGATGTTACTTACGAAAGCACTGTTCAGTGTTCACTGGCACAGGCACTGTTTCAACAAGGCACGAAACTTTGTAATTAGTAGTTTCTTAGCAAATTGGTCACGTGGGTTGATGTTATTTACGAAATCAGTGTTCAGTGTTCGCTGGCACAGGCACTGTTTCACTAAGGCACGAACCTTGGTAGTTGATGGTTGCCTAGCAAATTGGTCACGTGAGTTGATATTATTTACGAAAGCACTGTTCAGTGTTCGCTTGTACAGGTACTGTTTCACTAAGGCACGAACCTTGATAGTTGGTGGTTGCCTAGCAAATTGGTCTCGTGGGTTGATGTTATTTACGAAGGCACTGTTCAGTGTTCGCTGGCACAGGCACTGTTTCAACAAGGCACGAACCTTGGTAATTTGTGGTTTCTTAGCAAATTGGTCACGTGGGTTGATGTTATTTACGGAATCAGTGTTCAGTGTTCGCTGGCACTAAGGCCTGTTTGTTTCACTGTTTGGTCTCGTGGGTTGATGTTATTTACGAAGGCACTGTTCAGTGTTCGCTGGCACAAGCACTGTTTCACCAAGGCACGAACTTTGGTAGTTGGTAGTTGCTTAGCAAATCGGTCTCGTGGGTTGATGTTATTTACAAAGACACTGTACATTGATTTCTATACTACTCTTTGTTCCCATGCACTAATCGTCTTCTAATATCCTTCATAATCAAAGATTACTTTAAAAGCCGTTTCCTGCTTGAATTGTGTTGCTTACAATTTAAAAAAAGGGGTGTGTTGTATAGTTGCAGCTCCTTAGGCTTTATTGGATTGGTAAAGGAATTCGTTACACTGAAAAACGATTATGGAATAATACTCTATTTCTTTAACCTGTCGGGCACGTTTTTGGCCTTATTTTTTTATTTTATGGCTTCTTGTATATTCCTTTTTACTATTCTTAACGATTTCTAAGATTTGTGATTACTCTCTTTTACTGCTTTCGCCTCAGTAGTACGTTTTAATATAGTTTTTTCCATTTCTGTCTTGTACTTTCTTTTCTTTATTTCTTGCCGTTAAAGTGGTATCCAGGAAATTATAGTCTACAACTCTATTAGTCTGGTTTAATACTTCCAATCTTTTGTACTCCTGTATTGTGGTAATAACATGTAGTTTAAAGATAAGTTAATTAAATGCCAATAATGGCCATTTTATGAAAAATGTTAAAGAAAGTTGAATTTGCATTTTTCTCACAGATTTTTCTTCGCTTGTAATTTGTCTTGCGCTTTGAAATTAACTTACGCCATAAGAATAAAACATTTGATTAGATAAAATTACTTAAGTGGTCGTAAAATGTATGTTTTAAATGCTCTTTATTTCATTTTTCTTAATATATTTTTATTTCTATTATACTACTTTTATTGTGCTGAATTTCCGCTAACTTAAGGAGCTGAAACTCTTTACTCTCTCACAACATTATTTAATACACGTGATGTTTAGAGAAAAATATGAAAATGCTGAAATCTTAAGACCTATTTAAGAAAATTGAGGATGCAACATCGTCCAGGTATAGCATTGTATCACATCAAAAGTCTAGTTTACATAATTAAACTTTTTGTGTAGGAAAATTCTCAATTTGTTGCGGTAATAATAGTTAAAAGTATAACTTAGTAGCACAACTGTGGATTTACTGAACTAATTTCATGGATTATCTACGATACAATGATAAGTGTTAAAAAAATTTAACAACTAATGACTTAATTTTATAACCAATTATTATAGGTGCTAAGGTTTTTCTTTAACTTTTAGTTGCAATTAATAGCTTTTGCATAAATAATTGAGGATATGAAGAAAATTGATTTGAATTTTCTGAATAAAACGAGTTGATGAAAAATTGTTTAAGCGTAAACCACAACAAATTCGCAAATTTGTTCTTTTTGTGTTTAAAATTGTATTTATTGTAGGTAATAGAAAATGTTTTGTTTTACAAAATAAAATAACTTTAGTTCATTGTCTATTTTAACAGGATATATTCAATTTTTGTTCGCTGAAGCGTTTCACTAAAATTGAGGATAATTTAGCAAAAGTGAAAAAACTTGTGTGAAACAATATTTTTTAAGTTGAGTGTTCTTATTAATAAAATTAGAAGCTTTTATTATTGTTAATAGTTCGCTTAGTTTAATCATAAGTTAATTATTATTACAAAATTTATTAAGGTCATTTTATTTTATAATAAACACGAATCGTCTATTGTTACTAATTTACATATTATTTAAATACACCCACAAGTTAAGAAATAAATTTTATTGCAATTAACATTACTTAAGATTTAATTAATCAATTAAAAAATGATAATATGCAGGATGGCTGAAATTATAATTTCATTAACAGCTTTTTCATAAAGTTAGATAAGGTTTTGATAACATGTTTGAACAAACTTTAGGGATATGTTCCTTACTTAAATTATTAGTGGACCCCTATTTTTTTGATTTTTTCAGTTTTGATTTCTCCTCATGGAAGAGGGAAAGGGTTTCTCTGAAAAGAGGCCCTAAAACACTATTTTTTTAATATTTCAGAAACTCATTGACCGATTTTAATATGATTTGGTATAGGACTGAACCAAATGCATTATTCTATTGTATACTCAGGGGTCGATTGGCTTTACAAAACTGCGACCAGTGTTGATTTTTTGTTCATAACCCTACTCGTATTTATGTTCTAAGGAATCCAATCTTGTTAGCGAAGCATAAAGTGTCCCTGATAAGTTTACTTTTTACTTCTTCAGGCGTCAGTTGAGCCCGCCCTAAGTGTTTCAACCTAAGCCGAACCAATACATCGCAATTGCAGAGAATGTGTTCGGCGGATTCGATCTCCGATTCACAGAGTCTGCATATGCCACTATCCTCCAGTCCTAGTTTTCTGAGGTGGTACCTGATTGGGCAGTGTCCAGTAAACAGACTCGTGACGAGTCTGATGTCGTTCCTTGATAAGCTTTTTAGCATTTGTGTTCGAGTACTCAATTAATTTCTTCCACTGTCCTGGTGCGTTATTCCAGTGAGAATTTTTGTTCTCAGTTTACCATTTTTGGATCTCCGCCCTTCTATGTGCTCTAAATAGTTAACAGAATGGTTAGGTTCCAATAGGGAGAGCTTTTGAGCCTTTTGAGCCTTTTCTTGCTAATTCATCAGTTATTTCATTTCTTTCAATTCTCTTGTGACCCGACAACCAATGAAGGGCAGCTTTGTTGTCTCTTGCCAGAGTTTTGAGAGATTGTATGCATTCCCAAGTGGATAAAGACTTCAAGCTATTGCTTTTGAGTGCCTTTATCGCAGCTTGGCTGTCAGACTTTTTTGAGATAGACTTTTTTTGTCCTTTAAATTCCTTCTTAGGCATTCTCGGGCACATAGATCTATTGCAAGAGTTTCAGCTTGCATAATTGTGGGGTGGGTTTCTAAGGCTATTGATGCCCTATATTTTGACCATATATGCCTTACCTGTTCCCTGTTCAGTTTTAGATCCATCTGAATACCAGATGGAGGAGCTTGGTTCAAGTTGTATTGACTAACTTCTAGCCATGTTGCGGTTCTGAATGACCACTTCGGTGGTCTGAAGTCTAGCACTCTTGGAATGACTTGCAAGGGTTTCTCAAACAATTCTAGGTGATGTAGAAAGTCCAGGATTTTTAGATGACCTGTTCTGTCACCCAGTTTTAATTTCTTGCTCTGTGCAATTTTTATGGCAGTTTGAAGACCCTCCCTTTTCACCTGTAGGTGAAGGGGTTATAGGTTAGAGATGATTGGAGCAAATTTCAATAATCCTTTATTTTTGTGTCGCATAATCCAATTTTGAGAAGGTCTAACACTAGTTTAGCAATTTGTAGTTATAAAAATTGATAACACATCTAGAACACATCCGTTTATTCGTGAGTTACTAACAAACTGTTACAGTTATGAGGCTGTTACGTCGGTAAACTACTGTAAATAGATCATTCTGAGATGCCGCAAAGGCACATCTCGATATTTCATACTTATTTTGAAATATTAGCCAATACACAGGCATTTGGACTAAGACGCTCTTCTAGAGGGTTAAAATTTGACTTTACCTACTCTTGCGGTTCAAGTAGTATAGTCAAATTATTATACACTTTCCGAAAAAGCTTAAAAAGCCAAAGCAATAAACCAACCGGGGGGACGAGCGTGTAAACTGTACAATAGTAAAATTAAAACAATAAAATTTTTACCGCAGATTTTACCGTACTTTGTTTAGTAAGTATTTGAATCATTATTTTTTGTTACCTTAAAATGTTTTAATTTTAATCCTACCAGTCCACAGTTTGAGAACTGCAGATCATATTTACTTGTTAAATTTTAGGTTTAAAAGCAAATTAAGGCAGCTACTTATAAAAGTTTAAGAAAGAGAGAATTAGACGAAGCGGGTGTTACTTATCGCAAGCCTTTTTCGGAAAGCTTATAAAAATTGGACTCTAGTATGTAATACTGCATATTATTTAGAACACGAGGTGATGGTTTCTTTCCACAATTATTGTCCAGCGACTCCTACTGTATCGATTTTTGCGATTTTTTAAATCAAATTAAAACTACTGACCTACAGTTTAGTCAATTATTGGCAATAAACATAATTATTTTAGATAAAAATCTAACGATTTTCTTATTAGTGATTCAAAGAATTTTTCCACTGTTAAACAACTATTATTGCAGTTACAAGTACAGTTATCATAGCAATGCATTTTAAGAATCACTCTTTGTAATGATTTGAAACTAAATAAATTGAATTAATCAAATATTCTGTTATATGTAGATAATGCGATTAATAATAATTTTAATTAAACGTTTGTTATAATTACATGTTGTTATTTGGAGAAATATCGTTAGTAATCTATATGAAAGTAATTTTAATTCCAATGTTAAAATTGCTTCTCTTGTTGTAGGTATTATTATAATATTTTATAATTAACCCATTTGAACAAATTTAAACTTTTCTTAATTAAAGCGAGAATGTAAAAGAAAGCGTTAATGTTTGTTAAGTGTAATTAAAACGATTGTTTTCACAATTTATAAATTGTAGAAATAGTTAAAACACACTTAACTTAGTGTTTTAAGGTACCTACTTGAATATTTATAAAAAAACTTAAGTGCACGCTGCAATAATTAGAAATTATAAATAGTAAACAGGTGTCATTTTCTATCACCTACCGTTTAAAATTAGACACTTTTTCCAACTAATGACTTGTCGGGTGTATTTCGAAAAAAATGAGACTAAAGTTCATTAACTTTCGTGTGTAGAAATTTAAATTTAAACGTTCCAGTCACGTTTAAAATGGCACGAGACACAAATATTGCATATCTATAGTAATTCGCGCAATTGTCCCCATGTTTGGAATAACTTCCGTATCTATTGGTCAAAAGTTAATTAACTTTCTTTGGTTGGGTTGTATTAGTAATAGTTTTGCTTTGTAACCCTTTGAGCAGGAAGTTATCAGTGTTGGCAACAGACCGATTCACCCCAACCCGTTATTTTGCGGAAACTCCAACGCATTCCAAGAGTCCAACCCAACCTACGATGATACGCCTCATGATTATTTACCATGTAGGTATACACTGCATTATTTTATATTGAAATAATATAGACTGAAACCGTGCGTTACGTGGGATGAAACAATGATGATTAACTTTTTCTATTTTTTTTACCATGAGGGAACTTCGTAATCTTCCTCATAATATAATTTATTGTTTGAAAGTTAAAAATTTTCTTTAATGGTTTGTCAACTTTTTTCACTCCATGTTAATTAATGTACAAGAACTTTAAATTAAGGAAGTAAACTAAAATAGATTCGCATCGTCTTGATGCATATAGGAGCTAAGAATAAGCGTAAAAAAAGTTAATGAAATGTCGTGTCTTCTCACTTCTCAGACTCAGACATCAAGCTGGTTTCACAAATGTTTTAAATTAATTAATTCTGTTAATAGACTAAATATTATGTAAACTGTTACATGTCAATTTAGGAAAATAGTGGAATATTAGCAACGTTTTAATATGCGGGAAAAGAGTTCTTCATAATGTGTCTATATTTCGCTATTAATTTTGATTGTTTATTGTATGCTAAAGAAAGGTATTTTGTGTTTAATAAATCAAATTGCAACTTGAGAATGTGCTAAAAAGTTCATTTGCTACAATTTTTTTTTAAATTCTTTGTTCTTTGTCGCGAGCTCCTGGGTATAAATAGTAAAAGAATTTGCAGCCAATTGCAGTCAGTTGTAGTGTTGTAGTCAATTAGAAACCAATTTTACGTAGATAAATTATTCTTTAAGAACATTGACGTCTTTTTACAAAAACTGTAGAAATAAATAATAACCATTAGACACCCCTACACATGGTCAGAAATTATACATCAGTCAGTAACAGAAAGAAGAAGGAAGAAAGGGAGGTCTAGACCGACTTGGTTAGGTGACGTAAAGGAAGCCATGGCAGGATAGGCGTTCATGGAAACTAACTATAACGCTAACAACCGCTAAATGTTCTCGTTTGGCCTATTTAACAGTGCTGAGAGTTCAGATTTTCTCAGATAAGCATTTCCTCTTACTAATGGGACTATGAAAGTACCACGGGCCTTAAAGGCCCAAGTTTGATTTGGAATTTTGTTTTAAACTTTTCTATTTTTGCCATTTTCTCCTAGTCAGTAAGCCTAATGCGGGCAGATCATTCTCTATATTATCTAGTCATCTCCTCTTCGGTTTTCTTCCTCTTTTTTATTCACCTTGTTACATCTCAAACATTTCTTGCTCACTCTATGAACTCGGTGTCTAGTTACGTATCCTGCTCATCCGAGTCGCTATTTACTTTTATAGTGGCTATATAGCTAGCTATTCGTAAAATTCCACAATTTTGACATTCGTTCTTTGTATCCAAATGCCCTCTTCTTTCTTTTTTCCATGCATGCAGCTAGACAGGCTATTTCTAAGAGTTTCTTGCAGTTTTGGGCTCAGGGAACTCAAAACGTTAAGAAATAACATTTTTTAAATGCTATGCTGACTGACCACGTACTCTCTTAAGGCGGTTCTTCTTATGATTGCTACCGCAGGACAATAAATCTATCTTTATCGTTTGTGACGCCAATTTGGTCTTGTTATCACGACGTAAAAATTAAAGTAAACTGGCTAGTGGCAGGGGGGGGGGACTATTCATGTTTTCTTGTTAGAAGATAGAGTGCTTTATTCAAATTTTCAAGTAACTCTCAATAGTTCGGATTAATGGGGAAAATAACTTCCGGATTAAGCCATAATCTTTATTAATTAGTGAAGCAATCGATAGTTAGAGAAAACAATAAGGAACTTTTTAATTAGTTGATTACTTTGGGATTCTAATGTCTCATTAACAGATATTTTTTTCCGATTTAACTTTGGAGAAGAACCGTAGCTAAACATTCGGCCCCAGTGCCAAACTTAAATATGACGTTTTCCTTCCTTTCTTCAATAAACCTACCATTAGTCTGTTACGTAGACTGGGGAGCTCACATTCCGGGGGTTTTCGGTATATTTAATTTTTCTAGGGATTCTGAAGTCTCTAAAATGTCTATAGAAGTAGTTATGTAACAGCTTATAAGGTAATATGAATTAATGAAGCTCCTCCAGCTTCTAGGCTTTCTGTAGGGACTTTCATGTTACTCGGCCGATAGAAAAGTCTGATGTGTCTCTACTGCTCCCTCTCAGCTGATAACAAAAGTCTGGATAATCGGTCTTGGCTCATGTGGAAGATCTGAGGTGATTTCCATTAACTTTATAGGCCCCCAGCGAGTAGTAACAATTTTAGAATTTTTCAGTCTCATCATCTCACTACCTTGGTCATGTGCCTACTCTGTTCCTGTTTTTCTGTTTTTTCACCGCTCTTTGGGTCTTGAAACTTTAAAGAACCCAATGCGACCATCAAAGGGGTGTTTTTCTAAAACAGTCTAATATTATAGCGAAATGACTATTGCAAATAATTCTTCTGAAATTCTTGTTACTCGTGCAACCAACTTTTACTTATAACTCCATAGGACGTTGGTTTCTACTTCTCATTTCCTGCTGTTAAGGACTCTATCGACTTTTTCCTTTTGGAAATAAGTATAAAATATTAAAATATTTCAAAAACTGTCTAATTATTGCTACTGGCAGCCCCTTTCATTTTCAATTTATATTGTGCAGAAATTTCAATTTCTTTAGTTGAACATCTGGAGTTGAAGACATGTCGTTTAATGTATTCTAAGCTCATAATAGAAATACATAATTATTACTGCCGTTTTGTGTATTGAATTTGAAATTAATTTCTTCGCTGTAGGTGTCCAATCTATTCATCATAATATTGACTAACTACCATTGTTGCATTCTTCTCTTACTTCAAAGTGTTGAATTTTTATATTGAATAAATTGTAACTGCATCAGTCTGCTATAGAAAACGGTAAAACTTGGCATCCATCCAAATTCAAAGCGCTCTTGTCCAATTCCCATTCATGAGCAAAGACACCCAATTCATGCCACTTTAGTTGAAACGTTGAAAAATCATTGAAAATTAAAACGAAAGCATATAAAAGGTGTTGATTTATTATTTGTTATCATGAAATTTTCTCTAAAAAACGTTAATTGATAGTTAATTATTATTAACTAACAAAACTTTTTAGTTAATTAAAAATGCCCCCAAGGATAGAACTAGACCAAATTACTCTCATCCTAGAGAATCATTCATCATTTCCGTGCAAAGTGAATGTTTTGATAAACAAAAAAATTTGATTAAAACTTTTAGTAATTTTATTATGTGACATCAAGGCCGTTATTTATTATAATTAGGTCTTAAATTCAATTATAAAATTTTTGTTTAATATTAAACGGGGAAAAGAAGACGTACGGAAAGGTGTGGCAATCAATTCAATACAACTTGGATGACAATTTATATTGTTTTAAATTAATCGAGCGTGTAGTATGTAATTCTTTAATTCTTTAATGTTGTATTAGATATCGTTTAATTTTTATATTGTTGCTACCATCGCGCTTTTATTTAATTAGTCACGACAAATTATTCTTAATATAATATCTAGTTGGAAAAGAGGGGAAAAAATAAACATTTATCGACTGTTCGTGGGAAGTATTAATCCTCCTAACACTATATATTTTGCAACTTTTCTCACATAATTTTTCAAACAATATTTAACAACTTGTTGAAGTTTTACAAGACACATATTTGAAATTCTATGTTTTTCTTCTACAACTACTAAAAATAGTTTCATTTGCATGAAAGGTAAAAATATAAAATTATTTTTTTATTGCTAAAGCGTGTTGAGCTTAGTTGTTTAGCAGAGTACTAAAAAATTTATTGCTATTGAATAAATTAAGACTCACCAGTTAGGGCAAGCCAACAAAATCCAAGAAAGTCGGAAATAGGGACTTAAAATCGTCAATGGTACCAATGGTAAGATAATATAATTATCTTTCGATTTGTATTTAGCACTGTCAGCTCCTGTGCCTCATATGTTTAAATAGGGAGGAAGAATCTAAAAAAACTAATTTCCCCATGTTCTCAGATTTGTTGGCGCCCTGTATACAATTTATTGCAACCAATTAGAACAAAAAAATTTTAATTTAGTTTTTTGAACTCTTAAAACAGCTACTTGTAAAATTTCTTTTAAAAGTGTTAACAAGCAATGTGTGCTAAATTACAATTTGCTATTACAACAACTTACATTTTGTAATTTTTTTAACTTCTTATAGTTGGTTATACTTGTTCGATTATGTTTTTTTGTAATATCATTATACAAAAATTTTTATAGCTATTGGTATTCGTGCGTGATAATACGTGATAGCTTTTATAATATGCTGATGTACAAGAAGTTTTAAGCTCTCGTAATAATAATAATATAAGCTCGTGTAATAGAGGTTTTTACCCATCATTAGTTATACATAGCTTCAATTTTATAATATTCATATTAAACAAAAAATTATAGCGAAATTGAGATAATAAAAACAGTGGCGTGACTAAAAGTTTTCGGTCGATAAAGACCAAAGCTTCAGTCAATAGCTCTCTTCCACTTCTGCTTCCTGCATAGATACATGCAAAGGTCACCAAGGATGCTTATTGTAACCTATTCGGAATTTTATAACCTAAAGGACGTATTACACGTACAGCCCTGCTTTCCGACGTCAATTTGCAGAGCTGATGCGAAAGATCAGACCCCAACAGGTTGCAGCGTCGCTAGCAACCGTGGTTAATATTTATTGATTAGGCGTCTGCTTTCTGCTGTAATAAATTTTCGGATATTGTATAAATAGTAGTTAGCATGGGCAAGTCTAGTTTAGACTTTAAAACCAGAATATCTTTTGAAATTAGTGCTATTTCCTCAACAGATCACTTGTCAGAATAAAGCAGCTCTATGACGTGATACGCACCAGCAGCTTACAGCTCTGAAAAACAACGTCAAAAAGCAACTCTGCAATCTCTTATGTGTAATACGGCCTTAAGATTAACTCCAGTTTACAGTAAGTCAATATTTTTTGTTACGTGACAGTAATCTGTCTTTTTGCTTGTTCATTGATGCCTGCCGTATCAGGATTAGTGTTAAACATAGGATTTACGGATTTACCTACTGATTAACGTGATTTGTGAATTACAAGACAAATTGCCCTCACTCGTTTGTCATTGCCTTGAAAGGTGGAATGAGTTTTTGTTTGAGCTGCATCTTGATTCTTTAGCGTAGAAAGTAGAAAACGCATCTAAATATGATTATTCTTCAAGTACTCTTTAGCTGTGATATTTAAAGAGTACATTACTTAAGATTAATTTATCAACTTCACTACAAATATTTGTAATATTTATAATTAATTTTTCAATGTAAAAATTGAGAAAGCCACTTTTGGGCTCATTTTTTATCCTACGTAATAAAACCGAGCCCCATTCAAATAGTAATTAGGCAACTGCAATTTTGAACTTATTTGAATTTAATTAGTAGATATTAAATAGCTAATTATACATATTTATTAAATTTTATAATTGTTGTTGATGGTTAAATTCAAAGATAAATGCAAATCATATCCTAAATAAACAAATTAAGAAGAAGAATAGAATTTAATAAATTACTATTAATTTTAACGAGTTTTTAATATTTAATTTCGCATTAAAAATTACGAATTAGAAGAAGCAATGAAAAATAATATTCTATTAAAATTAAATTAAACTAATAGGTAATTGGATTATGTAACAAAGGATGACAATTAAACTGTTTATCCAAGAGAAGAAAAGAATTTGCGTTATAGAAAGCTCACCCATACCATAAAGTAATCGATCGGACGTGATATATGATTTTCTGTTAAGACCTATTTTAATTAATTTTTTTAGTACATATAATTATGAATTAAATTAAAACTCTTAAAGTTAATGAGCGTATTTAAATAAAATATGTGCATTAAATTCAACACATTCAACGTAAATTCCTGTAAAAAAATAGTAATTAAAATTTTTCTTTCTCTGGAAACTTTTCTTTTTTTCCAATGGAGACCTGGGTAGCATCTCTACATACAGATAGACAGAAAATTCTCAAGTTTTCATCGTGGTTTGGTGGTTATGAAAAACTTCCTCGCTTTTCGTGTGTTGGATAAGCAAAATAATAAAAACCAAAATTTTAGAACGAAATTAACATAAGGCTGATCCTTGATGTCCCGGAGTATGATTTAGGTTTATTAAATATATTCATTATAACATTATTCCACTTTCAAAAAAGTTTATTATTAATATTTATTTAACTCAAAAAATTATGAACCTAGCGCATCGAATAATTAAGTTTGTCTCACTTGTACTACTATTTTCAATAAAAATGATGACTAGGTAATAATTTATTATTAATAGTTATTATAAAAATAAATAAACATTAACGGGTAATTTTTTAATAGGCCCTGTTTATAACTGGTCATTACAGAGACTTGTTTAACCTACTGTGAGATTAATATAATCATTGACTTTACTTATAAAAATAAGTTTTCTAAATATTGTTTATATTTTGTAGCTGAATGGATCGACTTTAATAGTTAATAAAACAACATGGGGTACTATAGCTCGCATCTAAACAAACATTTCTATTATCTGATTTTTCTATTCTTAAGTAGCTTTATTGATGTTGGATGTTCAATACTTATAAATAGCAAAGCTTATTTAGGATGAGTGAAAATTATTGAAATATGTTTCAAGTAAAGTAGTTTATTTTTATAACTGCATTGACTCTTTATGTAGAAGAATTTCTCCTCATCAGTGTAGTATAACAATACAGGCTGTTTCAAAAAAAAACTACCTACTATGGGGATTTGTAGAGTTTGGGAGTTAATTAAATGGAAGAAAATTAACCCTGGATGATGTCCAACTAAGATCTAAAAACAAAGTTAATTTTCCATTGGTTTACTCAGTTTCACAAAAATTCTGAAAAACTTTTTCTTCATTAATTTATCAAATCCATGAGATTGACAGTAGATGCTTATACAAAATTAATTAGGTTTGACGTTTAAAAATTTCCTAATTTATTACACTCATGGGTATCTTGATAAATTTGCTTGTTCGGAAAAGTACTGTGGCCTTTCTTGAAGTGGAGAAAATCCATGGAAATTGAAAACATTTTTAAGTATCTACTTTTATTTATTGCTTTGTAGCAAAATAATTAAGGGTCCAACATTTGCAAAAAAATCCCTTTGACTTTACACCCTGTATATTAGGTATTTACCTACATTATTGATAGGTTAAAGCTTGAGTTTAGTCACGTGTTAAAATATTTTCAATACCGTTTACTTTCATGTGTAGAATACTAACGTGAATGTCTTATTATTATTATTTTTATGTTTGTCATGTTTATAATACCTAAATATCTAACTGTTCATTAATTTTCTTCGAACTTAAACGTGATAATTAAATTTTTTTGGCGTGAGAATAATTATTTAACATAAATTAATAATTATTTGCACGAAGACAAAGTATAGCAATGTAGTAGTTTTTTTCTCTATGTTATTTCGTATTTGTTATTCTTACTTTTTTTTTAATAGTTAGTAATTAGTAGTCGTAATTGAGTTGAATTGCATTTGCAATTAACTTCTTTAAGCTTTAGAGCATGCAACTTTAATTTAGTTTTTGTATGTACCTATCTAGCAGTTATGCTCAACAAAGTGAAACAAGGAAGGTGTAATATTTATGCTTAGAGATCATAATTTGTAAATTTTATAGATTGCATTCTGGATATAGTAACTTGTATTTCTTATGATATGTGTTGTGATCTTGCAAATTATTGCATTCTAAGATTTCTAAAAAAATGTAACTTAAGTAATCGTAAGTGTGGAATTAACTTGGCAGATTTAATTGCATTTGCATGAAGCAAGTTATGTTTCAATATTTTCTTCAGTTACCATGCCCATCAAAATATTTTTATTCATTTTAAGCTGCCTGTAAATTTCATGACTATGGCAAAAATTTGAAAATTTTAAAAACTTGAATTGTCTGTCTGTATGTCTATCTTTTTATTTGTTCGGTCCCTGCCTATAAGTTGTGTGTTCAACTTTTTTAAAGATATTAATTTTTTTTGATACTTTTTTTGCCCAGAGGCATTAATTTTAAGCAAAATTGTTTCTTTAACAGAGTGTCTGTCGACCAATCGGTGTAGCCGTTAGTTAATTCTTCTCTCTGAAGCCAGCTACAAACGCTCTGGATTTTACTACGGCCAACTTGTGCAGGCCAGCTCTGCGCAAGCTGCCTGAGCGACCTAAAAAGGACCCTATTTGCACAGGCCTGTCATAGTAAAAGGCTGAAGTGCCAGTAGCTAAGGAACTCTGATTCCACATGTTCAGGTTTCTAAGACTGCCGACTTGTGCAGGTCAGCTTTGCGCAAGCTGCTTGAATGATCTACAGAGGATCCTATTTGCAAAGGCCTGTCATAGTAAAAGGCTGAAGTGCCAGTAGCTAAGGAACTCTGATTTCACATGTTCAGGTTTCTAAGACTGCCGACTTGTGGAGATCAGCTCTGCGCAAGCTGCCTGAACGATCTACAGAGGATCCTATTTGCAAAGGCCTGTCATTGTAAAAGGCTGAAGTGCCAGTACCGTGGTTAACTCCTAAGGAACTCTGATTCCACATGTTCAGGTTTCTACTACTGCCTACTTCTGCAGGCGAGCTCTGAACAAGCTGCCTGAACGATTTACAGACAATCCTATACTATTGTCATAGTAAAAGCCTGAAGGGTGGGTAGCGTGGTTAACTCCTAAGGAACTCTGATTCCACAAGTTCAGGTTTATACTAAGGCCGACTTGTGCAGGCTAGTTCTACGCAAGCTGTCTGAACGATCTACAGACAATTCTATTTGCACACAGGCCTGTCATAGTAAAAGCATGAAAGTCAGTAGCGTGGTTAACTCCTAAGGAACTCTGGAGTTCCTTTATTGCGGCAGACCAAAAATGCGTAAGCCGCCTGAACGACCTACAGAAGCTCTACACTAGCTGTGGTGAAAGCCTGAGCTTTTGTAGCGGTCTTTATGTCTTTCAGTTTACTCTTCTGTTTGTCGTTTGTCTGTTTGTCTAGCGGTGACATAAAAATATCAAATTTGATATTTAAAAAATGTTTTCCGGAGCCCTTATCACCCCTTCCATCGCTGTTCAACCAATTAGCTAATTTTTTAGTTATCTTTGCTAATTTTTGATTTTTTCTTTCATTATATTTTCGAGTTTTCGCCCAAAGTTTCACCCTTTTCTAGTGGGATGATTTTGCTTAAACACTTTCCTTCGTCTTATTCTATTAAATATATTTTTAATTATTTCATCTGCTTGTTGCTATGTTATCGTGTCCATACAGATAGACAGACACACAGACGGAATAATTTTTTATGTTTGGTAATGATTATCATCGTAAAAAGTTCAGAATCTGATAAATGTCGACGAAAACCATTCAAATTTTAAAAAGCACACTACACTTTTTCTCTCTGGATAGTAAAACAACACCTTAAGCCTCTTTTCTTACAAAATCGATTTTTATGATTTTAACTATGGCCTAAATCATAAAAAAATATTATAGGTTTGAACTCGAAATGATTTCAAAGACATCGATGTTTTAAACGTTACAAAATTCTTTAATAATTGCGCAATAAAATACCATTTACCTATTGGTATTTTACTTCACCAAAATTTAATTTGATATGGTAATAAATTTTTAGGTTGGGCCTATTTTCTTTATAATAAAAAAAATTATTTACTTATGTAATATTGTAAATTGATAAGCAAGTTTTGGATTTACTATAAAACCCCCCATGAACAATTTAGAAAAACAAAGTTGAATCCAATAACAAAATTTTGAATAAAAATGTAAAATTACACATTTAATTGTAAATTTAAATAAAAAAGTAATAATAGAAGAAAGTGTAAGTTTACAAGACGTATTATTAATTTACTTGTATATCGCACAGTTATACAAGACACGCTCTATCTAATAAACATTAATTAATGCTCTTCTTTACATATTTTACATGCACGACTTAATAATAAATATAAAACATATGAAAATAAGCAACACAAGTGTAGGTAGTAATAATAATAATGTTCTTAGATTGAACATGTTGTATGTAACAGTATAGAAAAAAAATGAAGCGTGTTATAAGAAGTAGAAAGATACCTGTCGAGAGAATTGACTATTGTTTCTAATACAACCTACATTTAAGGTATTTCAGCTAAGGGCGTTTTATAAGAGATGAGTTATTTAGACCCGGAAACAAACGTTGATGTGTTTTGAATTAAAATTAGAAATGGTGGTGGGTACAACTAATACATAATGATCTGAATCTAATTTTTTGGTGCGCCCAAAATGTTTCGTACTGATTTGATTGTTCTATAAACGTCAACTGGGAAAAAAATTAATGAATTTTTGTATACCTGTGTAGGAGGCAGTAGCTAGCTGTACATTCTCCACTGATGGGTTCCGAACGTTAAATTAAGAAATTAAATTCAAAATTTCAATTTCTTTTTTGTTAGACTATTATTAATATATTTGAAAGTAACAGAAAAGTGATTTTTGCCACTCCATTGAACACGAAATAACTAATTATACTTTTTAGTTTATATTGAAACTCGCTAATCATTTTTCTTAAAAGATCAAAGCTCCATGTATAGATCAACGACTTAAAATACTTTAACATGTTTACTAAACCTCAAGCTTAGTTTGTTTTCAAAGCATGATTTACATAAAGTTTCTTTATTTTCAGAGTCACAAATCCACCAAGTGATATTTTCAACGTATTATGTTCTCCCGATTCATCACCTTCATCGCCTCATATGAATGGAACAAGCTCTCCACGTCGTAGTCTCAGTAACAATGATTCCTTTTCTCGTTTATTTGGAAGTCCTACAAGTACACCATCGCGCAAAACTTCTTTTAATAAACATGGTAAATATTTACAATCTTATAAGTGAAAAGTCTTAACGTAATTTTTTTTAAATCTAGATACTCCAAATCGTAATCCGGTAACTGGAAATGGTGTTACTTCTTGGGATCAAAGACGTGGTGCTAATTCTCCAAGAGTTCGTGCAGGTTAGTATACGAAATTAAGCTCATTAACTAAATCATTTGATTTAAAGCTTACATTAGTGATAACTCGAGGTCTTATGGTTTGGTTTGGAGTGCCATACCATATGGAAGTAAGTCCCCTCTAGTATTCCTGGAAGGAAGCATCGATATACAGGTCTTGTAGCGGAGCCTGTTACGTTGGCCTATCTCCAGGAACTAGAAAACCCTCATGTTTACAAAGGAATTTTTTAGATGGCTTCCAGTTTATGTTAATTTATAATTAACTACTGATGTTTATCGCCATCCCAAGGTTTTTAAACTGCATTTGATTAAAAAAACGACAGAAAGAATCCAGAAAAAAATATAAATATTCCTTTCATGTAAAGTCCTTGTCCAAAGCCAAAAAAATTCATTCCAATTGTCTTAACAATATGTTTAAATATTAACAATGGTGCGAATTTTCGAATTTTAAGAGCTATTCATTTGCAAGGACAATTAAAATTGCTTTGAAGTGTATCTTTTTGTTTTAAAATAAATGATCTAAAGGCAAAAAAAAATTAATTAATATTAATTTTATCTTTTCTAAGAAAATTGTTTAGACCTAGACCTATGAGTCTATGAGTGGTGGTTCACTGACTTGGCCTTAGAAAATAACCACGTCGAGCAACCTACAATTTTCATTAATAGCTGTAATTTGATAAGAACAACAGAATAATCTGTGCACTGTGCCATACCTATAAATTTTATAATCATATCTTCATTACATAAATTTTAATAATAATTAACCTGATCTTAATTGTATTTTTATTAAAAAGTTATATTTCTTTACAGAAAGAAATCCAGTAACCGGAGAAGTATATAATATTGTAAGCCCTGCAACAACTCCAACAAAGCTTGTCCAGAATGGATTTGCTCATAAAAATGGACACGAAGAAATAGCTGCTGAAATTAAAGCTGTTGCAGAGAAACCACTAACCAATGGACAAGCTTAAAAAACATTCTTCCAAGTTTATAATCACTTAATAATTTTAAATTTTCGATTTTTTTACTATTGTGGTTTGTAGTTTTATGTTTAGTTTGATTTAAACTAAAAAGATTTTATATACCTACTTATAATGTTTTACTTGTGAAATTTTAGATTATAAGAAAGTAATTAAGTTTAAATTTGAGAAATTAAAATTAAACTTTAATTTTACCAATAAGCTAAGCACTTTTCAAGTTGCAGCAAACAATAATACGTTACACACGTAAAGTAAGCCTTAAATATCAACTTTATATCGTAGATTAAAGTTTATATAAATTTGTTATTGTAGTAATACCATTTTAGATGTATGTATTAGAAGGAAAGTATTATGTATTTATCACATGTATTGAAATTGTAGCAATAAATTTTTATATTTACATAAATTGAAATACAATAATACTTAATTAATTCGATTCCCACAAGAACTAATTATAAAAACACATTTCAATTTCGTTTACCTTCATTTATTAATCCTCGTAACAGGACTTTTTTGTGAGTATATTAAAGCTAAATTTATGAGGTTTCAGAATACCAAAAATATACAATGTCCTAAAAATATTTTTAATATTTCACATTTAACTAGAAATATACTATAAAAAAATTATTAAGTTCATCCTTCCTTGATTTCAAGATTCAAAACACTTAAAAATGTACAGACGTTTCTATTTAAAATACGAAAGTTCAGTATAACTAGTGCAAGTAATGTATCTACGGTAAGTCTTGAAGATCGATTTTTTTTCTGGTACAAATAAAATCCTTTTCTAGGATTTCTAGCCTTTTTGTTGTTGGGTTCTTCTTTTACCTGAACTTCCAAAATTGACTCAGGATCTTTTCTTCTAATTTTAACACTAATAATACTTTTGCAGTTCTTTTCTCTCAATTCTCGTGGTAAACTAAGAATTTGTAACCTTCTTTTTAAATGATCACAAGTACTTCAGCTAAAGCTTTTATAAAATATCTTCTCTTCTCAAAGTCTCCTTCTTCAACTTTTCGACAAGTTCGCAGCTAATAAAAAAAAACTAATTGGTAGACACTAGTGTTTCACGATATTCTTGCATTTTTCTTGTTCTTGCACAAAATGCAAGACAAGAGTTGCATAGTTTGTAGCAAGACAAGACAAGAAGTTAGCTTGCCAGAAAGGTGCAAGAGACACAAGATTGTCTGCAATTTCTTGCATTCTTGCTCTCTTGTCAAATCCCTAGGTTGCAAGAAAGCAAGTATTTTGACAAGAAATCTTGTCTTGTGAAACACTAGTAGACACAATCTATTCATAATTTGAATAGGACTTATATCCACCTGAAACGAACCATTTGGTTGATTTCCCAAATCAATCTCTAAGTTTGGTGTGGTGTGTATAAATTTGTTCAATCGACCATCGAAAATGTTTTAATCCTACATTTCCCCAATAGAAATTGTTTAAAAATGCACTTTCCTCTGAAATTACACAACAGTTCCAGTTGGTCTACTTTTACAAATCGTCCAACAGAATAGCTTTTATTACAGTTGGGCACAAATATATCGAGTACATCTCTAATAGGCGCCAGTTTATCTACAAATTCTCTTTCATTTCTGGTTACTTCATTATCAAAGCAAATATGCTTTATAAAGGCGGATTTCCACCAAACCGACACAACTGCAACAAAACAGAAACTCTGTTTATTTCAACTGGAGTTTCCAAAATCAGAAACAATTTAGAGACTTTGAGTCGCCAGCAACTGTTTTCATCAACAACTGAAAGTCCCGTCGCGTGGCTGAAAGATCAAAGGGTTTCTGTAAACTGTCTTTGTTTTTGTAAACACAGTTTGCTCGGTGGAAACGGGCAGCAACAGTTGGTTGGTTGTTGGCTTAAGTTTAAATGTATTTATACGGCCCCCGTGCCGTATTTTGGGTGTTTGTCCGTGTAGTGGAAATGGTTAAGAACAAAAACACAACTGCAACTTAATTTCAGTCGGTTTGGTGGAATTGGAGTTTCCATTTTGTTTCCGAAACTTAAAACTTGTTTCCGTTTCTGTTTTTACAAACAAAACTCAGTTGCAAGTGAGTCGGTTTGGTGGAAATCCGCCTTAAGGAACTGAAAACGTGACTCAGACATCGCCATGCGAAATAATTCTGTACCTGTTCCATCGGTAAACCAAAGATCGTTCGTATTTAGTTTACTCATACTTACAAAACTAGACATGTAGAGAAGCCCAAAAAGAGCCTTTATTTCTATAACATCTGTTTCTTTATCATTTTTCTCCCTGCTGTACTTTTCTTTATTTAAATCTGTACATTTATTAGTATTTTGAACAATTGTATCAAGTAATTCGTCAGTAAAGAACACACTCCAACTCTGAAGGCGGATTTCCACCAAACCGACAAAACTGCAACAAAACAGAAACTCTGTTTATTTCAACTGGAGTTTCCAAAATCAGAAACAATTGAAAGAAAAATAGAGACTTCGAGTCGCCGGCAACTGTTTTCATCAACAACTGAAAGTCCCGTCGCGTGGCGGAAAGATCAAAGGGTTTATGTAAACTGTCTTTGTTTTTGTAAACACAGTTTGCTCGGTGGAAACGGCCAGCAACAGTTGGTTAGTTCTTATATTGGTAGGAAAACAGGCACACATTTTAACTAAGCGATGCGTATCTTCATAAAACTCCGTCAATCAACGGTTTAAGTTTAAATGTATTTATACGGCCCCCGTGCCGTATTTTGGGTGTTTGTCCGTGTAGTGGAAATGGTTAAGAACAAAAACACAACTGCAACTTAATTTCAGTCGGTTTGGTGGAATTGGAGTTTCCGTTTTGTTTCCGAAACTTAAAACTTGTTTCCGTTTCTGTTTTTACAAACAAAACTCAGTTGCAAGTGAGTCGGTTTGGTGGAAATCCGCCTTGAAAGACAGTTGTTGCCATTTTTGCAATCCTATCACATCATATAACTCATTTGCTTTATTTTGAAGGTGAATTTCAGGTTTTTGTGTTAAATACCACTTGGTAATTTTATCCTTTCCCAATACAAATTCAAGATTTGCGTTCTCCATCTCCATTTTTGCATCGTTTTCACATCACTCGAATCTGCTTGTATAGTTGCTATAAATTTCTCTTCACGTTCAATACCGTCTTCTTCATCTTGACTTTCACGATCCATTACATCTGAATTTTCAGAATCTGATTTGAAAAGCTCACTGATTCAAAGCTCAATTTTCCTTTTTTCTAAAATCGACTAGCTTTCTTCCTTCCACAAAATTAAATATTAATAATAGCCATTCCTACTTATACCATCAGAAGTAATCGTTGCGTCTCATAAGCTCACCAGGATGGTACGTAAATTCAGAAGTATTCAGATACGCTTACGAAACAATAAATAAAGATTATTTGACTTTAATGTGGATTAACCTTAATCGTGTGGTAAATAAACTGAAAACTAATTTTAAATTTTATGGAATTTTAAATTTTAGTTTATTTCTGGACAGCGTCCTCTAGTGGACAACTTCTGAACTATTAGGTTGATAAGGTAGGAAAGTTTTTTATTGAAAAAACCCGTTTAAGAAAAAGTGAGGTTATACTGTTAATTATTTAATTTATTATAATTATTGTAAAAAGTTATAAATAGTTAAAAATGCAGCAGGAAAAAGAAGAGTACGAAAAGCCCATGGACTGCATTACAGACCAAGAGAAAGAATTTGCACAAAACGCTGTTGCCGAATTTCAAAAGTACGTATTTCGCTTAATTTTAAAGTGCTTCATTATTAAAGCATAACTTTGTAGGAAAAATTATGGTCCGTCGTTGCAGTTTATTAATAAATTAGAAAATCGACAGACGGACTTCAAAGTTTCGCACAATAAAATTGTTTTGGAATATTACAAATCTGACATGAAAAAGACTGATACTTTTCAAAAGAATCTTACCTCTTTGTTGACTCAGGTGTGTATATAATTTAAAGGTAATTGAATTCCTCGAGTAATTTGCTAATTTTAGTTTCGACTTCGTCTAGACAAACTCGATGATGTAGATCATTGTGTAGCGTACTATAATCAAGCAGTTTTATATTATCATCAAAGACATTACACTCAGGCATTACAAATTATGGAAAAAGTTTACAAATTTGTTGAACCAATAGGTGTGTCGTTTTACATACAGAATTAAAGATTTTCTAATTTAAACATTTTCAGATGAATCTTTAGCTAAACAAGTTGGACTGTTGTTAGTTGAAATACAGTTTTGCACTAGACAACTCGATAAAGCAATGAACTTACTAAGTTGTCTTGAAAATCAAATTTTTAACACTAATGTTTTTAATGTGAAACAAGGTGAAAAACTTCAACGTCAAATTGAAAGAGAAGCCAAGGATAAAAAAGTAAATAACTAATGTTTTATTCTAAACTGTGGTTTTGACTTTATGTATTCTGTAGACATCTGCTGCTTCAGATGCAGCTCTTGAAGAATTTAAGAAAAAATTGGTTAAATATAAGGCGAGGTTTTTTCTCATGACTCATAAACTAGATCCTTCTAAAGCTGAATTACAAAAACTTTTTTCTCAAGATAAAACGGTAAGTTTTGCAGTGTATTTAAATTTGTGCTTGTAGGTGCTTTACTTGTAAGAATTTGTTGTATTTCTAAAACAAATATTAATTTTGATAACAATATTTTTATGATGCTGCTGAAAATTGAATTAGTATAACCAAATTTGTTGTTACGCCTCCAACAATCTAAAACAAATCGATAAATGAAAAGCAAATGCGGCTAAAATTGTGGTTTAATAAAATACTCACTGAAAACAATAAGGTGTAATCAATTGGAAATAATCCGGCTGCACTAAATTCAACTCGTTTATGAGCAATCTGCAATGAAAACATTTCAATTTGATCTTTTGCTTCGTCATCATCAGTATCAATTTTATGCAGTAGGGTTGCAGTTTTGTTGGCCTAAAAACCACACTTTTAATTATAGTTATAAAAGCCAAATATTGCTGTTAAGGTATAATTACCTCTTCAACTGTAGTATTGCACATATGACAAATATAAATTGTTTCCATGATATAAGGCGCACAATTAAATATTGTGCTAATCATAATAACATGTTTATTTTCCGAAGCTTGATTTTTCAGAAGCATACTGAAGAAATATAGGTTAACCACTGTATTTACAAAAGTACCCAAAAAAGACATAAGTAGGACTATTCCAAAACGGTCGTTAATAACTTCAGCTATTTTAGTTAATTCGTGATGAATCGGACATATTACTCGCAACATTTTTAGTTTAGTTCCCAAAAATGTAGTCAGTTTAATTATTTTTATTTCGTCATTAATTAAACTGTTGGTTGAGTTTTGTAGAGATATCAAATGCTTGTTTAAGATTTTAAAACGATTTCTTAGAATGGTTACGTAAATGGATACCTCTTGGCATACTACTGTATTAATAAGAATTGGTAACAGATTTATACTAAGTAACATTATTGTACTAATTAAAGATACATAGGAATAGTAGTTTGTAGTAGCGCATTGATAACTAAATACGAGGATATTTAAGAAGCTGCGAATTCCAATTTGAAAATAAATGAGTTTGGTGAGTTTTTCATAACTTATCCACACTCCTAGTTTACGCATTTCTTTGTCTGCGTTAAAGATTCTTTTTAGTATTGCTATATTTTTATTCTGATAGCGCGCACTAAAGAACCAAGCTGTTATAATCAATAATGTAGTAACTGCATATCTCATGATATCTGTTGTTGTCATCATTAAGCTGTAGTCAACAAATTCTTTTCTTATTAACACCAGAAAGCCAAAGAAGAATAAATAAAGAATACACAGAAAAATTTTGAAATAAACTTGAAAATTTGAAATTTTGTATCCTTTTTTGGTCAACTCGATGGATAATGTGCCAAATATTTTGGATATTATTAATAGAGGCCTTGTAGCTTTATAAAAATTGTTGGTCATTTTTAAACACTTGAAAATGCAAAGTGACTAATTTTCTAATATGTTAAATGGATTCTCAAGATATTATTATTGATTGACTAAAATATTGACATATTTTAATGTTAAGCAATTTTATTAAGTTGTTATGTTTACTAATATTTTTACTCGATAATTTATTCATCTAATATAATTATAATAATATTGATGGTTGTTTCAAAGCGCATAGCGTTTATTAATAATTTCTGTGTTTTAACTTTTTCCAATCCAAGAAAAAGTAGTTATAATCGAGAAAAAAAATTTCGATTTTTTGAACCAAAATGTCTTTATTTCATCGGCAAAAATAGCTTTATTAAGAAATCTATACAGGGTGTCCAAAAATAAGGTGGTTATTTTGGGCGCATATTTGCAAATTTGGGCCAAATTCATTTCTACTTGACTATAAGATAGTACATATGAGCCCCAATTGAAAACAAAAATTTCAATTTTTTTTATTCAAAATGGCGGCCAATAAAACGATTGTTCCATTTTGTGGTTTTTCTCCTATAACTTGACCGATAATTATTATTACCAATATTTCAAAAAGGCATTGTACAGCCAAAATATAGAACTTTCGTTCTAATTAAGTCTATTTTCAAAATTGTTTCAAAATTGCCTATCTTTAAGGGGCCAAAATAGGTCAAAATTTTGTAATGGATTTTTTCAAAATTCCCTCTGCCATATTTTTTCATTTTTGGATATGTTACAGACAACATAATTCTCTATCGAAATATAAATTTTTATCAAATTCTCTCGAGCCGTTTTGGAGTAATGATTTTTTGAATGTCAAAACTTCAAAACTCTATAATTTCTTTTGTAATTGAAATTAAAACTTGAAAATGGATATATGTACCAATCTCACGAATATCTATTATTTGACACTATTTTCGGTTTAGAAAACGCTTCCGGTTAAACCGGAAATTACAAAAATATCAAAATTTTTACGAACACCGTGTATATTTTTAAATATTTTGAAAGCTCGTAAAATTAGCTATTACACGATACCAAACACTTTATAATTTGACTTCCGGTTTAACTGGAAATGGGATCAAATTTCTTAATTTAAATGGAACACCTTGTATATTTTTCAATATTTTGAAAGCTTGTTAAATTAGCTTTCTAAAGATATTAATGGCCATTTGCAGTAACGCTAAGCAACGGCTTAGGGGTTACCTAATTTTTTATAATTTAAAACTACGTTCTTCTTTACTTCTTTTATATAGATGAATAGATGAATAGAAGTATCAATTAGGCCTTTAAGGATGATTTTTTATTTATACGAAATAGTAATTTAATTTTGTTTACATGGAACAACTACAGTCAAAACCGGTTATAACGACACCGCTTTGTACGACATATCGGATATAACGACGAAATGTAGAAGTCTTTTTGCTTTTTGCATAATTTTGCTTAAAAACATAATTGCTTAGTACGACTATCGGTTATAATTACCGAATTTTGCGGTCCCTTCAAATTCGTTATAACCGGTTTTGACTGTATTAGCTATTTTACATAAAAATTTAAGTTTTCTATGAAACTGAAGATGTTAAAGTTTGCTTCTTTTCCTGAAATCAATCGAGGTTTTTTCCATATGTACAAATAGATTATTTACAGTAAACATATTGGCAAACTATGTCCACAAATGTCTACGGTTTTGCAATGTTGGAAAATTGGATTAAAATCACCAAATATGCAGTAGCAACTCCTACCAACTAAAAGTTATTATTCATTACAATTGGCATACAAAAGGAAAGTTTGAAACTTACCGAAAAAATAAGGCTGTAATTTAATGTAAAGAAGCCAGCAGCAGTAAATTCAACTTTATCGTGCAATAATTGTAAGGAAAACCAATCCAAACGTTTATCGAGTTCTTTATTGTTACCATAAAATTTCAAAATTAAAAGTCCCGATAAGTTAGCCTAAAAACAAAAATTATTTAATTGTAATTTTCACTAAAATATTTTATTACTTCTATGCTTGTAGAATCAGTTAAGTGACACAAATATATTGCATCCATGACATAAGGTAAACCATTACACATCGTTGAAAAAAATAGAGCTGAAGGAAAGTTTGGAGCTACTACAATGCAATAGTAAAAGTCCACTATAGTAACTATAAGAATAACAGCAAATGTAGCTAGTAACGAAATTCCGAAAGTTTCGTTAAAAACGCATACGGCTTTATTCAAATCGTGGTGTACGGTTTGAATTTCTGAAAACTTGCTGCTTATCCACATAAAATTATTATGACTGTTTTCACTTCCCTTTTTAATGATAAGAATTTTCTTATTTAACATTTTATAATTTTCTTTTATAATTAAGATGTAAATAGCCATTTGTTGGCATATAGCAGCTTGTATCAAAATAGGAAAGTAGTATTCAAATTTAAATATATAAATTAGTGCGTCTTCTCCAAAACCGAAAGATACTCTTTGTATCATTCCACATACTAAAATAATAATTACTCGTACAGCTATATGTTTGTAAATTAACTTTCGCTTATCGATCCCAATTGTTTGAAATTTTTGATTTATTTGTTCCAATTTTTGTAACAATTTTATGTGAAGAGTTTGAAAAATTAAGCTGGACGACCAAACCGTAATAGCTTGTATAGCAGTTATTATTGCTTGCATAATATCAGTTGTCGTCGTAATGGTATCACTTTTAACAATACATATTCTAACGTATATTGCTACACATGTAATAACAGCATAAACGATGTTAAGGCAAATGTTGAAAATTTGATGTAATTTTGATGGAGAATATTCTTCGTTAAGTTTAAAAGTAACAATGCCTAAAACTTGACTAATAATTAGTACTGGTTTAATTGCAAAATAAAGTGCTTTTGTAAACATCTTTGATATCATTTCTTAGCTTTACATAAATTAATAAAAGAAACTCTGGGGAAAATATCATTTGATAATTGAAAATAAATTGAATCCATTCCAATTTACAAGTGACATGTTTGTAAAGAAAATATTGATTTATTCGAGAAATTCAAATGATATTTAATGGATTAGATGGTTTTATGATTGACACTATTTGAGAAAATTCCATTTCTTTTTTCATTTCTTTAACAGCTCCCCTAACACACTCAATTATGTATAAACTGTAATACAAACCGATTGCCAGGGCTGGGCAAAATACATCTATTAGTGTATTTCAAATACAAAATACTTGAAACACAGTATTTGAAATACAAAATACTTTTTCATTTTCAATCAAAATACAAAATACAGTATTTCAAATGTAAATACTCGAAACACAGTATTTCAAATACAAAATACTTTTTCATTTTCAACCCATGCACAAATACTAAATACAGTATTTCAAATACAAAATACCCGAAACACAGTATTTGAAATACCAAATACAAAATACTTTTTCATTTTCAACCAAAATACAGTATTTCAAATACAAAATACATTTTAATTGCGCGCATACGTAATTATGCGATTTTTGAATAAATTTGACAAGTTTTATTCCTCAACCTTTGGACTGTAAATTGGTCTCTATTTGATTTTATTGTCATCTTTTTCTGTTTTTTTAATTTTATAAAAATTTTTGTCTAAAATTGCTAAAAAGCCGATCTTTTGCGTTACTCAAATGAATTTCACGATATGTATTTCAAATGGTAAATACTTTAATAAAACTCTTTAATATACAAAATACAAATGTATTTCAAATACTGTATTTCAAATTCATGTATTTTGAGACTGCCAGCCCTGCCGATTCCAAAATAATAACATTGAACGTCATTTTTCTTGTAGGTAATTTCTATTTCATTGTTAATATCTAGATATGAGCTTTGTTATATAGACTTGTTGTTATTAAATTAGCCAATTGAGAAAGACTTCGTAATCTAAAAGTTTCTTTTTGTTTTAGTACATTGGTGTCGATTTTTTGAAAGCCAATTTGGAGTATCTACTGGGAAATTACGAGGATTCTCAAAAAATTCTAAATAATATTCCAGTTAATAATTTAACGTACAAGTAAGTATTATAAATCTTATAATGTAAAAATATTTATTGCGTTTATTTAGTGATTCGGGCGAATCGGCTTTAGTTATGCAAAACAATAATCTAGGAGTAGTTTATCATGCAATGGGAAAACATAATTTTGCTTGCCATTATTATCAAAATGCTCTTAAAGAAGACATGGCATATAATCAACTTTCTAAAGACATAAGTAAGTTCAAACATTTACAATGTACACTCACCCCAAAATTAACGCATAATTTTTACTATAGGAACCACGCTTCCTCAGAACACTTTTATATCAATTTAAGCATGTGGTATTAAAGTTAAGAATTTAAACTACATGTTTAACACGTTTTAAAGGCTTAAAGAATTAATGAAAATTGAAAATGTCGTTGAAAAGTATCAGACCGATTTTGAACAAAACGACAACTTTTCAGTGACATTTTCAATTTACATTTTTATTTTATGGAACTATTAATTGGTAACTTCGGGTTTTTATTAACAAGTCTTACTTAAAAACAATTAAATTTCATCATGAGACATTTTTTTCGCGATTCTCCACTGTCAATTCTTCCGACGTTTTTTTAGGCTATTGCGGACTATTGTTTATTGCTATTTATTACTTGTTACTATACCGTTTAAAGCCTTTAAAACTTGTTAGACATGTAGTCTAAATTCTTAACTTTGATACCACATGCTTAAATTGATATAAAAGTGTTATGAGGAAACGTGGTCCGTATAGTAAAAATTATGCGTTAATTTTGCCGGTGAGTGTATTTACTTATTTTTGTATTTTTATAGGTGATCGACCTTTATACACATTAGGAGCATCTCGCTATCACGAACTAGTATACAATTTAGGAATAGCTTTGCTACATGCTGGACGACCTGCTAATGCGTTTGATTGTTTAATTATTGCAGTGAGGAGATACCATAGAAATTCACGACTGTGGCTGCGATTAGCCGAATGTTGCATACAAGTGCATAAAGAGGTAATTTGTAGTATTCAACTACCTAATCAAGCATCACTTGATGAAATGATTTTAGTCAAACGAAGTAGATTTTGATATCCAAAAAAAGCAAAAGGAAATGATTGTCGATGTCATTGGTTCAAAAACACATAAAAAAATATTGCTTACCAAAAATTTATCTCACGATAAAAAATACAGGTTTGTATGTGATTTGTAATTGATTTCAATTTTGAAACGTTTACATTAATAGTGTTGAAGGGCAGTCCTATGCAGTACCTGTTCCTACTTTAGAATTTGGCTCACTGTGTCTCAAAAATGCGTACCTTTTACTACCTTCTGATGTGGCTGCATCACCAGTCTCTCTTTTGTTAATGTCCGGTACTGGAGGTGCTACTTCAACGCCCCCACCAAATCCAGGACCTGCACCATCAGTTCCTCTTTCGGCATCTTGCATAGCTTCTCTAAAGAATGCAATACTCGCTGCAAGCGCGTATGTTTGTTTATGTTTAGGAGATTATATCTTAGCACTTGAACATGCCAAAAAGCTACTTAACCAACCTCATCTTTCTGGTGCTCATACGTAAGACTTCAGCTGTTTAACGAGTAATCATTGTAACAGTTGATTTTAGATTATTGGGACATTTATATATGGCAGAGTGTTTAGTACTTATGGATAAAGTTTCTGAAGCTATCGAACATTTAAATCCTAAACTTATAAAAGATATAACTTTACAATTGGAAGATGATCCAGAAGTCCAAGCAATTAAAACAAATCCCCCATCAGGTAGGGGAGTTTTTATTCCAATTTTTGTTTTATAGTGGAGTGAACGAGGGTTTTACTGCGAAGAACCCACGCCTTAAACGAATTTTTTTGAAATTTTTTTTATTTAGTTCTAAATACCCTAAAGATCAAAGTTTATATTGTTAAAAAGTGTGCATTTGCCTCATCATCTTTTTAAACCATTTCTTGTGAATTCAAATTTTAAAATCATAAACATTTGCTGTAAAAGAATTTTTATTTCATGATTTTGGGTGCAAATGCTTACACGTTTAATAATTAGTAACTACTAACTAAGTAGCAAGTTTATGGAAAAATACATTTCAAAAAGGCATATTATGAAATTCTTATGAACATTTACTTAACAGTAACTAATGAAGCACTTCTAGGCATCTCAAAAACTTAAAATTTGGTACCAATGTATATCATGTCCTCAAGATTTAAAAAAAAATAGTCTTAAAGTCCTGAAAACCCTCTGGGGGCCGATTGAAGGGGGAGGGGGACGCCCCCTTACATTTTATACGAAATAAGACCTTTCTGGGGATCCTTAGAGTGTGTTCTACAACGACACCGAATTTCAAGTTCTTAGGATGCTTAAAAGTGCTTGTGACTCAAAAATCCCAAGAATTGGTTAAAAAGATGATGAGGCAAATGCACATTTTTTTAAAGTATAGTATAAACTTTGATCTTTGGATATTTAAGAACTAAATAAAAAAAACTTCAATCAAAATTCGTTCAAAGCGTGGGTACTTCGCAGTTTATACTCTTTTTAGTTTAATATGATTCCATTATTAATTTATTTCCTGTTTTAGTGTGGTTTCCATCAAATTTAGGTAGTGCACACGCTACGATTCAGTATAATTTGGCAGTTTGTAAGACTTTACAAGGGCAGTTAGATCAAGCAGCTGCTTTACTTAAACAAACATGGCAAGGTTGTACTTCAGTGTGTAAGGTTCCTGCTTTAATTATTATGTTGGTGTTGTACATAGAATTACAATTAGGTATGTATAAATGTGTCTTAAATTTTTGTAAGTATAAATGGATAATTGTAGGACATGCGGAAGTGGCAAGATCATTAATAAAACAGTACTCTTTACAACATCGAATTAAAAGTTAACGTTACTAAAAAAATATGTGATAAAATTTAAAGGAAAACTTATTAAAAAAATGTGGAGCACAGTTCCGTAAGCATAGTGATTGAATTATATATTACTTTTCATTAAAACAACACTTGGAAATTATTGCATTCATTAGTTTTGTTTTTATGAGTATATTAACAAGTAAATAAACGTTTTTATTATAAAACTGTGTTACAAATTACAAGAATAAAAATTCGTCCCATCTTTTTTCTTTCGAAACTTTCGAACTAAAATACAAAATAAAAAAATGTAGATGAGAAATTCATCAATATAGAATAGTAGTTGAGGTAAGTACGAACTTGACTGAAGTTAGCTTTTTATCGTTTTTATCAATTCAAAACATTAGTTATTATTCTTAAAACAATACAAATTAAAACTTAATTTTATTATCACAAAAATGAACTTAATAATCGACTCAATTTTTAATTATACAAATAAATTAATATTCCGAAAGACAGTCAATAATATTAATAAAAATTTTAAAAAACAGATAACTTAGTCCCATGTAAGGTCACCAGTTGCAGTTTTAAAATAATAATCTCTTCCAAAAATATGCATTGCACCATTTGTTAATTCTAAATGATACTTATTTAGTCTGCGAGATACTTTCTTATACTGACATAAAATTTCATTTTCACACTCAAATTCATTTTCTGTAACTTCATCTGTTAAATCATCAGCAGAATCTATATCTGAAGCTTCTGAATTATGGTTTTGCTTATGAAAAGGAGCTTGGGTACGTCTTGGTACTAGGCGAAATTGAACACCTAAAAAATGTATTTAGAAAATAATTAATTTTATAAAAGTGCCTTTAACTTACTCTCTGAAAGACCATCAGCTTGTGTAATATTATTGGATGCTCGATTTATATTCTCTTGTAAAATAAATGCAGCTTCTGTAACTGAGAAGCCCTTAACTTTCTTAACTAAGGGCGTTAAAATTAGGTCTAATTTATTATTGAACAAAAACGAGTTATGTACTTCGATTGTACATGTGCGATTACTCTCATTTTGTGTATTTGGTAAATGAATAAGAACTGTTTGCATTTTTTCATTTGAATAATTTGTATTATTATTTTGAGATGTGAAAGGTAAAACCTCATATCGAACTTTTTGTACAATACTATTTGGTTTATTTGTATTGTTAAATTTAAGCAAACGTCTTAACCGTCTTCTTTGTCGAAAAGGTACTTTGTTATGTGCACTTGTACAAGCTATTGATGGTTTTAGATGACAAAATTGATTTCTTATAATCCGTTCCTTTTTTAATAGTACTGGTTTGCAACTTGTGTTTGTGTTGTTTTCATTAAATTTATCACAATTATGACACGATTCATTTTTAAGGACAGTGTGTGAACAGTTTGTTAAAAGTGGTGTAATTGAAGCGATATCAGGCATATCTAATGCAACTTCAGGAATCTCGTTAAGTGTCACTTTCTGAGCATCTAAAGAGTTTTGTTTCTTCGAAGATGTTTCACTTACTTTCTTGAATGTAATAACTAAAGGATTTTTATTTGAATAGCTGCTAAAAGTTGCTGTTGAAGCAGTGGGTTGTTTTTCAACTCGTGAAACTTGATCAGAACTACTAGATTCATTTTGAGACTCAAGATCTGAAATTACAAAAAGAAATAGAAGATAATTTAAAATATTTCACTACCTGTACCTGCAATATTCAGATTTGGGACTTCGTTTTCTTTAATTTTTGTTATCCATAAATCGCGCAGCTGTTGGACAACATCCATATCCAAGTTGCGTTTTTTATAGTATTTAGTAAGTTTACGAATTACTTTCTTGATAACAGTTTTATAGATTTCAGTCACTTGATTACCGACACCTCTTCTACTGAATTTTTTAAAGTTTACAACTTTTATGTTAGCAGTGTCTTCCCTCTTTGTTTTCATTTTGCTGTTCTTGGAACTATGGAAGTGTTAAGTTACAAACGGCCACAAATATGACAAGTAATAGTTTTTAAATTTCACTATTCTACATTAGAATTTCCATTAAAGCTTCTATCACAATTCACAAAATAATGCAATTATAAACTCAAGCTGCACCATTTGTATTTGAATTAATAAACAAGTGCGATTTTTAACTACGTTCCAAACCAATTTTAAAGAAATGTTATCTTTTAGTGTTGACGTTGTGTGCTAGATGGCACCACATTTTATCATTCGTACATTTAAAGATTATAGAGGGGCGGAAAAGTTCAGCAGTGTTTAGATGCGAGCTGTTTAGTGTGTTGGACATTGGTGGATATTAGTTAAATTAAATACAGTTGTAAAGTAGTAAAGGGACATTTTTAAAATTTAACTTAGTAATTGTAATATGTGATTTATTAAATTATCGTGACTGAAGTTAATTGTGTATTAGTGTGTTAAAACAAATGGTGTACTTTTGTTGTGATAATGCAAACTGCTCTATTTAAATTTTATGATTACTCTTTATCACCTTTTGGTATCAAAATAATATCAAGTTTTTAAATGTCATATAAACAGTGAGTGTACTTTTTGGATGTTCAGTGAATTGATTATTTTATTATTATGGATAGCCAAATAGAACATAATCCAGGAGTTCTGGGGGGTCTGTTCCAACAGATAATACAAGATATGAAGGTAATTACGATTTTTTTTAAATTTAAATGTCAACTTTTTGCTCGTATTACGTATTTGTGTACAAGGATTATTTGGTTTTTGATAACTTGAATAATAAAATTTTTTATTGTCACTCAATGCGGAAGTGTAAGTTTACGAAGGGTTTTATTGCTGAACGTTTAAGGATTTTTGTGTTACTTTTTCTTATGCTCCAGATTGTTAAACATAAACTTGAACCATTTTTTATTGGGACTTAACCGAGTTGTAGGTGTTAAATTTTCCTTGTTTGTGTTTAAAAAATTTAAAATTCAATATTCGATTCAGGGATGGATGTGAAAATGTATCAAATGTAATTTCATAACGTTGCTCCGCGTTTTAATTTTTGTGACCTTGGATTCCCCTGTTACTTGCTTGAGAAGGGTAGTTAGGTTTATGCATATGCAGGCTGCAGGCATACCTAAAGCCCCTAAAGGGGATGGTATGAAAATTTGTCGTCTTCTGGTCTCCCTAGTTTCTACACTTCCACATACCTCTAATCGTTTTGTCAGATATAATCCAGCAAGCGAAAATTATTTTCTCTTTTTTTGAAAACAATTTTTGTTTTTGCAAGATTTTTTATTATAAAATTAAAGTATTGATTGACTTCATCTGTTCGTAGGGGCCCTTTTGGCATTGCTTTCACCTCATAGATCCATTAATTGTGTATTTACTCCTGATGTGTTTCACTATTTATATCTTTCTTAAGATGTTTTTAATTGAAAATTCGTGTGGGAAGTAATTTCTTTTCTTCACTTCATTATCATTATCTCAATACCTGTAATAATACACGTGGATGGGGGTTTCGTTTAGTAGCGGCTTCCAAATCCGTGTTCTGTAAATTAGCAAGTGGGTTGCTATTGGGGGCTAAATAGGCCACAACTTCAGTTTCAGTACGATTAAGATCTAGATGGCTGGAAACAACAATAACAAATTAGTCACAAGTCACATTATATTAATTACCGAGCCTTTTTGTTTCCAAACGTAACCTCATTGTTATTGTTATTATTATTAAGAAACCTTGAAGCAGAACTTTCCTCAGAACCAGAGTGTTAAAAAGCGTAGGAGTATCATCGAATAACATGAGTTGATGATCGGCTATTTGATTTATAACCAGGGCTGGACTGGAACGGCGGGCTACCGAGAATTTCTTGTTGGCCTTTGATGTGGCAATGAAAGAAATAGTATATTGCAAAAATTTAGATAAATTGAAAAAATCAAAAATATGAACCAGGAGTCAAAAATCAAAATAACTGTAAAGGCCCGTCCACACACACATGCTTGGCTTCCGTGTGGACATTATTTAGGCGGCCTGCACACTGCACAGGCCACACCAGAGTGTGTGGACAGCGTTCAGGCCGACGACATTAAAGGCCGTGCCACACACACAGGCTTGCCGTCCGTATGGACACAGTTCAGGCGGCCTGCACAAGTGCACAGGCCACAGCAGAGCGTCTGAACAGCGTTCAGGTCGCTTGCACAGGTCAAACCGGAAGACAATGCCTGTGTATGTGTGGACAGATATTAAAAGGCGCGCCACACACACAGGCTTGCCATCCGTATGAACACTGTTCAGGCGGCCTGCACAAGTGCACAGGCTACACCAGAGCGTCTGTACTGTTTAGGTCGCCTGCACAGGTCAAACCGGAAGGCAAGGCCTGTGTGTGTGGCGCAGGCTTAAAATTGAAAATAAGAAAAATGTAGAAAATATAAGAATAGTTAAGAAGCAATCCGTCCACACGCTAAGCACCTACCCTGTATAAAATGTATTCATATTAAAGTTCACAATGAATAATAATAAATGAAATTCAGAATTTTTTCATGACTCCCCCATGGCCTACAAGCAGGGTTGGAATAAGTCGTGACTTTTATAAAAAAATTTAAAAAAGACGGATTTTTTGAATTAATTCAGACTTTTTTGAATTAATATTTTTTTGAATTAATGCAATTTTTTGAAGTAAACTTTTATTCTGTACTCAACAGTAAATAGAAATACCTACTGAAAACTGAAATACAAAAAATAGGTCTAATAATAATAATAACAGTAAGTCCTAAAATATAAAAAAGAGGTGTAAAAAATAACAATCTCTTCTTTTCGAACATCTAGGTAATTATTAGTTATTAAACTTGACAACAAACAAAACTGTCATAGCATTCTTGCCTTGACACTGAAGTGAAATAAATTTAATTTTTTTTTTGAATTATAGAAATTGAAATTTTGTGATTTAATTCATGACTTTTTTGAAAAATTCATTTGAATTATTTCACGAATTAATTCACTGAATTTATTCATGGGAATTATTTCGTGCCAACCCTGCCTGCAAGTGGTCCGAACTATCAGGTTTCCCGGTACTTATTTTATTCCCAGTCCAGTCCTGTTTATAACGTGGGTTTTATACGTTCAGAGTGCCAACCACCTGCTTTTTCCCGTCATGGTTTTTCTATTCAAGTTTGATAAGGTCCCTTATGTTATGTCGTTTCCACTTCAATAATATCAGTAATTCCGCGATAAACGCAACCGAAATCAATTTCCTTATTAGCGGTCGAGATACAAACCAATGCATTCATTAACAAACAGTTATTGTAGGTAGACCCACATCCTTCTTTCAATGTTTTTTACTTTTAATATCCACCTTTTATGTGAAAATTCAACAGATACAAATCTTATATGAAATCATTTAATTTTTTAATTTACCTAAATTATAGTTTAATAGTTGAATGAATAATTTTTGCTACTTTTAGATGCTTACGATTTGCACTTAATTGTCTTTGAAATTGACTTCAATTTAATAGATTAATATAACGTTATTTGTGGAGTATTCAATTTGCTTTGTTGTAGGATGATCTGCATTCATTTCCTATTTATAGACAATGCCATCAAATTGAAAACTATTTCTATTTTTCTATTCTATATTTACTGTATGGAGTAGATATTTCTCTTCATTTCGCCCCCGCTTGTCCACAGTAAGAGCAATTTCAAAATGGATTTGCTCAAAATTTTATCCGACCGTTTCTTTTATTGTTGGATTATGTTATAGACATCGTTGTTCTTAATCAAACGACTCATATTTTATGTTTTTATTTGGGACAGGAACGAAGTTATGATTTTTTTAGAGTCAAAATTTCAAAATTCGTAAGTAGTCAGTTGGGCTAAATGTGGACAAGGGGTAATTGGAGACACTGCTAGATTATTGTTGAAATACCACTGATTTTCATTTGCATTTTTTTCCAAAATTGATATTTTTACATAATAGGGTTCTAAATGCCACATCGAGTGCCACATATTACCATAAAAAGACCGTTTTGCTAAATAAAAATTTAAATTAAGTAATTATTTTGAATTTTGACAACTTTTAAAAATAATTTTTTTAAAAGAAGAAATAATTAGCTCCGCCACTGGGCTCTGAAGCCACACCCTGAGCCGATTTGGTCACGTGGTATACTCACATTTTGTTGGAACTACTATACTACCATAAAAATGTCCATTTTTTTTCGTTTGTTATTTAAATGTTCATTTATGTAACGTGTTACAATCTACACTCTTTCATTTGTGTGTAAAATACTTGTTATAACTTTCTAATTCACGTTCTATTATTTTTTTATGTTATTAATTTAATTATAGTATGTAATTAAAGTGTGCTGAAAATCTATTGTATATTAGGTAGACTTAACTTCATTTACTTAATTAATGATGCAACGAATATGTGTGGGTATACCGTGTTTTTAAAGTCTAATAAATTGTCTAAATAGTGTTATCTAATTCGACCTACTAACTTGAGACTTTTATAGGTTTTTTGGTTAATTAAAAAGCGTAAAACTTCCCTTGTAGGATTAATTACAATTTCAAAAATTAAAAATAGTGTAAGCAGTCGAGGAATAAATTTAGATAAAAGAAGAGAACAATCGCGTGAGGTGAACTTTCAAACTTTATAATAGGCAATCACAAATAAATTACCTCTCAAGCTACCTTATTATACCTACTGCACTGCACAGGGATGTCGGTTAACTGTTTTGATCTTTTATATCCTTCACCTTAGCTGATGAAAAACATACTGATGCCTCCGTTCTGAACGATACAAAGAAAAGTTTAAATTGTCATTTTGTGGTTGTTTTAGGAACTTCTGTAAAGGATATCACGAGGTAAATTCAAATCTACTAAATTTATATGTGGAATGTCTTGAAAGTACCTACTATTAAATTAAGTGTAAATTTGGTCGTAATGATGTAAACTGTAATATAAGCAATTGTTTGTATTATTGGAATGGTGCAGAACCGTGCAGAACTGTAGGGCTGGGCGATACCTCGAATCAGGTATCAAGTATCGATACCACGACGGTATCGATACTATTCAAAAGTATCGAAGTATCGAAAGTATCGAGGTATCGAAAGTATCGAGGTATCGAAAGTATCGAGGTATCGAAAGTATCGAGGTATCGAAAGTATCGAGGTATCGAAAGTATCGAGGTATCGAAAGTATCGAGGAATCGAAAGTATCGAGGTATCGAAAGTATCGAGGTATCGAAAGTATCGAGGTATCGAAAGTATCGAGGTATCGAAAGTATCGAGGTATCGAAAGTATCGAGGTATCGAATAGCAATGCATTAATGTTAGCAATAGTTACCACTAACACAAAGCTAACATTGGTTTCAACAGTTTCTACACATTATTTTTGAAATTACAGCTTTCTAATATTCATTATTCAATCCTAATTTTGAGAACCTACCTACACTTATTCCAGCGAATCATTGCCGGTGGAAAACTCGGCTAAGTACGCAAAAACACGCAATCTGATAAGTAGTGTAGCAACTATCTTTGTTGGCGCTTCGTAATATAAAGCTAAATTGTAACGGCGTATGTGGTGTTATCGTTACATACAGCGGCAAAGATTCCCCCTGGAACAACTACACCTGTAAAAAAATTTTCTTCAACTCTAGTAGGTACCTCGATACTTTCGATACCTCGATACTTTCGATACCTCGATACTTTCGATACCTCGATACTTTCGATACCTCGATACTTTCGATACTTCGATACTTTCGATCCTCGGTATCGGTATTCGATACCACCTAAGGTATCGATACTTCGAATAAGTATCGATACTTTGCCCAGCCCTACTAAAGAGACAAACTTGTATGGTACAATTTATTCCTTTACTTATATTTTTTCTAAATTAAACGTCGTTAAAAAAATTAAAAAACATCAAATTATGTAAATTTAGTGTAATCTTGTTATCATCATCATATTTATCGTAATTGGTCGTTTATTTAAGTTAAGTTTATTTTAACAAGTCTTAAAAGCTTTAAAGGTATCTATTAATATTATCTCATGAAATATTCATCTCGTGCTATCCATCCGATTTGATATGAGCAGATATGAGCTACATAAATTTAATACATAATAATCATAAGAGTGTTACACCAATTATACATACAGGGGCACACACATAATGTAATATTCTATTTTACACTACCTACAACTGCTACTATTGAAAACTGCAACGAACCGCTACGTTTAACAACGGTCGATAACCTTTCAATCATTGTTTCTACAATCCTTCAATTCCGTTTTTAACAAAAATTGCAATTATTGAAATTAATTTAGTAAACAATTCATAAATCCGTTTGTATAGTGGAGGTATGTGGTATTCGGCGGTATTATTTAAACGGCTTGATCGCATCATTTATGCGTTTTCTATTGTTACATACTGACGTTGAATGGTTTATATTTATAGAATTTGTGTTAACGATCAAGTTTAAGAACTAAATTGCCGAACTTGACGAAACGTTAGGTTTGCTTTGTATAAATAGAAATTGTTAATTATAACTTCACCGAGGGGTTTTAATGAGCAAAATTTTAATTCTATAGGGTTGACATTTCTTATATTAATTTATAGTTACAAAATTTCTGTAAATTAAGCCATTGTCAGAAATTGTGTTGAAAATTTTGAGCTGTTAAAATTTATCATATTTGCTAGAATTTAATTGTTTAGTTTGGTAACGCATGCAATTAGCTATTAATTAAAATGACGCTTGCAATATGTATTGCAAATTCGAAATATAAGTAGTTGAAACTGCTGTTTGTTGAATTGTTAAATGAATTTTACGATATGGACGTGAACTAGAAAATAAATAGTAGTAAAAAGCAAGCAATTCATATTGAGGTTTGTTTTCCTATCAAATAGATATTAAATGGTTTTTGTTTTTGCAATAGAGGTCGTCGACTGAAAGTAACTTATTTATTACAACCGACTACCTTTGCTACTCTATAAATAAGAACTGTAAAATAAACATCATAACTATTAAAGAGACTAGACGTTGCTTTTTCAACCTGAAATATTCCTGGGTAATAGGATCAAAATTTTATGAATTTGTTGAAAAGGAAGCTTAACACAGAGCTTGCGTATGAACTTCGTATGAACATTATTATAAGAGATGTCGTTGGGGTTTCAGCAAAAAAGTCTCCTTCTTGACAAGCTTATAGACTTAACGAGTAAAATGAAAGGTGAAATGTTCATAGAAATGTGCTCGGAAATGTGTTTTAAACCATCAAAACGAAATTGTTTCAAGACAGCTGATTTAAAAGTTCGTAGGACAACAGACTTCACTATGAAGTGAGAAATTTTGATTCTGCACAAAAATTGTACAGTCCAATCACTATTTAGTGATATTGAAGGTTCCCCAAAAACTTCAGTAAATAGAAACATCACTATGTAGAATTCGTTCAGAATTTTGGTAGCCATTTTAAATAATATTTTTGTAACCGAAAAATATGAAAAAATAAAAGAAATAATAGTAACACATTTGTACTTTAAAAAATCATTTTAGTGATAAACATTGTATAAATAATAACAATTACATAGATATTTTCGCATATTTTATTAAGACATGGACAAAATCGAAGTTAAAGGGTTAAAGTTTATTTAAATTTTAAGTAAAAGTTTTTATTTCAATACCCCATCATTAGGTAAAATTTCTTAATCCTCTTATCCTACAAAAAATTTACCTCCTACTAAAAGCCTTCCAAACCCTTTTTGAGGTGCTTGATTTAAATTAAAAAACTTATTTTTAATTTAACAATATTTTTATGTAAAATTTTTAAAAAAACATCACAGTATACCTAGAATTTTAACATCATAATTTAGTGTCATATTTTTACATGCAAAATTTAGCTTGAAGGTCAAGACCGAGAAGACCCTCCTACAAAAATCACTAAATAGAACAATTTAGGTAAATTTTTGTCATTAGAAAGGAGCCAAAATGTATTGAAATGTCTCTAAGAAGCAAAAGACCGAGTCGCCTTAATCCTCTTATCTTACAAATTTACTTGTAGTACAGTATGCCAAAACTTTTTGGGTGAAATCCAACTTAAAAAAGAACACTAATAGATCAATTAATAGAGGTTTGACATCATAATTTAGGGGTATTTTTACATGCAATTTAGCTTTAAGATCTACATCTTTGAAAAAACGTCACTTAATAGGGGTTCGACTGTACTTATTACATTATAATTTCAAGACAACAGTCTTCCATCATTTTTAACCTGCGACCCACTCTCATCACCTACAGTTACTTTTGTGATGAAACAGGATTACTAAATAAATCCAAATTTGAACTTGAAGTGGGTGCAACCATTACTATACAAGCAATACTGCTTTTTTTTGTAAAAAGAGCTTTCATTGTTTTAATATTTTTCCAATGTTCAAAGTCGACAAAGCTAATCGAATTTCAACTTGGAAACTTTCTTAATATGGTACTGCCATTACACTGTAGTTTCGGTTCCAACGTTTGTTATAATAGAATTTTCTTCTAGTAAATCTCGACTATAGTATCGATTAAATAATCCATCTCAGTTTCGAAGTTGCTCCCTTTTCCATTTTTACGTTGTAATACAATTAATGATTTGCGGTATTTTCATTCACTATATTTGAAATGGGAAATAAATACAATAGTTAGATCGTGTAAGTAGATATTATTGTAACTTCTTGATTACTTCTATTACTATATAAGTTTTATATAATATTTTTCTAGTTTTGCTTTTGTTATACTAGATGGTTTTATCAAATTACCGATTTTAGCTTAGAAATAAGACACTTATCATTTTTATCACTTTAGTATTCATCTTTGTACCGGAAATGTGGGGTGGGATGTGTTAATGTGGGATATTTATAATAAAAAAAAGGAGTAGAATTTAATATAACAAAATGTCAAAGCTCCGGTAACCTAGTAGAGCATAAATTAATATTTAGTAATCCTTTAAAACGAAGACTTACAACTTATATAAATAATGGATTAATGGTCATTTCCACGAGATGGAATTTAATGGAAGACTAACAATTTCAAGTAGTTCAATGGCACTTTTCATTGATGTAAAAAGTACTCGCAATAATTTGAAATGTCGCTACATGTCGCTGAGCAGAGAAAAATAGTAGAACTTATCCAAAATACAAAAGCACTTGAGGCGGTGCCTCCCACCTTTTACTAATTATCCAGTGTCCAATGAATGCACTTTGCACCAATAACACTATGAACCAGATGCTTTTAATTTTGCACGAGGTCTAGCATCTATATTGCAGTTCATGAATGTTTTCTGACACGTGACCAACTTATATTTGAATGAAGATGAAAGCGGCTTATTTATTGATATTAATTATTTAATTTAGTTACTTAATTAATTTATTGTTAATTATTAATATATATTTATTTAGAAATTTTTTTATTAAATTAACTATTTATTGAGATATTCTAAGTCACGTGTCAGAAAACATCCCTGAACTGAAGTATAAATTAAAAAAACCTCGAAAAAAACTTATTTCTGAACGATATGGATAGGTTTAAATTTCTTTTCAGATTTTAGTTGAGCCTAATACACGGACCATTTAAAATTTTAACCAAAACTATGTTTTTGTAAAAGTGCTAATTTAGTTTTTTTGAAACAGTATACGTTTAGGTTAAATTGAATTGTCCCTTCTTTTGTTACGCTGTTGACTTTTTAAACTGCTTTTGTATAACTCTAGATGCAGGACATTGTGTACAAACAACATACTTGATGTTTTCATAATAAATAGGAATTTAATTTAATATCTACCGTTTCAACTATTGTGTCTATTCAAGTCAACTCCACAACTCTCTCGTATAAGTACTCTGTACTTTAGGTTACTTCAAAGTAATATAATCGTGTATGCAATTAATATATTTTAAGTATTTTTAGTTTTTACTGTTTAACTACAAAATAACATACAAATAAATACAGTTTTTTTTCATGTTAGCAGAAGTTTTAAATATTTATTTCTCATTCTATTTATATCTAATAGAGCTCTCCATAACCGTCAATTGCAACAATTAAGGTTGAACGATCTTTTAATTTAGGTATTGTTTTTCTCATCTTGTTTCTTAAGTCATTCTATGCTTTTTTTGTTCTATCGAATCAAAGTAAAAGTAAAATGGCCTTTTTAAAGCTCACCAATTTAATAAGTACCGTTTTTCTTATGTAGTTATACGGTTGCTTATTTAGATAATCTCATTAATAATCTTATGTAGTAACAAAATTTGAATTTATTAACATGGTAAAAGATTTTATAAATCATATTTTAAACGGATATGATAAAATTTCAGGTCAGTGCCTATAATAGAAAAGCTTTTAATTACCTTTCGTGTACTAAAAACTATATTAATTATTATATTATTACGCATATTAACAAAACGTCTTATTCTCGATCTAATCTTGTAATTCAATTTTTAGATATTAAAAATAACATTGAAACCCCAGTCGTGGATTTATAAGGTGTTTTTCAATTTTTATTAACATGATGTATCATCCTTTAGCTTACTTTATAAATAGTTCGTACATACCTTTATTTTTTTAACTGATGTTCTTGCGACATTTTAATACTGTTTTGTTTGTGTGTGTGTTCTCATGAATACGAAATATATAAACTACTTCCGTGTCCTTTTGTTTATATTTTAATAATTACAATTTTAAAGTCGAATTGTTTAACACTATTTCATAAAATTGACTTAATTAAGATTCTTTGGTAGATAACTTATTCCGGATAATTGACTATTGCTATTGCAATGAAGGTCGATATTAGAACCCACTTCTAGAAATATAATTTTATTTCAACTTCTTACAGTCCACAATTATGTCTTTAACCCATTAACCGCCAAAGGTGCGCCAGCGCACCCTTTTTATCTAATTTTTTTGTGGGATCAGGGGCACTAATTTGAAAATTTTTTTTTACAGATATTTTTTTTAACAGTTCATAGAATATATAAAAAATTTTTTTAAATTATAAATCTCACATTTTCACCCCTTTAAAATTTTCTAAAAATCGCATATTTTAACCAATTACGACCACTTCTACAAAAAAATTTTTTTTGAAGTTATTTTGGAATAATAATTATTTATTTTTTGCTAGACTTGAAGAAAATAAGTAAGTTTAAAACACTACTTTGCGTTTTTGTCAATTTTTTTGAAAATAGATGGTCCTACTTGTATGTTTATCTAAAGGGTGCGTATACGCACCTTTGGCGGAAAGTATAGTTAAAAGTTTGAAATTTTATAATATAAATTTTTTTTTATTATTTATTTTTATTTATTTTATTTAGCAAAGTAAGCTATTTTTTCTATGAAAATTTTCTAAATAATCTGTGTGCCCAATAACTTGACATTTTTTACATATTTTTTTAAATATTACCACATAACGAAATCACACCCTGCTACTCAAGAACGATAGATTTAGAAGATTGGCACCCATTTTTTAAATTATAAGTCAAAAATTTAGACAGTTCGGCATTGTTGTAGAAAAGAAACGATGCTCTATTTTGGTCGCCATTCTTGTGAAAACCAATTAAATTCGGTTTTTTAGCTATAGTGTCTTCGTTTGGATAGTCGCCTATTTATTTAGGTCTATTGAATAGGTATATAGCGCAAAAAAACGGAACCTAATGTTAGATTAGGGGCGAGGGTTGTTCTGGTTCATGGTCGAAAATCCACAACAACATACAGTTTTTTTCTTGTTTTATTTGATAACTTTTTCTCATCTTACGCTCTTTTTGATTGTTTAAAAGGAATAGAATTTTTTTGCAACGGACACAGTGAGGGAAAATCGCACTGTTGATTGCCCCGATGAATGACGATAGCAAAACCATGTAAAAAAGAGACGAGAGTATTACAGATGTGAATTTGATCCTAATTTGGAGGTTTTAGTGGAACGGTACAAGGAATGCAAGGGTGTTCTTCTACAGCAGCCTTATGTCATAAATCAGTATAATAAATACATGGGGGAGTGGACTTGCATGATAATGGAATTGTAATCTACGGTTTTGGAATAAGAGGTAAAAAGTGTTAGTGGCCACTGAGTATTTCATGGTATTTCCCAATTAGACTCTCGCTCGCAATTAGTGCTGAGCTTGTTGAAATTTAGTGGAGAAGCAGAAAATCCTGATGTTGCGGAAGACATTATTATAGCATCTAGCAGTTCAACAGATGGCAGGCCTTCTAGAGCCGCTTTACCAAAGGTCATAATATTTTACAATATTCGCCATATTATTATAATAGAAGATGGTAGCGTAAGAAGAAAATGTCCATTATGTAAAAGTAATACTATATGTGTGTAAAAAATACAAGTTATTGGGCACACAGATTATTTAGAAAATTTTCATAGAAAAAATAGCTTACTTTGCTAATAAATAAAATAAATAAAAATAAATAATAAAAAAAAATTTATATTATAAAATTTCAAACTTTTAACTATACTTTCCGCCAAAGGTGCGTATACGCACCCTACCGTTTCTCCTTCCACATAAAAAATTTTGAAATTTTTTTTTTAAATTAGTCTTAATGAATGTATTTTGAATATGTTTCAATAAAAAAATTTTGAAAATTGGGATTATTTATTACCTTGGCCGTTAATGGGTTAAAGTGCAGGGTTGTGGTTTTTGCAAGTTTTATACGTATCATTGAACGTGGAAAATTTCTTTCATATGGAAATTGTCATAGAAAAATGCACGAACTAGCTTAGTAAGTAGTGTATTCAAAAATCTTTGGTTGATATCGAAGAACGTTTTATATCATACAAATGATGTAAATTTGAAAAAGCTTTCATACTTATTTCCTACTCGTGTAAGTATAGGGCCATTATATCCATCTTATAGAGTAACAAAACATTGCGTACTATTATAAAACGAAAGCATAATAAGCTCATAGTAGTTTTTTTATTTATTTGAGCAAAAGAATAGCACAATAAAAATAAAATACAGTAAAAAGTTAATGTATTAGCTCTTTGTCTTTCTGTGTAATTGTTGAATTTTTTCCCTTACACAGTTCACTTAACCGACATTTCCCAAATAGATAGTTCAAAGATTTTGCTTCCAGCAATATTCCATCATCGACCCCTAAATCAGTGTGATGTTAAATGCATATCGCAATATCGACATTAAATTTAACATGGAATCGATTCCAATTGGCCAAGAATAACTGAGTAGGTTAACTTAATGTTTATTACTATTAATTATCCAACTTAGACTTTTTATTTTCAAGTGAAAATTAAAAAAAAATAATACGATGAACAACAGCTACATAGATCATCTTTCAGACGAATTAGGGTCGAGTTGAAATCTCTATAACCACTGAGCATTTATTTTCTTGTTGAAAGTACTATTCTTTGTACATTTCAATAAAAACTTCTTTTGTTACATTCATCCATTGCACGTTGAGGAGCAATCACCCTGATTTAACAGTGCGATCGTGTAACGAGTTGCTATACGGTTGATGAATTTTATCTTTGTACTACTATCAGACTATCACATTCTCTAAGTTACCATTTTAGTGTAATTACGTACATATTAATAATTTTCAAAATGATAAAGTATAGCAAGGTAAATATTTCCACTTGGACATAAAAACGTACTAAAAGTTATTATAATCTTAATTATTTATTAAATATGAAAACAGTTATAATTATAGCATTTATTTGATCAATACTTTGTATTTTCTGTAGAATGTTTAGTAACTTGTAAAGAATCGTGCAATTAAAGGGTGACCCAAATGTCACAAAATAACAGTATTATTGTTACTAGAAATATCTCTCGAAATTAATGTTTTGTACAAAACGCTTTTGATATAATTTATATTTTAAATACAATACTGTGTACCATTTACTCTCTGTTTTATATACAAACATATTCGTGAAATATGTATTTAAAAGCATCTTTTATAATTGCGTCTTCGTAATTATTCATCATAGTTAGAGATTGGAGAGGATTTTATGATATTCGCAAGAGCGCCATTTAGATAATATATTCACAAGTCTAAACGACAATTTTGTGCTTGGTATGAGTACTTATACTAAAATGGCATAAAATTAAGATTCACATCCACTTAAATATGAAAAGGCATTTCACTAGGTTATGTCAAGTTTTGTGGTTTGAAACGGAATTGAAACTCTATTTATACGAACGGTTTATATGCGCTTCATGGTAATCCCACAAGTGCATTTCTCAAAACGAATTTAAAGTAAGTAACTTACAAGTCAATTCCGTTCCGAAAGTTAATTTTAAAGCACAAAATATTTTCATAAAAGTAGAAAATCGATTGTGGGATTCTCTGAAAATATTTTGCACTTTTAACCTAATTTAAGGATCGTGTTATGTCATCTTAAAGATTGTTGCCACAATGTGTAAGACATAAAGAGTGTTGAATATGACTTTGAAATACTAAAAAGGTTTGCACAAAATCCCATCATAAATTTCCAATTCAAACAACAATAAAAGATGGCTCTGTAGAAATGACATTATGACAATGGTGCGGAGCATTTATTCAAGTGCTCTTTCAACAGCAGATTTTCTAAATATTGTATTCGGAAATATAGGTCGACTTAGGTATAGTAATTAATTATAGCCGGTATAAAGTGCAGAATTAAGCTAAAACTATACATTGTTAACTATTTAAGATATTTTTCTTTACTTCGAAACCCAGCTCATATCAAACCACCAAAACTAGGTCTAAGTTTTATATTTTAAACACAGTGGTCATGACAAAATCGATAAGAATGTCCGCAGCATTCCTATCCCGTAATGCGAGGACCAACAACGAACTATCATATATAATACCACTAGTGCTCGAAGTTATGTCGACAATTTTAAGTCTATATCACGAGTGTTTATTATGCTTGAATATTAATAACACGAGTGCGTAGCACGAGTGATATTATCAAGCTTAATCAACACGAGTGATATAGACGTAAAAATTGTCTACATAACTTCGAGAACGAGTGGTATTCGAAAGACAATTCAATGAATAAAAATTATTGTAAATAAATTAAGTGACCATTGACTTGATTTTCAAAATATTTTGTTATTTATTTTTCATCAAACGTCAAAATCGCTTTAAATACGTAAGGTCGTAGTAGAAACGTTTGTAAAAATGAGATTTGGGGATAATAGTGAGGAATATATCAATAAAACTGTTGAGAAAAGTGTTCCCATTAATAATATAATCCTATTTTTTCGAAAACCGCTCAAGGCGGTGCTCAAAAATTAACTGAAAGCAAATGGTTAATACCTAATACAAGTCATTTGGATATGTGTCCTGTAAGGTAAAACGCTCTTCTTATACTACAAATTAATAAGGTAATTACTACCGCAGTTTATCAAAGTAAATAATTATTTCAGATTATACTACAAATTTATTTTAAAAAGAGGCGCTAAGATTAAGACTGGTCGACTGTTTGCAACTCCAAACACCCTCTGGAAAAATGGGAACAAAATTACCTTCTACTTATGACCTTTTGCATCGATTTTAGTTTAAGTGACAAATAAATTATATTTTTACAACTTATATCTGCCAAATAAACTATCTGTCAGTTAATATATAAACGGTGCAAACCCCCATTAATGTTATAATGTTAAATAAAATATATTAAATACTTTTCGACATCTGCTTTGTGTGTAAATTATTTAGAATCTAAAATTTATATAAAATTTCTATTTCACACTGTAACAACCTTAAAAACTGCCTTCAAAATTAGAGGAAAGAAATCCGCTTGATTACAAACTGTCAGATTTAACTGTTCATGACTGTCCAAAATTGTCGAAATAACCACTAGTGGAATTGTCGACAATTCATACACGTGCAATTTGCGATACAGTTCACATCCATTGGTTGAGAATCAACGAATACTATCACTGGATTGGTTGATTTATGACACTTGACTTATGAATTGAATTGTCACTAAAATATAGGGAATTGTATTTTGAAATTTAATCATTTTTGTATAAAAGTATTTATAGCTGGAGCGTGATTACTGCAAGCGAATTACTGATGATTAATTAATTATCAGATATAGACGATCTGTCACGTGTGTGCAATATCAGGATCCGTTACTAATTTAATTTAAATATGCGATTTAAAATTGCCGTAATTAAACTGCATTCTCGTCAATTTAATAGATAGAGTAAGGGCGGTAAATATGGACCACCATAAGCATTTTCTGGAGTAAAACTAAAAGGAACAATGAGGAAGATGCATGGATTTTTAAAATCATTTATTTTCAGTTTTTATTGTTAAATGTGACTTTCTTATTATAAATATCGTTAAAAAACTAACAAAAAAAATTTATCTAGTTTAGAAAACAAAAATAAAAATGCGGCTTATTTCGAATAAATGCACGTGACCGTATACTCATTGTGATTGGTGCGACGTCACCCGTTAGGACAACAAGCCACTCGCACTTACTTTATACGCAGTTAACGTAGGGTTTCATGTGACTGTTGAATTGTTTTTACAATTTTTAGTACATAGTTTTCGAGTTTTTACTTTTTTTTGTGAAAAATGAAAGTCGAAAGTGGGTATTACATAAATTACTTGTGAAATTTAATAGAAAAAATAGATAAATGCTATCACAACTTACAGTAAAATCGAGTAAAATAACATCAAATCAAGAAAAATTTGAAAATTTGTAATTCACTAGCTTGTACACGACTTCTTGGGTAAGCACATGTGTTAAACGACTGTAATGATAAGAATCGTTGATACGCACCTCACTTAACGCATGTGCGTTTTGTCATTCATGAGTAAACAGGGTAGTCCATATTAGCCGCATAGGCCATATTTACCGCACTTACTCTACTAATTAGTTCTAAAGCCTGAAGCCACTATTACTTTATGAACTCCTCTTTATTCCACCAACTGGAAAATCTTTCCATTGTCGTAATAAGCTGTGTTCTGTGCAGATGTTAGATGATATTTAGTGGCGCTGTCATCGATGTTTGGCCTTATACCTATGTTGCGATTGGTCCCGTTTCACCAGTTTCATTTCCAAATTTGTACCAATTACAACACAGTAAATATATTTTCTGACTGTTCTTTGACAGAAAAATCAAACGAGATCATCTTTTCATATCAAACACTGGTGTTAGAGATATCTTGATTGACACCTCTTATTGACAGTTAGGGCCGTTTTACATGGACTAAATATTGTACTAACTTGTTAGTATATTGAATCAACTCAAGGAGCAAAATCACGGGAATTTAAGCTTTAACGCTTAGAAATTGCGTGGAAATTTAGACTCACGACCGTGCACGACGTTAAAGCTTCGATTCCCGTGCTTTTGCTCCTTGAGTTGATTTAGTATTCATAAGCTAGTACGACATTTAGTCTATGTAAAACGGCTCTTATACCTACGTCATAGGCTACCTACACCCAGGGTGAAAAACAATGCGTTCATTAGTGCAAAGCAAATGGTACAGCGCGTTGTTAATCCATATGATGTCTTTTCAAAATCCAGACTCGTATGACGACTGTCGAGTTTAAGCTGTTCTTATTTGTGGTCGACTTTTGTTTCGTCTTTTGCAACTGGATAAATACTGAAATATGGGAGGTGTCCGTAAACAGGGGTCTAAAATTACTCTCCATACAATTAAGACAAATTTTGACTTCTATAGGGAGCTTTCCAAATACAGGTCTCGAAGGATGACTGTGACTATACCCAGTAAACACACCTACGTTATCTTTACGTTGATTCAACGTTGATGCGGTTGAAACAACGTTATACGTTGAAAAATTCAACGTTGCTTATTGGTTGCTTTTCAACGGTTTTTAAATAAACGTTTAATAGACGTTGATAGTCTAATATAGTTCGACGAAATGTTGATATACAGGCAAAAAATGACGTAGTTATTACGTTGACTCTAAACGTGTTTCTTTCATGACATCGTAACGTCTACATAACGTTGTTCTTCGGTCAAATTTCAACTGCAAGTGGTTTCTACGTCAAATTCAACACATTTATTACGTCAAATTATAACGTTTTTAAAACGGTAGGAAAGAACGTTATTATAGCATTGAACAGCGACTTAAATTCAACGATGAGTTTCCTTTACCACCAATAATCAACGTTTTTTCTTCGTTAAAATTCGACGTCTAAGAACGGCTAAAACTCAACTGTATTTAACGTCAGTCGGCAACTTGTATTCAACGATAATAAGTTTTTTTGGTAAAAATCAACGTTTTTTTATTGTTAAAATTTAACGTTTATAAAAGGTTAAAAGTCAACCAGAATTTAAAATCTAAAAGTAACTTAGTTTCAACATTAGGTGGTTTTCCCGTTAACAATTAACGTTTTTTCTTAGTTAAAAATCAACGTCTAAGCACGGCTAAAACTCAACTGTAGTTAACGTCAATCGGCAACTAGTTTTCAAAGATAAATAGTTTTTTTGGTAAAAATCAACGTTTTTTCATTGCTAATATTTAACGTTTTTAAAAGGTTAATAGTCAACCAGAATTTAAAATCTAAAAGTAACTTAGTTTCAACATTAGGTGGTTTTCCGGTTAACAATTAACGTTTTTTCTTTGTTAAAATTCAACGTCTAAGGACGGCTAAAACTCAACTGTATTTAACGTCAGTCGGCAACTTGTTTTCAACGATAAATAGTTTTTTTTGTTAAAGTCAACGTTTTTTTATTGTTATAATTTAACGTTTCTAAAAGGTTAAAAGTCAACCAGAATTTAAAATCACAAAGTAACTTAGTTTCAACATTAGGTGGTTTTCCCGTTAACAATTAACGTTTTTTCTTTGTTAAAATTCAACGTCTAAGAACGGCTAAAACTCAATTGTATTTAACGTCAGTGGGCAACTTGTTTTCAACGATAAATAGTTTTTTTGGTAAAAATCAACGTTTTTTTATTGTTAAAATTTAACGTTTCTAAAAGGTTAATAGTCAACCAGAATTTAAAATCTAAAAGTAACTTAGTTTCAACATTAGGTGGTTTTCCGGTTAACAATTAACGTTTTTTCTTTGTTAAAATTCAACGTCTAAGGACGGCTAAAACTCAACTGTATTTAACGTAAGTCGGAAACTTGTTTTCAACGATAAATAGTTTTTTTTGTTAAAGTCAACGTTTTTTTATTGTTAAAATTTAACGTTTCTAAAAAGTTAAAAGTCAACCAGAATTTAAAATCACAAAGTAACTTCGTTTCAACATTAGGTGGTTTTCCCGTTAACAATTAACGTTTTTTCTTTGTTAAAATTCAACGTCTAAGAACGGCTAAAACTCAATTGTATTTAACGTTAGTGGGCAACTTGTTTTCAACGATAAATAGTTTTTTTGGTAAAAATCAACGTTTTTTTATTGTTAAAATTTAACGTTTCTAAAAGGTTAATAGTCAACCAGAATTTAAAATCTAAAAGTAACTTAGTTTCAACATTAGGTGGTTTTCCGGTTAACAATTAACGTTTTTTCTTTGTTAAAATTCAACGTCTAAGGACGGCTAAAACTCAACTGTATTTAACGTAAGTCGGAAACTTGTTTTCAACGATAAATAGTTTTTTTTGTTAAAGTCAACGTTTTTTTATTGTTAAAATTTAACGTTTCTAAAAAGTTAAAAGTCAACCAGAATTTAAAATCACAAAGTAACTTAGTTTCAACATTAGGTGGTTTTCCCGTTGACAATTAACGTTTTTTCTTCGTTAAAATTCAACGTCTAAGGACGGCTAAAACTCAACTGTATTTAACGTTAATCGTCAACTTGCTTTCAACGATAAATAGTTTTCTTGGTAAAAATCAACGTTTTTTTATTGTTATAATTTAACGTTTCTAAAAGGTTAAAAGTCAACCAGAATTTAAAATCACAAAGTAACTTAGTTTCAACATTAGGTGGTTTTCCGGTTAACAATTAACGTTTTTTCTTTGTTAAAATTCAACGTCTAAGGACGGCTAAAACTCAACTGTATTTAACGTCAGTCGACAACTTGTTTTCAACGATAAATATTTTTTTTGGTAAAAATCAACGTTTTTTTATTGTTATAATTTAACGTTTCTAAAAGGTTAAAAGTCAACCAGAATTTAAAATCACAAAGTAACTTAGTTTCAACATTAGGTGGTTTTCCCGTTGACAATTAACGTTTTTTCTTCGTTAAAATTCAACGTCTAAGGACGGCTAAAACTCAACTGTATTTAACATCAATCGGCAACTTGCTTTCAACGATAAATAGTTTTCTTGGTAAAAATCAACGTTTTTTTATTGTTATAATTTAACGTTTCTAAAAGGTTAAAAGTCAACCAGAATTTAAAATCACAAAGTAACTTCGTTTCAACATTAGGTGGTTTTTCCGTTAACAATTAACGTTTTTTCTTTGTTAAAATTCAACGTCTAAGAACGGCTAAAATTCAACTGTATGTAACGTCAGTCGGCAACTTGTTTTCAACGATAAATAGTTTTTTTGGTAAAAATCAACGTTTTTTTATTGTTAAAATTTAATGTTTCTAAAAGGTTAATAGTCAACCAGAATTTAAAATTATAAAGTAACTTAGTTTCAACATTATGGCGTTGAAACATTAGTTGCAACGATAAATGGTGATTAACAATAAAAATACTATAAAGAAAATGTTGGGTTCTTTTACTTAATTATTAATTATTATTATTAATTAATAATAATGTTTTATACCTAAGTGATAATATAACCGTGCCGTAAATGTGCGACTACGTATTAGCAAAGGCTCATGCGACGATCGGACTTGTAATGTTCCCGCTTTGGTTAGTTCAGTGGTTCAAGGTTGTTTAGCACATAGGCGTCGATTTCGTGGGGGTACCTATGGTCATTTTGTTTACATTACATTATGATTACATTATAAATACATAGTTATCAGTTTACTAATAATGTTCCAATCTTCCCAAGTCTCATTACTTACCTATTATAGCAATATTTATTTTTATACGCTTGTGAGAGGGTGATTCAGATTTTTTTGTCAAATATTCCAGTAACGTATTCTACTAAAACTTTTTTATTACAAGAATAAAAAGTAATTTTCCAAAACCAATTGATTTGGCATGTTATGTCATGGAAATTAATTTGAACATTTATTATAATAACTTGACCATTTTATAGTAAGTTCCAACAACAAGGATCTAGAAAACGAGACATTTTTGGATATTAGTTTACATGACGTTTCTTCGTTTCTTCATGTATTTATAGTTAGTAGAAAACGCTACTGAAGTTTCCGACAACAATCTGAAGTACCCTGTATAAACTTTTCTCAATATCCAATCAAACCAGACGGAACCCGATTATTTTACAGACTATTTCAGTAGAGTGTATTACAGTCACAGTATAGTTATCTTCTTACAGCGACAATAAAATTAAGTATTCAGGTGCCAAAACAACTACCTACCTTGGCAAAATCAATAACATGGTTTTTAAACGACAATACCACTATTGTCTTATTACTATACCACTAATCTTGTAGTGTTTAAGTTTGCTCCATTTTGGCGATTTCGTTCATGACATTTAATTTAATTAAAAATCACTCGCCGTACGGCTCGTGAATTTTTTAACAAATAAAGTCATTCGTGAGATTGTCAAGCAACAAACTTTCATAACTCATGTCATAATCATAACAATCGAACAATTTTGCCAACAAAATTTTATCTCTTGTGGTATTATAATATGAAACTATTATAGACGGAAAAAATGAATCTAATATTTTTTGTAGAAATTTTGATAAGCTTTAATTTTGTAATAGGTACTTTTAGCTTTTAGGCTTAGGCTCCGCCAAAGCTGTTTAATCTTAAAAATTTTAAACCCTTTCTTTTACATGCTTTTATATTTATTAAGTAGTTTCAGTTATGTCTATTCATTTTCGTTTCTATTATCTGAAATTTCAGTAGTTACATGGGGGTAGAAGAAATTTTAAATAATTTTATTAATTTTTAGCAATAACTTTATTAAGTTTTAAGTTTACACTTAATAAATTATATTATTTTATTAATTTAATACACTAAATTAATAAATTTATGGTAAATGAAGATGTCTTTGAAAATTTATTATGAAAAAGTAAAAACAAAACATTTTCCTTTTATAAAAATAACAGAGTACGCTAGTGATGTCCACATCCGGCCTCGCATTGCAAGTGTGGCGCGAAAGGCGGTAAGCCACGCGGTAGTCGGTAGTGAGTGAAACATGCTCTTCAAATTTATTAATAATTAATTTTCATTATTGTGTAAAGTGTTTAGTGTAATATAAAAATTTGGTAAGTACCTATTTCTTGTTTAATAACAGCTTTTGTTTTGTTGGATGGAATGATATAGAGATAGTTTGTTTGATTGTTTGAAAATTAACACGTGCAAAACATTAACCTCCAAAACATTTTTTTGAATAATAGTTACTAATAACGGAATAACTTAGTTGAAATCATAAAATAATGTTAAATAACTTATGAAATTATTAATAACAAAGAATTTAATTTTTGGTCATGCAGTAAAAAAGTAGCGTCACCACGTGACTTGTTTTGGCAACGTTGATAACACGTTGATAACACGTTGATAACACGTTGATAATAACTAAAAACCAACTTTGGCGAATACAATGAAAGTTTAATTTACTTTTCTCTTCGACGGTCTTTATGCTTATTTAAATTTCAGAGATTTGGAAATAGGCTAATTCCATGGGCTATTCTTGTTTTAAACTACACCTGTTTCCATTAAATTGTCTGAATACCGAGATAAGCGTACTTGATGACCACTTAGAAAAAGACCTCATTTAGGTACCTCTTCCAACTATTTATCATCCAAAATTGCGCTCCATTTTAAAAAATGGAAGTTGCATCAAATTACAAAGATCATGATAACTACAGGTAACGCTGCTTTTAGAATTTTCTACTTGTAATAGTTTATTATATGATTCCATTTGTTTCCAGACACACGATGCTGCGGAAGCAAAATTAACGGAAATACTATCCAGAAGTGATCGATCTTCATCATCAGATTTTAATTCTTCAAGTTCTACTATGACTTTAGTAAGAAAGGAAATCGAGAATATAGAAAAAATTCGTAGTTCATCTGAGTCAGAAGGGGAGAGTACTCTTGTATATGAAAATGATAGTGGTAAATCTAATTTAACGACATCTCATATCTCAGGCAGTGGTGCAATGACGTCTACACCACACCATTCCCCTTTTATACATAGATCCAAATCATGTAAAGTTGATGATGGTAAGATATTTTAAAATTACCTACATATGGATTAATTTTGATAACTTGATTCTGTTTTTAGATTTTAATACCACTATGTAAGGTACCTTAAAAAAATCAAAAACTTGATCAGGTGTTGTTGCAACAAAGTGAAATTTCAGCAAAAATGAATATAACATTAGAGCAAAATATAACGAAACCGGACATAACGCCTGATTTTCCTATTAAAAATATTGAAATTTTCAAAGAGTTTGATGCTAACTTGGTGCTAGAGGAATCTTTGAAAAAATACATTGTAAGTAAATTTACCTATTTTTACATTATTTTAGAATTTAATGCAAACTATTCCATTTTTATTTCTTTGAAATGCTTTTATGTCGTTGCTTATATGTTTCGCATTTTAATTTGTTTCGTAAATTTTCAGCTTCAACGATTTGCTGCTGTCGGAGGAGCTTCAGTCCAATCTCAAACAAGAAGAATATTGATATTTTTGATGTCCGATGAAGTTGGGACATGTTTTAATTGGAAAGGGCGTGATAAATTAGCATTTGAACAAACAAATATTGTGAAAATAATAAATGGTGAGTACTTTAAAGGATTTTTTAAAATGATTTATAATTAGAAAGATGATTTCGAAACTTATATTTTTTTCTATTGTTGTTTTAGATGCTGTTCGAAAATGCTATCCTGCAGTTGAAGGTTCGGATTTAAAAGTAGCTAATGCCGCCAAGGATCCTTACAAAAATAAATCAAAAACTGGATCAGGTGTTGTTGCAACAAAGTGAAATTTCTGCAAAAATGAATATAACATTAGAACAAAATATAACGAAACCGGACATAACGCCTGATTTTCCTATTAAAAATATTGAAATTTTCAAAGAGTTTGATGCTAACTTGGTGCTAGAGGAATCTTTGAAAAAATACATTGTAAGTAAATTTACCTATTTTTACATTATTTTAGAATTTAATGCAAACTATTCCATTTTTATTTCTTTGAAATGCTTTTACGTCGTTGCTTATATGTTTCGCATTTTAATTTGTTTCATAAATTTTCAGCTTCAACGATTTGCTGCTGTCGGAGGAGCTTCAGTCGAATCTCAAACAAGAAGAATATTGAAATTTTTGATGTCCGATGAAGTTGGGACATGTTTTAATTGGAAAGGGCGTGATAAATTAGCATTTGAGCAAACAAATATTGTGAAAATAATAAATGGTGAGTACTTTGAAGGATTTTTTTAAATCGATTTTTAATTAGAAAGATGATTTTGAAACTTATATTTTTTTCAATTGTTGTTCTAGATGCTGTTCGAAAATGGTATCCTGCAGTTGAAGGTTCGGATTTAAAAGTAGCTAATGCCGCCAAGGATTGGTTGAAATATTCAAAAAGCAGAGCATCTAAAGGGAAAAAAGTTGAGTGAGTTGCAAATAAAATAATTGGGTTTAGTTATGGGGGAAAATTCTTAATTTTTCTTAATTTATGTTTTGTCTGTTTTTAATTTTAAATTTGTTTTCAATTTTAAATAGTGATTTTTTGTCAAACTATTACACTAATTCACTGTTTGTAACGTTTTTAATAAATAAGAAAATTGATAATTTACTGTAATCTGTTTCGTAACTTACGTATTTAATTTAATTATTATTTTTTAAAGTTACGTTTTGAATTAATTGCAATTTTATAAAGTTGCATCATTAAAAAGTTCATTATATTAATTAAGTATAAATATATAGATATACATTGTCTTTTTGTTGAATTTGTAAAATAATTAACATTATTCAATAAATAGAATGCAATATTTTCATATACCTATCTAATTTTATTTTTTTTAAATCTACCTACCTATTACGTTTGACCAATAAACCACTGCTTCAGGTTTAAGTGTGAAGTATAAAAATTGAAGTGAGGGACAATTTTCTTATGGAATATTTTATTGATGATTTACATGTAGATATTATAGTTGCAAATTTACTTGGTACCTATGCTTTTACAATGTTTATATATTGTAGAATTAAAGGAGTTTATTTAGTGGTTAATTGATTGAATTTCTGCAAAATTAAAACAAAATCAATTGATTTAACACTATTTTATTTCCTGTTAATTATATGATAAAAAATTTAAAAAAATAGAAATCAAGCATATTAGGAACCTTATGTAAACGTGTAAATTGACCATAAATAAACGTTAGATGGATGTATAAATTCAACCGATAATCCACTAATAATTCGACAATATGTAAACGTTTATCGGACGTCGAAATAAACGAAGTTCAACGTATTATTATCGTTCCAATTAACGTTATTCGAACGTTAAATTCGACAGTAATTCTACTAGTAGTTCGAGCATAATTAAACGTTCACTCAACGTTGTAATAAACAAATTTTCAACGTGATATCATCTTTCTAATCAACGTTTTTTACACGTTGAATTAGTTGAAAAAAAAACTAGTAATTTCACCGCAATTAAACGTTTACAATTAGTTGAAATTAAAACACTTTCAACGTAATATCAACGTTAAAATCAACCATATTAAAACGTTAATGGCAACGAAAATTGTCGACAATTAATAACGTTTATAAGACCTTGAAATAAACGTGTTTTCCACGTCATATTATCGTTTAAATCAACTGTGTAATCCGTTGATAAATAACGTTTCTACAACTAACCCAAAAACGTCTTTATAACGTTCAATACTAATGTTCCCAAAACGTTACAAAATGGTTTACTTTTTACCAAAAATCAACCTGGATAAACAGGAACTAGGTGAAAATAACGTTTTTGCAACGGACCTTTACTCGGTTATAATAACGTTGAAAGTAACGTTAACAAAACGTTGATTTTTCCTAGATATCAACTATATCTAGATATATCTATATCAAAAATTGGTGAAAAAGTAACGTTATTTCAACCGTTATTTTAGACGGTTTTATAACGAAAGGTAGCTCGTTCGTCGACTCCAAACGTTGAAAAAACTACTTTTTATTGTATAAAAAAACGTTGAAAGCTGGGACATAAATCCGGTGAATCAACGGACTATTTCTTAAAGGAACAACGTGTATTAAACCGTCGGTTACCGTTGCTTAACAACGTTAATTCAACGTAGTTGTGTTTACTGGGTAGGCCTTGAACCACTATGTAACATCGCATCTTTTACGTTATCATCAGTTTGAAAGCGTTGTCTGCTTGTTGGAAACATTGGACGCATTCAGACTACAGAACCAGTTCCTAACCTAATAACTGACTGATCGCTCATCCCCTCTCTCTGCCTACGTGATAAAATAGCTCTCCATACCCCAGTGGCGTAACAAGCGCTCCAGGGGCCCGTGTGCAAAGTTCATGATGGGGGCATCTAATTAAAAAAATTTTTTGAACAAAAAGGGATGTTTTTAGGTTTCATGGTGCCTTGGGAAAAAGTTAATCGGTGCCCTGAAAGTAGACGTGTGGGGGAAGTATCAGGGTTTACTCCCCAAAGCGCCACATGCTATAATTTTTGTCATATCAAGAACAATGCGTTTTAACGTTGTAAATTTCTGGCGTCCCTTAGATTTTGGCGCCTTGAGCTTTAGTCATTTTAGCCCATTAGGTAAAACGGCAGCCAAAATTAATTTTAAAAAAATTGGGAGAAGGTGACAATGGTCGGGGGCCGCTCTTGGACGGGGGCCCGTGTGACCCACCGCACCTCGGTAGTTACGCCCCTACCATACCCTGTCTTTGTCTACGTGATAAAATAGACCGAGGGAGAGAGGACATGAGCAATCAATCAGCTGCTGGGAAATGTTCTGTAGTCTGCCGAGGTGCCTCTTGTGGAGGTTTTGGACCACCCATCCTTCAATCCTGATTTCTCACCTTGTGACTTCCATTTGTTTGTCTCTTAAAATACTCTTGAAGGGCATCGCTTTCAAAGTGATGACAACGTAAAGTCGTAAAACGTAATTGATGTTCTGTAGTAATGTTTCTGCTTCAAAGTCTTTCTTCTCAGATTGTTAGATCCAAGAACTCCCTATGCAGTGGAATTTATGTCTGAATGCCATTGGAGACTTTCTGTAGTGTCTACAGCCTACTGATGGATTCCTATATTCTATTATATTTTGCTTTTTGTTTCTGGAGGAATTTGCTATGGATTTGAAGCTTCATTCTTGCATTCCAATTGATAAACCTTGTAGATCACGGGTGTTCGGAATAATGGATTAGTACACCGATTATAAATAATGTGCAGAAATTATAAAAGTGTGTATGTACTTGGTTTATAATGTTAAGCAATTAGTTCAAATACGATATGTTAATTATCGAAGTTATTACTGCAACACACGTAGTCTCACTTATGATTTATTTTTATGTAACAGAAAATTTTCTTAAATATAAAGATGAAAGTCGATAAAAGTATTATCTCGATATTGTTTGAAGTTCACGGTTCGTCGCATATTAATTAATGCAAGGGAGTTACACTCTTTCTAACACTACCCTAATTATTATTAATTTCCCCCATTTTTATTCTCTTTCTAAATCGAATTATGTTCTTACTTAAACATCATTTAAAATTCATTATACGAAATACTCCATTGAGAAGCGCTCTAGTGTGTACTCCGAGGTGTACTCTGTATAAATTAATGTGTAACATTAACGGTTAAATAATAAGTTCTTATCATTAACCGCATCCTAAGCAATGTTGAAAAAGTTTAAGGTATAACCGCAAACAAATAACTTGCGGTAGCAATGTGGCACCGCGCTCTTATTTATATTTTTCATAATTATACAAAACGTTCCCACCATTTTTCAATGTTATCTAGCGTTTTAAAACTAAAATTCAGAAATTAGCTTCAATTAAATTTTAGTGTTTCGACAATAAAATTCTCTCCATTTTCTTTTATATACCTACCAGTACATCTACTAAAACAATACTTAAATGTGTGTTTGACTACTAAATTAACGTCACCTTGTGTGAATAACAATTGAATAGGATGAACTTTATTTGGCACATACAAAACGTGCTAAAAATTATAATATTGACAATAAACTTTGATTATGTAGTTCATGTTTTGCGAGTACTTTGCGTATTGAACTTGAAACGTAGGATTTTTCAGAAATACGATTCCTAGCCAATTTATTCGAAATATGAGAATGTAAACTGTTTGTAATTAAGTGGAAATGACGTTAATAAGGGTTTATACTGTAATGAACCATGGAAACCCAAAATTAGGAGTGAAACAGTAATTGCTTATTTAAATTGTATTAACCCTAAGTATATGTTGGTGGTCCTTTGGGGACTTTTATGAAACCTTCATTTTGTTTATCTTTGTTTACTGCAAGATTATTTTTATTTTGTGTAGTACGCCATGTAATATTTGTTTTCTGATGTTATTCCAGTCAGCTGAACAAATCAGAAAATAGCTGAATTCTGTGTTTTTATATTTTCTTTTTTGAATAACCTATATGAGAGTTGTATGCTAGGAAAGGAATGTATGTAAATAATGCAGGATTATTAGATCGCTCTTTCTTTTTCAAATAATTTTTTTATTCAAAATTTGTAATTTGTACCTGTGTAATATTTAGGATCTAGCATGTATGGTAAATATTTTATTTTATTTAAAACTTCTCAAACTACCCTCTTTAACTTAGATTTACGATGCAGGATCTAGCAGTAATACGTCTTCCTTCTTGACACCTCAGTTCCATTAATTAATCTTGATGGAACCTTTTGTCTTATTATTCGCCACATCGCCATTTCAAAAAGAATTAATCTTTAAGTGGTTGTACACTACGGAAAACCTAGTGCCCTACAATAGAATACACATATGGTTACTCACGTATTGCACGCGTGCCCGTATCTTCGATGTTGTGATGCCAATGAAAGAGAATTAACATTTAATTGTAATAGCTTCACTAGAAAGAGTGCCGTTTATAGTTACCATATAACGGCAACGCGTGGGCAGCTGTACAAGAATTGTGAACTATGATGTTGTAATTTAAAATGAATTGCACGGAATCGTGTGATAAGAGATATGACTTCATTTTAACGGCGATACTGGTAATAATTTTGAGCCAATTCGTGGATAATTATATAAATGAAAGTACAAATCCAAGCTAAAAGCGTAAACGATATTAGTTCAATAGCAAAGCATTTATGGTCGAGCTAGTGCACATCACGAGGCGAGCTCGCTCTTGAAGATAGAGTTAAGAAAACTAATAATTTAGAGTAATTATTTAAGAATTAATAGCGTCGTATTTATTTTGAACTAGTAGGCTGTGATACGTTGTTAAGGTGAGAGTTCACTTCTAAATACCTATTGGACGTCTCCAAGGGTGTCGTTAAGCCATATTAAAGACGTTTCCACGGAACGCGTTGCTAAGCTAGTAGACAATTCCTTCCTATTCAATATACGAAAAAGTAAATAATCACAACTTTATAACACTCTTTCTATTGTAATATTTATTTTAATGTTTATGCTCAATAGGGTGGTCTTTAATAGGGGTGTTTTTGAATTTATTTGCTTCCAAGGGTTCAAACGCTTCCATTTCAAGAAAAGAAAATTGTCATAAAGTTTGAATGCTCTATTTCAATTTTAACATACAACAACAAAAAAAAACATTTTAATAAAAATTATGACATTTAAAGAGCTATAACTTCGACGATAATGAGTTGACAAAGTTTGATCATAGATTATTTTGTAGGGAATTAAATTTGCTACAAAATTGATAGGAATAATTTTTTTGTAAATTCAACAGTTTAGAAGATATTGGACGAAAAAGTTAACTCTCTAAAAAAATATGGCTTCGTGTACTTATACTAAGAGGAAAATTTAAGTAACAGTAATAATACTCTAAATACTTTTAAGAAGTGTTGAATTATCTACAAATTAAAAACTTTGGCGGTCGTGCGCAAAGGATGTTAAAATTGAAGTAGAGCATTCAAACTTTATTACAATTTTTTTTCTTGGATAGGAACCATTTGAACCCTTGGGAGCGAAGAAATTCAAAAACAACCCTGTTAAAGACCACCCTAAATTGCTCAAAGTAACTGGCGATTGAAGAAATGTACGCCAATTTCCGACCAATTTCGTTCTTGAAATGTCTGTCATTATTTAGCGGCTTGAGATGGAAACCGTGAAAATTCTTTCTTGCAATTTGCATGTAATAGTTAAGAAAAATTTTAATTGGATTATTTGAATCTTGGCAGCTGTCGCTAATGTCCAAATCCAACAATTTTCTCAAGTTTCACGGTGTAAGAAACATTCATAAAAGTTTCTACATCGTCTTATCCTTTTGCTTACTAAATTATCTTATTTTGGGGGCGTTTATTTTGCTATTTAAATGACTGAAGATGGTGAGTTTTTGTTTTTCAATCTCCTATAAATAAACTTTCCTAACTAAGCCTCTTCGACACGGTATCCACACTATTTAGGAAATGTTGAAAACATAGCAAACATATCTATGCCTAGCACCAAAAGTTCTGTTACACGACCAAAAGGAAATGAAGTAAATTTGGCCTTTTAAATTGCTCATTATACAACGCACACAACACCGTGGGCAAAAATTTTTAATGTTCACATAGCAATCCATCCGCCTTCTATCAATTTCTCAAACATATTTTAAAATTAAATTAAAGTGTGCGAAACTAACTCGCAGCTTTAGCTTTTCCTTCATGTGTGGGCTTATAAAAAGTAATTTAAACTTTTGATAATTTTAGCAATTGAAATTAATTGAACAGTAATTTTGTATAATTTAAGATTGGAATTTATTTTTGGACCTTCTTCGCGTAATTATTATTTCATATGAAATTCTAAAACAGTGCCATAATTTGATCAGTGGCGTTTGATGTTATAAATTGAATCATATGGCGTTGAGCTGTTGAGTGGGTAAATGCATTTACTTGAATCAAGCAAGTAGTAGAATTATTACCGTTCAACGTCAATAAAACCACAGATGGTAGCGGTATCTTGACCTACGACGAAAACCAAAAAAAAAGTAGTTAATGTTTATTAATTATTTTTATAAATTCAAGTTTGAAAGAGTGGTATATTATGAAACAAATTACTTAATGTATAGGTGATTAAATGCATAAATTTCTCACCATCATCATTCAGTACAAAACAAATGGTGTATTAAAATCGCAAAAATATCGTAAATAAATGCAAAAATATTTTAGGTCTTTTCACACGTAGTATAATTTTATTGGATTCCATTAGAAGAGCCTTTTGTAACTCCTAATTCAATTAAATTTAATCTTCAGTTCAAAGAGTCTGTCGATATTACCTTTCTCTTATTTTAGGGTGGAGATGTTATTGACAATTTAATTTGATATTGATCGCTAAAATTTTAAATTGGGTCAATACTAAATTACATTTGTGCAATTTGTAAGAGTTTAAGTATGACCAACTGTACTAACGATTGTAATGAAAAATTAAATACTGCTTTTGAACTAAAAATTTTGTTAGTTTTATGCATGAGGCATAAAAAATTGATTATGGGTTTCAACAGTTTGATAATCTAGAAAAAGCAACAGGATATTATTTTAAACTACAATTTTCACTACGTTCCTATCGCTGATTAAATGAATAAATTACTCAAATTAACTTTGTAATAAATATTGTTTTGTATTGCTGATTGTTTAGTAATACTATTAACATCTACATAATATATTATAATAATAAGTCATATTAGAGTGAGTTAGTGTCCCATAAATTGGTTACACAATACTTGGGTAGTAGGTACTAATAATAAAATTTTGTCTCCCACGTATTCATTTGCTAAAAGTAGATTATACAAATCACTTTTATTATTACTACCTTGACCATAACATAATATTTTTTTAATTGTTTATATTGCTTCTTGATATGATCGGAATTTTTTTATATTACAAGTACTTATAACATATATTTTTATTTCTACCCAATTGTTTATTGTTGTATTACATTACGAATTGATATGTATTCTGGAAAAATTTCAACGAATAAAATATTCTATTTTGTTTCAGACTGGAATGCCTCTTTGGGAAGATCTTATTACCAAAGCAACCAAGTTACATTCGACACTAAGGTGAGTTTTGTTAAGGGATTCAATGAGTACGATGATAGAATTGGGTTTCCGAGGGATGTGTTGTGTGTAATATTAAAATATAATGTTTAATTTACGACTTGTATTTACAAATGGGATTACTGCGGATGTTTACCAAAGAACAGTTTATTTTTTTTTCGTAAAATTATGTTAATTTTGCCCTGTTTTGAATCAAAATCAAACCGTCGTTACCGACAACTTATTTGTTTAATTTTTGTCGAGTGTTGTATGAGAAGGGTTGATAAAGTTTTAATAAATATGGTAAAGTTTGAAAATGGCAAATTTTGCAGTTATTCGATCTGCTTCGGCATACATTTGAAATTTGCATAGATACGACTCGAGTATTAGAAACTTTCTGATTCGGTTGGTCAATACTTGCTTATCATGATGAAAAGTTCAATATAATCTACTTTATAGTTTTTATACGGATACATATCGTGACAATAGTTTATTAGCACCCTTTATAACTGCATGTCAAACTTTAAATGAATGAATTATTTAAAAATAATGTTTTTAAAATAAAAGAAATAGTTTGGGGTAAAACTTGGTACGAGAATTAAATTCGGATCGCTTTTATAATTAATTAGGAATTTTGCTGTCCAATAGAAAATGGAAAAATCCTTGGGGAAAGCCATATTTTTGAAAAAGGACCCCGCTCAAACCTTATGGAAACTGGTTCCCGGCTAATTTATCTAAAATTTTAGTATGTTGTAGATTAAGGCCTTCTGATCAAAAGTCTTCATGGCCGCAAAGCTCTAAACTTAATATTTTTCATTCTAGAGGGGGTTAAAGCGCAGCTTTTAATGTTTTTGGTGGTTCTTGATTATCAAACACAAAATGTATTGCTAAATTACTACTATTACTATCTACTAATAAATTATTAGAGAAGATTCTCGAGATGACCTCCTTATGACCTGCTATAAGTTTGTGCTCGAGTTTGTGCTACTTCTGACATGTTCAAAGATGCCAGGGGCTGTAATTTTGTAGGGGTGCATTTAAATTTTAAGCCATGCTTATAGGGCCTTTGGATGTTTTTTCTGCCCCAAGCTATTGATTTCTGTTTTCTGAAACATCCTGTATATACATAGATTGTGAGACATTTATAGTCAAAAACATCGATTTCGAAAAAGTGGTTCTAAACAGTCGGGGAGTTTTAAATTTTTTTTCTTCTAAATTAGAGAAGATGCTAGTATTAAATTGATTTCACTACTATTTTTGCAAGACTTGCTGAATCTGGACTGGATAATAACCAGGGAGGTAACCTCACTGACATACATTAGAAAAATTGACAAGTCGCTTGCTGACAATAAAACTCGTCGAGCGAGTAGTGAGAAAAGTAATTAAGTCTTCAACTTTAACAAAAAAGCGAGTGACCAGTAAACTAATTTGTTAGACTAGCTTTAGAGGAGACTAATCTTAATACTCTATAAATTAAGAGCTACATCGGTGCAGAAGTTCTACGTTAATTTTGTAAGCATGGAGCAAAAAAGCTTAGAATGTCTGCGTAGAACATCTGCGTCGATTTAGATCTAAATCAAATCAGAGAGATGAAGTTATCAAGTTAGTCCCTTCTAAAGCTCACATTACACTGAGCGACTTTAGTAGCAGCGAGTAGCTTGTAAATGCGCCCAGTTTAATTGAGTCTAAATACTGCTCTATTTGCTCATATACAACGTCAATGATTTACTATGCATCTCTCTCTTTTTCTCTTATTCTTATGGTACTGGCCAATTTGCTTGCAGTCGAAAATTCGCCCGAGTACATCTGGCGTAGTATTATTATATTGTTGCACTAAACCTAGCACTAAAAAAATCCGTAAAAACAGAATATTATTTGGAATACAACACCCCTGTAATTATATTTACACAGTTGCCCGTTAGTGCGTTGTCACGTCGACGCCGACGTACCGCACCTTGCACTACCCCTAGCACCGCACTTAGCAGCGCACCAGTGCTTCTCAGTCTTTTTCCTCCAGCAGCCCATTTTTCGAGTAGTTTTCGTGGTAATTTCGTAGTAGAAAAATAAACTTCTAAAAAATGAAAACTGAAGTCAATCTTAGCCGACACTTAAACATTCTTTTTACAATTTCGCGGCACGCCCTTTGAGAACACTGGAACTTTGCATCTTCGATTTCAACCCTCCCACCAACAGAAAGGCATATAGTGGTCAATCACCATTATTGGTAAACTTTATATGAAAGAATTATTTGAGCCAAGTTGTAAAGACACCTTTTTGTAATATATCGCCGATTATGATGTTGAATTGCTGTAAATTAATTACCTACTTTGAAAATTGGGAGAGACACATGGTTTGTTTTAAGGGCCACATCTAAAATATTTCTTTACAACCATTTTTTATATCATAATCCTCAATAAATCTTTAAAAGGTGTTTGTACAACTTGGCTCAAATAATTATTTTTTAAACTTTACCGAACCTTATAATTTTAAATACCTATATTTAGTAAAATTTCAAGTCGATACCTCTGTAGAAAATAAGCATTTATAAGATCATTTAAGTTATTGCTATATTACGCAAAAGGTTTGGCACTCGGTTTGGCAAGTATACTAATGATGGTGATTACATCGACCATTGTGTCTCTCTGCTGGGGGTTGAAGTCGCAAATGCAATATTAAACAGTCTAGGTCTAAAATATACGAAGAAATAGTTAAAAGTTAAAACCATAGCCCAGTAGATACAATTTTTGTAATAATTAATCTATTTTTTAACATATTTTTTGCAACGTTGTACTACCTACATAATTATTTAGACGAGCACGATTTTTATGTAATGTTGTAATAACCACTTTTACGTAAATGATAAAACATTTAAGGATATCTTGACGAGAAACTAGTTTTTGGATCATTTTGTTGCACGATTCAAGTGTCAGAGAACTTCTTTCCAAATCGAGCTCTTATAATAAATTTTACTTAAAAAAAGTAAAAGATATCAGCAAAAACCAATTAAACTATTATTAGTTGCTAGATTAAAAAATTCCAATTTGCCATTTAGCATCGTTTGAACTTTGTACGTTTCGTAGTTTGTTTAGCTAATGTTTATTGCCATGTATATGGAAATAATAAGGCCACAAATTTGATGTGCTGCAATAACTCTTTTCTTAAGTTAATTGAATAATTATAATTTAATAATACATTGTGGTTAGCAATTTCACCTCTATTTTGCAGACAAGTAATTTAAATAAAAATAGTAGGTCAATTAAAATAGGATTACAGCTTTGAATGGATTCGAATCAATTGGAATACTATTTTAGTACCTTGTTTTGTCACCAACATAAAAATGGCCGTTTAGACAACTACTTTTTAAACACGCTGTAGCTATTATGCAATTATACTCGAATTATAAATACTATTTGTTTTAGTTCAACCACAAATTAAATAATTATTACACCAAAATTGATTTTACTGGTAATATTTTCAATAATATTGCTTATTGCTATAATAAGTTATAGTAAATAGGTGGGACATTTTTTTTTGTGTTTTGTCCACATTTGGTTAACATGTAGATCACCTACATTACCATACAATCGTGTTTGATTATTTATAAATTATAATTTTTAACAGTTTTATTTAAATATAAAAAACTCAAATGTGGTTTTCTTGACCTATGATAATCTGTTGTATAATAATTGTGTTATACCACTACACCATATACAGACAAACGGAAGAGTAGGAGACTATACACAAACCGTTAGTTTTAAAAGTATAGTTGCAAAAAAAGTCGACTGGCTGGAAAAATTAATTTAAATAAGATAACGACTTTTATGGTTAGTCGTTTGGTGGCGATTTTATTGCATAGCAGTACTTTTCATTTCATAAAAGCTTATAGGTTCACAAAATGACATTGGCGTAATCACCGTTATCACTTTGTTGTAATTTTCGCTTTGCGAAATGAATCGTAAAATAAGGCTTATGTACGTAAATAATTTTCTGATTTCGTATCACATCATTCGGAGCTCTGCAGAGGAGGATATAGAAAAAAATAATAAAATAGGGATTGCCTTCGCTACGACAGGAATTGTTTAATTTTTTTAGAAATTGCCGAGGGGTAATTCGCCGCGGAAATCTAGTGTACAACCAATTGGAATTCAGTGGAATTCATTGGAATTCATTGGAATTCATTGGAATTCAGTGGAATTCAGTGGAATTCATTGGAATTCAGTGGAATTCATTGGAATTCAGTGGAATTCATTGGAATTCAGTGGAATTCTTTGGAATTCAGTGGAATTCATTGGAATTCATTTGTTAAGTCTCCATTAATTTTTTTGGTTATTTGGCCTTAATTTAACTTTTGGCAAGAAACGGTAATTATAGGTGTAGTTTTGGGATAGTACAAAAAAGATTCGTTATTAAATTCTCTTACATAGGTAAAATTAATTTTACAAAAAGGCAAATTAATGACAAATAAGTTCGTGAGGTGGCAACCGCCAGAATCGCCCCAAAACCACCCTTCTAGTGATTCGATTTTTAATTTTTTCCATTCCAAAGAATTTTTTTTATTGTATTTCTCGACGTTTTGAGTCGCCCTGATTCCAAAAAATGCAAAAAAAATTTGATTAAAATTTTTTTTTTGAACTGAAATGTCTGTCTGCAGGTCTGTGTGTCTGTTACAGATGTGGAGCAAAAACTACTTAACCGATTTTGATGAAATTTGATTTTAGCCACTTGAATTACTTCATCGGTAAACTAAGCTTTAATAAGAAATCCAAAAATGTCCAAAAATAAGGTTGTTATTTTGGGCGCATATTAGCAAGTTTGGGCCAAATTCAATTTTACTTGGCTGTAAGATAGTTCATCTGAGCCCCGATTGAAAAAAAATTCTTTATTAATTCAAAATGGGGGCTAATACAACAATTGTTCGATTTTGTTTATCCCTTATAACCTGACCGGTAATTAGTATTATAAAAATTACAAAACCGGATTTTACAGCCAAAATGTAGGGTTTTCGTCCTAAGTCGATTTTTAAAATTGTCTCAAAATTGCCTAATTTTAAGGGGCCAAAGTAGGTCAAAATTTTGATATCGATTTTTCTCAAAAACTGGTCCGAGCATTTTTTAATTTTTGGATATATTAAGTAGAGATGCAACGGATAGTAAATTGGCCGGATACCGGATATTTGGCGCTCACCTTGGCCGGATAGCCGGATAACCGGCCAATAATTTTATAGCTCGTATAACGTGTATTCGAGGCCCTCCGATAAGTACGTGTAGTCGAGGCCCTCCGATAAATATCTAGGCGGGGTTAATGCGGAGGCGGTATAGGTCTGGAGAATTACAGATGCTAGTAAAGGTTACATTTTCTTTCAGTGAATAATTGACATTGCTTGTGAAAGTTTGTTTTGTTTTCGTAGTTAGTACGTTAAAAAATTTGTAATTAGTTTAAAATATTAACATTTTAAAATCGTACTGTTTAAAGAAAAGTCGCCACTTTGGCGACTTTTAAAATTTTTTTTCACATCCGGTTTAAGCCGGATAGTGGGTCACTATCCGGTATCCGGCCGGATAGTAAAAAAGTGACCGGATAGGCCGGATACCGGATAGTAACCGGATATCCGTTGCATCTCTAATATTAAGGCTCGTCCAGACCGCAGCGCAATGCTGCGCCAAACGTTTGCGAACGTTGCGGTTAAACGTTGGTTTAACCGGAAATGCGATCAAATTACTTAATTTAAATGGAACACCTTGTATATTTTTCAATATTTTGAAAGCTCGTAAAATTAGAGTTCTGAAGATATCAAATTAAATTTTAGTTAATAAAAATACAAAATTACAAGATTTGACGGTCGGGAAAAAATTCCTCGCATGGCCACATCCGTTGTTTTGTTATTTTTTTCATACACAACACTTTAAATTATCTTTTGTATCTCAGGAGTAGACTTTCGGGTCAGGCATGTTTAGCTAAATCGTCTTATTTTGACATGTAGAATCACCCGTATAAATTATGGGATAAATTTTAGACTCACCCTGTGGGTACACATCAGTGTGTAGAGCAGATGTACCATTTGTTGTAATTGCCAAATTAATCGTAATGTTTAAAGTACCTAACAAAAATTAGATTCCTTAAAACGTATACTATGCTCAACTTTATTTAGTATCGTTCGAAGTTTTCTTCGACTAAGGGACCATTTATATTGTGTGAATTAATCTAAATAGTTAGCCAAAATATTTAAAACTCGATATTAGTTTGTTAATAATTTTGTTTAATTGGTTAAACTTCAACTTCAGGCTTGTACTATAGTGTGCCTGTGCAGGTCATTCCTAGAAGAGGAATTTACTTCTACTATACACTTAAAATTAATTCTACTTTAAACAGAAACGAAAAAATTTGTAGGTTGCCTTCATCGCTTCCACACAATAACAACAATTTCTGTGAACCTGCAAAATACCCCAAATACCCATATACACAATTCTGTAGATTTTGTTAAATAAACCAATAAAATCTATAGAGTTGCCCATCAGTTCAACCATCAACCATCGTGGTACCTACACTCAAACTGAGGGTAACTTTTAGTTTTTTCGGCCGTCGTAAATCTTTTTGACAAAATTATAGAATATGCCCTAAATATTTTTTGGTTTCTATAATTATTTATTGTACCTACCTACTAATTGAATTCTATTTCTGTTTCTCAATAAAATTAATTTACCTGTGGTAGGTATTTAAAAAAAATGTTAATACAATTATTTAAATAAATTTCCCTGAATAATTATTAAAATCATTAGAGTTAATATTATTTTTCTAGTACATATTTTTGTTATGCTTATTGAATTTTGTTTCTGTTTCTCAAAAAAATTAACTTACTGTTTTTTTTTAAATAAAAAAATATTCATAATTATTTAAAAATTCAGTTTTTAAGGTGCCGATAATGAATTTGCGACATAAGTCGAACAATGTTGAAAGAAAGTAAAATATTCGGTAAAATAAGTCATTGGAATTCACTGGAATTCACTGGAATTCAGTGGAATTCATTGGAATTCAGTGGAATTCATTGGAATTCAGTGGAATTCATTGGAATTCAGTGGAATTCAGTGGAATTCATTGGAATTCAGTGGAATTCATTGGAATTCAGTGGAATTCAGTGGAATTCATTGGAATTATTTGGAATTCATTGGAATTCTTTGGAATTCGTGTACACATTTTTGTCGGCGAATTACCCCTCGGAAATTGCTTTTATATTTTCATTGACGCGTCGATGTAGATGTAGAGCTGTAAATACTCATACTCATGCTAGTCGTACTTACGTATACCATCATCGATGCTCAATGGGCTTAGAAAAGGAAGCTTATATTTTTAGCTACCTACTAACCATGAAAAACTTCGATTTTTCTACGTAACTCGTTTCAACGACCTCCCATACCCTTAGAAATTTTTTATTCGAAAATCGTCTAAAATATTGTTCGACAGCTGCTTTGAGTATTTCATCATAAGCAAAGCAGTTTTCCCTAAGATGCATTTTTAAGTTGTCAGTGACTGCTTATATCTTGAACTGTCTTTGCCTCATTGTCGTGCAACATCAAGTTTCCTTTGCTAATATCTAATAATGTGAGCAAGGGCGGTTCTAAACAAAAATTCGCGAGGGGGGGGGGGAGTAATGAACTATGAGAAGTATGACTATTTGCTATTTTTGTAACATTGAGAAGGGGGGGTTAATATAAATTTTTTAAAATTTTTATAGTAGTTTTAACATTTATTCCTTTAAAAATGTTACATATTCTTTTAAGATAATTTAGAAAATTTAGACTTCTGGGAGGAGTAATTACCCCCCTCATAATTAATGAAACCATACTTAAAACACCCCTACTTAAATTGAGGGGTAACTTTATTTTGCCAACAAGTAGTAAATCAACAACCTCTCCATCTGCCCTTGTGTCGTTGTTGACTAATAAACACCTTGGCGTATTGACCAGGGTGGCCAATAATTGTGAGGCACATGGACAGGTTTTAAATTTTGAATTGTGTTTCAACATGACTTCATTTATTCATGGTAGACCCTTTGATGTATTCAATAAGCAGGATTCCTTCAGTAACCCAGAAAATTATTGGCATCAGTGTTTTGGTATTTTTGATAGCAGATGAACTCTCTGTATTTATACAGTGCCTTAAGAAATACACTCAACTAGGGCTGGGAAAAAATATCGATATATCGATATTTTTATCGATATATCAATATATCGACTAGTCGATATGTTTTTAAAAAAATATCGATATATCGATATATCGATATTTTGATATATCGATATTTCGTTATATCGATAAAAATATCGATATATCGATATTTTAATATATCGATATTTTGATACATCGATATTTTGAAATATCGATATTTTGATATATTATTTAGGGGAGTAAATAGAGCTATAAAAACTGCGTTGTTTCGAAATTCGTGCCCGAAGCATCGATTTTTCTGAAATTTTCACATTATCTTCTATATGGTGTCTAGTTCAAAGTTTACCTTTTTTATTTTGCCGCGATCTATTTTCCTCCGCGGAAAACGGGAAACACTTTTTCCAGACAAGGTGTTCCAGAAAAACATCGACCAACTACTAAAATGAGTTTATGGGTTCAAAATAGGACATTTGTTCCTCTTGAAATTATATCTAAAAATGCACCCCTAAAAAGTTATTGAATCTCGAAGTTAATTTTCAAATATTAACATATCGCTTTATTTCCAAAACTACTGTAAATATTTTAATAATTTTTATACAGCTGATATATCTTATAAAAGGCACTCTGTAGTAAAAATTTCAAGATAATCGCAATACTGGAACTATCCCTTAGGGGGGTGGTGCTAACTTGAAAACTCTGAAAGACTACTTTGGCGCCAAAAAAAAGGAAATGCGTTCACTATATTTTGTAGGAAATTTTAAAACAAGCGGTTTTGTTCTTCTAACTCTTTTTTCTAAAACCAGCGGTTTTTGAGAAAAATTGAAAAATAACAATATTAAGGGTTGAATTTGGTAAAAAATGTTACCAATAAACCATCGCAAATCACCGGCAAACTTCTACAGTGCATTCTTGGTATTAAAATAAGATATTTGTACCTCTTGAAATTATATCAAAAAATGCACCCCTAAAAAACTGTGGGCTCTTAAAGTTGGGATTAAAATTTTTTTAAGTCCGTTTATCTCCACAAGTACTGCAAATATTTTAATGATTTTTCTTCTGCCAACATATCTTTTAAATGTCATCTTGTGGTAGAAATTGCAAGAAAATCACACGACTAGAACTACCCCTTAGGGGGGTGGGCCTAACTTTTAACCCTAAAAAAATCGAATTAAATTAGATAATTTTATAGGAAATTTTAAAATAAGCATTTTTTGCCTCTAATATTTTTCTTCTACAACCAACGGTTCTTGAGAAAATATGAAAAACGTATATGTTTGGAGAATAACGTGATTTCTCCCGTTTTTTTTGTGAGTCTTCTTCCACCGAGGAAAACACCGCGCGGCCAAAAAAAACTTGTAGACTTTGAACTAAGGACTATATAGAAGATCATGCAAAAGGATTCAGAAAAATCGACTCTTTGGGGACTTACTTAAGAACGATTGTCTTCATTGACGGAACAATTTAAAACAAGTATTTTCAAATTACCCCACTTGGTGAGCCTTTTTCTGCCGAGGAAAATATCGCGCGTCAAGAAAAGACTGGTAGACTTTGAACCAGGGACTATATAGAAGATCATGCAAAAGGTTTAAGAAAAATTGACTCTTCGGGGACTTACTTAGGAATAATTGTCTTCATTGACTGAACAATTCATGCGCATTTAAGAGAAGTATGTCGAAATTAATCCCCGAAGCGTCGATTTTTCTGAAACCTTTTGCATTATGTTCTATATGGTCACTAGTTCAAAGTCTACCAGTTTTTTTTTTACGCGCGATATTTTCCTCGACAGAAAAAGACTTGTAAGTTGAATTCTTAAATTCAAAGATTCGTTATAAATTGAACCATTTTCTGCCGAGGAAAATATCGCGCGTCAAAAGATAACTGGTAGACTTTGAACTAGTGATCATATAGAAGATAATGCAAAAGGTTTCAGAAAAATCGACGCTTCGGGGATTAATTTCGACATACTTGTCTTAAATGCGCATGAATTGTTCAATCAATGAAGACAATTATTCCTAAGTAAGCCCCCGAAGAGTCGATTTTTCTGAAACCTTTTGCATTATCTTCTATATGGTCACTAGTTCAAAGTCTACCAGTCTTTTCTTGACGCGCGATATTTTCCTCGGCAGAAAGAGACTCACAAGGTGGGCATAAAAATGGAAAAAATCTCATTATTCTCCAAACATATAACTTTTTCATTTTTTTCAAGAACCGTTGGATTTAGAAGAAAAATATAAGAGACAAAAAATGCTTATTTTAAAATTTACTATAAAATTATTTAATTTAATTCGATTTTTTAAGGGTTACAAATTAGAGCCACCCCCCTAAGGGGTAGTTCTAGTGATGCGATATTTTTGAAATTTCTACCACAAGATGACATTTATAAGATATGTTGGCAGAATAAAAATCATTAAAATATTTTCAGTACTTGCGGAGATAATCGGACTTAAAGAAATTTTAATCCCAACTTTAAGAGCCCGCAGTTTTTTAGGGGTGCATTTTTTGATATAATTTTAAGAGGGACAAATGTCTTATTTTAATACCAAGAATGCACTGTAAAAGTTTGCCGGTGATTTGCGATGGTTTATTTGTCACATTTTTTACCGAATTCAACCCTTAATATTGTTATTTTTCATTTTTTTCAAAAGCCGTTGATTTTAGAAAAAAAATTAAGAGAACAAAATCGCTTGTTTTAAAATTACCTACAAAATTTAGTCAACGCTTTTACTTTTTTTGGTGCCAAAGTACTCTTTTAGAGTTTTCAAGTTAGCACCACCTCCCTAAGGGATAGTTCCAGTATAGCGATTATCATGAAATTTTTACCACAGAGTGACTTTTATAAGATATGTCAGCTTTATAAAAATTATTAAAATATTTACAGTAGTTTTGAAGATAAAGCGATTTGTTAATATTTTAACACTAACTTTCAGACCCAATAACTTTTTAGGGGTGTATTTTTAGATATAATTTCAAGAGAAACAAATGTCCTATTTTGGACCCATAAACTCATTTTAGTAGTTGGTCGGTGTTTTTCAGGAACACCTTGTCTGGAAAAAGTGTTTCCCGTTTTCCGCGGAGGAAAATAGATCGCGGCAAAATAAAAAAGGTAAACTTTGAACTAAGCACCATATAGAAGATAATGTGAAAAATTCAGAAAAATCGATGCTTCGGGCACGAATTTCGAAATGTTTGCTTAATTTGAATGGACTAATTGTGATATATCGATATTGCGATATAACGATATTTTCGATATTTTTGGCTTAAGGCACTTTCTTCAAGAAGCGCAATTCATACATTCAGGATCTTGCAGGGGGGCACGCCTTAGGCAGAGGTTCCTGCACAGGGCGCCAATTAAAATAAACCTATTGAATGTTTTTTTATAATTTAAGCGTATCAATTTCAATTTAAAAATTACCACTAAAAAAATGTACAATTACTTCAATAATCCCAGCAAGGATAGTCGATATCATTTAAGAAAAATATCGATATATCGATATTTACCCATATATCGATATTTCGATATATCGATATTTAGATATACCGATATATCGATATTCCGATATATCGATATATCGATATATCGATATTTCGATATATCGATATTCCGATATATCGATATATCGATATTCCGATATATCGATATATCGATATTCCGATATATCGATATTTATCGATATATCGGTAAATATCGGTATTTTATAAATATCGATATTTCGATATGAAATTCTCAATATCGCCCACCCCTACACTCAACCCACGTGACCCAATTAGTTTGTTGTAGTTGTTAGATGTGTTGGCCTATCAGATGTTGGTTACCTAAGATAATTGGTCACGTGGGTTGAGTGTATTTTAAAGGCACTGACACATCAGCAGCCAGTTTTTCGTAAATTATTTTTGGACTACTAATGCGTTCTTTTTGTCAGGAACTTCATTACGCTGTGATGTTGAACTTTTTCGATAATTGCCAAATGTCCTCTTACATTTCTCGTTAAAAATACTTGTATTTTATTCCGAAAGGATATCATGATAAGCGACACGACAACTGGCGGATTTTTGTGTACTATGACATCGCACAACATTTGACGTATGTTTTGACGTTTGGCGCATGTTTGTGTAGTTTTTTTAAAAGCAATAAGTTCTTCGATATGAATTCTAATAAAAATAATAGTTTTTGTTCAGTTTCTGAACGTAAATCATGGATTAAGAGAAATCAAAACTTAAATGTGTGACTTGATTGTGCGATGTCTTAATTCACGGTTTTATTTTGAGGGCGCTGCGATCTTAACCTGAGATCCCTATATCATCCCAATTGTGACCCAAAGTTAGGATTTATATAATACCCCCGTGCCGGTTTAACAAGGCTAGCATTTGGATAGATCGTGGAGCCTAAAGATAATCTTCGATTAGGGCAAAAACCGAGGCAAAAACCCTTCTCGACCCTTCTCATCTGGAATTGTCATTTTTCTTTTTTTGTAATGAAAATTATCTATTTCAATTGCGATTCTTGTGTAATGGACATTGTTTTTTGTGGATATTTGTCCGCCAGCAACGTCAGCAACCAGCAAGTATTACGAAAATAAAAAAAGACATTTATCAGAGCATTTATCTAAGCCTATACTATAAAAGGAGAGAATCTAGAATAACACTTCTCATAGTAAAGTTTGGTAATATTTTTTGTACCAAACAAATTTTTTGGCAATTTTTTTTCATTTTGATGTAAAGTTGTGCGTATATGCTTAACGCTTTTTGTTCCTAAAATAAACGCTGTACTATATTATTAGTAAAATTTTAATACCTTTCTTTAGAGCTTTCGTGATCATAAACACCACTTAACTTCAGAGCATTTTTGTTCCTAACATTCATTCCTTTCGTGAAAACTACACACAGAAAATTAATGAAATTTTGTGTATTTTTATTGGGGGCTTTTTCCCACCTCCACACGTTGTTCTTTAAGGTGTGTTACGTTTGATGTTAATTTATTTTCTTAATTTCGTTTTATAAATCGACAATATTATTTCACAACCTTAATTTTCTACGCCTCATAATAATAACGTTTACATCCTCCTACATTTTATGGGAACGTGACATAAAAAGTTTATTTACTGAGCGAAATTAAAATGTAGCTAAGCTAAAATTGAATATTAAAGTTGATTATGAGTTTGCTCATAAAAACTTTGCCAACTTTGGAGTATTTTTTTGTTCTTTGGGATACCAAGTTGGGAGCATCTTAAAAGTTTTGAGTTATGGTAACGCTGTCATTATGAATAATGTCTTTCAATTTCTGCTTTTGATGTGTTTCAGTTCTTTTCTTGTTATCCAAAGGGGATAAAATGATTGATCAAAACATAAAGTGTTAAATTTGACTAGTATAGCGTTTAGTAGGTCTTGTCATATTTTTATTGACAAATTGTTTTTGGAAAGTTTATGATTTAAATATTTTGGATTCTTTACCTTGATTCTAATTGATGGTATGAAATTGGCAAAATTAGAGAAATTGAGTGCCAATATTTTATTTTCGTTAATATTCAAGGGCGTTGAATGTTTTCTTATTAAAGGGGTGCTCTAGTTTACATAGATTTTTGGTAATTTAAGCCAACATTTTATAGAATCTAGATGCAAATTTCGACTTCTAAACTTTTATTTTTTGAGCGTTTTAATAGTTATTTGAGTTTACGGAAGTGCAGGTTAACGCCTTTAAATTTAGCTCATTAACTAATTAAAAATAGTAAAGAAATAAAACACTTTTTATTTATGTCGAAATGCTTTTCTTATATTTTTATCATTGGTATGTAAATGAGATGTGCATGCATGAAGTATGTATATCCATTAACGAATTAAAGATGTATTCACTTTAACGTAACGTAGTTATGTGATGTAATTTTTGGCACAGAATTTTTTTATTGTCAAATTCACGAACACTGTGTTTCTAGGGCGGCGATTCAAGCCATTGCATCTTACTTGGATGCTTTCCAAAAGATCGCAGACTCCGCCACCAATGCCAGAGGTAAGTGCATATTATTATTTACTTTCTATTTTAAACTTTTATAGTTTTATTAATTAGTATTTGCTGATGAATGATATTAAAGCCCCTTACTTACGTCTTATAGTAAATTTTTTCCAAATGTTGGTTGTTCTTCTCGTCGTCAGTTATTATAAGGAAACGTGTCTCGTTTTTTTTTAATTAGCAATTTTGGAAGTTTTTACTAGTGTTTCACGAGATTCTTGTGTTTTCCTTGTTGCACAAAATGCAAGACAAGGGTTACATAGTTTGTAGCAGGACAAGACAAGGAATTAACTTACAAGAAAAGTGTAAGGGTTACAAGAGTTTCTTGCTCTCTTGTCAAACCGAATGTCAATAGATAAACTCCCTAGTTGCAAGAATGCAAGTATGTTGCAAGAAAATGGGAATCCCCGACATTATTTTTATCGAAAATATGCAAGACTTAACAAGAGACAAGCCAAGATTTTTGTTTGCAAGAATGAAGTAAGACAAGACATATTTTAATTTATTGCCTTCCTATTCTGGCTTATTTATGGAGGGGGAGCAAGCCTCCAGCTCTTAGACGACTTGTTTGGGCCCATTGTACAACCTCCAAGCAGCCTCCCCAGGTCCATCAGGCCCCAAGCCATCCCACTTTTAGGATGTACTTCAGAACTCTGGCGGAAGGAGAGGCGCTTATTCTGGTCATGTCGAGCCAGGGGTCCCAACACGGGTCCTCTTGTAGACGCTAGAGCTGGACACTGACAAAACTCCTGTTCAGCTGTCTCGTCTTCGCGATCGCATGCTCGACATCTGAGATTAGCTACTATTCCCAGTGTGTGAAGATGGTTATTTAGCTGACAGTGTCCCGTGAGTATCCCTGCAATTGTTTGTAGATTAACTTGAGACAGCTTTAGACAGTAGTTTGCAAGCTTTCTGGAGGAAGCCGGTATGGAGTTTTTTTTGCTCTGGCAACAGCTTGGATTATTTGTCCATCATGTAGTGTGTATTAGATGAGTATGGTTCTTAAGAAGGGCATCGACTGTTTTTAGGACTGGTTTTATGATTGGCGCAGGGCCACAGGAAAGACTTTTTGAACCTTTCTTAGCCAGCTGATCTGCTTTTTCGTTACTCACTCTTATTTCCTTGATGTCCTTTGACCCAGCTAAGGGTAAGGACATTAGATATCTGGTTTAGCGTCTCCATGCACTCCAAAAGGAGGCCAGAGGTTATCTTGCTTAGTATTTAGAGCTTGGGGAAGCCCCGGCATAGAAACAAACTAAGATTTTTGTTTGCAAGCATGAAATATACATATTTTAATTTCTTGTCTTCCTATGAAAAACAAGACAAGAAATAGTCTAAGCAAGACGAGAAATATTGTAGACGCTAGAGCTGGCTGGGATTAGCTACTATTCCCAGTGTGTGAAGATGCTTATTTAGCTGACAGTGTCCCGTGAGTATCTCTGCAATTGTTTGTAGATTAACTTGAGACAGCTTTAGACATAGTTTGCAAGCTTTCTGGAAGGAGCCGGTATGGAGTTTTTTTTGCTCTGGCGACAGCTTGGATTATTTGTCCATCATGTAGTGTGTATTAAGATGAGTATGGTTCTTAAGAAGGGCATCGACTGTTTTTAGGACTGGTTTTATGATTGGCGCAGGGCCACAGGAAAGACTTTTTGAACCTTTCTTAGCCAGCTGATCTGCTTTTTTGTTACTCACCCTTATTTCCTTGATGTCCTTTGACCCAGCTAAGGATAAGGACATTAGATGTCTGGTTTAGCGTCTCCACGCACTCCAAAAGGAGGCCGGAGGTTATCTTGCAAGTGTTTAGAGCTTGGGGAAGCCCCGGCATTATTTTTATTGAAAATATGCAACACAAAAAATATGCAAGATTTAACAAGAAACAAACTAAGATTTTTGTTTGCAAGAATGAAATAGACATATTTTAATTTCTTGTCTTCCTAATATGAAAAACGAGACAAGAAATAGTCTAAGCAAGACAAGAAATATTGTCGAAATCCCTGAACACTAGTTTTTACTATTTCATTTTAAAAAATCAGTTTTTTTTATCTGTCCCTGTGTATGAAAACTCAGGAACTTACTAATCAATTTTCAATTGCTTCCCATTCGATGAACATAAGAATAAGAATGTATTTGGAAGGCTTGAGAATGTCGATAATGTGTCTTGATATTTCACTTTCGCTTGTTTTGTTATTGCTCTGCAATTTATTGACTTGAAAATTCTATACTTATACTCTAGCTCTAGGACTTTATTTTATATAAAACGCCCATATTATAAAGTATTTAGAAGGCAAGAATATTTTGATGTATCGATGCAACCCAAAACTTCCCCAAAGATTGTTTTCAACCCTAATAAAATTTTAATACGTATACGTTATAGTTTGAAACTTGCTTCAAGTTTTCGTTTCTGTACCAAACCAAAGTAATTTAATAATTAACCAATTTGTATTGCAGTTTTAGTTGTATACTTAACTATTTCTCACGTTTGCTGTTAGTGTAAGTACATAAAGTACCGTTGAAACATCATAATAATAACTATCATAAAAGTTAGTAGAAAAGCGTTTTTGTATTTAAAACGTGACGACCCACAATTTCAAACTACCCTATATTTATAATTTAAATACATAAATTTAACCTACACTCAGAAAAATATGAAATAACCTCATCAAACATTCATTAATTTTTATTAAAAATTATTTGAGATTTATAAAATGGCGAAAAAGTAAGAGTATTTTTAATTAGAAAAGTTTAAAATGTAAAATTATTCTCGTTATAAACCGTTTATGTGAAGTTCTTCTAATGTCAATATGAAACATTTCATTCAGAATCGCTCCATTTCTCTTTATACTTGCAATTTTTAGCAGTAATGCACAATATCGTGCGAAAAATAGTTTTATTAATGGGGGTCTCTCTTTGCTTTCTACTTTCAACTAATGGTTAATTTTATGGTCGAGTGTTTATAGAAAAAATAACATTGTTCATACTTGGTACTTGGTGTAACTGAAACTGATCGAGTGTCGTATATCAATACTTTTTTAATCAATTTCGTTTTAACTTAAAACTATGGCGCACTATTAAGTGAAAGAATTAAGAATTAAGTGAAAAACCTTGTTTTGAACTCATTACTTGATTTAAATTGGGGCTAACTTTGAAAACACAACGGTAGGTTTATTTTTATAAAGTCGTTAATTTTTGTTCTAAAGGAACATTTTGTTTTCCCATGTTAATTAACAGATAGTAAAAGCATTGTTCAGGACTGTGTTTTGGCTTCTTCACTAATATACATTCTATTAGGTGTAAGTACTCGTAACAGAAATAAGCTTTTGTAACCAAAATTCTTAAAATGGAGTGTGTTCTGAAACCTGAAACGTTGAAACATACAAGCTTGCTATAGATTCAGAATCTTATTTCTAGACATGAGAGGTTTGAACGTCGTTTATTTATATGAACTTTTGTTTCGGGTCGCGATGTACCTAATAGAAATTTTTCTCATCATCAACAACAAGCGATAAACCTTTTCTTTTTTTTTACTTTTTCTAGGCCATTTTCTATTTGTTAAGAAAAGTTGGCTGTGTCTATCTTGTGATGCTCTTTTATTTTTACGAATTAGATAGCTTATTCTTTCTAATTCTGATGTATAAACCTTTTTAACTTTTTTATTTCTGAGAGAGTAGCTACATCCAAGTTATCTCTTACCATTATTTTTTAATTTGGTTTGTTTATAACTTAATCCACTTACTTTCTATACTGTTATATGCTTTTTATTTTCATTCACCTATCGAGTTCAGTTCTGCTCTATCGTCGCTATTGCACTATAGTGAGTACATATATTCTACAAAACTATATCTTTGAGAGTTTTTACTTAATATTAATAGATAATAAATAGTACACTTTTCAAATGCAATACTAGGATATAAAATATATTCCACAGGTGGAAGGATGGGGACACAACATCTCAGTAATGAAACAACCCTAAGCGTGTTAATCTAAGGCCCGATTGCACCACTTCCCCTTAAACCTACAAGCTTACTAAGGGCGGGTTATACCAAATCAAATTCAAGGTAACTGAGTTCAGTAATCAAGTACATTTATATGATTGAACTATATACAGCTCATCATAAACTTACTTATGGTACAACTTAACTGGAAATTGGTTGGTACGACCCGTCCTTTAGCTCAATTTGTAGCTAAACCTGGCTTAATGTTTTCGCATGCATCTGCAAATATGCACGTGCCAAGCGTAATTACCTGTGAAATGAAAAAACTGTCACTTAACAAATTTAAGAATAGTGGTGCAATCGGGCCTTAGACATATATGTAAGAAATGACACGACTAGTAGACTGCGAGAATAATTTTCTGGCGAAAATTCAGGCGAATGTTTACATAAAACTGACATGGAAACAGGGCCGGACTGGTTCGGCTGGCAGACCGGTTATAGACAAGGGCAGTTCTAAACAAAAAGTCTGGGGAAGGATAAATCAACGGTAAAATGTGTGACTATTTGTAACAATGGGGGGGGGGGGTATTAAAAATAAAAATAATTACGGGGGGTGATACGTTTTGAGGGTAGCTAATATTAGTTCTATCTAAATGTTTGAAATCTCTAGCATGGGCTAAATTAAAATTGAACAAATACTTGTTTTTTGTACTTCGGATATTCTATTTAAAGAGCATTCTGATCGCAAAAATTTTGACTAATTTTATACTTTTCCTACAGCCTAAACCACAGCTATTTTTTGAATATGTAAAAGTAGTGAATACAAAATAAATACAATGAACAAAGAAAGAAGAAGATACAATAGGTCATAAATGAACGGTACCTTTTCAGTTACAAGAATAAACATAATACAGTAGAACCCCGTTATAAAGTACCCCTTTATAACGTTTTTCTGGATATAACGGACTAAATCTTTGGTCCCATTTTAATATTTTGTTTATTTATTGTGTTTTTATAACGAACTTTCGGTTATAAGGTACCAAATTTTTTAGCCCCTGATAGTACGTTATAATTATACTGAATTTTAACGCTTATTTCCTTTTAAAATGTTCTATTTTTTTAAGATAAATTAGAAAATTTAGACTTCTAGGGGTGGGGGGTCAATTTTCCCCTCTCGTAAAACCGACATTGGTTAATTATTGTCAATTTTGGTGTATAATACCATACATGCAGATTTTAGAGGTGGAAAATCATTGAACATTTGGGGCTAACATAATTCGTAGCCAGTGGGGCCAACTACTAGCCAATCCCGACATACATGGAAAAGCAAAGATTAGTGGTCTAGGCGAAGCTATGCAGGCGGATTCATGCTGCATGGTCTATCTACGGGCCAGAGGTATTCAAACTAGATGTCTCGGAGATTCCTCGAAATATTCCAAAATATTCACCTGAAATAAAATTCAATTTTGGGCTTCCAGAGATAATTTTATTCGGGAGAAGGGTTCTGTTCGGCGCTATGCAGAAATTCGAAGAATACTAATTTTCAAAACTATAGGTACTCTGTGCTAAAAGCTAAAACTATTTTAAGTGAACAGGGGTGCACCCCCTATGCGTCGATTTCCACAATATTTACTGTTAATGACTGTTTATCGGAGGTGTCGAATATAGATTGTGAAGTTACACAAATTTCACTATTAAAAATGCCGACAAACACATAAATCAGCATTGCTGTAATTCCATAACAATTCCCTCCTGTGTTTTGTAACACATTTCACAATTATTGAAAAGTTTACCAAAAAAAATTAAAAATTGCTTGGATTGCAGCGCACTATATTAACTATTAATTTATACTCTTTATTGTTTATTTATCAGTAAAAATCCTCATTATGTACTTTCTATTATATTATTCAACAATAAAGTAAATGATATCTATAAGTATACAATTCCAAATATTAGTAGGGGTAGGGTACGTATAAAATTGATTTTTAGTTAAGGTAGTAAAATTGGTCTGACGCTTAATTGCCGGCAAATAATTTATTAACATTTTATTTTTTTTGTTTACAAACACATAAATTTCTATACGTAAAAGTTAAGGGTAGATTTTCCATTAAATGTCATTATCTTGGCGCCAGCGCAAATTTCGCGACAAAAGCCGCACATCCGTACATAATTTCATGGCTCACTTATAAATAATTGCAACGTCAATTAGAAATTACAGTTCGTTAAACGTGTGTGCGCGAAATTCGTGATATCGATTTGATAATGAAAGTTGTTGCCTTGAATATTATTGAAATTGATTTCTCCCTATCAATTTTCTGTTTTTGACGTTATAAAGTTATATGAATCAGTCAGTCAGGAACACAATCGAGCTTATACGATTAAATAATAGCGAGGATTGAATTGTATTGATGAAATTTGAGATCGAGGGGAGTAACTGATTAAGTATCAGTCAATTATAAACTTTATTGCATTGTCACTTCTTTCTTACACCTATCAATCTAACTTTAAAGAGTTTAAAAAAAAATTAATAATAGCGTTTTCAACCGATGGATCGTGCACGTAGATAGGATTGTCAAGTTTAAATAAATAGTATTTTTCCGTTATATTCTTAGATAACTGCAATTAAACTTATGTAAGGAAAGCAATTAAAAGCTAGAAATACTCAACTATTAGCAAGTTTCTTTTTCTGACTTGAGTACTTTTCGAATCTTTCGCTATCTCTTCGTTTTATTTATGCTATCGAGCAAGCGAAGGTAAGCTCCCAGTAAACACACCTACGTTATCTTTACGTTGATTCAACGTTGATGCGGTTGAATCAACGTTATACGTTGAAAAATTCAACGTTGCTTATTGGTTACTTTTCAACGGTTTTTAAATAAACGTTTAATAGACGTTGATAGTCTCATATAGTTCAACGAAATGTTGATATACAGGCAAAAAATTACGTAGTAATTACGTCGACTCTAAACGTGTTTCTTTCATGACATCGTAACGTCTACATAACGTTGTTCTTCGATTAAATTTCAACTGCAAGTGGTTTCTACGTCAAATTCAACACATTTATTACGTCAAATTATAACGTTTTTAAAACGGTAGCAAACAACGTTACTATAGCATTGAACAGCGACTTAAGTTCAACGATGAGTTTCTTTTACCACTAATAATCAACGTTTTTTCTTCGTTAAAATTCAACGTCGAAAAACGGGTAAAACTCGACTCTATTCAACGTCAGTCGGCAACTTGTTTTCAACGATAAATAGTTTTCTTGTTAAAAATCAACGTTTTTTTATTGTTGAAATTCAACGTTTCTAAAAGGTTAATAGTCAACCAGAATTTAAAATCACAAAGTAACTTAGTTTCAACATTAGGTGGTTTTCCCGTTGACAATTAACGTTTTTTCTTAGTTAAAATTCAACGTCAAAGAACGGTTAAAACTCAACTGTATTTAACGTCAGTCGGCAACTTGTTTTCAACGATAAATAGTTTTTTTGGTAAAAATCAACGTTTTTTTATTGTTGAAATTTAACGTTTCTAAAAGGTTAATAGTCAACCACAATTTAAAATCACAAAGTAACTTAGTTTCAACATTAGATGGTTTTCCCGTTGACAATTAACGTTTTTTCTTAGTTAAAATTCAACGTCTAAGAACGGTTAAAACTCAACTGTATTTAACGTCAGTCGGCAACTTGTTTTCAACGATAAATAGTTTTTTTGGTAAAAATCAACGTTTTTTTATTGTTGAAAATTAACGTTTCTAAAAGGTTAATAGTCAACCAGAATTTAAAATCACAAAGTAACTTAGTTTCAACATTAGGTGGTTTTCCCGTTGACAATTAACGTTTTTTCTTAGTTAAAATTCAACGTCAAAGAACGGTTAAAACTCAACTGTATTTAACGTCAGTCGGCAACTTGTTTTCAACGATAAATAGTTTTTTTGGTAAAAATCAACGTTTTTTTATTGTTGAAATTTAACGTTTCTAAAAGGTTAATAGTCAATCAGAATTTAAAATCACAAAGTAACTTAGTTTCAACATTAGGTGGTTTTCCCGTTGACAATTAACGTTTTTTCTTAGTTAAAATTCAACGTCTAAGAACGGTTAAAACTCAACTGTATTTAACGTCAGTCGGCAACTTGTTTTCAACGATAAATAGTTTTTTTGGTAAAAATCAACGTTTTTTTATTGTTGAAATTTAACGTTTCTAAAAGGTTAATAGTCAACCAGAATTTAAAATCACAAAGTAACTTAGTTTCAACATTAGGTGCTTTTCCCGTTGACAATTAACGTTATTTCTTAGTTAAAATTCAACGTCTAAGAACGGTTAAAACTCAACTGTATTTAACGTCAGTCGGCAACTTGTTTTCAACGATAAATAGTTTTTTTGGTAAAAATCAACGTTTTTTTATTGTTGAAATTTAACGTTTCTAAAAGGTTAATAGTCAACCAGAATTTAAAATCACAAAGTAACTTAGTTTCAACATTAGGTGCTTTTCCCGTTGACAATTAACGTTTTTTCTTAGTTAAAATTCAACGTCTAAGAACGGTTAAAACTCAACTGTATTTAACGCCAGTCGGCAACTTGTTTTCAACGATAAATAGTTTTTTTGGTAAAAATCAACGTTTTTTTATTGTTGAAATTTAACGTTTCTAAAAGGTTAATAGTCAACCAGAATTTAAAATCACAAAGTAACTTAGTTTCAACATTAGGTGGTTTTCCCGTTGACAATTAACGTTTTTTCTTAGTTAAAATTCAACGTCTAAGAACGGTTAAAACTCAACTGTATTTAACGTCAGTCGGCAACTTGTTTTCAACGATAAATAGTTTTTTTGGTAAAAATCAACGTATTTTTATTGTTGAAATTTAATGTTTCTAAAAGGTTAATAGTCAACCTGAATTTAAAATTATAAAGTAACTTAGTTTCAACATTAGGTCGTTGAAACATTAGTTGCAACGATAAATAGTGATTAACAATAAAAATACTATAAAGAAAATGTTGGGTTCTTTTACTTAATTATTAATTATTAATAATGTTTTATACCTATAAGTGATAATATAACCGTGCCGTAAATGTGCTAGTACGTACATATTAGCAAAGGTTCTGTGCGTCTATCTAACTTGTACCGCTTTGGTTGGTTCAAGGTTGTTTAGCTCATAGTCGCAGATTTCGTGGGGCTACGATTGTCATTTTGTTTACATTACATTATGATTACTTTATAAATACATAGTTATCAGTTTACTAATAATGTTCCAATCTTCCCAAGTCTCATTACTTACTTATAGCAATATTTATTTTTATACGCTAGTGAGAGGGTGATTCAGATTTTTTTGTCAGATGAGATACTCCAGTAACGTATTCTACTAAAACTTTTTTATTACAAGAATAAAAAGTAATTTTCCAAAACCAATTGATTTGGCGTTCAGTAGATACATTGATGTTCAATGTTCATGGAAATTAATTTGAACATTTATTATAATAACTTGACCATTTTATAGTAAGTTCCAACAACAAGGATCAAGAAAACGAGACATTTTTGGATATTAGTTTACATGAGGTTTCTTCGTTTCTTCATGTATTTATAGTTAGTAGAAAACGCTACTGAAGTTTCCGACAACAATCTGAAGTACCCTGTATAAACTTTTCTCAATATCCAATATATTTTAAACCAGACGGTACCCGACCCGATTATTTTACAGACTATTTTACTAGAGTGTATTACAGTCACAGTACTCACAGTATAGTTATTTGCTTCGCGACAATAAAATTAAGTATTCAGGTGCCAAAACAACTACCTTGGCAAAATCAATAACATGGTTTTTCAACAACAATAGTGGTCTAATCTTGTAGTGTTTAAGTTTGCTCCATTTTGGCGATTTCATGCATGACATTTAATTTAATTAAAAATCACTCCTATACGGCTCGTGAATTTTGTAATAGGTACTTTTAGCTTTTAGGCTTAGGTTGCTACGCCAGAGCTGTTTAATTCTTAAAAATTTTAAACCCTTTCTTTTACATGCTTTTATATTTATTAAGTAGTTTCAGTTATGTCTATTAATTTTCGTTTGTATTATCTGAATTTTCAGTAGTTACATGGGGGTAGAAGAAATTTTAAATAATTTTATTAATTTTTAGCAATAACTTTATTAAGTTTTAAGTTTATACTTAATAAATTTATGGTAAATGAAGATGTCTTTGAAAATTTATTATGAAAAAGTAAAAACGAAACATTTCCCTTTTATAAAAATAAAAGACTACGTTACTGTTTTTCAAACATCCGGTCTAGTTCCCTCCGTTTCCACGCATAACAAGTGCGAAGCCACGCGGTTAGTGTTAGTGAAAATGCTCTTCAGATTTATTAATAATTAATTTTCATTATTGTGTAAAGTGTTTAGTGTAATATAAAAATATTTGGGGTAAGTAGGTATTTATTGTTAATTTAACAGCTTTTGTTTTGTTAAATGGAATGATATAGAGATAGTTTGTTTGATTGTTTGAAAATTAACACGTGCAAAACATTTTTTTGAATAATAGTTACTAATAACGGAATAACTTAGTTGAAATCATAAAATAATGTTAAATAAATTATGAAATTATTAATAACAAAGAATTTAATTTTTGTTGATACAATAAAATAAAAGTAGCGTCACCACGTGACTTGTTTTGGCAACGTTGATAACACGTTGATAACACGTTGATAACACGTTGATAATAACTAAAAACCAACTTTAGCGAATACAATGAAATTTTAATTTACTCTTCTCTTAGACGGTCTTTATGCTTATTAAAATTTCAGAGATTTGGAAATGGGCTAATTCCATGGGCTATTCTTGTTTCAAACTTCACCTGAGTTTGATGCTAACTTGGTGCTAGAAGAATCTTTGAAAAAATACATTGTAAGTAAATTTACTTATTTTTACATTATTTTAGAATTTAATGCAAACTATTCCACTTTTATTTCTTTGAAATGCTTTTACGTCTTTGCTTATATGTTTCGCATTTTAATTTGTTTCATAAATTTTCAGCTTCAACGATTTGCTGCTGTCGGAGGAGCTTCAGTCGAATCTCAAACAAGAAGAATATTGATATTTTTGATGTCCGATGAAGTTGGGACATGTTTTAATTGGAAAGGGCGTGATAAATTAGCATTTGAACAAACAAATATTGTGAAAATAATAAATGGTGAGCACTTTAATGGATTTTTTTAAATCGATTTATAATTAGAAAGATGATTTCGAAACTTATATTTTTTTCTATTGTTGTTTTAGATGCTGTTCGAAAATGCTATCCTGCAGTTGAAGGTTCGGATTTAAAAGTAGCTAATACCGCCAAGGATCCTTACAAAAATAAATCAAAAACTGGATCAGGTGTTGTTGCAACAAAGTGAAATTTCTGCAAAAATGAATATAACATTAGAGCAAAATATAACGAAACCGGACATAACGCCTGATTTTCCTATTAAAAATATTGAAATTTTCAAAGAGTTTGATGCTAACTTGGTGCTAGAAGAATCTTTGAAAAAATACATTGTAAGTAAATTTACTTATTTTTACATTATTTTAGAATTTAATGCAAACTATTCCATTTTTATTTCTTTGAAATGCTTTTACGTCGTTGCTTATATGTTTCGCATTTTAATTTGTTTCGTAAATTTTCAGCTTCAACGATTTGCTGCTGTCGGAGGAGCTTCAGTCGAATCTCAAACAAGAAGAATATTGATATTTTTGAAGTCCGATGAAGTTGGGACATGTTTTAATTGGAAAGGGCGTGATAAATTAGCATTTGAACATACAAATATCGTGAAAATAATAAATGGTGAGTACTTTGAAGGATTTTTTTAAATCGATTTATAATTAAAAAGATGATTTCGAAACTTATATTTTTTTCTATTGTTGTTTTAGATGCTGTTCGAAAATGCTATCCTGCAGTTAAAGGTTCGGATTTAAAAGTAGCTAATGCCACCAAGGATTGGTTGAAATATTCAAAAAGCAGAGCATCTAAAGGGAAAAAAGTTGAGTGAGTTGCAAATAAAATAATTGGGTTTCGTTATTGGGGAAAATTCTTAATTTTTCTTAATTTATGTTTTGTCTGTTTTTAATTTTAAATTTGTTTTCAATTTTAAATTTGTTTTCCATTTTAAATAGTGATTTTTTGTCAAACAATTACACTAATTCACTGTTTGTAACGTTTTTAATAAATAAGAAAATTGATAATTTACTGTAATCTCTTTCGTAACTTACGTATTTAATTTAATTATTATTTTTTAAAGTTACGTTTTGAATTAATTGCAATTTTATAAAGTTGCATCATTAAAAAGTTCATTATATTAATTAAGTATAATAATATATAGATATACATTGTCTTTTTGTTGAATTTGTAAAATAATTAACATTATTCAATAAATAGAATGCAATATTTTCATATACCTATCTAATTTTATTTTTTTTAAATATACCTACCTATTACGTTTGACCAATAAACCACTGCTTCAGGTTTAAGTGTGAAGTATAAAAATTGAAAAGCGAGGGACAATTTTCTTATGGAATATTTTATTGATGATTTACATGTAGATATTATAGTTGCAAATTTACTTGGTACCTATGTTTTTAGAATGTTTATATATTGTAGAATTAAAGGAGATTATTTAGTGGTTAATTGATTGAATTTCTGCGAAATTAAAACAAAATCAATTGATTTAACACTATTTTATTTCCTGTTAATTATATGATAAAAAATTAAAAAAAATAGAAATCAAGCATATTAGGAACCTTATGTAAACGTGTAAATTAACCATAAATAAACGTTAGATGGATGTATAAATTCAACCGATAATCCACTAATAATTCGACAATATGTAAACGTTTATCGGACGTCGAAATAAACGAAGTTCAACGTATTATTATCGTTGCAATTAACGTTATTCGAACGTTAAATTCGACGGTAATTCTACTAGTAGTTCGACCATAATTAAACGTTCACTCAACGTTGTAATAAACAAATTTTCAACGTGATATCATCTTTCTAATCAACGTTTTTTACACGTGGAATTAGTTGAAAAAAAACTAGTAATTCCACCGCAATTAAACGTTTACAATTAGTTGAAATTAAAACACTTTCAACGTAATATCAACGTTAAAATCAACCATATTAAAACGTTAATGGCAACGAAAATTGTCGACAATTAATAACGTTTATAAGGCCTTAAAATAAACGTGTTTTCCACGTCATATTATGGTTTAAATCAACTGTGTAATCCGTTGATAAATAACGTTTTTTCAACTAACCCAAAAACGTCTTTATAACGTTCAATACTAATGTTCCCTAAACGTTACAAAATGGTTTACTTTTTACCAAAAATCAACCTGGATGAACAGGAACTAGGTGAAAATAACGTTTTTGCAACGGACCTTTACTCAGTTATAATAACGTTGAAAGTAACGTTAACAAAACGTTGATTTTTCCTAGATATCAACTATATCTAGATATATCTATATCAAAAATTGGTGAAAAAGTAACGTTATTTCAACCGTTATTTTAGACGGTTTTATAACGAAAGGTAGCTCGTTGGTCGACTCCAAACGTTGAAAAAACTACTTTTTATTGTATAAAAAAACGTTGAAAGCTGGGACATAAATCCGGTGAATCAACGGACTATTTCTTAAAGGAACAACGTGTATTAAACCGTCGGTTACCGTTGCTTAACAACGTTAATTCAACGTAGTTGTGTTTACTGGGCTATGTATAATGGATTAGGTGAATCTTTGAAAGCTCTTCTGCATTCCACCTTTTTTGATACTTTTAGTATTAGGACTGATCGTTTTATATCAAGACCTACTCTATTCAACGATAAAGAACCTACTTTGGATAAAATATTTCATATCTTTTAAATTTCTTTAATAATTTTTGCTGAATATTTTATCCTTGCACATTTTTTTTGCATACAGGACCGTCTCTATAAAAAGTTTTTCTCCAGTGATGGCCCAATAAAATATAAACTGTAGGTACCCACAACTCACTACTAAAATAAGTTAGCAATTATGTTAAGCGTTCTATGGACTCTACATGAAGTCAAATATAGACATTTGTCTGTAATAAAATAGCTACACACGGATTTTTTCTCATGAATCGGTAATGAGAATTTTGCTGCAGAACATGTTGTTGACGGTAAGTGAGAAGGAGGTATCTCGTACAAGTTTTAATTAAACCAAAGAATATACTTAAACAAAATTGCATTACTCAATGACAAGGACTTGGACCTGTGCCCCCTACTCGGCCCCCCTTATCTTATACAAACAAATTAGTATCACATCAAAGAATACTCAAACAAAATTTCATTACGTGGGCTTTCCTTGGGTAGAGTGTAAGCTCTCTACCACCCTCCCGTCTCTTTTTGAGCTATTCCGACTTACCTAGGTATATCTGTGGTATGATCTTTCAACATCTATAAAGATCTTACCATATCTAAACGACCTTAAATGCGCAGAAGAGCAAGTGAGAAAGTTGTAAAAAAACACGCCCAAACGTTGTTTTCACAATGGTTTTCACGTGTAAGTAACCTTGGTTATGAGGTAGTACACAATTTTGCTTTCTGCGCAGGTCGTTTAGATTTAGCAATAGGTCTACCATGTTTAAAGTTCCAAGGATGCCTATTCCGGTACAGTTCCACCAGTTCAGACTTTTCTGTAAATCTTTAGGATATATGATTTATCTTGTTATTAAACTTGAAGTGTTTAAGGTAGGCTTTGGGCTTGACTTCCTCCTCCCTACCCCTGCGAATTCTTAAAAAATTTCAAACTTTTATAGGGATCTTTAGGATAAATGATCACATGATCAGTACTATTGTCGAACGTAAAGTCCGTGGAATAGGCTTAAGATACGATGGCCCCGCCCCCTTTTCCCTTCCTAATGGATTCTTTGAAATGTTCAGACTAATCTATAGATTTTTAGGTTATCCCGGGTGCCCACGATCAAAGCGGAACATAGCCAGTTCACAAAGGGAATTACATTTGAGTTTGCTGCTCACCAACTTCATCTACAAGAACTGTAATGACATCTATTGAAAGAGAACTTTTTTCTCAATGTTTGTAATTTTGGTGTACACTTTTTTCTTCAGTGGTCAACCCCTCAGTATGATCCTTATTATTTCATTTTACGTACTCCATTACACGTTCAACCTCTGTGGGAGTGGGAGATTTGTTTTTGAAAACTCCTTCCCCACTTGGTCCTGCAGTTGAATTTATTTCAGTCCTTGAAGACAAAGTTGTTATTCAATTAAACAACTTACCTAACGCCCACTTTATCAGTTCATTTCTGTTCCTTGCTTCATCAGATCTTTCCGCTCGATTCAGGTTGCTTGAACTATCAAAACAAACTGAAGCTGAACTGCTGGACATCTGTTTCTGAGGACGTTCTAAAATATTTGAAAAACTTCTCATCTCGAAGCAAAAAATTTCTCCCAGGTGCAGTTTTTCTTTTTATTTATCTCATGGATCCAAAATTGCCTTCTGGACAACGGGCAACAAGTGTAACAGCAATGACCTTACCGTCTTCGTCAGACGAGCTAAATTGTAACGAAAGAAATATTTGATTTGATTGAATTTGGAGCGTTACCTACCAAACGGATCTTGTGTTCGACTCAAGACCTTAACTGAACGGAAGTACAATAAACTCAAATGAACTAAACGTACGCTGTGTGCTCGCTACTTTAGTGCTTCTCTTCAGAGTACGACCCCTTCTCATTAAAGCCAGTCCCACATTGTATTTTTTTCATAAAAATTCCTAAAATATAATCATGAAAATTTTTATAAAAACTTGGCGTTATTTGGGTATACCACACTGTAATAATTTGGTAAAAAAAAAATTACTGATTGTAAAATGGGTTGCATAACTCCAAGGTCCAAGAAATGCATTTAAGTACAAAAAATCTGCTATCAGACAACAGAGCAAGGCGCACGCTCGCATCAACAACCAATGGAACTCGTCTTTTCATAAAAAGAAATAGAATCGTTTCTATTAATGTGACGTCACGTCAAAATATTTACGTGCAGACGCATAATCTCATAAATACAGTTTTTATAAAAACTTCGTAAATATAGCCGAGCACACTGTAAAAACCAGTTTTATCAAAATTTTTGTCAAAATATTTGGTGCTTTTTTTACAGTGTGAATTCGGTTTAAAACAATGTGAGTGTAGTTAAACGACTGATAACACTACTTATTTTTTGTACCCCCCCTACATTCTGTTTTTTTTTAAATTCGTCTGTGCATTACAACTATTGAATTCAAGAGAGGAAACTATTACATCTTATATTATTCAAATTAGAAAATTGTAATAATTTTTTTTAAATTGTAGAAATGTTGATGATAGAAGTTATTACCTTTACCTGATTACCTCTATATGACTTGCTGTGTAATTTTGAAGGAAAAATTAGTGGTATTATTACAAATCAATGCTTGAAACGAAGTAGTTAATCGTGTTATTTGTCTTTACATATATCAGTAATTAGAGCAAATTATTGGCGTAACTATTACTGCAGAGTATAGGATATGAAGTTTGATAACTGTATTTTGCAATAAGTGGTTAAATAATAACCTTAGAACGCGAATTCCTTAGTAAATTCTCTTACAGTTTGTATTTCTTTAAACATTTTTGAAGAAAAACATCAAAATTCATGAGTATTTTATCCTTGCATCTCTCGCATCTAATCCGTCCCTGTTGGAGAATATGTATATCAACTCAAGACGAAGATCGCTGTAGGCATTTGCAAATACACTACAGCCAAGACAAGATAAAAGAATACAAAGAGAATTGTTGACCTGAATGTTCTTGCACTTACGCTGAAAATACTTCATGCGCAACACTTACTCTTTGTTTGCAAACATAAAAAATTGAGCTTGTAATTTTAATACTCGACGTCTTGTAAGAGATACTCTTAAAAGTTCAAAGCTAATCTTTCTTAACCAAATTTTTAAATTTATTTTTCAAAATTTATTTTTGTTAGTAATAAGTTTGTTTTTTACGAGCACGAAATCTTCGTTTAAAATCTATGTTTTCGATAGGTACGTGTTCAATTGGCGATTCGTGATCGTTTTTATGAAAGGACGGGACAAATATATAGCAAAACCTCCGAAGAATATAAATCTAATCCTGGCTTATTCTCAAGATTCTACAACAGAGTTTAGTAACCCGCGTTCGCGTTTTAGGGTTGCTATTGATCCTCGTGCTTTGGCGTCGTGCCTCCCCAGGTCATGCAGAGTCACACTCATGCCCCAATTACTGCTTAAAGCGTGTGTGATCCGCCCACGGGATATTTATACCTTGTGGGAATTCCGTTTACGCTAATTTGTTGTCGAAAGGGTTCGTGCCATAATACGTCAAGATATTTTGGACGTAAATTTTCAGGAGCACGACTTGGCGGTTTCAGGTGCTTTATCACCTCTTATTAAGCTTCCATTTTCAAGTACAAAGTCGTGTTAAGTAGGGTAAATTTACTACGGCCACTTTTTTGAATAAAAGATGTTTTGTTTGTAAACTATTTTACCGCATTGGCTCGATTTTAATGATTACGTTATGTACTTGAATAAGCGAAGTGTTTAATTGGATCAGCTTAACGACTTAATGCCCTGATTTCCTAAGTAAGTGGCTTTATATTCTCAACCTCTTTTCTGTAGTATACGTACGATTTACCCTACTAAAACGAACAAAAACCCTTCTCTTGTGATTTTGTTTACTTAATAATTGATCAAAACAAACAAGCAGCTTTTTAGGCAAATTCTCATGCTCAAGGTAAAAAGGGGTTGTTTGGTAGGTAAATACATAATAGCATTACGTATTTGAACTAATACTTTTGGCACAATTATTTATTGATTAAATTACTCGTTAGCTGTTTTACAAATCGTCTGAGAGAACAAAGGTACATTTATCTTCGACAACTTTAATCCACTTCGCTAAGACATGGATATATGGATAATCGAATTTTCCACATATTAAATGTTTATAACGATCGACTGTAGTATAGCTTAGGATTGCTTTGGTGCTTCTTTCTGTCTTTGGTAATTTTTAAATTAATCAATTTTTTTTAAAACTGGACCTTTTTGTCGATTTTTCTAAACGATGAAAGTCTATCAGAACAAACAAATCGTTTAATTACACATTAAGTGAAAATAATTACAATTCGACCACTTGATCAGCTAATTCCGTTATTTGAGGTAATACGTATGAGAAGTGACTTAATTTGCATTTAAAAACGTGGGTTGAGTTTAATCCATGTCATTAGTAACAATTAAAAGTGCACCGAATGGGAATTTTTTTCTAATTCGAAATTTAATGTTTCAATTAATTTGTCTTTGAATTGAAATTTTTCTTGAATAGTAGGTATTAGTGAATGATTAATGCACGTGTTGTAAGGGCCCTTTTAAGTCGTAATATTTTCACTAATCCGAATAACTTGTTCTCATTAATCCGGATTAGCTAGAATTTACTGTATGTTGGAAATGTTAACCTATCTTCTTAGTTTTCGAGTGCCATGTCTTTTGAAAGATGTTTAGAGTGCTTTATTTTGCTACCTATATTGTTTTTTTAAATGCGTGTATGATGATAATAATTTATTCATGTACCTACCTATCATGACTTCCGCTGGGAGAAACTCTTTGAAAGTACAATAGCAACCCCTAATTAGGAATCTTTTCATACCGTGTGTTTAAATTTCTTAACATTTAGCACCTTGAACGCATTGGGTAATTAATAGGTAATAATCCCCGAGGTTTGTGTAATAAATGTGAAGTAGGCACGCGCATACCGGGTGCCAACTTTTAAAGCGGAACATAGGAAAATTACAGTACAATTAGCTTATAGTCCCGGATGCCGGAGACCGGTGCTGTATTAATACCCCGATCAAAATACGTACAAATATTGCGGATGACATGCAAACTAAATGACACTTGCATGACACTGCAGTCTAACTTTAAACCTTCTTAAAAGACATTTGCGGCAGCATTTTCTCAGGCAGGATGAAGTGTGTGTGAAATGCATAAATTCGGGAAATATTTACAGGGTACATACGTTGGTTTCCTCAAGAGGAGTTCAGCAAGGTTTCTACGTTGGCCCTCTCTTATTTAGTGTATATGCTTAATTTTTTCCTGCTAAGTTATGTAAGCTTCATATTATGTAAGCAGGTGACACTCTGTTTCAACTTCTAATCTGGACCCGTAAACAAAGCTTTACTTAACATTTACAAACTTCACAAGCGTTGGTTGAGCCTGCGACTGAACGCTAAACATGAACTCATTCATAAACTATCTAAAGCCTTTGTAGCTGTCTTTACTGACAACCGTATTATCACATCGTCATTGGATAAAGTAGTTAAACTTAAAATTAATGACACAATTATCCCGGTTGGTTAAAGATGAATTAGGAATCTCAGCGTGGTTCTTGATAAGTGATAACATAGTCCAGGAGCCAACCGTACGAAATAAGTATATCATAAGTTATCTCGTATGACAACACGTGCATCTACTTCTCGATCTACCTACTTCTGTTCGAGATTACGAAAATTAAATCCTCAGTCGTTTTCCAAGCAACCATTTGCTCCGAGTTGGCAATGAGATATTTTACGGATGGTTCTTGGTCTAACAGCTTTAGATTTAAATCTCAAGTACCTGACGAGCTTATCTAAATCTCATATGCTCATAGAGACTTACTAAATCAGGGCCTTAAGACAAATTTATTGGTTCATTATTCTTGTCTGAATTCAACGGCGTTTCATCCATACTTCTGTTTGTGATGTCCAACATTCCCAGGACTCCTGCATGAGTCATTTGGCATACGATTGTCGCTGCTAGGACTCCGTTTTACCATCTCAATCTCACTGCGCACAAACTGACAATTTATTTGACATTTTCCTTGGAATTAAAAACTCACAAATCGGTTCATTCCGGCATATGGTGCTCTTTTAGCGACAGTGTCAGAGATAACCGTTAAATATTGAGATTATGTTGCACATAACGGATGCACACATTATAAAACTTTTTCGTAACAAAGTCACAGATGAAGAGCAAGTATCAGGGCCTTCGTTCTGGTCACTTGAGCTGCGCCTTGAGATTTGCACTATCGACTAGGCTTGAGAACCTTCGCAAATAACGACAATTTATTATTATTATTATTATTATTATTAAAAATGAAAACCCAATCAAAAACATTAAATTTATTCTTTGTAACTCGTATAAAAACCAAGCCACTATTATTAAATAGAAAATTTAGCCCATCCTGCATAAGGTAAATTACTATTGCTACTTTATTCTTGATGCCTTGAGGAGGTAAAGTCATCTAAAGTTCGTCTAGTTGAAAGAAATTCAATTTAAAAGCATAAAATCAGATTTAGCTAAGCTGCAAAAAGTCAACTGTGTGAAAGTAATACGGCAGGTGGCATTTAATAATAAAATGATCATACCGAGTCTGTTGTTTTGTGGCACATGGATAATGCATTTTGGATACTGCGTGACAAAGTTAGTGACTACTTGTCCTACTTATGGGTACATATACATTGAGCAATTAGGAATGGCTTCGAGCTCCAGCTCATGTGGCTACAAATTACTTCTTATAAATTAATTTGAAAATACTTACTTGGGTGCTTTTTTTGAGTATTTCAATGTCATTTACAATCAATTAGGTACTTGTAAGCTAATTTTGAGTAAAATAGTAACTTCAAAATATTCATTATGTAAACTTTTTATTCCAGGAGCCACAAAAGATATTGGAACTGCCTTGACAAGGATATGCCTTAGGCATAAAGCTGTTGAAACTCGCCTGAAAACGTTTACAAGGTAAGGTATACCGAAAAAGTTAATCAAAAATTTATTAACTTCCATAACTAAACTTCGTTTAACTACCTATTTATTTTTTAAATAAACTTTTTAATGCAGAAGACATTAAGAACCCTTAAAAGTAAGGTAATTCAAAACTGTCATTTTCATTTTTTAAATTTTTAATGTTAAGGCTCATATATAAGGAGTAGTGGTACTTCATACTGGTACCGTTTCATGTTGAAAAAAATTATTATAATTATCTCTTGATGTACAAGTTAAGAAAGGTTAAGTTTGTTATGTTGTTATTACTTACAACAAATTATAATTTAAATTAAAAATAATCTCCCCTTGAAAAATAAATCTATTCAAGTGTAATAATGCATGGTACTTGTATTCGACACATGGTGTCTGTCACATGGAAGAAATTTAATAAATTAATTTATGGAAAGTCATTAAGTTATAAAACCATCTAAATAACTTTTAAAATTGTAGTACGTAATTGTATTGTTTATACTTTGTAATTTTGTTGATCATTCTGTGCAAATTGTAAAAAATACAATTTAAATTGTATAAAGTTTCACCCTTTTTAAACAAAGTAGTTTTAATCTGGAATACACTCTAATATAGATTTAACATTTTTTAGTGCTATTATGGATTGCTTAATAGTGCCATTGCAAGAAAAACTAGAAGATTGGAAGAAAACTGTACTTAATTTAGATAAAGAACATGCCAAAGGTAGTAAATTCGCCTTTAAGTCTTAAAAGTAAAAGTTTAATCATTTAACGTTTCAGATTACAAAAGAGCTCGTTCTGAACTGAAAAAACGTTCTACTGATACCTTACGATTACAAAAAAAAGTGCGCAAAGGAGCAAGTGGAGAATTACAAAAACGACTAGAATGCGGCTTACAAGAAGTAACAGAACGTAGACATTTGATAGAAGAAACCGAAAAGCAAGCTGTTCGAGCAGCTTTAGTAGAAGAACGTAGCAGATTTTGTACTTTTGTAGGTTTTCTCAAACCTGTAATGGACGAAGAAGTTGCGATGTTAATAGAATTATCTCATATTCAAGAAGTTGTATCTCAATTAGAAAAAAATACAACCGATCCTCAAACGCTACCTCCGGCTTCTGAACAAGTAATTGCAGATTTAAAAAGTTCCGATAGTGGTTGGTCTTTTCAAACACCACCATCTTCACCTTCCAGTTTAGGCTCTAGAAAATCTTCGATGTGTTCTATCAGTTCCTTAAATAGCTCTTCTTCGGGAAGTTCAAAAAGCCATCATTCTCCTAGTCATCCGCATTGGAAACGATCATTATCTCAGGTAAATTATTTTTTTTATTCCTCTAATAGTTAAAATATAAAAGTAATGATAATAGCCGCTTACATTAGCATGTTGGATTTTATTTATTAAATAAAGCACTTAAATATCTATTTTGTTACATAATTATCATAATTTACTTACTTCTTCTTTTATATTTTATTTATGCCCATTACGTCGAGGGTGGTTATTTTATTTTGTTATTATTTAAGTTTTACTTATTATTTTGCGTGTTAGTTTTGATGTTGTCTTGTGTACAGTCTGTAACTCAAAATGTTCGTTTGATGACATCTGTCTCGAGTCGAGATTCAGGATTTACTTCTCAAGATACACTTTATCCTAGACCACCATCATCCTTAAGTGTAGCACGAGTGAGTACTTAAAAATTAATTTTTGTAATTTCCATTACATTCAATTTCATTTAATGTACGTTTTTCTTTCTTTAGATTTCCAATATGTCGGAACATAGTAGTAATAGTAGTAGTTCGAGTACACCCTGTACACCATTTTCCAACGCCTCAATGTCAATAGCTACAGCAACTTGGCCGAATTTACAAGAAACTGTGCAATTTGAGAGAGCAGCAAATGCTATTATGACTGACCGTCCTCACACCATATCATCGGCCTACGAAAAAGGTCATCAAAGGCCTCCACTGACTGTTTATACATTCCAAGCACCTGATCAAAGTATATCACAACCTGTAAGTCCTGTTTCGGCTGTGACTCCTACAGAAAGTTCGCCAACAATTACACCAAACAGTCCAGCTCTATCCATCAAATCGATGCAAAATAAACCACCACTGCCAACGGTATGTATTTTATTCGTATTCTTTGAGACATTACAAATTATTAATTTTTTAGCGTTGTTCGTCTTTGGAAAGACCGAGTGGTCCTAACGTTCCTGCCAAACCAATAACGACGGGTGTACGCGTTTTACCACCGGGAAATGTAGAACACAAACTAATTAAACCAAATCCTTTACCTGCACACTTAGCGAGGGATTTGCCTCAGCCAACTTATGTGAATATGCACGAGCTAGCAAGTATGGCAGCAAGTAAAGCTCAAGAAATGAATTTACCACCACCTCCTGCTGAATTTATTGTACCTACATCTGCTACAGCAGAAAAGGTTTGATCCATTTTTCTTTTAACTCTTTCCAATCTTGTTATACCTAATCGAGAAAAAAAAAATAAGAATAAAAAATTTTTTTTGCATTTCTCAACGTTTTGAGTCCCCTTGATTCCAAAACTAAGGTTATTTTGGGCGCGTATTTGCAAATTTGGGCCAAATTCATTTCCACTTGGCTATAAGATAGTACATATGAACTCCAATTGAAAAAAAAAATTTTAAATTCTTTTATTCAAAATGGCGGCCAATAGAACGATTGTCCCATTTTGTGGTTTTTCCCTTATAACTTGGCCTTATAAATTATTATTATGAAAATTTCAAAATGGCATTGTACAGCTAAAATATAGGGCTTTCGTCCTAAACAAGTCGATTTTTAAAATTGTTTCAAAATTGTCTACCTTTAAGGGGTCAAAATAGGTCAAAATTTTGAAATGGATTTTCTCAAAATTCCCTCTGCCATATTTTTTCTTTTTTGGATATGTTACAGAAAACGTAATTCTCCATCGAAATATAAATTTTTATCGAAATCACTAGAGCCGTTTTGGAGTAATGATTTTTTGAATGTCAAAACTTCAGAAATCTCTAATTTCTTTTGTAATAGAAATTAAAACTTGAAAATGGATATACGTACGAATCTTATAAATATCTATTATTTGACACTTTTTTCGGTTAACAAAACGCTTCCGGTTAAACCGGAAATTACAAAAATCTTAAAATTTTTAGGAACACCCTGTTTATTTTGAAATATTTTGAAAACTCGTAAACTTAACTTTTACACGATACCAAACACTTTATATTTTGACTTCCGGTTTAACCGGAAATGGGATCAAATTTCTTAATTTGAATGGAACACCCTGTATATTTGTTTCTAAAATTAAAATTTGATAATTGTAGGGACCTAATGAAGTTGAAAAGGATGGTAGTACAAGTGAAAGCTCATTAGAGTCTTCGAGCGGATATGGAAGTCAAACCACGTTTCCAGTAGAAGAAGCTGTTCATGCTGAAGGTGAATTTTTTTGTTTTTTATTTCTATTTGTTTTGCATGGTTTTGCAGTGTTTTTCGCACTAATTTTTACACAGTTGTTGCAGTTATTAAAGAGTTAACTCGAGAGAGATCTAACGTTTTTGAATTTATAAACAATGAGTGGTTCCTTTTAATGATTAAGAGAAACTATTTTTAATTTACATTTTAGCAATGCATCATCTGTTTAAATAAACATCAGGTTTATCTCAAGTTTATAACTCTGTTTATAACTGCTATGTTCGTATTTAAATTCAGGTGTCTTTTATGAACAAGAATTTTGTAAGTTTGTTCCGAAATATATCTGTTTTACCATTCAACATTTCTTTAGTTACATTTTGTAACACATGTTCTAATTTTTATGAGCTATTTTTTAAAATTTTTTTATCCAAATATTAAAATGGAAGAACCAGGAAACTTTTTAATAAAAATTCGAGCTCTCAAAGAAATTTGCTTAACGTGATCATTATCTGAACTGTTGAAAAAATCAATAATCATGTTGGGGTTTGGGTTCATTAATAAAAATTTAAGAACATGTGTTAGTTAGCATGGAGTGCTGATTAGTGTGTTGTTGTTAGATATGTCGGTGTCTAATCTAGAGACTGCTGGCAAATACTGCACTCTTCCACGTAATGGTGATCACTTAAATGCCATCAGACGTCGTCCACTATCAATGACAGGTAATTTAACAATCAATTCCCAGCTTCTTTCGCTTATTAAAAAATAAATCAGACAGAAAGAATTGGATTAAAAATACAGTTCTTAATAAAGATCTCTTACTTTCTGACTTATTCTTTCATATTTTGTTGCTTCTTATTATATTCGTAGTTTGCTCAATTTTTTGCATGTTTTTTATTGATTGAGTAGTTAAATTTCATTTTAAATACTTTTCACCACTTTGAAATGTTCTCAAAATATAATGAGTTAACATCGAGGGCTTTAATATTTACAGAAGTGATCTGTGTAAAGAAAACTTTTAATTACCATTTATACAATTAAGTAACCCTTTGTGTATATAACCATATGGTGGAAATTCTTTTTATAGGGAAATTAATAAACCCTGACGAATCAAAAAAATAAATTGAGTGTAAAGTGCTTATAATAAAAGAACAATTCAGAGTTTGTGAATTTCATACTTTAGTTTTAATGTAGATATTTAAATTTTTTAAGTGATGAAGTTAACTAACGTAATTTTTGTAGCAATGTATTCGAGTAGTACTATGAGAAATACACTATTACGCCGTGGATCAGGATCAGTAAACAAGCCACTTCCTCCAATTCGTCGTACGTCTTCAATTACAAATACAAATAGAGCAATTACACCAGTCAATTCAGAAGAAAATTTACCTCCTCCACCAGCTTATTTACTAGACGCAACACCAAATATGAAAAGCCACGTTTCTGGTAAACACAACGCAAACTTTCTTTGAAAATATTTAACATCATTTCTTTACAGTGAACGTAGCAGAAACTGTTAAAGCTTTAACAGAACTCAAACATACACCTGCAAGTCCCAGTTCCATTCGTCGTATGTCTGCGACTTCTCAGGGAGGGCATCCTCTACCACAGACATCTGCACCTCCTCAAACATTCAACAGCTCACCATCACCGAATATTTTACCACAATCTCCTGTATTCAGCACTTTCCAAAATCCAATACATCAAAAACCGTCGTACGTTTCTCAATCAGGAGGTGTGATATATGCGCATCCATCACAAATTGTATCTGGAAGTCCAAGTGAAATACGTCGAGTTAATTCATTTCGATCACAAAGTGCTGAACGCAGACCCAGTGATGGTAATAAGTTATTTCAATAGAAAATTCATAAAAATCAATGTAATTGATATGTTTGGATTATAAATAAAATTTTTTATATTTTTAGGTCCTGGAGGTGTTGGTTCAACCTTCATAGCAGCTTTAAGTGCGAAATTAACACCGACTTTAAGTCCACGAAGTTCACGTCGCCATTCTGAAGATTTAGGTCCTTGTATGGGAATTCCAACGCCTCAGAGTAAATTAACACGAGGTCCTGGTCAAAATTTTCTCGACTCTCTTAATGCTAAGCTAGCTCAACAACATATTAGTAATAATTTGCAACAGCCTCCTATTAAAGCTATGAAAATAAGACAACTTATTAATAGTAAAGCTCAACCTGATCCAAAAGTTTGCCATGAATCGCTTATGGATCAAATTAAGAGAGGAGCTACTTTGAAAAGAGCTAAAGTTGTAAACGATAGATCTGCACCTAAAATCTACTAAACGATACGGTGTTCATTTAATGTAGTAGGGTTTCAGTATTCTTGTTTTATTGTTATAATAGGTTTGAAGCTTATATTTTTGTAAAATTTTGTTTTGAGTTTGGAATCAATAATAATTATTAGGATTGTATTATTATTATTTAATTTAAATCTAGTAGTGGTTGCAAAATTATTTAAGTCATAAGATGGCTAGCGTATGTAAAATTTTAATCTAATCTTGAATTAAAGGCAGTTGAATTAAAAAAATAACCGAAATTTAAACGTCCATGAATGTATAAATGAAAGAACGAATTATTTTTGGATTAAAAACTGCATATAACGACTGATTGTGTTTAAGAATTAGATTTACAATATCAAAACTTTAGCATGTAGAATAATTACCAAATTTAATTTTATTTTGTTAATCTTCGAATTTTAAGTTTAGTTAAATTTTGTAACGTATTTAAACAAAAGCATGTAATTTTATGTAGACTATAGATGTTCCTTTTCTTTGCAAACTAATTGTTTTTATTCAGTAAGTGAACTATTTATTTTGTCGGTAGTTGATATATTTGCTTGTAAATAAAATGATATGGTTAACGACAATATTGATAAACATTTTACACATATGTACTTCAATAACATCTTACAGTAACTCAAATTAAGTTTTTATTTATTTTAAAGATTTATTGTATATAAGATCTGCAGAACTGGTAATAGTAAAATCAAAAGTTGAGATAATAAGTTAATAGTTTTATATGAACCTGTGTAACGTACTTTGTGAGTTTTTTATAACTACTTATGTATTTCAGTTTTGGTATTTAACACATTTGTATATAATTGATGCATTGTATGATACTAATATATTGTATTTGATGGAGTGCACGTTGGGAATGTAAGTTGTTTACGTATAATTTTTTTAGTTTAGATAGGTTGCTTCTTATTGGTGTATAAATGGCATAACAATAAAAAAAATATTGTATAACACTGTTTGATTTTAAAGTCTTAAGCCATAGAAGTGGTTTTGATTATCAAATTTTTATCAAATAACAGCTTTACTTAAATTCGATAATCATAGCCAAGATTAACAAAAAACTAAAGTTAATGTCTACAGTATCGAAATTTCATATGTGAACTTGGATTTTTGAAATTTTATTTGACTGGAAGCTTCTAATATTCAAAGTATTCCTACGAAGTTTTAAATTTTAATATTCAAAATTACATTTGAAAAAGCTGGATTTACCCATTGTACCGTACCTACTCATATTATTTTTGATTTTAGTTCTTATTCCATTTGATGAAAATGATAGATGCTTGGCTTATACAAACAATGTAGGGAAAACGAACAACCCGATAAAATTCTACAGTGAATTCCTGGGACCAATAAAAATTTGCCTCTCTTGAAATCAGCCAACCAATTTAAATTATTTTAGCAAAAGCAGTAGTGTTACAAGCAGTGCCGGATTTACGTATAAGCTACATAGCTTAGGGCCTTCACTTTCTTCTCATTGTTGAAGTGGGGTGCTACACCGCAAGAAGTACGTTTGCTGTAATCAAAACTAAGTGCAAGGTGGACGCGAAAGTCCTTGTAACGTTGCAGAATTAGGCCATTTAATTTCTCAGTATATTCAATCTGTACAAAATGACATTGGACAAATTTCAAGTGTTTCTAAGTTAATTGAAAGCCCTTATAAAAATTTACGTAACCAATTAAACGATAGCAACAATTCGATATTTAAGATTAAAAATGTTAAAACAAGAGAAGTTATTCAGCTGCTTTCTCGTTTGATCGAATTTTATATTAAGAAGACGTATTCTTCAGAAAATAACATTTTGATGCAAAATATTTTAATTAAATGTATCGAATTTTGGTTAAATAACAGTTTGCCTGTGCCTATTTTAGAAAATATTTTATTGAAAAATATGGATAAACATTTTTATCCTCTTTCAATTTTGTTGTTTTGTGAGAATTTTAATAATAATTTGGGAGAGGAAATTGTGAAAGAAGACGACGATTTAAAATTTGAAAAACCTTCTAATTTTTTAAAACAATTTTCAACTAAATTTTGTTTGCAGCTTTGTTCAATGGTTTTGGAAAATTTTAGTAAGGCTTAAATTATTATGTAAAAGTATATAGGGTGTTTCAATTTTAAATCACAAATTATAATTAGTACGTGAAGTATGTAACCAAAGTTTTACAAATTGAGAGTAGCTTATAGTTGTATTGGCTTAACATCACATTAGAGTTATACAGGGTGTTCTTAAAACCCACCAACAAATTTTTACAGTGAATTTCTAGAAGAAAATTAAACACTTGAATCTCAAACAAAAAACGCAGCTCTAAAAGAGGTCCAAATATTTGTAATGATTTTTATACAATCGTGGTGGTTGTTTGGTGGCTTTTAAGGACACTTTGTCCAATTAAGAGTGAAATTTATTGTAGCACACATTACTTTGATTCACCCTGTATGTGAAGTGAAAAGTTAAAAATATGAAGAAATGTTACAGCACTAAATCTAGTCATATAGATCTCACTATAGTCAAAAGTTTAGATTATAAAAATTATTTTATTTCGTCTTCCGATATTAGTGTATTACGCTTGTTAGTATTGTGTAATAGCTAGACAGTTCCAAATAAAATTATCACATAGTTAATTGCCTTTTAGTTCGTAAATGGTAACGGTAGGATGATCCAAATGCATGAAACTTACGGCTGCTATTTAATTTTATTTTTTACCCTCGATAAACTTGGGTTTGTAAATAAACGTAGAATTTTTTATAGTTCCTTTAATAGTTAAAGCAATTTTGTTGGTGCCTATGTTTATTTGTTGAACTTGATGAAATAATGGCTTTGTAATGTTACTTAATAAATTACTTTCATCCAAGAAAATGAATTTAAAAAATTTCTCTAGCTTTGGAGAGCACAAGTGATCTTCTGATATTCGGTTACATGTGTGCGTTTCTAGTCTGTGAATATAGATCAACACCTTTTAAGACTTTCTTCAATTTTTAACACTTGAAAACCAAAAAGTCAAAATACCATTATCATTTTATTAAGGATTACGCCTATAGGATAGCTTTTTTCATATACACAAAAAGATTTGACGTTTTACAGGTTGCCTAACGATAGTTAAAAATGTCGGTGGCTCCATCTATGAAGACGGCGATAAATTAGTTGACGTTATCTTTACAGCGATCTAATATAGCTACATGGATAAGTAGATCACTGCAATAACCACCAACTGAAGGCACAAAAACATAACCTACAAAACCACTCAACTGTCAATCATATTTTTAGATTCAAAGAAAATTAACAGTTTATAGTACGTAATGCTAATGATTGGGTAGTGTAGTGTATATTTCTTCTTTTAGTGTCACCTATGCAATTAACACTTCTAAAGTTTGTCAAATAACTGATTCCAATTGAATGAATCTTCACCGATAGAAGAGTTTAGTTCGACTAATCGGTGCAGCCAACAAAATGAATATTGAGAAGCTGTGAGAAACTGAGAGCTATTTATGCAACAATGGAGCTAAATCACTTTTGCTAGTCGAAAAAGACACATTCTAAATTAGTATGCACCCTGGATCTCAAGGCCATGAGTATAACGGTTAGAAAAATTAAATTATTTCTTGCTTATATTGTAGAAGACAGACCGATATCAGAACCTGTTGGCCGAGCTGATGAGATGTGTCAGAACGAAAATGTATCCGGTCGTATCTTGTCGCATCAATTTTAGTGATGAAGATAATAGATAGTGATAAGCACTCCCTTCCTCCAAATGTACTATGGGTATGGAAGGTTTTGATGAAGACCGGCCAAGTCGAAATAATTTCTTTCTGGTAGCAGTAAGGGAGGTTAATGCTTTAATATTAATGGTATTTTGCAGAACTTACTGAGCTGATTGATTACAAGAGGAACCACTATTCACTACAAGTGCTCTTTGATTAGTGATAGATATATTTCAAGTTTGAAAATGCTTGTACGGTGTTCATAACAAACTAATCTGAAGTAAAACTTTCGTTTCTGTTAGGTAATTTGTAGAAGTAATTCATGTTAACTAGTTTTTTTAATTTTCTCCCATTGGTATTTTTAGCAAAGCGTAAAATTGGATATTCAAAGGTCTAAGAATTTCTTTAACAATACCAAAAGCTTTTAAACGATCTGATGCATTCAACATAATGCTAATGAAAAATGGATTAGATATACCAATTGAAATTTATATATGATATGATCAAAGCAAGGGATTATTTATTGTAAGCAAGAACTTACTAAGGTCGACAATTTTATTTAAATACTTCATTTTAGTGTATGAATTCTCTTATGCTGCTGTTTGTTAAAGCTATTTTGAAATCTAAACCATTGGGAGCTTTAGTTGGATAATACAGAATTTAGCAGCATTATCAACACTTCTTGGGGTAAATGGAATTTTATATACATCCCCAAGATAATTTATTACTGGATCCCAAGAGGGGCATTTATAAATTTTACTTTCTTTCATTGATTTCACTCACAAGCAAGAGATTTTGACTGTAAGTAAGAACTTATTATTGTCTACAATTTTATTTAAATACTTCATTTTAGTGTATGGATTCGCTTATGCTGCTGTTTGTTAAAGCTATTTTGAAATCTAAACCATTGGGAGCTTTAGTTGGATAATACAGAATTTAGCAGCATTATCAACACTTCTTGGGGTAAATGGAATTTTATATACATCCCCAAGATAATTTATTACTGGATCCCAAGAGGGGCATTTATAAATTTTACTTTCTTTCACTGATTTCACTCACAAGCAAGAGATTTTGACTGTAAGTAAGAACTTATTATTGTCTACAATTTTATTTAAATACTTCATTTTAGTGTATGGATTCGCTTATGCTGCTGTTTGTTAAAGCTATTTTGAAATCTAAACCATTGGGAGCTTTAGTTGAATAATACAGAATTTAGCAGCATTATCAACACTTCTTGGAGTAAATGGAATTTTATATACATCCTCATGATTACTTCTTACTGGATCTCAAGAGGGGAATTTATTAATTTTATTTTCTTTCATTCAAAAGCAAGGGACTTTTTACTGTAAGCAATAACTTATTGAGGTCGACAATTTTATTTAAATACTTCATTTTAGTGCCCTATATTTTGGACCATATATTATGCCTATACCTGTTCTCTGTTCAGTTGTAGATCCATCTATTAGGATTGTTCCAAGAGGAGTTTTGTTCCAGTTGTATTGATTGACTTCTAGCCGTGTTGCGGTTCTGCCCTTCTGCCTGACCATCTCAAACTGTGTCTGTCTGGACCAATAGATATCTTATGATCTTACCCAACTCATGACAGAATATATCTTCAGCTAAAGTATCATCAATACCAGATATAAAAGTATCAGAAAGGCGTATAATTGATAAAAGTATTTTTGGCACAAGCCTAACTCACTGTGATAAATTGATAAATGATCACATACATTAATTCGTCACTTCAGGGTGTAGTTTGGGAGCACCTTTTCCGAACTCCAATCATTTGAAACAAACTTATTGTATTAGTTATTTACACTTCAAAATGCTGTTCTAAATTTATGTTCTAATCAAACGACAGCTAACACCTACGAATTTTTACCCTTAGTTAGGCTTCCTTTAAACTATACACCTAAACATTTTTTATTTTCAGTGATGGTATGGTTGATGTAAAATTAATCTGGAGAAGTTTCAAAATTATTTGTGCGTTTGAAAAGATTTAAGCAAGCTTCACTTTGGATTCATCGAAGAGAAAATTTATTCATCACAATGAAGTACGCTATAACTAAAAGGATTCATGTTAGAAATCGTATGGAGTAGTAGAATACTTATTTTTTATTTAAAAGCAACCGAGGTAGGTCTTACAATAAATTTAATTAACTAATTAATTAGTACCTACGGTAAAGAAATATTTCAAATAATTTAAAACTTGGACTTCAGTAACAATTAATATTATTAAAGAAGTATTTTAAATTAAATCCATTCCTTCAAAAGTGCCTAACTTCATTTTTACGAAATTTTATATACATATTTAAATTAATAGCGTAGTTCTTTTGCTGCTTCTATTTTACTTTTCTATCAATTTTATTGAAAATAAACGAAAGTAGTAGGTTTTTCGCACTGTGCAAATGAACTATCGACCCTTTTTAGTGACATCTATATATAGAGTAAGGAATTAATAATCGATGTTAATAATGCAGTGCTCTATAATAATTTGACACTTCATTACCGCCATCTGTCATGAACAAGAAAAATCAAAATAACATTATTACAGAGCACTGCTTTATCGGCATCGATTATTAATTCCTTACCCTACTTGTAGATGTCACTAAAAAGTATTGGTAGTTCATTTGTACAGTGCGAAAAACCTACTACTTTCTTTCATTTTCAAGTGCAAATTTGTAAAAAAATAAATTAGAAGCAACAAAAGAACTACGCTTAACTGTCATGTAAAAATTTTAACCTAAATAGTTATAATTATAAATTATTGGTAATTAAATTACTAACATTTTGCTTTATGTGCATAGGTAAGAAGATGAGTCGGAGCTGTAAAGTAACTTTGGGATGAGATGAACTGCTCGTGTTGGAAAGTAAAAATTGTGATAGAATGTTAAGCCGTTTTCATCCATTAACATACTTAATATAGATAGAATTTGATAATTGTAAAAATATATTATATTCAAGGATTTTAAAGTAAGTAAGGGATGGAAGTTTATAAGTTTTGAAAAGAATTTTAACCTCATTTTCTTGAATATCTGTTTTTGTCAAATGTCATGTAGCGCAATTTGTGTTTTTTAGGTATCGATGCCATCTGCTGACATTTCATAATCTGTGACTTCCCGCTTTTATAATGAACTTCAAATTCAAATATTGCAAAAGAAAATATAAACGTTCCTTCATATCGAATGCTGTTGCTACCGGAAAATTTTGTAAGTTACAATTGATGTTATAGAACGTACGATAATAGAAACTTATAGAAATTTTAGGTGAGTATACAAATAAGAACAATTTAATTTCTCATTCTCAACATCTTAACTCTTAACTTAAAGTTTTTTACACAAGTTATAACAATTATTTGCACTTTTTGTTAATAAAACTGTGAGGTACAATTACTGCATACCGTTTGGTTCCTAACAGAGCAGAGCGAGCAAATGCAGATTTCTGTCAGACGTATGTATTTAAATTTTGATAAAAATTGATTGGTGAATGCTGCTTGCTGTTATAATCTATTATCTATAAACTCAGAGCGTTCAGATCATGCTCCGAATGCTCGCTTTTACATTAAACAAATACGAAGATGACAAAACTGAGAACAGATTTCACAATAAACGAACAGATTTAGATCGGATCGAGGAAAACAAGGTAAAAGATATACATTACCGAATGCAGTAAGCATAAAATTTTATGGGTACAATCAATGTATACCAAATTTACTTACCCGTTACTCATATGTGAAAATGAACTTAAAGTTTTCGAATTTTTTTAATTAGAAGTTGTTCTTGATATGAGTCTTTCTACCGAGTTTTAAATCAAAAACTTCATACTTAAGTCACTTAAGTGTAAAAAACTCAATTTATTAATGAATAATTATTTGTTAATTTTATTTTAATGTTTCCAACATTTTTGAAACTGTGAACCAAACGTTCATTAAGTTAAAGTAATTGTTAGAAATGCTTAGTCAAGATCATTCATTAAATATTAAATAAGTAAATTCAAGAATTCCTGCTTCACAGGAATGACTCCTTATTTATAAGTTTTTTGATTTTATTAGTCAAAGAGAAATTTAAATTTTTTAAACAATAATTAGATGATCTGATTCTAATTAGATTAAATTAGAGACCATGTCATCAATGTAGTAATACAATCATAAGCTCTGTTCGTTTGACTTGCACTAGTTGCTCGGAGCAGTCCGTAAACCAATGACTGAAGACTTTATTCTGTATTCTTTATTCTCATTGGTTCACTGACGGTTCGGAGAAACTAGTGCAAGTCAAACGAACAGAGCTATAGATCATTCAATTCATTTTTATAATAAATTGTTTGCTTATGTATTTCTAATTGAATTTTCTTCTTACGTTTCAGAAAACTAAACCGTGTGAGGAATTCTTTAAAAACAAAGCAATGACAATAGCAATGGAAATTTTAATTAATTTAATAGGTAAGCAAAATGAAGAACAAGCAATTGAAGTTTATGTGAAGTTATTAATGTAGAACTTGTAGTTTGATGTTTTGTTACGATTTGTAGTTAATAGCATTACTAAAAGATACATGGGTTAAAAATTATGTGCTTTTTTATTTTCATTATGTTCAGAATTTGTAGTTGAAGAGCTGTTAGCATTATGAAGACCAAAATTATTGTACATTCTAAGGGTTACTCTTGTTGAAAATCAGCTTTGATTTTTTAAACTTTTTTTGATTGGAAGTTGTTCCTAATATTATTCTAAGTATTTATACGAAGTTGTAAATTAAAAACTTTAAAATTAAGTACAGAAAAATCAATTTACTAATGAATAATTATTTGTTAGTTTTATACTTTTATACTAATTCGATTTTAATGAATTGTAATAATTACTTTACGTAAAAAATACTAGATAGTGTGTATGAATGCTCATATTTTATTTAATAAATTACAATGTATGTTCAATTAACTTGCAAACAAGAACTTTTTTGGTAATTACATAAATGTATTACTTTTAATTAAAAAAAGTACTAAACATGATGTGTTCAGATTTGGTAATTGAAGAGTTGTTAGCATCACAAACATCACAATAATTACTGTATACGACATGTTACATTCTAAAATGTATTTGTAGTCCTTCTTTTACATTATTTTTAGAAATTGGAATTACTAGCATCACGTTCATTATTATAAACTTAACTTATGGAATTACTATTTCAATAGAAAACTGTCTCACTTTATGTAGTAAATAATTTCTTGAAATATCGTTAAACAGCCGTAATTATTTATTAATTACTTATTAATTTCAAGTTTAATTTAAATACTTGTGTATTCTACCTACAATTTTGTTAAAGTTTACGCCTAATAGATCTGCTACAGGCAACCTTCTTAGCACGCCCCACTATAAAATTGAATGTTAAATTGTACACTAATCTGTAGAGTGGGGTTGTCACGTGGTTCAAAAAGTCAATAAAAGGCCGAGTTTCGCCATAAGTTGATTTTTTTATCAGTAACACAGATCTTCAATTTTTAGAAATTTAAGGGTTACTCTTGTTGAAAATCAACTTCGATTTTTGAAATTTTTTTTGATTGGAAATTGTTCCTAATATTATTCTAAGTATTCCTACGATGTTTTAAATCAATAACTTCAAAATTAAGCACAAAAAATCGAATTTATTATTGAATAATTTTAATTAATTTTTAATTTTTCAAAATTCTTTGAAACTTTGAACCATTGAAACAAAGTGTTAAATTTGTTAATGGAATTGCTAGATGCTCGTTAATTATTATTTTCAAGTTTCTAATGTTTCTACTTTAATTAAAGAAGCTCTTATATTGTACATTAAGTTTAAGGAATTGTAATTGCTTAAATAATGGCTTTATTTAATTAGTTACAATTAAGATTTACAATAAAAACGTTGTGTAAATTTATGTAAGTGAAATGTAAATAATTAAAACTATTAAAATAAATTTTTTTAAATTACCACTATTTTTATCTCATATTATAAAAAATACCCCTATATTTATTTAAACATATAAACCAATTGATGTATTAGGATAGCAGAAGTGTTATAAGATATCTCTAAAAATATTAAATAACATTTTAAAAGAGCTTAAAATAAAAGTTTTTATGAAAAGCTTATCTTGTTACGTGAAGATTGGCAGTGCATTTAATGTTATTTTAAACAAATGTAATATTTTATTTATATTTTGTTCTAACATCTTCTTTAAGTCATGTGATCCTGTCATGAAGTCGCAAAAATTGAAATTTTCCAGCATTTTCTTCGCCATGTTACAATCTCATAGAAGTTATTTTTGCCATTTTAGCTTTATTAGAGCAGTTCCGACTAATTTATTTACTGGAGACAATAGATAATCATTAATTAATTCTAATAATTAATTAACATCTCTTAGATTGTTGCTAAATAAACCCTCTACAGCCCGAAAGAGAATTTCCAGATTTGATAATTTGGGTTTATTTTGTTATAGTTTTGATTAGGGGGATGATAATAGATTTTTTGTTGATAGGTGTCTTTCTTTAACGTCTAGACTACCCCTATATTTTATATCAACTTTTTATTCCTGCTAATTAAAAAGTTTATTGTAAAAATCAGCTTTCTTTGCCCAAAAAATGTCCAAATGTGTCCAAATTTGTTAAAATTGGCTAAGAATCGGTGTATAAAGCAATTGATGTATTAGGAGAGCAGAAGTGTTATAGGATATCACTAAAAATATTAAATTAAATTTGCAGAGAGCTTTACTTAAAAGCTTTTATCGAAAACTTATCCAAGCTTATGTATTGCGTAAAGATAAGGCCGAGCATTTAATACTCTTTTCATTTATTATTTTTATTTTTAGTAATATCTTATAATACTTCTGCTCTCCTAATACATCAATTGGTTTATAGACTAATTCTTAGCAATTTTTAACAAATTTGGACATTTTTTATGTCAAAATAAGTTGATTTTTACACTAAACTTTTAATATAGAGGAGATAGAAGGACAAAATAAAATATTTGTGTAAAAATCAGCTTATTTTGACATAAAATATGTCCAAATGTGTCCAAATTTGTTAAAATTGGCTAAGAATCGGTGTATAAAGCAATTGATGTATTAGGAGAGCAGAAGTGTTATAGGATATTACTAAAAATAAAAATATTGAATTAAATTCGCTAAGAGCGTTACGTAAAAGCTTTTATCGAAAGCTTATCTTGTTATGTGAAGATAAGGCCTTGCATTTAATGCTCTTTTAATTTAATATTTTTATTTTTAGTAATATCTTATAATACTTCTGCTCTCCTAATACATCAATTGGTTTATAGACTAATTCTTAGCAAATTTTAACAAATTTGGACACATTTGGACATTTTTTATGTCAAAATAAGTTGATTTTTACACTAAACTTTTAATATAGAAGAGATAGAAGGACAAAATAAAATATTTGTGTAAAAATCAGCTTATTTTGACATAAAATATGTCCAAATGTGTCCAAATTTGTTAAAATTGGCTAAGAATCGGTGTATAAAGCAATTGATGTATTAGGAGAGCAGAAGTGTTATAGGATATTACTAAAAATAAAAATATTGAATTAAATTCGCTAAGAGCGTTACGTAAAAGCTTTTATCGAAAGCTTATCTTGTTATGTGAAGATAAGGCCTTGCATTTAATGCTCTTTTAATTTAATATTTTTATTTTTAGTAATATCTTATAATACTTCTGCTCTCCTAATACATCAATTGGCTTATAGACTAATTCTTAGCAAATTTTAACAAATTTGGACACATTTGGACATTTTTTATGTCAAAATAAGTTGATTTTTACACTAAACTTTTAATATAGAAGACATAGAAGGACAAAATAAAATATTTGTGTAAAAATTGTCCAAATGTGTCCAAATTTGTTAAAATTGATTAAGAATCGGTGTATAAACCAATTGATGTATTAGGAGAGCAGAAGTGTTATAGGATATCACTAAAAATATTAAATTAAATTTGCAGAGAGCTTTACTTAAAAGCTTTTATCGAAAACTTATCCAAGCTTATCTATTGCGTAAAGATAAGGCCGAGCATTTAAGGCTCTTTTAAATAAATTGAATATTTTATTTTAACACCTTATTTAACTCCTGTGGTCCTGTCACGAAGTCGCAAAAATTGAAATTTTCGAGCATTTTCTTTTCCATGTTGAAATCCCATAAGAGCTATTTTTGCAATTTTTAGCTTAATTAATGCACTTCTGACTAATCTAATTAGTGTAGACGACACATAATCATTAATTAATTCTAATAATTAATTAACATCCCTTAAATGTTGCTAAATAAACCCTCTACAGCGCGAAAGAGAATTTTCAGATTTGATAATTTGGGTTTATTTTGTTATAGTTTTGATTAGGGGGATGATAATAGATTTTTTGTTGATAGGTGTCTTTCTTTAATGTCTCGACTACCCCTATATTTTATATTAACCCTCTGTTCCTTCTAATTAAAAAATTTAGTGTAAAAATCAGCTTTCTTCGACACAAAAAATGTCCAAATGTGTCCAAATTTGTTAAAATTGGCTAAGAATCGGTGTATAAACCAATTGATGTATTAGGAGAGCAGAAGTGTTATAAGATATCACTAAAAATATTAAATTAAATTTGCAGAGAGCTTTACTTAAAAGCTTTTATCGAAAACTTATCCAAGCTTATCTATTGTGTAAAGATAAGGCCGAGCATTTAATACTCTTTTCATTTATTATTTTTATTTTTAGTAATATCTTATAATACTTCTGCTTTCCTAATACATCAATTGGTTTATAGACTAATTCTTAGCAAATTTTAACAAATTTGGACACATTTGGACATTTTTTATGTCAAAATAAGTTGATTTTTACACTAAACTTTTAATATAGAATCTTTTCAGGACAAAATAAAATATTTGTGTAAAAATTAGCGTATTTTGATATAAAATATGTCCAAATGTGTCCAAATTTGTTAAAATTGGCTAAGAATCGGTGTATAAACCAATTGATGTATTAGGAGAGCAGAAGTGTTATAGGACATCATAAAAATATTAAACTGAATTTGCAGAGAGCTTTACTTAAAAGCTTTTATCGAAAACTTATCCAAGCTTATCTATTGCGTAAAGATAAGGCCGAGCATTTAATGCTCTTTTAAATAAATTGAATATTTTATTTTAACACCTTATTTAACTCCTGTGATCCTGTCACGAAGTCGCAAAAATTGAAATTTTCGAGCATTTTCTTCTCCATGTTGAAATCCCATAAGAGCTATTTTTGCAATTTTTAGCTTAGTTAGAGCACTTCTGACTAATCTAATTAGTGTAGACGACACATAATCATTAATTAATTCTAATAATTAATTAACATCCCTTAAATGTTGCTAAATAAACCCTCTACAGCGCGAAAGAGAATTTTCAGATTTGATAATTTGGGTTTATTTTGTTTTAGTTTTGATTAGGGGGATGATAATACATTTTTTGTTGATAGGTGTCTTTCTTTAATGTCTCGACTACCTCTATATTTTATAGTAACCCTCTGTTCCTTCTAATTAAAAAGTTTAGTGTAAAAATCAGCTTTATTTGACACAAAACATGTCCAAATGTGTCCAAATTTGTAAAAATTAGTAAATAATCGGTGTATAAGCCAATTGATGTATTAGGAAAGCAGGAGTGTTATAGGATATCAGTAAAAATAAAAATATTAAATTAAATTCGCAAAGAGCTTTAGGTAAACGCTTTTATAGCCAGCTTATCTTGTTACGTGAAGATAAGGTCGAGCATTTAATGCTCTTTTAAATAAATATAATATTTATTTTATTTTATCATCTTTCTTAACTCCTGTGATGCATTTTCTTCTCCATGTTAAAATTCCATAAGAATTATTGTTGCCATTTTTAGCTTTATTGGGGCATTTTTAACTAATTTAATTGGTGTAGACGATATAGAATCAATATTTACTTCTAGTATATAATTAACATTCCTTAAATATTGAAAAAAAAACCTGTACATCCTAAAATAGGATTTGCAGATTTGATACTTTTTGTCTATTTACGCATCACGGAGAGAAATCTTGATTAGGGTGATGTTAATAGACTTTTGGTGGACGACGATAATATGACATGTGTATCGTTATCGAAATCTTATTTATTTTTAAGCTTTTGAGAAAGTGTTGAGAAAAAGGCAGAACTGTTTTAAAGCCGTAAAGCAGTAAATAAAGCACCCTCTTTAAATAATTCAATGCACATTTATTTAAATTTATAAAAATATACGTATAATGTTTGGTTTACAGTTAATTATTATAATTATACAATTTATAAATAGGTATTTATAGTTTGTTTTAAAGCAAGGATATAATTAATTAATAGTCACTATTTTCATAAAAAATATAAAGCAAACTTAAAAATAAATATTCCATTGCATAAACTTAAAATAATTTCATTTTCTATACAAGTATTATGTGGGTTGCCTATGCGTTCGGCGTCTTGAATTAGTGTTTTGTGTGTTAGAATAAAATTGCCACTACATGCCTTTATATTCAAAATATTTTTTAATTAGCCAAGATAAAATCAATTTTACAGTAATTTTTAAATCAAAATTAGAGTTGCTTTTTATAGGAGTTTGATCAATACTTTCTGGTTATCTATTCACAGGGTCGGACTGGACAGGTCGGCAATTGCCGACGGGGCCAAAATACAGTTGTTGCCGATGGGGCCAAATGAGGCCAGTCCGACTTTGTCTATTCATCTATTGAATCTTTCATACATGTACAATTTCCATCCCTTTTTGAGTAGTTTAAAAGTCGAATATAATTAAGATCTCTTGCCCGGAGAAAATCATGGCTCATACATTCTCATGTTTCATAAACACTTAAAATTGATTTATTCTGATTAGTTCAATACCGCTCCACCTACTGTCAACAGTTAACAGAACATTCTTTAAAACTAAATTAAACTAAATTCTAAAGTTATTTATACAAGATAATATATACAATACACAGATGGATTCAATTTTTGGAAATGCTAGTTATTTTGCAAAATCGTTTGGAACCATTAGAATACAATACACCATAATATGGACCTTCAAAATGTAAACAACATTACAAAAACTTCCGAAATTGTTTCAACAATTTGTACTGACTAAGATGTAAATTTCAAGTTAACACCCAAGATGTAAATTTAAGATCTAGAAGCGCCTTTCTTCCATTACTTCAACTAGAGTGAGGCAAAATTAAAGGAACTTGTAAAGCAGTTTCTTTCTCATTTTTGTAGAAAAAGGCATTCATTTTAAGAAGTCCTTGTCGTCTATATGATGGTACCTAAAAGAAAAAGAAAGGTTAAATTTTGTCAAGGCTCAATTAGCAGTTATTTGCGAAAAATTAAAAAACAAAAGAAGTTCAGATATGAAAAAACATCTCAAAGTTAATATTTTTGTTCTTATTAATCTCACAAGAAATTATGATGAGATGGTAAAGGAATTTACGATTATGGAATTTTTCTTAAATAACCTGTATTTTGAGCCTGATGGTTCAAATATCAAGAATAAGGAATAACGCGTAAGGACAAGGCCTAACAATGTCAATGTTCAAATCTTTGTTTTGTTAGAATAAAAATTTTATTCTTCTGTATGTACCGAAGACCTTATTCCTTAAACTTTAGCTATGAACCAGGCTTTACATCAAGTGCACTGAGAAAAATAGTAGGCTGTTTTGACTGCGTACTCGCGGTTAATATGGAATCAACCTATTTTTTTTCGTTGATTTAACAGTTTGAAATCGGTTGTTTTCGTAAGTTGACGGTTGTTTTAACGTTCTTACTAGGTACAAACAAGTTTTTGGTATGTAAATTCAACTTTTTTCTCAGTAGATTAAACAAAACGGTGCTCGGTTAGTACATATTTTTCTCAGTGTGTTTTTTAGATTCTACAGTTCTACATTTACCTATTTTCTATCACTCTGAAGTTAAAAATATATACTTTTGTAAACAAAATAATAAAAGCTATCAGGAGGTAATACATAGGTACACAATCATCAGTTTGTGACTCAGTAAAGTACAGATGTTTTAATTGATCCCATTCTTTTTCAAAATGGTCTGTACCTGTGAATTATAAACATCATTACAGAAAATAAAAATGTGATATTAATTTACCTGCCCCTATTTCTTTATTTGCTTTTTGTTCTCATCTAACAGATTTTAAAGAATCAAATTTTCGTTCCTTTCGTAAGAAACCATTTAACAGGGGTAAGAAACAGTTTTAATGTACTACTTATTCCAAATGGTGCTTAAAATTGTCCAGTTAGTCGTCCAAAACTTTTATAACCATTTTTCAATTACTATATGAACCTATTCACTTTACATTTCCTGATTTATATAAATAAACGGTTTCGAAATGATCTTGTAACCTGTAACTGAAAAAAAGTAGATTAGTAGATGAAGATAAATAGGAGTAGATGAAGTTATTAAAATTATAACTTTTATTACAATGTGATATTTTATCTGTTCATACCTCTTCACTTGCAGATTCAAAAGAATTAAATTTAATTCTATGATGGTAAAAACCTTCTACACAGTTCGAAACTAATACATACACAACGTTATATTCTTTAAAGAGTGGGGAAAACACGTTGTACTATTCAGTCAAGTCGGGCGGTTTTCTTGCAATAGAATTGATATGAGAGTAGTTTCTCCAGTAGTAAGGTTTACCTCTATGGTTGATAAGGGAGGTTGAAAGCTAAAATCGGGGTTTTCTCTCTTCTGGGTTTGTATAAATCTGTTAACCACTGTAATCTCTTCTGATGATGGAAGTTTTTTGCCCAAAGTTTGCAAAAATTTGACTTTCTCAAAATCAACGTTTCCTTCTTCGGCACCAATTAGCAACTTATCGTTTCATTGTTATTGCAAAATCCTTAGAAACTAACAACTTTCCAGATGATGAAGACCATGGCAATAATATGGATATAGAGTTTTCTTCATGAACAAATAGTGATTATCCATTGCAACTGCAATTTTTACTTTTTGAATAAGTTTTTTCTACAGTCGAGTCGGGACTAAATACATACTTCACAAATTCCACATCCTAAAAGAAATCATTAATTATAAGTAAATGAAAAATTGTTACATAATAATTATATGCAAATAACTTTAACTTAAGCAAATATCGTACCAATGAAGAAGAGAAAGCTGATTTTAATTATTGCACTGATATCGCGTTTGCAACGTTGCCTATACATTAGGCGTAATAAATGCTTGTAAATCGAAATAAATGAGCTAATGACATCACAATGGTAATTTCTAATTTGCATGAATGTGGGGGTACATTTTAATAACAGGGGAATACCCTTTTAGTATTTAACACGTTGCGTAGTGTCTGCCTGTTTGGTCTCTCTGGTGTGGAAGTGTGGTCTTTTAAGTCGTTAATGTGGTGGTAAGTATTAATATCTATATTATTTAGAGCAGTACACTATTAATGAAAAATTAAATCAAGTACCTATAGCTACAATGTTTCAATACGATGTACGTATGCTAATCAATTATAAAATTTTGCTCTTATCAAAAAGACACTAATGATAATGAATAGAAGTTTATTATCTATCAATCTTGGTGATTCCATTAAATAAAATAGAGTGATTATAGTTCAATATTACCTATACAATAATAATAGCGATTATTTAATAATTAGTAATAATTAAAATAATCTAGTTGGCAGTTGGCACAGTAGTTCGGCGAGTTCATTTCTTCATTTTCATTTTTTTTTAGTACATACAGAGTGATCTAGAATCTACATTATAATATTATAATAGGGAAGACAGTAGCGTAATAGGGTATTTTCCAATTTTTTAAAATGTATCTAGAAAGTTACCTTATTGATAACGTAATCTCAAAACCACATTAAAGAAAAATTGCGACTGTAGGTTTTGCCAAAAAAATTATTTGAAATTCAAACTATAAAGTTTCCCGCATAAAAGCGGCATGACGTCACGAGTCGTAGCTGTCAATATTCGTCAATATTCAACTAATAAATGAGCTCCAACTTATTATAACCTTGATTACACATTAACTGACATTTAATACATGTAACTAAGCAACAAACGTGATGTGTATGACTCGTGACGTCACTTCCGTTTTAATTTTCACTTTGAAACTGTACCATTTAATACTTTTTCTAAAGCAGTTTTTGATGAAACTTTTTTGATTAACATATTTTTAGTGTGCCCAAGTCATTGGGCGGATTCACCGGACGTAACAGTTGTGCAACAGTTACCAAATCGTCCGTTGACGTACCCGCTACTTTGGGATCGTGTGCGGAGCGGTCGTCATTTTATCGAGCGCATTTCATTTGCGCTACTTGTTCGTATTGGTTCGTATTTAAATTTTAGATTGTCACTATGACACTTAAATAAAATTCAAAATTACCGGACAATGTAGCGCTAGTAATGTAGCAGCTGGATCGGTATACGTTTTCGCTACGTCCGGTGAATGGGCCCAATGATAATGGACTTTGCTATGCAATAACGCAGGAATAATCGATATTTTAAAAACTGGAAAATACCCTATTAAGACTTTGAGGGTCCTCCGGTAAAATCCAGAGTGGGGCCCCTACCCATTCCCGTTAATAATCATTTTATTTAACCACAAATCGGTTTTGTAACGAAATTTCATACCAGACGATGTTTCTGGGGCCCTCCCGCAACGCGGGACCTGTGCTCTGTGGGCCCGTTATTTATGCCACTGACGGAAGGTCTGACGGTACTCGGTACTGTGATGAACACAGCCGTCCTCATACCTTATTACTAGGGACCGGATAAATAAGCACAAAAAATTCGGAAAAAAGCACTTTAAAAAGCACGATATTTGGCCCTAAAAAGCATAAACTTTTTCAAAAAAAGCACAAACTTCTTCAAAAAAGCATAAACTTTTAAAAAAAACGTAAACTTTTTCGAAAAAACGTAACTTTTCGAAAAAAAAAATTTAAAACGTTAGAAAACAAATAATAAATTATCTACTAATTACTTTTTATTTATTTTTAAACACAAAATACATAAGTCAGATACAAATCGAAATCATAGTTATCTACCAAAAACCAAAAACAAATCAAATAAAAAATATTAGTGTAGTCAACGAACCAATATTTATCCTTATTTTCGGACTTTTTTTGTAACAGCGAGTTTTTTTCCTTAATCGGTCGAAACCATTCTTGCGAGTTTGTGTATAAAATGTCTCAACTCAATTTTGACCGGAAGGCCCTTATTCTTCGACTTTAGTGTAAAAGTTTGACTTTTTCAAGTTTCCGTTTCACTATTTTTTGAATAACTTCGCTTGTATTGGTCGGATCGGGACCAAAAAATTTTCCTTTTGTTTGTAATGAATCTCTCTTTAAAACTGTCTGGGTTAAAATTATTTATATTAATTTCCTAACCCAAAAAAAAATTCCAAACTGTCGTCATTGGTCGGTTGTAGTTTTTTCTGGAGAACTTGAGTTTTAATTAATGTTATGGTATGAAACTTTAGGAAGTTGTAGCTGATACAGCAGCAAATCTATATTGCAAGTTGGGTCCAAAAATATTAAGAACAACGGCTAAAATTTGCATTTTGGTTCAAATTTTCTTTTTCATATTTGTTGTGAGCAATTGGTGGTATCCCAATAATTCTTCTCTTGAAATGTAGGAAATTTAATGCTGTTTCAGATGAAAACAGAAACAATCACATCAGACCATTTTTTCTTCCGATTTCTTTGAAGATAAGAAGAAAATCTTTTAACTGTTTGTCTACAAAACCAATTTTAGTGGTCGAAATTTAATTCTTCTTTTACGTATTTTTGAAAATTAATCATAAAGAACTCCTATAAACTATTTTTGAACATTAAAACTGGTTTTAAAGTCAACAATTTCGACCACTAAAATTGGTTTTATGGGTAAATAGCTGAAAAATTTTATTTTTCTTTTCAACGAAATCGGAAGAAAACGTGGTCTAATGTGATTGTCTTTGGTTTCATCTGAAAGAGCATTAAATTTCCAACATTTCAAGGGAAGAATTATTACGATACCACCAATTGCTCACAACAAATATGAATTAGAAAATTTGAACCAAAATGCAAATTTTAGTCTTTGTTCTCAATATTTTTGTACCCAATTTGCAATATAAATTTATTACTATATCAGTTATAACTTCCTAAAGTTTCATACCGTAATATTAATTATTACTCGAGTTCTATATAAAAAACTACTACTCACTAATGACGGCAGTTTTGAATTTTTTTTAGGTTAGGAAATTAATATAGATTATTTTAACCCAGGTAGTTTTAAAGAGAGATTCATTACCATCAAAAGGAATATTTTTTGGTGCCGATCCGACCAATACAAGCAAAGTTATTCAAAAAATAGTGAAACGGAAACTTGAAAAAGTCAAAACTGTACATTAAAGTCGAAAAATAAGGGCCTTCCGGTCAAATTTGGGTTGAGACGTTTTATACACAAACTCAGAGGAATGGTTTGGACCGATTAAGAAAAAAAACTCGCTGCTACAAAAAAAGTCCGAAAATCAGGATAAATTTTGGTTCGTTGACTACACTATATTGAATTTTGTTTGATAATTAATTTATCATTTTACAAGGTAGATGTGTAATAATAAATTGAATTTTTAATATTTTTATTCAAAATCACTATGGTAATACGCACATTTCATATACTGTAGGATGTAGGGAAAGTACGTCATTCCTAACGAGTAAGTAATAGAATATTACTGACCGGTTAGTAATATTATTTTGACATATTAGGTTAAAACATAATGTAAATCTGTCAAAATATTATTTGTTTGAAAGTTTGCCACTTTGATTAATTAATATAATTGTAAAATTAATTTATTTATAATATGTTAAAATGTTTAAAACTAAAGCATTTTGAATAAAATAGTATAATACTTGCCTCGATGGATGGCTTCATTACAGCGTCGAGCTATAGCTGACCTCGGTGCTTCGCACCTCAGTCAGCTACCTTATCTCTTCGCTGTAATGAAGCACTTCCCATCTCGGCATGTAATATACTATTAATTACTTTCAAGTTTTCATAAAATATTTTTTATATAATTTTAAATAGGGAACGAAAAAAAAACACCAAAACGCCAAAAAAATACCAAAACAAGCATAAAAAAGCATAAAAATAGGAAAAATGCACAAAAACTTGAAAAAAGCAAAATAAGCATAAAAAAGTTGTCAAACGATTTGTTTTTCTTTGAATCGTGGTCATTTTTTAAAATTTTTGGACTGCTTGTAACCATTGCAATAAGCATAAAGGTCTATTCACACACAACCGTGATTGATCCGTCACGTCACCGATCAGTCAAATGACTGAGACAGTGATTTTATTTTGACCGGACAGTACGATTCACACACATCAGTCATGTATCCGTCATTTACCTTCAGTTATAAAACGATAAAATTTACAAGTAGATACGTATATTAGTTCACATAAGATATACGCAAACAATAAAAAACTATTTTTTTTCAAAGAACAACTGCGGAAAAAGTGTTCAAAATAAAAAATATTACTCCAACTTCTAGTTTTAATTCTTTTCCTATATCATTTTAAATTTTAAATTTAAAACTAGTGTATTTTAAATTTAAATATATTTCGCATATGAGACAAATCGTATAATACAGGATACCTGCATACATGTTCAATTAATTTTTCATCAATAATTTCCATGATGAACAGATGAACCACTATTTAACACCCTACTTGCCAACAATGACTGACGGTGCTTTATAAAAATATCGTCGCCGACGATATCCTATTTGACTGACCGGAGACGTGACGGCGTCAAAAGCAAAATCTCGGAACCATGACTGATGAGTGTGAATGGAGTCATTTAAAAGCACGCTTCCGATAATTTTTATACCATTTTTGACTGACCGGAGACGTGACGTGACGGAACAATCACGGTTGTGTGTGAATACAACTTTTAGCTTAGAAATCCGGTCCCTACTTATTACTACTAAATATATACCCAGTTATTGGTTTTTATATTCAATAAAAAGAAGTAGTTAATGATGTTCATGTTACCTCTTTACATTCATGTCGTTCTGATAATGACATAGGATTGGATATTGGATTAATGGACTTCGGTTCTTTCTACCAATAAAAAGTATTTTAATCTTTTAATTAAGCAAAAATACAAATATACATATACGTGTAACATGTGTATTTGTAATACTTGTAGGTAATTGAAAGAAATTTATTATTTTTAGATAATTTTTAAAATTTTGAAACAATGTGCTGACGCAGAAGACTGTTAAAGAAAAATATAAAATAATGTCAATGCGTATAACACTCAGCTGTAAATAAATGTAATCAAAACCACATAAATAAAATATTGAACAGCAATTTCCAATCCTTTACAGTATAAACTTACTCTTTTACACGTCGATTTTTCGAGTTTTAAAATGCCCGAATTTACAATAGGAAATCTTAAAATTCACGTCGAAGTTTTAGGTTTATTATTATTTTTTGCAACATCTCTTGAAGGTAAACACTTCAACCAAGTTTGAAAAAAAATTACTAATTAATTAAATTTCAGAGTCTGTTACAACAAATTTAATTATTTATAAAACGTGTCACGTTTCGTTAGGCTACAATGAAACTGAATGCGCTCTTTTGGGAACAAAGTTTGTCGATAATGCCACAGCAGCGTTGGAGGAAAAAGTACAACCTCACGCAAATATTTTATTAATGACTCGTACCATGTTGGATTCAATTATAACTGCAGTTTTATGTTTCTTTTTAGGAACATGGAGCGATCGATATGGAAGGAAGCCGATATTTTTGAGTGTTTTTGGAGGTAAATAATTTTTGAGCGAGTATGAGTTTGTTTTTGAAAGCATTATTGTAGGGTACTCGTTATCTTTCATTATTATGTTGATTATAAGTTTGTTAAATGTTTCGCCATGGTTTATTATTTTGCGAAGCATTCCTTACTGCCTCTCCGGAGGCTACCCATGTTTATTTGCTGCTATGTTAAGTTACATTGCTGATGTTACATCTGAAGAAAATAGAGGTAGCAGGTATAGTTTAATTTTAATTAAGTAATATAAATTAAGCTAGTTAATAATTTTTTTAGAATGGGTATTTTTGAAGCACTGTTAAGTATAAGTATGATTTTTGGATCATTAGTGAGTTCATACATATTTAACGCTTGTGGGTATCCAGTTATTTATACTATTAGCGCTACATGCGTGATGTTAGCATGGCTATTTGCTCTAATAATGATACCAGAGTCAATACCACATGTGGAACAAGAGGTTTAAAAATATTTTATTTCAAACACTTAAAAGTAACTTTTTAAATTTTAGGGAAAACTCAAAAATTTATTTCAAGTGTCTTTAGTTAAAAAAACTTTTGAAACTGTTTTAAAAAGAAGAAGTCTTAACGGGAGAGCTCTAATTTTACTAACACTTTTGCTGATAGTTATTTTTATGCTCTCCACTTTTGGAATAAGCAGTTTATTATTCTTATTTCTAAGGGAAAAATTTACGTGGTCGTTGGAAAAGTTTACCCAATTTAATAGTTTTAATAATTTAATTATGGTAATAGGTAGCATAACTGGACCATATATTTTCCATAAGTTGTTTCGTTTGAAAGAAATTGTCGTAATTTTGGGTGGCGTTGTATCAGCTCTAATGAGCGCCATTTTCTTAGGATTGGCAAGTCAAGACTGGCACATTTACGCTGGTGAGATTTAAGTAACGTTCTTACGTAGATATAAAATTCATAAACCGTCTTCTTCCAGCAACTTCTATGAAATGCTTAAGTGGAGCGGTTAATCCAATGGCTCATTGTCTTTTATCTAAATTGGTTCCATCCGAAGAAACTGGAAAAATATTTTCATTAATAACGTCGTTTCAAACTATTTGCACGTTTGTTATTGGTGCACCTATTTACACTTTTATTTATAACAGCACTTTAACAACATTTCCAGCTGCATTTATTTTCGTTACTGTTGGGATGTATGTTTTTGAGCTGATGTTAATTTGGTAAGTGCTATGAATTTAAATTTTGCACTAATAAACCGATTTATTTTCAGTGCAATATTTCGCTTGCAACGCCCAACATCCAATATTCGAATTCAATGATCCGGTAGTTAACATAAAAAATATTGATAAAGGGCATTATTAAAATGATTTTTAGGAGCAACGTTCATTACCCACATTTTCAAAATCACACCTTATCTAAAAGGGATTTAATAGAACAAATGTACAATTAATAATTTAATTAACTGTAAATACAAAATTTGTTAATAATTAATTAAACAACAATTATACTATAAAATTATTTATCCTATAAATTAAAATTAATTGAATAATTTTGAAATGCAATTTAAAAGAATTATTATACTTACATAAAATTACAAAATTCAGCAAATTTTGCCATCAATATTTCAAAACTATTGAAACTCCCATAGTAACAAGAAAGCTGAAATATTACTTTATTACATGATTTGAGCTTCTTGAAGCTCCTCCAGCTTCCTTGAAACAAATATAGAGTTTCGATTCCAACTGTGCATATTTTTCTAATATGTACATTATTATACACATTCGTCTTAAATCAACTTATACAAATAAATTACAAAAATTAATTATCCAGTTTCGGATAATTATCCATTCTATATCGAACGCCTTCTATCACAGCAAGAATATTTCTTTAAAATATGTATATCCAAATTAAATCCATTTAATAGCCAACAATTAAACGAACAAATAAACTATAAATATCTGTTAAATTATTTTAGTTTTGTACTTAAATAAATGCATTGTAGGTGCTCGTAGAACGGATTATTGGTAGTGAAAGAAGCTCTTCAACAATCCATAGTGTTGTACAGCCAGTCTCACAATTATTGGCCTGCCTGGCTATACGCCGTTATTAGCCAACAACGACAAAAGGACAGAAGGAGAGGTTGTTGATTACTACTTGTTGGGAAAATAAAGTTGCCCTTCAATTTAAGTATGGGGTGTTATGATGGTTGCATTCACAATTCGTACTAAACGTATAGCCAGGGTGGCCATTAATTAAGAAGTTGACTTTTTGTTATAGTTTCGTTTCTGCGTCTCTGCATGAAAACTATTAAGCTGAAAATTAAATAATTACTAACAAGCTCTTATTATCGTGAGACACACTTACATTATTAGCATTACTTGAAATACTTGTAGTCCACAAGTAACAAAGTTGAATGTAGCTGAATTAACTCCCAAAGTTACATTGTAAATGTACGTGTAAGCTGACGAGCCTAGTAAACCTCCTATTATTTGTAAAGATGTCACCACAGGAAGTACTTTGCCCGAATCTTCTACAGGAACTAGTTTTGATAATAGAAGTAATGACATTGGTTTCACAGCACCACTAAATGCTTTTATAGCAGCAGCTAAACAGAAAACGCACGATTAGAAAATGTTGGAAAATTAACCTCTTTTGTACGAAGTTGTAGAAGGGTCAAAATAATTTTTATTTTCAAATTCAAACTTTAAATTGGGAATTCCTTTATAATGATTATGAGATTGATGATTGATCTCGAAATTTCTACTTTAATCTCCGATTTCAGAGTTCAGAGTCAGAATTTTGAGATCAAAGTGGAGTTTCAAATCGTATTGAATTTATTTAAAGTCAGAATTCCGAGGTGAAAGTCTGAATTTCGAGAATAAAATTTGAATCTAGAAATTAAAGGAAGAATTTCGATATTGAAGTGGAGTTCAAAGTCTTAATACTGCATTCAAACTTACAATATCGATTTCAAAGTCTGATTTTAAAATTCAAAGTCAGAATCTGAGCCCGACGAAATGGAGTTTAAAATTGTAACACCAGCTGTAGGGACGAAATTCCGAATTCAAAGTCGAGATCGAGATTGAAGAAGAGTTTATAGTCGTAATAGCGCACCAGAATCATAATTTCGAGAACAAAGTCGGAATTTAGAGTTAAAAGTCAGAATCCGAAACGCAAATAGAGGTCATAGTCGTAATACTGAGTTTTGAGTCCGAATTCCAAATTTAAAGACGGAATTTGAAGTTAGAAGAGGAGTCTAAAGGCGTAATATCCAATATACAGTCAGATTTCCATTATCATTTTATGTTGAAGTTGAATTTAAGGTCGTAATACCGAGTTCAGAGACACAATATCGAGTTCAATGTTGGATTTTAGAGTTTAAAGTTAGAATTTTAGACCAAACTGAAGTTCAAAATCCTAACACAGACTTTAGAGGGAATTCCCAATACAAAGTCGAGATTGAGGAAGAATTTATAGTCGTTATATCGCGCCAGAATCATAATTTCGAGTAGAAAGGATGAATCCGAAACTGAAATGGAGTTTATAAGTCGTAATACCAATATTTGAATTTAAAGTCACAATATCGAATCTAAAGTAAGATATGGGAGATAATTTAAAGTTGAAGTTGAATTTAAAGTCATAATATCGAGATCAAAGTTGGATTTTAGAGTTTAAAGTTAGAATCCGAGACCAAAGTGGAGTTTAAAATTGTAACACCATTTTTAGAGCCAAATTCCGAGTTCAAAGCTGGAATATAGAGTTTAAAGACAGAATCGGACACTAAAATGGAGTTTCTATTCGTAATACCGAGTTTCGAGTCAGAATTCCGAGTTCAATGTTGAAAATTCGAGATGGAAGTGGAGTTTGAAGTTGTAATACCTAGATTAGAGTCAGAATTTCAAGTTTATGGTCGGTATTTTCAGACTAAAGAATGAATTTATTTACAGTTACCAAAAGATTTTAAAGTCATAGTTTTATAGTTATAATACTGACTTTAAAGTCACAAGAGTTCAAGAAAAGTAAAAATCTGAGCTCGAAGAGAAGTTTAAGGTCGTACTACCAAGTTTACAGTTAGACTTCCGAGTTAAAAGTCGGAATTTTTAAATAAAGATGTGTATAAAGACGAAACTCTGAGAATCAAGTCTGAAGTCCAAATTGTGAAACTGACTTGGAGTTTAATGTCACAAAACCAAGTTTAGAATTCCGAGTTCAATGTTGGAATTTTTAAATAAAGATGTGTATAAATGTCTTCTAGGCTTCTCTATGCTTTCGTATCTCTGCAAACTTACCTATGTAAATAAGCACACTTGTTGTAGTTAAGCCTTGTAACAAAGATCCTGCGATGATTGATAGAAAACCAAATAAAATAATGAATGGTTCGTCCATGTGGCAGAGTTTATGAAGCACAAATATTCCGAAAATAGCACCGATTATGAAACAAACATTAACAATTGTACTATAAATGGTGAACCTTTGTAAAGTCCAATGGAATTTTTGTCTCAAATATAAGAAAATAACGCTTGTATCACCATAGCTTGCAAATACATAAATGACAATCATAAGAATCAAAGTCAATAAAATACCACGATCATAATGTTCTTTACTTCTTAAAATAGTTCGGAAACTTTCTTTGACTAAAGAAAACTTAAACAAGTTTTGAAGTTTGTTCTAAAAATAAAATGTTTATTATTTGAACTTTGTTTAATTATAAAATGTATTTACCTCAGTTTCCACATTTGGAACAGATTCTGGAATGAGAAAGTACGTGTACAACCATGCGAGCAAAACACAACCTGTACATATCGAATAAATTGGTGCATATCCGCACGAGTTTAACAAAAAAGAACTGCATAAAGTTCCTAGAACTGATCCTAAAGCTACGATTCCTTCAAACAAACCCAATCTAAAAAGATTAAATTAACGAGTTTCGTTAATACATTAATGAGCTAATTACCTATATCCTCTATACTCTTCACTTGTAACGTCTATTATGTAACACAACAGAGTAGTCAAGAGAGCAGACACTCCTCCAGTTAAACATATAGGAACTAAATATAATATAAAGAACCAAGGAGAAGCGTTTTGTAGGGAACTCACAACGACCATAACTACAAATGAAAAGAAGTAGCCTGCAGTAATTGTTAATAATAGCGGTTTTCTTCCATAAGTATCAGACCATGGCCCATAAAATAAACAAAATATAGGTGCAATGAACGCTTCCACTAAAGCTAAACTTATTAAAATATGGGTTGCTTTAGGTTGTACTTTTACTTCCAAATCAGATGTGATATCATTGGTGTAATTCGAGCCTAATAAAGCACAATCCGATTTATTATATCCCATTGTTACATAGCACGTACGGTAAATAATTAAATTAGTTGTGACGGCAGCTGCAAATTATATTAATTAATAAAAGCTAATTTGGAATAATTACAAACTTACCTGCAAGGCTGTAAGCGAAAATTAATAAAAGTGCTGGAAGTTCTATGTGAAATTTCATTCTTCCGCACGTTGCCATCTTGAATGTCGTTTTCACAGTGTGGTGTTAAAGTACTCGAACTAAAAAGAAATCAAAACATTATTAGTTTTTTTCTTGGTAAAAATTAATTAAAATTACATTACTTTTAGAAAAAAATTGCAATACGTAAAGGAGAGCTGGTCGATTTTCCTTAGTAGCAAAGTGATTTGTATTACCAAAGATTATTCTGTAATGCCATTGTTGGTTAGAGCAGTTTAGGTACTAGTTTAAATATCTAATCGAATGTTTAAACTAAAAATTATTAACTAAGTATAAATTAATTTTAATTAGGTGTAGATAAATTAATAGTCTTTTGGGAGTCATTGCAATTGTAATTTAATTAAAATTCCAATGAAGTTTGAATTTGCTGACTATGGATTTCCATCAATATACAGGGTGGGTAAAAAGTAACTCAACAAGATTATCACTTTTCTATTACTGATTTTTCAAAAAAACGTTCTAAATGAAAGTTATTAGGCTAAAAGTGCTACACTTGTTCGTGATCTTTAACTGCTCATGCGTAATTGCTCGTGGACACAGGAGCACGTAACTCTAATTTTTCAAATGGCAACCTATGATTTGTTTTACATTTTTGGAATTGTCACATGTTTCTGCTTCTGGTAGCATAAAAGTTTTGGTAGGTTACATAAGAGATTTTTTAGAACAAATCGACATTAAGTTTGCGACTTTAATTACGATTACAACTATCTGTTTTATGCAAAAAGAATTTAATTTGGCTATTTGACAATCTAAATAGGAGCTTACAACTTTAACTCTGTCGCTCAATTTCCTTCGACGCACCGTTCGGGAGATATCGATCTCGAAATAAAACTTAAAGTAAAGCTAGGATAAAAATAGAGGATTGATTAGATGTCGTTTTTCGAGATCTACATTCTACAACTTTACATCTATGGTTCGACTTCCTCCGATGGTCCTTTCGGGACCTGTCGGCGTCTATAGAAAAGTGCGAGATATGAGCACAGATAGGGTACGACACTGTTTAATAGTGAATGAAGAACAGTTTAAACATTTATTAAATCAATTTCTTTTGTTTAGGTTTGTCAAATAAAGTTACTTTTGTCTAAAACAGAGATTAGAGTTGAAAATTTAAAGTCGCTTTTTTTCAAAAGTTTTCTTATGTAACCTACCAAAAGTTTTATGCTGCCAGAAGCAGCAATATGTGGCGATTCCAAAAATGTAAAAAAAATCATAGGTTGCTATTTAAAAAATCAGAGTTGCGTGCTCCTGTGCCTACGCACGATTACGCATGAGCAGTTAAAGATCAGGAACAAGTGAAGCATTTTTAGCCTAATAACTTTTGTTTAAAACAATTTTACGAAAAATCGATAATAAAATAGTTATAGCCTTGTTGCGATATTTTTCCCCACCCTGTATACAATCTTACTATCGTAATTTTCTGCCGTCTTAATAATTTTAGCCAAAGAAGCTTCAGATAAAAGTTATACCATCAGGGTATACTTATACCAGGGTGTCTCATAAAGAATGGGACAACGCTTGGTCACAAATTCTCTAGGTTAAAATAAACCGATTAAACCTAATATACCTTAATACAAAGTCCTCCGGTTTCCAAGTTAAAAGACCTTAAAGGTCAAGTTTTAATATTTTTTTTTTATGATAATTTCCACAAATGTGAAAATATTTACTTTAAATTTGGAACAGGTGCTTATTATTACGAAGTACATCAGTAGAAAATTTTTCATATAGTAGGCTTGATCAGAAGAGGCACTTAACCTAACTTCTACAACTTATTTTAGCTTTAACTTTGTTATCTGTGAATTTTTTTTAAATATTGCGTTATTTTCTGAAAGATAATTAAAAAATAAAAAACTTAAGTATTCTTACTTCATATGCCTAAAACCAACCGTTAGCCTTAAAATTCCGGTTAAAGTATTGAGTTGTCGTTAGGACGTGCAATTATCAAGTAGCAATGATCACAAAAACAAAGGACAAAATAGTGGAAAACGTTTGTTTACGAAGCATGTTTAGTGTAGTATCATCAGAAATTGTTTTGTAGGCCCATTCGTACTTCCACCAAAGCTCAAATTTAATCACTATTCAAACTTCTTGGAAAATAACCTGGATGAACTATTACGCGACGTACCTTTGATTTTAAGACAATGTTATTGGTTTAACATGTTTTTCAATATTTTACACATCGTTTTTGTGATGATGGCTACATGATAATTGCTCATCTTAACAATAATTCAAAACTTGAATGCCAATTTTAAGACAAACGGCTGCTTTTACGCATGTGAACTAAGAGTATCTTAGTTTTCTGTTTTTTAATTATCTTTCAGAAAATAACATAATATTGAAAAAATTTTCACCGATAACAAATTTATAGCTAAAACAAGTTATAGAAGATAAGTTAAGTGCCTCTTATAGTCAAGCCTACTTTATGAAAAATTTTCTACTGATGTACTTCGTAATAATAAGCACCTATTCCAAATTTGAAGTAAATATTTTCACATTTGTGGAAATTATCATAAAAAGAAAATATTAAAAATTGAACTTTAAGGTCTTTTAACTTGGAAACCGGAGGACTTTGGATTAAGGTATATTAGGTTTAATCGGTTTATTTTAACCTAGAGAATCAGTGACCAAGCGTTGTCCCATTCTTTTTGAGACACCCTGTATATAGAGCATTAAATTTGCACCTAAATCAGCAATCAAAATTAATTTTGCCCTGATTAATTTTTAACTGATCCAAACGTGGGCACTTCAATTTAATCTATTTTTGATTATGTAATTCAAGTTTTGACAATTTAAAAAAATTATTTAGGAAGTACACCGTCCATGCCTTTGTTGGTCAATTCCAGAACCGACATAAATATGGAAAGTATAATTTGGATTTACTCATAAAGGCATAAAAAATGAAATTATCAACAAATTGGTCGGACGAAAATACACAATTATTATAGAAATGATTTATTTTACTTACATTATGAATTCACTGAAATACTAGTGAAAACGCAGTAGTACTAATCATTTTTATACCTTATTTTTCATTATAATCAATATTCCCACCCAATCCTTAATGTGCTTCAAATAAATTTAGAAATATTTCCCAAAAGTGTTAATAACCGATTTCCGCAAATACTATGATGCTATAGCGCTAAAGATACTGTTTTATTATTTGTTATCACCCCTGGACCTCCCTGAAACGCATTTCATTCCAAAGGAAAAAGTAGCAAAAAAATTCATCGAGAAAATACTTTTTTTTTGGAATCGTTTCTTTTTTAAGAGGTTTTGACGAAATTATTTCCGGATGCTTTACAATATGTAGTCCAGTTTTCATAGGTTTTAACCTCGAAAAAATACATAATATGCGACTGTAAATTTGGAGTGAACTATAGAAGTATTAATGTATATTGTATTAATGTGTAATGTGTATATGAAGTATATATTATAGAAGTATTAACAAAACACCACTCTCAGGAGGAAATGTGCCCTCAACATTTAAAAAATACTAACTCGAAAAGGAATAGGAATATCGAAATTCTGCTTAGGCCATTTAATAGAGCATGGAATTTTGAACAATTTATGAATCTATGAAATTTTTTGTACATGCAATACTTTACCCGAAAAACACTATGAAAATCACATGTTTAAGCTTAAACTATAACCTGAAAACTCAACATAATATACGACTGAAAATATTGAATTAGCTAGTATGAAAGATGAAAAAACTTTAGCGCCCCCAGGAGTGTATTAATTTTATATTATAACTAATTTAACATCTTACAGTTCTCAACCTATAATTCTGGAATCATATTCGTAATTAGCGATCCCAAAAAACATAAAGTACCGTGTGCTCTTCAAAGAATAAGTAGTTTTAAAAAACCACCCCCTAATAACAATATATGGGTAGAATTTACCCAGTAGCGTAACTAAGGGTTTGGAGGCCTTCCCGCAAAATCCAGATTGAGGCCCCCTACCCATTATCGTTAATAATTATTTTACTTTACTACAAATCTATTACACAGGGTTAGTTAGAAGTTTTTTATTTTATGAATTAATGTTCTATATTAAAGTTTTTTATAAAATTTTTATCTATATTTGAGAATACATACTTGAAAATAGTATTTTTTACAACATGAGATGAAACATACGTTTTTTTCGTGAGATAGAATTTAATTCAAGAGCCCCGTAGGGGCGAGTGAAGTAATCTTTCGAACGAAAAAAACGGATTTCATCTCGAGTCGTAAATGCTATTTTTTCTACGACGATAATTAGTACATTTTAAAATAATTCTTAAAATAATTCTTTTTACTAAAATGTGAACCGACCACAAAAAAAACTGGTTTCATCTCATGTTGTAAACAACATCCGCTTGTAATAAAACTTTTTCTCACTAGAAACGAAAATGCTATTTTCATAACGAGTAAGTGATGACGAAATGCTTAGTTTCACATATGAGAGTAGAAAAAAATTTTTTTCATTTGGTTTTCAGTTACGCCCATCCGCAAAATTGTTTTAAATGGGAACGATGGGAACATATTAATTTTATGCTATTATTAATTATTCGATAGAGCATTTTCTTCTCTTTACAATAGTATTAAAATACATTTTTTTAAATTTTATTTTTATAACACTTTTTCGACGAAATGAGGGTTGAAGTATTTTCGAATAGTAGGTACATCTAAGATAAACAAAAGCGTTTACTTCCACGAATTTGTTTATCGGTCCGCTTTTATTTAGCTTAGAACAACTTATGGGCGACTTCAAACAATTAAATAAGTGTTTTGCTTTGATTCTATTATTGTTATTATATGAACATTGAACACTGTACTTAAAAAATTTATACAATGTAAAAAAAACTGGGAATAAACATTATTGTTATTATTAGATATAGCTACTATTCCTAATAAATACTTCACACCGCCGTTTCGTCGAAAATGTGTTCTAAACATGAAATAATTTTTTTCTATTTCGGTACGTTAAGAAACCTATAAGCACACTGTTTTGACGTCATAATAGTACGCTTATAGAGTCTATAACAGCACAGTTTCTAGGGAATTTTTTTCAATGTGCAGCACTGCATGTTGACAGAGGAATTATATTTGACAGTTATAAAATTAATTTCATTGGTCAGATTAGACTAACTTTCAAACACGAACGTCAAACGTCAGAATAAGTACTGCCAACATAAATTAATTTGCGCATCAAAAACCCAAAAAAATTATTTTGACGTAATTTTAATACCTGAATTTTTAGGAAATGCCGAAATAGAAAAAATAGTATAGATAACACGTTTCATAAGGCTTGTTAACGTACTCGTCCTTTAGAAAACTCGCCGCAAGCGGCTCTTTTTCTAAACTTGGACTCGTATACTTTAACAAGATGCCTTATGAAACTAGTGCTCTAATATACTATTTTTAAATACTATTTTCTATTTCTGCACGTGAAGAAGCCTATAAGAACACTGTTTTGACGTCATAATAGTACACTTATAGAGTCTATAACAGCACTGTTACTAGGGAATTTTTTTCAATGTGCAGCACTACTTTAGAATAAGTACTACCAACATAAATAAATTTGCGCATCAAAATCCCAAATACTATATTTTGACGTAATTTTAATATCATTTTTATTAAATAATGCAGCGAAATAGAAAAAATAGTATAAAAAACACGTTTCATTAGGCCCTTAACGCATTCGTCCCATTAGAAAACGCGCGCTGCGCGCTTGTTTTCTAAACTTTGGACTCATACGTTAAGAAGATGCCTAATGATACTTGCTTTTTAATATACTATTATAGTAAAGAGAATAAAATGCTCTATCGAAAGGTAGGATAAAATTAATATCTCCCCATTTAAAAAATATTAGCGGAAAGCCGTAACTCGAAAACAATTGAGGAAAAAAAAATTTCAGTATTCTCAAATATAGATAATAAAAATTGCATAATAAAACTTTTATGCAGAGTGTTTCAAATTCGAGTCTATGCATGTGGATCTCGGAAACCGTAAGAGATACGAAGGTGGTTAAATGGGGGCAAAGCTGTGCGATCAGGAGCCCAATATTATGACGTTAAGAAATCGCAGGTATTTTATTTACTGTAGAAGATATTCACAAAAAACTGAAATGTTGAAATTTTAATTTTATTTTTTCTTGACTTTATTAGAAGGAATATTTAAAAACTACGAAGGCGTAGAAGGGCCAATTATTTATTTTTTCTTCAAACGTCAGAAAAAGTCGCCTTTGTGTCACTGAATAGGTAACGGTGAAGTTTAACTTTCCCGCCGAGGCAGGAAAAATTGTCAGAAAAGTAATTTTTGTCTGTCTAGGAGGGAAAAGTAAAATCTTAACCGCACATTATTTTTATTTTTAACGTAAAAAATATTTTTTAAGCATTTGTAATGTAAACAATTTAATGTTTTTTAAATTTTCCTTTATAATTAGTTCGTTGCTTTTAATAATTAGCTTTTTTTACAAATTTAAGTTAATTTTAAAAAATATTTGACAATTGAACTACAAGTAATTGACAAGAGATGGTGCTCTTTCAAAAATCAAAATTTTCAGTTTTACGCTTTACGTTTGCAGAAAAAATTTAATCTTTTATACGGAGTCAAAGTAGTTTTGTGTGACTCGCCTGTATTGCCTGACTCGCTCGCTACACGCTCGCTCTTCAGCCAAACACAGTCTTGTCACACAAAACGTCACTTTGTCTCCTTATAAAACAAATAACTATTTTAAAAATTTTTTTTAATTTATTTAGCAAAAATTTTATAATAATTACTTCCGAGATAGTTATCTCGGAAATAATAAAATACCAGCTACTTTGAAAAAGTATTAATTATGATGGAAAAAAATTGTTTACAAACTTTGGTAGGTACATCTTAAGTTTGGTTTAACGAACACATTTAGTAGGTCATTTGTTCAGTTATCAATTTAAAGCTTCACGTTTACATTTTGAAAATAAATTAATCTCAAGCGAGTTTTAGAATGAAAAAAACTTTGCATTTTCTCACTTTAACATTTCATTCTTCATTCTTGTGATTAAATACAAAGGATTTCTTTGAGTTCTCTTTGGTAGTACAAAAATATTCAAAAAAGCTTATACAATTTTGGGTTTTTACGAAATTTCACTAAAATTTAGTAAAATCTCAAATACAAAAGAAAATTTATAGAAATCGTTTGTATAAGTACTTAGCTAAACCTCACAGGTAACGTAATTTGCCTGAAGCCCCATTCAAAAGAAACAATTCATCAATGGTTTGACTCTTTCAATACTACCCTGCTGTGTTTTGGGCATCGTGTTTGCGTTTGTTTTATTTATTTATGCTTAGAGACTACCAAACAGGCCTACGGCCTAATTACATGATAGCAAACACATATTTTAAAATTCAATTTTTATAGTATTTTGTTTAAGTTTTTGAAACAAACACTGCTTCCTAAATAATTCACAATTTATGTCCATATTCATATCCAAACATAACTTCGACTTTTAATTTAAACTTATTAAAGATCGTTTTACGTTACCTGATCGTCGCTAAACTATCATATTTTTTTTCGCAACTGCTAAAGTGCTATTATGCTTTATGTTAAGTTCAATGCAAAATGCTACGAGTATATGCTGTACACTACTTGCTATTTTTACTAACTGCTATATGCTATTAGCTATTTTTACTAACTGCTATTATATGCTTTTTGCTATTTTTAACAACTGCTATATGCTTTTTGCTATTTTTACTAACTGCTATTTGAATAGCTGCTATTTTTCAAAGCGCGTAACTGCTACAACTGCTATTGGGCAAATAGCAGTTATAAAATAGCAGACTGCTATTTAGCAACACATCACTAATTTTTAACCATAATAAAATGATTCATTTAACCATTGGTTAAAAACGATTCATTTTAACCATTGATTAAAATCGATTCATTCGTTTTTGGTTAAAATGATTCATTTTAACGAAAATCGATCGTCTTTAACCAACAGTGATTGCAAAATTTTATTTTTAGGGGACTAATAAAGGACTTACATTTTCTTAAGGAAGTAACTCAAAAATCGATAACTCGCATTCATTTCAATAAGCATTGGTTAAATATTTTTGACCAAAAATATTGTTTATTTATTTTTTAGCTTGCTTCTTGAGATAATGTAACAATATTTCGTTTATCGTAAAAAAATGTCTAGGATTTTAATTTTTATATTTTAATTCAAGTAAGAAGCACAATCAAGGGGTTGTAAAACTAAGTGCTTTTACTGTAAAGGGATTTTTGATCGTCTCAATTGTATTTAGAACTAAACCTTTTGTTATTGTCAAAGTTGCAAAAATTTTATTCCATTGTAAATTTCAAACAACTTTTTCTTCGAAAAAGATAAAATTATTGCCTGTGAACGTTTATTTAAAAAAGAGCCGTGTTTAGAATTGCTTAAGGGTGCCATATTTAACAAATGGGCGGGGAAGGTGATATTTAGACATTCCGCTCTTAAGCTTCAGCGCCTTTAATACTCGGTTGATATCACTAATATTTACAATTCCTGATAGGGTAAAGTTCAAAGAAGGCACTAAAGTATTTGTATATAAAAAATAAAAGCCTAATTAGTGAGAAAAATGCAGTTGAACTTGGTGAAATTTAAAAAAAGACAGGATGTTGTTTCTACCCAACATCCGTTGTTCAACTGAATTTTTCTCACTAATTAGGCTCTTATTTTTTATATACAAATACTTTAGTGCCTTCTTTGAACTTTACCCTATCAGGAATTGTAAATATTAGTGATATCAACCGAGTATTAAAGGCGCTGAAGCTTAAGAGCGGAATGTCTAAATATCAACTTCCCCGCCCATTTGTTAAATATCGCCCTCTTAAAGCTATAGGAATTAGAAAAATTGTTATGTATAACAATGTATACATTGCTGTACTTTTTGTTCATGTAAATTTTGGAAACCAGATGTGGGTTTTTACGTCTTAAATAGTTTTAAGCACGTTTTATCTACCTAACAACTATAAAGGGTAGGTACGACATTGTAACTGTGGACTATGACAGGTAGTTTTAATCTAAAAGATTTTAAAATTACTTTTATTTAAAATCAATCTATGGACCTTTTCATTTATGTATTTAAATTTCTCATTGAAAAATTTTATTTCCAAAATTTTAAGTTCCAGAAATTTCTGATAAGCTATTAGGTACAAAATAACGATTTATATAAAAGAGTTAATCAAATTACTAACAGATGCCTAAAATGCTAAAATGAATCAAATCAACCAAGCGTAGCAAAACTCAAAATGAATCGTTTAACCAAAGGTGGTTAAAATGAATCGTTTAACCAACGCTGGTTAAAATGATTCGGTTAACCAAATGTGGTTAAAATGATTCGGTTAACCATTTTTGGTTAACCAAGAAAAAAATTAACCGGTTAACCAAGCAAAAATTAACTGGTTAACCAGTTAACCGATTCGAATCAACAGCACTACTTTTAATAGTAGAAGACACCTTCCTTCGTAAGTATAGAAAAACCAAAAATAAATTGCTTTTATGGCTTTGCCTCCATAAGTACTTTAACAATAGCCCTAATTTTCAAAAAGGACCGCAACAAAGCTATTGACAGGTCGTATTGTGGTAAAAATAGAGAGGTTTTAAAATTTAAAACAGGGTAGTATAGACATATTTTTGAGTCGAAATATATTTGTCATAAAAGTGTAATTTATTGTTGTATCACATATTATTCTAAAATTTTTCTTTTTTAACTTATATTCTAAAATATCTTGATTTCGATATCGACGGTTTTTCTACAGCTCCTCAAGTACACTCGCGTAAACATAAGTACCTTTGGGCATCTTGCGATCACTTTGGGGGTACTTAGATAATTTCCGACAGCACTAGTTACTTTTAAATAACCTAATTTCGAGTTGCAACCAAATTTTCATTCATGGTTTATGTCAATTCACTATTACTTTATTTATAGTCGACGATTGGATTAGTAAATTGATTACTCACGTTACAATCCTACAAATCATTAGAAATAATTAAAATCGACACGATATTAGCACATAAATAATAAGAACGTGCTATTATTTTAAAATGACTGGATGGGCGTCGAGCATTCAACCGCATCTGATATATCTAGACTTCCCATCCATCGCTTTATTTGTACAAATTAGTGCCATATGGTTTCAGCTTGTTCTAACTAGTAAGAATAAGCGGAGCACACACGATTGAACATATGAACATGTCTTAACACATGTACGCTCGTACATGTTCGCCAAACACCAAAGTGCGTGTGTTGGCCCGAAAATACCTCGAAGATGTACGTGCATACAAGAAGTCCTCCGAACTTCACAACAGCGGAGCACACACGATCGAACATGTCTTAACACATGTACGCTCGTACATGTTCGCCAAACATCAACGTGCGTGTGTTGGCTCGAAACGCCTCGAAGATGTACGTGCGTACAAGAAGTCCGTGGTACTTCTCAACAGCGCCGGGGCACACACGATCGAACATGTCGCGCGTACATGTTCTAAGTGTTTGTGGGCCAACACACGCACTTTGATGTTTGACGAACATGTAAGCGCGTACATGTGTTAAGACATATTATTATGTTCGAACATGTGGGACACACATTTTAGTATGATATTGCCTTCTTCGAAGTCGTTTCCTTTTTGTATGTCTAGTCCCAGGGAATCGAACAATGTTTTATGCGACCTTAAGACTATGTTGAATATGAAAAGCCACCTTTTATTTATGGAGCAAGCACACAGCAAACCAGAGAATTTTCGGTCTGGTGGTTCGTTTTGAGAAAATAAAATGCTCAATACCTACTGGATAAACCTGTTTGAAATTTTGAAAGATGAAGGGTATTGTTCAACGGAACTTTCTTGGATAATTTTGTTCTAATACAGGATTTCCCTAAAGCCATGGATAAATTTTTAGGTAATTCAACACTAGCTCTCGTGGTAACAACAAGCTAGCTTTTTGTTATAACTATAGTCCTAAATAAGAAAATTATATTTAAATTATGGTTAAGATGGTGCCCATCACTGCGTTTCGTATCAATGGTCATTGACAAAATGTAGGTAATATAATTAAAACTCTTATATTAAAGAATAATTTTATCCAAAATTTTGGGAACGTGTTTTATGAATTTATTACCTCTCGGCCCGATTACAGTACCTAAGTACTTTCCTATAATACCTTATGGTATCGTAAAGACAAACTGTAAACAAAGGTAGGTATATAATATATTGTGATTTAACTATTTACAAGATAATGAAATAAAATGAAATTCAATTATTAACAAAAATTGTAAATATTCTCGCTACGGTCCTGTAATACGAGCACGTGAGCACGTATTAGTGAGCACGAATGACTCAAACACTCAAAGACTCAAACACAGTCTTGTCACACAAAACGTCACTTTGTCTCCTTATAAAACAAATAACTTTTCATACATTAATTTCTAAACTGCTAATTGGCCGATTGCGACATGTCTCGACATTTTGTCTACATGACGTCACGAATTTTAACGCAATCTTATATCTTCCGAACGGTCCATCACAGCTACGTGCGGTTTGAAAATTTGTTCTTAGAATTTTCTGTACTACAACCAATGATATAATAATACTAAACTAGATACGCTGTCGAGCGAGAGCAATCGCCAGGAGCACGCAAAAGAGACAGCCTGACAAGTATCACGTGGTGCATTGTTTTACCGCGTTTTAAACGGAAGTGTTTCGTGCCCTTGTTTATTTTATTATTAGTTTTATTCAAATCTTCAATTTAAATGATTATAATTAATATAATTAATTAATTAATTATAATTAATAAATTTTAAAATTAAAATTTTAAAAAATTTTTAAAGTGACAATGATGTTTTCAGCAGTGTTTTCTAACAAAATAATTAGTTTAAAATGTCTTGTTAGTCTCAAAAACAATTGTTATTTTAGAATTAACGGCGTTAATACGTATTCTCAAACAGACAAATCTTAAAGACGTCCACAACCCACGTGGTACAAAATGCTGCTTCTTTCTCATACGCGAATATGCGCGTTGGCTACATCTACATCTACATCAGTTATATTATTATATCATTGACTACAACTTTAATTTTTGGTTTACACCCCCTTTAAATGGCGGGTTATTGTTGCATACAGTGCACATTCAATATAGTCACCTATACAGGGTGTAACTACTCGACTCATCCAAAGATATAGGAGTTGTAGATCTCGAAAAAACTAACATTTTTTTTATTTCGCAATTTTGAATTTGGAGCCTCCTATTCCAGATACAGTCGATATTAGTTTTTTTGTTTTTCTTTTCCAGTTTTTTTATTTTTAAGTTCTTAAAAAAAATGAAAGCTGTTTTGAAATCCTTGTAAATTTCTATAAAACTTTTGTATTTACATCTACCTTCTATCTTCATTAATACCAATATGGCGCCCAATTGAAAACTTTGACCTTGAAAATTTCAAAAATCACACGGTGGATTTTCTAAAAAAGAATATGCGCTTATTCTAATCATCAAGATCTACATTTTTAGTCAAAAAAGTTACTAGAAATTTTTTATAGTTTAGGAGCATAATTCTGTTAATTGCGAGTAACCGGCGCCAATGGCAACTATTCCACATGCTGCGGCTTTATTAATATTAATATTATCCCGTAGTTTAGGTTCTGTATCGAAAGTACCTTTTAGCCCACACACTTGACACTTATATGTAAAAACACTTTTTAGACCTAATCGTTTTTCGGCAACAATATCTATATCGTAAAAGCTGCAATCTAACCCTTTATGCCTTATTGATTTCATAGAAGAAAATAAGTAGTTTATGTCAACTACTCTGCGACGATGGAGTTGAAAATCAGTTTCTGTTTTTGGTGTTACTGTTTCACTTATGAAAACGTCATCTTCAAAATCACTTGAGCTTGGTTTTTCAATACACGCATTTTCCGAATTGTTGGGATCGTGATGATTGAAAAAAGCAGTTCTAGATCCTTTTCTAATTTTAAAATTTCTTTTCATAATCTGTTTTCGACTTTTTCGTTTTTTAGACGGATTAGGGTGGCTCTTATTAGGTGCGCCCATATTTTATAAATTGATAAATATCATATAAATCGATATAATAGATTGTATTCTAACTCACGTCACAATTCACTGAGGAAAACGCACTGAACGGCTAAATCGAGAATACTAAACTAAATTTAAAAAAATTTAAGATATTAAATGTTTTTACCTATATTTAGTTGTGACTAATGAGAAACTGCGGAGAAAAATGTAAAAGGTACCTACAGTAAATTGATTTATTTAGAATTCTATAGTTGTTAGAAAAAGTAGTTTAGTTATCTTTGAACATAGCACAAAAGGAGTTTTAAAATTATAAGAAGACGGCTATTAGCTACCTAATTAGCAAATCTATTGAACGAAACTACAAGAATTTGTGTTGACTAAAGACCTTTTTTAAATAAATATTACAAAAATGTCAGGTATAATACTTCTACCTATTGTAATATTAAAAATTTCTTTCTAAGTACCTACTCCTACTAATATTATTATGTATACCCACTTCTAAGAATTTTAATTAGTTTTTGAAATTTAATTTATTTTTTGGGATACTTTTATAATAAAAATATAAGTATTATAATCTCGATTATAATATAATATTATTTGAGAGGGGTGTAGATATTACTAAATTTACTATTCACAATCTCATTTCTCCATTCTAAATTTATTTTTACTTTTAAAATTTAAATATATCTACAAACTATTTAGCCTGCAGCAACCAAAGGATTAAACACAATGGTTATTGCTTTTGGGTGCAGAGAGCCATAAAATTTTACCTAGAAAATAATCTTTAAACAGTGATACAATGGTTACATCTCGGGTTGCCTAAAAACAGGCGCATCCTCAAAATCGGAATTATGCTCAAGTTTGAAATAAAAATTTACTAGTCAGGAGCCTTAAAGGAAAAAAAAGAAGACCGTAAACACCCTGTATAATTTTTACCCGGTCGACCGTTTTTCTGCTATCCCTTCCCTAATTCAGAGTGTCCAGAATGCTTTATCGTCTAGGCGCGCTGCGATTTTCTATCGCTTATTGAAAATAATGATACGATGACATAATCACAAACACCCTTTTGTTTTCGAAAAATAAGAAAATATAAGACGAATAAGTGATAATGGTGTGTGGTGAGAGGGCGAGTTAATGGGGACATTAATCTGTTTCAGGATGGCCGAATGTTAACCGTTATGTGGCTGCATAAATAATTATACGTAGGTACATGGCTGACGGTGGTACCCGGGTACCCACCTTGCTTTAGTGCTGTTTTTTGACTGTTCGCAATTTTTTTTTTTTAATTTTAGTAACTGTAGTAAGTAATAACAATTCCAAATCCACGTTTGTTTTGTTTATATTAAATAAATAAATAAATAAAAAAGTATTTATTTCATTGTACGAAAATTTATATAAATTAAAAAAAAAAAAAAAAAATTTTTTTTCGTGAAAACTACTTTTAACTCACCCTATATCATTTTTAATATTTTATAAAATTGAAAAGAAAAATTATTACTAATTTAAAAAAAAAATTTTTTTCTTCTATATTTCCTATACAAATTCTACAGTGATACCCGGGTACCACCAGCCGCCGGTTAAAGGTGATTTTTCTTTAAGGCCAAAAAAAAATGGCATCCCGTACCTCTAGACATATGAAATTTTCAAAACATATGTAAAATGATATAGTTGAAGTATTCCTAGAAATTCAAATTGATTTGACGTCGCAAAATTTAAATATTTCATATTTTATGCCTAAAAGGTACCCGGGTACCACCGTCAGCCACATAAGGGTTAAAGGACAAATTCTTCTTCCCTGAAAAACCCGAACGTACGCTTATGTGACCGGGCGTTACGGTACATTTGTCGTCATGTGTGAACGCAAAAAGGGTCGACGACGGCTAGACTCCAATATTATTTCCAATATTCCAATATTAATTCTCCCGGAGAGGAAACAAAAGAAGGGTTAAGTATTCTCAAACACATTAATATTAATTTTCAGCATTTAAGATGGATATCAAACGGAAGCTACAGAAGCAAGGAAAAAGATGTGATATGTAGTTTGAGGGGAGGAAGACGGTAGAAGAAGTTAAGAAGCTATCAAAGTTTCACATGGTTAAATTTGAAGATAAATTAATGGTCAAGTGACATTGCAAACAAATTTTACCTTTAATGATATTTATCATATTTTATTGTGATTAAAATTAGTATAAATAGGGTAGGATTTGAACGTGAAAAGCACTTCTCTTTGAGTGGTCAAAGAGAAGACGTGTCCTTATTTTTGGTCCTCCTTGATTAATTTCCCTGTCGCAGTTCCCTTGCGACGCCCGTGTTTGCTCTTTCATCTTCGAAGAGTACGAAATAGTTTCTCCCAATTGTTTCAACTGTTAAGGTCGGTTGACGACAACCCATTAGTCCCCGTTGGCTTCAATTGTTAAGGTCGGTTCGTACGATCTTAAGAGAAGACCATTTCTTTCTCCCTTTCGTTGTTAAGGTCGATTTCGATCTATAACGAATACATTAATACTTCGGAGGTTTACTTTAGTATGTTAAGGTCGAGTCTCGATCTACAACTACAGTAAATTCCTTCCTTTGCTTTTGGTTGTTAAGGTTGAATATACGATCTACAGTCTGGCAGCACAGTCCACGACAATTTAGTAAATTCAAACCCTTTCATCTCATCTTAAAAATAAAATAATTTAGACTAGATTGAATTGGTTAAAAGAAACAACTCACCCCTCCACAAAGTTTAATGCTAGTAGGATTACATAAATTCCTAACGAAAGGTATATTTTCTCTACGCATAATTAGTACTTTACAAGTAGCTGAATTATAGCTAGTAAAGTTTCATCGATTATAATACTCCTTCACCGTTTCAAAATAGCTCTACGTAAGTTATTTTTATAAGGAGATGCCAGTTCTAAAACAAAGTTAATTTATCGAAAGGTTTAAATTCTTTCGTATCGACGACAAATTAATTACCAAGTAGTAATTAACCATAATTAGTCAAGTAATACAATACTTACTAAAACATAGAATCCTTTCAGTTTATTTTTATTAGTTCCGTGTTAAGAATTGAATTTAGAGTTGTGTTTCTTTTATTCAATTTTTGAGGTTATGTTATTCTACCAATGTAACTTTGGTTAATTTTCCTTATATTTTCAACGTATAAATTCGGTGAATTAGATTTAGTAGTCATCAGTAATTATTTATTTATTTCATTAGCAGATTCAAAAGGCACAATAATTACCAAACTACGTTTCAAAATTCGGACGTATGTCAAAATTGTGGAGTAATTACAGCAACGACCGCTGGAGCGTTGAAGTTTCAATAAACAGAACCGTATTCCGGAAATTTGATAATTTTGTTATTTTTACTGTTTATTTCATTTTTTACATTTACATATTTAAAAACATTATATTTTTTATTTCTCATAGTCGATTCTTTTATTCAAAAGGTTAAAGGAACCCGGACCTCACGATTGAGGTGCTTCGGGAAAGAGTAATTATAAATTTATTGGTCAACCAGAGAAACGGACTTTATATAAGCATAAGGCCGTTTTGCTCGCTACAGACTGTACTATAAAAAAATTACTATGAGCAATCAACACTACTGTAGTCTCTCAACTTGTTAAGTAGTCGCGAAAACATTTCCTACCAAAGATGAGTGTTTTACCCGGTTTTGTCCAACCTTCCCCTACCTTCGAAACTCCACATGGTAGATACAAATTCAAAAGAATGCCGTTTGGAATTAAAACGGCAAGTGAGGTATTTCAAGAAGTGTTTCAGGAGATCTTTGCGATGCCGGGAGTGGAAATTTACAATGACGATATCCTAGTTCATGGAAAAGATCAACAAGAACATGATCAAAGATTACAAAAAGTCTTAGAAATTGCGAGAAAAAACAATATTAAATTTAATATAAACAAATGTAAATTAGGTCTTGATGAAGTCAAATATCTAGGCTTCAAATTTTCAAAAAATGGTATGAAAATTGACGAAGATAAAATCGAAGCAATTCAGAAAATGCCTATTCCTAAGTGCAAAAAAGATGTACAACGACTGTTGGGCCTAATTACTTTTGTAGGTAAGTTCATACCTAATTTGTCAAAAATCACTGAACCTTTAAGAACCTTATAAAAGAAGACAATCTCTTCGACTGGGGCCAAAATCAAAACGACCGACGCCTTTGATCAAATAAAAAACTTATTAACTACAGCTCCCTCATTGCAATATTTCGACATAGAAAAACCAGTCACAATCTCTGTGGACGCTTCTAAAGAAGGCTTAGGTGCTGTCTTATTGCAAGAAAGCAAACCGTGTGCATACGCATCAAAAGCAATGACAGAAACACAGCAGCGTTATGCGCAAATCGAAAAAGAGCTGCTGGCAATATGCTTTGGTATAAATAAATTTTACTAATATGTTTATGGCAACAGATTCACTGTAGAGACAGACCACAAACCTCTTATATCAATTTTTAAAAAGCCGCTACATGCATGTCCAGCACGACTACAGAGAATGCTCCTCTCCCTACAGAAATACGACATAAACTTAATATACAAGCCGGGAAAAGAGTTGGTAATTGCAGACACACTATCAAGAGCAAATTTAGAGGAGGAATTTCAGTTTCAAAATCTAGAAATGCAAGTGTGTATAATAAAACAAAATCTAAAAATATCAGACGAAAGAAACCGACAACTAATACATAGGCGGTCAGTCAAGACGAAGAGTTGTTGACACAAATTAAGAAATTTATAAAAGACGGATGGCCAACAAACATCAACAAATTAAATTCAAACCTCAAATCTTATTACAAAATAAAGGAAGAACTAACTGAAGGAAATAATGGTTTAATATACAAAGGACAAAAATTAATTATACCCAAATCGTGGCGACAAAACATTCTAAGCGATATTCATACAGGTCACTTAGGAATTAAAAAATGTATTAGTAGAGCAAACTTTTGTGTATATTGGCCTCAAATAAACAATCAAATAGAAGACTTGGTAAGCAAATGCGAAGTATGCAACAAGCACGCAAACTCAAACAAAAGGGAACCCATTGTAAATCATGAAATTTTAAAACAACCATGGCAAAAATTAGGCATTGATTTATACGAATTTAAAGGAGAAACATATCTCATAGTAGTTGACTACTATTCCAAGTATCCAGAAGTTGCAAATTTGCATCGAGACCTAACGACGAAAAATGTAATTAACAAACTAAAATCCATATTTGCGAGACATGGGATTCCGAAAATTGTTATGTCAGGCAGCGGTAGCCAATTTACTAGCCAAGAATATGGAAACTTCGCCAGGGAATGGAACTTTGAAATCAAATCGTCATCTCCACACCACCAGCAAGCTAACGGTCAAGTAGAAAGAACCATACAAACAATCAAAAAACTAATTACTAAAACGGGAGAAAGTAATGAAGATGTGTATCTAGCTCTGTTAGCGTTCCGAAACACTCCAGTGAACAATAGCTACACACCGTCCCAAATATTAATGTCAAGATATCTCCGAGACAACCTTCCGATGAAGGATACAAACCTAAAACCAAGTGTAATAAATAAACAAAAGTATGATGAAAAAATAGATAAAGCTCAAACAATACCAAAAAAATATTACGACAACTCAGAGGTACCATAGAGAGGCCGGATTTTAGCATAGGAGCTCCAGTATGGTACCAGGAAAAACCCAAAAGTACCTGGAAAAAGGGTGAAATAAAGGAGAAAATAAAAGAGAGAACTTTCAAAATAATTAAAGAAGATGGAGGTGAGCTAATCAGAAATAAGATCTACTTGAAGTTTAGAAAGATAAATAATTATACAGAAAGTTCACACAGAAACTTTGTCATGCCAGTAACTGAGAACAATGAAGCCATCCTCAATGACTCGACAAATCAAGTAACAACAGATAAAAACGTATTACGAAAAAACCAAGTAAATTCTATGATTTTGTGATGTCCTAATATCCTATACTAACATTATTATCTCATTCTTAAACTCATGCAATTTACGTAACTCAATTCATTTTATAAGTGTGCACCCAAAATTTTAAGTTCAAGTAACATTTCAATTTAAATTAAATAAGGGTCAAGTCTTATTTGTTAAGAAGGGAGATGTTATAGATATTTATAATAACAGTCATGTAATAAGGGTTGACTAGCCAACCCTAAACAAAATGTAACCAATTGTATTGTTGATTTTTTATAAATAAAACCAGTTAAAGCTTAACCGTCTTTAACCTTCCAGTACTAACGTGCCAACATATAACATCCATACTAACGTTCGGTCTCACAGACTGCGCTTAGTTTTAATTTTTTTAACGTATTTTTTACAACTTTTTTATTGCAAATAGAAATTATTTCAAATATTTAGTAATTTTTCTGGATACTAATTATAATTTTAGCAAAAAAAAATTCATTTTAATAACCAAAATTCACTTTTATAAAAATAAACAAAAATAAAAAGATGCATAAATTAAATAAGCGATTTCAAACGAATTAAACAAAATTTTTTAGTAACTAGTAATATTATAAACAAACCTAGGAACAACACTTCTAAAAAGGTAAAAATATTTTTTTCATCTTCAACAATAGCTGAAATATTTTGGATAGAACATTTGTCGCATTTTACATGTTAGAACATGTAGAGCATGTTACCGCATGCACCAAAAAGAGCTACTAACTTATTAATTGAAGTAAATGCAAAAATCTCTTCTGTTCTTTTTGTTATCCTATTTCTATTCAAGACAAGTGGAAAAAAATAATTTTTAACTAAAAAATTTTAAAAATTTTGAACAAATATTGAAAATTTTTAGTTACTGTTGTACTAACGTCGGTCTCTCAGACCGAATTCAATTATTATAATTGAACCATTACAAACTTATGCTTGCAAACTTGAAAAAAATGTGTGAGAGCATTTAGTTTAAAGCTACTGATAACCTCCCAACCGTAGCAGTTCGTATTTCAAAGATATTAATAAAAATAAAACTCGTCGGTCTGTGACACCGACTGTTAGTACTGAAAGGTTAAGTAAAGACCTAACAGTAATATAACAGATTGTAGCAGTGAAGAATGCAGGAAAGCCACCTACGGTACGTACTAAAACTGTGGATCGAAAAAGGTACCATGGTGAGGCTTTTTTGATGAAGCTTATAATTGAAATAATTACATACGCTAAAGTGTAACCTAAAATACGAAGAAAATAATCGGAAACTTTTAAAGAACTGATCTCCTAAAGTAAAGAGTAGAACTGGTCGCCTTCCATATTTATCAGACCAAGGACCGATAAAGAAACACAAGCACGCTGTAACTAATGTTTCCAAAACAGACTTTGTTGTTGTTAAAATAGTAACGTGAGGTTGAACTAATTTTTCAATTTCCTTCGTCGTCTCGTATTATCGTGGTAATCGGTTCCCAATAATATAAAGCACAAACTGTTTCGTTAAAGCCCAAACCCACGTAATACGCAATATTGGGCCAATATTGGCGCAAATAGTTTTTATTATTGGTGTAATATTTATTTCAAATATTGAACCTATATAATTATGTCAACATTTCGATTTCATGGGCCGTTATAATATTATAGTTCAAAAAATCAATTTTTTTTATTACTAATTTTTAAAAAACAAAATGATCTGCCATTGATCCTAAAGTAAAAAAATAACAAAATCAAAAAGTATTCTACAATAAAACAATATCAAAGTCAAAGTATATTCTTAAGTAAAAGGTCAACAAAATATCATAATGAAAGGGTATTCTGTAGTACAAAAATATGAAAATAAAAGTAAAAAATATCAAAATAGAATAGTATATTAAATACATGTGTCACAAGATAGCATTTTAACGCACGAAGGCAAATGCCTGAGTGCGGTAAAAGCTCTTGTGACACAAGTGTTTTATACTATTTTTTATATTTTGCAATGATTTATTTTAAATTTGATTCTAAAAAAATCGTGTTAGAGAATTTTATTGCTTAAATTCTTAAGTTGGTCCTACTGACAGTTGACGTTTATTTAAACTTCTAAGATTTTACCAAGAGATGGCGGTAAAGTTTATTTGATTTTAATATTTTTAACTTTAATACCAATCAGTTTACGTAAAAATTACATTATTCCTGTGATATTTATTACTTATTAAGCATTTTTTGTAATTATTTTTTTTAAATTAAGAATAATTTTTTCATAATTGATTTGTATCATATGTCAAAATAATTATTTTAATTACCAATGTCAACCAATCTCAAACTAAAAAAAACTAGAAACAGTACTTAAAAGTAGAACATTACAACATCGTTTTGGACGGTTTTCGATGCTGTAATGAGTATATTGTAAACGCAAAATAGAAAAAAGTATTTTTTCAAAGTCAAAATTTTTCTAAAGTACAACTGTTCAAAATGAAAGGGTATTATTATGTTGTACAAAAATATCAAAATCAAAGAGTATTCTACCTCTACAGGAAGCAGTAACAAAATCAAAGGATATTCTAAAGTAAAAAATAACAAAATCAAAAGGTATTCTAAAGTAAAAAAATAATAAACTCAAAAAAATCTAAAAATATTCTAAAGTAAAAAATAAAATCAAAGCTTATGTATCCCAATAGGAAGATTTTAACAATGAAAGGGTAATTGTGTAGTGCAAAAATAACAAAATCAGAGAATTTTCTAAAGTAAAAAATAACAAAATGAAAGAGTGTTCCAAAGTAAATAAATATTCGCTACTTACCAATTTTGCTATTTTGCTACCGTCTTCTAAGATTGCTTCAATATCATTTAAAGCATTTTCGTTATTTATTGGTAGTGAGAATTCTGATGCAGCTAATGACGCCAGTCTTTGGTCGCTTTCCACTAGTTTTTCCAACAACCCCTTTATGCGCCGCAGTTCTTGAGTTATTTCTTTTTGTGGCCTTTTTAGGTCTTCGTGATTTTTGAAAATATTGTTTACTTACAGCATTTTCTGTAAGAAGATTATTTACTTACATTTTTAAATAAATATTAAATTAATAAACATTTTGCTTTATGTTAGCAAAGCGTACCTGATAGAGTTGCACACGAGGCTACAACACTGCTAGGTGTAGGAGTCAAAATTCCATTTTCATTATTAACCTGTTTTAATTTTGGGTGGCGTTGTATCTGCTCTAATGAGCGCCATTTTCTTAGGGTTGGCAAGTCAAGACTGGCACATTTATGCTGGTGAGATTTAAGTAATATCCTTACTTCGATATAATTTCATAAACCATCTTCTTCCAGCAACTTCTATGAAATGCTTAAGTGGAGCAGTTAATCCGATGGCCCATTGTCTTTTATCCAAATCGGTTCCATCCGAAGAAACTGGAAAAATATTTTCATTAATAACGTCGTTACAAACTATTTGCACGTTTGTTATTGGTGGTGCACCAGTGCACCTATTTACAGTTTTATTTATAACAGCACTTTAACAACATTTCCAGCTGCATTTATTTTCGTTACTGTTGGGATGTATGTTTTTGAGCTGATGTTAATTTGATAAGTGCTATGAATTTTAATTTTGCACTAAGAACCGATTTATTTTCAGTGCAATATTTGGCTTGCAACGCCCAACATCCAATATTCGAATTCGATGATGGAGGTAGTTAACATAAAAAATATTGATAAAGGGCATTATTAAAATGATTTTTAGGAGCAACGTTGATTACCCACATTTTCAAAATCACACCTTATCTAATAGGGATGTAATAGAACAAAAATGTACAATTAATAATTTATATAACTGTAAATACAAAATTTGTTAATAATTAATTAAATGATTTGCCACTAGTGAGTAATGACACACATTACTGGTCAAAAATCGTAGAGTAATGAACGTATTATTGGACGGTCGTGGATAAAATTACAAAATTGAGCAAATTTTGCCTTCAATATTTCAAAACTATGGAAACTCCCATGATAACAAGAGAGCTGAAATATTACTTTTTTACATGATTTGAGCTCCTTGAAGCTCCTCCACTTTCCTTGAAACAAATATAGAGTTTCGATTCCAACATATTAGAAAAATATGCACATTGTACACATTCGTCTTAAATCAACTTATACAAATAAATTACAAAAATTAATTATTCAGTTTCGGAGGCATTCTATATCGAACAAGAACAGCAAGAATCCATATATTCAAAACGCGAAGTCTTTTCTTGATATAAAATAATAGCGTACTTACTGGACCGATTTTGATAATTTTTTTTTAATTGAAGCTGTCGACCCACAGATATGTCAGCACTATTTTTTTTTCTTCAAATTACCAATTTCATATTTATTTTTTAATTATAAATTGTTACGCGTATTAATCTTATCTCTCCACTTAACAAAGTTCGATCACGTTGAATGACGGGCACACCTATTTTGTACATTTAACAACAAACAATCATCGGTGTATGTAGTAAGTGCATTATAATAATTTTTGAAAATTTCATTTTTCTAATGCTTTCGTATCTTCAAATACTTCGTCGAATCTCGACGGGGGTAACCCACTAGTATTTCTTTAAAATATGTCAATCCAAATTAACGTCCATTTAATAGTCAACAATTATTAAATGAACAAATAAACTATAAATATCTGTCAAATTATTTTAGTTTTGTACTTAAATAAATGCATTGTAGGTGCTCGTAGAACGGATTATTGGCAGTGAACGAAGCAGTGAACAATCCATAGTGTTGTACAGCCAGTCTCATAATTATTGGCCAGCCTGGCTATACGCCGTTATTAGCCTACAACGCAAAAGGATAGAAGGGGAGATTGTTGATTTACTACTTGTTGGTAAAATAAAGTTACCCTTCAATTTAAGTATAAACGTATAGACACAGGCAGAGCTGGGAAGTAATCGATTACAATTGTAATCAATTACAGTAATCGATTACTTTTAAAGTAATTTGTAATCAGTAATCGATTACTTTTTTTCAAGAGTAATTTGTAATTGTAATCATAAGAATTTTCGAAAGTAATTGTAATCATGATTACAAATTGCGATTACTTTTGCGATTACAACAACAAAACGAGCAAAATTATGTCGATATGCGATTTACACTATTTCAGCTAACTAAAATTCGAAATTCCAGATGAATTTAGACCGTTAATACGTCGCCTACGTTAATACGTAGGCGTAATATGCCACGGTTAAGGTATAAACGATTAGTTTCCTATTGGTTAATAAAATCCATAAAAAATCAATCGATAGAAAAATTATTTAGTTGAAAAAAGTAACAAATAGAAAATAAAATAAAACAACGTAGGTACATTGATAACTTATTTTTAACCTTTATAATATTGGTAATATTGGTACTTCTTGTCAGTTTATTACAAACACCGTTTGCTAATTTTTATGATATCCTGGGGGTGTCATTCTGTAATTGTAATATTCTTTTGTATGTTTGCTTTAGAGATGTGTATAATAATAGGTAACAGGTAAGGTTATTATTCGCTTTTCTCCGGTATTTTCTTAAGAAACGAACTAGTAAATTTTGAACTAATAGTTTATTATTCTTGGCTTTGCTCGTTTTCATTCTTTGCAAATTTGCATTCTCACATCTGGTTTGTCGGCATTTCAAGAGCATTGTTAGTAAAGGTATCATTGTAAAAATTCTGTACTTTCCGTTTTTGCACTTGTTGTACCTACTACTCGGGATCTTCTAGTTGGGCCAAATTTTTTTTACCGTTATAATCCTACCGTACAATTGGGCCAAGTTTGAAACTTGAGAGGATTAAGAACTAACTACCTGAGCGACCTTTTATAATATTGTGGTTTTATGATAACATTAAACTTTCTCTTCCAAAAATTTCTTTAAAAATTTGCATGCAGTAGAATAAGCTATTAGGCACTTGAAAAAAACAAAAATCTCCATAAGAAGCAAATGGATTCAGTCGCCTTGTGGTAGAACCTCTTTTCTACAGTTATGTAAAATATCAAATTTAGGGTCAAAATCATTTGTTTCCATGTTGATGTGTGATGTGAGTTTTAAACAACCAACTTTGCTTGTATCTTTTATTCTAAAAATCATAACATTCTTTTACACAATGTGTTAGTTGAAGGGGTAAAATTTGGTAAAAATTTGTGATGAATTATGACACCAATCTTGGACCGATCCAACTACCCAAACATCTTTCTGAAGACATGACAGAACATGCCTGAGAGGCATGTGTTTGTTTGTACAAAATGCTAATTAAAAAATTTACTAGTAAAATTAATGTAAAATTAAAAAAATGGTTGATTTAAAATCTTTGATTAACTGGGTTGATTGTTTAAAACATTATTTAACATTAACATTATTAAAAAGATCTTTTATTTAAAAATAAAAGATAATTGATCCAAAGCTTAAACTCATTCACAACTAATTAATTCTTTTTACTTTGAATTTTAAAAAGTAATTGTAATCAAACCAATTGTAATCACGATTACAAAAGTAATTTGTAATCGATTACATTTTCCTGCTTGTAATCTGTAATTGTAATCGGCGATTACTTTATAAAAGTAATTGTAATCAGTAATCGATTACATTTTACCTGTAATCGTCCCAGCTCTGGACACAGGGTGGCCATTAATTGTGAGGCTGCCTGTACATTAAAGTTTCTTTTCTGCGCCTCTGCATGAAAACTATTAAACTGAAAATTAAATAAACACTAACAAGCTCTTTTTATCGTGAGACAAACTTACATTATTAACATTACTTGAAAGACTTGTATTCCACAAGTAACAAAGTTGAATGTAGCTGGAAAAACTCCTAAAGTTGCATTGTAAATGTACGTGTAAACTGACGTGCCTAGTAAACCTCCTATTATTTGTAAAGATGTCACCACAGGAAGTACTTTGCCCGAATCTTCTACAGGAACTAGTTTTGATAATAGAAGTAATGACATTGGTTTCACAGCACCACTAAATGATTTTATAGCAGCAGCTAAACAGAAAACGCACCATTAGAAAATGTTGGAAAATTAAAGTCTTTTGTACGAAGTTGTAGAAGGGTCAAAATAATTTTTATTTTCAAATTCAAACTTTAAATTGGGAATTCCTTTAAAATGATTATGAGATTGATGATTGATCTCGAAATTTCTACTTTAATATCCGATTTCAGAGTTCGGAGTCAGAATTTTGAGATCAAAGCGGAGTTTCAAATCGTATTGAATTTATTTAAAGTCAGAATTCCGAGGTGAAAGTCTGAATTTCGAGAATAAAATTTGAATCTAGAAATTAAAGGAAGAATTTCGATATTGAAGTGGAGTTCAAAGTCTTAATACTGCATTCAAACTTACAATATCGATTTCAAAGTCTGATTTTAGAATTCAAAGTCAGAATCTGAGCCCGACGAAATGGAGTTTAAAATTGTAACACCAGCTTTAGGGACGAAATTCCGAATTTAAAGTCGAGATCGAGATTGAAGAAGAGTTTATAGTCGTAATAGCGCACCAGAATCATAATTTCGAGAACAAAGTCGGAATTTAGAGTATAAAGTCATAATCCGAAACGCAAATAGAGGTCATAGTCGTAATACTGAGTTTTGAGTACAAATTCCAAATTTAAAGACGGAATTTCGAGTTAGAAGAGGAGTCTAAAGGCGTAATATCCAATCCACAGTCAGATTTCCATTATCATTTTATGTTGAAGTTGAATTTAAGGTCGTAATACCGAGTTCAGAGACACAATGTCGATTTATAAGTTGGATTTTAGAGTTCAAACACAGAATCTGAGGTAGAAGTGGAGTTTTAAGTCGTAACACCGACTTTAGAGACAGAATTCAGAATTCAAAGTTGACCTTCGAGGTTGAGAAAGAGTTTAAAGCCGTAATACCGCGCTAGAATCGTAATTTTGATTAGAAATTCGGAATTTAGAGTTAAAAGGTAGTATCCGAAACCGAAATGGAGTTTAAAGTCGTAATACCGAAATTTGAGTAAGAATTCCGAGTTTAAAGTCAATTTCGATATTGAAGAGAAGTTTGAAAGTCGTATTATCTAATTCAAAGTCAGATTTCCAAGATCATGTGCGGTTGAGGTTGAATTTAAAGTCGTAATACCGAGTTCAGAGTCACAATATCGAGTTCAAAGTTGGATTTTAGATTTTAAAGTTACAATTTTAGACTAAACTGGAGTTCAAAATCCTAACACCGACTTTAGAGACGGAATTCCGAATACAAAGTAGAGATTGAGAAAGAATTTAAAGTCGTAATACCGCGCCAGAATCATAATTTCGAGTAGAAAGGCAGAATTTAGAATTAAAAGTCAAAATCCGAAACCGAAATGGAGTTTAAAGTCGTAATACCAATATTTGAATTTAAGGTCACAATATCGAATCTAAAGTAAGATTTGGGAGATCAGTTAAGGTTGAAGTTGAATTTAAAGTCGTAAGAACGAGTTCAAAGTTGAATTTTAGAGTTTAAAGTTAGAATCCGAGACCAAAGTGGAGTTTAAAATTGTAACACCATTTTTAGAGCCAAATTCCGAGTTCAAAGCTGGAATATAGAGTTTAAAGACAGAATCTGGCACTAAAATGGAGTTTCAAGTCGTAATACCGAGTTTCGAGTCAGAATTCCGAGTTCAATGTTAAAAATTCGAGATGGAAGTGGAGTTTGAAGTTGTAATACCGAGATTAGAGTCAGAATTTCAAGTTTATGGTCGGTATTTTCAGACTAAAGTCTGAATTTATTTACAGTCACCAAAGGATTATAAAGTCATAGTTTTCTAGTCATAATACTGACTTTAAAGTCACAAGAGTTCAAGAAAAGTAAAAATCTGAGCTCGAAGAGGAGTTTGAGGTCGTACTACCAAGTTTACAGTTAGATTTCCGAGTTCAAAGTCGGAATTGTAAAATAAAGATGTGTATAAAGACGAAACTCTGAGAATCAAGTCTGAAGTCCAAATTGTGAGACTGACTTGGAGTTTAATGTCACAAAACCAAGTTTCGAATTCCGAGTTCAATGTTGGAATTTTTAAATAAAGATGTGTATAAATGTCTTCTAGGCTTCTCTATGCTTTCGTATCTCTGCAAACTTACCTATGTAAATAAGCACACTTGTTGTAGTTAAGCCTTGTAACAAAGATCCTGCGATGATTGATAGAAAACCAAATAAAATAATGAATGGTTCGTCCATGTGGCAGAGTTTATGAAGCACAAATATTCCGAAAATAGCACCGATTATGAAACAAACATTAACAATTGTACTATAAATGGTGAACCTTTGTAAAGTCCAATGGAATTTTTGTCTCAAATATAAGAAAATAACGCTTGTATCACCATAGCTTGCAAATACATAAATGACAATCATAAGAATCAAAGTCAATAAAATAGCACGATCATAATGTTCTTTACTTCTTAAAATAGTTCGGAAACTTTCTTTGACTAAAGAAAACTTAAACAAGTTTTGAAGTTTGTTCTAAAAATAAAATGTTTATTATTTGAACTTTGTTTAATTATAAAATGTATTTACCTCAGTTTCCACATTTGGAACAGATTCTGGAATGAGAAAGTACGTGTACAACCATGCGAGCAAAACACAACCTGTACATATCGAATAAATTGGTGCATATCCGCACGAGTTTAACAAAAAAGAACTGCATAAAGTTCCTAGAACTGATCCTAAAGCTACGACTCCTTCAAACAAACCCAATCTAAAAAGAATAAATTAACAAGTTTCGTTAATACATTAATGAGATAATTACCTATATCCTCTATACTCTTCACTTGTAACGTCTATTATGTAACACAACAGAGTAGTCAAGAGAGCAGACACTCCTCCAGTTAAACATATAGGAACTAAATATAATATAAAGAACCAAGGAGAAGCGTTTTGTAGGGAACTCACAACGACCATAACTACAAATGAAAAGAAGTAGCCTGCAGTAATTGTTAATAATAGCGGTTTTCTTCCATAAGTATCAGACCATGGCCCATAAAATAAACAAAATATAGGTGCAATGAACGCTTCCACTAAAGCTAAACTTATTAAAATAAGGGTTGCTTTAGGTTGTACTTTTTCTTCCAAATCAGATGTGATATCATTGGTGTAATTCGAGCCTAATAAAGCACAATCCGATTTATTATATCCCATTGTTACATAGCACGTACGGTAAATAATTAAATTAGTTGTGACGGCAGCTGCAAATTATATTAATTAATAAAAGGTAATTTGGAATAATTACAAACTTACCTGCAAGGCTGTAAGCGAAAATTAATAAAAGTGCTGGAAGTTCTATGTGAAATTTCATTCTTCCGCACGTTGCCATCTTTCTTGAATGTCGTTTTCACAGTGTGGTGTTAAAGTACTCGAACTAAAAAGAAATCAAAACATTATTAGTTTTTTTCTTGGTAAAAATTAATTAAAATTACATTATTTTCAGAAAAAAATTGCAATACGTAAAGGAGAGCTGGTGGATTTTCCTTAGTAGGAAAATGATTTGTATTACCAAAGATTATTCTGTAATGCCATTGTTGGTTAGTGCTCTACTTAGTTTAGGTACTATTAGTTTAAATATCTAATCGAATGTTTAAACTAAAAATTATTAACTAAGTATAAATTAATTTTAATTAGGTGTAGATAAATTAATAGTCTTTTGGGTGTCATTGCAATTGTAATTTAATTAAAATTTCAATTAAGTTTGAATTTGCTGACTATGGATTTCCATCAATATACAGGGTGGGGAAAAAGTAACTCAACAAGATTATCACTTTTCTATTATTGATTTTTCAAAAAAACGTTCTAAATGAAAGTTATTAGGCTAAAAGTGCTACACTTGTTCGTGATCTTTAACTGCTCATGCGTAATTGCTCGTGGACACAGGAGCACGTAACTCTAATTTTTCAAACGGTAACCTATGATTTGTTTTACATTTTTGGAATTGCCACATGTTTCTGCTTCTGGTAGCATAAAACTTTTGGTAGGTTACATAAGAGATTTTTTAGAACAAATCGACATTAAGTTTGCGACTTTAATTACAATTACAACTATCTGTTTTATGCAAAAAGAATTTAATTTGACTATTTGACAATCTAAATAGGAGCTTACAACTTTAACTCTGCTGCTCAACTTCCTCCGACACACCGTTCGGGAGATATCGATCTCGAAATAAAACTTAAAGCTAGGAAAAAAATAGAGGATTGATTAGATGTCGTTTTTCGAGATCTACATTCTACAACTTTACATCTATGGTCCGACTTCCTCCGATGGTCCTTTCGGGAGCTGTCGGCGTCTATAGAAAAGTGCGAGATATGAGCACAGATAGGGTACGACACTGTTTAATAGTGAATGAAGAACAGTTTAAACATTTATTAAATCAATTTCTTTTGTTTAGGTTTGTCAAATAAAGTTACTTTTGTCTAAAACAATTTTACGAAAAATCGATAATAAAATAGTTATAGCCTTGTTGCGATATTTTTTCCCCACCCTGTATAAAATCTTACTATCGTTATTTTCTGCCGTCTTAATAATTTTAGCCAAAAAAGCTTCAGATAAAAGTTATATATAGAGCATTAAATTTGCACCTAAATCAGCAATCAAAATTAATTTTGCCCTGATTAATTTTTAACTGATCCAAACGTGGGCACTTCAATTTAATCTATTTTTGATTATGTAATTCAAGTTTTGACAATTTAAAAAAATTATTTAGGAAGTACACCGTGGCCATGCCTTTGTTGGTCAATTCCAGAACCGACATAAATATGGAAAGTATAATTTGGATTTACTCATAAAGGCATAAAAAATGAAATTATCAACAAATTGGTCGGACGAAAATACACAATTATAGAAATGATCGATATTCACAAAAAACTGAAATGTTGAAATTTTAATTTTATTTTTTCTTGACTTTATTAGAAGGAATATTTAAAAACAAACAACACTTCTTCATAGCCACTTTTTATTCTCTATTACGACCTACTATTAAAATTTGCGCACAACGTTTCGTCTCTGTGTAACCATCATCAACTTCATTTTTTTAAATATGCAAAAAATTAACTAATGACATTTTTGAATAGCATTATATATTAAATAGCAAGTTCCGGTCACGCCCCCTCAATTATCTCGTTTGCTTTGGAAAACTCTATTTTTAAAAGGTTTATCAATCATTTGATATTTTTGAAATTATCTTGTTTAGAATCTAACCATTTCTCTTATCAAACTGAACGTATACCTATGTCAAGGAAATCAATAAATGTTTGGAAGTTATAATGTTTAAACACGTGAACACGTGTCTGCAATATTCGGGAAAACTCGTCATGTATTTATTTAATTTTATATAGGAAAAAATCAGGTTTTTCACGACAACCAAATGTGGTAACCTCTTGAATTCTTAAAGACTAAATGGTATTAAAATTAAAAAAAACACATTCTTGACTTTTTTTAGTCGTAATTAACCACTCACCTAACTAATCTAAATTATTACTAACAATTAACAATATGGTTGTTATACATCAAATAATGGCACCTAACTATGACAATCACCGTCACCAGAAGCACTTGTCGAAACACAACCTTGTGTTGGAATACCAAAATACAGATAGACATCACCGTGAATATTTAATTCTCTACTTGAAGTGAATGATTCATTTTAAAATAGGTAAATATGAAGTATCCGTATTTCATACCCATTGCTCTTTTTGTAGATAAAGGTTATCTTATTTAGATAAAAACTAAATCAATATAGCTTACGTCTAAAGGCTCGTCCACACACACAGGCTTGCCTTCCGGTTTGCCTGTGCAGGCAAACTGAACGCTGTCCAGGCCGCCTGCAAGCCAAACAGGAGCGTGTGGACAGCGTTCAGGTGGCCTGTGCCTGCACAGGCAAACCGGAAGGTAAGCCTGTGTGTAAAGACGAGCCTTAAAACTGAACATTTAAAGGCTAATAACATATCACAAAGAGCACTATCTGGTGCCATCTTCATCATCGTTCCATTCGACTTCTATTCTCTCGTAAGAAGAATTGTCACGATATTTTTGCATTATAATCACAGGGCTAAAAACAAGAATAGTTAGTCTTCTAATTCCAAAAAAATATCAAAATAGTAAAAAATATCAAAATAGAAAAGTATTTCAAAGTCAAAATTTTTCTAAAGTACAACACTGTTCAAAATGAAAGGGTATTATTATGTAGTACAAAAATATCAAAATCAAAGAGTATTATACAGTAAAAAATATACCAATCAAAGGATATTCTAGAGCTAAAGCAAAAAATAACAAAATTTAAGGGCATTCTAACGTAAAAAAATAACAAAATCAAAGAGTATTCTACAGGAAACAGTAACAAAATCAAAGGATATTCTAAAGTAAAAAATAACAAAATCAAAAGGTATTCTAAAGTAAAGAATAATAAACTCAAAAAAATCTAAAAATATTCTAAAGTAAAAAATAAAATCAAAGCTTATGTATCCCAATAGGAAGATTTTAACAATGAAAGGGTATTGTGTAGTGCAAAAATAACAAAATCAGAGAATTTTCTAAAGTAAAAAATAACAAAATGAAAGAGTGTTCCAAAGTAAAAAAATATTCGAAGTAGGTACTGTTCAAAATGAAGGAGTATCATCTAAACGTATGTTCCTCTTTCCCGCGACTTTTCCGGCCACAATCCCCGTCCCCGGCAGTGACCAACACTAAACCTATTTGCTTTAGGATTTGAGAATCTGTAGCAGTCTCATATGTTATCCTTACAGCACCTAAAAAACAAAATATTCAGGTCATGACGTAGCCCGGCAGTAAAAACTTGTGTATGAAAAACATTTAATCTCGAGTTAATCTCCTTAGGTAATAGATATACGGTCCATCAAGACCGTAGAAAAAACTTTACAACCGCCGAAGTTACTAGAAAATTGAGAAGTTAGGTAGGTACAGGAAGCTCGAGACTGAATTATTTCCACATTAATTTTTTAGGGTTCCGCTAGTGGACTATAGAGGGTCTGATGGGATAGGGCACTAAATATTACCACTGGTAAATAAAACTTACGCATTACAGCACGGCAAATATTCAATGAAGAAAAATTCTTATTCTTTTTATTGCCTTTACTCGCGTATTGAAGGCTTAACTCCTTACTGAACAATTTTTTCATAATATATAAAACGCATTTCTTTTGGGTATCACCGCCAACTAGTGATAGTTCCTGTGCCTAAAATTCAAAATATTCAATAAATTCAGAAAATAAAGTACCAATAATGTTTAATAAAGGTGGCGATTTCCCCCATGTTAGAAATATCGCTAAAAGTGCTACACGGCAGCGGTTGAGTAGAACAAACTATTAAACTAACAAAAAAATTACCTATATAAAAAATAAAGTAGAAAGATTGATCTGCGATATAAGCTGTCACTGATAGTCACTGATATAAGGCCTACTGAAAATCATGATATTTACTTGCTTTTATTTACCCCTATTGTTGCAAATTTTCAATATAAATGAAAATTTTGAAATATGCATAATGTAATACGTAATACATAATTATATTTAACTTCACTTTGAAACAAAATTTGGAAGAATTGTTAACATATTAAGGGAGACTCAACCGCTGCAGAAAACACTTACAAAATTTTACATCTCTAAAACTAACTTTCTTTGCAAGAGTGGAATTAACTCTTACTTCAATTTTAATTAGATCATTTTTTAGTTGGTTCAATAGTTTTTGCTACTCAAGCGCTATCGTGTAGCACTTTTAGCAATATTTCTAACATGCAGGAAATCGCCACTTTAATCTCCTTACCAATTTTGCCATTTTGCTACCGTCTTCTAAGATTGTTTCAATATCATTTAAAGCATCTTTGTTATTTATTGGTAGTGAGAATTCTGATGCAGCTAATGAAGCCAGTCTTTGGTCGCTTTCCACTAGTTTTTCCAACAACCCCTTTATGCGCCGCAGTTCTTGAGTTATTTCTTTTTTTGCCTTTTTAGGTCTTCGTGATTTTCGAAAATTTTGTTTACTTACAGCATTTTCTGTAAGAAGATTATTTACTTACATTTTTAAATAAATATGAACTTAATAAACATTTTGCTTTATGTTAGCAAAGTGTACCTGATAGAGTTGAACACGAGGCTACACTGCTAGGTGTAGGAGTCGAAATTCCATTTTCATTATTAACCTGTTTTAATTTTGGGTGGCGTTGTATCTGCTCTAATGAGCGCCATTTTCTTAGCGTTGGCAAGTCAAGACTGGCAAATTTATGCTAGTGAGATTTAAGTAACGTTCTTACGTCGATATAAAATTCATAAACCATCTTCTTCCAGCAACTTCTATGAAATGCTTAAGTGGAGCAGTTAATCCGATGGCCCATTGTCTTTTATCCAAATCGGTTCCATCCGAAGAAACTGGAAAAATATTTTCATTAATAACGTCGTTCCAAACTATTTGCACGTTTGTTATTGGTGCACCTATTTACACTTTTATTTATAACAGCACTTTAACAACATTTCCAGCTGCATTTATTTTTGTTACTGTTGGGATGTATGTTTTCGAGTTGATGTTAATTTGGTAAGTGCTATGAATTTTAATTTTACACTAATGAACCGATTTATTTCCAGTGCAATATTTCGCTTGCAACGCCCAACATCCAATATTCGAATTCAATGATGGAGGTAATGATTGGACATAAAAAATATTCATAAAGGGCATTATTAAAATGCATTTTTATAGCACCGCTGATTACCCACATTTTCAAAATCACACCTTATCTAAAAGGGATTTAATAGAACAAATGTACAATTAATAATTTAATTAACTGTAAATACAAAATTTGTTAATAATTAATTAAACAACAATTATACTATAAAATTATTTATCCTATAAATTAAAATTAAATGAATAATTTTGAAATGCAATTTTAAAGAATTATTATATAAAATTACAAAATTGAGCAAATTTTGCCTTCAATATTTCAAAACTATCGAACCTCTCATGGCAACAAGAAAGCTGAAATATTACTTTTTGACATGATTTGAGCTCCTTGAAGCTCCTCCAGCTTCCTTGAAACAAATATAGAGTTGCATATTCCAACTGAGTCCAACTGTGCATATTTTTCTAATATGTACATTGTACACATTCGTCTTAAATCAACTTTTACAAATAAAATACAAAAATTAATTATCCAGTTTCGGAGGCATTCTATATCGAACAAGAACAGCAAGAATCCATATATTCAAAACGCGAAGCCTTTTCTTGATATAAAATAATAGCGTACTTCCTACTTCTACTGGACCGATTTTGATAATATTTTTTAAATTGAAGCTGTCGACCCACAGATATGTCAGCAGTAATTTTTTTTTCTTCAAATTACCAATTTCATACATAGTTTTTAATTATAAATTGTTACGCGTATTAATCTTATCTCTCCACTTAACAAAGTTCGATCACGTTGAATGACGGGCACACCTATTTCGTACATTTAACAACAATCATCGGTGTATGTAGTAAGTGCATTATAATAATTTTTGAAAATTTATTTTTCTAATGCTTTCGTATCTTCAAATACTTCGTCGCATCTCGACGGGGGTAACCCGCTAGTATTTCTTTAAAATATGTCAATCCAAATTAACGTCCATTTAATAGTCAACAATTAAATGAACAAATCGAGGAACAAATAAACTATAAATATCTGTCAAATTATTTTAGTTTTGTACTTAAATAAATGCATTGTAGGTGCTCGTAGCACGGATTATTGGCAGTGAAAGAAGCTCTTTAACAATCCGTATTGTTGTACAGCCAGCATCATAATTATTGGCCAGCCTGGCTATACGCCGTTATTAGCCAACAATACAAAAGGATAGAAGGGGAGATTGTTGATTTACTACTTGTTGGTAAAATAAAGTTACCCTTCAGTTTATGATGGTTGCATTCACAATTCGTACTAAACGTATAGACAGGGTGGTCATTAATTGTGAGGCTGACTGTACATTAAAGTTTCGTTTCTGCTCCTCTGCATGAAAACTATTAAACTGAAAATTAAATAATTACTAACAAGCTCTTTTTATCGTGAGACACACTTACATTATTAACATTACTTGAAAGACTTGTATTCCACAAGTAACAAAGTTGAATGTAGCTGGAAAAACTCCTAAAGTTGCATTGTAAATGTACGTGTAAACTGACGTGCCTAGTAAACCTCCTATTATTTGTAAAGATGTCACCACAGGAAGTACTTTGCCCGAATCTTCTACTGGAACTAGTTTTGATAATAGGAGTAATGCCATTGGTTTAACAGCACCACTAAATAATTTTATAGCAGCAGCTAAACAGAAAACGCACAATTAGAAAATGTTGGAAAATTAACGTCTTTTGTACGAAGTTGTAGAAGGGTCAAAATAAAATTGGGAATTCCTTTAAAATGATTATGAGATTGATGATTGATCTCGAAATTTCTACTTTAATCTCCGATTTTAGAGTTCAGAGTCAGAATTTTGAGATCAAAGTGGAGTTTCAAATCGTATTAAATTTATTTAAAGTCAGAATTCCGAGGTGAAATTTCGAGAACATAATATTATACTTTTATTAACTTTACTCTTTATTTAACGTTTACAATTATTATTATAAAATTACTACTCGTTACACACATCATACGGGCGTCCCCACGTTCGTCATATCCCTACTACTCTTTCATACTACCAACTACTCACTCAACTAAAAATTCTCTAACATTCGGTCATCCTGATTTACATATTTGTCCTCAAATATCCATTCATTCATTAAAACTAACCAAGCATCTCTAATTACTAACAAAACATGCATATCGCACAAACAGAAATAAAACACATTCACTCGAACAAGAACAAACACCAACACACTCAAAGCCTTAAGTCTGATTTTAGAGTTCAAAGTCAGAATTTGAGGCCGAAGTGAAGTTTAAAATTGTAACACCGGCTTTAGGTACGAAATTCCGAATTCAAAGTCGAGATCGAGATTGAAGAAGAGTTTATAGTCGTAATAGCGCACCAGAATCATAATTTCGAGAACAAAGTCGGAATTTAAAGTTAAAAGTCAGAATCCTAAACGCAAATAGAATCATAGTCGTAATACTGAGTTTTGAGTCCGAATTCCAAATAAAGACGGAATTTCGAGTTAGAAGAGGAGTCTAAAGGCGTAATATCCAATCCACAGTCAGATTTCCATTATCATTTTAGGTTGAAGTTGAATTTAAGGTCGTAATACAGAGTTCAGAGACACAATGTCGATTTATAAGTTGGATTTTAGAGTTCAAAGTCAGAATCTGAGGTAGAAGTGGAGTTTTAAGTCGTAACACCGACTTTAGAGACAGAATTCTGAATTCAAAGTCGAACTTCGAGGTTGAGAAAGAGTTTAAAGCCGTAATACCGCGCTAGAATCGTAATTTTGATTAGAAATTCGGAATTTAGAGTTAAAAGGTAGTATCCGAAACCGAAATGGAGTTTAAAGTCGTAATACCGAAATTTGAGTAAGAATTCCGAGTTTAAAGTCAATTTCGATATTGAAGAGATGTTTGAAAGTCGTATTATCTAATTCAAAGTCAGATTTCCAAGATCATGTGCGGTTGAAGTTGAATTTAAAGTCGTATTACCGAGTTCAGAGTCACAATAACGAGTTCAAAGTTGGATTTTAGAGTTAAAAGTTAGAATTTTAGACCAAACTGGAGTTCAAAATCCTTACACCGACTTAAGAGACGGAATTCCGAATACTAAGTCGAGATTGAGGAAGAATTTAAAGTCGTAATACCGCGCCAGAATCCTAATTTCGAGTAGAAAGGCGGAATTTAGAATTAAAAGTCAAAATCCGAAACCGAAATGGAGTTTAAAGTCTAATAGTTTAAATACCAATATTTGAATTTAAAGTCACAATATCGAATCTAAAGTAAGATATGGGAGATCATTTCAGGTTGAAGTTGAATTTAAAGTCGTAATATCGAGTTCAAAGTTGGATTTTAGAGTTTAAAATTAGAATCCGAGACCAAAGTGGTGTTTAAAATTGTAACACCATTTTTAGAGCCAAATTCCGAGTTCAAAGCTGGAATATAGAGTTTAAAGACAGAATCGTACACTAAAATGGAGTTTCAAGTCGTAATACCGAGTTTTGAGTCAGAATTCCGAGTTCAATGTTGAAAATTCGAGATGGAAGTGGAGTTTGAAGTTGTAATACCGAGATTAGAGTTAGAATTTCAAGTTTATGGTCGGTATTTTCAGACTAAAGTATGAATTTATTTACAGTCACCAAAGGATTTTAAAGTCATAGTTTTATAGTCATAATACTGACTTTATGTCACAAGAGTTCAAGAAAAGTAAAAATCTGAGCTCGAAAAGAAGTTTAAGGTTGTACTACCGAGTTTACAGTTTGACTTCCGAGTTCAAAGCCGGAATTTTTAAATAAAGATGTGTTTAAATGTAGGCTTCTCTACGCTTTCGTATCTCTGCAAACTTACCTATGTAAATAAGCACACTTGTTGTAGTTAAGCCTTGTAACAAAGATCCTGTGATGATTGATAGAAAACCAAGTAAAATAATGAATGGTTCGTCCATGTGGCAGTATTTATGAAGCACAAATATTCCGAAAATAGCACCGATTATGTAAGAAACATTAACAATTGTACTATAAATGGTGTACGTTTGTAAAGTCCAATGGAATTTTTGTCTCAAATATAAGAAAATAACGCTTGTATCACCATAGTTTGAAAATACATAAATGGCAATCATAAGAATCAAAGTCAATAAAATACCACGATCATAATGTTCTTTACTTCTTAAAGTACTTCGGAAACTTTCTTTGACTAAAGAAAACTTAAACAAGTTTTGAAGTTTGTTCTAAAAATAAAATGTGTATTATTTGAACTTTGTTTAATTATAAAATGTATTTACCTCAGTTTCCACATTTGGAACAGATTCTGGAAGGCGAAAGTACGTGTACAACCATGCGAGCAAAACACAACCTGCACATATCGAATAAATTGGTGCATATCCGCACGAGTTTAACAAAAAAGAACTGCAAGAAGTTCCTAGAACTGTTCCTAAAGCTACGACTCCTTCAAACAAACCCAATCTAAAAAGATTAAATTAACGAGTTTCGTTAATACATTAATGAGATAATTACCTAAATCCTCTGTACTCTTCACTGGCAACGTCTATTATGTAACACAACAGAGTAGTCAAAAGAGCAGACATTCCTCCAGTTAAACATATGGGAAGTAAATATAATATAAAGAACCAAGGAGAAGCGTTTTGTAGGGAACTCACAACGACCATAACTACAAATGAAAAGAAGTAGCCTGCAGTACTTGTTAATAATAGCGGTTTTCTTCCATAAGTATCAGACCATGGTCCATAAAATAAACAAAATATAGGTGGAATGATCGCTTCCACTAAAGCTAAACTTATTAAAATAAGGGTTGCTCTATGTTGAACTTTTTCTTCCAAATCAGTTGTGATATTATTGGTGTAATTCGAACCTAATAAAGCACAATCCGATTTATTATATCCCATTGTTACATAGCACGTACGATAAATAATTAAATTAGTTGTGACGGCAGCTGCAAATTATATTAATTAATAAAAGGTAATTTGGAATCATTTCAAACTTACCTGCAAGGGTGTAAGCGAAAAATAATAAAAGTGTTGGAAGTTCTATGTGAAATTTCATTCTTCCGCACGCTGTCATCTTGAATGTTGTTTTCACAGTGTGGTGTTAGAGTACTCGAACTAAAAAGAAATCAAAACATTATTAGTTTTTTTCTTGGTAAAAATTAATTAAAATTACATTATTTTCAGAACAAAATTGCAGAATTATTCTGTAAAGCCATTGTTGGTTAGAGCAGTAGGTACTCGGTTAAATATCTAATCGAAAACTAAAAATTATTATCTAAGTATAAATTAATTTTAATTAAGTGTAGATAAATTAATAGTCTTTTGGGACTCATTGCAATTGTAATTTAATTAAAATTCCAATTAAGTTTGAATTTGCTGACTATGGATTTCCATCAATATACAGGGTGGGGAAAAAGTAACTCAACAAGCTTATCACTTTTCTATTAATGATTTTTCAAAAAAACGTTCTATATGGTTAAGGCTGAGTTTTTCATTTGGAGTTTAAACTACGTTTCATCTGAACGAAGTTCAAGCCCATGCGCCGTAACTCGTTTACGTTACAGTAAAAGTACAGCGCATGAGATTCATCTTTGTTCAGATGGAACGTAGTTTAAACTCCTAATGAAAAACTCAGCCTAAAAGTGCTACACTTGTTCGTGATCTTTAACCGCTCATGCGTAATTGCTCGTGGGCACAGGAGCACAACTCTAATTTTTCAAATGGCAACCTATGATTTGTTTTACATGCATGTGTGGAATTATCACATGTTTTTGCTTCTGGTAGCATAAAACTTTTGGTAGGTTACATAAGAGATTTTTTAGAAAAAATGGACATTAAATTTGCGACTTTAATTACGATTACAACTATCTGTTTTAAGCAAAAAGAATTTAATTTGGCTATTTGACAATCTAAATAGGAGCTTACAACTTTAACTCTGCTGCTCAATTTCCTCCGACACACCGTTCGGGAGATATCGATCTCGAAATAAAACTTAAAGCTAGGAAAAAAATAGAGGATTGATTAGATGTCGTTTTTCGAAATCTACATTATACAACTTTACATCTATGGTCCGACTTCCTCCGATGGTCCTTTCGGGAGCTGTCGGCGTCTATAGAAAAGTGCGAGATATGAGCACAGATAGGGCACGACACTGTTTAATAGTTAATGGAGAACAGTTTAAACATTTATTAAATCAATTTCTTTTGTTTAGGTTTGTCAAATAAAGTTGCTTTTGTCTAAAACAGAGATTAGAGTTGAAAATTTAAAGTCGCTTTTCTTCAAAAGTTTTCTTATGTAACCTACCAAAAGTTTTATGCTGCCAGAAGCAGCAACATGTAGCGATTCCAAAAATGTAAAAAAAATCATAGGTTGCTATTTAAAAAATCAGAGTTGCGTGCTCCTGTGCCTACGCACGATTACGCATGAGCAGTTAAAGATCAGGAACAAGTGAAGCATTTTTAGCCTAATAACTTTTGTTTAAAACAATTTTACGAAAAATCGATAATAAAATAGTTATAGCCTTGTTGCCTTACTTTTTCTGTAGGCCCGTTATTTACGCCACCGAATCTACCCATGTTGCACACCTTTTATTACACATCTTTTACTACGTGCAGATCAAAAAATGGCCAAATCCAAATTTTCAGTCGCATAAAAAGTTTTTTGAGGTCGATTACGATTTTTGCCTTTGGAAACTGGACTATTACACATTTTGCAACAAAAACCTCTTGGAGTGTCTTCCCTTTTATACATTAGTCTATCCTGGGAGAGGAATTAAACGGATTAAAATTATATCTCTTAGAGGCAAGGAAGATGGGCAAAAATATGTAAAAAGGGAAAAGGCAACCAAAATAAATTCATTAAGAAATAAAAAATGTCTTTTGCACAGTTTTTTCTGAAAAATCATTTTTCGTTGACGTCATTTGGTCATTTTTGTCATAGTTACAAACTAACTTATTCACCTACGCCTTTCATTCGGCTGCGCCTCATAAAAAAAGTAAGCACTAAAAACACTTATGTTGGGTTTCCATTGCGCGTTATGCGGTACGCGTTATGGCTGCGCGATGATTCTATTGGTCGATTTTCGAAAATCGACCAATAGAATCATCGCGCAGCCATAACGCGTACCGCATAACGCGCAATGGAAAACCACCATTACACTCCGCACACTTGACACAAAAATAACTGTTTTGCTTGTAGGATACCTACAATCTTGGCAGTTCCGGTCACGCCCCCTCAATTATCTCGTTTGCTTTGGAAAGCTGTATTTTTTAAATGTTTAATCAATCTTTTGATATTTTTGAACTTATCTTGTTTACAATCCAACCCTTTCTCTTATAAAACTGAACGTATATGTCAAGGAAATCAATAAATGTTTGGAAGTTATAATGTTTAAACACGTGCACACGTGTCTGCAATATTCGGGAAAATTCGTCATGTATTTACCTAATTTTATATAGGAAAAAATCAGGTTTTTCACGACAACCAAATGTGGTAACCTCTTGAATTCTTAAAGACTAAAGGGTATTAAAATTTAAAAAAAACATTCATGACTTTTTTTAGTCGTAATTAACCACTCACCTAACTAATCTTAATTATTACTAACAATAAATTAACAATATGGTTGTTATACATCAAATAATGGCACATAACTATGACAATCACCGTCACCACAAGCACATGTCGAAACACAACCTTGTATTGGAAACGGTTGGAATAAATACAGATAGACACCACTTAAAAAAAAAACCTCAAGTGAATATTTAATTCATTGTCTACTTGAAGTGAATGATTCATTTTAAAATAGGTAAAACCAGTAATCTCATCATGTCAATGTTTTGTAGATAAAGCACGAGCGTTTAATTATTATTATCGTTATATAAATATAATAACGTGAAGTATATATAGTTGAGTTTCACAAATGTAGACAGTTATGTCATTTATAGAATAAAGACAAGATTACATCGAGATTTTTCGGTACAGCATTATGAACAATCGTTCGTACTCGGATCCACTTCTACTACTAAGCTTCTGTCAGCTTCTGTCAAATTATAGTAAAGTACGTTATTCTATTAAAGCGGCACGTGTTTTCTGCATCTATCTCAATAGAAGCCGCGCTATAGCTAGCTAAATTTTGTGAACACATATTAGGATGAGTCACTATCTCGAATTGTGAGATTGAAGTATAGCTAATTGTATTTGTTGATTTGAACTCACATAATGTAATACTGTTTCGTTTTTAATTATTATAAGAATTAATTTTTTTTTAAATTCCTGATTGCAAGTGTCCGTATTTCATACCCATTGCTTTTTTCGTAGATAAAGGTTATCTTATTTAGATAAAAATTACATCAATATAGCTTACGTCTAAAGGCTCGTCCACACACACAAGCTTGCCTTCCGGTTTGCCTGTGCAGGCAAACTGAACGCTGTCCAGGCCGCCTGCAAGTCAAACCGGAGCGTGTGGACAGCGTTCAGGTGGCCTGTGTGTGCACAAGCAAACTGGAAGGTGTAAAGACCACAAACCTGTGTGTAAAGACGAGCCTTTAAACTGAACATTTAAAGGCAAATAACATATCACAAAGAGCACTATCTATAGCTATACCAATCAAAGGATATTCTAAAGCAAAAAATAACAAAATTAAAGGGCATTATAACGTAAAAAAATAACAAAATCAAAGAGTATTCTACAGTCTACAGGAAACAGTAGTAAAATCAAAGGATATTCTAAAGTAAAAAATAAAATCAAAGCTTATGTATCCCAATAGGAAGATTTTAACAATGAAAGGGTAGCTATTGTGTAGTGGAAAAATAACAAAATCGGAGAATTTTCTAAAGTAAAAATGGGAGACTCAACCTGCAGAAAACGCTTACAAAATTTTACATCTCTAAAACTAACGCATATTTCTTTGCAAGAGTGGAATTAAATCTTACTTCAATTTTAATTAGATCATTTTTTAGTTGGTTCAATAGTTTTTGCTACTCAAGCGCTATCGTGTAGCACTTTTAGCAATATTTCTAACATGCATCAGGAAATCGCCACTTTAATCTCCTTACCAATTTTGCTATTTTGCTACCGTCTTCTAAAATTGCTTCAATATCATTTAAAGCATCTTCGTTATTTATTGGTAGTGAGAATTCTGATGCAGCTAATGAAGCCAGTCTTTGGTCGCTTTCCACTAGTTTTTCCAACAACCCCTTTATGCGCCGCAGTTCTTGAGTTATTTCTTTATGTAGCCTTTTTAGGTCTTCGTGATTTTCGAAAATTTTGTTTACTTACAGCATTTTCTGTAAGAAGATTATTTACTTACATTTTGAAATAAATATTAAATTAATAAACATTTTGCTTTATGTTAGCAAAGCGTACCTGATAAGAGCTGAACACGAGGCTACACTGCTAGGTGTAGGAGTCGAAATTCCATTTTCATTATTAACCTGTTTTAATTTTGGTTGGCGTTGTATCTGCTCTAATGAGCGCCATTTTCTTAGGGTTGGCAAGTCAAGGCTGGCACATTTATGCTGATGAGATTTAAGTAATATCCATACTTCGATATAATTTCGTAAACCATCTTCTTCCAGCAACTTCTATGAAATGCTTAAGTGGAGCTGTTAATCCGATGGCCCATTGTCTTTTATCCAAATCGGTTCCACCCGAAGAAACTGGAAAAATATTTTCATTAATAACGTCGTTACAAACTATTTGCACGTTTGTTATTGGTGCACCTATTTACACTTTTATTTATAACAGCACTTTAACAATATTTCCAGCTATATTTATTTTTGTTACTGTTGGGATGTATGTTTTCGAGTTGATGTTGATTTGGTATAAGTGCTATGAATTTTAGTTTTACACTAATGACTAACGAACAGATTTATTTTCAGTGCAATATTTCGCTTGCAATGCCCAACATCCAGTATTCAACTTCAATGATAAGCTCTGATCTAGAATTGCCGCAGCACAGTTTATAATTAAAATTTTGTATGAGATTTTTTATAATGTATAATAGTTTACATAAAAAATATTGAGATGTGGCATTATTAAAATGCATTTTTAGAGCAACGTTGATTACCCACATTTTCAAAATCACACCTTATCTAAAAGGGAAAAAGGGATTTAATAGAACAAAAATGTACAATTAATAATTTAATTAACTGTAAATACAAAATTTGTTAATAATTAATTAAACAACAATTATACTATAAAATTATTTATCCTATAAATTAAATTAAAATTAATTGAATAATTTTAAAATGCAATTTAAAAAAATTATTATACTCACATAAAATTACAAAATTGAGCAAATTTTGCCTTCAATAATTCAAAACTATCGAAACTCCCATGGTAACAAGAGAGCTGAAATATTACTTTATTACATTTTTTGAGACGGTCACATTTTGACAATCTCCAGCTTCATTGAAACAATCATAGAGTTTCGATTCCAACTGTGCATATTTTTCTAATATGTACATTGTACATATTCGTCTTAAATCAACTTATACAAATAAATTACAAAAATTAATTATCCAGTTTCGGAGGCATTCTATATCGAACGCCCTCTATCACAGCAAGAATATTTCTTTAAAATATGTATATCCAAATTAACATCCATTTAATAGTCAACAATTAAATGAATAAATAAACTATAAATAGCTGTCAAATTATTGTAGTTTTGTACTTAAATAAATGCATTGTAGGTGCTCGTAGAACTGATTATTGGCAGTGAAAGAAGCTCTTCAACAATCAATAGTGTTGTATGTTATAGTTTCGTTTCTGCGTCTCTGCATGAAAACTATTAAACTGAAAATTAAATATAAAATTACTAACAAGCTCTTTTAATCGTGAGACAAACTTACATTATTAACATTACTTGAAAGACGTGTATTCCACAAGTAACAAAGTTGAACGTAGCTGGGAAAATTCCCAAAGTTGCATTGTAAATGTACGTGTAAACTGATGTGCCTAGTAAAGCTCCTATTATTTGTAAAGATGTCACCACAGGAAATACTTTGCCCGAATCTTCTACAGGAACTAGTTTTGATAATAGTAGTAATGCCATTGGTTTCACAGCACCACTAAATAATTTTATAGCAGCGGCTAAACAGAAAACGCACAATTAGAAAATGTTAGAAAATTACGTGTTTTTTACGAAGGCGTAGAAGGGCCCCATAATACTTTTTATTTTCAAATTCTAACATTAAAACGATTATAAAATTAATCTAGAAATTTCTACTTTAATCTCCGATTTCAGAGTTCAGAGTCAAAATTGTGAGATCAAAATGGAGTTTCAAATCATAGTGAATTTATTATAAAGTCGCAATTCTGACTTTAGAGTTACAATATCGAGTACAGTGTCAGATTTTAAAGCTTAAAGTCAGAATCAGAGGCCGAAGTGGAGTTTAAAATCTTAACTTCGACCTTAAAGACAGAATTCCGAGTGCAAAGTCGGAATTTCAAGATTTAGAAGAAGAAGTTTAAAGTATAATACCAAGTTTAGAGTCAGAATTCCGAGTTTAAAGTCGGTATTTCGAGATTGAAGAGAAGTTTAAAGTCGCAATTAAGAGTTAATTGGCTTAAGGGTCACAATATCGAGTTCAAAATCGGATTTTCGAGTTTAAAATCAGAATCCGAGACCGAATTGGAGTTTATAGTCGTAACACCGACTTTAGATACGGAATTCCGAGATCAATTCCGGAGTTTTAAGTCGTAATACTGCTCCGGAATCACAATTTCGAATACAAACACGGAATTATACTTAGAGTAGCCCCAACGTAACCTGAGCACACCACGTGACCAAACCTGCGCGAGGCGTGGCTTTAGAGCCCAGTGGCGGAGCTCTGCGCACTTTTAACGGTAATCACGTGGTGTGCTCAGGTAAGGTTGGGTTTACTCTAATAGTCAGAATCCGAAACAGAAATTGAGTTTAAAGAAAACTCATTAAAGTACAAGAAGAAGAAAGTAAAGAATTCGAAATTGAAGAGGTGTATGAAGTCGTAATTTCGAGTTTATAATACGATTTTGAGTAGAAAGTCGGAATTTAGAGTTCAATGTCAGCATCCGACACCCAAAAGGAATTTCAAGTCAAAATACCGAGTTTAGAATTTAAATTCCCAGTAGAAGTCGTAATTTCGAGCTTAAAGAGGAGTTTCAAGTCGTAATATCAAATCCGTAGTCAGATTTCCAAGATCATTTCAGATTGAAATTCAAAATAATGTCGTAATTTCGAGTTCAGAGTTACGATACCGAGTTCAAAGTCGGATTCTAGAGTTTAAAGGTAGAATCCGCCACCAAAAAGGAGTTTAAAATCGAAATACTGATTTAAGAGTCAGAATTCCGAGTTCAATGACCGAATTACGATATTGTCGTAATTCGGAAAAAAGTCGGAATTAAGAGTTCTTTAGTCAGAATCTAACACCGAAACGGAGTTTCTAGTCGTAATACCCAGTTTTGAGTCAGAATTCCGAGTTTAATGTTGAAATTTTGAGATTGAAGTGGAGTTGGAACTTGTAATACCGAGATTATGCAGAATTTCAAGTTTATAGTCGGAATTTCAAGCTTGAAGAGGAATTTCAAGTCGTAATACCGAGTTCAGAGTTATAATATTGAGTTTAAAATCTAATTTTAGAGTTGAAAGTTAGAATCCAAGACCAAAGTGGAGTTTCAAATCGTACCACCGATTTTAGAGTCAGAATTCCGAGTTCAAAATTTAAATTTCGAAATTGAAGAAAAGTTTAAAGTCGTAATACCGATTTAAAAATCTGAATTTCGAGTACAAAGTGGGACTAAGAGTTCTTAGTCAGAATCCGACACCAAAATAGAGTTTCTAATGGTAATACTGAGTTTGTAGTCAGAATTCCGAATCCATATTCGTAATTCAAGCTTGAAGAGGAGTTTCAAGTAGTAATACCTTGTACAGAGTTACAATATCGAGTTCAAAGTCTAATTTTAGAGTTGAAAGTTAGAATCCGAAACTAAAGTGGACTTTTAGTCAGAATCGGACACCGAAATAGAGTTTCCACTCGGTATTACGAGTTTTGAGTCAGAATTACGAGTTCAAAGTTGAAATTTTGAGATTGAAGTGGAGTTTGATGTTTTAATACAGAGGTTAGAGTAAAAATTTCAAGTTTATAGTCGGGATTTGCAGGGTAAAGTCTGACTTAAGTCATAAAAGAATTTTAAGGCTTAATACTGAGTTTAGAGTCAGAATTAAAAGTGCAAAGTCAAAAATCCGAGCACGAAGAAGAGTTTAAAGTCCTTCTATCGAGTTTAGAGTTAGACTTCTGAGTAAAAAGTCGAAATTCTTAGTATTAATGTCACAATACCAAGTTTAGAGTTAGAATTCCGAGTTCAATGTCGGAATTTTCAAATAAAGATGTTCAAATACCTTCTAGGCCTTCGTACCTCTGCAAACTTACCTATGTAAATAAGCAAGCTTGTTGTAGTTAAGCCTTGCAACAAAGATCCTGTGATGATTGATAGAAATCCAAGTAAAATAATGAATGGTTCGTCAATGTGGCAGTATTTATGAAGCACAAATATTCCAAAAATAGCACCGATTATGTAAGAAACATTAACAATTGTACTATAAATGGTGTACGTTCGTAAAGTCCAATGGAATTTTTCTCTCAAATATAAGAAAACAACGCTTGTATCGCCATAGTTCGAAAATACATAAATGGCAATCATAAAAATCAAAGTCAATAAAATACCACGATCATAATGTTCTTTACTTCTTAGAGTACTTCGGAAACTTTCTTTGACTAAAGAAAACTTAAACAAGTTTCGAAGTTTGTTCTAAAAATAAAATGTTTATTATTTGAACTTTGTTTAATTATAAAATGTATTTACCTCAGTTTCCACATTTGGAACAGATTCTGGAATGAGAAAGTACGTGTACAACCATGCAAGCAAGACACAGCCTGTACATATCGAATAAATTGTTACATATCCGCACCAGTTTAAAACAAAAGAACTCAAAGAAGTTCCTAGAATTGTTCCTAAAGTTACGACTCCATCAAACAAACCCATTCTAAAAAGAAAAAATTAACGAGTTTTGTTAATACATTAATGAGATAATTACCTAATTCCTCTATACTCTTCTCTTGTAACGTCTATTATGTAACACAACAGTGTAGTCAAAAGAGCAGACACTCCTCCAGTTAAACACATGGGAAGTAAAAATAATAAAAAGAACCAAGGAGAAGCATTTTGTAGGGAACTTACAACGACCATAACTACAAATGAAAAGAAGCAGCCTGCAATACTTGCTAACAATAGCGGTTTTCTTCCATAAGTATCAGACCATGGTCCATAAAATAAACAAAATATAGGTGGAATGATCGCTTCCACTAAAGCTAAACTTATTAAAATAAGGGTTGCTTTATGTTGTACTTTTTCTTCCAAATCACTTGTGATATTATTGGTGTAATTCGAGCCTAATAAAGCACAATCCGATTTATTATATCCCATTGTTACATAGCACGTACGATAAATAATTAAATTAGTTGTGACGGCAGCTGCAAATTATATTAATTAATAAAAGGTAATTTGGAATAATTTCAAACTTACCTGCAAGGGTGTAAGCGAAAAATAATAAAAGTGTTGGAACTTCTATGTGAATTTTCATTCTTCCGCACGTTATCATCTTGAATGTTGTTATCACAGTGTGGTGTTATAGTACTCGAACTAAAAAGAAATCAAAACATCATTAGCTTTTTTCTTGGTAAAAATTAATTAAAATTACATTATTTTCAGAAAAAAATTGCAATACGTAAAGGAGCTGGTTGATTTTTCTTAGTAGCAAAATGATTTGTATTACCAAAGCTAATTCTGTAAAGCCATTGTTGGTTAGAGCAGTACTACTTTAAATATCTAATCGAATGTTAAAACTAAAAATTATTATCTAAGTATAAATTAATTTTAATTAGGTCTAGATAAATTAAAAGTCTTTTGCGACTCATTGAAATTGTAATTTAATTAAAATTCTAATTAAGTTTGAATTTGCTGACTATGACTTTCCATCAATATGTAAGATCTTACTATCGTAATTTTCTGCCTTCTTAATAATTTTAGCCCAAAAAGCTTCAGATAAAAGTTGTAGAGCATTAAATTTTGCACCTAAATCAGTAATCAAAATTAATTTTGCCCTCTTGGTAATGGCAGAAATTAGTTCGAAAATTTCGAAATTACTTTAATCAAAATAGGGATAGACATGAGTTTTGATAAACAATTTCTCACCTTTCCTTTGTTAATAATTGACAGCACTTATTTGTCAATGTCAAATTTAATAAATGTTAAATCCATGGCTATCTCTATTTTGAGGTAATTTTTGACATTTTCATACCTAATTTCTTCGCTTTTGCTTGTCTTTTCTCCATTCGCAATGAAATCGCCGTTTGAGTCAATTTTACGTTTTGAATACCTTTTATTTAAAAACTACAAAAAGTTGGACAATGAAATTTTATCTACGCGTAAAATTATACGCAGGTGTTGCAGTTCCCAATTTCTATAATTAAAAAACGAACTTTAAAAGGGCGAAGCGCCCTTTCTAAACTGCCACGCTTCGGAAACGAGCAACACCTTTTGAACATCTGATCCCAACGTGGGCACTTCAATTTAATATATTTTTGATTAATTCAAGTTTTGACAATTTAAAAAAAATATTTGGGAAGTACCCTCCACTTACAAGAAAATGTAATTCAGCGTACACCAATACCTAACAGTTGCTAGCCTTTGTGACTGCTAAAATGTTTTGAGATGTTAAAAATAAAAGCAGTGCGTCAAACATATTTTTGCTTCCTGTTCTTTTTACTTATCTCTCTGCACGTGTCATTTTGTTTTGCGTGCAGTTAACATTTTATTGACGTTGTAAGTAAAGAGGACTTTCTGAGCTGCTTTGAGCAATGAAAGAAAAAGTTTGACAATACTGATCTCCATAATAATAATTGTAAAACTATAAAAAAATGATCTGTGGTTCACATAATGATGAAAACCATCAGTCATGAACAACAACTAATCCAGAAAATTTCCTCAGCCATCTCAACTCGAACTTACGTTCTGAAAATTAGAACCCATAAGGTTTGTTCGTTTGCCTTGCACTGGTTGCTCGAAACCTTTAGTCAACGTTTGTTAGAACATGGTTTTGACCGATGTAACGTGTTCAGTTCACGTTCAGTTCTGTTTTTCTTAGTCAAGAGGAGGAGTAGTTAGTGCATGGCAAACGAACAAACCTGTAGTTCTAACCAATTTACAACCCATGATCTCATCATAAGGGCATCCTCATAATAAAATGAGAAACTATTCGATTATTTCAAACGGTGTGAAGGCCTTTACATTTGTTTTTTTTTAGTTGTCACACTCGCCACCCTCACTCTACTCGCTGTGATTAAAAAACGATTTTCGACTTACGTGACCACCGCTTATTAGTTTATCGACTTTGAGTTTATTTGTACAAACAATTCGGAAGAGGCTAAAAATAAAATCTTGATTAGATTATTAGCCACGTATCTAAAGGTTAATAGAATGTTAGTTTACTTTATTTTCAGCGTAAACTGGATTTAAGAACGGAAATAAAAAGGCCATTATACTCACATAACAGACGGAATATTTTTATGGGTACAAAGAAAAGATAGATTGGAACATTGGACGTAGTACTACTTGATGTGATGGTGATGGCATGAAACTATTTTTAAGTTATCACACTTTTATAATAAATATGCTCTAGAAATGTTGCTTTCTCCTATTTCGATTTCAACAAACTTTGGATCTTTAAACTAACAATTCGAAAATAAGCATCCCAAAGCTGTGTTAGTTTGTTAACTACAGAGCCGATGTAAACGTGGAAAGTATATGGATGCTTCCAAAGTGTATTGTACTGTATCCACTTTGGGTGTTTCAACTTAAATGGAATTTAGGTAATGCAAAATGAAATTATAAACAAATTGGTCGGACGAAAATACACAAATATTTATAGAAATGATTTATTTTACTTACATTATGAATTCACCGAAATACTATTGAGAAACTGAGCACTCCTAATCATTTTTATACCTTATTTTTTATTATAAACAATATTCCCACCCAGTCCTTAACGTGCTTAAATTTAGAAATATTTCCCAACAGTTTATACGCTTTTCATTCAAACTTAATTCTAAAATAAAAAAACAGCTGCCAAGTGTTAATGGCCGATTTCCGCAATACTACGATGCTATAACTCTAAAGATATTGTTTTAGTATTTGTTCTCATCCCTGAATCTCCCTGAAACGCATTTCAATGCAAAGGAAAAGGCAGCAAAAAAAAATCATCGAGAAAGTACATTTTTTTGAAATCTCTTTATCAAGCCCACAAAGGAGTAATGCCGTAATGGGTTTTGGAAAAAGAATATTTCCGACAAAAACGTCTTTAGAATTTCTCCTCTTTTATCCAAACAGGAAAATTGAATTAAAACTAGATCTCTTCCGAATAAACAAAATGGGTAAATAGAAAATATGTGAAAAGGGAAAAGATCACAAGAGATATACATTGGGAAAATATACAGGTTGAATAGTTCGAGTTAGCACATAGGAATTATAATAAGTGGAAACAAGTACGAAATATTTTTAAATGCTTACAAGAGAGAAAGAGTTAGAAGGAAGGCGTCAATTTTTAATTTCAAATTTGAATTAAACGCCTGCAATTTTTGATAAGTGATAAGGATTTGCTTTTACAATTTATTTAAATTTTATTATTGGTGTTTTAAAGCGAAGATTTTAAAAATGGTTCTTGATTTAAACGAAAATATTTAGATAATAAATTAAATGCACGCCTATTTTCTATCTAAAAATAACTCTTTCTCTCTCGTAATCACTTAAAAATATATCTTATCTATTCCCACACATTATATTCCTATATGCTAAGTCAAACTATTCAATCTGTATATTATTTAAATCGTTTTTTTAACCCCGCAAAAGGGATATGAAGTTCATCACAATCTAACTCCTGATGGTCGACTCCTGGTTTTTGGATCACATGAAGAAAACGGTAAAAAAAGAGGTTTTTTCTAATTTATTATCAAAGTAAAAGACAGAATTTCCGTGTCCGTGAAGTTAGCAGTGGGACTTTTGAATTTAAAAAAAAGCTCTCGTGAATCGTTAGTAAATCGTTAGTAAGTGATAGTAAGTCCATTTCCGACGTTAGTAAGTCAAAAATAACGGAAATATTCATATTTTAAAAAACCACTGCTAACTTCGCGGCAGCAGTGGGACTATTTTTTAACATTTTGAAACTTGTGTAAACATTTAGGTAATCGTTAGTAAGTGATAGTAAGTCGATTCCCGACGTTAGTAAGTCAAAAATAGCCGAGTTAAAAACCAAAAACAAGTGTGAAGTTAGCAGTGGGAGTATGTCCGATTGAGCTGAAATTTTGGAATCCTTTAGAGAATCGTTAGTAAGTGATAGTAAGTCAATTGCCGACGTTAGTAAGTCAAAAATAGCCGAGTTACGAACCAAAAACTAAACGTGAAGTTAGCAGTGGGAGTATGTCCGATCGAGCTGAAATTTTGCAATCCTTTAGAGGATCGTTAGTAAGTTATAGTAAGTCAATTCCCGACGTTAGTAAGTCAAAAATAGCCGAGTTACAAACCAAAAACTAAACGTGAAGTTAGCAGTGGGAGTACATCCAATCGAGCTGAAATTTTGCAATCGTTTAGAGAATCGTTAGTAAGTGATAGTAAGTCAATTCCCGACGTTAGTAAGTCAAAAATAGCCGAGTTACAAACCAAAAACTAAACGTGAAGTTAGCAGTGGTAGTACATCCGATCGACATGAAATTTTGTAATCGTTTAGAGAATCGTTAGTAAGTGATAATAAGTCAATTCCCGACGTTAGTGAGTCAAAAATAGCCGAGCTACAAACCAAAAACTAAGCGCGAAGTTAGCAGTGGCAGTATGGCCGATCGAGCTGAAACTTTGCAATCCTTTAGAGAATCGTTAGTAAGTGATAGTAAGTCAATTCCCGACGTTAGTAAGTCAAAAATAGCTGCGTTAAAAACCAAAAGCGAAACGTGAAGTTAGCAGTGGGAGTATCTCCGATCGAGCTGAATTTTGGTAATCCTTTAGAGAATCGTTAGTAAGTGATAGTAAGTTAATTCCCGACGCTAGTAAGTCAAAAATAGCCGAGTTACAAACCAAAACTACACGTGAAGGTAGCAGTAGGGGTATGTCCGATCGAGCGGAAACTTTGCAATACTTTAGAGAATCGTTAGTAAGTGATAGTAAGTCAATTCCCGACGTTAGTAAGTCAAAAATAGCCGTGTTACGAACCAAAAACTAACCGTTTATTTAGCAGTGGGAGTACCTACATCCGATCGAGCTGAAATTTTGTACTCGTTTAGAGGATCGTTAGTAAATGATAGTAAATCAATTTCCGACGTTAGTAAGTGCAAAATACACATTCTTTGATAGCCATGGTATAGTAGTCCGAACGAAAGATGAATACACCACGTGACCAAATCTGTGCGAAGCGTGGCTTCAGAACTTAGTGGCGGAGCTAATTATTTTTTTTTTTTTAAATTATTTTTAAAAGTTATTCAAAATAATTATTTAAATTTTTGTTTGAAGAACTTTGTACGTACACCGTTTAATGCGCGATTTACACTACGAATACCTCAGGAACGTTACACTTTTGGTTAATGGAATGAAACTTGGGACATAGTTTACTTGGACCATATTGGTAAATTTTGTACGATGAGATCATAGAAATATTCGATAGGGGCGCTGCGATATTTCGTGGGTGCTGAATTGATTTGTCACAATGACGAATTCATCTGAACATCCAACATGAACAACATTGGCATAAAACAGCCATTTTTTTCTCTGGTGCTGTAAGAACGCTCTTTCAAATATTTTGACAGTAAAATGAGCTCGAGTAAAATGATACTGCACTTTTGGTTAATGGAATGGAACTCGGCGAATAGTTTACTGGAACCATTATGGAGTAATTTTGTCCGATGAGACCAAAGAAATGTTCGAGGGGCCGCTGTCGCTGTACATCCCTCTTATTTCAAGATCTGATGTTAGCCGTATTTTTTTGTGAGAAGTCTTGTTACCATACATTGTGAGGATGCTGAATCTATCAAGAATCCATCTGATCAACTCCTGGGACTTAAAATTGCCATCTTTTACTCTAGTGCTGTAAAAACGCCCTTTCAAGTTTTAAAATCACTCTATTTTGTTTTTTTTTGTTTATCGGTTTTTATTTGGTCTCATCGGACAGAATTTTTCTATATGGTTCCAGTCAACAGATCTACTGAGTTTCAATCCATTAACCAAAAGTGTAGTATCATTTTATTGAACCCCTCTTAGCCCTTTTAAAACATGCCAAGGAGGAAAATAACGGTTTTACAATGACAAGAAGAAAAGTAACTGTTTTACGCATATAGAGATACTCACACGGATTCAGCATGGTCACAGGTCGATTCAGCACCTTTGTAATATACGGTAGCGGAACTTATCAGTTATCACCAAAAAATTACACTAATATCTTATTTTGAAGAAAAGGGGATGTATAGCGCCCCCTCGAATATTTCTTTGGTCTCATCGGACAAAATTGTACTATATGGTTATACTATATGTGTGGAGTTTCATTCCATTAACCAAAACTTAAACGTACCTGAGGTATATTCTTCGTGCATAGCTGGCTTTAAAGGTGTACAGCGGCCCCCATCGAACTTTTTTTTGATCTTATCGGACAAAATTAATCTATAAGTTTTCAGTAAACTATCTACCGAGTTTCATTACATTAACCAAAAGTGCAGCATTCCTTAGTTTTTAGTCTCGTAACCCCCGTACTACTAATTAATAATTAATTACTGGATTAATACTTTGTGAATGACATCTACCCATTGTGCTTCTAATTATTTTGCTTCGACAAAATTAATGTAGAGTAACTGACACGTCTAAGGGTGTGAGCAAATTAAGAGTAGAGAGTTTACATAGAGTGGTTTGAAATTTCAGCTTAAATCATATGTCACTATAAGGATGCAATATGCTCTATGCTCTCAGCTTTCAATTTCAGCACCCGAAAACGCTGTGGTCTATGCTATGCTCTAGGCTCTATGCTCGAAACTTTTAATTTGCGCACACCCTTAGCGACCTTAAATGCGCAGAAGAGCAAGTGAGAAAGCTGTAGAAAAAGACGCCCAAACATTGTTTTCACCGAGGGGTGAACCACTGTTCTGAATTTGTACACTGACTGCAGATGACTACTGTCGACAGCTCAATTTTTGAACATTGACTGCAGAGAGTGGATAATCCCTCGGTTTTCGCAATGGCTTTCATGTTGTATTATGTAACCTTCTTTAGGGGTAGTCCAAAATTTTGCTTTCTGCGCAGATCGCTAGAGCAAACTCAACGTAACCTGAGCACACCACGTGATGACCGTTAAAGTTGCGCAGTAGTTTTGTACTGCCGTTGCTTAGAAACGGACGTAGACAGTGTCGTCGTATAGTTATTACATAACTTTTGTCGAAGCAAAATAATTACAGGCATATTAATAATGTGGACATCTCATTTCTAAAGTATTAAATCAGTAATTAATTATTATTAATACTTCAAATAAAAATTTAATTGCCTCGCGCAGGTTTCGTCACGTGGTGTGCTCAGGTTAAGTTGGGACCACTCTAAGATCTGGCAATTACTCTAATAACTATACGACGGCACACGATACTGTCTAAGGGGTTTGTTTTTAAGCAACGGCATTACAAAACCATTGCGCAACTTAACGGTAATAACATGGTGTACTCATCTTTCCTTGAGATTACCCACGTTTATTTTCAAAATAATTAACAAACATTTCAAATAAATAGGACAATATTAATAGAAGTATTATACAATATGTTGCGGGTAAAGCTAGCAGGGAGGATAGACTAGGATTTAAGACTACCCGGCTAAAGTTAGTTTCACCCACGACCAATGGTCGAGATACCAAAACCCGTGAATTTCAGGGCGAGGCTTTTTTATGATTGATATTCATTGTTGGCATGGTAAAAATGCAATTTAGCCTGGGTACCACTTTTAAATTTTTTGCATTAGGCCTATATTTTGAAAAATGGCCGCTGGTAAAAGAGAATGGATATACAGAAGCCTTATATGTATTATGTATCTTCTCGTTCTCTGTCAAGTTGAACACTCGCCAGTAGTAAAGAGAGAGGTACCGCAGATAATTTATGTTTCCCTATGCTGCTAACTCAAGAAGCATTCTGCGACAACTTTCTAAGTATTCTTCAAAACTTACTCTACTCCTTAGGGCAGTTTGACATGAACTAACTATTTAGTAACTGTTAGTTACTAAGTTGGTTACTAAATGAACTCAAGGAGCAAAAACACGGGAATCTAAGCTTTAACGTCAACGTCAAAATGGGCGGATAAATTTTGACGTTGACGTTAAAGCTTAGATTCCCGTGTTTTTGCTCCTTGAGTTCATTTAGTAACCAACTTAGTAACTAACAGTTACTAAATAGTTAGTTCATGTAAAACAGACCTTAGACAGTGGTAGCGCTGAAACAGGATTTCAATGTCAATGATGTAAGAGAGCCATAGTCTTGCCATTTCTGCTTGAGACTCTAAGACATCTTGACACATCACGCATGCACGAATAGAACTGTTTAAGATTTATTTTATTGTATCTTCGTTCTTAACTTCGTTTTCATAACTTTTGCCCGTTTTGCGCTGCCATTTTTCAAAATAGCGGCCAAACGCCAAAAACTTAAAAGTGGTACCCACGCTAAATTGCATTTTTACCATGTCAAAAATAAATATCATTCATAAAAAAGGTTCCCTTCAAAAACGCACGGGTTTTGGTATCTCGACCGGACTACAATGGATAAAATCCGAAATGTGATTGAAATAATACATGCTTCGGACTTTACCCGGGTAAACCGCGCTCTACCCAATTTCACTTGGTTAATGATAGTCGTTGCACAATTTTTAACCACGCTGTAATGAAATGAATCATTTATTTAAATACGTTTTTAACACTTTACTTCTCTTAAATTGATTTATATCCTATTCTTTTATTGAAACTTTCCTTTTGTCATATAATTATACAGGGTGTCTACGAATAACACCGATAAACGTTAACAGCGGTTTCCTGGGACCAAAATAGGACATTTGCTTCTCTTGCTTCTCTTATATTGCAATAAGTTGGGGTTAAAATTTAACAAAAAATCATTTTATCTCCAAAAGTACTCTAACTATTTTAATAATTTTTATACTGAATCCATATTTTATAATATAAAAAAATATAAATATATAATATAAAATATGCATGAAAATCGCACAACTAATTACGCGACTTTTTTAAATTTTAACCCCAACTTTGAGAACCTCTAACTTTGTAGGGGTGAGTTTTTTCATATAATTGCAAGAGGAGTAAATCTCTTATTTTGGTTCCAGCAAATTGTAGACGTTTGGTCCACGTTTTGGTCAGATGTTATTCGGGGACATACTGTATATTTAGTCAACCCTTAACTGTGATTTACTACCTGCTGCCTACTGCACTACCTACTACAAAACGATGTCATTTCAAAGCAGCTGGAAATTTTGTAGTTCAAAATGCTATTTTTGTAGCTTGTCTTGTTAAAATAAATAAAAATTACGGTTAATTATTATATTATTACAATATTGATTAATGTTCGCTTTAGCCCATTGTTTATAACTTTATAACCCTTATAACCTTAACCATAGCACAAAAACCTTATTGGATAACAATAAAAATACAGATCAATTAAACACCAGGTATATTACAATGACTTTAATCAAATTAACTTGTCCAAGCACAAGTATACCCTGTATACTATCAGCATGGTTGCGCGATAGATGTAAGATAGTTTTTTAGGACGCTGTAATTCGAATGCAAATAAAAACTTAGTTACAAAGCTTTTGGGTTTTCTGGCCTTATATTAATTTATATGGACAATACACTCCCAGCGTTTCGTGGGTTCTTTCCGACTTATCCTGTACACAAAACTTAGTTTCAATTTTGACCTAGTAACATGCTATTGGAGATATTACTAAATTTTGACTATTTAAAGCTATAACCATTACCTAATTAAAGTAGGGGCCTGCCTTCATTTACTATACTTACTATTCTTTAAAGAACTGCTAAAAAAATTTCAACTCCATTGGACATACTGCCAGTGCTAATTTCACATTTAGTTTTTGGTTTGTAACTCCGCTATTTCTAAGTAAAGCGTGGTTTACACAAAAAATAGTTAAACGTAATATTTACTATGGTGAAGTCATGAGTCATGATAGTTATCGTTTAAGTCAAGCAGTGTAAAAGTAACTATCAAACTCTTTACATAACGACAGTCTCATGAGCGTAACAGTAGTTTTCATGACAACAGCTAACGTGTTTTACTATCACCGTGTAGAACACCCTTTACTACCTTCAGAAATGTACTTAGTATAACTTACTAACTATTCTCTATAAGTCTAAAAGATGGCAAAATATCATAGTACTAATGTGAATTTCTCGTTTTTGGTTTGTAACTCGACTATTTTTGACTTACTATCACTTACTAACGATTCTCTAAAGGATTCCAAAATTTCAGCTCGATCGGACATACTCCCACTGCTAACTTCACGTTTAGTTTTTGGTTTTTAACTAGGTTATTTTTGACTTACTAACGTCGGGAAATGACTTACTATCACTTACTAACGATTCTCTAAAGGATTCCAAAATTTCAGCTCGATCGGACATACTCCCACTGCTAACTTCACGTTTAGTTTTTGGTTTTTAACTAGGCTATTTTTGACTTACTAACGTCGGGAAATGACTTACTATCATTTACTAACGATTCTCTAAACGATTGCAAAATTTCAGCTCGATCGGACATACTTCCACTGCTAACTTCACGTTTAGTTTTTGGTTTGTTACTCGGATATTTTTGACTTACTAACGTCGGGAATTGACTTACTATCACTTACTAACGATTCTCTAAACGATTGCAAAATTTCAGCTCGATCGGACATACTCCCACTGCTAACTTCACGTTTAGTTTTTGGTTTGTAACTCAGCTATTTTTGACTTACTAACGTCGGGAATTGACTTACTATCACTTACTAACGATTCTCTAAAGGATTGCAAAGTTTCAGCTCGATCGGCCATACTCCCACTGCTAACTTCACGTTTAGTTTTTGGTTTGTAACTCGGCTATTTTTGACTTACTAACGTCGGGAATTGACTTACTATCACTTACTAACGATCCTCTAAAGGATTGCAAAATTTCAGCTCGATGAGAGATACTCCCACTGCTAACTTCACGTTTCGCTTTTGGTTTTTAACGCAGCTATTTTTGACTTACTAACGTCGGGAATTGACTTACTATCACTTACTAACGATTCTCTAAAGGATTGCAAAGTTTCAGCTCGATCGGCCATACTCCCACTGCTAACTTCACGTTTAGTTTTTGGTTTGTAACTCGGCTATTTTTGACTTACTAACGTCGGGAATTGACTTACTATCACTTACTAACGATCCTCTAAAGGATTGCAAAATTTCAGCTCGATGGGACATACTCCCACTGCTAACTTCACACTTGTTTTTGGTTTTTAACTCGGCTATTTTTGACTTACTAACGTCGGGAATCGACTTACTATCACTTACTAACGATTACCTAAATGTTTACACAAGTTTCAAAATGTTAAAAAATAGTCCCACTGCTGCCGCGAAGTTAGCAGTGGTTTTTTAAAATATGAATATTTCCGTTATTTTTGACTTACTAACGTCGGAAATGGACTTACTATCACTTACTAACGATTTACTAACGATTCACGAGAGCTTTTTTTTAAATTCAAAAGTCCCACTGCTAACTTCACGGACACAGAATTTCCTCAATTTATTTCTAGAAAATAATACCAATTTCTACCAATACTGTAATTTTTTGAAAATTTTTAACTTGTGGTTTTCTTAATACGGCCGAAGAAGTTAGAAAAATGCACATGATTTCTCATAGGAGAAGTCATATGACTTCAATATACTGCCACAGCCACAATATAGGTACTTGGTAAAACTAATTACCGTCTAAATAAAGGCACTATCAGCAATGTAATTGTCACACTAATTAGTAACATTCGTCCATGACTATAATGATAAAGAATCGAAAAACGCGGTAAAATTGACACGAAGTGCACATTATAGGTACCACCAATTATCTATAATGAGGTACGACTAGTAGCGTTCAAATCCATTAAATATAATGACTGGTCCCCGGTTTTATCCGACTACCCGGTTTTGTTCAACTCTCCCCTATACTACAGTTTCCAAATATTTTAACCTCGAAAAACCACATGTGTGGCTGTAAATTTGGAATTAGCTAATGTTAATGGTACAAAAAGACGCAAAAAAGTGTATCACTCTCAGAGGTGTGGAACTTGGGGTAAATGTGCCCTCAGTTACAATAACTCGAAAAGTAATAGGAATAGCGAAATTCTGCTTAAGCCATTTAATAGAAACTATGAAGTTGTTTGTACAAGCAATACTTTTCCCAAAAAATAGGATTAAGCTTAAGACATAACCTGAAAAATCAACCTAATATACAACTGAAAAAAAACTAACTCTGTATATAGATTGAATCTACCCATGTTGCAAACGTCTGAAGATGAAAAACTATTTTTTATCTTTTAGTACATATAAAATAATGTCCAAATCCAAATTTTTAGCAATATAATTAATAATTAGTTTTTGATGCCAATTTTAGCCTTTGGAAACTGGACTATAACACATTTTCAACAAAAATCTCTTGGAATTTTTTCCCTTTTAGCTTTTATTATATTCTAGAAGAGGAAAACTTAATTAAAACTACATCTCTTCGAAGTTAAAAAAATGAGCAGAAAATATGAGAAATGGAAAAAGGTAAAGAAAGAAATTCATCGAGAAAAAAAGATTTTTTTGCGTGAAGAATCGTTTTGCGATGACGTCATTTGGTCGTTTTTGTCATATGTAGTTACAAATGACGTGCTTCACCTACGCTTTTCATTCTGCTCAAATGCACTAAAATCACTTACTTTGCACCCTTGATACCAAAATACTATTTGCTCGTAGGGTAGATTTATTGCCAAATCTAAACGACCTGCGCAAAAAGCAAAATTGTGGACTACCTCATAACCAAGATTTACGTGAAAACCATTGTGAAAACAATGTTTTCTTTTTCTACGGCTTTCTCACTTGCTCTTCTGCGCATTTAAGGTCGTTTAGATTTGGCAAGATCTTTACCTACAATATCTACACTTCTAGCCACGCCCCCTCAGTTATCTCGTTTGCTTTGGAGAGCTGTATTTTTAAATCTATTATCCCTTCATGAGTATAGCAAATAAAACTTTTTATTAATCTTTCGATATTTTTGAAATTATCGTGTTTACAGTCCAACCCTTTCTCTTATCAAATTGAACGTATATGTCAAGGAAATCAGTAAATGTTTGCAAGTTGTAATGTTTAAACACGTGCACACCGACAGACAGAAAATTTTTAATGCTTGAAAATAAATTTTCGACATCGTTACAATGCCATCCGAATTGGCCTGTCAGATAAGGCAAAAGAAAACTTAAAAAGATTATTCAAAGGTGTCTGCAAAATTCGAGAAAACTCATCACGTCATTTCCTAATTTTATATAGGAAAAATGTTTTCTAAATCAGGTTTTTCACGAGAACCAAATTTGGTAACCTCTTGAATTCTTTCATGATTTTGAAATAAACGACACTGTGATAAAGATAACATCATAGTAGAAAGCTCTACGCTTTGGGAATTAAAACAATTGATTTAAATTTAACCTTTTGAACTTAACATTAAATCATGCATGCTACATCTACTATCTATGTACGGTATGTAAGTTTACTTTTTGTTGTTATATTTTCAGCTGTTTTGTAATTTCTCGCAATTAAGATACTAAATATTATAACTTATAACTAAATATTAGAACTCCACATGTAATTTTATTTATCACAAGTTTACAAACAAAATAATCGCACATACGTAAAAATAGAAAAACATTCTTGACTTTTTTAGTCGTAATTAACCACTCACCTAATTATTTTAAATTACTACTAACAATTAACAATATGGTTGTTATACATCAAATAATGGCACATAACTATGACAATCACCATCACCACAAGCACTTGTCGAAACACAACCTTGTGTTGGAATGAATACAGATAGACATCACTTAAAAACCTCAAGTGAATATTTAATTCATTGTCTACTTGAAGTGAATGATTCATTTTAAAATAGGTAAATATTATTATCGCTTTCGCCTTTAAAACATCTAATGTAAGTTTGTAACAATAACCAGTAATCTATTCATATCAATGTTTTGTAGATAAAGCACAACGTAAAGTATGAAGCTAATTGCATTTGTTGATTGGGTGAACTCAAATTGGTATAAGTACTATTTTGTTTTTAATTCTAAGAATCATTTTTTTTCAAAAATTCCTTGCAAGTGTGCATATTTCATACCCATTGCTCTTTCTGTAGATAAAGGTTATCGTACTTAGATAAAAATTACATCAATATAGCTTCCGTCTAAAGGCTCGTCCACACACACAGGCTTGCCTTCCGGTTTCCACCTGAACGCTGTCCAGACCGCCTGCACAGGCAAAATCGAAGCGCGTGGACATCGTTCAGGCGCGTGGACATCGTTCAGGCACCTGCACAGGCCAAACTGTGCTGTGCACAGGCCAGACCGTGTGGACAGCGTTCAGGGGCCTATGCAGGCCGCCTGCACAGGCAAACCGGAAGGCAAGCCTGTGTGTGTGAACGAGGCTTAAACTGAACATTCACAAGACATATCACAAAGAGCACTATATCGTGCCATCTTCATCATCGTTCCATTCGACTTCTATTCTCTGGTAAGAAGAATTGCCACGATATTTTTGCATTATAATCACAGGGCTAAAAACAAGAATTGTTAGTCTTCTAATTCCAAAGACTACAGTAATCTAGTGATTTACTTACATCATAAGTAAAATTTCAAAAATAAAAACTCCAGCAGTAACAAAATTGAACAACCCTGGTAAAGTTGTAATAGACTGATTATAAATGTAAGTGTACGCAGGAGATCCAATTAAGTTGACGAAAGTTTCCACAACTATAATAAATGAAAAAACCCGACCGGCTTCTTCTGAAGACACTATTTTTGAAACAATAGATCTACTCATTGGACTGATAATACCAGCAAAACCTCTCGACGCACCAGCTAAAATTATCTTATTATAGTTCTCATCGAGTCAAAATTTTTATCATTTACCTACGTACATGTGCCAATTTTGAGTAGCTATACCTTGCCAAATAGCGCTAGAGCAGGTCGATATGAAACCCAAAACAATTAAATAAGGTTCTCGAATATGTAACAATTTGTGTAAAACGTAAGTTCCAATAATAGTACCAAGCATCCAAGCACCATTACGTCCACTAACATAAAACGTGTACATTTGTAAAGACCAACTTAATTTTCTCCTCAAGTATAAAAAAACGATTCCACCATCAGCAGTAGTTACCAACGTATAAATTACCATAACAGATATGACAGTAAGCAATAAAGCTCTATCAAAACCATCTCTTCGTTTAAACGCAGTCTGAGCTGTCTCTTTGATTAAAGAAAACTTGAATAAATTCCGCAATTTGTTCTAAAACAAACTTTTTGCAATAATTACCATTAGGGTGATTTTGTTACCTCTGAGACGATTTCTCGAAGCGATTCAGGCACAAATAGCAATACTGTTAAAAATGAAATAAAAATCAAAGAAGTCGTTATTCCATAAATAATCACGTAACCAAACTTTTTAAATACGAACGAACTCGACAAAGTTCCGGAAAAATATGCCAAACCAATAACGAATTCAAATAAGCCCATTCTAAAATCAAAGTTGTGATTTTTTAGGTTTTGATTTTTTGGACTTACCTAAAGCCTCTATTTTCTGAACTAGTTGTATCGGTAATATAACAGATTGTAGCAGTGAAGAATGCAGGAAAGCCACCTACGGTGCATACTAAAATCGTGGATAGAAAAAGGTACCATGGTGAAGCATTTTGGATGAAGCTTATAATTGAAATAATTACATACGCTAAAGTGTAACCTAAAATACAAAGAAAATCATCGGAAAGGTTTAATAAAAATAAGAAAGAACTGACCTCCTAAAGTAAAGAGTAGAACTGGTCGCCTTCCATATTTATCAGACCAAGGACCGATAAAGAAACACAAGCACGCTGTAACTAATGTTTCCAAAACAGACTTTGTTGTTGTTAAAATGGTAACGTGAGGTTGAACTAATTTTTCAATTTCCTTCGTCGTATTATCGTGGTAATCGGTTCCTAATAAAGCACAAACTGTTTCGTTAAGGCCCAAAGTTAAGTAACATGTTCTATACACGATTAAATTAACGGTGATTGGATCTGTTATAAATACATTTTTTTATTTATAAATGGAAAGGTAGTCATATTTACCAGAAAGCATAAAAGCAATTAGAAGAGTAAATAGTGGTACTTCAATTGGTACCTTCATAGTTGTTTAATATTTTCCATATAAGGGATATTAGGGAAGACACTTAGCAATATGGCAATTAATACGGAAAAATTTGTTTCTACACGTAGAGATTAAGATTCTTCAATTTTCTATCATTCGAGCTCAAAATAAAGCCTGCGGCCACACACAGAGGCTTGCCTTCGGTCTTGGCCTACACAAGCCAAACCGGGGTATCTGGACATCGTTCAGGCTCCGCCTGCACAGGCCAAACCAGAAGGTAAGCCTGTATGTGTGGGTGGCCTTAATTAGGAAAATTTTATTTCTATCTAAAAATACAAATTCTTTAAATTTCTATCTTTTGAGTTCATCTGCCCAACTCTTTGGAATTATTGAAGCTGAACAATTGTTTAATTTAACATAAATATTTTAATTTGTTTAATAAATGTAAAAAAGGTTCTCATTTAAATACCATCACTTCATTAGTCATTGTTATTGTTATAATTAGTGCAATTAAATGGTATCCGTTATGACGATAAAAAATTATCTAAACCGGCAAAAAGTTGAGAATTGCGTAAATTTCTTTTAAATAAAGGAAAAGCCTTGAATTTTGCGTTCCTTGTACAATTTTCTTTAATTTTAACCATGAAATTTCAAACAATTGCTATTAAATTCAAGCACACCCAATGGTAAAGCTCAAAATCGAATTAATCCAAAATAAACATTATTATTATTTTTATTAAACAAAACAATTGCCTGTAAGTTAAGGTCAAGGCATAGTATAAAAAATTACTTAAAAATGAAACTACTTGCCCGGTTAATTACACACATTAAACTAGCTCTAAACGATTAATAAACACCTCTGACCATCAACCCATAAATTTGCGATTTTTATGAGAAAATCTTCAAGTAACTTTTTGAAATCGATTAAATGATAAAAAAAATAATCACTTAGATAAATGTTTTACAAACTGGAAAATCAGTCATAAAGTTTATTTACGAGTCTGATACCGAGCTTAAACTAACATGAAGATTATTGACCTACTACAAATTTAGACAGCGGAATCCCCAACAAGATAGCCTTGAGCGGTTTTTCTTTTTTCGATATAGTTATCTATAATATTGCAGTAGGTACTTTAATTTCAAGCTTACCCAACCCAAATCAAAGGAAAAAAATAACCTTCAAGACAATTAGCCTATAAAAAGTCTGACAAATTTTGTTGCCAAATACGATTTTTAACTCTCATCATATGAACAGACGGTTAGGGTCGGACTAGCAGCTAGTGTTTAGCCCCACTGGCTACGAAATATTATGTTGACCCGAAAAGTTAACGGATTTTATGATTTAGTATTATACCTACCTATTCAGCAGAGTTACTAATAATGACAAGACTCCGTCAGTTAGAGAGTGATAGCCCCTCAAATTTACCAGTTCTTGCCCCCTGAGATTCCTACATATCAAACATGTTTTTTTAGCTTAAAAAAGCTAGAAAGTTTTGAACCTTTATAAAATATTGTTACCACCCCCCTAACGAGATGAAACGAATTTTAGGGTAGAAGGTATAAGTCTCGGTATAAGTAAGTTTCAAACGGCTATACCTAAAATCCACAAATGTAGAAAGTTGTGTCGTTATCAAATGAAGAGTAGATTACATCGAGATTTTTCGCTACAGCATTATGGACAATCGTTCGTACTCGGATCCACTTCTACTACCAAGATTTGATCAAATTATAGTAAAACACATTATGCTACTAAAGCGGCACGTGTTTTCTGCATCTATCTCAATAGAAGCCGCGCTATAGTTAGCTAAATCTTGTGAACCTATATTAGGAATGAGTCACTATCTACAATTCTGGGTTTTGAAAATAATATTATTTATTATATTCATGGAGATATTAATATTTTAATATTCATTTATAATATTGCTAAAGGAACCACCCATAAATTCTTAAGATCATGGTCTGCCAATTCAACACATAAGCACACCTTGCACAAGAACAAATCTATGACTACCACTAGACGTTTAAGACAACACTTTGGTGCTTTCTGAAAGAGAGTTATTGATGAAAGACTAAGTACATCACTGAAAATCTTTTTTGTATAGGAAAATTAATACTCAAATCAAACGAACTAGTGCAGACGATTATAAAAGCTATCTGAGAACAGAAGATGAATGTTTTCAAAAATTTAATCGACGTTAGGGTTAGAATTGTTAGGGTGGAGAGTAAACCGAAGTTTACGCCACTTGTAGGGCTCATTGTGTTGCATCCTTTTAGTAACTTTTACGGTGCCTTCAGTCCAACTTTTGGACTCCAGATCAACCTCTAGTATCAAGGATACTAGAGGGCGAAGTATTGCTGATACTGGCCATGTTAGGCCAGTATTCCCCTAACAAGGATCCTTGAATTAGCGTTAATCGAGAGAAATCGGCGTTAACATAGAAACAGTAGTGACAAAGCACATTGTTTCGTCCGCTTTGTTGCATATCCTCTACATTTGGGGCTGTCATGTCATGTCATGTCAGCATGTCAGTTCATAACTTTGAAATTGACGCTAGTGAGACCTTCTATTTAACTCGATTTAAAAGCAGCAGAATAAGAACAGTCATTCTCGACCCATTAGTTATGAAAAGTTACTAATATAATATGTTGGTAGATATATTGTACCTGTCCTAAGGTTTCAGACCCCAGGACATACTTTTGAGGATTTGGAATTTTCCATTGTAAAGTTTTTATCACAGATTTGTAAAACGGTAACCTCCAGCCTGCAGGCGACCGTAAATGTGTGTGTCGAATTTTTGGCTTATAGGACCGCGGACTGTATACGTGGCGCATAGGATACCATTATTTATACTATTCTCTTGTTCCATGGACATCAAGCGTTTGTAATAAATTAAAAGCACAATTTTGCGTATAATTGTATTATAGTAACAAAATTTTGACGAATACAAAGGATCACATAACATCACGTAATATCTAATCTTTTAAATGGACACCAACGGCGCCCTTTGGGACTTTTTACTACAAATTAACAAAAAATTTTTTACTATACTTTACCTACTTATCAGTTATCACCGAAAGAATCATTAACTTTTGTACCTATAAGTTATAAAAATTTACCTATATCACATAATTTACAATTTATCTTACAAATAAATTCTTTTAATTAATCATAATCACAATAATTTACTTCTGTTTAGTTTACCCTTAAGATTGAGCTTTATAGCTTTATAACACTAAATAGTACTTCTACATTACAAAAATCAAAAATTACAATTTATTATCCGATTAGTAAGTACATAGGTGTTAAGCTGTTAGTACCATAATAAAAAAACACCACACAGGGCATCTTCTTTGATATTTCATGATATGGAAACTTTTTTTTGAAACGATAGTGTCTTTAAGCCACTAATTTGAACTAATTTTTAACTTTCCAAATTCCAATTTGAAAAACGTGTTCAAAAATCGCTGTGCAATATACACTCTTCATAAGTATCATTACTTATTTTATTAAAATCAACAGGAGGACGTAATTTCGATTATTATTTATTCAAAGCTTTGAATTTCATAAATAATCAAAATTATTTGAAATTGAGCAATTACAATTTTTTTATAATTTATTATTGATGTTGTAACCTTGTAACTTGTGATTAGAATTTTTTTTAATGCATCAAAAATTGATAAAATAATGTAGAGCATGAATATTGCATAATAATTACTTTATATTTATATTCAAAGTTACAAGACTATACGCACCAAGAAGTAACTCAAAGAAAAATAATTTGGACATTCGAATAATAGTAATTAGCACCCACGGGTCATCAACTGAGGTTTTTGAAGCAAATTATTGGTACTGTTAAACTTATTGAATTAACAGCCTAAAGGATACTCGAAATGTCGTTAAAAGAAGAAGAAGCACTTTTGAAACATCCTGTATACAAAAATTGTTTCTGTAAACAAGCATTTAAACAAATTTAAAAAAAAACATGAGTTTATGTTATATTATCACTCATTAAGATAATATTATAATTCTGTTTACTATAGTAATTGTCGATAACTATCCCATGAAAGTACAGGTGTATATAAATAAAGTAAAAATAAATATTTTGAAATGCTATTAAAATATTTACAAATATTTGATTGCTCTTTAGTCATTTTCAAAATGGAAAGAGATAGTTTCGGACAAATCTAAAAATTAGTCATTGAGATATTTTAGAAATATCTGCGTAATTAGATATCGGCATCTCAGTAGCTTAAATGCCAAGAGGATTATCACATCAATAATTATCAAACTACAAAAATTCCTATGGCATCTGCTTTTGAAGAAGAAAAATATCTTATTCATAAACTTAAATTAGGACGTTGCAAAGTACATTGTACAATTGTACATGGACCGATGCACGCGTATGATATCAATTTGATATTCTTTGTCTAAAATTTATATAAACAATACTTAAGTCTAAAGTCCATTAGTAATTATTATAATTACTAAAATCATTATCTTGTCTATTATTCATTAATCGATACATATGGAAGTGTAAACGTGAACCTTCTCTTTTGTAGAATAATTACCGCTCTAAAATAAAATAAAAATAGATAAAATAAACTATTTATACAATAAAAACTCACGTGCAAAGCAACAGACAGACAACATTAAAACCAGCCGTCACAAAATAATATGCTCCTGGTGCAAAAGAAAGTGTCTTATTGTAAACAAACGTATACATAGGCGATCCTAAAGGTCCAATAATTGTCTCGCATATTGACAAGAACGCAAATACTTTTCCATAATCATCAGACGATACAAGTCTCGAAATTAAAGTTCTAGCCATTGGACTTATGGTGCCATTAAAGCAATATGCAGCTCCGGCTTAAACATAAATAATAAGTGACATTTTTGACTTTTTTTGCACAAAATACCTGCATAAACATTCCAACTATTGGCAGCTGTAGCAAGCCCTAACGACGATACTAGACAAGAAAGGAAGCCGAGTACAACAACAAATGTTTCGTTAATTCCCAATAGTTTATTTAAAGCGTAAATAGCTACAGCACAAGCCACGACCCCAATAATTATATTTATGCAATTATAAGTGTTGTACTGTTCTAATGTCCAATGAAATTTATTTTGTAAATAAAGATAATTGATGGAAGATATTGGAGATGATAAAACAAACAAAGCTAAAGTCATCACCATTAAAAGAATTATTGCTCTATTCATATTATCTCTTGGTTTAAATGTAACTTTCAGCGTATCTTGCAGTAATGAAAATTTAAACAAGTTTCGTAATTTGTTCTAAAAAAATTAATTATTTTGAGTTTTCATTTGTAAAAATTGCTTACTTCGGTTAGTGGATTTTGGACAGATTCCGGTAAAAAGAAATACGTAATGTTCCATGCAATAACATTTGAAATTGCTGCAATTAAATAAATTGTTGAAAATCCAAATCGTGCTAATACTAACGGACTCAACATTAGTCCAATTAATACGCCAATCGTTATGACAGAGTAAAAAATTACCATCCTAGAACATTGAGGTGATCGTGATACGTTAAACAAACATGTTTGCAATTTTTACCTGAAACCTCGATTTTGTGGTGTGGTTATGTCAGTTATATAACAAAGATTTGCAGCAATAAAAGCCATTACTCCTCCAGAAAAACATAATGGTATGCTGCATAATAATATAAACCATGGTGACAAGCCAGGAATTACGCTAATAATCGTCATAATTATAAACGAAAGTGCACAAGCTAAAATGGTTCAATTTGAAGCGTTTCCAATGGTCTTTACGAATGATAACACAAATAAATAGTACGCTCGAAGATATTAGAAACTGACATTTTGCGACAAACTGACAAAAATAAAAGTTTAAAACAGTAATTATCAGGAGTGTCATGCTTAGGGTAGATTAAAGTCTGACTACTAAAATATGACGACCAGGGAAAGCATGACTCCACTGTCAGAAAATTTACGAGTTCTACTTTTTAACTGTATACTCCAGTGCTCAATAATTCCTCTATAATCCCTTAACAATAAAATTTTATGGCTAATGTTTACCAGTCAATTTCTTATATCTCTGAGAGTACTATATCAAGAAGTAAATAAGAAATTGAACTTAATTGAACTGATGTAAGGGATGGTTTGGTTTGAAAAGTAATCTAAGTAGTCCAGTCAACGGACGCTCAAAAAAGGGGTGTATAGGTCATGGAAAAGGGTGGAATTGTTTTCTTCGGGAACGTGTTTGGAGTAGTTAAGAGCTAAAAATACTAAAAGGCCCTGGTCCTAGCAATAGTATAGTTAACGGAAGGAGGGAGGTGGAACGATCCTTGTAACTACTCCAATCACATTCCTGAAGGAAAAAATTCCATCTTCTTCCATTTCCTCTGTAACTCCTGCGTTATAACTATATTCAAGTGATTTTTCTAATTACTACACACCCAAAAAACAAATTAAAAATTGCAGGCCTTGTTCCTCTAGAAATACCTGATATTTTTGAAAAGTATTCAAGTTCAATTTTAATTACTTCATCTATAAATAGCTAACCTCATACCTCCCATATTAAGTAAAAGTATGGGCTTTCTTCCATATTTATCAGACCAAGATCCAATAAATAAACAAGCAATTGCAGCAAAGAAAGATTCCAGTAATAATTTCGACATAGCTATTACTGTAACATAGGGTTGAACAATATTTTCTAATTTCGTTGTAGAATTGTCTATAACTTTAGCTCCTAATAGCTCACATACACTCCTATTCATATGCAACGTTATATAACATGTTTTATACATCAACCAATTGGTGGTAACAGAATCTGCAATAATTTGAAAAATAAATTCGTTGCAACCTTCAAACTTGTATTGCAATTTCTTTAAATCAATTCTACTTTTAAGAAAAGTAATTGACTTACCAGAAAAGTAAAATCCAAAAATTAGTAATGCTATTGGAACTTCTAAGGGCATCCTCGTGCAGGACGGCATTTTGATCTTTGATTTATAAATTGTACGTTAAAATCTCGGTTAAAATATTCTAATGCATTGATTGTCAATATTTCGATATTTAATAGTAGAATAGTACACCATGTACTGCAAAAAAAATTGTAATCACGATTACTAATTTGTATTTAATGACTTCTCGTTTATGAAGCCAATAGGATGAGGGATAGCAATCAAAGTCCTCCACTTTAATATCTGAGCATAAATAATTGAGTTGAAAAATGGAGTAATTTTTATATCAATTCTTTGTTTACAATTATTTTTAATGCTCATGCTATTGCCAGGGTTGTATTCAGGGATATAAGTAATTGTTAGTTTACGTAAAAGTTAATGAAGTTATGTAATAGAAAATTAAATCACATATTATTTTGTTAATTGAATTAGTTAAGAATTTTAGGTTGGTTAATACCTTATTTTTGTTTCTTTAATTAATATGTAGACATTGTCACGTTTTTAGTATATTTGTATTTTTAAACGAACCATGACAGAATATGCTGACAAAGGGGACTGTTCATGTGTTCATGGTATAAGATTTGTTTTGCTCATTCTCTGTTTGGCATTAGTAAACGAATGTTTAAAAGAATGTTTGTTTTAAGAGATCCTGAAATATTTTATAATTGTAATAACTAATAAGTTATTTTATCATTATTCTCATCTGATACATCTAAATGGATAATTAAATATACTGTGAATGTTTAAGTTTTATAATATGTTTTAAATAAAACATTGATTATTATTGTGGCGTATTAATAAATTAATTAAATAAAAATTCTATAACAGTTCAGAAGTGGGATAAAGATCTTACATGTGCTAGTTAAGTGTAAAATTGAAAATTAAACTTTTAAATAAAGTTGATTAAAAAACCATAAATTGGTGAAAATAGATTTCGAAATTATTCGCAATCTAATATTTGAAATTCGTAATCCGAAAATTATGATTTGAAAACTGAACTTTTGAAGCCTTTGTGCGTGGTGTATTTGTGCCAGCACAGGTCAAGCTGAAGACGAAAGTAATTGGTGAGTACGCTAGCCTATTGTAAAAAACTGTGGTTGTGTCTATTTGATTTTGCCTGTAACCTGATTTTAATGTTGCCATGGGTCGCGGACGAAATTGAGTGCAAATTCTAAAAGAGACAGTAGTTTGAATTCGGAGGAGTCTCCGGATTGCAAATAAACAATTAAGAGGAGATGTATTGATGACTGTAATAAGGCGTAGAGTTCTGTTGGGCGGCGCCTTTGTTATTTGGAAAATCTTGTTAGACTGCGGTGACACTGAAAGACTATGGAGTCGCAGCAACAGATTGAGACGCGTGGCGTCTACATCACGTTCGTCACTTTGCCTGAATCCTATTGATGGGGTCGAAGATTTTGGCGGTGCTCCTGATGGAGTGACCATTGCTCAGTGGTTTCAAAGAATTGACGCCCTTGGTGATTTGTATAGCTGAGCCGAAAGAAAAATCAAAAATTTTCCATTGTCTTTCCTACAAGAAGGAACGCAAGGTCAAGACGAATTTCTTTTTATTACTCTAAGCTAAAATTATTTATTAAAGTTTATAATTTGTACGTCTGTACGTAACACGAGTTACACAAATTCTAACAATTCTACTATTATTAAAGGAAACAATATTTTGAGCTACCTACATGGAATTTAAGAAATTTATATTTAATGACCGTAACACCCCTGTCACAGGGTAAATAACAGACGTAAACAGCTTTGTAATCAACCGATACATTTTTGTTAAAAAAATCCCAATAGTTGGATTGATTACAAGTTTTAATGGTTTTTTAAAAAAAAAGATTGACATTGTTCTTAAAAACTTATTACTGTGTTATTGACATTTTACGAGCATCGTTATTTTTCAAAAAAAAAAGAAGAGAAGTGAAATTATTAAATTATTTTAAAATTGTTAAATTAAAAGTTATTTAAAAGAACTTTCAATATTTTTGGTAAACGATGATGCGTTGGGAATCTCTGTTATTGATACAGCATATAAATGTGACTTTGAGACAAGAGTGATTTTTGACAATTATTGATTTGTTGAACGTTTTAAAAAACTTTTTGAGTAAATTTCAATAAGAAATGCAAACAATTTAAAATTAGTGCGCTAATTAATACTGAACCATCTGAAGTAAACAAATAAAGCTTGTCGGGACAAGAACGTGATGATGCAATATTATTGTTCCTGGAAGGAAATAAAATTTTGATACGAGTTCATCGTTTGAAAAGGTCAATGTTTAACTAGAACCTGTACAGGGATGGATTCAGAAAAATTTATTAAAAATAATAATCTTAGTTAGGATGAACGAGCGCCACTTAATAAATTGTTGGACAAAAATATGCAGACTGTTTTGCTGATTGGAGGAAATAGAAATAGGGGTGACTATCCCTTACCCATTGACATAAATAATACGTAAAGCTGATTGAATGAAATGTGTGCAGTCTTAGGATGACAATTGCAAATTGATAAAGAGTTACTCAGCAACCAATGAGGCTAGTCTGGTGGACAATCTTATTAAAGAATTATGAGCCGTTTTGAATGAATAACTTCAACTTATTTTGTCGGAGGTATAAAAAGTATTTAAGGAAAATCCTAAATGCTATTGGTTCTCTACGGAACAGTGAACGTTGAAAGATTCAATGCGACGATCTTTAAGTGCAGTGATCGCGGTAGTAAGTGATAATGATGATTAATGAGGAAATTTTAAATGTTAATAATCAGGTAGACAGACAGGCACAATTTGTATTGAAAACGCGAGAAGGCTAGTGTATTCGATAAATGTAGAGTATCGCGTATTTGGAAAGGGTAGTGTACCATGTAATCAAAACGCGAGAAGGCATGTGTGTTCGGAAAAGCTAGAGTACTAGTGATATGGTCATGGTGGAAAGAAACCCCATGGTAAAAAGAATGAAGAATGGAAAACTCGTGCAAGGGTTCATCGGACCAGTCACGGTTATCCATTGTTTGACAAGTGACCGTTATCGAGTCAAGTTGTTGGAAAAGGATCCAAGTTGGTTCCAGGTTGTGGTCGTCAGTGACCAGATGCAAACATTTGAGTATCAAGTAAGGGACCCTTATAGGTAAGGTCTTTTGGCGATATTGTCAGTTAGAGAGAGAGAGAGAGAGGTATGTTACATGTGTAATAGACTTCAACGTCTAATTTATGAAAGAAACAAACGTTTCTAACAATTTTGATAAGTTGATTGGCTGAGTTAGTTGATACTGATTTTCAGAGTTACTGATGTTCTATTATTTAGAGATGCATTTATTTATTTGTACTGATACTTGTTTTAAATGTTACATATGACATCCGGAAGGAAGGTTAGCAGCCGTTGACTGTGAGAACAGTATGTGATGGCTATGACATTTGGGAGTTGATGGGTGCCTCATTCACTCCGCTGAGTTTGCCGTAACGTTGGCTGATGATCTGTCCTTGTGATGGGAATATGGAAAACCATTTCCATTGGAGAGATTGGCCGGAGGTCGCTATGTTTGGACTTCCAGAATAATTTAATATTTTGATCTGATGTTGGTATTTGTTACCAGGATTCCAGATATTTTAACAGTTATTTGATCTGAGTTGGTCTTTGTTACCAAGATTCCAGATATTTAACAGTTATTTGTTCTGATGTTGGTATTTGTTACCGAGGTTCCAGATAATTTTAATATGTTGATCTGAGTTGGTCTTTGTTACCAAGATTCCAGATAATTTAATATTTGTTCTGGGTTGGTATTTATTACCATGTTCCAGATAAGTTAATATTTTTGATCTGAGTTGGTATTTATTACCAAGATTCCAGATACTTTGACAGTTATTTGTTCTGACGTTGGTAATACCAAGATTCCAGATAATTTAACAATTATTTGTTCTGAGTTGGTATTTATTACCAAGATTCCAGATAATTTAACAATTATTTGTTCTGAGTTGGTATTGGTTCCCAAGATTCCAGATAATTTAACAGTTGTTATTTGTTCTGACGTTGGTGATACCAAGATTCCAGATAATTTAACATTTTTGGTCTGAGTTGGTATTTGTTACCAAGGTTCCAGACGTTTTATACTGAAATTTAATATGCAGTTATTGTTCCAGATTTTTGATTGGATTATAATTGAGATAAATTAATCCTTGGTAAAGAGAATCGATCGAGGACGATTCGACGTCAGGATGGACGATTGTAATAGAAAATTAAATCACATATTATTTTGTTAATTGAATTAGTTAAGAATTTTAGGTTGGTTAATACCTTATTTTTGTTTCTTTAATTAATATGTAGACATTGTCACGTTTTTAGTATATTTGTATTTTTAAACGAACCATGACAGAATATGCTGACAAAGGGGACTGTTCATGTGTTCATGGTATAAGATTTGTTTTGCTCATTCTCTGTTTGGCATTAGTAAACGAATGTTTAAAAGAATGTTTGTTTTAAGAGATCCTGAAATATTTTATAATTGTAATAACTAATAAGTTATTTTATCATTATTCTCATCTGATACATCTAAATGGATAATTAAATATACTGTGAATGTTTAAGTTTTATAATATGTTTTAAATAAAACATTGATTATTATTGTGGCGTATTAATAAATTAATTAAATAAAAATTCTATAACAGTTAATGCCTCAGAACTTTAAAAATAAAAACGCAACATTAAACTTTTATTGTAGTTGGATTATTCTCGTGGAAGACACTAAAAGGCAGTAATGGTCAATGGATTACACCTAAAGCCTCACTATAGGCGTATGGTCTGTCTAGGGGTTATCCAAAATCTTCTGCTACTTCTTAGATATTATATGGATATTTTAAATTGTCTATCTTAAAAGAAATCTCATCAATTTAAAATAAAACTTCGTACAGTGGCGTAGCTACGTCTAAGTAGTACTAGTGCCTTCAGAAATAAATTCAACCCACGTGACCAATTTGCTAGGCAACCCCCAATCTGCTTTATTTATTCAGATTTTTTTAAGAATTTATTGCCAGTCATGGGTCATGGGTCATGGCAATGTTATTAAATCCCGTTTTGGCGGATATTAAAAGTTTAGATAAAGCGTCACTTTGGTCACTTTTTATTCTTATCTGTGAGCCCATTCGGGTTTGCTACGCCACTATAAATGATATTATGATGTATGATATTATTTGCTATTTTTTAATATTTTACAGCACATGTAGTTAATTTGACCCCGAATTAAAGTCACGGTTCACTAAACAACGATATGAAAAATATAAACATTATGGATTCCTGTACGTGAACGACTTCCAATTCTATTTTAGGTATAGTGGCTATAACATAAATATAGGTAATGCTGCTAACACAATCTCTCTAAAACTAAGAAAATATCCGAGAAAATATCTGAAAAAATCAATTCAGTCTTTTATAATTTCCTTTCAAAAGTCGCTTAATGCATCAATTACCCTTATGTGTTGGTTTTATAATTAAAAAGTGAGTAAAAAGCGTTTTTACAAGTCGGAATTTAATACCTAATTTCCTCAGCGGTGAGACGAGATGTCTAAATTTTTGAGCCAACGGCATTATCTACAGGTACAGTTACCTACTATTATTTTTTTCTTTGCAAGAAAAATGAATGGTATTTTATTAATAGTTAATACAAATTATTTACTAAATTGTAAGGGCATGATTGGCCATGCATAGAAATGTAGACTAACTATTATAATAAAGCATTTAAATATAATAGATTATTTATATGTTTTATATCAAAGTCATATACCTAATTACAAAACTAAAAAAAATTAATTACTAAGTAAGGTATGTGTGTTTAATATTTTTATTAATTAATGACCATTGGGCTATCATTAAACGAACAGGTAGGTACGAGTATATGCAATAAGCATGGCGAATATGTCGTTAATTTCATGATTTGAATATATTATTTTTAATATTAGCTAGCTAATTACAATTAACAATGATTAAAGAGACCGTAAATAGCATTCGTTACTTTCTTTGAGCTACAAAAACCGAAAACAAATCGATAGAGAACTTTCGGTCAATTTGTAATGAGAACGAGACGACAAAGTAGGTATCTACCACATGGTAGGTGCTTAAAAACTAAATTTTGAATTCGATTATTAATAATAGAAAAACATACTGATGAAAAAAGGCATTTTAGATATATGTAGTCGGTAGTTTACAAACCAGATAACATTCCAGATAGCTCTTTAACTGGAAGTTTTTAATAGCATTCGGATTTACGTATAGGCCAAGTATTACTTAGTAATACTTAGTAATACTTGGCCTATACTAATTACCTAGTATTGCTAAGTAAGCCCTGGTCAGAGTCATTTAAAGTTCAGTGGTAACTAGAAACTTTCGTATAATTCTATAGTTGTAAATCCACGAGTAAATCCACAGCTGAGTTAACATTTACCCTATATCTTCTTAAGATCCCGTTCTCGACAAAACTTTCGATTCCAGCGTTTAAATGCCTACTTTTGTTCACATTTCTACAGATACAGTCTACCGGCGTATACCTAATACTTTACGTATTCGAATTTTTCCTTTTAAATTGCTGTCAATTTGATTAGTATAGCATGGGTATCTTTGTAATTAATAAAAGATTCAGATTCTGAAGTAAAATGGATACTACACCAAAAGTAGCCATCCAAGTTGTTCTTTTAATCGAAAATGGACAACGGAGATAGAGTCAGTGTCAGCAAGTTGTGGCTCGACGACTTACAAGAAGTCGCTCCGCGTTTGGCAGGGTGTGCCAAAGTTTTGAGAAAAACGGCTCATTTCATCGGCGACCAGGAGAAGAAAGAAATATAGGTGTACGGTCGTCTCGCAGATATATCTACATACAAGCGAGATGGCCGCCTTATTGCATTAAAAACGCTACGGAACCAACGAGGTACAAGAGGTGGCTGTTAGTCCTTGGATGGTAGGGTGCAGAAGAGGAACCTGGTATCTCACAGATTTGCAACTGCAACTAACGAATTTGCACGCCAATTTGGTTATTAGAGCAATGATGGGGCTCCGTTTTTTTCTACGATTGAACAAGGATATGTCTTTTGGGCAACGATGGGAGTAAAGGAGTGTACTGGCGACCTGGAGAGCGATTTGCTAAATGCTGTATTCACGAACGGATCGGCTAAAGTGGCAATTCGTGAATAATCAGGGGTGGCAATTTCTATAGAAGCTCGAAGTTATCATGTTTTCATCGCTAGAGTGGCTCATGGTCGCAATAGGGAGGAGATGGAGTTGACAGCCGCACGGTACATTGAAGAGATTCTGGCAGAGCATGTAATGCCTTACGCTGAATTTCTTGTGGAGACACCTTTACGTTTAAGCAGTACAATGCGATGCGCCAAACATCGCGATAATCATGCGTGAGTACCTTACCGAAGTCAACATTCGTGTTATGGTGTGACCACCCAGCATGCAACCCCGACCTTAAATCTATAGACTATATAGTAATTGTGGGACGAGATTAAACGAAAGAGCGAGCTTAAACGAAGGGGTGGAGCTTAAAAGAAACTTTCGAACTAGAAAGCGAGTTACGTCTCGTTACGTCTTTTTTCACAGCTTATGTTTCCAGTCTCGGTTCCAGTAGAATAAGATTGGCATAACCACCCTCAAGATAAATAAGAAACTTCACTAAGTCTATGTCAAATTGTATGCAGGCTCTTATTAGAACAAGGGGAAGCAATACACGGTATTAAACATTAAAAAGTATGAGGTTATTAATTTCTTGAAAACCGGGTTTTTGGTCCATTAAACAGTCTATCAAACATGTTCGATTTTCTAATCGCCAATGAAAGTCTAAGGGTCGATTTTACAATCATGGCTTAAGCTGGCCCCAGCTAAACCAGATATAAACCTGCATGAGCGCATGTACTGTAAAACTATCGTAAAATAAACGAGCTACCACGCATGCGCTCATGCGGGTTTATACCTGGTTTAGCTGGGGCCAGTTTAAGCCATGATTTTAAAATCGGCTCTAAAGGATTCAGTTAGTTAGATTTATTTGCACCAAAGTGTATACCTATATCTATTATTAATAATAAATTAATATATCCATGCAATACTACTCAATTTGATACACCTTGTATAAGCTTGTATCGCTACAAATGCCGAAGTTGCACCTGAACTTCGATAGTTAGCTGGACCAGACGGTAATTATTGCCAGGGCCAAATGCTTTTGGGGACCACATAGGGTTGCATCGAGACAGGAAATCTCGTCTCGACTAGGTATTTTTTGTCTTGTCTTGAATAGCAAGGCAAGAAAAATTTTTTTCTTGTCTCGAAGAATTGTGGTTTTGAAAAATTTTTCGAGACAAGTCTTGCTATTTAAGACAAGACAAGAAATATCTAGTTAAGACAAGATTTCTTCTCTTGATGCAACCCTATTTGGCCTCCAAAAGTATTTGGCACTGTCAGCAATTGTAAACCTGCCAGTCCGACCCTGTTTATTAGAACCATATTCTATTTTATCAGCCTAGGGCTCAAAACCATTAATTCGGCATTGTGGACTCTCTAGCTCTTAAGACTAACGTTTTGCTTTCAAAATAAAGTGAAAAAGTAAAGTTTCAGAAAAATTAAAAATAAATGATTTGCATGTATTCAATTAGGCAAACTTTCTCATAATATAACTCTTTAGGCGGATAACACCAAACCGACAAAACTGCAACAAAACAGAAACTCTGTTTATTTCAACTGGAGTTTCCAAAATCAGAAACAATTTAGAGACTTTGAGTCGCCGGCAACTGTTTTCATCAGCAACTGAAAGTCCCGTCGCGTGGCGGAAAGATCAAAGGGTTTCTGTAAACTGTCTTTGTTTTTGTAAACACAGTTTGCTCGGTGGAAACGGGCAGCAACAGTTGGTTGGTTGTTGGTTTAAGTTTAAATGTATTTATACGGTCCCCGTGCCGTATTTTGGGTATTTGTCCGTGTAGTGGAAATGGTTAAGAACAAAAACACAACTGCAACTTAATTTCAGTCGGTTTGGTGGAATTGGAGTTTCCGTTTTGTTTCCGAAACTTAAAACTTGTTTCCGTTTCTGTTTTTACAAACAAAACTCAGTTGAAAGTGAGTCGGTTTGGTGGAAATCCGCCTTTTGCTATTTTTCTTTTGAGATCTCTGATCTCTAAAGGCGGATTTCCACCAAACCGACACAACTGCAACAAAACAGAAACTCTGTTTATTTCAACTGGAGTTTCCAAAATCAGAAACAACTTAGAGACTTTGAGTCGCCAGCAACTGTTTTCATCAACAACTGAAAGTCCCGTCGCGTGGCGGAAAGATCAAAGGGTTTCTGTAAACTGTCTTTGTTTTTGTAAACACAGTTTGCTCGGTGGAAACGGGCAGCAACAGTTGGTTGGTTGTTGGCTTTAGTTTAAATGTATTTATACGGCCCCCGTGCCGTATTTTGGATGTTTGTCCGTGTAGTGGAAATGGTTAAGAACAAAAACACAACTGCAACTTAATTTCAGTCGGTTTGGTGGAATTGGAGTTTCCATTTTGTTTCCGAAACTTAAAACTTGTTTCCGTTTCTGTTTTTACAAACAAAACTCAGTTGGAAGTGAGTCGGTTTGGTGGAAATCCGCCTTAATGAAGTGGATAAAGAATCCCTTGTTATTATATTAGAAATCCAAACAATTAATATTAATAATTCATAATTATAATTATTAAAAAACCAGCGGGCCGATCGGGCGGAATCCCCGATTGCATCCCCTTTGAATAAATGTTAAGAGCTATTATATAAATTAATTTGAGTTATAAAAACATTTATAACGTAGATTTTGTAGATTTCTGATAGCTCCAAACAGCTCAGAAATCAGAAAGAATCAGAAATCTACAAAATCTACGTTATAAATGTTTTTATAACTCAAATTAATTTATATAATAGCTCTTAACATTTATTGAAAGGGGATGCAATCGGGAATTCCGCCCGATCGGCCCGCTGGTTATTAATTATTAAACTATATTATAATAGGTAATACCGCGGGCAGATCGTTTATTAATTGTGTTTTTATAACGAATTTCCGGTTATAACGTACCAAATTTTTCGGCCCCTGATGGTACGTTATAACGGGGTTCTACTGTATTTTCAAAAATGTGAATTAAATTAAAAATGAGCAAATTGCCAAGTAGAACTTATAGGACTCCGAGAAACGCTAAATAGAAAAATTTAGACAAACACGACCTTAAAAAATAATTTTTTGCGGCCCCCCTATGGGAACGGTAAGTGTTTAGATAGACAAAATCGAAAGAGGAGAGTTAGGAGTTTCTCCTCGAGGCAAAATAAATCAGCCTTTTTGACTATCGTGTTCACGGCTCTAGCCTAAATTTGAAAAAGTACTTATTTTTAGTTTCGTAGAAGCCTAGCGCCCTAACGGCATGTTTGAGGAAAAATTTCCCCCCACCGAAAAGTTAGAGGACCGATGGCCAAACGTAACGGCGAAAAAAATTTTGAAATTGGAGTCGAAAATTTTGGGCACCCATTAAAGGGGGGCCCGAAATTTTTTATCCTAAATTTTTCGTCGGAATCGTCAATCGGACCACAAAAAGTACCCCCATGCCAAATTTTAGGCGAATCGTGCGGTAAATAAAAATTTTAAAAATTTTCATCTTCAAAACTCTAGGCTCACACAATGTCTTGTTTTTCAACTTTCAGATTTTTAATAAACGAAAATGTCGTCTAATGCACCTCCCTCGCCCTCATTCCAAGTTTCAAATCGATTTTCCAAAAATGATTTTCTTTCCGTTTTTTTCGACTTTGAGCGACCTTTAAAAATAGAGGGGGCGCCCCGATCGATTCGAAATTTGGCACGGATGTTGCCCCAAGGGTCATTAAAAAAACGTTCGCTCGGCATCCCTACCATTTGCAGGGTCTCGTAATGGTAATTTTTGAAAGAGAATTTCAAAAATCGAAAAAACTTTGTAATATTCATAACTCGGGCCCCTTTGGCCCTAGCTCATTTTTGACGCCAGATTCGTCAGTTTTGACCCCGAAAGGTGTACATTATGTATACTATAGAGATCTGTTTCGTCCAATAAACGAACTTGCTTACTCTATTATGTGACTTTTTTATTAAGGTCTTTTTGGCCCCTCCACCCGAAGTCTACGACGGACACTCGGCCCAAAACAAATAATCAAGCGAAAAAATTTCAACTTTCCTCCCCCATTTTCGGTACGATTTTTTTGAAATTTTCGCTTTTCCGACTGCGCCAATCCAAATTTGAGGCGCCCTACGGATGCCCCGAAAAATTACTGGCGGCTCACCGAACCAAATCGGCCTCTCCTTATCCGAGAACAGGATAGATGCCGTGGGCCTCCCGGTTCTCCCGCAATCGCCAAATAGTCACTAAAAATGGACCCTCTTTCGAAAATTGGCAGCGCCCTCTGTATGGAAGTCGTAAAAATTATCTCGCGGTAGGTCGTAGAGAAAGGTGCGATGTAACTTTCGATTTCGGTCCGAAAGCCTTCGATGCCATAAGAAAGGTGCCAGGCGTCTCGCCGCGAGGGTAATTTCTTGTCCCCCCCTCCGTGGGGCGGGTACGGGAGGTATCGAGGAACCTATACCGAACCGACGATCTAGACTCTCTAGAGACGCCGAAACCGAAATTTGAATTGGATAGTAAAAAAAAAAATTTTGGCCTACGCCGAAATTCCGCGACGCCCTTACACTCGGGATCTGCCGAAGGGATCGGTCCGAGTTTTGGCCCGACGACGGTCAAAGGTTCCAGGGCGTCCCAACAGCCCTCGGAATTCCGAATTTTTGCTTACTTTTTGCTGTGCGATTTTTCAAAGTCGGAGGAGAATTTTTTGAAATTTTGTGACGGGCGCTGTGCGGCCATCTATGGACATTTTTTAAAACTAAGACCGGGGCGTTTATGGGGCTACCCTAGCGTACCCGAATCTAAATTTTTGCGTCGTTCGACAAATTTCGATTTTTTGACCAATCGAGAGGTATAAAAAAAATTTCATCGCATCGATTGGTTTAAAATTTAAAGAGGGGATACCTATATGTTTGCCTTGTATAACTGTAAATTTTGAGCTCTTGCATTTGAAGGAGAACGAAGATTTAAAATTTTCCCTAAAAAGTGTCGATTTTCACCCGTTTAAAGTCCCCCCACGCCTCCCCCTCGCCTTAAATTAAAAATCTAACCTCTAAAAATCGCAACACACATATAGACGATTATAAAAATAGTATCAAGTCGGCACTTCGTGCCTCCCCGAAGTAACTTCGTTACTTAATTATATATTTATTAATCATTTTGTCAATGACAAATTATTAAAATTTAAAGCAGAGGTAATTTATTTTGTTCAAGGAGAATATTTCTTTATCTATACAAAACTCAAGATTTTGAATTCTTTTTAATTTTACTTTCTATCGCTCCTATTCTTATAACGTATCTATTAATTATTATTAACACCTATCGTTTTTTATATAAAATTCTTAGTAATTCTAATCAACTTTTACTACGACGTAAAATGGCATTTAGCATCCTCCACATTTATTTTACTTGAATTTTAAAAATTTTAATTCCACATGCAGAAATTAAAAACAATAATTAATAATTTAAAAATAAATTGAACTTAAAAGTTATTGGTACAAAATGAAATTTTAGTTTGAATGTGTCTCAAGGTATAAATGGTATAATCTAATAATCGTACCTTTAAAAATGGGCTACCTGCGATCCAAACGTCAAATCAAATCACACCAAAAATAAACACAAGTCACTACAATGCGTATCTGTTTAACTAGAGTTTGTAAATGTCATTCTTTGTTCTGTATTTTAAATACTGAACTAATAACGAGTCAAAAAAATAATTTAAATATAAATAATAACGTTATGGTATAAATATAAACATAGTTTAATTACGCGGCATGTACGTACAACACAAAGAGTAGTTTTCGAACTGTTTTCATTTTGAAAAGATGCCATATGATGACGTATGTATACAAACGAAACGAGGATCGATGCTGTTACGTAATTACATCGACCTTCCAATTTCTACTATCAGTGGCTGTGCAAATGTTTCTTGACCCCGTTCCCTATGCCAGCGCTTATAAAACGTTTTTCAAGCCAAGATTATACATAATAATTGAAATGAAAAATATCGTGATTTACATCACTGATTTCAGATAAAAAGGCCTATCTAATTGCTGAATATTGCAAAATTTCCTTTCATTCGTTAAAGCAAAGGAAGTCATAATTAAACAAATGAAAGTCGAGTTGCAAAAACAAAAATAAAAAACAAAACAACGGATGTGGCCATACGAGGAACTTTTTCCGTCCGTTAAATCTTGTAGTTTTTTATTAAATTTATTTTTATGTTAATGTAAATTACATGATATTTAAAAAAATTAAATAAAAATAAAAAAAAACTTTTTTTTAGAATTGCTTTTTTCAAGGATTAAACCTGGGTGTGTAGTGTAAGCAGAATTTTTAGGTATTAGGTACTGTTTCAAAAATTTTATTTTGAAACAATTTAAAAAATCCACTTATTTAGGACGAAAGCCTTTTTATATTTTGGCTATACAATGCCGTTTTGAAATTTTTATAATAATAATTACCGGCCAAGTTATAAGAGAAAACCACAAAATCGTTGAATTGGCTGCCATTTTAAATAAAAAAATTAGAAATTTTATTTTTCAATTGGGGCTCATCTTATACTTACTATCTTATAGCCAAGTAAAATTGAGTTTGGTCCAAATTTACAAATATGCGCCCAAAATAACCACCTTATTTTTGGACACCCTGTATAGATTTCTTATAAAAGCTTTTGCCGGAGAAATAATTATAAAGTGGCTAAAATCAAATTTCATCAAAATCGGTTTAGTCGTTTTTGCTCCACAGAGTTACAGACATACTAACATACCTACATACACATCAAGACATTTTGGTTCAAAAACCGAAAAAATTTTCTTTGCATTTTATTATTATTATTTTTTCTCGATTATAACAACTTTTTCTTGGATTGGAAAAAGTTAAAAATTTATGTAAATTTTAAGTTTTTCAAATTTTCAGAACAATAGTTCAAATCAAAATCGGTCGTATTGTTATGGGCGTCAAATTTTGCTTTTCAATTAATGAAAACCTATTTTCTAATACAAGCGAGATCGAAATTTCCCAATACTCAAAATCGAATTTCAGCTAGTTAGCATCAAGTTTTTAGTAAAAAAAGTTGCCCGTATCGTATGTCATTATATTAACTAAGAAAATCTAATTTAAATCAATTTTTACCAATTGTTTTTCGAAAAAAAATACAATTGTTTTATTTATAAAACAATTTATTTATAAAACAATTTCAATTGTTTTTTCTAAAACAAATTCAATTGTTTTCAATTTTAAATACATTAGCTAACTACTAAAATGCTACTACTTCATTATTGTGTATGACTGGTTGCATAACGTAGAGGCGTATTTGTATGTTTATTACCGCAAAAAAGGCCGATTATTAAGTATTACGGTATTACCTACTGCCAGAATGCCAGAGGACTGAATTTTTGCGCTACAAGCAATATCACCCTGGGTCCAGGGCCGAATCAACGAACGTTGCTAATTATTTTCGGGCCCCTCCAAAAATATACAGCAGTCCACAAAAAAACCTTATAGGTACTTTTTTTTTTCAGGAATGTGTTTGGATTAGTTAGGAGGTAAAAAATTAATATACTAAAAGTTTCCGATCTTAGCCACATGGCTAAGGGTAGAAGGGGAGTAAAATGGTCCTGTTTTGGTTTTTTTTGCCCGTATCTCGAAAACCGTACATCCTAGAGAAAAAATTATTCTTAGCAAAATAAAATTTCCTACAAAATTGTCTCCATTAATTTTGTCTTTTCCTTTAGTTGTCGAGATATTCGCCCACAAAAATTGTTAATATATCAAACAAATTTTTGTCTCACGTTTTTTGTAAAACTTTTGCCTCTAGCACCTCAGCCCTTCATTTTACAGTAAAAGTCTTCAGAAAAGAAGTTGTAGAGCATTAAATTTCCTTTACTATTTTATGTGTGTCAAATTTTTTTTTCATACATTAACAATTTATTTGAGAAATCATTTTGCTAAAAGTAAAATTTCTCTGAAACGTTTTCGAGTTCAATCCTATAGGTTTTCTGAGTTTTTTCCTTTTTTCCTTTCTTCCGGGTCCCGAAGTGCGCACTTCATGGAAAATGAAGCCCTCCAGCCCTGGCCTGGGTCTTTCTGGTCATCATTCCAATACTAAAGGTGTAACTGGGACTATTAGGTTATTAATTACTAAATTAATTATTCTACTACAACTTTAACCATTTATTGAACCTTCATTTTTGCACAGAAAAAACTTAAACTCTTATACCTATTATTTTATTGTGAGTGTACTGTATGTGCTTTCAACAAACAAGTCAAAAACTAAAAACTATTTTGCCTTAATTGAACAGTTTAATATTTATCAAATGGTGTAGATGGGTTACATTTTTATTTTTGCAAATTTGTCTTCAGTAATCCGGATAATCTACCGTAGTTACGTTATTATAATCTTCAGTAGTGAAATTATTATACGCAAGACTAGTTTTAGTAGTCGCTGAAGCTGATAACGATTGATCGTGCTGTACCACCATAACTAGAAATGTTAAAACAGTGCCCACCATCTAAAATTTTAAAATGAGGACTCCAAAATTTTTTGTATTTTGAAAACTCACGGCGTATATTAGAGTGAAATCAAATTCAAAAAATCCAAGAGCTGAGAAGTAAATTTTTTGATGTAGGACTTGTAGCGAATATATTTGAATCTGAAAAATGATTATGAATTTTTAAATTTATTTGTTATGTTATGTGTTATACGTGGCCTTCCAATTCGGAATTTTCAACAGTATTTTGAAGTTCATGAAGGCATAGAGCAAAATCGCTTGCCTAAAATGCAAAAAAAATAAATAACTGTAGTTTTGTAACTGTTAAAACGTACACTGTCACACGTATCTGTGCAAATTCTGATAACTGAAAAAATTTCAATTAAATCTCCAATAAACCAGACTGTAATCGCCACTAACTTCACTAGGCTATTATCGACGTCGTGTGAACATAAAACGTACAAAAAATAAAACTGTCCCAAAAAGTTTAATATGGCCATTGTAATTATAATCAGTAATTGAAACCCAAAAGCCAAATTCAGCACGTGAACAATATCGCACAATTTAAAATGAGAACGGCACAAAAGGTACAAATTTTTGGTAGCAGACTGAACATTGTGTTTGTTAAATTTCGTATCTTTGTAAGCTCTAACAGACTGGTTAATTTCTTCAAAACGAATCGCGAGTAACACAACAAATATATAAAATTCAAACATGAAAGCGAGCTTTATCAAAATCGTCATGTTGATCAATACTTGTTGGACGAAATAAATCTCTTTGATGAAAAAGAATATCATCGATCTCAATGCAAATAATCCAATCATAAAACACAAGTGACGGACTACTTTTTCGCGTAATTCTGCATAATCAAATTTCAAATTCGTCATTTGTAGGAGACAATCAATTTCGGTGATGAGTTTCAGTGCTCGACTTATATCGGCGCGTTTCCAATAATTGAAAATAACTATCGATCCTGTGTTTAATGCAGCAATAAAAACATAAACACCTTCAGAAAACTTAAAAATATATAAAATTACGTCTTCGTTTAAAATAATTTTCATGTTGTACATATACAAGCAAAAATAAACCATGCCGAAAAACGAAAAATAAATCCAATCGTTTTCGGTAACGACTAATTCATTGCTGTTGTCAGTGCGAACAACTGGTAAAAGCCCAAGAGTTTTACTAAAAATAAATGCTGGATTAACTGAATGATATAATTGTGCCAATAAAGATGTTTTTGTAGATTCCACATTTTTTTCGAAATCATTTTTGTTTAGAGAAATCATTTTGACTCAACGATGCTTACCGAACTAATATTTTATAAGTATGTAAGACTATTGGTTTTACATCAAATTTAATGAAACAATTCCATTAAGTACAAATATGCATTAAAATATTGTATTTGAAATATTTATGGATTTAGAAAAAGTCAATTCTAGGGTATTGCAATCTGGGTGTAATCAGAGATAATGTAAAAAATGTAATTGTTTTGAGCGTAATAACTTGAGCAAAAAAAATCTAGACCCATTAACCTATTTCAAACAAAATAAATTTTTTTATTATTCCGTATGCTATATAGGGTCAATGTTCTTTTTCTTCTCAGAGTCCTAGCTAAATTGGGATGTAACTATATTAACTACATTACACAAAAAGGGCTTCCATACAAGCTTTTCAATTAATTTATCTTCATTTAATGCTAGTTATTCTCCCAGCTCTTGAATCTCAAGAATTGACCTCTGTGTACCTAAATATACATCTCACAACTCCTGTATATCGTCTAATTTTTGGGGAAAATAAGGCTTTGTTGGAGGAAATCATTTACCTACGTACGGCGAATAGAGAGAACAAAACTTGAGTCTGCAGATGTCGCGGACTCAGTCCTTGAGTCGAAATATCAAAAAATGTAATAGCCATTTTCATTTTTTGTTATTTGTTTGTTTCATACTGTGCATGTCGATTTATAGTCCGTAAAATTGAACCTTATTGGGCACAATTTTTAACTATACTAGGGTGTATTTTACATGTCAAAAATCATTAGGTACCTACAAAGATAAAAAAAGGCGATATTAGGAAATAAAATTTTGTTCGTGATATCATACCTATGCATAAAAATATTGGAAAATCTAATATCCTCCACCTCGGTTCCCTGAGGGGTTTAAAGTGTAAATGGCAGGTCTCATAAAATAATCAAGATCATATTTCAACGTTATTCAGGAAAGTATGAATTACCCGAAATACCCCAGGAAAGCTGAGGAGGAATGTAACGGGTTAGATATACTTAGAATTAATGAAGGACTTCTAATTAGAACTAGAGGCATCTTACGAGCTTTCAGTTTGGTATACCAAAGTAGATAATTCCTTTAAGATTGGCTGAATAGCCTGAAGATAAGGCTGAATTACTCGAGAACACCCTGGATCAAAAAGAGAGAAATGTAAAGGGAATTAATGAATCACTTCTAGGTATTCCACAAATTTCAAAATTGATACTAATATACATCATACACTAAAGATTTGCAGAAAAGTCTGCATTACATAAAAATCCTCATTGGGACCGACGTTCAAGTGGAGGGATGTGTAACGAAATAGTTTTATTTTAAATTATTATTGAAGCACTTCTAGGCATTTCAGGAACATTTAATTTAGTAGATTATATCCTAAAGCTCTCTTTGATGAAACAGAAATTTACGTACCTACAAGATTTTTTAAAATAGAGGAAGGAGAATAATGATGTGGATGGACTTACCCTTTTTTATTTTGCTGCTGAAGTTAGAGTGAAGAGCTGCTGAAGAGCCACCATTTGGTGCTGTTATGTATAGATTATCTCCAGGTTTTTATTGCTCTCACAATTTGCGATTTAAAATCAAATTGTCGCTCTTATTTGGTGAACGTGGGCACGGAACTGCAAAAAATTACACTAAATTAATTTATTTGTTAATTTCATCTAAGTAAAAAAAATTCTTTAGTTGGAAATTTTCCAATATGAATATTTTAAAACTCAGCTATTAAACTTGAAATAATTGTTTTTTAATGCATTTTACACCTATAAATAGTAGAACGTTGGGAAATAATGGGAATTTATGCAAGTGCATAGCAAAGTAGAAGTTAGGTATGTATAATATTTTGTATTCAGGATTTTTATTTAACACTAGTTGAAGTTAATTTCTATTTATTGCAATTTACGCTTCAATTAGAAATAGGGGACACCGGGGCAGGTTGTGGCACGGGGCAGGGGCAAACACTATAAGTATGAGTTAAAACTAGTGCTGTTGATTCGAATCGGTTTGGTTAACCAGTTAATGTTTGCTTGGTTAACCGGATAATTTTTTTCTTGGTTAAACAACAGACTCATTTTAACCTCATTTGGTTAACTGAATCAGTTCAACATCACTTGTTTAAGTGAATCATTTTAACCACTGCTGGTTACGATCCATTTTAACCAAGCCTTGGTTACGATTCATCTTAAATTTCGAGTTTTTTCACATTTCTCAATTTTAGCATTTTGGCCATATGTCAGTAATCTAATTAACTCGGTTATAAATCGTTATTTTGTGCCTAGCTCATAAGAAATTTCTAGAAGTTACAATTTTGGAAATATAATTTACCAATGAAAAATTTAAGTAAAATACATCGAAATGAAAGGTCCCATAAATTTAAAACGTTTTGATTGTTTGATTTATATAGCAAAGGTGTCTAACTTGTGTTCTTTAAGCCGTTGGCAGCAAAAATGTATTTTATTAGCATCTTGAGATAAAAATTACCATTTTGTCACTACCCGTTCACATTTGATCAAGTTTTGAGAACACCCTTTTTCAATCCCTTCTTAAAAGCCCACTTTCAATCCATTTGGTCATTTGGGTTAAAGTAGAGGATATTGAAAAGAAAAAGAATTTATTTACATAAGAAACACGTTCATGGCGAGTTTCTTCCACGTTATAGATCTATAACATTCCAAAACATAACTATTTCTATTGTTTGAAACCGGTTTTTGAACACTTAGGGCGGGTTTCATAAAGGGTGCTAAGCACTTGCTCAACTTAAGTTCGAGATCGCAGACTTAAGTCCGTTTCATAAAGCTTTCTCAAACTCGAACAGTTACGTGTCGCAGCTTTCGGCAGTTATCGGTTGAAAACAAACGTGAAGAACGAGTTGCCCAAGTTTCGAAAAGGTTGGCAGTTTGTTTCAACCGATAACCGCCGAAAGCGGCGACGTAACTGTTCGAGTTTGAGAAAGCTTGATCGATCTCGAACTTAAGTCTCGCAAGTGCTCAGCACCCTTTATGAGACTCAACCTTAGGGAATATATAGCTATTCGTCAGTAGATAACTATCTTTGAAGAAACTCGCAGTCAGAGATACAAAAGACTGCAAAGCGTTGTTAACTAAAATACTAGTAGTAAATGGTGGTAATGGCAATAAAACCAATACCAAAAATTTGGAAACTATGTTTTGTGTTAGACACTCAGAAAATTTTGCCATATTTTCCATGCAGAAAAGAACCTAAAGTCTAAAGACTGATGGAAATTTATAATGAAATAGATTGTCAATACTATGCCCTGATTTTTCAGTTGATGGTTAACCAGAAATTTCTTGATTAAATTTCTAATTTCACGGTCAAAGGTTTTTCTGTTGACGGAACTGAAACCATAGAATTGGTTAATTGGTTAATTTTTTTTAACCGGTTAATTAGTTAATCAAGTCAAAATCGCCAACACTAGCTAAAACAGTCAGTTTATTTCCTGATTTTCTCTTAAAATATTTAAAACCTATAAAAAATATACACAATTAACAAGACAAGATTAGTCAAAAAGGACTGATCATATTTATTGCGGCGACTCTAATCACCGAAACCTAAAACTTTACCCGTTGCTAAACCAGTAAATTGCATAAAGGTCAGTTATACAGCTTATTGGGAATTAGAGCCTACATCTTGAATAAGGGATGTAATTTTTTCTTTATCCGCATCGTGATTGTACTTATATACTATGGGCCTATAACAGAAACAACGTAGTGATCGTATTAAGGCTCATCATCTTTTGGGAATAAGCTATTTGAGTGCCAGCAAACACGAAAATCTGGTTGGCTTCCACAGGCAGTGGCTTAAGGCCTCAGGGTTGTTAATAATAAACTTCTAATTGGTGAGGAGTGCGGAAAACCCACCGGAGAGGGCTGCAAAAATAAAATTCTACTTTTTATGTAAAAAGTAGTTACTTTGCCAGTAAACAACCCAAATACCGTTTATGAGTCACGAGTTAATGTTTGCGGGTGTGTAGCATAAAGACGTTAATTTCAGTGCAGCTGCCAAGCTCTCAGAGACATAATATTGTAGAGATTAACCAATTTTTTTGTCGATTCTTTTTGTAAGAATGATAAAATAATGTCAAAGTTGCATCCCGATTGTTGTCATACTTTTTTCCTTCTTTAAGAATTTCATTGAATGATCCTGAGGCCTTAAGCCACTGCTTTTGGAAGCCTACCAAATTTTCGTGTTCGCAGGCACTCAAATAGCTTATTCCCAAAAGATGATGAGCCTGAATACGATCACCCCATTTTTTCTGTTACGGGCCATACCTAGTCTATTACTTCCGAATTATCTGAAATAAAGTCCTATCCGTAGGGAGTAGGTGATAGTAGGTGATCAGTGTAGTATTGCAATTCTCGTGACATTTAGCTTTATTCAACTTGAAATAAAGTCTCTTGTTTAATTTTAATTCATGGGCAAATGAAATAATGATGTTTGTGACAACAATAAATGGACAATTGATAAGTTTTAATTTTTTTAGCATTTCAGCGAGCGAAGAAAAGTTGAAGAAATTGCAATGCCAATAAGAGTTTCTAAGAACGCTTTTTATTCCAACGTATGTAAATCTGTAAAGAATGGTTTAATTATCAGTAAAATAAATGGATGTTTAGCACCTTCATTAACTTTGAACAGCAACGGAGTAAAACTTGAAATAAGCGATCACGATTGGATTTATACTACAGTTTTTGCAACAATCTATTCTGTAGGAATATTATTGAATATTTATTCCGTAATAAACGGAAATTTGCAATTCCCACAACCATTTGTATTAGTAATTCTCATTGCTACACTTGGAATTTTGGCAATTTATTTGGTATGCTCTTCTTATACTCTACGTGTCAATGTAATCGAAATTTTAAAAAATGTAGCAGATCAAGATTTTTTATTATTTAATGAAAATATTACTATAGAACACAAAAATGTAACTGCTGAACTCAATAGATATCTTCTGGTAGGATTAGCAACGGTATTTTTAACAATGATATTATTAATTCCAATATCTGGAATACTATTTCGAGTTAAAATTTTCTTGATACTGTTTCAAGGGTTAAAATTTGCTAAAATTTCCGAGTACTTCTGTCTTATTATTTTATTACACCATCGATTTAAATTTATTAACAATTATCTTAAATCTTCTAAATCTGTAGTTCCTACTGAAGCATTTGATGAGCTAGAAAAAATTGATAAAATATGTCGTTGTCAAAATCAGCTGTACAATGCTATTCAAATACTAGAAGGGCAAGGTTTACAACTGTTAATTGGCATCATTTTAATTCAAATCAATATCATGCAAGGAATTTATTGCATATTTCATATCATTTTTAAAGTAGGAGTTTCTGGTAATTTTTTAAAGATGACATTTTGTTTGGCTTGGTGCGCATCAGATATTGTACCAGGAACATGGCTGATAAAATGTGCGGAAGATCTTTACGAGGAGGTAAGGAGTTTTCAATTTAACAATAACGTTAAATTATTCCCAATTCCGGCTATATCGGAAGTCAAAATATAAAGTGTTTCGTAACGTGTACACTGTGTACAGCGATACAACTGTATGAGTTTTCAAAATATTTGAAAATATAGGTACAGGGCATTCTGGGCGTTCTTGAAAATTTTAAATATTTTTGTAATTTCCTGAAGTTTAACCTGAAGCGTTTTGTTAACTGAAAATAGTGTCAAATAAAAAATATTCATGAGATTGATACATCAATTTTTACAACATTAAAAAAATCATTACTCAGGCTTAGCTCCGGCGATTTGATAAAAAAAGAATAATTCGATAGAGAATTACTTAACTGAAAACGCATTTCAAAATTTTGATCTAGTTTGGCCCAGGTTAGGAAATTTTAAAATAATAATCAGGAGGACTCAAAACGTCAAGAAATTAAATTTTTTTATTTTTCTCGATTATAACAGCTTCTTGGAAAAAGTTAATACTTTAATTACCTATAATATCTATACAATTTTTTAGGCAAATTATTTTGGAGCATATCTTCATGAGGTTGGAAGATCAAGCACAAATATAAAAGTAAAACAATGGGTAATTATTTTTCAAATATTGAATGATTTGGTAATACTGCAAGACAGATTTATGTTGGCCAGCGGTGGGAATGCGCAGACATCAAATTGGTATTTATCCCCACCAACGCAGTAGTAAACGTATTTAGATTATTAAAGAGGCGTGGCCAAATCTGCGCGAACTTATCCCTACCGCTCGACATCATGTATCTGTGTTGCAGTATGTATAATATTAATATGTATAATAAGGTCTCACGTTATAAGAAAATAACGCGAGACTTGTACCCACATGTAGGTATGTAGATAATTATTATTTTTAGATTGAAAATCGTTCTTTAAAAATAGCACATCAAAAAGTTAAACTAACAGCAGGAAATATATTCGATATCGATTTCACATTGTTTTATACAGTTAATAAATAGCTACTTGCACTCTTAATTGCTTCTTACTAATTATTTACAATTTCAGACCTTTGGTGCTGCTATATCATTTTTAATGTTTCTAGCACGATAAAATGAGTGTTAAATCACAATATATCATAAATTCTACATCTGTGCTGTTGAAGATTTAAGATTGTAGTGTGTTGTGTAAATTAATGAGTACTGAAAATAAAAGCACCGCGAGAAGAATAAATTTTTTTATATTTATTATTCGGTTAGACACGTCAAATTGATTTATTTCAAAACAAACATTTTCCGATGTTTTTCAATTTTCTACCCCCACCCTCTTCGAGCAATGACACCATTTTAGAATGTTTGGGTCCTTGGATTTTTTAAAAATTACTATTTAAATTGAATAAGTTGTTGCCGATGTGACCAAATGAGATTAGTCCGATTCTGTTTATTTTGTTCCAGAATTATGTCCTATCATTTGCGCCGTGTTTTTGGGGCCACCCTGTATATGTATTTCAAAATCACCCTGTATTGTTTCTTTTGTACTTATGTAACTGTTATTATTATTGTAATTTACAGACAGTAATAAAACAAATTAAATTAAATTTAAATTTATATGCTAAAAATTACATATGACGTACTTAACCGTGTGAAAGACATGGTTTTGTCAAAAAATTATAATTGAACAGAAAAAGTAGCAAATATGACGTCTTGTAGCTTAAAACTGCAATAAAAGAACTTTTTCGTATGCATTAATTAAGCACTTGCGTAGTTTCAAAATATTCACAAATATACAGCAAATTCCTAATTTTCTAGATACCTATTTAGAAAAAGCAATATTATAAAACTTCTAGCTCAATTTTTTCATTGAAGTGCAATTAGTAGAAATGTAAATATTTTTGATTTTTAAAGAATATGTTTTCAAAAAGACCATATGCACCGAGTTTTGGCCGTTTTATAGTCTAGTCAACGAAAAGGCGTTAGTTAAAAAGACAACGGATGTGGCCATACGAGGAACTTTTTCCCGCCCGTCAAATCTTGTAATTTTGTATTTTTATTAATTAAAATTTAATTTGATATCTTCAAAAAGCTAATTTTACGAGCTTTCAAAATATTGAAATATATACGGGCGTTCCATTTAAATTTAAATTTTTTTATTACGTTGTTTTGGAAATATGATGTAAAGTCATATTTTTTTAAATACATACCTAATCTCAATTTCAGAATAAATTACTTGGGTACTTTTACTCTAAGACCACAGTTTTATTAATGAAAATATTATCTACAATAAATTTCAGATATTACCTACTTTGTACTTTAATATACAATACATTATTCTATCTACAATATCTTTTCTAATCTACTTTTAACTCATTATAAATTTTTGCATCGCGTATATCTTCTGGTTTCATATCGGCATCACCCCAACCCCATATTGCTTCATGATGATGATGATGATGATGATTAAAATTACTAATACTTTTATCAAATTCGTCAGTAGCACGTGTACCATCACCTGTGCGATTAGTTCTTTTATTTACCATTTCAACAGATACTGTCTTTAAGTCGTATGCCCAACCAATTTTCGAAAATATGTCGATAATCATTGTACTTGCATTCAAACGATAATTTCCTAATTCGGCTGCTTTATAATCCCACGGAAAAACGTGGTGATAATTGTGCCAACCTTCACCAAAAGAGGCAATTGCAACGGCAATATTTTCTGTTGGTCCAATGAGGAATGGGACTACCACCGAATATTCCACTTTTTTTTGTAATAATAGGTAGAATTAAAAAAAAAAATTGTTACTTTTTAAAATTTTTGCTCTAACTTGTATATTAAGCCCAAAATAATTTTTTTAAACTCTTTGTGACGTCACTGAGAGTTTTGCAAATTGCGGCAACTATGTTGACTTAAAAGCGAAATTAATACAAATTCTAGTGTGTATAAAACAATTTTTCGAAAAATTTTGAAGTTTAGTTCTGTCAATGTCAGTATAACGTTTAAAACACATTGCTTTACGAATTACCTAAAGTTGTTTGTAATATCCAATTTTCGTGTTTAAAAAAATTTGTTCTTTTCAGAACTTTTTTTGTCGTATTTGTTCAGTATTTATGCAAGTTTTCCTCGTATTTAAAAATCAGTTCTTTTAAGAACTTTTTTTGTCGTGTTTGTTTATAGTATAGGCATTTTCGACTTTAATTTATCTCGAGACGGAATTAATTATTAGAAAGCTAATTTTTTCTGAAATACCTTCTATAGGTCCCCCTGTATTTCCCCAGAAAAATCCCAAGACATCCTCCTTGGGGAACCCTCTTAAATTTTGAATAAACGGCCATCATCTTGCATTTTTTCAAGAAAACGCCATAACTCAGCAATGGACAATCATAGGAAGAGGCTGTTGGTTAGATAATGAGTTTTTACAAACAATATGTTCTATAAAAATTTTCTATTCGAGCAATGGTTTTCTCACAAAATGAAATTTAAAAGAGTTATGTTTTCCAAAATAATATTAAGCAGGCAGATTGCTATGGTGAAAAAAAAACATGCGCTCTGATGGACAAAAAACCGTCTTACTCCGAGACGAACTATGATAAAATTACAATAAAAATATGATTTTAAAGCTGAAGGCTTCAGCTTTCATTTCCATATCTTTTGAATTTATTTTTGTTACATCTTGTGGTATTAAATAGCAAATGAAGTTTTTCATGTACCATTTTTTAAACAGTTCAAGATATTTTGTTGGAAGGATCATTTTAGAAAAAATTCCTCCAAGGATATTGTCCCTTATGAGTTATTTTTCAAAGTTATGTCATGGGAAATTAATTACATATTTATTTCAAAAAAGCATAGTGATTTTATATTGCTTTACTTTTGGTAAATTTTATTTTTCACAAAAATTTAGATTTAAAGTGCTGTAAAATGGTCAATATTAAAGGTATTGAAGAAACTAAAAACTCATTATGAAGGAAAATATGTCTACTTTTTGATACATTCGTTAGATTTTACTTATTATCTCAAGTTTCCTTTTTCTATTGAATACATTGAAGAAGTAGAAAAATAGGCGATTTTTTCTTAAAATTCCTCCTAAATTAAGAGTACTGTACATTTTTAACAATCGCTTAGGCAAATGAAACATTATAGCTTATACTGTAATATACAAAAATTAGAACGCTTTAGGATTGACTGGGGCTGCAGGAGTAGCTATTAAATTTTGTTAAAAATTTCGACAATATCCAATGGTGTGGAGATATTTCAACAGTATCATCCAACTATTCTAAAAAACGACTTTTTATGCCTTTTTAGAGTTATATAATGCCTCCAAAAGAGTTAATTGTGTAAACGAGCACATATATACAGGGCGTTTGATATATCGTGTCACAGCAGATATTTCGACTTTTGTCAAAATTTTAAATACATATTGTAGTAGGTAAATTAGGGTGCTGATTCTGGTGCAAAAGATGAACTCCTGAGACTTGGTACTGGTTTGCACGGGTAATCGTCAAGAGAGACCCTTACTATGCGTTATCATTCGGATTTCGGAGTCAGCTGAACTCAGGTTTTTTTACAAGGTTGTAACTCATTCCTCTCCTTCTTCTTCCTTCGGACTTGGGACCGACATCGGCGGAGTTATGAGCTGGCAACCAAAGAAAAACGAAAAAGAGGGGGGTCCACCAGAAGATTGGAAAAAACAAGTTACCACAAGATGTAACAAAAATAAATTCAAAAGATATGGAAATGAAAGCTGAAGCCTTCAGCTTTAAAATCATATTTTTATTGTAATTTTATCATAGTTCGTCTCGGAGTAAGACGGTTTTTTGTCCATCAGAGCGCATGTTTTTTTTCACCATAGCAATCTGCCTGCTTAATATTATTTTTGAAAACATAACTCTTTTAAATTTCATTTTGTGAGAAAACCATTGCTCTAATAGAAAATTTTTTAGAACATATTGTTTGTAAAAACTCATTATCTAACCAACCTTCCTATGATTGTCCATTGCTGAGTTATGGCGTTTTCTTGAAAAAATGTAAGATGATGACCGTTTATTCAAAATTTAAGAGGGTTCCCCAAGGAGGATGTCTTGGGATTTTTCTGGGGAAATACAGGGGGACCTATAGAAGGTATTTCAGAAAAAATTAGCTTTCTAATAATTAATTCCGTCTCGAGATAAATTAAAGTCGAAAATGCCTATACTATAAACAAACACGACAAAAAAAGTTCTGAAAAGAACAAATTTTTTTAAACACGAAAAATGGATATTACCAAAGACCATATACAAGAGACTACCGAAACCTATATTAAAAAATGTGAAAGGCTTTTAAAGGTCAAAATCGCTTAAAATCCCTCGAAGGGTAAACTTGTTTTACCCCTTTCTTTGTTGCTCCCACCTCGACATGCTATCTTATTCACTCGAAAATGCCCCGGTGACTAGCGACATCTTCTGTAGCGGGGATTTTTGGTCACATTCGGCCCGTAAGCTTTGCCAGTCTTACACTGTATAGTCTTTGATATTACAAACAACTTTAGGTAATTCGTAAAGCAATGTGTTTTAAACGTTATACTGACATTGACAGAACTAAACTTCAAAATTTTTCGAAAAATTGTTTTATACACACTAGAATTTGTATTAATTTTGCTTTTAAGTCAACATAGTTGCCGCAATTTGCAAAACTCTCAGTGACGTCACAAAGAGTTTAAAAAAATTATTTTGGGCTTAATATACAAGTTAGAGCAAAAATTTTAAAAAGTAACAATTTTTTTTTTTAATTCTACCTATTATTACAAAAAAAAGTGGAATATTCGGTGGTAGTCCCATTCCTCATTGTTCTAAAAAAATATTTATTTAGTAAAATAAAAACGGACTTTGTTTCAAATTATCAAAAATTAATTTAACCCTAAATACAGTGTGTCCAGTATAACATGCACAGCATGGGGATCTCGGACACCGTAAGAGATACGAAGTCGGTTAAATGGAGAAAATTGTGCATGATTTTATGGCCACTTCGATACTGCTTTTGTTTTTTGAAAAAAATTATTAGCACTCTAGATATTGAGGAAAAACTGAAAAATTGCATTTTCTTTAAATGCTTATAACTTTTTTATTTATGGAGATAATTTCAATTTTCAAAAAAGAGATAATAGGCACTACTAAAATGCCAAATAATTAATTCATAAAATAATTTTTTTAGTGCGCCGTTTTGGAGATATGATGCAAACTTATGTTTTGTTAAATACAAACCTAACCTCAATTTTATGTTTTTAAAAAGCTAATTTTTTTCTCTTTTCAAAAATATAAGGGTTGACAGGTTTATTTTTAAAATTTTTTTAGAAGGTACTTTATTTCGAATTATTTTGATCGTCTTTTGATATTTATTTATTTAATTCAGTTGTTTCTATTTTATGAAAGTGTTTCATAGCAAACTTGATTTTTAAAATTTATTTGAACATAAATAACAAAATATTCTATTTTAGTATTACCGTAAAGAAATTAAAAAAACTAACCCTATCAAACCTTATATTTTTGAAAAGAGAAAAATATTAGCTTTTTAAAAACATAAAAATGAGGTTAGGTTTGTATTTAAAAAAACATAAGTTTGCATCATATCTCCAAAACAGCGCACTAAAAAAATTATTTTATGAGTTAATTATTTGCATTTTAGTAGTGCCTATTATCTCTTTTTTGAAAATTGAAATTATCTCCATTAATAAAAAAGTTATAAGCATTTAAAGAAAATGCAATTTTTCAGTTTTTCCTAAATATCTAGAGTGCTAATAGATTCTTTTAAAAAACAAAAGCAGCATCGAAGTGGCCATAAAATCATGCACAATTTTCTCCATTTAACCGATTTCGTATCTCTTACGGTGTCCGAGATCCCCATGCTGTGCACGTTATACTGGACACACTGTATGTCTAAAATAATTTTTTAGCAAAATCTTTTTGTAAATTTAAGTTTGAACATATTTCCAACCGACACACCAAATTTCGTCAAAATTCGAAGACCTAAGGGTCAAACGTGCCCGTGACGTGGAATAACTCCTTACTTATCATAAGGCTTTTTCCCCCAAACGTGAGCAGCGCTGTTTACCAGCCACGTAGAATGCAACGACAATGTGTAACGGAACATTACACTTGCAAACCAAGAAATCCGTGGATCTTCATTCCAAAAGTACCACGGAACAAATGCTGGTACAGCCACACTTAAAATTGGAAGCACAAACCAGTAATACCTAAAAATTATATAATTAAAAATTCCAAAAATGTATAAATAGTCAATTGAAGTTTTTTAACGAAAGAAAGAAGCAGTATGGCTCATAGATACAACCAAACATATTGCACAAAAAGGGCAGGAGTATAATTGTTTTTGGAAAATTCGCTTAATTCACTTGAATTTAAACTGACATGGTAACCAAGAGCTAATCAGAGAGAGCGTATGCCAGCCTCATCGGGCGTTTTAAAGAAAGAGTACTCGCTCCCTCCAAATGTCCCACGCAAGATTTTGGTTCCGCCCGGCCAACACGAAATAATTTCGAAATACATATATGTATAAATAGTTTGTTATTGATAGCTTACCTTCTTTGAAAACGTACAACTGGATCAGCTTCTAAATCACTCATATCAATAGTTTTGCCTTTCTCCATAACATATTTCTGCTTTTTAACCAAAAGCCACCCCATGTGAGAAAAAAAGAAACCTCTTGTAGCATTATGAGGATCTGCATCTGTATCGGTATATTTGTGGTGTACTCGATGATCACGTACCCATACGTAAAGACTATTTTGAAAAGCTATAGTTTGTAATAACATGAGAATAATTCGTAAAGGAAGTTTTGCTTTGTAAGTTCTGTGGGCCCATAATCTGTGTGCTCCAGCAGTTATACCGAAGCCAGAAAAAAGTGCGTAGCAGTAAGCTAAAAAATTGTATTACAATAAAGGCTTAACCCCTTCACCCCGGTGATGCATACAGGTAGAGGCAGTACATTATCTCTTAAACGATGCCCTTGAGAAATGCTGCGCGAAGGCGGGGCTATTTACAAGAGAGATAGGGCTATTGTAAGTGAACAAGAATGTAAGCAACGACAATGAAGAAATTACCATATTTTTAGGTTGGTTAGTAGCAAGCAAGTTGGTCACATTTTCGACTACTGCGACGGTGTGACTCATCGTTCACGAGAAAATGCACTGCCTCTACATCACGTGTGACTGTCCGCTACACTCGGATGATACAAACGTATGCATTAGGGTGGCTCTTATTTCGGGTGTTGTCAAATTTTAACCGTCACTCCATAAAAAAACAATTTAACAACAAATAATATGTGTTTTGAGGTCCTCGAAAAAATTAAGTTGCAGGTCAGAAAATTATTTTGTAGTAAGAGGTATCCTTAGCCTACAAAATAAACTCTAACTAATTTTTCATGCACTTCGACTTTTTCAAAAAATTCAAAACCAGAAACTTGAAAGCTTCCCATGTTATTTAAATGGGAAAAATAGTTAACTCGTGCGTGACCACTAAACGTTGAGATATCGAGCCGAAAATTTTACACAATATTTTTCTATCCATTTTGAAATTTTTTAAGGAGTAGGAGGCGGTTAAAATTCAACAACACCCAAAATAAGGACCACTCTAAAAACACCTTTCAACAAATTTTTCCTCGTCTTATTTGGTAATCCGCAAGGTGCGTGGCGATAAACGCAAACAAGCGATACTTGCGATTTGAACGTCCGATGAAGGAGTTAAAAAGTATTAGTGCTTAATATTTTTTTATTTTTATTATTAGTAGAGTTTCTTATTTGTTCTTATAAAATGGTCTAAAGTAGTAACTTATATTAACAGGTTACCTCGGTGATCAATAAATGGGAGGAGTTTGTAAAGAAGCGTTTTTATACACGTGTCAGAGTGTTATGAATCCTTAAGATTCTGCTTCTGATACGGGAAAAATTAACATCGTTTTCGCGCCCGAATGTTTTTTTTTATTAAAAATCGCTCGTACGTAATCCACCAGCAACTATCAGATCCTCCGATTTTGTATCATCTACAATGCATGGTATAAATTTTTATCCGGCGTTTACACTTTAACTAGTGTAAATGTACCCGAGGTCACGCGCTTAAATTTCATTGTACCCGATAAATTAAAATTTTTAATTTTAATTTTAATTTATTTTAAGAAGTTAGAAAGAACTCGGGAGCAATAGGCAAATCGCCGAGCCCACTCTCACCAATTCATCAGCTCTTTCATTACTCACTATCTTGATGGCTAGGCTAAATAACTCTTTCTTGATTAAAGTCGATACTTACTCCAAAAAAATGTTTTCCAGTTGCATAAAAATAACCACATGTACATTCCATATAATGCACCTAAATGTAATATGATAAAACTAAAAACATTTCTCCAAACAATATGCCATGTGTATTTTGGTTCTTTGTTTATCATCATATTTTGATATTCTGATGATGTATATGGACTAAGTTGTCGCTCAAATCCATTTTTGGTAGTTAAATTAGCAACCATTTTTATATTCCTGTAAACAAATTAAATAAAAGCGGTAATTGGCTTTTCTATTACATAAAAGTACACACAAAATGTATTACGCAGAAATCTCTACTGAGTTATTAGGTAAATTCAGATTTTCTTTGGTTCCTTAGAGTCAGATCGACCTTGGAAAAAATTAAAAATTCCCAGGACGTACCTAGGGTATGAAGCCACGTGCACTCTCTGTCCTGGGAACTTTTTTCGGAAATTCTTACTTTTCTATATTCTAATGAGCTTTAGGGACTGATGCTCTACTCTGATACCAAAGGTCCTTCTCTTTAAGATAGGCCTTGGATATAAGCTCCCTCCTACGTTTCCCCGCGGCTTTTTGTGAATGGACAATAAATTTACAATAATAATAAAATGATAATAAAGCAATACAATAATGAAATATTAGAATTCGGTTAAATAAAGAAAATTTAAATTACTTACTATTTTCGCAATGCACAGCTTAGGTTTTCACTAGTGTTGGCAATCCAAACCGGTTATTCAGTTAACCGGTAAACCGGTTTTTGGTTAACCGCGGTTTTTAAAAAATTAAAAACCGCGAAAGCCGGATAACGGTTACCCGAATAGCGGTTACCCGGTTTTCGGTTGATAATTGTTATTTATTGTGCTATCCGGTTTTTATGCGATTTGCGGATAATTGTTCTAATTTTTTAATAGCTTTAATTTTAAATAATTATTTTTAGTTACAAGTTGTAAAACGAATTTTTATTTGAATTTGAAATCTGTTTTGCTGCCTCTTGGTAGTCTGATCAGTTAGTTCTTTATACTTCTTATCATGTGCAGATGCAGATTGTTGTAAGTTGTAGGTGCCGAATCTAAACAAAGCTCTTTTATAATTTTTAGTTTAAAAGTTTAAATCTTTAAATACTGCAAAATTTTTGAAATCTATATTCATTCTCTATACAGTAGTGCTGGCAATCCAAGCCGGTTATTCAGTTAACCGGTAAACCGGTGTTCGGTTAACCGCGGTTTTTAAAGAATTGAAAACCGCGAAAACCGGATAATGGTTAACCCGATAGCGGTTACCCGGATAGCGATTCCAGCATAACGGTTATTTTTAAAATCCGAATAAACCGGTTATTAATCGAACCGGGTAATTTAAAAAACGGGTAACCGGTTTGCAATTTTGACGGTTTTTGCCAGCACTAGTTTTCACTCCACATAAAGAGATCTTGGGCGTATTAATTTATTTTATATGTACAGTCAACTAATAATTTTGCATTGTCATTGTTTCATTATTATAAATTTTTCAAATTATACAAAACTGAATATTTATCTATTTAGGAGACGTGAACAAATTATTTGATAATTAATAAAACTCGAGAAAACCTAATTGCTAATTAGTTATTGCGTTATAATTTTAAATATATTCTAATACACAAAAAATATACTACTGCGTGTAAGCAACATTTTTAGTTATATACTTTTTTTTTTAATTTGGCATAAGTTGAAACTCAAAATATACATTATTTAATATCTTCAGAAAGCTAATTTAACGAGTTTTCAAAATATTGAAAAATATACAGGATGTTCTATTTAAAATAAGAAATTTGATCCCATTTCCGGTTAAACCGGAAGTCAAAATATAAAGTGTTTGGTATCGTGTAATAGCTAATTTTACGAGCTTTCAAAATGTTTAAAAACATACAGGGTATTCCTAGCGTTTTTTAACCGAAAATAGTGTTAAATAATAGATATTCATTTGATACACATATTCATTTTAAATTTTTCATTTTTAATACAAAAAAAATTCCAGAATTTTGAAATTTTGACACTCAGAAAATCATAACTCCGAATGCGCCACCATACAAGTCTTTAACCCGGCATCCGACAGGTGAACATTTGTTACGAGTTCCGACACGTGGGGTGTGACAAACCCAACTCGGTTTTGAAACAGTACTACTGCCACAATCTCAATTTTTTGACAGCCAAGTAAAAATGAATTTGGCCCAAATTTGCCAAATAAGTCCTGATCATTTCATCCCTCCATTTCAATAATAGTCAAATTAACCAAGAGTTTTAGTTTTATTTCATCCGTAGCTTCTTAGTGACTACAATTTGCAAGAAGTCAGATTATGTAATTTTTTATGTAACTGTTGGCATTTTATTGAAATTTTTTAAACGTTGTTTGACATTATGTTTACTAATTATCTCTTTGAAAAGTATTTTAAAATAAAAATTAATAACAAATAAATTTTGCACCTGTAAAACTCAACTGATAAGATTCGTTCATTTGTAGCAACGTTTAACATTCATTAACAGTCACGTGATGAATTTGTTAAAATTTTACAACATGCGTACAGTTTGTTTACTATAATAATTTTAATATTTAATTAATTATTTTCCCCTACGTGGTATGGAACCCACTTATCCATAATATGAATAATCAGATACATATCGTACAGGATTAATCGAACTAATTTATTATTTCAATTTTTCAGTTCGTAGAAAGAAGAAAAAGTAATAACGTCCCAGAGACATCCATAATACGTCCATATTTTGTTCATTTAACGTCCAGGAAAAATATATATTATAGATCCATAAGGTGTCCATTAAACGTCCCGGAAAAATCCATATTACGTCCATAAATTGTCCATTATTGAACGTCATATGGATGAAATATGGACCGTCTTTGGATGTACACAACTGTGGCAAATGTACATCCATAGAACGTTCACAGATCAGCCTGTGGACTGATTGTGGACCACCTATAAACGTTTAAACGGTCCACATGCGTACGTACAGTGGACGTCTTTGTGTTACTTAGGTATGAATTAGATATTGTTTAATTAACTGCGCGACACGCTATGTCGAAACGAGAAATTCAGATCCATCCAAAACTGCAATGGTTCAAAATTTCAGTAAGGTCGACAATTATAAAAGAATTATACTTGAACGTCCAATTCGAAAAAAATAACATTTTAAATAAAATTTAAAAAAATAACAGTATTGTGACATGCTTGACAAAGATCATAACACTAATAGCGAGAGCGATGATAGCTCTAGTAACTAAGGGTTTTATTGTTAACTGTAATTTTTTTTGAAACAGGTGCATGAACAAGTATTACCATGTCAAATCTAACTGACACTGCCAAAGTTTTTGAATCTTCTCATCAAAGATTTTCGTAGGTGAGATTAAACTGGGCTCATCTGATGTCCAACTGATTTCCAAGAGGCAACAGGACTTATAATACTCAGTAGGTTAGCCAGGGGTAATAATTGAGCAAGCAGTACACCATGGACCTACTAATATCGGAAATAAAAACAAGAATTTTTGAGTAAGTTATAAACAAGCAGAACATTGAAATTCCCTGTTACACAGCAAAATCAAGTAACTGTGACTACCTGCAATTTGACAAAAACGATCATTTGGTAAAATTGAAATAGTGTTGTAAAGTAGCTAGAAGAGAATGAAGATGATATTTGCTGCTATGATTAACAGCGGAAAAATGGGAGAAACTATCGCAGTAACTATCACCGTGTAGCTTGCAGACCACGCTTTACTGCAGCTCCAATAATCGCAATATCTGTGGTAACTCGAAAGCTTAGCTTAAAAAATCCTCTTTTTAAAATAAAAGGTACTGCAACACACAAAATTTGACCACGCCCCTGTAATAATTTAAATACGTTTACTACTGCGTTGGTGGGGATAAATATCAATTTAGGTATCTGCGCATTCCCACCGCTAGCCAACATAAAGCTGTCTTTCAGTATCATGATTTAAAATAAGTATTTAATTTTTAAGTAATTTATATTGTTTGATTATTAACTACAAACAGCAGATATTTTATTTAATAGGGAAGTCTCTTCAAATTTATATTACAATCAAATACCAATTTTGAGGTGTAGAATATTAATTCATTCACAATTATGTGGTTCACTAAAATTAAATAAAATTTTTTAGCGTAGTTTTTGCATTTTCTAAACTGATTGTAAGCAAGAAAACAGTAGGCATGAAAAAAACGATTATATGACGTCAAAATATACCTATGCTTTGGATTGTCATCACACAGCACCTACTACGTCATACTTGTCACATTTCACATGTTCATTGAAATTGCATTTATTATGGCTGTAAAAGGGTACAAGAAAGCAAATTTCGGTGATTTGCCTTATCTAAATATACTTATATAAAAGCCCATCAATTTATTTGTGCATAGATTCTGTTTAGGTTTAGGTATATAATATTTAAACATTTCCTATTTGCACGTGGCTCACACAAAATAATTTGGGCTCGCTTTGTGCCCACCTGATATTTTTAAACCTAGTTACGTGCCTGTATGCTGAAGTTGCTATGCTAGTCATACTATATTCTGACGTCACAACCTCAAATACCGTTTTTGGCGCGATATCTGTGACTCAAACTTTAAATATTTTTTAAAATACGAAATATTATCGCAAAAAATTAAAAAAAAAAACCGCTATGTTTTGAAACAAGACGAACAAGAATTAAATACTTTTGAAATTGAAGAGACTTCCCTATTGTGATGTACGAATATAAAGAGCAAGTGATTAGTTTTGTGAAAGAACGAAATATAATTTTTTATAATTTGTTTTAGATTAAAGTGCTTAATATTGTTCTTCTCTCGTTTTGTATAGAATTTACAATTTGTAATTTTACATGTTACTTGTTAATTTGTATTAGTACAATTACATAAGAGGTAACAGTTCCCAATAGCCCTAATAACATAGTATAATCGACGTTGAAGAAGCCAGCAGCCGAAAAGCACGGACACTGGTGGGTCGCCTGCTGTGCCAACAAGATGAGCTCTTCTCTCAAGATCCGATCTTGCACGTTATTGCTAACTGCAGGAACGTCAAGCAACAAGTTGTAGCAAACTGTCGCCGTTTTTTGAGCTTCTTTTGTAGTCGTATCGCACGTAACTGCCACAACTATCCCCATAACCTGTAACAAACGAAAAATCCAATAATTAAGAGTCGAAAAAAAGTTTTGTGTGGAGCTTCGGAGAAACCGTATTTTTCCCGAACTCACCAATAAAATTAAAATACCGCTTATAGCCATGATGTAGTACTTCATTGACCCTCCCTTATCATAATGGTTTTGATTAAAAAAAAATATTATACCATTGACAGATTGTAAAAATGCAATTATGATATGATTAAAAAGAATTAATATTTGTCGACCAAATAAATTATTGAAAATTTCAACTATTTCGTATAGTTTAGTAAATATGATCCTGTAGCCTTTTATATTCCAATTTCACAATTATAGAGAGTGACTTATTCCTAATATGTGTTCACAAAATTTAGCTAACTATAGCGCTAACACGCGCTATGTGTTACCAATGTAAGACAAATTGAATTTAAGTGAGTGAACTTACGGACACTTCTTTGAGGTACCAAGCCAAAAAATGATAAAACTGTGTACCAGGGCTTTATGAGTTTATAAGCATTATTTTCAAGACATTTTCGTGGATTACATCTACTCTGTTAAGTACAGCCAATTTTCCAGCCATACCTTTTATGCAGCTTCATTGAATGGAACTGAAGACGCCAGTTAAAAAAGAAGAAAAAAAGATTTAAACCACTACGTCAGGCTGCTTGGGAGTCCCAAGCTAGATTTTCATCCGTCTACCTTTTACATACATTACACGTTACGAATAATTGATATGATACGATTGAGAATCAAATTTCCAATCTTTTAATTAATACTCACCACTGTCATTCCAAACCATAATACACCCAGCACAACGAATTTTTCATCTTTAGAATTACCAGGAGAATTTACTCCATTTAATACGTTATTGACGTTTAATAAGAGGTCAATTCCGACGTTTAAATTAAGCATTAAAATCGGCCATCCAAACAGCTGATTAAAAATGAGGACATTTCTACATAAATGAGCGTAATATTTTCTCAAATTATTTAATTTTAGACAATAATTGTTGATTTCAAGCGAATCTTCGGATGAAATTTTAAATATTTCTGTTAAATTTTCTACAACGTAACTAAATTTCTTCTTTAAAATAATTAAGTAATTCACAATTAATGCAACTGAAATTACACATAAGTAGAAACAGCCCAGTGATACAATATAAGTTGTGAGACCGAATATGTCACGTATTGAATATATCATGGAGAACTCGGAAATAGTAAGGAGAGCGTAGATAAAACTTATTAACGAGAATTGAACCCAGGTGTGCGTGTTTGCTTCAATATTTGAAGTTTTTAATAGAGATTTAAGAAACTTCTCGTGTATTTTAGTTTTGTAGATTACACTGTACAAAACTAAAATGTCACAAAAAATTTTATTAAGAAATGTTGAAACCAAACCCAGAAAAAATGTAGAAATGGAATCACTTTTGTTAAATAAATGAAATTTTCGATAAATTTCAACCGCCAATGTTACATTGACAAAAATTAATGCACAAATTGAATTTAAGTGGGCGAACTTGGGGGGACTTCTTTGAGGTACCAGACCAAAAAATTCTAAAAATGAGTACAATGGTTGTACACTTTTATAATCGTTATTCTGGACAAACATTTTTAAAACAGTACTAAGGAATTAAAATGTCACAAAAAATTATATGAATAGGTGATGAAACCAAATTGAGAAGAAATGCTAAAAACTCTTTTATAAATTGTATTTTGGGGAGCAAATGTGTAAAGAATTTTTGGAGGCCAACAAATGATAAAACTGTGTACCGGGGTTGTATGGTCTTAAAACCTTTGTTCCCTAGAAACGTTTTTACCACTACTGCTTAAGGTATTATTATTGTTGTTATAAACTGTCAATAATATTTTAAATTTATTTATGTTTATCCATTATTTATTTTACTTTAGCTGTAATTATTAAGCTAGGTAAGGCAATAATTTTAAAAGCTATTTGAACAAGAACTGTGTTTTTGCACTAATGACAAATGAGCTTGAATATTTTACAGTGTTTTTTTATGATTTGATATATCAATATAGTCCTGTCAAATAATTCATCACTTCTGTAATCTCCCCCTCAGGACGATTTTGATATAAAGAGAGGATTAGTGATATGCTGAGAGAGAAAAAGCTTTCTTTTGCCTCAATCGTGTCCCTCAGGGACTATTGATCTCCTCCTTAGGTCTAGTAATCTGACAAGCGAACTCACTTTATATCCCATGCCTTTTTGTTTTGCATATCTTTTTAAGGTCTGTTTTACATGAACTAACTATTTAGTAACTGTTGGTTACTAAGTTACTAAGCTTTAACGTCAACGTCAAAATTTATCCGCCCATTTTGACGTTGACGTTAAAGCTTAGATTCCCGTGTTTTTGCTCCTTGAGTTCATTTAGTAACCATTTAGTAACTAACAGTTACTAAATAGTTAGTTCATGTAAAACAGACTTAAGACATACCTAAGTTATCAAAATAATGTCCTGCTGCGAAATCTAAATGTAGAGATCAGATCGGGAATATTTCTTAGTTCTTATACAGAAGCTTATGCACACGGAATCGCCCGTGCTACAGATTTTACAGACGACTTACAGCTCCACGGAATTGTGTAGAGAACTGCTTATTAAGTTACTTCACTAATAATGAGCACAAATCTCTTATAACTGCAGTTTTGTTGACTGGAGATAAATATGTTAGTTGAATAAATCTACCCAACTTGCTCCTTGTCATTTACTAAACCCAACAATTATTGTCGGTAGTTGTTAATACAAAATACAACACTAAAATTATTATACCTATAATTACCGTTATTTCTAAGGAACATTTTTAACACTACTGCTAAGGGTATTCTTGGTATTATTATTGTTGTTTTAAAATGTCAATATTTTTAATTATTTTTTTGAGTTTATGTTTATCCATTATTTTACTTCAATTGCAATTATTAAGCCAAGGTAATACCTACTTTAAAAGCTATTTGAATAACGACGGTGTGTTGGCACAAATGACAAATGAGCTTGGATATTTTATAGTTTTTTAACATTCGATATTTATAAATGGTCTTGACAAGTTATTCATCAGGAAACTCACTTATCCTTCCAGGATTATTGATCTTTCTCTCTCTTTCTCTTGGGAGAGAGCACTAGTTATCTGGTGGACGAAGCATTCTTGCACTTTCTGAGGACGAATGATCTCTCCTTTAGGATCGTTCGGGTCTAGGGAAGAATTCAAGTGACCGAGTCATATTTAAGATGGACGCACATTAAATCGACTCGACTCGGATCAGCCTGATTCGGCACAGTCCAGTTTTTGAGCCGATTCAATACGTAGGTGATAATACGTTTTAGTGTATAGCAAAGAAATTAAGTGCCGAGCCAAGCTGTTCCGAGCCGAGTCATTCAATGTACGCCCAGCTTTACTGTAACCCCGGTGTTACAGGACGGTATAATACAGAGTGTAAGACGATTTCTAAAGTCACAACAAAATCGAAAACATTGATTCTAATTTATTACTGACCAAAATCAAGCCAAGCCGTAATCCATTTAGTAAAATGTGATCAGTTCCATCAGTACTATTACCAAAACCGTCTAACATATCGCCGATGTTTTTTAACAGTTCAATTGCATCATTTTAATTGAATATCAAGATTGGCCATCCAAAGAGCTGATTAAAAATCAAAACGCATCTACATAAATCAGCGTAATATTTTCTTTGGTAATTTTCGAAAATTACCAAAGTTTGGTGATAGGGCTAACTGCGCTACTGACACTGATTTGCATTTTCAAAGTTTTAAATATTTTCCAGGAAATGCGTTATGTTTTTGTAGCATAGAGGAAAAGTATCATGAAATTTGAATAAGGTTGGAAATCTTTATTTAGTTTAGTTTAGCATTTAAATAAATAAAATAGCTAACTAGTATAATTTTGATTCATTCTTCTGAAGTGTTGGAGGTAGAGTAATTCCAACGATAGAAAAGTGCACCACGTGATTACCGTTGAAGTTGTGAACTGGGTTCTGGAAGCCACTCTTCGTACAGATTTGGTCATATTTATTGTAGAGAATTTTATTACATTTTTAACGTTATAATTATTTAATATAGTTACATTATAAAAAGATGGAGAAAATGCGAATTTAAACTCAGATCGCACCCCAGCACTACCAGCATGAGTAGAGCAGTATGATTTTAATATAGGAGAAGGTAGCTATAGTAACTAGCACAATCATTGTTCCCTTCTTTTAAAAGTGTCTATGTACATTAACAAGAACAAAGAAGGAACTTACGTGCAATATGATTCCACAAAGGTAAAAAAAGTGATAGGGTAATTTAGACTTGTTTACTCACCAAAGGTATGGAGCTCCACCAAAACACCAAAGTTATCATTTTAATTAAACTGTTAATAACTGAAACGTTCATATGGGACATAATCATACAATAATAAAAATTTTCAATTATTGACAAAGTGACAGATGTTATAAGAAATAATATTTGCCAACCAAAAAGGTTATTAAACAATTCAACGCCTTTTCTCAAATCAACAAAATTTTTCCTTAGCGAAAGTACTGTTAGGTGACAATCTTTGGTTTTAAACACAACCCATCTGTTATTATATTTGTTGCCATCATTTGTGGATGAATCGATATTTTGTAATTTGGTCCAAATGTGTCTGAATTGCCATTTGAGCAAAATTATGTAATTAATCATCAATAGTGTGAGGATTATGAGGCAATACATGGTAATTTGCAAAACGCTGTCAGTAAATAGAAGATGACTGTTACCATTAAATAAATTGAAAATAAGAAATAATAAAACTGTTAAAAAATAAAAGATATGAAAAATAATTAGCTGTAGCCAAACAAATTTTTTAAATTTCAAATTGAAATTTGAACTTTTTGGTAAAAACTGGAGAAAACTTACAAATGTTGTAGAATTAAAAACTGTGACGTAAATAAACGAAATATTTATAGGCAACAAGATACAAATTAAATTTAAAGTATCGATGATCGGATAAGTTGAACTTGGACTTTTGGCATAAACTAAAGTACTTTTGAACTTAAACGAGACAACATTCAGAGTGTTGATAATTAAAATGAAAATTATTGCATAAACTTTGTTAAATTTTGAATTAAGTGACAGGTTTGGTATTAATCCCAAATAGGCGTTTAGTTTAAACAATGGTTTTACACTATCGTTGAGAAATTCCATTGCGAAATGGGCACTTGTTTCATCGAAAGTTAAAGTACTATTAAACGTAAATTAAAAGGGTAGTTTTTCATATTTAAATATTAAAAGGAAACAATGATTTTAATGGAAAGATAATAATCAAAGTATGTGATAATGGGCATTCAATCAAATAGTCTTTTAAGCCATGACAGTGGTTATGAACTATAAAATTAGCTTTATCATTTAAATTTTATTGATTAGCTGTCTTTATTTGAATTTTCACGGTTTTAAGTAATTCGTTTTATTACAAAAAGTGGTGGTTATGTAACATAATGACCGACTGCTAGACTAGACTGACTCCGACTGTTTATGTTTATATAAGACTTAGGTCTTACGTACTTTTTATCGAACGTTTACTTTTTATCGAACAGTTTTCTTTATTTATCGAAGGTTTTCTCTTTTTATCGAATGTTTATTTTTATACCGAGCGTTTATTTTATTTATGAAGCATTTAAATTATTTATTGATCGGTTTTCTAGTTTTATTAGGAATTGTATATTTTATCTAACATTTATTTTAATATTGTGCAAATGGAATTTTTTTGAATTTTTCTTTTAAAATATATCGACCCTAATGAGGAATTAGACTGTTTTTTATTTAATTTTTTTTATTTTGGCTATTTTAATTCCTTTCTATCTTTAATAACAACCACTTTGTCTATCTCTGTCACATCAATAAAAACTACCTTTTTCGGTTAAAGCACGTTTAAAAATTATTATTAAAATAAATTGGGCTTAATTTATAAGTTAGAGAAAAATAAAAAAAATGTAATTATTCGCTTTTATTTGCTCGATACACTGGCATTATCAAAAGTTAAAAATTCAGATACAGTATATAATTTGACAGTCTAATACCAATCTAAAGACAGTTTGTTGAAACATAACTTAAATTAGAGTTTAACAAAATTTGAGTTTCACTTTAAATTAAGCACACTCGTATCAAACTACGATTGAACCTGATTGTACAACACGAATTTGTCACTCTTCTCTGTTGAACTCCGGTTCATATTTAAACCACTGCGCTGTTAAGCCTCAATTGTACAATCGGTCCTAAAAGAGTTTTACAACAGAAGTTACTTCCAAGTGGAAGGTCCAAATGTTTAATTTTTATTACCATTAATATACAAGACGTTTGTGCACCTACCAACGACTTTTGATGTAGTAGTTGAACCAGTTAAAACTCTAAGTGAATATGGCTTTTATTTGCTTTTCCTAGGTCTAATAGAATAGAGACAAAAGATCTCTGCTGAACTACTTTTTGATAGCGAATGTTAAGTGTTCGATCTTCGCCCTTAATGCCAAGTAATTTCAGTACATCGGAATATCTCTCTAATGAAAGCAGATGACTGATGGAACAGGCTTAGAAAAGATTGCTTAAGTTCCAGAAGTGGTTCAGATATTACAGGTTTCTGTTACCGACATTTACAGATTCCCGCTATTTTGGTTTGAAACTTTGCTAAGTTGACGGGTTTCTGTTACCGGCATCCACCATTTAGTTTGGCAACTATCCACTAGGTGGCGCTGCTGTCAAATTATCAAAATGTCCGCTAGGTGGCGCTGTAGGTAAAAATGGCCGCCAATATGGCCGAAATGACAGGTTACGCTCTAAAAACGGCCGCCGCCGACGCCCTCAAAATGGCCGATCCGGCTGTCAAATTCGCAAAGTTGCATACCAACTTAGCCAAGTTTCAAACCAAAATGGCGGATGCCGGTGACAGAAACCTGTCAACTTAGCAAAGTTTCAAACCAAAATGGCGGAAATCTGTAAATGTCGGTAACAGAAACCTGTAATTGCCGGTAACATGTCGGTAAAGTAGATTCCTAACTTACCCCGTCTCAAGGGTCGGATTACCTACTTTCAGAACCTTTCATTCGACAATTTGGGAAAACCGCCTATCTTCAACCAGCGGCTCACTCCAGGTTCGAAAATTTTACAAGTTAAGTCTGAGAAGCATCATTGTCATCACGTACTTTTGAGTTAAATGTCTCGTTAAACGCTAACTTAAGTTAAACACCTGTAAAATTCAATATCTCTAAGTAATCTAGAACTAGAAGCTATAAACGAGAAAACATACGAAGTTTTGTCATGATAATTCGTGCACAAAGTCAATTCGTGCTCTAAAACCTCTCCTTAATAATTAAGTAATTCGACAATCAGGCAGACGTTAGTTCCTTTGCGTTTGTACAGCATGATCAATTTAATTGCATCAAGAAGACTTTGAACACCGTAAGAGATAGAAAAAAGAGGTCTCTTCGCACGATCTTTCGACGTAAGAACAATAGAATTTTTGTCTTATGAAGTGGGCAATTGGTGTATTTAACGACATACAAAAAAAATTAAGTTTGACATTATAATATAAATGGTTTTCATCCTAAAATCTTGAGTAAAATTTTTTAGTTAGTTTAACTTTTTTAGCGAGTTTAGCTAGTGATTGGGACAGATAATGAGACACATTTTCTCTCGATGTGCCAATCAGATATCTCCTACAACCTACAGTTTCCGAAATCTCCGAAAGCAGTCAAGTTTAGCTTAAGTTGAAAACTCGAGACTTTTTTTTGCTAGATGTGCAATATTATTTATTCTCAAAAGATTGCTAAAATCTTATTTATAATAAATTATTACAGATTTGTTAACTTACCAAAGGTACAGAAATCCACAAAATCGTTTGAGCTATAACGTTAATGATTGATTCATTATCCAAATCGACATTTCGCCACAATAACCACATAATGTAGTTAATACTCCCAAGCATTGCAATACCCAGGTTTAGTATAGTAATAATTATTTGCCAACCGAAAAGTTGATTAAATAAAGCAACGGCTTTGCTCAGATTAAGGTGCAATTTTCTTAACGAACGTACTCTTAAATGGCAATTTTCGATTTTAATCGCAACGCTTCTACTAGTGACTTGGATTATACGACTTCTTAAAGGATAAATTTTACCAATTGAAGATGATCCAATACTTTCTAAATTTATCCAGATGTATCTGAATTTCCACTTGATTAAAATTATGTAATTAATCATTAACAATGCTGCCGTTAGAAGAGAATAAGTTAAAATTGTCATTAACACTTTTTCTAGTAGGACTAAATAATAATTATTTATATTAACAAGAATTTCATGTGATAATAACAAAAAAGATAATAAATGCAAAATAATTATTTGTAGCCAAACATATTTCTTAAATTTGGGGTTATAATTTGAAATTGTTTCGAGGTAATTTATAAAATCTATAAATATTTGTGATTTTAAAATTGTGACGTAAATAATTGAAATGTTTATGGAAATTAAGCCAACAATTTTGGTAAACGCACTGAGTACCATTTGATGTAGATTAGGTTCAAGTTTCCATATTAATGTTACTGTTAATCTAAAATCCAATAAAATCAAAACATTAAAAATTAAAAAAATAATTACTGCATATATCTTTTGATTAAAGGAATTTTTTGATAGGTTTGGTATGAAACCCAAATACGCGTTTAGTTTATGCAGTGGTTTCACACTATCATTACTAAAAGGCATTACAAGCTTGATCAGAAGCTTAAATACAGAAATACACTCAACCTACGCGACCAATTTGCCTAGCCAACTAACATCTGATAGGCTAATACATCCAATAACTACAGCAAACTAGGCACGTGGGTTTAATTATATTTCTGAAGACACTGTACTATTAAAAATAAATTAGATGAATTTGTTACTCATTCGAATTCTGACAAATAAACTTTTTTTTGGCATCAAAAATAATATCTATATAATTAAACTAAAAGAATTGTATAACAGGGGTTACTTCTAAGTAATACCTAGTTATTTGTAGTAATTTTTTTGTAATCATTAGTATTCATTTGCATACCAAGGTCCAAATGTTTATTTTTTTGCAAATTATATACATTATATTATTATAGTTTGTGTAACTACCAAAGGTTTTCGATAAAGTAGTTGAACTTATTAAAACTCAGAGGAAATATGGCTTTTGGTGCATTGGCAAGGTCTATTATGGGTCTAATAGATAAGATAGGGTCAGGAGGTACTCTATCTACTGAACTACTTGATAGCTAAAGCTAAGTGTTAGATTCTAGCCGTTAACTCGTAAAGTATGTGCTGTTGAATTATTGATACTGTAATTAATGACAGATGAAGAATAAATGGCAATAATGATTAATAAAATTAGAATAACTGTCTAATGAGAGCCTATGACTGATGAGACATTGAAATTGTAACAAAAAAAATGCTTTTAAGGGAACAAACTAGAATAGTATAACATTAAAGTATGAAATTAGTGGACTAAAAGGTTTTTCAGAACGAGTAACTTTCAGGTAATACCTATCTAATTTGTATACAAAGGCATAGCATAGACATTTATTTTTTTATTATAACAGGGAGTTCCAAAAAGAACGGAACGCAGCTTCATCATACACCTCAGATCATGTTGTGGACCTCAAGTGCAAAACGTTTCTTAAAACAATAACGTAGGTGTATTTTACTAAGACAATGTACTTTTATAACCTCTACCTCTTGAGATTGGAAATACCAAAATATTTCAGGCATTTTACCAATTCCATAGCTACGAATAATATTTTTTTTTGTTTTGCATTTAAAAGTTTTTTCAATAAAATATTTTCTACAAAGTTGGCCTTACTACCCTCCTTTAGCTTACTTGAGCTCGCTTGAATTTTAGAAAAAAAACTTCAAATAAAGGTTTTAGATCATAAAATTCTGCTCCTAATTGAACAAACAAAATTAATTTTGAACGCCACAAATGTAAACGTAAAATGAAACGGAAAAGAGAGTTTGAAAAAGAATTAAAAAGAGCAATTAGAAAATAATCAAAGATAGGTCCTTGTGACACCCCGCAGTCCAATATGGTCCAAGAAGAATGCCTAGGAGAGAGTCTCTGTCGATTAAGAGTAGATCCACGTAAGTCAAGCTGCGCCAATCCGTAAACTTTTGAGTACGCTAGCCCGAGTCAGTAAGTCAAAGACAACTAAGTTGAAGACAAGAAGGGTTAATATAATCTCTTGTCTGTTGATACAATACCACCCCTGTAATCATCTGTAACCTTGAAAATGATTCAGTTCAAACTGAAAATCAGAAACTTTATTCTCCAAAGTGCCAAGAAATTATTTATACATAATTATAGAAGTATCATTATTATTAACACTTAGAGTACCAGCCGGATCCATCGGACCCGAATCGCACCTTCAATTCAATTCAAAAAATTTACCACAATTACCTACTTATGTTGTTTTTATTAACCCTAGAACCACACCGTTAAGAAATTGTGCGTATGTCAGAACATTCAAAGCATTTTTCATTACTCTATGATCAATATTATCTATTTATTTTATGTTTAGGTTATTGTAGACATGTTTGTCTTTGATATTCACAAGCATTTTATAGATATTTGGTCATTTCTAAAATATGAAAATAAATACGGACAATCAGTGAGGGTTCAATTATGAAATACCTGAATCAAGTGCTTAAAGTGGGAGCTTTAAGTGGGGGATTACGCAGGTCCGTAGTTTGATACTTAGATTTGTGATTTCTGGAAGTAGATTATGTTTTCACTTTTTTAAATTGAGGAGCTCGCGTGCAAAACTGGGTAAATTCACGTTTGTTAATTGTTCTGGAAACGAGAAAAACGTTTCGAATTGTGCCCTTTTTGTTCACAAATACAAACTTTAGACGGCGTTTAAACATATTTAATTGATGTTTGACCAAAGAGCAAAATTGTTTTTGCTATGGAAATGCAGGCCACTTGAACAGTGTCCACACGGAACGCAAACCTGTGTGTGTAAAAGGGTCTTTACAGTTATTTTGAGTTTTGACTCTAGGTTCATATTTTAGATTTTTTAAATTTATCTAAATTTTTGCAATATAATTCATTGTCACTGGTATCAACGTCTTTCTATAAAAAAAATAAAATCCGACCACGCAAACGAGGTAATGCTCTGAGAATGCAGGTCGACAAAAGTTGTAAAATCTCTAAATTCGTCAATTTAATTTGTTGGTACATGCCTACTAAATAATCCAAACAAATAAAAGTACGAAAAAATTAAATTATCCGGCAAGAACCACGTGGAGGTCTTAGAAAACTCTTGCCAGGAATGGACGGGATGAAGGAGGCAAGATCCAACTTCACATTAGGTAAGCGCGATCCCAAGGAGTAAAGGTAAGAGGAGACAATTTTGAGGGAACTTCACATTAGGTAAGCTCCGACAGAATGGGATATGGTAGGAAATTAAAGTTCCTCACCAGTCCGCTGTTTCTTTTCTTTTAGCACGGCATGTGATCGTCTTAGGATCGTGACGGTCCAACCCTGTTAATAAGAGAGCAGATTTAGTTTTTTTTATTGATTTTATAATTTGTAAAAAAGAAGATAAAATTATTTACTGCATCTGGTCTCGTTCGCTGATCTGAAAATTAGAAAAACTTAATTAATTGGTTTTCATAACTCAGGCCGACTTTAAACATTTTTCTTACCTCATTACCTCACATCATTACCTTACCTCCTTACCTTACCTTATCTCACTTTCACTGAATGCACAAACACTTTGAAAAAAGTTAAAATGACTCACCAGGCTTCCATCATACCTGCTTACGGGCCCTACCTAAAGAAGAAAAAAAAAAGTTAGTTCTCATAGAATAATTGTGAGGAGAGGTCAAAATATACCTTTAATCCTCGTATCCTTTCACTTTTAAAGCTCGTTCGCTCCTTCGTTGGCTGCTCCATATCCCAAACTTGTTAACATTAACAGTCCACGACTACTTTTACTAGTTTTAATTATTCCACGTATCACGAAACCGTGTATATATTAATGAACACCTTTACTACTCTTTTTTACCAAACTTCCGAATTTATGTTCTGCCTCTAGAGCTATTGAATAGTCGACTGAAACCAAAAATTTAGTTTTAACATTATACGCTCCCACACTGCAGATTACATCAAATTAACACTTTTATCAATATACATACTAACTCTCCTTTAGGAGGAGTTGCTACCACTGGTCCGGTAGTCGTGCACGTCATTGGCCATAGCGTTGGTTCGTAACGTACTCGACCTCACGGACAGTTGACATTATAACCAATAGATAATTCCCCTCCAGGAAGAGTTGTTATCACTGATCCCGGTAGTGATGGATGCCTGTCTTCGTAGCGTTGGTTCTTAACGTACACCACCTCACGGATTCTTGACCAGCATGAGACGTCGTAGAGTCGCTCATCTGTGTCATGGATAGTCCCTCCAGAGTAGGTTACAATTAATTAACATAAATTAAATAAAAATAATAACTCACACATATACCCGGAAGAGCTGCAACTACTGCTTCCGGTAGTAGTGCACGTCACTGGCCATAGCGTTGGTTCGCAACGTACATCACCTCACGGACAGTTTACATTGTATGTAATAGATAAATCCCACCAGGAGAAGTTGCTACCACTGATCCAGGCAGTGGAGCATGTCACTGGCCATAGCGTTGGTTCGTAACGTACACCACCTCACGGACACGACCAGCAAGAAATCTGCGTCATCGATAGTCTCCTCTCAGAGCAGGTTACATTTAATTGAAACACTTGAAATTGCCTTATTTCTGCGCTTTAACTGCTAGTTTATAGCCATGCAAACCGTTATTAGTTCTAAATTTAAAACATTTGTTCATCAAAACTTAAATGATACAAAACTATTAATAAAATGAATGTAAAAAGGTGAACTCGCCATCGCCCCACTTAAAAATATAGGTATTATTCGTGGCAATAAATATTTGGAAAAACATAACATTATTAATAACTAGCTAAGAAAAACAATTGGATCATATAATCTGAAGAACACAAGTTATTCATTCGAAGACTTCTCCTAAAAAAGCCTACTACTAAACCGGATTTATATTTAGCCATAGTAGCTGGATTGGATATCCTTTTGAAGCTATTTCACATTTTCCACTAATTACGTACTGCCTTGAGATCTTCTGTAAAGATCTCACAAAAAATTATTAATTACCTGGATTTATTAAAACTTAGACAAGCACGTGATGTGATGATAGTTTAAAACAAATTAAAAGGGAGCAATTAGAAATAAGTACTCTGGAATGGAAGGTGCAGTTTATAATGAGGCGAATCAAAGACACAACCGCCTCCACGTGGTTTAAATAAATCAGGTGAGCACCAGAGTACTTATTTCTAATTGCTCCCTTTTTATTTGTTTTAAACTGTCATCACATGTTTTCCTAACTTTTGCTATCACCAGGTCTTTAATTTTTTACGTATTTTCCAGAGAAGCTAAAGTCGACACAAACTTAAATGTAGAACTACCCTTAGAGAGAGTAAAAGTACCAACATGGAAGGTGCAGTTTATAATGAGACGAATCAAAGACACAACATGTTGGTACTTTTACTCTCTTTAACTCTCTGTAAGGGTAGTTCTACATTTAAGATTGTGTCGACTTTAGCTTCTCTGGCAAATACGTAAAAATTAAAGACCTGGTGATAGCAAAAGTTAGGAAAGCATGTGATGACAGTTTAAAACAAATTAAAAGGGAGCAATTAGAAATAAGTACTCTGGTGCTCACCTGATTTATTTAAACCACGTGGAGGCGGTTGTGTCTTTGATTCTCCCCATTACAAACTGCACCTTCCATGTGGTTACTTTTTTTCTCTTTAACTCTCTCTAAGGGTAGTTCTCGATTTATGTTTGTGTGTTGATGAGCTTTCTGTTCCTATAAAAGACAAAAACGTAATTAATGATCTGGTTTAATAGACTTTTAATAATAATTATTAGCTACGAAAAGATGTACAATTTGGTTGCATTCATAAATAATTCTGTTTTGCAAACATTCCAACGCATAGCTTACGATGAAAATCCTTCAGTAGCATGTCTCATGTGGATTGTTTAGAGCCCGGATTCTAAACTTTTTGCTTATGGCTTTCAAAATCATAAGCAGAACAAATTCCTTTTGGATCTTTACGTTTCTGAAAAATTTAAGTGATTTAAGGCTTTAAGTCAATATTCATAATGAAATTTAATTTAAGTTAAATTTAAGTTTAAATTTTGATTTAAGTTTTTGCACTATTTTTAAGTTTCGATAACCAAGTTTGAAATAAATCTTTAAACTTTTAATTAAAACATCCTGTATACAGAGAGGTCTAAAAGTTTAGAACGGCCTTAATAACTTCTAAACGAATTGACCAAATGTAATGAAATTTGGAGGAAGTAAATAACGTAATTTTTCCTATTTTATACTGTGTTTAAAAATTTTTATCACTTAAATCTCTGGAGTAATGGCATTGAGATCAATTTTTTAAATAGCGAGTTGGGCATTTTTTGGTATTTTCTGAAAGATTATTTTATTCCGATTTCTGACATGCGCTACAAATAGGGATTTCAAAGAAAAAATTATATATTTCTTGCATTTTCCTTAACAACGAATAAGGGAATTTTTGCAAAAAGTTTTCAAAACGCACTTTTAAGATGAAGAAAACTGTTAGCGAAGAAAAACAACTCACAAATTTACTTTTGTGAACGTAGAACTAACGAAATATTCCTCTAATAAAAAGTCAATCATTTTACTACAGTCGCATTTACATTTACAAATCAATTGGATTTATCAAAAAATATTTTTTTCAAAAATCTCGATAATGCTGGTATTAGACTGTCAAACATCTTTGACAAAATTCTTTTTCTTCAAACGTAAAAAAAATTGACATTTTGTTACTGAACAAGTAAGGTTAAAGTTCTACTTTTACATCCTAGGAGGTAAAAGTAAATTCTAACCCTAAATATTTACAACAAATTGTAACGTAAAATGATATTTTTAAGCATTTGTAATGTAAATTGTAAAAAGGTAATGTTTTTATAAATTTTCTGTTATAATTCATTCGTTGCGTTTAATAATTAGGTTCTTTTTACAAGTTAAAGTTAACTTTTAAAAATATTTGACAATTGAACTACAAATAATTTTCAAGAGATGGCGACACTTCAAAAATTTTATTTTTGGTTTTTACGTTTGAAGAAAAAATTAAATGTTTCATACGAAGTAAAAATACTTTTTTTTGGCTCGTCAGTAGTTGTCAGACTCAACTTCGTTTCGTCTGACAAGCCCTACTGACTAGCCTAAAAAAAGTGACATTTTTACTCGTAATAAAACAATCTACTATTTTTGAAAGCTTTAATTTAAAATATTTTACAGTGTAATTGGGTACATTTTATAAAATACACTGTAATAAGGTAAATTTTATAAAATGTACCCTATTTCGCTGTAAAATACTCTATAAAATAGTTTTTAAAAAAAGACCTTTGTTAAAGATCTTTGACAGTCTAATACAGCCTAAGAAGCAGGAAAGCCATTTTATATATTTGTAAGTTTTGTCTTTACGCAAAAGAAAGTCGCTGTTAATTACATAACCCCTTGAGATATATTTTTAAAAATAGTTTTACCATCATTATTCTATCTTTACAATTTAGGGCTAGGGGCAATAAAAAATGACTCACATTATCCGATTTTCAATCACTTACATAATATCAACCAGAATTAACAAAACAAAAAACTAACCTTATTTGAACCATAAAATCGGTACAGCCCAAATGTGTTGATCAAAGAAGAACCAAAAGGGCACAAAATACAACGAAACACTCTGTTAGTTAACTGTACTTAACCACATGAAATTTGCAAATGAATTGAAAAGAAATAAATTTTATAAAATATTAGATAATCAAGATTTAATCACACACCTGCAAACTCGCCGAAACGCGCAAAAATATCTTATCACAATAAACAGAACATACAAATTTAATGTTAAAAGTGAAAACTATTTAAAAATTTATTATCATTAATTATATTTTAATTTAAACATAAAATTTTCCAAAGCGTTCAAAATTTGAACGTTTGCCCTAAAAAGGTAATACAGAGTGGAGTGGAAAATTGGCGTGGATTAAAGACAAACGAAAACCTTTATGCAAAAATTATTTACATCAGTGGAGAAAATACGAATTAAGAAGGCTTTTCAGATTTTTGATATCTCTAAAAATAATGCCATTAGACGCAAAATTTAAAAAAAGCACTTTCTGAAGAGGGCAAAATTGGTTTTGATGCTAGTTAGCTTAGAAAGCTCATCATATACAGGGGTGTCAGATTTTAACCCTTGCCTGAATAGAGTTTTGGCTTGAAAAAAATGTAAATAAAATTTTGAACCGGGGCTGTTTTAAAGAGAAAACCTATTACGCTTGAAGCTTTTTTCAGAACCATAAAAATTGTACATTTTCAGTTTTGTCTTTACATGAACGTCACTGTTAATTACTTAAAGCCTTGAGTCATGTTTTTACAAATCGTTTTAGCAATGAGCTTCATTACCCGCTCGTTGGATAATATACTATTATTAATATTAGAAACATATTGGGTAGGAAAATTAACACTCCAGAAATATAAATAAGGTCTCCAACACTAAATTTAGTCGTACAGCAAGAACAGGCAAAATACACATAAACTCACAGAAACTATCGTACAAGAAGAAAACCTGGATGAGTTTTGCAAATAATCTTTTCCACGGATGAAAGAGACATAATATGTCGTATATGCGTGCTTCGTAAGATGTGTACTTTCCTGGCAGAGGTAAATTAAAGAGTATCAAAATTAATTAATTAAAAAAATTCAATTCCACTCTTGGCAAGATAAAAAATAAGCAGTTTAGGTAAATATGTTTACTTTTCCACAGTAAAACATTTGAATAAAATTGGATTTTATGTAAGTGTGTACTGTGCAACCAAGTGCGTATGTATATTTTTAACTCTTTAAAACTCAAGTTAATTTATACAGCTACATATTATCGTTTTTATGAGAAATTAATATGCATCTATAATTAAATTTTATGCAAAAATAAAACCAATTTAGTAATTTTAGTGTCCCGAGATTTTTCTGGATTAGGGGCGTGCCGGAGTAGGATCAAATTGTATTTACTTATTCGAGAAAATCATAACCACTAGAGGCGCCACTTACATTAACCAAGATGTCGGAAACCGTGGGGATAACATTGAACATATGATTTTGACGTTTACACACCCTGTTTATTTACATTGATTTAATGTTTATATGCAATAATTATATTTGATATTTTTAACAGATTTTTCTTTTAATTTTAATGTTTTAAGTACTTTTTGTAGCTGTACGCTAAAATAAACTTGTATTATTGAGGTTATGTTGCTACAAAATTTGGTAAATAAATAACACGTGACACCGCCACGGCGAGTTTTTAATATTTAACCAATAGATGTCGCAGCGAAATTATAAAAATTTTTGCAAAATATTTACGTCACACCCCCCACGGGGAGTATTGCATATTTAACCGATAGGTGCCGCACCCTTCGTGATTTTCTCGAATAGTAAAACTGCTAATTTTTTACAATATCTTGATCAAATTGAAGATAGAAATAAAATACATCTCAAGAGATTTGTAGTGTACAGAATTACAAACAAAATGCGACCGGTCCGAGCCCAAACAGATAATCCTTTTATGCTGTAAAAAATCACGTAAAGCTCAGTAATTTAAAAAGTTATTTAAAAACAACAGGAAAAAGTTCCTCGTATGGCCACATCCGTTGTTATAAACAAGTTTTCATCAACGATTTTCCATCATTTCCATTAATTTAGAATAGTTTTCAAGGTTTCTCATGTCATTTCTAATTTTTATTGGTGAAATGAATTTTTAGGGTGCATTTTGCTACGCTTGTTAATCACAACCACAAACCCTAAGATATTATTACATGAATTTAATATGACTCATAAAGTTTGGATAAAAATGTAAAAAAAAAGTTTTTTGAATAATTTTAAAAAATGTTAGAGGTAAATAATAGCTCTACCCTTATGGAAAATTATATTTCTAGAAAATCTATGCATATTTTTAAAAAATCTTTGCATATTATACCTATAACTTATTTTTAAAACATTTTTTGCATATAATTCCGCCCTCTAATAATGCAATTAGCATGAGTCATGATTTATGAGATGAGTCATCTCAAGAAACATAATTGACAATTTTACCCAAAAATCTAAAAATTTTCACCAACCTTTGAAGAAACATCGTGATGAACTTGAACATCATTTCAAAAATCCAATAGGTACAAAAGGTCTTTTTTTTTACAAAAATAACAAAACACACTTGCTCACGACACGTTAGAAAAATTACTGAGACGACTATTGTAATTTTTATCGCAACAAAACAACCAAATGTGCACAAATTTCTTATCGAATTAAACCAAAGTTGATTTTAATTTATCATTTTTAAATAAAATTATTTAAAATTTATAAAATATTAAATTGGTAGGTACGCAAAATTAATACACTAATATATTCTACAGGGTAATTCAATCATAAAATTTTAGTTTAGAAAATTTGTTACATTTTCTTTTGAATAAATTTATTGGACCTAACCTAGAAAAGTTGTGTAAATTAAGAAAAGTACAAGCTAGAAAATTCTCACTTGGTACATGAATTTAAACAAGCCAACTGAGTAATTTTCTGCAAAAAAAACAATAGGCTCCCTTAAGAAAATAAAAAGTTGAAGGTCGCGACGCTTAGCGTCGATGCGATAAAATGTCGAGTTTAGAATCGTTAGATAGATAGCTCTCTTGACTTCCTGAAAAGTTTTCCTTAGAATTTTTTTTTTAAGTAAACTATTCTCAAACTACAATCTACAAACTATAAAATGATTGAGTTCCTCCAAAGGTTGAGAGTGCTTCAGAAGATGAAATAGCTGCTTTTAGAAGTAACGTGTGCTTGTCACTTGTCAGTGTCTGGCCTTTTCGGTATATTTATGGTATAAGTGAGAAACATTTTATTTTTGCTTCCACTTTAAGGATAACACCACTCTTATAATTTTATATACAGTCGGGTCCGCTTATAACGGGTTCACGTTCACTTGTGCTAACAAAATGCTATATCGCTATATCCGACCACTCGCTGTAAATGTTTTTTAATGAGACCTGTTATACCGGGTGTTGAATGACCTACCGAAAGACTTTAGAAGCTGTTAAAATTTTCATTAATCAGGATAGAAATTTGAATAACAAGCAATAATTTAATTGAGTATTGTAACAACATTTTAATCGCTACCCTGATTAACGAAAATTTTAACAACTTCTAAAGTCTCTTTTGCTCTTTCAGTAAAAGTATGATAAAATGTACTACCTCTATCATTTTTAGTTTTTAATTCTCCATCACTTTTGGCTCTTTCATGTTTGCTCTAAAACAATTAGGGAAGCAGGAATTTACAAAAACGTGATTTTACGTTCTATTGCCATATGCATCGGTAGGTTATTCAAAACCCGGTATAACTAACGTTATAATTGTTGGTAACTTGCAAAATTAGTTGCTAAAACCGAACGCTCGCTATAAGAGAATCCGACTGTATTTTTATATTTAAAAATATATTTGAAACTTAAAAATAAACTACTGCGAATCAGTCGATTGACAAGGTATTTTAAATTGATTAGGGTTGGACCGAGACAAGAAATCTTGTCTTGCCGAGTAATTTCTTGTCTTGCTCTCGACTAGCAAGACAAGAAAAATTTTTTTTCTTGTCTTGCTAAATTTTTCAAGACAAGAATTCTTGTCTTGAAGCGAGAGTCTCGAAATTTCTTGCTCTTGCTACTCTCACTCGACGCCCTATCGATGCACAGAGGTATAACCGAAAATGCTGCTTTTTAATTTAACTTTTTGTGCAATTGTTTATATTATTTTTTGTCTTCTGATCTACTTTGTTTCTCCTCAAATATATTAAGTCATATAATCATATTTAAAAAAATCAATATTGCACTGCTAATTAATCGTGTTAAAAAAAAAAAAATTCTCATAATGAAACTACTTGACGTTATAGAAAGAAATTTATAAACATGGGAACATGCCACTAAATGCTAAAAGTATTAAATGTAAAATAACATGTACGAAAATATCATTCTAATAATAAAAGAACAATTAACGAGTAGCAAATTATATTCGTCAGTTTTATTCTTTTTATGAATAAAATAAAAGACATTTTTTAAAGAGCCATTAACTTTTAAACTATTTGAACAAATGCTCAATTACTTTATTATCTATGATGACTATAATGTAATACAATACAAAATATGTATACCTATGAGTTATTTACAAGAATAAAAAGAAACTCGGAAAGTCCGAAGTACTTAGGGGTAAAAACGTAAAAAGCACTTGGTTTGTTCAAAACTAACGGTAAGTATAGGAGAATTGAAATAACTTCCTTCTTAAATATTTCATCTTTTATGCTCTTTTCATTAACAGGATTACGGAGTTATTGTTACTATCTTACGGCGTCGTCCCGTACTGTACAAAATGCATTTCTTTCTATGTATGAGGTGCAGGTAATTTAAACGGTTCCTTCTTAACTTGCGATTTGAATATTGGGATTAAAAGTTCAATATTTTCTGGATTTTCTAACCCTCCTCTTATTTTAACTTTTTTTCTTTTATTTATTTTAATAAATAATGTTATTTCTTATACTATTTTTATTATTGCTTTCTATTCAAAAATATTAAGTTTTTTTAGTGATCCATTGTTTTATGAAAAAAGACCCAAGATGATAACAGATTTATTTTTATTTTACTCCAATTTTTAAAATTACTGTAATTGTTTAAACAAAGTGATTAACTTTCTATTAACTTTTGACGTCAAATTCGCTTTTAACCCCAAAAACCCGTATACTACTAGTACTTTCATCGCTTTATTTTAATTTTTTTTAATTCATAATTAATTTTAATTTAATTGTTAAAAAAATTGATAAATTTTTTGATAATTTTTGATCTCAATTTTTGATTCATTTTTAACGAGCCCAAAAAAACCGTATATTACTATTTTAATTGTTTTATTTAAAAAAAATTTAAATTACTCAAATTACTTAAATTTATTTTTTAATTTTTAAAAATTTTAAAGTTTAATCAAATTAAAAAAGTAATGAAAAAAGTCAATAAAATTCTCCGTAATAAAAATAATATTTAAAAAAAATAAAAAGTAACAACATGTAGATATTTCGAGACAAGAATTCTTGAAATTTTTCTTGCTCTCGAAATTTTTTGCCTACTCTCGTCTTGCTCTTGTCTTGCTTTTTTCTTGCTTAGTCTTGTCTTGCTTTTTTCTTGAAAGCAAGACAAGACAAGACAAGAAATCTTGAAATTCGAGAGTCTCGGTCCAACCCTAAAATTGATCATTAAAATTTGCTATTATTTGCTTCATTAGACTTTGTCTTGTCTATTTATTTTTAATGCCAAGGAAATTCGTAATAAAGCAATTATTCGAGCTCAAGAACTGAAATAAGTGAATTAGTTAAAGCAAAAAATTATTTCCTATAAAGAAATGAATAATAATTACATCATTTCCTTGCCATTTGTCTACGTCAAATTAAAGTCCTTTTCACATAAAAATAATTTTTTTTTTAATTAAATTACGAACATTTTTTTCAAAACTAATTCAATTAAAACAATTATCCAACTAGTTCTTTAAAGAGATCCAAAAGATACACCACAATTTTAGCTCAACAATCACTAAACTCGGCTTCCTCTGAATTAATTATTGCCTGCAAGGCAATTTTTCATCGAACAGAAAACGAATTGCGTGATATGTTTATGCAGCTGAAAGTATACACAAACTTGCAATTTGAACACTTTTCTGAACAGGACTTGTGTTATTTTCTTTCAGTCTTCTCAACAAGCTGTGTTCCTCATTTAATAACAAAATGTAGCTCCTGTACGACGCACTTATTGAATCCTTAGACGCCCAACTAAAAAAATGCACAAAATCGATGTATTTTTTAACTTCAATTATCAAAAATACAAACAATTATCTACTTTATTTGGAAATATTCCGATATGAATATTTTAAAACTCAAATATTGAACTTGACGTGATTGCTTTTTAATGCGTTTTTACACCTGTACAAAATAGGAGAACATTGGGATAAACTTGAATTTTTGTTAAGCGCGAAGGTATGTGTAAGATTTATTTGAACTCTTTTAACGTTTTAACCCTACAGTAAATACGTGAAAAATAATCTCACGAGTGCATACGTGAGGCCTGTCAGGCTCCTAGTTTAATAGCCCTTCCCCTCAAAGTTTAAAGATTTTTTAAAAACTTTTTATATAGAAATTGATCCTTAACATTTAGAAACAGAAAATATTTATAAATATTTGTGATCAAGTAACTAAAAATTAATAAAAATTGCATTGGGTCCATTCACCGGACGTAGCGCAAACGTATACCGATCTAACTGCTACATTAGTAGCGCTACATCGTCCGGTAATTTTGAATTTTATTTAAGTGTCAATTTTATAGTGACAATTTGTGCAATTTTGATTCAACAAATTGAATTTGGTTTCCAACTGGTTTCCAACTTTATAATTTGTTATATTATTATTATATTAACGTTGGACATCATAAAAATTTAAAATAAATTTGTCAAATTTAAATACGAACAAGTAGCGCAAACGAAATGCGCTCGATAAAATGGCGACCGCTCCGCACGCGTTCCCAAAGTAGCGGGTACGTCACCGGACGATTTGGTAACTGTTGCACAACTGTTACGTCCGGTGAATTCGCCCATTATTACATAGCATGCACATAACTTACACTTTTTCAATTTTCAATTCACAAGGGTATGCTCATTGCTCATCTCATTATTGTTATTTTACACCGGGTGTTTCAAATTCGAGCGCGTGTAACCATTTAGCTAAGTGTCAAGAAATTCTGCAATAATAATGATTTCAGTGCATTTCCAAGTCCTCCTCTCTACCTATAATAATACATAGCGGTTATTGGGACATTTATCTTTTTCACTCCGTAAACGGAATAATCGCTACTTTTTGACGAATTCTTGATAATTTGACTATTATGATAGAGAAACTTGTTTTAATTTTTTGAAATTATGCATTTCAGGGAGAGAAGAAAAATTTGGAAGAATCAAAAGTCAGAAAGAATAATCAACAACGTTTTTTATTTAAACGTGTGCAAATCTCTAAAAAATGTTTTAATTATATCTAAAATGAATGAATGTTTAGGAGCTTCATTGACTTTGAACAGCAACGGATTAAACCGGAACACAAAAGTTTAACTGCTCAAGTTAATAGAACTGTACTAGTAGATTTAGCCCTAGCACTTCTATCACTAATCTTATTAATTCCAATATCTGGAGTACTATTTCAAGTTAAGATTTTCTTGATATTGTTTTAATCCTTTTAAGGATTAAAAGTTGCGAAAGTTCTAGAGTACTCAAGTTTTATTCTTTTATTACACCATCGATTTAAATTTGTTAATAATTATCTTAAATCATATAAATCTGTCATTGTTAATGAAGGATTTGATGAACTGAAACATATTTATACAATATGTCGCTGCCACAATCAGTTGTTCAATGCTATTCAAGTACTAAACACCGTGTATGGTTTACTAATTTTATTTGGTGTAATTTTTATTCAAATCAATATCATTCAAGGAGTTTCTTGCCTATTAAATTTCTTTTTCAAAGTAGGAATTTCTGGTAATCATTTAAAGATCGCATTTTTTAAGGCATGGTTCTTATCAGATGTTGTATCAGGAACATACACGATAAAATGTGTGGAAGATCCTCACGAGGAGGTAAGAAGTTTTTTAATGATCGGTAACAATTAATTAAATGAGTTGAACTGCTAATGTGGGTTGGAATGTCTTTTACTATATGGGTCTTTTACTATATACTATACTATAGTCTTTGATTATTTATGTTAGGGATGCATCTGAACTGCTTTTTTTATTTCCTGAGTGCTGTATCTTGAGTTTCTTTAATCTTTCAACTATTGCAATAATTAAAAAAATAATTATTTACAACTTTCTAGGAAAATTTGTTTGGAGTATACCTTCATGAAATTGGAAGATCGAGTACAAATATAAAAGTTAAACAATTGGTAACAAGGTTTTAAAATAATGGGTGTCCCAACGGGAGATTGAATTTCGATTTTGATTATTTAGAAAATCGTTATATTTTGATTACAATATAATGTGGAAGCTTTGCCATTAATTACGGAAGAAAATATCCAACGAATATCCCCGACGGCTTGTGTTTCGGAGCTGCATTGCGATCTTCTCAATAGCTCGTTGAATTTCGTTCTTCAACTTGAGGAAAGTTTGAGGGTTATTAGCATAACATTTTCTTATCAAAGAAATACATTCAAAGGTATGAAATGCCCGAAAGCACATTGTAGTGCGTTGTTATTCTCTAACTCTAAGGCGGCTGTCAGACAGACGGTCAATCGTCAGTGAGTGCTGAGAGATACCAACCATTATTGAATTATCGATGACTGTCGATACTGGGTGCCTAATGATATTTAAAACCACGTGTTTAAAATTTTGGTGGGTCTATGTCAGTCGCTGCAAAACGTCTGTCTGTAAGCCCCCTAACTGTTACGTAACTCAATATTTGTGAACGTGCAAATGAAGACCCTTCGCCAAAATTCGTTAGGAAGTGCTTGGACAATAGCAGTAGTTAGAAAAGATGGCGATTTGAGGTTCTGACACCTCCCCCTCCTGAACATGCGCAATCGTCTCTACATTCGAAACTGAGTAGGTTTGCTCAAATTTCATGATTAAGGGCCATTTTACATGACCGTACTAACTTATTAATACTGAATCCAACTCAATGAGCAAAAGCACGAGAATCTAAGCTTTAACGTCATGCGTAGAAATTTAGACGCACGACCGTGGACCACGTTAAAGCTTAGTTTCATGTGCTATTGCTGCTTGAGTTGATTCAGTACCAACAAGTTAGTAAGACATTTAGTCCATGTAATACGGTCCTAAAGCTTCAATTGCTGGACGAGAACAACGATGACGTTGATTGATATAACCATGCAGTTTGCGACAGGTTTTCCTAAAAATTTACCCGCCTTTATTATTGTAGCACACAATAAATAACCGCTCCTCATTCGAGTAGCTCAAAATAATTTAAATGGCAATGCTTTGCGATAACAGTTATAAAATTTCAGCGCTGTACGTTTGAAAGAACAATAGTGAATTTATAATTTCAACATCACGTTGGGACACCCTTTATGTAGTTTGTAGTTATTATTTTTAGATTGAAAATCGCTCTTTACACATAGCTCATCAAAAAGTTAAACTATCGGCAGCAAGTTTATTTGACGTCGATTTCACGTTGTTTTATGCAGTTAGTAGACACCTCTACATCTACATGAAGTCTTATTCTACTAACATTACTTATAATTTCAGATAGTTGGTGCTACCATATCATTTTTAATACTTCGTTGGCAATAAATGATTACATTTATTTTTTTTATTAATATACAGGGTGATTTTTTTAAGTGGTACTAACATTGGGATCTCGGAAACCGTAATAGTTACGAGGCTGGTTAAATTAGCAAAAAGTGGCATATTTTGAAGATCTTTAAGAATCCGTTTAGAAAATTTCAAAATTCAAAATGGTTTCCGAGATAATGCAGAAAAACAAAAAATTGGCAATTTCGTTTTTCGACTGTAGTTTCAAAATGGCGTACTTTAGAAAAAAAAATTTAAGAAATCTATTTAGGAGATCAAAAAATCTATCAAACGATACCAAACTCGACTTTTTATCACATCGACGCGAAGCGTCGCGACGTTCAACTTTTCATTTTCTTATGGGGGACATATTATTTTTTTTGCAAATATTACTCAGTAGGCTTATCTAAATTCAGATACCAAACGACAGCTTCCTATCTTGAACTTTTCTTAATTTTCACAACATTTCAGGTTATGTTATGTTATGTTAATATTTTACTTTAGGTTATTTTTTACGATAAAAAATAACAACTAAAACTTAGTTTTTAAATTTTTAGAAAAGTAATTTATTCAAGATAAATTTGATTTATTTTTATTTCCAGCTCAAATTACTTTTCTAAAAATTTAAAAACTAAATTTTATTCGTTATTTTTGATCGTAAAAAATAACGTAAATATTATAATAAAGTAAAATATTAACATAACGTAACATAACATAACCTGAAAAGTTGTGAAAATTAAGAAAAGTTCAAGATAGAAAGTTTTCGTTTGGTATCCGAATTTAGATAAGCCTACTGAGTAATATTTGCAGAAAAAATCATATGTCCCCCATAAGAAAATGAAAAGTTGAACGTCGAGACGCCTAGCGTCGATGTGATAAAAAGTCGAGTTTGGTATCGTTTGATAGATTTTTTGATCTCCTAAAAATTTTTACCGAGAATTTTGTTTCTAAAGTACGCCATTTTGAAACTACAGTCGAAAAACGAAATTGCCAATTTTTTGTTTTTCTGCATTATCTCGGAAACCATTTTGAATTTTAAAATTTTCTAAACGGATTCTTAAAGATCATCAAAATATGCAACTTTTTGCTAATTTAACCAGCCTCGTAACTATTACGGTTTCCGAGATCCCAATGTTAGTACCACTTAAAAAAATCACCCTGTAGAGTGTTGCACATTAATTAGAAATCTGCTTTAATGTTATTACGATTTTTAATATGTAATATGTAAATTAATTAGTATAGAAAACAAAGGTACAACAAGAAGAATAAATTTATGATAATAATAATTATATTATACATTTTTACACAAAAATAGTTAATTACTTAATGCCCGGTCTACCCGTGGCTAGTTTTTTAAGCTCGGATTGCAAGGTAATTGCTGCGTTCGGATATTACATCTCGGAACAGATTATATTTGTATCACGTGACTTCCGAGGAAATTGAGCTACCTCGGACGTATCTTATTTGTAATACTCGAGGTAATACTCAGATCTGGATGTATCTGATGTAATATCCGAACGCAGCAAGTATTCCGGTCTCCTATTCTGGTTTACTATTCCGACTTGCCACAAGCTAGAGCAGTTTACACGAGAAAGAAAATTTTAGCCCGTATTACTGCCGTGACCGTGACAGTGACAGTAGCAACACGTCAGTAGAAAAAAAAGAAGTTATAGATAGACCTTGATACACTTTGCAGCCTACAAAGTAAAATACTTTTCGGGTTGTGGCCATAACTGAAAAAGTATTAACTATTGAAAAGTTGGACACTCCTCAATATAACTTTTTTTACTCATTTCAATGCGTACTACACGGTCTTAAAGGTCTGAGTGATTTTTTTAACACCCTGTACGATTTAAACTTTATTGTTGCTCTTCAGGATGTCATGTGATTTCAAATAATGTCGCTTATGTGTGGTGCACATGCTAGTTATGTCAACCCAATAATTAATTTCTATTTTTTATTATTACATACTTTTTATTGCATACTTTTGCTTATCATGAAATGGGATAGTGCTTACTTAGAAAATGTTATATCAAGTTATATCTTGTATTGTGGGAAAATTAAAATGTATTTTTTATCAGTGTTATTACAGCATTCAATTAGAATAGTTTACTTTATAATAAAAAATTATTAAAATTTTTAAAAAGTTTATTTTTGAAATCAAAAATTTAACTGGCGCAGTCGGTAGGATTTGCAAAACGTTCAAAAAATCGGCGTTCTGTTTCAACAGTTAATTTGTGAATCGAACCAAAGTGACAAAAATAACGGATTATCAACTTCACCTGAGCATAAGGTAAGAGCCAAATCCTTTTACTTTTATCACTTCAAAACCCAATCGATGAATACGATTAAGTTATTGGAAATTAATGCATATAATTTTCAATAATCATAGTTTTATGAATTTATAATTAAGAATAAATAAAAATTGCATTTTAAAGAGAATTAAATAAGAAACATTTAAGTAATAATAATTAATAATCTAAAATTAAGAAAAATAAATAATAATTACATTTTAAAGAAAACATTTAAGTAATAATTTTAATATTAGTTTAAACTTGTAAAAGTAACATTTATAAAGTTGAGCTGGAGGAAATCGTAGAAGAAATAGCAAGTAGAATTAGTAGTTTAAATTTAGAAGTAATCGAAAATAATAATTTAAGTGGCACAATGACAACCGTAACTGATAGACAAGTAAATTATAATTTGCTAAGATTGTACATTGATACAATTCCGCAATTTTCGGGAGATCCAAACACATTAGAAATTTTCTTAGAACACTGCGAATTTTTGATTGATACATATAAAAATGCTCAAAATTTGCTTGATCCAATTAATGGATTTTTGATCAGAGCTGTAATAGGAAAATTGACAGGAAATGCCTTAATGTTAGTAGGAAGTAGACCAGAAATTAGGGAATGGGATAGGTTAAAAGATTTATTAAGATTAAGTTTCGGAGATCAACGAAATTTAGACTGTTTAGTACAAGAGATGATTGTTATGAGACCCCTCAAAAACGAATCATTTTCACATTTCGGTCAACGAATTCAAAAAAGTAGAAGTTCCAGTGTCCGTAAACTTAGCAGGGACTTTTTTGATTTAAAAAAAAGCCTTTCGCCAATCGTTTGTAAGTCGTTTGTAACTGTTTGTAAGTCCGGTTCCGATGTTTGTAAGTCAAAAATAAGCGAGATATTCATGTTTTAAAAACCTTCTGCCAACTTACCGGAAGCAGGAACTTTTTATCTGATAAGAAAAATTTAAGTACCAATCGATAGACAATCGTTTGTAAGTATTTGTAACTCCTGTCCCGACGTTTGTAACTCAAAAATAAAAAAGATACGACCCAAAAACTAACGTCAACTTGGCAGGGACTTTTTGTCCGATAAGAATTTTTTTTATACCAATTGATAGATAATCGTTTGTAAGTATTTGTAACTCTTGTCCCGACGTTTGTAACTCAAAAATAAAAAAGATACGACCCAAAAACTAACGTCAACTTGGCAGGGACTTTTTGTCCGATAAGAATTTTTTTATACCAATTGATAGATAATCGTTTGTAAGTATTTGTAACTCTTGTCCCGACGTTTGTAACTCAAAAATAAAAAAGATACGACCCAAAAACTAACGTCAACTTGGCAGGGACTTTTTGTCCGATAAGAATTTTTTTTATACCAATTGATAGATAATCGTTTGTAAGTAATTGTAACTCTTGTCCCGACGTTTGTAACTCAAAAATAAAAAAGATACGGCCCAAAAACTAACGTCAACTTGGCAGGGACTTTTTGTCCGATAAGAATTTTTTTTATACCAATTGATAGATAATCGTTTGTAAGTATTTGTAACTCTTGTCCCGACGTTTGTAACTCAAAAATAAAAAAGATACGGCCCAGAAACTAACGTCAACTTGGCAGGGACTTTTTGTCCGATAAGAATTTTTTTTATACCAATTGATAGATAATCGTTTGTAAGTATTTGTAACTCTTGTCCCGACGTTTGTAACTCAAAAATAAAAAAGATACGGCCCAAAAACTAACGTCAACTTGGCAGGGACTTTTTGTCCATAAGAATTTTTTTAATACCAATCGATAGATAATCGTTTGTAAGTGTTTGTAACTCTTGTCCCGACGTTTGTAACTCAAAAATAAAAAAGATACGGCCCAAAAACTAACGTCAACTTGGCAGGGACTTTTTGTCCGATTTGACTTTTTTGAAGTGCTCTTTTGCTACAAATTAGTAACTAATTTGTAACTATTTGTAACCATAAAATCAAGATTTGTAACTCAACCGTTATGCCCCTAAAAATAAAAAATGTTTTGGGGGCCAGCTTCTCGGGGGCCCCCAAATATCGCATTTCGAAAAAATTTTGGCCCAAAAATTAGTAACTAATTTGTAACTATTTGTAACCTAAAAATTAAAATTTGTAAGTCACGCGCAAAGGACATATGGATATTCAAAGTTTTGGGGGCTAACTTCGCGAGAGCCGCCGAACTTTGAGTTTTCGAAATTTTTTTTTAGCCAAAAATTAGTAAGTAATTAGTAACTATTTGTAACCTAAAAATTAAAATTTGTAAGTTTCGTCTCGCGGAGTTACCTTGAGTCAAATTTTGGGGTGCGTGAAGTTAGCCCCCAAAGTTCAGGTTTTTTAAGTGCGCTTTTGCCACAAGTTAGTAACTAATTTGTAACTATTTGTAACTTTAAAACGAAAATTTTAAAGTCAAACCGTCAGTCTTTAAAAAATGATTTTTTTTCGCTAGTGACTTGGTGATATTTAGTAATGATGATAGGACTTATTCTTTTTTTAAAGAAAAGCTTTAAAAAGAATTTAAATAAATGACTAAAATATCACAATTTTCTTCTAAATAATTATACCTACTTACCTATTACTTAAATACCGGTTTCGCTAATAAGCATTATCAGGTGTAGAATACTCTACAACTGATGATGGTGTAGTACTCTACTCTACACCCTTTTTAAATTCTTTTTAAAGCTTTTGTTTTAAAAAGAATAAGTCCTTTCATCTTCTTATAGGAAACTTAGGGTAATTTAGGGTAATATGAGACATTTTGATAAAGGTTTAAATTTAATTTTAATTCTTAAATCAAGAAGAACTTCTCTCATCGAATTATTAGAATCTATGAAAATAATATGCCTTGATGTGTATTAACTTACTTCTAAAAAGTAATCAAGAAGTAATATATCTTAGGATTCGGATTAGGATTGTTAGGGTGGAGAGTAAACCGAGGTGTACGCGCACTTAGGCCGCGTAGTCGGGCCCATTGTGCTGCCTTCTTTAGTAACTCCTTCTGACCCTTCAGTCCTTGACCCATCCCAACCTTTGGATGAATCCAAGGATACTGGAGGGCGAAGTGTCGCTGATACTGGCCATATTAGGCCGGTATTCCCCTAACATGGATCCTCGAATTAGCGTTAACGCAGGGCAGTGACAAGGCACGTGTTCCATTGCTTCATCCGCTTCATTGCATACTCTACATCTGGGGCTGTCAGCAACACCCATCCTGTATAGATGCTTGTTCAGTCGACAGTGTCCAGTGAGAGTGCCAGCGATGGCACGTAAGTTCTTGCGAGACAACCGTAGGTAATAACTAGCGTACTTTTTAGATGGCGCTTTTATAGCTGCTTTGGCAAACCTGTAGCTGGTGCACTTAGCCCAACGTTTTCTATGGGCTATCAGCGTGTTACTTTTCAGTAGACTGTCGAGGGTGCTGACTGAGGGAGTAATAGAGGGCTCAGAGCAAATAGGCAAAATCGCCGAGCCCTCTCTCGCCAACTGGTCAGCTCTTTCATTACCCTCGTTTCGTTGATAACCTTTGACCCAGCAGAGTTTTAGGTCGTTATATGTAGATATCTGATTCAGAACTTTGGTACATTCTAGCACCAAACCAGAGGTTACTTTATGGCTGTTTAGTGCCGCGAGCACCGCTGTGCTGTCTGTCGATATCTGAATGTTGTGGTTGATGATTTCGCTGTCTATAATATACCGAGAGCCTTCTAGCACCCCTATTAGTTCTGTTTGAAAAACTGAGGTGTGTTTGCCTAGCGATATGCTTTTGCTTAGATTCAGCTCAGGTGAATATATACCCGCTCCGGAGCCGCTATCTGTTTTAGATCCGTCGGTATAGATAGAGATGTCAGGTGTGAGAGTTTCTGTATCTATTGACAGAATCTTGAATGATCTGTTGAAAACATAATGTAGGTGAAATGTGATCCGTACCCAACGTGAGTAGAGGCAGCTCTTTCGTGCTGTCCTCGACAACACTTAGATGTCCTACATTTGTTGAATTATTCCACAAGCCCAGTCCGCGTAAACTTAGAGCTGTTCTTAGAGCCAGTTCCTTCACAAAGATATCTAGTGGAGGGAGGCACAAAAGGGTCTCTAAGGCAGCGTTGGGTGAGGTTTTCATTACTCCAATGGCCGCTAAGCAAGCTAGTCTTTGCACACGTGACAGTTTAGTTATAGTGGTTCTTGATTGATCCTGGGCCACCAAACAATGGCACCGTATTTTAGCATCGGTCTGATAATGGCTGTGTACAGCCAGAGGGTGATTATAGGGTTAATACCCCAGATCCTGCCCGCACCGCTCTGCGACACTGCCAAAAAGCAGCACAGGCTTTCTCAATTTTATTATCGAGGTGACATCTCCAATTGAGTTTCTGATCAAGCGTAATGCCCTGGTACTTGACAGTGCTCAGTAGTTTGAGAGATGTCCCTTTTAATTTGGGCAAAATCATGTTTCTTAACTTGCGTTTTCTGGTGAACAGAACTAACTCCGTTTTCAACGGATTGATTGTAAGGGAGTACTCTGAGCACCATCCGAGTTCAATATCCTCTATATTATTTGGTCTGTCGCCTGCAGAGAAAGAGATCAGCGAGTTCTCCAGTTCCGACAGTAGGTGTTCTTTGAAGACTAGCCTATCTGTCTTTCTTGGATTCCTATACCGAACCCTCTCTACAGTGACAGCCTTAATGGTAAATGTTAGCCATCTGTGGTCTGACATTGTTAGTTCTTGAGACCCTTGCCAGTTTAAGATGTTGTTTGAGACAGATTGAGTGGCCAGAGTGATATCAATCACAGTCTGGCAGCGCGAGGTAACGAAAATAGAAAATCGTTCCCGCGATTTATTATCTATAGATTGCTAACAGTTATAAAGTCGAATAGTGTTTTACCTCTTTCATTGTTGGATCTGCTCCCCCACATAGTCTGGTGAGCATTGGAATCACATCCAATGATGAGGTGTTTGTTGTTTGCTTTGCAGTGATGCACCAGATTTAAGAGGGATGCTGGTGGAATCCCTTCGTGGGCATCAATGGGAAGGTATAGGGACGCTAAAATCACGTTAGTTTGACCAGTGCCAAAGCAATTATATCTTGTGGATTTTTAATTTTCAATAAGTATACTGGAATTGCCACTGCGTTTTAGAATGCCCATTGAGGTAATTAATATTTTGATATGAATGAAAAGTTTTTGATATTCTCTCATGAACTCTTTTTAGCTAAATACAATTTTAAATAATTAAGTTAAAATACCAAGGCTAAAAATAGATGACACTCCCTCAAGACAATTTGCATGTTCTTTCCTTCATCATAAAGTCTCATATGACTCCATCAAGTAAACCTTTTGGGGGAATACCTACCCTAAATTACCCAAATTTCCTATAAGAAGCTTAATCATTGAAAGTAAACGAGGTATAAACTTTTCAAAGTTGAAATAATTTTTTAAAGATTGATGGTTGACTTTAAAATTTTCGTTGTAGGGTTACAAATAGTTACAAATTAGTTACTAACTTGTGGAAAAATTTTGGGGGCTAACTTCACGCACCCCGAAATTTGACTCAAGTTAACTCCGCGAGACGAAACTTACAAATTTTAATTTTTAGGTTACAATTAGTTACAAATTACTTACTAATTTTTGGCTAAAATTAATTTCGAAAACTCAAAGTTCGGCGGCTCCCGCGAAGTTAGCCCCCAAAACTTTGAATATCCATATGTCCTTTGCGCGTGACTTACAAATTTTAATTTTTAGGTTACAAATAGTTACAAATTAGTTACTAATTTTTGGCAAAAAAAAATTTCTAAAAATCAAAGTTCGGGGGCTCCCGGGAACTTAGCCCCCAAAACTTTGATTATGCATATGTCCTTTGTGCGTGACTTACAAATTTTAATTTTTAGGTTACAAATAGTTACAAATTAGTTACTAATTTTTGGCCCAAAATTTTTTTCGAAATGCGATATTTTGGGGGCCCCGAGAAGCTGGCACCCAAAACGTTTTTTATTTTTAGGGGCATAACGGTTGAGTTACAATATTTGATTTTATGGTTACAAATAGTTACAAATTAGTTACTAATTTGTGGCAAAAGGGCACTTCAAAAATGTCAACTTTGGGGCTAACTTCACCCACCCCTGATTGGGTCCTGTTACTTGCAGGGGTTGCAAAAGAGTTTTACTACCTCCTCCTATTAACACAAATTAAGAGTTGCAAACACTTACAAACGATTATCTATCAATTGGTATAAAAAAATTCTTATCGGACAAAAACTCACTGCCAAGTTGACGTTAGTTTTTGGGCCGTATCTTTTTTATTTTTGAGTTACAAACGTCGGGACAAGAGTTACAAATACTTACAAACGATTATCTATCAATTGGTATAAAAAAAATTCTTATCGGACAAAAAGTCCCTGCCAAGTTGACGTTAGTTTTTGGGCCGTATCTTTTTTATTTTTGAGTTACAAACGTCGGGACAGGAGTTACAAATACTTACAAACGATTATCTATCAATTGGTATAAAAAAAATTCTTATCGGACAAAAAGTCCCTGCCAAGTTGACGTTAGTTTTTGGGCCGTATCTTTTTTATTTTTGACTTACAAACGTCGGGACAAGAGTTACAAACACTTACAAACGATTATCTATCAATTGGTATAAAAAAAATTCTTATCGGACAAAAAGTCTCTGCCAAGTTGACGTTAGTTTTTGGGTCGTATCTTTTTTATTTTTGACTTACAAACGTCGGGACAAGAGTTACAAACACTTACAAACGATTATCTATCAATTGGTATAAAAAAAATTCTTATCGGACAAAAAGTCTCTGCCAAGTTGACGTTAGTTTTTGGGTCGTATCTTTTTTATTTTTGACTTACAAACGTCGGGACAAGAGTTACAAACACTTACAAACGATTATCTATCAATTGGTATAAAAAAAATTCTTATCGGACAAAAAGTCCCTGCCAAGTTGACGTTAGTTTTTGGGTCGTATCTTTTTTATTTTTGAGTTACAAACGTCGGGACAGGAGTTACAAATACTTACAAACGATTGTCTATCGATTGGTACTTAAATTTTTCTTATCAGATAAAAAGTTCCTGCTTCCGGTAAGTTGGCAGAAGGTTTTTAAAATATGAATATCTCCCTTATTTTTGACTTACAAACGTCGGAACCGGACTTACAAACAGTTACAAACGACTTACAAACGATTGGCGAAAGGTTTTTTTTAAATTCAAAAAAGTCCCTGCTAAGTTAACGGACACGAAGTTCCATTGCATCAAAATTGATTTCAATGAATTTAGCTGTAGAAGAAAAAGAATTTCAGATGAAAAATTACGATAGTTTGTCTTTAAAAACTTTTATAAGAGGTTTGAACGGTCGAGTCCAAGACATGATTCGATTAAGAGATCCAAATTCCTTAGAACTTGCAATTTCGTATGTTTTAGAAGAAGAAAATTTTATGTATAATCAGAGACAATTTTCTAATCAAAATTTTGGTCAAAATGTTCAAAAATCAAGTTTATTTTGTAGGCGTTTTGTTAGATTTGAGTGTGGCGCGGGTGTTGTGCGCAGAAGGGACATGATGTGTGTGAGGTGGCGATGATGCACGTGTTATGTTATTACCGCTTATTTTGTTTATGTACTTATTGGTTGTTGAGTAAATAAAGAATTGTTGTTTATGTTTATGTGATCGCTACAGATTTCAGAAGAGGGATAATAAAATCCATGTTTGTTTTGTAAAGTTTAAGTGACCATGGAAGGTTCCGCGAGTCAAAGTCAAGTGAGTTTAGAAGAAATAGTTGCAGTTGCTTGTAGAGCGAATCAAATGCAAAATGATTTTAAGCATAAAATTAATGACATTGGCGCACTTATACCTGAGTTTGAGGGTAGTTACGACGAAGATGTAGAAGTTTGGTTTCAAAGTGTAGACGCCGTAAAAGAAGTTTATGAATCGTCAGAAAAAATGTTGTTATTAATAATAGTTGGAAAACTAAAGGGTAACGCGAAAAAGTGGTTCCATTCGAAACCGGAACATGTGAAATTAAATTACGTGCAATTGAAAAGTGAAATGAACCTTATGTTTGGAGTTCGTGAAAACACGGCGACGATTTTAAGAAAATTTGAGAACAGAAGATGGAACAGAAGTGAAAAGTTTATGACTTATTTTCATGAAAAAGTTCTTTTGGGAAACAAGTTAAATTTTGTTGAGAAAGATTTGATTACTTATGTTATTGAAGGTTTTGATAACCCATCGTTGCAAACGCAAGCAAAAATTGGAAGATTCACGAGTTTGTCAGAATTATTACGTACCATGAATGAAATTACTGAGATGGAAAGAAGAGGTGGTGTTAATACCAGTGTTAAAGGGTCCTATCGTGAAAGTTCTACTGTCACGCAAGTTTCCAATAGCCGAGGAAATGCTTCTTCTCAAAGTGGCCTTAGTGTGTCAGTCCGTAAGTGTTATAATTGCAACAAACCGGATCATGTAGTATCAGCATGCCCTAACCCGAAAAGGCAGAGGGGTACCTGTTACAAATGTGGATCACCGAGACATTTTGAAGGACAATGTCCAAGAAATGCTGAGCAGTCAAACCCAAGGCAGCAGCAACAAAATGAATCTCGAAGACAACAGGCAGACAGCACAACCCACTTAGTTCATGTCGACGAAAATCCAGCTCATCTTCTTCAGATACGTATTGTTAGAGATAAGTATGAATCAGATTTAAATTCCGTTTTTGATAGTGGCAGTCCAATTAGTCTTATTTGCGAAAGCGTAGTTCCGTTAAATTTATGTGCCGCTACTGACAATAATTTACCATTTATGGGTATTAATAAAACAAAATTACAAATTACGGGCAAATTTGAATGTAAAATTCGTGTGCAAAACATTTTAGCAAACGTTTCATTTTATGTGGTGCCAGACAATACAATGTCCTATTCATGTTTGTTGGGACGTGACTTTTTAAACAACAATAATCTTATGATCACCTTGAGTAAAAATATCATGATAATAAAGAAACTCGATAACGAGATATTTTTAGAGAACGAAGTATTGTTAATAGACTGTGTAGCAAGCAATGACAACGACATTGAGAAAATAAATTTAAATAAAAGCTTGGACAGTAAATATTCGAAATTATTTTATGAAGATTTCAAAAATTATTATGTCAACGCAGTTAGGCCGGAAAAACCAGTAACAGACCTGGAGATGGAAATTTTTGTAAAACCAAATGTACAACCATTTTATTATACGTAGGTTATCAAATTATGAAAAAAACGAAGTTAAGGGAATTATAGATGATCTTATTACACGTGGAATTGTTAGGAAAAGTTCATCAGCTTATGCGTCTCCGATAGTTTTAGTTAAACGAAAATCTGGAAAATTAAGAATGTGTTGCGATTACAGAGATTTAAATAAAATTACAGATAGGGATAATTTTCCGATACCGCATATCGATGATCAGATTGAAAAATTGCAAGGCAAGACATTTTTTAGTAAACTTGATTTGAAAGATGCATTTCATCATGTGGGGATTAAAGAAAATTCTATTAAGTACACAAGTTTTGTTACACCTTTTGGCCAATATGAATTTGTTAAAGTCCCTTTTGGCTTACGTAATAGTCCTCAAGTATTTATGCGTTTTATTTACACCGCATTCCGAGAACTGTTGGATCAAGATCAAATTATAATTTACATGGATGATCTTTTAATTGCTACTTGTACTGCTAGAGAGAATTTGGAAATTTTGAGAAAAGTTTATGATATTTTGGTTGACAATTTATTGACTTTAAGAATAGACAAATGTTATTTTATGGAACGGAAAATTAATTATTTGGGATATGTTATTGATGAAACAGGGATTCGTCCTAGTACGGATAATGTTAATTCGGTATTACGGTTTCCGGTGCCGAAAACGTTAAGAAATTTAAGAGGCTTTTTAGGTCTCGCTTCATACTTTCGCCGCTTTATTAAAGATTTTTCGTTGATTGCAAAGCCGCTTTATGACCTTTTAAGGAAAAATATTGAATTTACGTTTGAATCCAAAGAACTAGAATCTTTTGAAAGATTAAAGCTATTACTTAGTACTCAACCAGTTTTAAGCATCTATTGTCCACATGCCGAAACACAACTGCATACAGATGCGAGTGCAATTGGATATTCAGGAATACTTATGCAGAAACAGGCCGATAACCATTTTCACCCTGTATTTTACTACAGTAAACGAACAACAGCAACAGAAGAAAAATACCATAGTTTCGAACTCGAAACTTTAGCAATAGTTTATTCGCTCGAACGTTTTCATATTTATTTACAAGGATTACAATTTAAAATTGTAACGGATTGTAATAGTTTAAAGTTGACATTAGAAAGGAAAGAGATAAATCCTAGAATTCTAAGATGGTCACTCAGATTACGAAATTATGATTACACTTTAGAGCATCGACCAGGTATTAGAATGGCTCATGTAGACGCGCTCAGTAGGCAAAATATTTTGATTTTGGAAGAAAATACATTTGAGCGAAATTTATGTTTAATGCAAAGTGGTGATGAAGAAATCAAGAAAATTCGAGATAATCTAGAATTACGTGAGGATAAATTTTATGAATTAAGAAACGGACTTGTTTATCGCAAACACAAAGACGGTGTATTATTTTATGTGCCCTCGAAAATGAGAGCAGCGGTTATTAAAAAGTGTCACGACGATATCGCACATGTTGGCTGCGATAAGACGGTTGAAATCATAAAAAGAAATTATTGGTTTCCTAATTTACGACAACATGTAAAGGATTATGTTACAAATTGTTTAAAATGCATTACTTATTCTCCTATGTCGGGAAAACAAGAAGGTTATTTGCATAACATCCCTAAAGGAAATGTACCGTTTACAGTTATTCACATCGACCATTATGGACCGTTGGAAAAATCAAACAAATACAAATATTTATTAGCCGTAGTAGACGCCTTCAGTAAATTTGTTAAGTTATATCCATGTCAATCGACAGGTTCGAGAGAAGTTACGAAACATTTAACCAATTATTTTAGAGCATACAGCAAACCGCTGAAAATAATTTCAGATAGAGGAACAGCCTTTACAGCTCATGATTTTAAGGATTTTATGGAAGAATTAGAAATACAACATGTATTAATTGCAACGGGAAGTCCGCGTGCAAACGGTCAAATTGAGAGAATTAATCGATCAATTACACCTATGTTAGCTAAGTTATGTTCAGAACCAAGTAAATGGGATCAAGTAGTTGCAGATGTTGAATTTGCGTTAAATAATACTGTTAATCGTTCCACTGGAGAATCACCCAGTATTTTATTGTTTGGAGTCCATCAAAGGGGAAAAGTTGATGATGTCTTGGACTTATATGTGCAGAGTCAGCAAGGAAAGGTGGTAGATTTAAAATCAGTTAGATCCGAAGCTTCAGTCAACATTATTAAAACCCAAAATTATAACAAAGAAGTCTATGATAAAAAGCATAAAAGTGCGCGCAAATATAAAGTAGGGGATTATGTTATGATAATTAATGTAGATGTGACACCGGGCGTTAATAAAAAATTAATTCCTAAGTATCGTGGACCTTATGTCGTGAGTAAAGTGTTAGAAAACGATAGATACGTTATCAGTGACGTGGAGGGGTTTCAAGTTACACAAAAACCATTCACAGGGGTATTTGATCCTTCGCGAATGAAGCCTTGGCAAGGTAACGGTTAAGTAAGATTATAAGATGTACGTAAAGTTTTGTTTTAGTGTTTAAAAATTTAAGTGTTCTTATGTTTATGCCATTTATGTGATTTATGTCACTTATGCTGATTTATGTCAAAACGTTCTTATGTTTATGCCATTTATGTCACTTATGCTGATTTATGTCAAAACGTTCTTATGTTTATGCCATTTATGTTGTTTTAGGTCATTACGTACTTGTTATGTCTTTTATGTGCTTATGTCTTATGTTCATTATGTACTTATGTCTTATGTTCATTATGTCTTTTGTAACTCTTATGTAATGTTATGTGAAATTGATTATGATGCGTTTATGTTATGTGACTTATAAATTGTTTTATGTTCCATTTAGGTTTGTGTAATCATTTGTGTTGAATGCGTTATGTTTTGATTTGTATTAGGTCAGGGGCGACCTTAGGGTCAGGAAGGCCGAATTGTAGGCGTTTTGTTAGATTTGAGTGTGGCGCGGGTGTTGTGCGCAGAAGGGACATGATGTGTGTGAGGTGGCGATGATGCACGTGTTATGTTATTACCGCTTATTTTGTTTATGTACTTATTGGTTGTTGAGTAAATAAAGAATTGTTGTTTATGTTTATGTGATCGCTACAATTTCAAAATAACCCGCAAAACAACTTTCAAAATAATCCTCAAAATAACTTTTCAAACTTTAACCCTCAAAATAACTTCTATGCGCAATCACAACCCCAATCAAATTTCAATTATCAAAATCCAACTTTTCAAAACAATCCTCAAAATAACTTTTCAAATCATTCACCACCACAAAGAAACTTTAACCCTCAAAATAACTTTTATGCACAATCGCAACTCCAATCAAATTTTAATAATCAAAATCAGTTTAATAATATGCAGCAATTTAGACAACCTTTTCCGTCGCAACCTATTAATTTTCAACCAAGACAAAATTTATCACCACCAAGGTACCCCACAAACCAACAAGTTTTTGGTACTCCAAAAAATGTGTTTAAACCAACAGGTCAAGTACCCCAAAATAAACCAGAACCGATGTCAATTTCAACCAGAAACGCAAGTATTCAAAACACAAGTAGACCAAACAATTATTACCAAAATGCCGGTCCAAAAAATTTCTTCCGTTCTGAAGAATTACAGAATATCGAAACCAATAATCATGTTTCTGATCAAATCTACCAAGAAACCGAAGAAACCATAAATCTTAATCACTTTTTCGAAGAAGCTTGTAATAATTATGAATTACAGAACTTAACAAATACCCAAAATAAAAATGTAGTAAATGACACCCAAAATTTCAATCAACCAATTGCAACCGTTGCTTCCCCTTCGAACAACGAAACAGTAATTTTAAATTGTATTCAGGACAATAATAATCTGCCTTATATCTACATACCCAAATTAAATGCAAAATTTTTAATAGACACAGGTAGTTGTAAAAGTTTAATTAAACCCCGATTGGCTTATCAAAATTTCAAAAATTTTATATTCAAAGAACAATTCAATATTCAAACACCTCACAACAAAACTTTTCATGATGAAGTCGTTATGATACCAATATTTGAACCTTTTAAAATAAACGAACCTCATAAGTTCCATCTTTTCGATTTTAGTCAAAAATTTGAAGGACTAATAGGAATAGATTTATTAAAACAGTTACACGCAATGATCGATATAAATAAAAAATTATTGATCACCCCAAATGTCCAAATACCCATCATTTTCAATAAAATTAAACCTTTGGATACAAATGAAGTAAATTTTATTGACGAAACTCATTGTAGTGACAAATTAAACAAAGAAAATCAAGACGTTGTAGAATTCTTAAAAGTACTTGCTCAGAATGAAAACTACCAACAACCAAACACCACAAATCATATTTATTTTACAAAACCAGAATTCATTCCAATTTTCACCCAAGAAAATTTTAATAGAAACACGATCAACAACCCAGAAAAACAAATTTTATTAAAAAAGAACCATCACGAAGGTAGAATCAAAAGAAATTATCACTGGTCAAAAATAAAATTCAAAATTTTCAAATACATAAATTTTTACGAAAAGTGCCGTAAAACAAAATATGGATGTCACTCTCCATATGTTCCACTCGATTTAAGAAAAGCAGAAATTTTTAATTTGACAGAATTATTTTCCTTTGGTAAAGTTAAAATCAAAAACAATGAAACAAAAAAAAAATTTATTTAAGTATATTAAAAAACTAAAAACACCTTTGTTACAGGAAGAAAATGTTTAAGGAATTAACATTTATGATGATGTTATCCCTAGGGCTTCTTCAAGAAATTAAAATTTCAGAAATTAACAATACCCCAGGAATTCTTCCTTTTAGATTAGGCAATGCTAAAATAGTTACAAGTAGGCATATATTTCTTTATCATATAGATTTGCTTAGCATTAAAGTAGAATTAGACAATTTATGGGATAATTACCAAAAACTAAACTCCTCTGTATTTAATGGAAAAACTTTGTTCTCCAGTAATTTAAAAAATAATTATCAGCATTTGAATACTTTGATTACAGAAGCATTAGAAAAATTCGATAATATTAATTTCAATAATGATGTAAAATTTAGGCAAAAACGAGGTTTAATAAATTTAGTAGGATGAGTAGAGAGATTCCTTTTTGGTACTTTAGATGCTGAAGATGGTAAAAAATATGACGAAGCCATAAGAATTTTAAAACAAAATCAGCAAAAATTAGTTCAAGGCATTAACTCTCAAATTTCTTTATCCAAACAGTTAATAGAAAAATATTCAAAAACAATTGATAAAATAGTGTCAAACCAAAAGAAAATTTCTAATTACATCGCAGAATTCGGAAATAGATTAGAAAATTTAACTGATCAATTTTATAAATATACTGTTTACATGTCGATTTTTGATCAATTACTTATCAATGCAAACATAATAATCACCTTTTTAGATGATCTTGACAATTCAATTCATACGTCAAGTGTCATAAATCAGCCAATCAAGTGATAGTATTCGTTGATTCTCAACCAATGGATGTGAACTGTATCGAAAATTGCACGTGTATGAATTGTCGACAATTCCACTAGTGGTTATTTCGACAATTTTGGACAGTCATATAGAACAGTTAAATATGACAGTTTGTAATCAAGCGGATTTCTTTCCTCTAATTTTGAGGGTAGTTTTTAAGGTTATTACAGTTGTGAAATAGAAATTTTATATAAATTTTAGATTCTAAATAATTTACACACAAGGCAGATGTCGAAAAAAATTTAATATTAATTTAATATATTATTTATTTAACATTATAACACTAATGGGGGTTTGCACCGTTTATATATTTACTGACAGATAGTTTATGCACATAAGTTGTAAAAATATAATTTATTTGTCACTTAAACTAAAATCGGTGCAAAAGGTCATAAGTAGAAGGTAATTTTAAATTTTGTTCCCAAGGTTCCCATTTTTCCAGAGGGTATTTGGAGTTGCAAACAGTCGACCAGCCCTAATCTTAGCGCCTCTTTTTAAAATAAATTTGTAGTATAATCTGAAATAATTATTTACTTTGATAAACTGCGATAGTAATTACCTGATAAATTTGTAGTATATAAGAAGAACGTTTTACCTTACAGGACACATATCCAAATTACTTGTATTAGGTATTAACCATTTGCTTTCAGTTAATTTCTGAGCACCGCCTTGAGCGGTTTTCGAAAAAATAGGATTATATTATTAATGACACTTTTCTCAACAGTTTTATTGATATCTTCCTCATTATTATCCCCAAATCTCATTTTTACAAACATTTTTACTACGACCTTACGTATTTAAAGCGATTTTGACGTTTGACGAAAAATAAATAACAAAATATTTTTTGAAAATAAAGTCAATGGTCACTTAATTTATTTACAATAATTTTTATTCATTGAATTGTCTTTCGAATACCACTCGTTCTCGAAGTTATGTAGACAATTTTTACGTCTATATCACTCGTGTTGATTAAGCTTGATAATATCACTCGTGCTACGCACTCGTGTTATTAATATTCAAGCATAATAAACACTCGTGATATAGACTTAAAATTGTCGACATAACTTCGAGCACTAGTGGTATTATATATGAAAATGCAATTACATTTGCTCAATTACATGTAGTTCACCCTGATGTGCTCACAAGAAAAAATTTGAAAGATCTTTTAAATGAACTTTTGATTCACTATAGTAAAAATGAAATATTAGACTTTGAAATCAATTCGTGGTATTCAGTCATTCACACAAGTTGCTACTTTTCCGAAAACAAGATCATATTTATCATAGAAATTCCAATCATAAATCCTAAAACCTTTCAATATTTTCAATTATTTCCAATTCCGACCACCGAAAATACTATAATCGTTCCGAAACATCCTTATTTGGCTCTCGAAGAAAACGCTTATCAATATATGGAATCAATCTGTGTCCAAATCCAGCACCTTTTTATATGCAAACTCGAAGAATTAAAATTCGACATCGATGAAGATTGTGTAACAACCCTCATTCAAGATAAAAAATTTAGTTGTGTACAAACACAAATAACACCTCCAAAACTAATATTTAATAAAATCAACGAAGACTATCTGATAGCAATAACAAATCAAAAAATCAAAATTAAAACAAAGTGTGTGGATGAACAATATTTTAACTTAAAAGGAACAAATTTAATACAAGTGCCGGTAAATTGTAGTGTGGAACATAAAAGTTATAAATTTGGAAATACCCAAGGGTCAAAATTCGGGAAACCAATGGTGTTACCAAAATTAATCGTAGAACAACCTTATTATTCAAAAATTAAACCAATCAAAATCGATGATGTACCTTTAGAAGAAATTCATAAAATTAAAAAACAAATAGAAGCCACCCACTTTTTGGAAATCGACAAATCAGATAAAACATGGGTCAACTACAGTTTAATAATAATTATTATCGTTATCAGTATTTTTGGAATATTTAAAATCTACAAAATTATCAAGAATTTAAAAAAAGAAACAAATATGGAGAAATCAAAAGAAGATGGGCCAAGTTCACCTTCCGTCCTTTTTAGGCCAGAAGGCTCTATCTAACATGGGAGGAGTTATGTCAACCCAATAATTAATTTCTATTTTTTATTATTACATACTTTTTATTGCATACTTTTGCTTATCATTAGAAATGGGATAGTGCTTACTTAGAAAATGTTATATCAAGTTATATCTTGTATTGTGGGAAAATTAAAATGTATTTTTTATCAGTGTTATTACAGCATTCAAATAGAATAGTTTACTTTATAATAAAAAATTATAAAATTTTTAAAAAGTTTATTTTTGAAATCAAAAATTTAACTTGCTAAATCCTTGGAATTTAAAATAAATTAATTTAAATAAAAAGTGCATTATTTGAAAACTTTCCAACACGAATATCAAATATTTGAAATGATTGTTTTTTAATGCATTTTTAGATAGTAAAACATTTGAACAAAATTAGATTTTATGTAAGTGCGTAGGTATTTTTTTAACTCTTTAAAACTGAAGATAAGTTCTACAGCTACAATTTTCGTTTCTATGAGAAATTAATATGGATTTAATTAAATTCTATGCAAAAATAAAACCAATTTAGTAATTGTGTAGTGTCTCTATTATTTAGTACAGTCAAATTATCCGAGATTTTTCTGGATTAAGGGCGTGCCTGAACAGGATCAAAGTGCATTTGTTTATAGAAAAACTGTTAATTTTTACAATATCTTCGATCAAATTCAAGATAGGAAAAAAATACATCCCAGGTGATTTGCAACGTAGAAAATTACGAAGAAAATGGGACACCTGGGCCCAAAAAGATAATTCGTTTATTCAGACAAAAATAAAAAATCACGGAAAGTTCAGTAATTTAAAAATTAAAAAAAAAAAAAAAGACGTTCAAACTTTTTGAGAATGTCTTAGAGCAGTTATATAACCTTTGACCGGCGTACGCTACTATAATGTCTACACTCTACATTTCACTACTGAACAGGTTGACCAACCGGTATTAAATGAAATACATACCTCCATTAAGAATTATGTGCTGAACAAAAATTTGAATGACTTGCCCATTTTTTTTTGGCCACAGACTTGTGATAGTTTTTTTGAGTGTTCTCAACAAGCTGTGTGTTCGTCATTTAATATCGAAATGTGGCTCCTGTACGGTGCACATATTGAATCCTTGGACGCCGAACTAAAAAAAACACAAATTCAATTTATTTCTTAACTTCAATTATCAAATAAAAATTATCTACTTTATTTGGAAATATTCCGATATGAATATGAATATTTTAAAACTCAAATATTGAACTTGACGTGATTGCTTTTTAATGCGTTTTTACACCTGTACAAAATAGGAGAACATTTGGATAAAATTGAATTTTGTTAAGCGCGAGGGTATGTAGGATTTCTTTTAACTCTTTTAGGTTTAAATAAATTTTTAGTTAGGATGCCCTTTTCGGTTTACAAGGATATGCTCATCTCATTAAATTGTTATTTCACTCCGGGTGTTTCAAATTCGAGCGCGTGTATCCATTTTTTCTAATATCGAGTTTCTCTAATGTTATATGGATCCATAACATTCCACAACTTAACTATTTTCATTATTTGAAACCGGTTTTTAAACATTTAGGGAATAGATATCTATTCGTCAGTACAGTCAGCCTCACAATTATTAGCGACCCTGGCTATATGCCAGAGTGGTTATTACTTATTAGTCAACAACAAGAAAAAGACAGAAGGGAATGTTGTTGATTTACTACTTGTTGGCAAATTGAAGTTACCCCTCAATTTAAATAGGGGGTGTTATATTGGTTGTATCCACAATTCGTGCTAGAATTATAGCAGGGTGACCAATAATTATGAGGTTGACTGTACATAACTATCTTTAGAGAAACCCAACATAAGTGTCAAGAAATTCTGCAATAATAATAGTTTCCTAGCATTTTCAAGTCCTCCTCTCTTCTTATAATAATAACACATAGGGATTATTTGGTTATTTCACTTTTTTACTCCGGAAACGGAATAATCGATACTTTTTAAGAAATTCTTAATAATTGACTATTAACTAAATAAAGATAGAGAAACTTGTTTTAATTTTTTGAAATTATGCATTTCAGGGAGAGAAGAAAAATTTGGAAGAATCAAAATGTCAGAAAGAATAATCAACAACGTTTTTTATTTAAACGTGTGCAAATCTCTAAAAAATGTTTTAATTATATCTAAAATGAATGGATGTTTAGGAGCTTCATTGACTTTGAACAGCAACGGATTAAAACTTGAAATAAGCGACCACGATTGGATTTATAGTATAGTTTTTGCAACAATCTATTCTTTAGGAGCATTATTTAATATTCATTCAGTAATGAACGTAAATGAACAGTTTTTTCAACCATTCGTAATAGCAATTCTTATTGGCGTAGTTGGACTGATAGCACTTTTTGTGGTTTACGCTTCTTACTCTATACGTGCAGGTGTAATAAATATTTACAACGCTGTAGCTAAACAAGATTATTTATTATTTAAAGAAAATATTGTTATGGATCACCAAAGTTTAACTGCTCAAGTTAATAGAACTTTAGTACTAGTAGAATTACCCCTAGCACTTCTATCACTAATCTTATTAATTCCAATATCTGGAGTATTATTTCAAGTTAAGATGTTCTTGATATTGTTTCAAGGATTAAAAGTGGCAAAATTTTTAGAGTACTCAAGTCTTATTATTTTATTACACCATCGATTTAAATTTGTTAATAATTATCTTAAATCATATAAATCTATAATTGTTAATGAAGGATTTGATGAACTGAAACATATATACGCAATATGTCGTTGTCACAGACAGTTGTACAATGCTATTAAAATATTTAACGCCGTGTATGGTTTACTTATTTTACTTGCTGTTCTTATAGTTCAAATCAATACCATTCTAGGATTTCATTGTATGTTCAATTTCGTTTTTAAAGTAGGAATATCTGGTAATTATTTAAAGATCGCATTTTGTACGGCATGGTTTTTAAGAGATATTGTATCAGGAACGTACTCGATAAAATGTGTGGAAAATCTTTACGAGGAGGTAAGGAGTTTTTAAATTATCGGTTAGGGGTTAGGGTAAGGGCACACTAGGAACGTTTTGTTAGCCAACAGTTTAGTCGTTGAAACCTGAATGTCGGCGCATTACCTAAATGCGCCAAAAAAATACCCAAAAACTCCAACATGGAGTTGTCGAAATTGAAATTAATAATTTGAGCTGCATCTGCAGTTCACTTTGGCTTTTGCTTCAAATGCGCGCACGACAATTGAAACTGTATGTTGTCGCTGTGTTGATATCTTTATTCGTTATTGAGATACCTAACTGGAACAAGATTCGTAAATCAACCGGTATAATTCAGTTTCTATAGTTTCATAAGGAAAAAAGTTGAAAGTTTATCAGAAATAAAATCGTAAAGCTGCGCACACGATTAAAATTCTAGTGAAGATAGTTAACGGAGTAACTTAATTTGTAATTTCACATTCGGAATGCACTTGAATTACCTTCCTTGTTTCCTGATAGTCCCGGAGACCGGCGCTGTATTACTACCTCGATCGAGTTATGTGTGTGATAGTCTGTACAGTGTACACTGTACAGGACTATCATTAATTTATCGAGGTGATTTGTCCAACCATGAATAGGCAATCCTGCCTGAGAAAAGGCTGTCGGAAATGTTTTTTAACAAGGTTTAAAGTTGGACTTGCAGTGTCATGCAAGTGTCATTTAGTTTGCATGTCATCCGCAAAATTTATATGTATTTTATTGTGGTGGCGCTAATAAACTTAAATAATTGGTCTATTTTCATATAGTATCATGCGATACTATCTAGGCCTATGCACATAATTTTCTACGTTGATCTGTATTAAACTCTAAAGCATTATAAAGTTGTGTCCATTTTCCTAACTTGCCTTGCCAGTAGCAAGAAAACCACAAGATCAAATTTTCCAAAAACTACAGCTTTGGTAGAAACTCAATTACATTTTGTAAAAAACATCGAGGAAATTCTATTTTTTAATTGGGTAATAAATTGCAAAATAACTATTATCGGCGAGGGTATTCAAGCCCCAATAACCTCCCCTGCTACCCTTTTACAGCAGGTTTTTGCAAGGCAGGATTAGTTTTTTGAATAGAGGACATCTCGACCTTTAATTTGATAGCTCGTTTAGTGCTAAACTATATGAATTTAATATATGAAGCCCCAAAAATAAATCGGCGAGCGAGCGTCTAAATAACCTCTCCTGCCACCCACTTCCGGTTAGTTTTCACGAAGAAATATTGATTTTTCGGATAGAGGAGATCAAAATCTTTAATTTGATAGCTCATTTAGTGGAAAACTAGATTAGTGAAGTATCTAAAGCTCCAAAAAATAATCGGCGAGCGAGCGCCCCAATAACCTCTCCTGCCACCCACTTTCGGCCAGTTTTCACGAAGCACGATTAGTTTTTCGGATAGAGGACATCAAGATCTTTAATTTTATAGCTCATTTAGTGGAAAACTAGATTAGTGAAGTATCTTAGGACTCCAAAAATTAATCGGCGAACGCGCTCCGCAATAAATTACCCTGCCACCAACTACCGGTAAATTTTCAGGAGGCAGATTTGGTTTTTAGAATAGAGGACATCTAGACCTTTAATTTGAAATCTTATTTAGTGGTAAATTAGATCTGCGTAGTATCGAAAGCCTTAAAATAGAGTCCGCGAGCGCGGGGCTTTAGAAACTACACTCATCTAGTTTTGTTCTAAATTAGCTTTCATATTAAAGATCTTGATTCCCTCTGTCCGAATAACCACCCCTGTCTCGTTGAAACTTGCCGGAAGTGGGTGGCAGGAGAGATTATTGGTGCGCGCGCTTGTCAACTCTTTATAGGGTTTTAGAAACTATACTCATGTAGTTTAGCTCTAAATTAGCTCACTTATTAAAGGTCTTGATTTCCTCTGCCCGAATAACCAAACCTCTTTCGTGAAAACTTGCCGGAAGTGGGTGGCAGGAGAGATTATTGGTGCGTGTGCTTGTTAACTATTTTTAGGGCTTTGGAAACTATACTCATGTAGTTTAGCTCTAAATTATCTTTCATAATAAAGGTCTTGATGTCCTCTGTCCGAATAACCACCCCTGTCTCGTGAAAACTTGCCGGAAGTGGGTGGCAGGAGAGATTATTGGTGCGCGCGCTTGTCAACTCCTTTTAGGGCTTTAGTTTTATCCGAAAAACTAATACTGCCTCCCAAAAACTTGCCATAAACCAGGGGAGGTTATTGGGGTGCACCTTTGCCGATAATAGTTTTTTTGCAATTTATTACCAAATTAAAAAATAGAATTTCCTCATTTTATTTTACAAAATGTAATTGAGTTTCTACCAAAGCTGTAGTTTTTCGAAAATTTTTGAACTTGTGGTTTTCTTGCTACTGGTGAAGAAGTTAGAAAAATGTACAGAAAAATGGACACAGCTTAATTATGTTTTACAGTTTAATACAGATCAACGTAGAAAATTATGTGCATAGGTCTATAGTATCGCACGATATACATAAAATAGACCAATTATTTGAGTTTTCGAAAAAAAATGAAATTAACGAAAGCGGTATTTTCAAATTTATTCGTATTTGACGTTTCTGTCACCAGCGCCACCACAATAAAATACACATAAATTTTGCGGATGACATGCAAACCAAATGAGACTGCAAGTCCAACATTAAACCTTGTGTAAAGACATTTCCGGCAGCATTTTCTCAGGCAGGATTTACTTTTCATGGTTGGACAAATTACCTCGATAAATTAATGATAGTCTGTACACATAACTCGATCGGGGTAGTAATGCAGCACCGGTCTCCCTTACAATAGGTGCTTTCCATTTGTTGAAAAGTACAGCTCTGAACAGTACCCTACTGTATATTTACACATATTTATACAGTAGGGTACTGTTCAGAGCTGTACTTTTCGACAAATGGAAAGCACCTTATGAGTGCTGTAGCTTGTGTTTATTTAAATTTTCAAGTACTTTTTGCAATAATTAAAAAAATATATTTACAACTTTCTAGGAAAATTTGTTTGGAGTATACCTTCATGAAATTGGAAGATCGACACCAAATATAAAAGTCAAACAATTGGTAATAAGGTTTTAAAATAACGGGTGTCCCACGGGGAGATTGAATTTTGATTTTGATTATTTAGATAATAGTTAGGGGAGAGTGGGGTATAATGATCCCTCTAAAAAGTCGTTCACACTACATACATGTTTACTACAAATATATATGTTTACTACATGTATAAATACTACATGTATTGAACAAAATCTGGATATGTCATGTACAAATCTGATACTTGTATAGCACAAGTTTGACACGTGCAGTCGTTTATACTTCATACATGTCAGGATGTCAGTCAATACTCAAAATCATGTCGAGCAGCGATGATGAACTTTTACTGTTGTCGCATCAGCATATTATCACATTATTAATGGCAGAACAACTAAATGGCAACGAAAAAAAAGGAGATGATGGGTCAAAAAAATTTTGTACAAAAGAAATAGTTACGGAGCATGCAAATCTGTGATGAACGAACGCATAGAGGACAAACAAGAGTTCAAAAATTTTGTTCTGTTGACTTTCTGAATCTGAACAGATTTTTAATCTTTATTGGTAATTGTTGCTCTTCTTATAATCATGAAAGACACAACATTCTGTTATGCCATTTCACCAGCAGAACAGCAGAAGTTTTATTAACTTAATTGTATTGTCTTTAGACCAATCCATCGTTGTAAAATACCTTCAAACACTTTAAAAATAGTACAAACAACATGTAAACAAAAACTCAGGTATCAGCTGATTGTTTCGTTGCGCTTGCGCTACCCGCAATAAGCTGCATACATGTATTTTTACGAAATTATGGAAAACAAATCTGGGTATCAAAGTTGTCGTATACACAATCATCGTACTTCAAAAATCTGTGACATGTCAGATTTGTATGGATTTTTTAATATACTTGTAGTATACATGTAGTATACATGTAGTACACATGTATATACCAAACATGTATGTAGTGTGAACGACCTTTTAGAAAGAATGCCTCATAAAGGAACTAAAGTAAGTGTTAAAACAGCGGATCTTTTTATAGAAGAAAGAGTACCTATAGTTTACTTAAACTTTTGCAAGGTCACCAGGGTTAAATGATTAAAGAGCTTTTGTAGCAAGGGACAAAATGCACACCCAGCAAAAGGAATATTTTACCCCAAAGGTGAGGGTAAAATGATCCCTTCAATCGGGTAAAACGATCCCACACTGAATAATAGTATCTACCTACCTATTTGTGATTGAGTTTCATAATTATAACCATAACAACATTTTAGGTAAGACTTATTAGTAAAGTTATATTTTTACGCATTTAATAAATGTTGTAAAACAATTCCCAAGGAGTGGGGTAAAATGATCCTGAGATTATTATGAACTACCAACAGGGGATCGTTTTGCCCCAATTGCACTTAATGGATCTAATCTAACCTACAAATTTTCAATGAGATAATACGCGTGTAACTATTTAAGGTTTCTAAAGTCCAAATATACTATAACATGTTGTACGCTCATCCGATTCAATAAATAACAACACATAGGTTTAATGCAGAATTTAAAAAGCTCTTACCTTATATCAATGAGTGAAAAAACAAACGAAAATAAGTGTAATACGAATGTCTAAGAACTTACTACATGAACTGCACGTAAGTGTAAACAACTTGAACTATGACATTCTGCCACGGCAACCTAGATGACACCATTAGTTTCTTTAATAATTGGGAGGATCATTTTACCTGAAGGGATCATTATACCCCACTCTCCCCTACGTTTTGATTTCAATATATAATATGGAAGCTTTGCCATTAAATATGGAACAAAATATCCGATCAATATCCACCACGGCTTGTGTTTGGACCTGCATTGGGATCTCATCAATGACGCGTTGAATTTCATTCTTCAGTTTCATGATTAAAGCTTCAATTATTGCTGGACGTGAAGGACGATGACGTCGACCAAAATAATCACGCAGTTTGCGACCGGTTTTACTAAAATTTTCCCAACTTTTATATAATTGTAAAATTTCAGAGTTTGATAGAACAATAGTGAACTTTAAATTTAATCATCACGTTGGGACATCTTTTCTATTATTATGTTATTATGTACCTATTATTTTTAGATTGAAAATTGCTCTTTACACATAGTTCATCAAAAAGTTAAACTATCGGCAGCAAGTTTATTCGACGTCGATTTCACCTTGTTTTATACTGTTAGTACATACATCTACATGAAGTATTGTTACTAACAGTAGTTATAATTTCAGATAGTTGGTGCTACCATATCATTTTTAATACTTCTTTGGCAATAAATGATTATATTTATTTCTTTATTAATATAGAGTATTGGACATCAATTAGAAATCTGCTTTAATGTTATTACGATTTTTAATGTGTAATGTAAATTAATTAGTATTGAAAATAAAGACACCACAAGAAGAATCAATTTTGAATGGTTGATATGGATGACTATGGGTGAATATGAATGCATATAATGTGTTTTGTTGTTGTGATTTCATATATACACGTTGAATAATATTTTGTAATTTTATTGAAGAAAACGCGACTCGACGCACTTTGATACGCATTTATAAGCGTTTGGATGCGTGAATTATTTTTTGACGCTGATGCCATGTTCGCAGACACAAATAGAACTTATCCAGCAATTTTGGAAAAAAAATATTGAACCCTGATTTTTTTATTAAGTTTTTGGTAAAATACAATTTGTTTGCATATTTTCGACCCACCCTTTTAAACATTAGGCAATTTCGTTGTTACTACTATGAATATTCGACAGTATTAATTATGGTTCATACTTGTTCTCTCGAGCTTTAGGAAGAATTTAAGCCCAAGCACGTTCCTGTAGGTCAATCACAGCCTCCGTAATAACATTTTAACCGACTAATCAGAAATGGAGCATTATGACGACTTCTTCGCTTCCTGGAGGGGTTGAGTTTTAAAGAAATTATATAAAATTTATGTCAATCGCTTCGTTTCGGTGTCAGCTATAATATTCTATCACAATATTTCTTTTCTTACATTCAGTTTTCGAAAAAAAAGGAATGAACGATGAAAAAGTGTGATTTTCACACTTTAACCCTATTTTTAGGGGTGAAGCCCCACATCTCGCGCGGGCGCGTTATTTTTTTCGTATTCGGCACTAGGGTTGGACCGAGACTCTCGAATTTCAAGATTTCTTGTCTTGTCTTGTCTTGCTTTCAAGAAAAAAGCAAGACAAGACTAAGCAAGAAAAAAGCAAGACAAGAGCAAGACAAGAGTAGGCAAGAAATTTCGAGAGCAAGAAAAATTTCAAGAATTCTTGTCTCGAAATATCTACATGTTACTTTTTATTTTTTTTAAATATTATTTTTATTACGGAGAATTTTATTGACTTTTTTCATTACTTTTTTAATTTGATTAAACTTTAAAATTTTTAAAAATTAAAAAATAAATTTAAGTAATTTGAGTAATTTAAATTTTTTTTAAATAAAACAATTAAAATAGTAATATACGGTTTTTTGGGGTCGTTAAAAATGAATATGATATGAGATCAAAAATTATCCAAAAATTTATCAATTTTTTTAAAAATTAAATTAAAATTAATTAATTGAATTAAAAAAAAATTAAAATAAAACGATGAAAATATGTACTAGTAGTATACGGGTTTTTGGGGTTAAAAGCGAATTTGACGTCAAAAGTTAATAGAAAGTTAATCACTTTGTTTAAACAATTACAGTAATTTTAAAAATTGGAGTAAAATAAAAATAAACCTGTTACCATCTTGGGTCTTTTTTCATAAAACAATGGATCACTAAAAAAACTTAATAAAAGAAAAAAAGTTAAAATAAGAGGAGGGTTAGAAAATCCAGAAAATATTGAATTTTTAATCCCAATATTCAAATCGCAAGTTAAGAAGGAAACGTTTAAATTACCTGCACCTCATACATAGAAAGAAATGCATTTTGTACAGTAAGATAGTAACAATAACTTCGTAATCCTGTTAATGAATCGAGCATAAAAGATGAAATATTTAAGAAGGAAGTTATTTCAATTCTCCTATACTTACCGTTAGTTTTGAACAAACCAAGTGCTTTTTACGTTTTTACCCCTAAGTACTTCGGACTTTCCGAGTTTCTTTTTATTCTTGTAAATAACTCATAGGTATACATATTTTGTATTGTTTTACATTATAGTCATCATAGATAATAAAGTAATTGAGCATTTGTTCAAATAGTTTAAAAGTTAATTGCTCTTTAAAAAATGTCTTTTATTTTATTCATAAAAAGAACGTAATAAGTTAAATAGAATAAAACTGACGAATATAATTTGCTACTCGTTAATTGTTCTTTTATTATTAGAATGACTTTTTGGTACATGTTATTTTACATTTAATACTTTTAGCATTTAGTGGCATGTTCGCATGTTTATAAATTTCTTTCTATAACGTCAAGTAGTTTCATTATGAGAATTTATTTTTTTAACACGATTAATTAGCAGTGCAATATTGATTTTTTAAAATATGATTATATGACTTAATATATTTGAGGAGAAACAAAGTAGATCAGAAGACAAAAAAAAATATAAACAATTGCACAAAAAGTTAAATTAAAAAGCAGCATTTTCGGTTATACCTCTGTGCATCGATAGGGCGTCGAGCGAGAGTATATAGCAAGAGCAAGAAATTTCGAGACTCTCGCTTCAAGACAAGAATTCTTGTCTTGAAAAATTTAGCAAGACAAGAAAAAATTTTTTCTTGTCTTGCTATTCGAGAGCAAGACAAGAAATTACTCGGCAAGACAAGATTTCTTGTCTCGGTCCAACCCTATTCGGCACTCTAAAATCTATAAGATTCAATCATAACATTGCTGTTCCGGTGAATTTTATATCAAAATGTTTCATTTATTGAGCTATCTATACTTAACCAAAGAAAACAAGAATGATCAATATTTTTATTAATTTTATACAACTGCAATCATTTAACCTAGAAAGCTTTAGTTCAAATGTGGCGCCTTACAAGTTGCATACCCACTTTACTGCAGCCAGCCAATCCAGTAACAGCATTTCGCACTGGTTCATCTGTAGTCCCAGAGGGAAGCTCAATACGCCACCTGGACTCTGTGGTTCACACTCTGTGTGAAAATCAATTAATTTATTTATTTCATTTACGATCGTAAATTAAAAAAATACATTATTTGGAAATTTTTCGACATATGTACTATAAATATTTAAAAACTTAAATATTTTTGTAGCGATAGATCGTTTTTTTTAATGCATTTTTACACCTATAATGGTATTAAATTTGGGTAAAATTGGATTTTGTGTAAGTACGTAAACAAATGCGTGTGGTATTATATTTTCTAACATTAAAACAGAAGTTAATTTCTACTAAGTTGTAATTTTTGTTTCAACAAAAAACGTCAATCTAATTAAATATTAATTTAATAATTATTATTATAGTGTCTCTACTACCTATTTTACATAAACTGTAGATACCGGAAGGGATAGAAATTGAAAGAAGAAATTTTGAACTAAAATCCCCCTTAAAGGGGCATAACCATAGACCTCCTATATTCAGGCAGAAACCTCCTTTATATAAGTAATAGCTATTAGCTAAATCAATTTTTTTAATACTAACGGATTTTAGTTATTGAGCGAGAGAAGAATATTTCTGCAAAATCGCAATGGTAATGAGAATTTCTGTTATGTATTAAGATAACACAAGATTAACTAGTAACAGTTAGTAGTTTTATTAGTAATTAGTTATACAATCTTATTTGACAACTCTCTAATTAAACATAAAAAACATTCATCTTTTTTTACTTAGGACACTCTGTTTTAATATACTAACTAAATTTATCCGCCCATTTTGACGTTGACGTTAAAGCTTATATTCCCGTGTTTTTGCTCCTTGAGTTCATTTAGTAACCAACTTAGTAACTAACAGTTACTAAATAGTTAGTTCATGTAATACGGCCGTAACACCTCCCACGTTAAATACGTTGGCTTAAGTTAACAATTAATTTTTGATGGGGGGTTTTAGGGCTTCACACGAGCCCTTAAAACTCTATCACTACCAATGCTAGTATCTACTTTAAGTCAAAATGGTGTTCGGTTTGATTTGATTTTTATGCCTTTTCCATAATCCCACCTCGACTTTTACAATGTAAGTTTTCCGTCCAAGCACTCTCTCTATCACCCCTTCACACCACTCTGGATGCTGAGCTCTATAGTCTCTCACCCAGAATACATCATCCTTATCAAAATTAATAGCTCTTTGATTCAAATAATATTCTTGCAGATACGTCTGTTTGCTTTTTACCACTGATTCTACCGAAGGCAACATAAGCTCAAATTTTGTACGTAAATTTCGACCTATTAGTAGCTTTGCCGGCGTCTCCCCTGTCGTGGTGTGCGGAGTATTTCTATATTGAAACAAAAAACGGTTAATAATTAAATTTACGTCCGCATTTTTGTTTTCATATTTTGCTTTTTGAATGGCTCTTTTCATAATTTTTACCGCCGATTCCCCTTCACCGTTGGTAGCGGGATGGTACGGCGCACCCGATAAATGTTTTATACCTGAGTTTTTTAAGAAAATTTGGAATTCTTCCGAAGTAAATGACTTAGCGTTATCTGTGCAAAGTTCCTTACACAATCCAAAATGACTGAAAACTTCCCTAAAATATTTTATAGTCGAGCTTGAGGTAATATTGTTCACCTCAAAACATTCGATCCACTTGGTGGTTGCGTCTACTATCACCAAAAAATTCTTATTGTACAATGGTCCAAAGAAATCTGCATGTAACCTTGTCCACGGTTCTTTAGGCCAGTCCCATACCGAAAGAGACGCTTTGCTTGGTTTTGCTGAAAAAACCGCACACGTTTTACAATTTCCAGCGATCCTTTCTATACAGGGTGTCCCAACACTCCGTTATCGTAGAATTGTGACTTTGCCTTATAATTTAACAAAAGAAGTTTAATGCATGGCTATAGTTCTCTGAGAGCTGCACCTCTTAAAAATATTTTTACATATACCGGGTGATCCATTTAAATGCTATAGGTCACACTTGTATTTTTTTAAATGGAACACCCTGTATATTTTTATATGTTTTGGATTCCTCTTTCAAGAACGATTATAGTAATGTATGGTTTAATGGGTCTACCGTAGATTTGGGCCAAGATACTGCGAATTTTAGGAAAATACAAGTCAACTTTGCTTATCTGCTATAAAGTAGCGAATTAAAATTTTTGACTGCAGTTTGCATTAGAATAATTCTAATATCGGCTTCTTTCTAAAATATTTTTCAAAGTTGACAAAACCGAAAAAATTGTGCCGTGGTGATCTCCAACGCAAAGTGTAATTTTTCTAAATTTTTTAAATGGGATAAAAGTTGAATTTTAAAAGTGAATAGATTTAGAAAATATTATATCATTAGAAAGCTTAGAAAAGGGGCTCTCTTTTCCTGAAATCGAAAATAGGGGGTGCCATTTATAAAAATGAAGAAAACTGACATTTTGCGTTGGAGACTCACATGGTCTCATTTTGACGTTGTATGTCGCTTTGAAAGATAATAAGGAAAAAAGACGATATTAGCATTATTTTAATTCAAACCTCGGTGAAAAATGCCAACTCGTTAAGTCACAACAAGCACGCAAAGTTGACTCGTTTTTAGTATAAAATTCGCATTATCTTGGCCCAGGTCCATGGTGGACCCATTAACCCACACATGACTATAATCGCCTTCGAAAGGGGAATCTGAATATGCAAAAATATACAGGATGTTCCATTTAAAAAAATACAAGTGTGGCCTGTAGCATTTAAATGGATCACCCGGTATATTTAAAAATATTTTTAAGAGATGAAGCTCTAAGAGAACTATAGTTGTGCATTAAAATTTTTTTGTTAAATTTTACAGTAAAGCCACAGTTCTACTATAACGCAGCGTTGGGACACCCTGTATCTTTATCGATTTCTGGCCACCAAAAATAGGAACGTGCTAACGCTTTCATTTTAACTATTCCAATGTGAGTAATATTTAACTCCATCATTATTTCTTTTTTAAATTTGTTTGGTATAATTAGCCTATACCCCCACATTAGCGATTCTGTTCTATGGTGATCTCATTTTTCCGTAAATAAAAAGGTTTAAATGTGTCTAATGGACACTGGGTTGGCCACCCGTGTTTTACATAAAACATGACTTTACTCAAAATTGGATCAATGCTCGTTTCGCGTTTTATTTGCTTAAAATTTATTGGGATATCTGATTCCTCAATGTACGTAAAATAATTTAATTTATCATACGAATCTACAAAATTACGTAAATATGAAATATTTTCTAGCGATTCTTGCTCTTTAATCGGTTTCCGCGACAAAAAATCTGCAACATTCTTTTCCGTGTTCACGTACCTAATCTCGTAATCAAACGCTTGGAGTATATTTGCCCAACGCTGTAATCTATTTGCAGCAAACACCGGAAGACCCTTTTTTTCGCCACAAATCGACAATAATGGTTTATGGTCACTATACAGGGTGTAACTACTCGACTCATCCAAAGATATAGGAGTTGTAGATCTCGAAAAAACTAACATTTTTTTTTATTCACCATTTTGAATTTTAAGCCTCCTGTTCGAGATACAGTCGATATAAGTTTTTTTGTTTTTCTACTCCAGTTTATTTATTTTTAAGTTTTTAATAAAAATAAAAATTGTTTTAAAATCCTCGTAAATTTCTCTAAAACTTTTGTATTCAGCGCAATCTTCCATCTTCATTGATATCAAAATGGCGGCCAATTTAAAACTTTGACCTTGAAAATTTCAAAAATCACACGGTGAATTTTATAAAAAAGAATATGCGCTTATTCTACTCATGAAGATCTACATTTTAAGTTAAAAAAACTACTAGAAATTTTTTATAGTTTAGGAGCTACAGGAGATTGAATTTAAACGATCAAATTCTAAAAGAGTGCTGTTTCTGTTTTTCCGTTTCTTTTGTTTTTCCTTGTCAGTTTTGATAATAATTGAATTTATTAGTTAATTATTGTTATTCGAAAGTGATTTTTATTAATTATTAATAAAAACTATTTTTTATAAAAAATGAAACTGTCTACTCTTCAAGAATTTATTGACATAAATTGAGAGACAATCTTCTGTAGCTCCTAAACTATAAAAAATTTCTAGTAACTGTTTCGACTTAAAATGTAGATCTTGATGAGTAGAATAAGCTCATATTCTTTTTTAGAAAATTCACCGGGTGATTTTTGAAATTTTAAAGGTCAAAGTTTAAAATTGGCCGCCATTTTGATATTAATGAAGATAGAAGATTGTGCTAAATACAAAAGTTTTAGAGAAATTTACGAGGATTTTAAAACAATTTTTATTTTTATTAAAAACTTAAAAATAAATAAACTGGAGTAGAAAAACAAAAAAACTTATATCGACTGTATCTCGAATAGGAGGCTTCAAATTCAAAATGGCGAAATAAAAAAAATGTTAGTTTTTTCGAGATCTACAACTCCTATATCTTTGGATGAGTCGAGTAGTTACACCCTGTATAACAAAAATTTCTTTGCATAAATGTATTTAAAAAATTTTCGTACTCCAAAAATAATTGCGGCTGCTTCTTTGTCAATTTGTGAATAAGAAACTTCGTGTGAATTTAAAAGTTTTGAAGCGAAAGCAATAGACCTTTCTGTATTATTTTCATAGACGTGGCTCAACACCGCCCCTAACGCAAATTGAGACGCATCCACCGTTAATTTAACCATTTTAGTTGGGTCAAAATGCGCCAAAACCTCCGCTGACAGTAGTACATTTTTAATTTCTTGAAAACTATTTTCACACTTCGTTGACCAAACCCACTTAACGTTTTTTTTTTAATAAAGCGTAAAGTGGCTGCAATATTTCCGAAGCTTTTGGTATAAATTTTAAATAAAATGTAACCATTCCCAAAAATGATTTTAGTTCGGTCACACTTACTGGATTTTGTACATTTTTAATTGCCCATACTCTTTCTTCAGTTACATGCAAACCTTCTTTATCAATTCTGTGAGCAAGATAATGTATTGATCTCTGAAAAAATGAACACTTTTCCTTTTTTACTTTTAGTCCATTATCCTGCAAAATCTTAAATAATTGTTCAAGACGTGCCAAATGCTCCGCATCATCCTTTCCTGTAACCAAAATATCATCCAAAAATATACATATGCCTTGAATTTTGAATAATTGCTCCATTATCTTTTGAAAAATTGCTGGAGCCGTTTTAATACCAAAACATAATCTTGTATATGCAAAAAGTCCCAAATGTGTAGAAATAGTTACCAGTTTCTTCGCTTCCTCCGTTAACACTATTTGCGTATACGCGTCAGATAGATCTATTTTTGAAAATTTGTCACCGCCTTGCAATTCTGCAAAAAGATCTTCAATTCTTGGAAAAGGCCAATGGACATCCTTTAATTGTGGATTTAGTGTTATTTTGAAATCCCCACAAAGCCTTATACCGCCATTCTGTTTTAAAACCGGCACGACAGGAGTGGCCCATTCGGAAAACTCCTGAGCTACTAAGACTCCATTTTTTACCAGTCTAGCAATTTCTGATTCAATTTTTGGTTTTAACGCATACGGTACCGGTCGAGCTTTAAAAAATTTTGGTGTTGCACCTTCTTTTAAAGGAAGATCTACGTTAAATTTATTAAATGTACCTAGTGTATTTTCAAAAATCTCTGAATACTGTTTAATAAGCCTTTCAGTCTTGGACGGAAAACTCTTACAATCATCATTACTACTACTTTTAATATTATGGACCTTACTAATGCCTAACTTAAGCATATTCATAGCATTCCTACCAATTAAAGGCGGACCTCCATTTCTCAATACGTAAGTCTTAAGTTTAAATGGGCATTGCTCAAAAATTATATTCAAATCCAAATACCCCAAGGGTTTAAAAGTTACTCCAACATAATCTCTAAGGCACAAATCATTTGTATTTAATTTTAACTTTTTAAAATACTTTAAATATAATTTTTCAGAAATTGCCGCATGAGCAAAACCTGAATCTATCTCAAAACTAATGGGTACATCCTCTACTGTTAACTTAATAAATGTAGGCTTAACATTTCCCACAGCATCGGTATCAATTGATTTCAAATTGAATATATTTTCTTCTGACATTTCCGAAGTTGTTTCAATTAAATAATTATGAGAGTATTTACTCTTACATACTGGTGCTGTGTGACCCCTAATGCCACACTTATGACATGAACAATTTTTATATCTACAATCACTTGATTTATGATTACTGCGACCACAGACACTGCACTTACTAACATTCTGCTGATCTTGACTTCCAACGACGTCCTTTTGTGTTCCGCTGACCTGACTAGACCGCCTGGCAAAATGCTGGTTATTACCTTGCGATTGACGATTGAAAAACACCGGCTCTGATTTCACTTAGTCCGTTGCTGAGTTGGCTAAATCGTGCCGATCCTTCATTACCGCTTCTTTTAATAATGCAACTTGAACTATTTTGCTTAAAGTTGTATTCTTATGACCAGCGTCTTCTTCCAATAATCTATTCAATATTTTTTCATTATTTACACCAATTACAAAAACGTCTCGCAGCACAATATCCAACTCTTTTCCAAACTTGCAGTAGGTAGCAAGACTTTTTACTCTCGCTTCCCAATCTGAAATTGATTCACTCTGCTTCTGTTTTGCTGTGTAAAACTTTAAACGCTCCGCGAAAGTTGCTCTCAGCGGAGAAAAATGATTTGTTAACATTTTAATTAACTCGACATACGATTTATTTTCCGGTAATAGTGGCATGCACAAATTTTTTACCAAGACATAAGTATCTTCATTTAGGTGTTTAACAAAATTGCTTTTTTTCTCTTCACCCCTTCTATCGCATTTGCGATAAAAAATTGGTTGAGTCTTTCTTTAAACACACAAAAATTTGAAATATTTGGGTCGAAACAACTTAAATTTCCCAACAGACCAATTGGTCCAACTATTTGTGTTTCCGACATTCTTCTTTATTGATTTATCCAAAATCCTCGTCGCCAATTTGTTATGTATTAAGATATCACAAGATTAACTAGTAACAGTTAGTAGTTTTATTAGTAATTAGTTATACAATCTTATTTGACAACTCTCTAATTAAATTATTTAAACATAAAAAACATTCATCTTTTTTTACTTAGGCCACTCTGTTTTAATATACTAACTCCGTACCTAACAATTTCCAAAAACATTTTTTATTCCAACTTATATAAATCTCTAAAGAGTTGTTTAATTATATGTAAAATAAATGGCTGCTTAGCACCTTCATTGACTTTTAACAGCAATGGAATAAAACTTGAAAAAAGCGATCACGATTGAATCACTATAGTACAGTTTTTGCAACTATCTATTCTTCAGGAATATTATTTAACATACATTCAGTACTATACGCAAATGTTCAATTTTCTCAACCATTTGCATTAGTAATTCTCGTTGCTACACTGTAACAACCACACTGTGTGTGGCCTATAGCATTTAAATGGATCACCCGGTATATGTAAAAATATTTTTAAGAGGTGCAGCTCTCAGAGAACTATAGCCATGCATTAAACTTTTTTTGTTAAATTATAAGGCAAAGTCACAATTCTACGATAACGGGGCGTTGGGACACCTTGTATTGTCTAAACAGAAAAAAGTGATTTGAAGTAATCACCTTATCCAAAATTGTTTCCCAAGAAAGTGAGAGTCCGTTATAAACGACATATTGCCGCAAACTTTTATCCTAGATTGTTTAGTATTTTTGGTTCAGGTATTCAGGTTGTGCATAATGTGCATTCACTTCTTTAAATAGATAAGAAAACTAAAGACCCAAGCATTACAATGACGTACTAAGTAATGCATCCCACCTATACCCTATAGGCTCCAGTCATCCCAACTAAAAAATCTTAAATGACAACGTCCTACTTATGATATGTCGTTTAAAAGACTTGCAGCGTAGAGGGTACGTACGTACAGTATCAGTACTACTGGCAATTTTTGATATCTTTTTTAGTTTCAAAGATAAATATAGCCCATGGCTCCTTTTTAAATTGACACACTGTATGTTGTCCTTTACGGCGAACTTATAGTACCCTTGAACGATGAACTAAATTCATTTGTAAATATTCCGATAACAATATTTTAAAGTTTAAATATTCAAGCTGAAATAATAGTTTTTTAATGGATTTTTACGCTCATAAATAGTAGAACTTTGTGATAAAAATTTGAAATTTGTGTAAGTGCGTAACAAAGTGAGTATATACGGCATTTTTCATAATTTTAAGTTAGGCCAGAAAATGATAATGATAGAATTTTAAACATATTTTTTTCTTACCTATAAAGATAATATGGCCTCGGTCTGGCTAATTTTCAGTTGTTTGTAATTTATTATTAGATGTAGGCTTTTGAAGTTGCTACATTGTGACTTTTATTAACAAAGATTGCTTATAAATTTAATTAATTAAGGGGTAAAAGGTATCACCACCTATCCGAAATCGTTAATTCCTTTTTAAATGGTAACACTCTCCTCTAACTGCCAGACATTTTTAAATTTGTAAAAAATGTTAAGTGAAGTACCTAGTGAGTTTTAAAAAAGTGGTTTTTAAATTTTGAATTTCTAAACATTCATTGAATTATTGAACTATACAGGGTGATTTTTTTAAGTGGTACTAACATTGGGATCTCGGAAACCGTAAGAGTTACGAGGTTGGTTAAATTAGCAAAAAGTTGAATATTTTAATGATCTTTAAGAATCCGTTTAGAAAATTCAAAAATTCAAAATGGTTTTCGAGATAATGCAGAAAAATTGAAAATTGGCAATTTCGTTTTTCGACTGTAATTTCAAAATGGCGTACTTTAGAAAAAAAATTTTCGGGCAAAATTTTCAGGAGATCAAAAAAGCTATCAAACGATACCAAACTTGACTTTTTATCACATCGACGCTAGGCGTCGCGACGTACAACTTTTCATTTTCTTATGGGGGACCTATCACTTTTTTAACAAATATTACTCAGTAGGCTTGTCTAAATTCGGATACCAAATGACAACATTCTATCTAGTACTTTTCTTAATTTTCACAACTTTTCAGGTTATGTTACGTAATGTTAATATTTTACTTTATGTTATTTATTACGATTAAAAATAACGACTAAAACCTAGTTTTTAAAGTTTTAGAGAAATAATTTTATCAGGAAATAAAATTTCATTACTAAGATTTAATAAAAATAATAATTTGATTTATTTTTATTTCGAGCTCAACTTAATTTTCAAAAATTTAAAAGCTAAGTTTTAATCGTTATATTTCATCGTAAAAAATAACATTTAACTAAAATATTAATATTACCTAACATAACATAATCTGAATAGTTGTGAAAATAAAGAAAAGTACAAGATAGGATGTTGTCGTTTGGTATCCGAATTTAGACAAACCTACTGAGTAATATTTGTTAAAAAAGTGATAGGTCCCCCATAAGAAAATGAAAAGTTGAACATCGCGACGCTTAGCGTCGATGTGATAAAAAGTCGAGTTTGGTATCATTTGATAGCTTTTTTGCTCTCCTAAAAAAATTTCCCAAAATTTTTTTTTTAAAGTACGCCGTTTTGAAACTACAGCCGAAAAACGAAATTGCCAATTTTAAATTTTTCTGCATTATCTCGGAAACCATTTTGAATTTTGGAATTTTCTAAACGGATTCTTAAAGATCATCAAAATATGCAACTTTTTGCTAATTTAACCAACCTCGTAACTCTTACGGTTTCCGAGATCCCAATGTTAGTACCACTTAAAAAAATCACCCTGTATTGAAAATTCCGATTTTAGTTATCTTTAGGGTGCTCTGCCTATCATTTTGCTTTTTGTGTAAATTTAATGGATCTCCAGAAAAAACTACCATTTTATTAGAAGTCATCCAGAGGCAAACTTTCTCAATAAAATGATTTAATATTTTTACATAAAGCCCTACCTAGCCTAGTAAAATAAACATCATAAGCGATATTGAAAAGGAAAAAATATCTAGCAGCGATTTTATTCCTGAAATACGATGGGGGTAACCTCCGGAGAATGTGATAAAAATTCAGCACCCCCACCCCCTCTGCTTACCTGAGAGGGGAGACAGTATCCTTTAATGAATATTTTTTAAATAATTCTTTCTACCAAATATCTTGAAATGTTTAAAGAATAGTTCAATAGAAACTTTATTTGTTCATCAATACCACATGGAAATGAAACCTGAAGTCTTTAGCTTTAAATTAATATATATTTTGTCGATGTTACCGTTGTTCATCTGGGAGGAAAATAGTTTTTTATCTATCGGCGTGCATATATTTTGCATTATACTGACTTGGCTTGCTTAATAATATTTTTTAAAACATGACTCTTTTAAAATACATTTTTTAGGAAAACCGTTGGTCGAATGGAAATTTTTTATAGGATATTTTTTTGTAGAAATGCGTCATCTATAAAATGATGGTTTTGTAATTTTTCTCTACATTGCTTAATTTTGGCGAAAACTGTCGGAAAGTAGAATTAGTCACACTTTTGCCTCTCCCCTGAAGTAAGCAGGGGGGGTGCGGATAGTGCATTTTTATCACATACTCATGAGGCCACCCTCAACACATTTCAGCAATAAAATCGCTGCTAGATATTTTTTCTTTTTTAAAACATCTATTTTACTAAGCTATACCAATTTTGCGTTACGGAAAATATGTCAACTAAAATAATTTTATTAAAAATATTTGTAATCATAATCAAGAATTTAGGTTAGGTACAGGCATAGTTAAAAGTTGCGAGTATCTACAACTACCTACTTTAGGTTATGATAAAACCTTTCAAAATGACAGTAAGTTGCACTTTTCAAATAAACTGTCTTAATGTTAACCTATATCCAATTTTACTGACAGTTACTTATCTTTAGCAACTGAAATACTTTTAACTCGTAGTGTACTTCAAAATCTGTGACAGCCCTGGCCACACCCCCTTAGCTCGCTAATAAAGTTGGTGGGACTGTAGGTGTCATAAGTTTTATTACCAACTTTCATAAAAAAATATTCATAGCTTCTTAGAAAATTTTCAAAAACCAATCTGTAGTGCCATTGAAGTTATTATGATCTGATAAGATTGTTGAACAAGTTAATAGACTTTTTATAACTTGGTGTCATGGTTACAAAACTGAATTTTCACCGACTTATTAAAATTTTTTTTAAGGTGTAATTTATAGTAGGCCAGTAAACAAGTACATCTTACCTTGCGAAAGGTCATGTAGTTTTGGATTTTGGATATGTTATATGTACCTAGGCCCTTATTAAAAACTCAAGTTTTGGAATTCGACGCGCCTGTGCGCGCTTCAGTACAACCACTTTTGTGTCACTTTTTTCGATTTTTGCTCAATAACTCTTTACTAGTACGACCTACAAAAAATATTAATGTTACCTGTTTTCTAGAGCACAAAATTTGCTACAATTTATCTCAATAACGTGTTTTTCTAAACCATACAGTTACCGAAATACAGAGCTTCAAAGTACAAAATTTGTAAAAAAGTTAGGGAAAACTACCACAAAAAAGACAGTGTTCATCATCTTAACGGTATATTGGTTCAATTTAAAGACAACATGAGTAACACTTTGTAGCCATATGATAGATCTGTGGATAAAAAATTACAAATATCACTACAATACGAAGAATATTTTATACAGGGTGAGTCGGGAGGAACGCACCAAACGCCAAGGGTGTATTTTACATTTAAATATAAGACGAAAAAACCCAAAAGTTGTAGTCCGATTTTTATTGGTTTTCAAGTTACAACGACTTAAAAGCTTGAATCGTTAGTAATATAATTTCATTAGTTTATAAAAACACCCTTTTTTTCACTTTAAAGCTCTTTATTTCGGTAACATGGTTTTCTAAACCTCATATTTACGGAAATACAGAGCTTCAAAGTATAAAAAGTAGGTTTTTCAAAACTAATGAAATTTATATTACTAAATATTCAAACTTTTAAGTCGTTGTAACTTGAAAACCAATAAAAATCGGACTACAACTTTTGGTTTTTTTCGTCTTATATTTACATGTAAAATACCCCCTTGGCGTTTGGTGCGTTCCTCCCGAGTCACCCTGTTTAAAATATTCTTCGTATTGTGGTCATATTTGTAATTTTTTATGCACAGATCTATCATATAGCTACAAAGTGTTACTCATGTTGTCTTTAAATTGAACCAATTAACCGTTAAGATGATGAACACTGTCTTTTTTGTGGTAGTTTTCCCTAACTTTATGAAAAATTTTGTGCTTTGAAGTTTTGTATTTCGGTAATTGTATGGTTTAGAAAAACATGTTATTGGGATAAATTATAGCAAATTTTATGCTTTAGAAAATAGGCAACATTAATGTTTTACGTAGGACGCACTAGTAAAGAGTTATCGAGCAAAAACCGAAAAAAGTGACACAAAAGTGGTCGTACTGAAGCGCGCACAGGCGCGCCGAATTCCAAAACTTGGATTTTTAATAAGGGTCTAGGTACATACAACATATCCAAAATCCAAAACTACATGACCTTTTGTAAGGTAGCATACGCTTATTACGACCTGTTTACTGGGCTATAGTTATTTAATCAACTAGTGTGTTAATCGGCAATTAACTCAAGAGTTGATTACTAAATTTTTTCGTCGATCGCCTTTCATTAGAAGGCGAAAATTAGGAGAAAATCATTAGGAGAAAATCTAATTTTATTTTATGACAAAAATGCAAGTTTTCAAAAATATTCTACAATCAAAGGTTACCTACCATTGAAAACAAAAATTACAACTAATGTCACAATTAATGCAATATTTGGTTGCCTATACCATAATAATTGATCGTTAATAGAAAATTGATCATTAATAGGGGCTATTAATGATCAATTTGTTATTGGTTAATGACATCCATTAACAATCGATCGACGGAAAAAATTATTAATTAAAATAAAATAATGCTGAATAAAACTTGACTCATAATGGCAATAATTAAATTGAAAATTTTCGCTCTGGATTTCTGCGAAAGCAATATAAATTTTTCTAGAACCTATTTCTAATAATTCTGGATTTCAACTTTCAACAGCAGAAACTCCACATAGATAAATCTAAAGGATCATTGACAACCTTTCATTTTCCGGTGCGAAATTTATTTTTTTATTCGGGAAACGGAGTATTTGATAATTTCCTATTAGTAAAATTATACCTAGTGATATACAGTATGATTGAAAAAACGTGATAATGCAGATTTCTTGGTTATTATTAAAGATAGAAAAAAAACTCGTTCAGGTAACTTATAGTACTCAAGAAGCTTGTTATTTTGGTCAATTCAAAAGTACCAGTGGAATTAAAACAAAAGAGTAACGTTAGTTAGGTTCATTTTTTTAAATGGAACATGCAGATTTTTTCTAGATATTCTTCAAGAGTATCAAATTCTCTTTACAGTAATACTAAATAACAATACAATATTTGAAAAAATAAAGTTATAATAAGGTTTTAAAAAATGAATCTAGTAATCCTTATAACGTTATAACCATAGCACAACAATCGATAACAATCGAAACAGTCGTTATTTATTTGTTTTAATACTTATGCAACTTGATAGTAGATGTTTTTGTATTTTTGATTGTTATCGATTGTTGTGCTATGGTTATTAGGGTTACTAGATTCATTTTTTAAAACCTTACTACGACTTTATTTTTTCAAATATTGTATTGTTATTTAGTATCACTGTAAAGAGAATTTGATACTCTTGAAGAATATCTAGAAAAAATCTACACGTTCCATTTAAAAAAACGAATCTAACTCACGTTACTCTTTTGTTTTAATTCCACTGGTACTTTTGAATTGACCAAAATAACAAGCTTCTTGAGTACTATAAGTTACCTAAATAAGTTTTTTTTCTATCTTTAATAATAACCAAGAAATCTGCATTATCACGTTTTTTCAATCACACTGTATACCATATGATGGTGACTTAGCTAATGAATTTCAATAGTAAATTCTTAATGTTTAATTATTAAACTTGTTACTCTAATTATTTTAGAATTAAAGTGTTTTTGTAAAAATTAAATTTCTATTTGATTGATTTTACAGTTCCGGAAAAGTGGAAAATTGTAAACAACAGTATACACCATGTATAGATGCAGAATTTTATTTACGACATCTGAATTAATTCAAGGTCGAAAAATTCATTAATTTTTTTGACTGTATAAAACTAGCTTAAGAGACCTGAATTAAATATTAAAAATTAAGAATTTAGCAGTGGAATCCCTATGTTGCGTTGAACATTACTTGAAAAAGTCAGCATCCTTAAGGGCTATTTGACCTGCACTAAGTATCGTACTAACTGTTAGTAACTGAATAAACTCAAGGAGCAAAAGCACGGAAATCTAAGCTTTAACATCGTGCATCAAAATTTCTACGCACGACGAATCCAGTTGATTCAGTTACTAACAGTTAGTACGATATTTAGTCCATCTAAGGGCTATTTGACATGGACTAAGTATCGTACTAACTGTTAGTAACTGAATCAACTCAAGGGACAAAAGCACGGGAATCTAAGCTTTAACGTCGCGCGGAGAAATTTTGAAGCATGACCGTGCACGACGTTAAAGCTTAGATACTCGTGCTTTTGCTTCTGGAGTTGATTTAGTTACTAACAGTTAGTACGATATTTAGTCCTTCTAAAACGGCCCTTAGAACTAACTAGTTTTAATAGTCATTCAGCATTTCAGGAAGAAAAGAACAATTTGAAGAAACCAATATGTCAGAAAGAATTTTTAATAAGGTGTTCTATTCCAACATATATAAATCTCTAAAAAACTTTTTAATTATTAGTAAAATGAATGGATGTTTAGCAGCTTCATTGACTTTGAACAGCAACGAAATAAAACTTGAAATAAGCGACCACGATTGGATTTATAGTGCAATTTTTATCTACTAGTAGGATTAACAATTGGACTTCTAACTATGATCTTGTTAATTTCAATATCTGAAGTACCATTTCTTGTTAAGATTGCCTGGATGTTGTTACAAGAGTTAAAATTTGCTAAAGTATCCGAGTACTCGTGTCTTGTAAGTTTATTACATCATCGATTTAAATGTATTAACAATTATCTCAAATATTATAAATCTAAAGTTGCTAATGAAGAATTTGATGAACTGAAAAATATTTATATAATATGTCGTTGTCAGAAGCAGCTTTACAATGATATTAAAATATTAGAAAAGCACAGTTTAGAATTTTTAATTTATTGCATTGTGTTTGAAATTAATTTATTGCAAGGATTTTATTGCATATTTTATATCATTTTTAAAGTAGGAATTTCTGGAAATTATTTAAAACTGGTATTTAGTATTGCATGGCTCGTATTAGATATTGTACCAGGAACATGGATGATAAAATATGCGGAAGAACTTTACGAGGAGGTAAGGAGTTAGAGAATAACAATTCGAACTTTAACGTTTTAGAACTTTCAAATTCAAATTATTAATTGTATTCGTTCGTGCTAATCAGATATCTAAGAAGAAAATTTCAGCTGTCGCATAATCGCTCCTTTGATAACTATCAACGGTCATGAGATATAGTCACAATTTCTCAAATTGTGCTCCTGCCACTTGGTCTGTTACAAGAATGTCTGCAAAGTTTGCATTTTGAAGATTATAAGACTTTAAAACCTAAATTAATTTTATTAGTAATTAAAAACCCTGTTTTATTCACGTTTTAATGTGTTTAGGAAACTTATTTTGGAGTGTACCTACATGAAGTTGGGAGATCAAGTACAAATGTAAAAGTAAAACAACTGGTAATTATTTTTAAAATATTCGATAATACATTGTAATATGTAATTATTATTTTTAGATTGAAAATCGTTCTTTACATATAGCTCTTCAAAAAGTTAAACTATCAGCAGCAAGGTTATACGACATCGATTTCTCATTGTTTTATACAGTTAGTATTTACATACCTCAACTTGCAGTCTTGAAACTGTCTACATTGTTACTTATAATTTCAGATATTTGGTTCTGTCATAACATTTTTAATATATCTTGGGGAATAGCTCATTATAAGTATGTTTTAATAAAAGCGTGTTACAGTTAAATTATTTAGCTTTTATGTCATTAAGGGTGTTGTTTAGCTAAAATCTCCTATGCTATTTCTTATGGGAATTTTACGATTTTCAAACGGAGCTCAGGACTTTATTTGGAAACATGAAAAAAATTTAAAAATACCGTTCAAATCAGAAAATCGTGATCTTGGCACGTACAGTCGTTGAATTTTAAAAATATTTATAACTACGACTGTTTGAATCTTATTGTTTTTATCTTTTTATTAAGACTAATTATGTATAAATGAAGATTTTATTTTTTAAAATAGACGCTGTATTTGCCTCCGCAATAATAAGAACTACGAGTTAATGTAATAAAATAGTTATCAAATTCATTTTTTAATGAGTAATTCAATTTTAATGAAAGTACTAGCTATTCAATTTTGGTTTTGAAGAATAGGCAACACATTATTCACTTTACCTAGAAGAGATTTATGACCAACTTGTAAATCGACAGGGGGTTAGTTTAGGCAAGTTTTAAAAGTATTTTAAAAACCTCTTCTGTAATATATTTAAAAACTAGAGAAATGAAGATTTTTGCTAATTTAAGCTTTGAACCAATAATAATTAATAATAGGGATGCAAAAAAAACACACTCCATTTTTTTAATATTTTGCTGGACCTTCATTTATAATAGGTTCTCTGTTTTATGTTCATCGAAGTCGTTAAAATAATAAGGTTACATAATGCATAATAAATTATTAAATCCTTTCTTTAAAATGTATAGAAAATAGGATTAATAAAATATGCTTATTTTTATTTGAATCAAAAAGAAACAAAACTTCAAATTCGATCGAAATGGGATCGGATTGAGTTCATCCACTTCAAATTGTCGACATAGATCTTTTTGAAATTTTAATCGGATCGAACATTCAAAAAATTGACCTGAACCGTTCGATTTGTATGAGATTTCAAAATGAACTGCGTACATCTACAATTTTCAAGTGTATTAACTCAATCCGATTCCATTTCAATCGAATCAAAAGTCATGATAGAGACGAAATCATTAATTATTTTATTAAAAGTAAAAAATAAACAAAAATATCAATATATAGTTCTTTCAAAGTTATATGAAGTTGGCTTAACAGCAGGTAATCAGCTTATGTCAATATATACAATACCCATCATAAATCATAGACAAGCATCCCTTGTACTATGAAGATTGTAAAATTACATACCTTTTTAAATATCTACCGAACCAGGTAGGTATACAAAAATACTCATTATCCTTTATATTTATATTTATTTGTATTTGAAATGAAATTTATGTAGACACAATTAGTTATTATGTTATTAAACATTTAATAATTTAATTAAATATTACTGCTAAAATTTAACCTGTTACATTAAGGTACTCGTACATCTATATTTGATAACTACAACTTACAAATTATTAAATAATATAACTAGAAGAATTAAAATTGATTTTAGTCAACTTTGGATAAATTTCTGTAATCTGTTTATTGATAAAAATTATTTCAGGTAACTTTTATAAAATTTGTGTAAAAGTCTTCTTTCAATTTCAAAGTCACTTTCTAGAAACTGGGAATTGAATTTTCCAGCTTTGAATATCCTTTTGTAATAGTTGTCTCATCAGGTAAAATAACTGTTAAAATTTAAGTTTACAACGTGAGGGTGGGTTCTTTAAAATATGGGAAAGACCCATCATCCATCAGTACTATTTGAACAAGACCTGGTATGACAATCACGATACGTTGTCAAAAGCGCCTAGTAGGTAATAAAGGAAAGCACGTCACGATTTTGCACGCTGGCTCAAGTGACGGATGCTGGGTTTCTAATGCACTGTTACTTTCCGCTAAAAACATTAAAGATTCTAGCTTGGACTACCACGAGGATACCACAACGGAATTGTTTGAAAGTTGGTTTAATAAATAGTTACTTCCAAAAATCCCAAACAATTCAGCGAAAGTGATGGACAATGCCAGTTATAGTTGTTGTTGCACAGTTGAGTGCAGGTGCTGTCTTTTTAATTCGGATTTTCTGGAAATTCTTCATTTTCCACATCAATCATCACGCCACTATAGAGCTTTTCCACGTCAATTTCTACTTCACTATTGTTATAATTGCAACTTGCAGGCCACGGTCTCCACATAACTGCGATTAAATTCCTCATATACGAGTACCTTAATGTAACAGGTTAAATTTTAGCAGTAATATTTAATTAAATTATTAAATGTTTAATAACATAATAACTAATTGTGTCTACATAAATTTCATTTCAAATACAAATAAATATAAATATAAAGGATAATGAGTATTTTTGTGTACCTACCTGGTTCGGTAGATATTTAAAAAGGTATGTAATTTTACAATCTTCATAGTACAAGGGATGCTTGTCTATGATTTATGATGGGTATTGTATATATTGACATAAGCTGATTACCTGCTGTTAAGCCAACTTCATATAACTCTGAAAGAACTATACAGGGTTATTCAAATTCGACCGGCACCATGGGGATCTCGCTTATTTGAAGAGATAGAGAAACGGTTAAATTGGGGCAAAGTTGCGGAATTTTATGGCGACTAATAATCTAAAAAGAAAAGTGCCCTAGCTGCTTTTGTTTTTAAATTATTGTATATCAATATATATAAAATGTATATCACTTGAGTATTTATTTTTAAATTTTGTACTCAAATAAGCTAATTTGTTGATAAAAATTGAGGATCAAGCTGCTCTAGAATAGAAACAAAAGCAGGTATAACAAAACATAAATCCATGCTTCGATTACAACCCGAGATTTTGAAATTTAAATACCTTTAACAAGTTTTTAAAGTTTTTATTTCCTAAATTATGAAGTACATTAATAGCATTGTTTACTCAGTTATTTTTGTAATAAACACAAATAAAGAAATAAAATTAGTCGCAATCGAAGCATGGATTTATGTTTGGTTATACCGGCTTTTGTTTTAATTCTAGAGCAGCCTGATCCTCAATTTTTATTAACAAATTAGCTTATTTGAGTACAAAATTTAAAAATAAATACTTTTTATCAATATATTTTTATCAATATAATTCGGTGCTGTACCGAATGTCTTTACTTATTTTAGGTACCAATACGATGGCAATTAATACTCTTGGCTTTTACCAGAAATTACCTAATTACGTCCCGGCCGATACCCTTAGTTTGTAAGGGTGTAAAGAAAGTAACAGTATAATTATGAACAGGTAGTTTATGTGCAAGTTATTGTAAAAAGATTAGAAAGAAAATGTACCTACTTACTGTATAAAGTCCAGCCCTTCAAACTTTCTTATGGTAATACAATTTTACAAATTTCATAATCACTTCAGGACTTAATTTTTAGACTTTCTAGTAAATTTAGAGATACCGTTAGAATCAGAAGAATAGATACGGGTGGTTTTTTAATTTAATTTTAATTTCTAAAGCTTTACATATTATGCTTCGAAAAATTCGCTATGGAAATACTATACGAATTAGAAATAAGTAAAGACTTTATTTGTATGTCTTAGATCAAGATTTTGTACCTAATTCAGATATAATGAAGTAGTTATATTCTCATATTTATTATTCTCTTAATTTAAAAATAATTTTTGTATTCTTTTTCATTTAATAATTTATCAATAAATAATTCAAATTAACTAAAAAATATGGACGTATTCTGTTTTATAACTTTTCTAATTTTTAGATCATAAGTTTAATTATATCTATCAAGAAATTTGTTATCTTGGTTGAACCGAAACATAAAAAAAAAGTAAGAAGGATTTGCTTTGTATTGAAATTTCAATAAGGTGTCATAAATCTATCAACTAACTGAGCTTGGGACAGTAAGCAAAAAGGCAGGTAGAATTGTCACTTTAAAAGAAATAATGGTTAGGCAACTCATCCTACATGAAATCGAAATTTTTTTTCACTAAATAACACTCTTAAGATTGTTATACACTGTTAATAATTTTCACGTATACTGAAAATTAATTTATATTAAAAATAAAAGCACCACAAGAAGAATTAGTTCTGAATTTTAGTTTTTCATAAATAGATATTTTAAACAACAGTTTTCTACAAAAATACAGGGTGATTTATCACTTATCATGTTATCATGCTCACCATGGGTATTTCGTCAACCGTAAAGATACGAGGTTGGTTAAATGACACCAAAATGTAGCATTTTTATGGCCATCTCGGTACTGCTTTTGTAATATGAAAATAATACATGTGTATAAGAAAGACTTTATCGCATTAGCGAGGAAAATTACAAGCACGAGCTTGCGAGTATTAGTAAAACAGTTATAGGCCTTTAAAGAGGCTTTTTAGTTTTTCTAAATATCTTGACTTCTAAAGGGTTATTAATTTTTCAAAAAACAAAAGCAACGTTTAAAGTTGGCTTATAAGTATAGGTATAGTTCCCATTTATTTCTACCGAATTTTGACTTTATAATCCTTTTGTTACCTTAATAAAAGAAAAATATGTCACAAAAGAAAACAAATTACCAAAGGTGTAAAAGGATTTGTAATTTATCTGTAAAAATATTAGTTCTTAAAGCAGGGTCGTATTTTTTTCTAGTAAAAATTAAGTATGCATCAACGTTAACAAAATTTACCTGAATTTGCTATTTAAAGTCTTCATACTACAGAGAAAGTGCAGCCCTGTTACATGCCACGGGGGTTTGGTCAGGTACGTTAAATTTCTTTTACTATTGTCAGTGTGTTTTCTTTTGTTGAATATTTAAAAGCTTAACCCCTTTTGAGAAAGGATGGTAAAGTCATTTTGGAATAGCTTAGTTTTGGGTATACATATTATGCCTTTCTGTTGTACGAAAATTGAACTATGCCGCGCAAGACGTCTGTTTGTGCGTCACGTATTCAATAACCTTCCAGTACTAACATGCGGTCTCTCAGACCGCAAGATATTATGTTACGGTATATTTATAGAATGCGATCGATTACATAATGAGCCGTACTTTTTAGTGCCTTCCTAAAATACAATATATTTGCTTATGCAAAAATATCAAATTCATATCTTGATTATTTTTAGAACTAGCACTCTTTGCGGAATATCAGACCGTTGTTAGTATTCACGTTACTGATTTTGTCAATTTATTTATTTCTGTCAACGTCGTATTTGGATTATTTTCGAGGTATAGTAGTACAAAAGTGATTGAAAAAAAATTCCTTGTTACTATTTAATTTAATAAGAGTTGATTTTTGAAGTTTGTGGTATGGAATCCGAAAGAGCTGGCCCATCTAACTTACAATATGAACGCTGCGCTTTTTGCAATAGCAAAAAAAAATCGAAAAACAAAATATAAATGCCATAATTGTAATTTATTTTTGTGTTTAGAACATGTTTTGCGAATTTGCAGAGAATGTAAGGTCTTAAAAGACTAATTTTACTTTAATTTTGTTTTGCTTAATGCCCTTTTTGTTAATTGTATATTTAAAAATTAGTTCTTACGTTTTTTTTTAATAAATAAATTAGCAGTTTTTTACAATAACAATGTTTACAATTATTTAACTAAAATATGATTAATTTAGTATGCGTAATCTCAGACCGATATTAGTGTTACTGTTACGCGACTTCATGTTAGTACCGGAAGGTTAAAATTATTTAAAACGCTATGGACTCTTACCGATTATCAAATTATACTTTGACTACTGAAATGATTCGTAAAATTCATATTTTGTGCAATTGCCATTATAGATTATTTCAAATTGGGCATTCTTCAGAAATCATCATTGGTTTGAAAAACCAATATCTTTTTTCGTGACAGTAATTTTTTTAATAGCATGCAACAGTTATTATCTTATTATTGATCTACGTCTTGGTATTCAAAAGTTTATTTAAATTTAAAATGATTATGTTTATGTTTGCTTTTACATCGCTCCATGAAGATGTTATATCAGTTTTAGCATTGGTTGCATATGCTGTAGATCTTTATGTACAGGTAAGTAATTTACTAGAATATTGGTCTTTACTTTTGGTAGTTTTAAATAATGTTAAAATGTGTGCCTCTCCATTTTTACTGTTATTTTTCTCTGGAACATCCTCTCTGGACGCTTTTGACCAAAGTTTTAATGTACAACGGAGCATAGGACTATCAAAGAAAAGTAAAAAGTCTATCACGTGTATCTGAATAGGTTTCGAATGATAATTTAACAGTCGGTTTAGCCTACTCTATGATTAGAAGAAGAGCTCTATTGATTTGTATGAACTAGATAATATGATGTGGAATATGACTTCTTTCTCTTCACCACAATGTGGTAGAACTATAATAGAAGTAGTTACTAGTTATTCTACTACTTTTTCAAATGAAAGTTCAGTTTCAATCACTTGGTCAATAATCATTGTTTCAATATCTTATTGCCAGATTAATCAACAGCTCAGCTATAACATATTGTCCTTACTAGTCCAATCACATTAGACATTGGACCTCTAACTAATTAGTAACAGGACGGGACCACTTTTAAAAACTTTCATTTGGTGAGTAAAAACAGGGGAAAAAAGTCTACCGTTTTTTTTTGCATACATATAAAGTTATAGACCACTGAAGAAAAAGAGGGTGTTTTTTGCAAAATACTTGAAAAGGACGCCAGATATCGATAAAATATATAGAACCAAACTTGTTGACCATAAAATTACTAACAAAAAACATTTAACATGTTTTTAGTTTTGGCCATCTATTAAGGTAGTACGACTGTTTCTTAAAGTTATCATTTTTCCAAATTGTTAATTAACAAAACAATGTTTTAACCTATTTGTAATGCAATTAAAATTCTGAAAAAATTCACCTGTTATCTGACATTGTTAGAGAAGATATGCTATGAGTTTCAACTTGTTTGACGCTCATTTGTTTAAATTATGGGTTTTTATTTATAAAAAAAATGTTTTTTTCTATCATTCTAGTTTTTTGCAATTTTAACATCTTTAGAGTTGGCAGAGACCAATGAAACTATGTTCATCTTGTTCCTTATGAAATTGTCGACAAAAGTTGTCCCCTTCAATTTTTTCTGTCATCTTTTGTTTTTTATTAATTCGCGTGCAAACTTGAAAATTAGTTTGAATGATTTTATATTGTCCATCGTCTACTTCAATTTCTTCATCACTGATACCACTCAACAACGAAGCAATGAAGATCGAGGAATAATAAAACAGGTAATACAAATTAAAAAGTAGCCTAACAATGGACAATGGACATCTATCGTTGGTGTCCGCGTGCAAACTAATTTTCAAGTTTGCACGCGAATTAATAAAAAACAAATGATGACAGAAAAAATTGAAGGCGACAACTTTTGTCGACAATTTCATAAGGAACAAGATGAACATAGTTTCATTGGTCTCTGCCAACTCTAAAGATGTTAAAATTACAAAACACTAGAATGAAAAAAAAAACATTTTTTTTATAAATAAAAACCCATAATTTAAACAAATGAGCTTCAAACAAGTTGAAACTCGTAGCATATCTTCTTTAACAATGTCAGATAACAGGTGAATTTTTTCATAATTTTAATTGCATTACAAATAGGTTAAAACATTATTTTGTTAATTAACAATTTGGAAAAATGATAACTTTAAGAAACAGTCGTATTACCTTAATAGATGGTCAAAACTAAAAACATGCTAAATGTTTTTTGTTAGTAATCTTATGGTCAACAAGTTTGGTTCTATATATTTTATCGATATCTGACTTCCTTTCCAAGTATTTTGCAAAAAACACCCTCTTTTTCTTAAATGGCCTATAACTTTGTATGTATGCAAAAAAAAACGGTAGACTTTTTTTCCCCTATTTTGACTCACTAAATGAAAATTTTTAAAAGTGGTCCCGTCTTGTTACTAATTAGTTAGAGGTTGACCCCTATAAACAGCACTAAGCTGATTGAACTATACTTGTTTAATGTTTAAATTATCAGATGCTTTTCCTATAACTACAAACCTCTTAACATAATCTTTTTATTTTGCCTTTATTGGCCTAACATGAAAATCTATTTGTCATTTAACAGTTTTGCTCATAATATGCCTATGTAATCAGAGTAAGTTTTTATTCATGCTTGCACGTTTTTCAGCCTGTCAACCAGAGCAAGCTTTTTTGAATTAGTGGAAATAAAAATTTTTTGAGGAAAGATAACAATTTTTTTCAGGAATCGCTTTATTTTGGGCCCTTTATTATGGGAGAGATTTTTTTGATCAGGGGCGTGCGGGAACAGGGTCAAAATTACATTTGTTCTTAGCAAAACTGCTAATTTTGAAAATATATTCGATCACATTGAAGATGGCAAAAGATACATCTTAGATAATTCGTAATGTAAGATTACCAAATGAATGAGACCGGTCTGAGCCCAAACGGATAATTTTTATACCTACGCAGAAAAAAATAAAAACCGCGGAAAGTTGAGTAATGTTTAATCCCAGTATTAAAGTAATTTTCAATTTGAAGCTACTGATTGCTGTATAATGTACCATACTTGCTGCACAATTAATTTAGTTTATTGACTATGATTATTTTGTGGCCTACGTTATTAACGATCAATTTCCTATTGGTTAATGCCAGGACCTGATCAATCAACGTTAGGGCCTGAAGCGTTAATTATTTTCGGGACTCTACAAAAATACACCGCAGTTTACCAAACAAATTAATGTTTATTTATAGTCGAGTCAACGAAGGGGTAATAGAGAACATGAAAGAGGGTGAAATTTTTTTCTCAAATCTATTATACTCCGTTGTCGAAAATGTATAGAGTGACCTATTTTAAGAACTTAGACAGCCACGGGTGGTGAAACGTGCAGGACGGATCAATCCATAGGCGTGTGCCTATCCGTCCTGCACGTTTTACCTCCCGTGGCTGTCTTTCTTAAAATGAGTCACTCTATACATTTTCGACAACGGAGTATAGGTTTAGTTAGGAGGTAAAATACTAAAAGTCCCCGGTCCTAGCTCCATATCTAAAGGAGGGAGGGGTGTAGAAAAGTCCCGTTTTCAGGGTTTTTGCTTATATCTTGAAAACGGTGAGCCCTAGAGCAAAAATTAATGTCAGCAAAATGAAAACCTATCAAATTTCCAACAATATTATTTCGGTTTATTTTTTCTCTATTCCTTATATTTTTTGAGATATCCGTCCGCAAAAATTGTTAAAATGTGAAAAGATACTTTTGCAACAAGTAAATACGTAGTAAAGAAACTTTTTGAGCTATTTCGTTTCTCCGGGTTCTTCACAACACAAAGCCCTAAATGCGCTTCATGCTCTTCATGGATAATTCAGTCCTGGTTAATGCAACCTATTAACAATCAATGGACGAGAAAAAAATATAAATATTATCCGTTCACTATTTATTTGCGCTATGGTTGGCCATGTTAGGGTGACAGATTCCACCCGGTATAAATTAGAAAAAAAATCAGTTAGGTTAAGTATTGTAGAGCAGCGGATATTTATTCAATGTATTAAGCTAGGTTCATAGCTCTCAAAATTTGACAGATGAATTTGAAAAATGCTCTGCTCCAATTGGCCAGCATACCAACGGAAACATATTAGTGGAGAGTTATGAACCTACCTTTAATAGTTGTCTTTTTTTTTGATATTGTCACAAACTGTCAGTCAACTTAATAGGGACTTTTTATTTTGGCAAATTAAAAAACGAAAGTTCATGGCCAACCATAGCGCAAATAAATAGTGAACGGATTATAGTCAATTTATTTTAAATCATAAAAAAACTTAATTAATTTTGGAAATATCCCGATATGAATATTTTAAAACTTAAATATTCAAGCTGAAATGATTGTTTTTTAATGTTTTTTTACGCCCGTAAATAGTAGAACTTTGTGATAAAAAAATTGGAATTTGTATAAGTACGTAACAAAGTGAGTATCTGAGTATGTTCGAAGTCGGGCCGGAAAATTTCGACAGCAAAAACTCCACATAGGAATATCTAAAAGATCAAGTTAAGACAACCTTTCATATTCCGGTGCGACATTTAATTTTTTAGTCCGGAAACGGAGTATTTGATAATTTCCTAATAAGACCTATAATACAGGGTAGGCCATTTAACTTGTAACCCCTAACAATTTTTTACTGCAACCCAAATTACAAATATCATTCGAGTCTAGATCAGTTTAGACAATTATATTTTTATAAATCACAAAGTAGATGAGTGTAGGTAAATATCAAACTTCATATTAAATTAATTTTGTGACAGCTTACAAATGTTAGAAATTGTTATAAATTTCAATTATTACATTCCAGTTTGATATTTACCTACACTGATTCGCTTTTTAATTTATAAAAATATAATTGTCTAAACTCATCTTGACTCGAATGATATTTGTAATTTGGGTTGCAGTAAATAATCGTTAGGGGTTAAAAGTTAAATGGCTCATCCTGTACCCGCAGTTTATGGATTTCAATGGTAAATTCTTAATGTTTAATTATTAAACTAGTTCCTCTATTGTTTTGCAAGTACTTCGGCTTTAAAATAATTAGAGAAACGAATAATTGAAATTTAAGAATTAATCCGTGAAATCCCCTTGTTGTGTTGAACATTATTTGAGCAAGTCGCCATTCTGTAGAACTGACTCGTTTTAATACTCATTCAGCATTTCAGGAAGAAAAGAAAAATTTGAAGAAATCAGAATGTCAATAAGAATTTTTAATAAGGTGTTATATTCCAACATAATATATAAATCTCTAAAAAACTTTTTAATTATAAGTAAAATGAATGGATGTTTAGCAGCTTCATTGACTTTGAACAGCAACGAAATAAAACTTGAAATAAGCGACCACGATTGGATTTATAGTGCAATTTTTGCAACCATCTACTCTTTAGGAATATTATTTAACATATATTTAGTAATGAACGAAGATGTACAGATTGCTCAACCATTTGCAATAGGAATTCTTATTGCTGTGCTTGGACTGTTAGCACTTTATTTGCTATACGCTTCTTATGCAGTTCGCAAGGATATAATTAAAATTTTCACAAATGTAGCAGAACAAGATTTTTTATTATTTAAAGAAAATATTTCTATTGAACATAAAAATTTAACTGTTAAAGTTAATACATATCTACTAGTTGGATTAGCAATTGGACTTCTAACTATGATCGTGTTAATTTCAATATCTGAAGTACCATTTCTTGTTAAGATTTCCTGGATGTTGTTACAAGAGTTAAAATTTGCTAAAGTATCCGAGTACTCGTGTGTTGTAAATTTATTACATCATCGATTTAAATGTATTAACAATTATCTCAAATATTATAAATCTAAAGTTGTTAATGAAGCATTTGATGAACTGAAAAATATTTATACAATATGTCGTTGTCAGAAGCAGCTGTACAATAATATTCAAATACTAGAAGGACACGGTTTACAAACGTTAATTTGTAGCATTTTGATTGAAATTAATTTGTTGCAAGGATTGTATTGCATATTTTATATCGTTTTTAAATTAGGAATTTCTGGTAATTACTTAAAGTTGGTATTTAGTATTGCTTGGCTCGCATTAGATGCTGTACCAGGAACATGGATGATAAAAAATGCGGAAGAACTTTACGAGGAGGTAAGAAGTTTCTAAATTGAGAATAGCAATTTGAGCTTGAACGTATTAGAACTTTCAAATTCAAAGTAGTGTTGCTTGTATTCGTTCGTGCTAATCAGATTTCGAAAGAGACATTTTCTGCTTTTAAATACGTGGGAGTCGATGTCCTTGTGACAGATTAGATATCTACAGGAGCACGATTTTCAAAATGCAGCGATTATGCAGCGTAAAGCGTTTTGGGTTTTAGAATATATAGTGTTCCACCTCTTTGCACACTTGCACTTCCAAACCACTGGATTGGCCATCTTCAGTTGCCTGCTCAAATATCACGACCTTATTTTTTTCTTTGGGGTTTTATTAAAGACGCTGTTTATATGACATTATTTCCATCGACATTGAATATGAACTCCTGTATCGGATAATCGCTCCTTTGATAACTACCAAACGTTCATGAGGCATATTCGCAATTTTTCAAATTATGCTCCTGTCACTTGGTCTGTTACAAGAATGTCTGCGAAGTTTGCATTTTGAAGATTATAGGATTTTAAAACCTAAATTAATTTTATTAGTAATTAATAACCCTTTTTTATTCACGTTTTAATGTGTTTAGGAAACTTATTTTGGAGTATACCTACATGAAGTTGGAAGATCAAGTACAAATGTAAAAGTAAAACAACTGGTAATTATTTTTAAAATATTGAATGGTTCGATAATACATTGTAATATATATTTAATTATTATTTCTAGATTGAAAATCGTTCTTTACGTTTAGCTCTGCAAAAAGTTAAACTCTCAGCAGCAAGGTTATACGACATCGATTTTTCATTGTTTTATACAGTTAGTATCTACATACCACAAATTGCAGTCTTGACACTAATTACATTCTTACTTGTAATTTCAGATATTGGGCACTATCATAACATTTTTAATATATCTTGGTGAATAGCTTATAAGTATGTTTTGATAAAAGCGTGTTACACTTAAATAATTTAGTTATTAAGATTGTTAATACTGTGTAGTGAAAATTATTTGTATTAAAAATAGAAGCACCACAAGAAGAATAAAAATTCTGAATTTTATTTTTTCATAAACAAATATTTTAAACAACAGCTTTCTGAAAAAAATACAGGGTGTCCTACTTACTATTTCACCATGCGTATTTCATCTTAAAAATAATAACTTAAAAATATTTAAAAAAAAAAAAGTAACTACCGTTGCACTTTTTAAAGACTACCGACACGTGACTTTTAAAATATTCATTTATAATAATAATAAGACCTCATTTTTCAATCGATAACAAATTGACATTTGCACAATAGTGCCAAAATGTATGTATACTAGAATTTTTAAAAGACTACCGACACGTGACCACCTTTATATGTATAAATAAAGATAAAAACCACTTATTTGGTGAGTTTAATTATTTAATTTAGTTAATACATTTATTGCTAATTATTACTAAATATTTATTTAGAAAATTTATAATTAAATTAATTATTTATTGAATATTTTAAAAGTCACGTGTCGGTAGTCTTTTAAAAATTGAACTATAGGTAAATTTATTGAGACTTTTTTGAGCATTATTAATCCGAAAAAAACTGAAGCGCGCGCAACTCGAGGTCTTTTTTCTTCGATTAATAATGCTCAAAAAGGTCGAAATAATATTACCTTAGGCATTTTGGCACTTGAGTGCAAATGTCAATTTCTTGTAGATTGAAAAATGAGGTCGAATTATATTCGATAAGACAATTGTTTTTAAATGAAGAAAGACGATTTAATTCTGATGCAGTAACAAGATGCAGTGCATTTGTCGCTGGAAAAATGAGGTCTAGAACTTTTATCAGGCATTGATAATGTGATTATGTACAAAAAAAAAATGTCAATAAGTAATTAATTTAATTAGAAATTTTCTAAATAAATATTTAATAATAAACAATAAATGTATTAACTAAATTAAATAATTAAACTCACGAAGTCGTTTTCATCTTTATTTATACATATCAAGGTGGTCACGTGTCGGTAGTCTTTAGTAAATGCGACTGTAGCTCACAGGGCTCTAAAGCCACGCCTCGCGCAGAATTAGTCACGTGATGTACACATCTTTCGGTGGAACTACTTTATCTATACGTATACATGCCAGTTTGGAGTACGAAAATCGAACTAGCCCGCGCATGACGTTAGCTGGGAACAGCAGGAATATATGCAGGTATAGTTTAGCAAGGTTTAAATCAGTTGTGACTTATTAATGTAAAATGTAAGCTTCAATCTGTTAGAAACGTCAAAATTAATTAAGTTAGTTCTTTTTTTGTCCGTGGTGGCAACACAGTATGTTGCGATGTACATTTTAAGCGCGAATTTTAAATTTAATAAAGTTGTACTGCTATACTAATTTTTAGTTATTCTTTCCGTACTAAATTATGGAATACATTCCTAAAAACGCTTTAGACGAAGAATGAAACGCAATTAAAGTGCAATAACAGATTTCCGATCGATTTATCTGTGGACAGGAGGTTTAACGGTCAAAATTTTTAAAAAATGTCTATCTTGACCCTTTTGAAAGTGGAAGACTCTACTAAAAATATATGCATTCAGGATACACACGGTGGTATGTAAACCTGAGTTTTAGGACGTAGGATTATTTAGACAATGATCTAGTATAAATAAATGCTATTTTGCTTAAAGACTTATTCAAAGGCGCCAAAGAAGTGACACACAGAAGCACTGGATTCTGGTACCCAAGAAACCCTCACATCTTACCACTGTTAAAACTGACGTTAAAAACGTCACACGGTTAGCAAATCAACAAATTGGTAAAATAGTAAAAACTGCAACCGAAAATTCTACTTTTGAGACAAAGCTAGGTAATTTTGAAGAAAACGGTCCTCAATAATTTATTGTGTCGCTGTCCATTTCGTTCAAACCAACTTTCCATGTATAGATTGTACCACTTCATCGCGTTAAAAAATTTGTGATAAAGAAACAACTTATTTTTGATTAAAAAAACTGATTTAATTTTAACTGACATCAAAACACTAACCTCAAAACACAACTGATATCTAAGCAAAGTCTGTGAAATGTTCGACACACGTTTTTACCTACCATATAGGTTATACAGCAGACGCATGTTTCTATATACGCCTTTTTTTTACAATATTAGATAGAGAATAAATATTTTATACTGACATTTCTTATTACATACTGCGATGAGTCACAATGGACTTTAAGTTGACCGAACTATACGAACAAGTCTCGCTGCTTGCAGGGTACAAGTACGATAAAAGTCGACTCATCGCGTCGTTCTGACGTCACAAAACCTGCGCAGTGGCATAGTGTCTATATACTGAGAAGTTGGCCACAAAAAGACTACATTTGGTGTCATTTAATCGACATCGTATCTCTTACGGTTTGCGAGATCCCCATAGTGAGCACGCTAAGTGGGACACCCTATCTAGATTTTCTTTCCACGATCAGATCAGCTTCAATCTAACCTAACACTTATTGGGGCTCTAAATCAACCCTTATTTAGGAGAGTTTCAATTGTGGGGGCTAATTAAAATTCTTTTAGGGCGTTAATAAATGGTTTAACAGTTCGGTAAAAAAATTTAACAGACAAAAACCATAGGTAATATTATATAGGATAAAAATTAAGAATTATTATAGTAGAAAATATGCAGCAACCCAGCAACTCTTTTGGCTATTAATTAAATTTAATAAAAACCCCTTAGAATCTTTCAGAAAAAGTCAAATGACGTTAACAAAAGCTAAAGGGAAAAATGATGAAAGAACAATAATTACATACTCTACATATTTTTTTATTTATTTCAAGGGGTGCGTGTTTCATTATTTTTAGCAGATCAAGTAAAAATTATATTTTATAGTTTTAGTCGTTAAGTACCTATTTAAAACGATTTTGGTTTGGATCTTATTTAATCCACTATAGAATTTATTTATCAGAATAATTAATCTCAATGCATTTTCTAAGTTTATTATGAGTGCATCAATTTTTAATGATAATGATACAAATTAAGGTAATTGTTTGAAAGAGGTTGCTTCCCAACTGCACGACTGCAACATAAATTCGCTCAAGACGTAGTGAATACTGTTGGGTATTTCGTATTTGAGATTCTTCATTGTCAACTTCAACGTAACTAAAAGTGATTGTTAAACTATCGGATGCGTAACTTATAAATAATAATTGCAAATCATAAAATATAGTTGATACGAGAGTGTTGGTAAAAATTCTAAGGCTACCAATAATTCACAATTGTCACAATGTTAAACAGAGCTAACAAGGACGCAGAGAAATCTGAAGAAGAAGCAACAAATCTATTTTTACACGATCTATATAGATCTTTAAGACCCATATTTGTTCTTAATAGATTAATAGGAGTAATTTCTTTCTACGAAAAAAATTTTAGTACTGGTTTTTGGAAAAGAACAAATAAGGATTTGTTGTATGTAATGTTGTACGGGGTAATTCATTTAACATTCTATTTCGTTACAGTATTATTTTTATTAAACGATAGTCCAGTTATATCAAATAGAATTGTGCTCGTATTGATTACGCCATTGGGTATTTTTGTTTTTCTTCTGGGACTATTGGCGTTGACGATCCAACAAACACTATTTGTGATGTATAAAGAGATTGCAGTGACAGATTACGCATTATCGAAAATTGACGTCACGTTTGATAATATGAAATTATTTGTTCCACTCAAAAGACAAGTTATTTTGTATATGAGCTTATTTGGGATAAAGTCTTTAGTGCTGTCGGTTATTTCAGAAATTCCGCTTTACTTTAAAGTGTATCACATTACATTCAGTTTCGTCAAAACTAGTTCAATTTGTTTATGTTTGTGCGTCATCTATTCATTAGGCACCCGTTTTAAAATCATTAAAAACGCCATGGACTCTTACCGATTATCAAATTATACTTTGACTACTGAAATGATTCGTAAAATTCATATTTTGTGCAATTGCCATTATAGATTATTTCAAATTGGGCATACCTTAGAAATAACGTTTGAAAAACCAATATCTTTTTTTATGGCAGTAATTTTTTTTAATGTCATGCAACAGTTAATATTGATCTACGTCCTGGTATTCAAAAGTTTATATAAATTTAAAATGATTATGTTTATGTTTGCTTTTACATGGCTCTATGAAGATGTTATATCGGCTGTTAGCACGGTTACATATGCTGTAGATCTTTATGCTCAGGTAAGTAATTTACTAGAATATTGTTCTTTACTTTTGGTAGTTCTAAATAATGTTAAAATTTATTCCTTTCCATTTTGACTGTACGTAATATTCCTCTCTAGAACATTCTGAATGCTTTTGACCAAAGTTTTAATTTACAACGGTGCATCGGACGATCAAAGAAAGGTAATTTCGAATTTCGGAATGGGTTTCGAAAAACAATTTAACAGTCGGTTTAGCCTAGTCTATAATTAATTAAGGAAAAAAGCTCTATTGATTTTTATGAAGTAGATATGATGTGGAATATTGCTGCTTTCTCTTTACACAATGTGGTGTAACTATAGAAGTCCTTATTCAACTACTTTTTCAAGCGAAAGTCCAATTTTGGTCACTTGGTCATTGTTCTGATATTTTATTGCCAGATTGACCATCTGCTCAGCTATAATATACTGTCTTTGTTTGTTTGATGTTGAAATACTCAGATGCTTTTCCTATAACTACAAACCTCCTAACATAATCTTCTTATTTGCCAAGGTTTTCGATCTGAGACTTGTCTATTTGTTTTTAAGGTCGAAATTTAGTATGCTATCGCAGTCGCACTCATTGCTTAGATGGACAACACTCTTGCTAATTTTGCGTTGTCAATTTCTCAAAACCAAAAGTTAAAATGAAATACTGATTTGTTTATCAAATAATTGCCGTATAAATCTCGGGTATGAGATTGATTTTAGCCTCAAATTTGAAGTATTTATATAAAAACAAATTACTGTAAAATGCAGTACAAAAATGGAAAGTTATTTTTATTAATAACTATTTGATAAACAAAGCAGCATTTCATTTTAACTTTTGGTTTTTCAGAAATTGACAACGCAAAATTAGCAAGTGTTCTCTTTCTAAGCAATGAGTGCGACTGCGATAGCATATGCCTACTAAACCACGACCTAACAGTTTTGCCCATATGCCTCCTGTAATTAGAGTAAGTTTTTATTCATGCTTATATGAATGCTTTTCAGCCTGTCAACCATAGTAAGCTTATTTTGAACATAAACTCAATTTTTAGTATAAAGACCAGCTAAGATTTATCTGTAGAAAGATCTATGCAAATTAGCTGCAACTAATGAGTGATATAAATAGTAGGAGTAATAAAGTTTTTTCGTGTTTTAGTCAACCGATTTTGGATATCATTTACACAACATTATTAGAAATATAAAAATTGGTAAACCAAATCAGGTATGAATATTTTATAAAATAAAATCGCATAATAATGCATAATGTTTTTTATAGCTGCAAACATACTCGCTGCAAATTATTCTTCACAAACTAAAAATTGTAGCTTATGGCGTAGGAAGAGTGGATTATTCTTTAGTTTATACGGTAATGTTTATCCTACAACAACTATAATTACTAGAACTCGATTTTGCCTTTGGTTGTTCATAATTTTTTATAATTTAATTTCAAGACGTTTTGAACTCCCCGAGTCCAAAACTGAAAAAAAACCATTAGCAAATGTTTGTCTATCTCTGTGTAGGTAGAGTAATTGCCAGATATTAGCGATCTGCGCAGAAAGCAAAACTGTGTACTACCCCACAACCAAGGTTACATAAAATACGTGAAAACCATTGGTGAAAACAATGTTTTGGCGTCCTTTTCTACAGCTTTCTCACTTGCTCTTCTGCGCCTTTAAGGTCGCGAAGATCTGGCAATTACTCTATGTCCGTTTGTTCGCCTATTATCTCTATACAAAAACTGTCAAGCAAAAACTACTGAACCGATTTTCATGAAATTTGGTTTGAGCTACTCCAGTCAAATCGATAAAAAGTTGCCGAAACTATTAGAGTTCTTTTGAGTGTTTTGGGTAGATTTTAGATTTGAATCTGTATTGTTTATTGTGACCACATCAAAATTTTGTTATACTGTGATATTAATTCAAATCGTTTTAGTGTATATTTGCGGCGATAACAGCCCTTCTATTTTTCGTCGAATATGACCTTACAAATATCGCAAAAGAGTTATCCTCCTAGATGCTGTTAAACGTTAATCAAAACAGAATTTGAATTAGAAAAGTGATATTGCACCTTCTATATAAAATTTCACCACATTTTTTAAGTAAATATAAACTTACACGCAATAGAACAAAACGAACAAGTGGTCGAGTGAAGCAAAACCTATTAGATAAATAAAAACAAAAATTTTACAATTCACGCCTACTTATACACAATTATTGGAGAATATTTGTTCTTGATTTAGAAATTAATTCGTGTCGTTTATTCTTATTATTATTAAACAATGTGTAGATAATTAATAAATTATTAGAAATTTTACTCTCTAGTTTTTTTTAAACTATTAAGAAAAAATTCCAAGAGCCTTTTCAACATTATTTCTACATATGTAATTAAGTTATTACCGCTAATTTAATTCATCACCGTCCTTTTTGCAAAAATGAAACTTTACAGTATCACATAAATTCATTAAATAAATTAAAAAATGTCATACCAAGAGATAAAAAAATCGTTTTGATATCTAGATATTAGGTACGTGATCTGTCCCAGAAATAAGTTTCACCTTAAATACTCATTTAGAAATTTCAGAATTGAATCATCTCATTTTGATACTGTAGAAATTCATTTTCTGGACCATAAATTTTATAGCAGAGGAAGAAGAACAAAGATCTAGATGGACTTACCTTAAAGTCAGTTTTTTTCTATTACCCCTTGATACACTTCACATCTTTTGGAAACGCAGCATGCAACATTTCTGCGGCTATAATCAATTTTCGCATTTGTATATTAAAACTTGTTTGTTCCTCTCCACGCTGTGCTCATCAATTTGATATAAAAAATGTCGCTCCTGTATGGTCCACGTATTAAACCCATGAATGCAGAACTGCAAAAAAAATACACCAATTTAATTTATTTGTTAATTTCATCTACATACAAAGGGTTACTCAATTACGATACTCATCATAAAAATTTAATCCGAGAATTAAAATTATATTTCTTATACATGTCAACTCCGCAAAGATACAATGTCAAAGATTGACGTTTCTTTATAAATATTAAAAGTTACAATAGGTGTGTTCGTTTGTCTTGCACTAACTTATTCCAACTTACTCCTGCTCTTGATGAGGAGTAAAAAATACAAATTCTGTTCTTTTTCTTCCGCTGGTTGCTAGGAACCGTGTTCATTTCTGCATTTCCTCCTCCTCGTAAAGGCCAGGAGTAAGTTGTAGTGAGTTGTAGTGAGTTGGAGCAAGTTGGAGTAAGTTAGTGCAAGACAAACGAACAGACCTAACACAAGTTTACACAGAGAACTTAACCTCAAATATTAATATTTGCATTCAAACGTCAAACATTGACATTGTAACATTGCTACGTTGCCTAATGAATATAATTTTAAATCTCGGATCAAGCTTTAATTCTCTTTTATGAAACTGGGCCTTGAAAGTTAAAATCAATAATTTGGGGTGTCTTTTGCTTTAATAATAATTTGTGTTGCACTTTTAATGTTTCTTAATACATTTTTGCACCACTTTCAGTGAGCAATGACGTAGGAAAATGGGTTCACGTCGTTTGCATACTACTCTACCTACTATCAGCTGTATGTTTTTATCAAAATTGATTTGTGTTTTGAATTCCTACATTTTTTTAAAGTAAAATAAATTTCTTAAAGCGTTAAAAATACATGAATTTCCACACCTAAAGTCCTAATGTGTGTTAGATATAAACAAATATATTAACGTAATATGTAAATGTGATTGTACGCCACGGAATAATCAAAAAGCGAAAGCCATTATGTAAAGTGTTCATTGACATAGAAAATTGTAAAAAAATCACTCTTTTCCAATTGTAAGAATACGATACTACAATCATAAATTTATTATTTTTATGAAAAAATAAGTCACTTTTGTGATTTTACTGATCACTGTTGTAGCAATGGTACAAATTGCTAGAGTGGACAGTGAGATAAAAATTTAAGAAAGTGGTTTATTTACTATTCGAAATGCAATTTGTTAATATTATATAAAAATCCGAAAAAACAATAAACTGAGATTTTTTAGTTTTACCTATAATTTATAATGATTATGATTACCTATAGTAAAATTTCCCTTGACAGAGTTGTCAGTCGTTCACGGATCGGAGATTGTAGAAGCATAGAAAAACTCAGTTAACTTTATCTTTCTTATCAATATAGCCAATGATTTCTTAATTTCCAAGTCGCATAATTAACATTCTACAACAACACACTCAGATTGTCGTCTGATTGGTTATATTGCAATAATTTTTTAAGCTGACGAGCGGTGGGAATGGGCATATAACTAAATTGGTATTTAACCCCATTAACGCAGTAGTCAAGGTATTTAAATTAACAAAGGGGCGTGGCCAAATCCGCGCAAACTCATCCCTACGGCTCCTCAAGTTAAATTGTTTTAGCTGTAGCTTGTCAGCTTTATCCTAGAAGTTTAATCTAGATAACATAATTGATTTTTGTATGTTTTGAGTTTTAGGATAGAGCAAGTGAACAAGTGGGGGTAATTTAAATATTTTTGCCTTATTCAATAGGGAAGTCTCTTCAATTTCAAAAGTATTTAATTATAGTTCAATCAGCTTAGTGCTGTTTATAGGGGTCAACCTCTAACTAATTAGTAACAAGACGGGACCACTTTTAAAATTTTCATTTAGTGAGTCAAAATAGGGGGAAAAAAGTCTACCGTTTTTTTTGCATACATACAAAGTGCTAGGCCATTTAAGAAAAAGAGGGTGTTTTTTTGCAAAATACTTGGAAAGGAAGTCAGATATCGATAAAATATATAGGACCAAACTTGTTGACCATAAAATTACTAACAAAAAACATTTAGCATGTTTTTAGTTTTGACCATCTATTAAGGTAGTACGACTGTTTCTTAAAGTTATAATTTTTCCAAATTGTTAATTAACAAAACAATATTTTATCCTATTTGTAATGCAATTAAAATTCTGAAAAAATTCACCTGTTATCTGACATTGTTAGAGAAGATATGCTATGAGTTTCAACTTGTTTGAAGCTCATTTGTTTAAATTATGGGTTTTTATTTATAAAAAAAATGTTTTTTTCTTTCATTCTAGTTTTTTGCAATTTTAACATCTTTAGAGTTGGCAGAGACCAATGAAACTATGTTCATCTTGTTCCTTATGAAATTGTCGACAAAAGCTGTCGCCTTCAATTTTTTCTGTCATCATTTGTTTTTTATTAATTCGCGTGCAAACTTTGCACGCGGACACCAACGATAGATGTCCATTGTCCATTGTTAGGCTACTTTTTAATTTGTATTACATGTTTTATTATTCCTCGATCTTCATTGCTTCGTTGTTAAGTGGTATCAGTGATGAAGAAGTTGAAGTAGACGATGGACAATATAAAATCATTCAAACTAATTTTCAAGTTTGCACGCGAATTTATAAAAAACAAATGATGACAGAAAAAATTGAAGGGGACAACTTTTGTCGACAATTTCATAAGGAACAAGATGAACATAGTTTCATTGGTCTCTGCCAACTCTAAAGATGTTAAAATTGCAAAAAACTAGAATGAAAGAAAAAAACATTTTTTTTATAAAGTAAAAACCCATAATTTAAACAAATGAGCTTCAAACAAGTTGAAACTCATAGCATATCTTCTCTAACAATGTCAGATAACAGGTGAATTTTTTCAGAATTTTAATTGCATTACAAATAGGTTAAAACATTGTTTTGTTAATTAACAATTTGGAAAAATGATAACTTTAAGAAACAGTCGTACTACCTACCTTAATAGATGGTCAAAACTAAAAACATGCAAAATGTTTTTTGTTAGTAATTTTATGGTCAACAAGTTTGGTCCTATATATTTTATCGATATCTAGCGTCCTTTTCAAGTATTTTGCAAAAAACACCCTCTTTTTCTTCAGTGGCCTATAACTTTGTATGTATGCAAAAAAAAAACGGTAGACTTCCCCTATTTTGACTCACTAAATGAAAATTTTTAAAAGTGGTCCCGTCTTGTTACTAATTAGTTAGAGGTTCAAGTCTAAGGAAACTGGACTATTATTGTTCGTCTTGTTTCAAAACATAGCGGGTTTTTTTTTTAAATTTTTTGCGATAATATTTCGTATTTTAAAAAATATTTAAAGTTGAGTCACAGATATCGCGCCAAAAACGGTATTTGAGGTTGTGACGTCAGAATATAGTATGACTAGCATAGCAACTTCAGCATACAGGCACGTAACTAGGTTTAAAAAAATCAGGTGGGCACAAAGCGAGCCCAAATTATTTTGTGTGAGCCACGTGCAAATAGGAAATGTTTAAATATTATATACCTAAACCTAAACAGAATCTATGCACAAATAAATTGATGGGCTTTTATATAAGTATATTTAGATAAGGCAAATCACCGAAATTTGCTTTCTTGTACCCTTTTACAGCCATAATAAATGCAATTTCAATGAACATGTGAAATGTGACAAGTATGACGTAGTAGGTGCTGTGTGATGACAATCCAAAGCATAGGTATATTTTGACGTCACATAATCGTTTCTTTCATGCCTACTGTTTGCTTGCTTAAAATCAGTTTAGAAAATGCAAAAACTACGCTAAAAAATTTTATTTAATTTTAGTGAACCACATAATTGAGAATGAATTAATATTCTACACCTCAAAATTGGTATTTGATTGTAATATAAATTTGAAGAGACTTCCCTATTCACTTACTTATCGGTTTATCATTTGAAGAACCATTATTTATACGTTACATTAACTTCTAAAATGAATAAAATTTAAATTGTTATAATATCTATAAAAAATTATGTAATATTTTAGTAGAATTATTATGGTCACCTTGAGAAGGATTTATTACCAATTGGCACTCTCAGTAGTTATAATAAATAACTCGTTGATTGAAGTTGGTATCAATAACACTAACAATGCTAAATAGAGCTAAAAGAATTAGAAAAAAAGTAGAAGAGGATGAAAAAAAGGCATTTTTTTTCCATTGCCTTAAATCCATACATGGTGTACTAATTTTAAATAAATTTTGTGGACTTCTTCCACTGTTTTCAGAACATTACAATCACAATTTTGTGGTTTCAACAGGAACAAACATTAAAGATAGGATTTACCATGCAAGTTTTGGAATTTTTTACTTAATAACTCTTGCATCAACGTTATTCTTAATACATGAGAAAGCACTAAGTACAAGACTTGTATCAACGACAATTTTACTGGCGATTATTGGGCCTGATGGTATATTGTATTTTACACTCTCCCCAATAAAGATTCGAAACGCTCTTTGGCAGATATATAAAGTCATTGCAATAGTAGACTACGATTTATCAAAAATTGATGTCACAGTTAACAACACGACAATAGCATTTCATATAAATACACATCTCACTTTGAGTTTTTGTGTATTTGTTATGAAGCTTTTTGTTTTGTTAATTATTTCAGAAATTCCATTTTTTTATAAAGTGTTTCATATTATATTTAATTTTACGAAAATGTGCGAATTCTTCATATTAAGCTTCGCTATTACATGCACGTTGGCCAACCGTTTTAGCCTGATTAAAAAGACTTTGAGATCTTACAGATCATCAAATGAAAATTCAATGAACGAAATGTTCAAGAAAATTTGTATTTTATGCAAGTGTCATTACAAATTATACCAAGTAGCTCGCACCATAGAAATGTCATTTGGAAAACAATTTTCTCTTTATGTTACACTTTTACTCTTAAATTATTTCCAACTAGTGGTATTATTCTATTCACTTATATTCAAAAATGCATTTCAATTCCAATTTATTATGTATGTTTTTGCTAGTTTGTGGTTAATTGAAGAAACAATACTAGCATTTTCCTTTGTTGGATATTTTGAGTACCTCTGTGAACAGGTAATTGTCTTGTGATCCTACACTAATTCGGTATATTTGATTTAATTGCAGGGAAATTATTTTGGGTGTGAATTGCATGAAGTTGTTAAATTAAATAAAAGCAATTTAGTACAGGTAAAAATAATTTAGAAACGGATTTAAAGTTTGAAATAATAACAATTTTTTTAGTTGCGGTCATATTCATTACAAATTATGCATCGAAAGCTTAAAATCGCAGCTTATGGTATTACAATTATAGATTGGGCTTTGTTTTATAAGGTAGGTATAAATTTCAAATTTGGATCTCAAAGTTAACCGTTGCTCCTATTGCATGGTGTCTACATATTTATTTAAATTTCCCATATTAGCCTAAAAACAACTATTTTTCTTATTATAATCTAATTTATATATTTTAGAGTGTTATGGGTATGATAACAGCAACGCTATTATACGTACAATATGATCTTAAAATGTAATATAAATACCAAAGAAAAATGAATTCGATTGTAAAAAAATAAATCTGCTTGGGCGTGAATAGTATATTACATAACGAGGTCGAGAGAGCTTCATTACAGCCGAGGGATAAGATAGATAAGAACAAATTAATAAATAAATCTATACTAAATTCAATCTGTACTAAATTCAAGGAGACGAGATAGTGTTGCATGCGATGTTCACGTGCACGTGCAAGTTCTCATGAGCGCGGTTTTACGTAAACTTAAATTAATACGGTGTAAATTTTTCAAAAATTATTAATAACAGCCGGTTTTATAATAATTCCCTAAAAGCTCCTTAAGTTAAAGTTGTCTCAATCATTTATTTGTTTTTCTATTTCGGTACTTAAATGCACTTCTTAACGCACTGTTTTGGTCTCAAAACAGTGCGTTAAGAAGCTCTCTTAGCGTACTGTTTCATGGGAATTTTTTGCTGCTAAGTTCGCGTCAAGTTAAACTGACGTTTAACAAATGTCAAATATATCTTAATCTCAATCTTATCTCAATCTTAAAATGTGTTTTTGGTTTGTTAATTACTGCAAATTATGCTTTTACAACATTTTTAAGTATTGTTTCTATTTTTTACATAATTAGACAAGATAATTTACTTAAATTATATCAACAATAGATTATATAATAATTAATACAGCGACATCTATGAATAATAGAAGCAAGGTTGACGTGAAAGATGTCATTCAGTGTTCCCACCATTAATAAATAAAATTCCTATCACATGACAAATCTTAAAAAAAAAATTAATTTTTAATAAAATACCGAAATAGAAAAAATAGTATAGATAACACGTTTCATAAGGCTTGTTAACGTACTCGTCCTTTAGAAAACTTGCCCCAAGCGGCTCTTTTTCTAAACTTGGACTCGTATACGTTAACAAGATGCCTTATGAAACTAGTGCTCTAATATACTATTATAATCGATTACATTTTTCCTGTAATCGTCCCAGCTCTAATTGCCACTATAATATGAGTTATCCGCATCAACGCAGTTAGGTAACCATCCAACAAGCTTAAAATAAGTTTATACGTTAGAGCCAATCACAGCGCTAAATAGAAGTGTTCACGTGCACAACACGCGGGTTGTTTGTTTACATTCACTATCTCGTCTCCTTGAATAAAGTATAGCTATAGATTTTTTTACGTTTACAATTAAATTAATTGTTGATAGTTTTTAAGGCCGTCTATAGACGATTATATTTTTCTTGTACAAAATTTCGCTAGAATTATGAACAAAATCAAATACGAATTGCTTGTATTGCAATTCTTTTACAAGGAGTGCATTCCACTAAGCGACTATAACGACCGCGCTCACGACCGCCCAATTTCCTGTTCCACTAGCTAGTAAACGTTGTGGGCGCATTCGCTAGTGGAACGCGTTTTGGGCGCATTCGTTAGTGAAACGTGTTGTGTGCAGTGTGCTTGCCGTAACAAAACATGGCCGCCACCAATATGTCAATGACAGCGGTTATTAGGACGTTAATTAGAAGAAGATGTGTGTCCGAGAGCGATAGCTCATCAGACTCGGATGTCGATTGGACGTTAGCGTTAGGGAACATAAAAAAGCGAAACCTTCGCGCTCGTATAGAAGTTTATGGAGATGTTGTGAGCCGTTACATACAAACCAATACAAGATTGAAGCACAGTACTCCTCTAAGAGTGTTAACTTCCTTTCATCTTCCTTCTTTATGTCCTCCACATCAACACTTTCCATTTCTGTGCTGTGGGGCTAATTTAATTTGCAAAATATAAATACGTAGACACAACTTATCAAAATTTTTGAAATTGTGACGTTTTAACAAAATATGTTTCAATGCGCACGCGCTTACGTAAACGCTCACGCCGACCCACAAAATTTTATGGGCGAAATGAGCGTCTTGGGGTCGTTATCAATGACGTCATCTATGACGTAAACGCCCGCGACCGCAGCGTCAAGTGGAACGAGTGGGCCGTTGCAATCGCTTAGTGGAACGCACTCAAGGTATATTATGAATAGGTCACAAAATAGTCATAAAATTTTTGTACAAGACACTGAAACTTCTAAATAGGCTATTATGTTAGTAAGATGTAAGTTAAGTAAGCAATATAATAATTAAAAACAGATTGCGAATAAAATATCTTATTTTATTGGTCAAATTTCCAATATGATTTTAGCTGTCCAATGACTATTACAGTATGTGCTATATATGTATAGGCATTAAATATTAATATTGTTATGTTTATCCTTGTTTATCTACATAAATTTGTAAGTCAATAATGTAAAGCTTAGTCTTCAATTCAATAAAAATCTTGTATCTAGTTAATAGTCTGTTAGCACTTAGGAATATTCTGGTATCCTCTCGGTTAAGGACGGAAGATACTCTACCTGAAATCGTAACAACTTAAAAATTTAAAATAGGCAACACAACTTACTTGCTTTTTTGTGCTTCGTCAATATCGTAGGAGGTCACGTAGCATAAAATAATAAAGAAATACATAACTGTACTAATAACAATAAAGAACACAAATACAACAAGCAGGTAGTACATCTTTTGTGTACTATAAAGGGGGCTCAATAGATTTTGCATTGTATAATTATTGTCTAAAGAAAAGTGAAAGTAACTACCCGTGTTTATGCCATTATCAAACATAAATTAAAACTGTTTTATTATCAATCATGGTATTAATTTTATTATAATTTTATGCCAATGTTTACATTTCTGAATTTCTCAACTAATTTTAGTTCTGAAAATGAATTAAAATGATGTAAAAATAAACAGAATGTACTCGTAATCATTTTTGATTTTAGCTTTTGGGTGGGAATTTTATTATAAATGGAAAATTGAAATAATCAGATATATTTATTTCACTTTAATATTTTTTTTTATAAATTTTTCAGGTACTAGGATCTTTAATAAAAAAAACTTTCTATGTAGTTGTCATATTTTTTCTTTTTAATTGTTTCGATCCCGTATCCGGGATCGTCATCAGAATTGATCTGAGTCAGATACATTTTTTTTTGTTTGTTTTGACTTTCACAATTTACATATTAAAAAAAATTTTCTTTACACATTAAAATTAGACAAATTTACATATTAAAAAAATTACACATTAAAATCAATCAAACATTCACTTTACTTTTTGTAAAGTAAAAATTGATTTGAGTCAGATACATTTTTTTTTATGTTTGTTTTGACTTTCACAATTTACATATTAAAAAAAATTTTTCTTTACACATTAAAATTAGACAAATTTACATATTAAAAAAATTACACATTGAATGTGAATGTTTGATTGATTTTAATGTGTAATTTTTTTAATATGTAAATTTGTCTAATTTTAATGTGAAAAAAAAACTTTTATTAATATGTAAATTGTGAAAGTCAAAAGAAACATAAAAAAATGTATCTGACTCAAATCAATTCTGATGATGATCCCGGATACGGGATCGAAACGTAAATTAAAAAGAAAAAATATGACAACTACATAGAAAGTTTTTTTTATTAAAGATCCTAGTACCTGAAAAATTTATAAAAAAAAATTATAAAAATAGGGATCAATAAGTAACATTAATTTAATTTCACTTTAATAGTGAAATGGATAAAGTTGATTAATGAAATTAATGAATTATAATAAATAAATTGCTGGATATAGATAATTTTATTATGATTTACATACACACCTAAAATTTAGAATAAAATAAAAATAAAGTACAACAAGAAACAAGAATGGGTCATTCTTTTACAAACCGCACACCAATTTAAACTTGACATTTTAGAATCGCCCAAAATTTTTTATAGCCTATATTCATAAAATTACTTGATCCGTTATTTCAGGATTTTGCTGAAAAAATTTATTTTCGAAAGTATTCACATATGAATTTTCAATAATTTGCTGGATTTTTTCCAATCTTATCATATTTGAAATTTATTATCTCCAGTTGTACTGATCGGATCAATGTCGTTTTTTTTTATTTTACACTTCATTATGTTAAATTTAGAAGTGTATTAAACAAAATTTTTTTGTTAACAAATGAAAAATAATAACAATTTAATTGTTTAAATAGTTTTAACAATATCGCCCCCAACTTAAATTAATTGTAAAAAATATCATGTTGTTCCTTATTCTCTAATCTATAAAAATAATTTTATAAAAAAGTGGAGTCTCTATTAGATCGAAGTTATTAAATATTTTGGAGCGCTGGGCGCATTGATCCGATCAGTACAACTGGAGATAATAAATTTCAAGTATGATAAGAATGGAAAAAATCCAGCAAATTATCGAAAATTCATATGTGAATATTTTCGAAAATAAATTTTTTCAGCAAAATCCTGAAATCCTGAAATTAAATTTGTTGAAAGATACAGAAAAATTTTTTTTTATCACACTTGAAGAAGTCAATTTTTTTCCTGGAATCCGTGCGGTTTGTAAAAGAATGAACCATATCGTCCTCACTCTGACAAACTCGCAGATCTGCAAATTTGGCGAAATTGAGTTTGATAGTGGATTTGAATGGTAGAGGACCAATGCACATAATACTGAAGTTTCAAATTTGTATCTTATTCCGTTACTTGTAGATACAGCTATTTTAAACTCTAAAAACTGCATAAATCTTGGTTTTTGACTACAATAAACTCACGAATACGCTAAATCTCTCAAAAATATCATAGATAGAAATGAAATAAAATGAATTTTACAGACACCGATAAATTTTTGTTTTTCGTTTTTTGTCTCCTGTAAATTCGCAATTTTGCAGATTCGCGAGTTTACCAGAGTAGGGAGATCTAACTGAATGAAATTATAAAATTTTTTGTTTCTTCTTCTTTTGAGCATTTTTTATTAGCTCTGAATCCCTAGCTTTTAAACCTCGAGGAATTAGCGGATCAGCCAGCTCCGGTAGCATGCAATTAAGAAAAAATTCATTTAATTGTGGCAACATAACGTTATTCCAAAAATCCACGTCTTTTAAAATTCTAATCACTTGTATATCTAAATCTGTATATAAAATTAAGTCACAATTGCTCATGATTATAAAGGACAAATAACCTTTATCTCCATAGTAAAATTTACACTTTGTTAACATGACAACATAGCATAAGCAAAAATTGGTGTTTTTATATTAAAACTTCAAACTTTGACTTTAATAACGTTGCTATGTTGTCAAGTTTACAAAATATAAATTTTACTATGGAGATAAACGTTATTTGTCCTTTATAATCGTGGCCGAATAAGTTCTATCTAATATTTATTTAATTGGCCTTGAATTAGATGAAAATATTGGTGTTTTTTTTTAAATATAAGTTTTTAATATAAGCTAGAAATCCGCGCTCTATAATTGATCATCTACCAAATCTACTTAGTACCTTTTCAAGTATTTACATTTAATAAGAAATTGAAAATAAAATACGCTTTTATTGTAGGCGTTTAAGTTTAGAAAATGAGCACTGACAAAAGGATTATGTCCCTTATTTTGCAGGTAAAGTGCCGAAATTTGTGTACTCTTCTATCCTTTACTGACCTCTGCCGCACTACTTTATTTAGTACCCCAATATTTTATTAAACTATTTTGGATAAATACAGCCTTAATTAGCCACTAAATACAAAATTTTAAAATTATATCCTGACATAATGATGACGTCCATGTATTAACAAAATTTGAAACAAATTGGACAATTAGGTAAGATACAATGACTACTTTTGTATATAGAGACATATAAAATTCCAATAAAATTGCATTATACAAGTTCCATAATAATAAATAAAATTATAAAATATGTCATCGGAGTGAAGTTACCCACGAAATCTCAGCTACGAAAATTGACGTGCAGACTGTTTAATATAAAACAGTGCGCATGCGCAAAATCATTTACCTACGCCCCCTGTAATGAGTGCGACAAGGATAGCGATACATAATAATTCCCGAATATTACAAATAAATTCTTATCTCCTAAATTAAGCACCGGAGCACTTACATATTTTACACACGATCTCTGTACATCCCATAGAGGCTACAAAAAAATAATCAGCCGTGTGCATAGGGTCCCCGCCCAAGTAACATTTTAAAAGCCAAATTGCTTTTCTAAGTTTTATAGAAGTTTTATCGTAACTTAAAAAATTAAAATAGTTTTAAGGTTGTTTTCATAAATGCAAATAGTACTTAAAGGCAAAATAGTTTTATGAACAGGTTTTATGAACTCCTTCAAGGGTAGTTTATAAAACCTACAGGCATTTAAGTACATTTGCTCTTAATAGTACTTTATTATTAGGTAGGAGTAAAACCTTTATAAGGCTAATTGATCTTAGAATACCCTTAACATGCAATATGGTTTTGTTATGGTTTAACAAAGTGTGAAGAGTTTTATGATGACTTTCCTGACCAGTTTTAAAGCGTCCTTCAAGTAGTCTTTCTTTTCTTTAGATGTATTTATACTATTTGCTCTGGCACAAGTATTTCATAAAACTTATATCATCTAAGGTTTTAAGATTACTTTTAACAAGATAAAAATAAGTCACTTATAAATTAACGTGTTCTTAATAAGTCTTTCATAAAACCATATTGCTATTGCCATTGTCTTCCCAACCGCTTGACCCCATGCACACGGCTGATTATTTTCTTGTAGCATCTATGGGATGTACAGAGATCGTGTGTAAAATATGTAAGTGCTCCGGTACTTAGTTTAGAAGATAGCTATTTATTTATTTCGTGGCTGGTACGTCGCGACTACTTTGAACCCCGAGGACCCTATGCACACGGCTGATTATTTTTTTGTAGCCTCTATGGGATGTACAGAGATCGTGTGTAAAATATGTAAGTGCTCCGGTGCTTAGTTTGGAAGATAGCTATTTATTTATTTTGTGGCTGGCACGTCGCGACGTCTTTGAACACCGGGGACCCTATGCACACGGCTCATTATTTTTTTGTAGCCTCTATGGGATGTACAGAGATCGTGTGTAAAATATGTAAGTGCTCCGGTGCTTAGTTTGGAAGATAGCTATTTATTTATTTCGTGGCTGGCACGTCGCGACGTCTTTGAACCCCGGGGACCCTATGCACACGGCTGATTATTTTTTTGTAGCCTCTATGGGATGTACAGAGATCGTGTGTAAAATATGTAAGTGCTCCGGTGCTTAGTTTGGAAGATAGCTATTTATTTATTTCGTGGCTGGCACGTCGCGACGTCTTTGAACCCCGGGGACCCTATGCACACGGCTGATTATTTTTTTGTAGCCTCTATGGGATGTACAGAGATCGTGTGTAAAATATGTAAGTGCTCCGGTGCTTAGTTTGGAAGATAGCTATTTATTTATTTCGTGGCTGGCACGTCGCGACGTCTTTGAACCCCGGGGACCCTATGCACACGGCTGATTATTTTTTTGTAGCCTCTATAGGATGTACAGAGATCGTGTGTAAAATATGTAAGTGCTCCGGTGCTTAGTTTAGAAGAAAGCTATTTATTTATTTCGTGGCTGGCACGTCGCGACGTCTTTGAACACCGGGGACCCTATGCACACGGCTCATTATTTTTTTGTAGCCTCTATGGGATGTACAGAGATCGTGTGTAAAATATGTAAGTGCTCCGGTGCTTAGTTTAGAAGATAGCTATTTATTTATTTCGTGGCTGGCACGTCGCGACGTCTTTGAACCCCGGGGACCCTATGCACACGGCTGATTATTTTTTTGTAGCCTCTATGGGATGTACAGAGATCGTGTGTAAAATATGTAAGTGCTCCGGTGCTTAGTTTGGAAGATAGCTATTTATTTATTTCGTGGCTGGCACGTCGCGACGTCTTTGAACCCCGGGGACCCTATGCACACGGCTGATTATTTTTTTGTAGCCTCTATAGGATGTACAGAGATCGTGTGTAAAATATGTAAGTGCTCCGGTGCTTAGTTTAGAAGAAAGCTATTTATTTATTTCGTGGCTGGCACGTCGCGACGTCTTTGAACCCCGGGGACGCTATGCACACGGCTGATTATTTTTTTGTAGCCTCTATGGGATGTACAGAGATCGTGTGTAAAATATGTAAGTGCTCCGGTGCTTAGTTTGGAAGATAGCTATTTATTTATTTCGTGGCTGGCACGTCGCGACGTCTTTGAACCCCGGGGACCCTATGCACACGGCTGATTATTTTTTGTAGCCTCTATGGGATGTACAGAGATCGTGTGTAAAATATGTAAGTGCTCCGGTGCTTAGTTTAGAAGATAGCTATTTATTTATTTCGTGGCTGGCACGTCGCGACGTCTTTGAACCCCGGGGACCCTATGCACACGGCTGATTATTTTTTTGTAGCCTCTATGGGATGTACAGAGATCGTGTGTAAAATATGTAAGTGCTCCGGTGCTTAGTTTGGAAGATAGCTATTTATTTATTTCGTGGCTGGCACGTCGCGACGTCTTTGAACCCCGGGGACCCTATGCACACGGCTGATTATTTTTTTGTAGCCTCTATGGGATATACAGAGATCGTGTGTAAAATATGTAAGTGCTCCGGTGTTTAGTTTAGAAGATAGCTATTTATTTATTTCGTGGCTGGCACGTCGCGACGTCTTTGAACCCCGGGGACCCTATGCACACGGCTGATTATTTTTTTGTAGCCTCTATGGGATGTACAGAGATCGTGTGTAAAATATGTAAGTGCTCCGGTGCTTAGTTTGGAAGATAGCTATTTATTTATTTCGTGGCTGGCACGTCGCGACGTCTTTGAACCCCGGGGACCCTATGCACACGGCTGATTATTTTTTTGTAGCCTCTATGGGATGTACAGAGATCGTGTGTAAAATATGTAAGTGCTCCGGTGCTTAGTTTGGAAGATAGCTATTTATTTATTTCGTGGCTGGCACGTCGCGACGTCTTTGAACCCCGGGGACCCTATGCACACGGCTGATTATTTTTTTGTAGCCTCTATGGGATGAACAGAGATCGTGTGTAAAATATGTAAGTGCTCCGGTGCTTAGTTTGGAAGATAGCTATTTATTTATTTCGTGGCTGGCACGTCGCGACGTCTTTGAACCCCGGGGACCCTATGCACACGGCTGATTATTTTTTTGTAGCCTCTATGGGATGTACAGAGATCGTGTGTAAAATATGTAAGTGCTCCGGTGCTTAGTTTAGAAGATAGCTATTTATTTATTTCGTGGCTGGCACGTCGCGACGTCTTTGAACCCCGGGGACCCTATGCACACGGCTGATTATTTTTTTGTAGCCTCTATGGGATGTACAGAGATCGTGTGTAAAATATGTAAGTGCTCCGGTGCTTAGTTTGGAAGATAGCTATTTATTTATTTCGTGGCTGGCACGTCGCGACGTCTTTGAACCCCGGGGACCCTATGCACACGGCTGATTATTTTTTTGTAGCCTCTATGGGATGTACAGAGATCGTGTGTAAAATATGTAAGTGCTCCGGTGCTTAGTTTGGAAGATAGCTATTTATTTATTTCGTGGCTGGCACGTCGCGACGTCTTTGAACCCCGGGGACCCTATGCACACGGCTGATTATTTTTTTGTAGCCTCTATGGGATGTACAGAGATCGTGTGTAAAATATGTAAGTGCTCCGGTGCTTAGTTTGGAAGATAGCTATTTATTTATTTCGTGGCTGGCACGTCGCGACGTCTTTGAACCCCGGGGACCCTATGCACACGGCTGATTATTTTTTTGTAGCCTCTATGGGATGAACAGAGATCGTGTGTAAAATATGTAAGTGCTCCGGTGCTTAGTTTGGAAGATAGCTATTTATTTATTTCGTGGCTGGCACGTCGCGACGTCTTTGAACCCCGGGGACCCTATGCACACGGCTGATTATTTTTTTGTAGCCTCTATGGGATGTACAGAGATCGTGTGTAAAATATGTAAGTGCTCCGGTGCTTAGTTTAGAAGATAGCTATTTATTTATTTCGTGGCTGGCACGTCGCGACGTCTTTGAACCCCGGGGACCCTATGCACACGGCTGATTATTTTTTTGTAGCCTCTATGGGATGTACAGAGATCGTGTGTAAAATATGTAAGTGCTCCGGTGCTTAGTTTGGAAGATAGCTATTTATTTATTTCGTGGCTGGCACGTCGCGACGTCTTTGAACCCCGGGGACCCTATGCACACGGCTGATTATTTTTTTGTAGCCTCTATGGGATGTACAGAGATCGTGTGTAAAATATGTAAGTGCTCCGGTGCTTAGTTTGGAAGATAGCTATTTATTTATTTCGTGGCTGGCACGTCGCGACGTCTTTGAACCCCGGGGACCCTATGCACACGGCTGATTATTTTTTTGTAGCCTCTATGGGATGTACAGAGATCGTGTGTAAAATATGTAAGTGCTCCGGTGCTTAGTTTGGAAGATAGCTATTTATTTATTTCGTGGCTGGCACGTCGCGACGTCTTTGAACCCCGGGGACCCTATGCACACGGCTGATTATTTTTTTGTAGCCTCTATGGGATGAACAGAGATCGTGTGTAAAATATGTAAGTGCTCCGGTGCTTAGTTTGGAAGATTGCTATTTATTTATTTCGTGGCTGGCACGTCGCGACGTCTTTGAACCCCGGGGACCCTATGCACACGGCTGATTATTTTCATGTAGCCTCTATGGGATGTACAGAGATCGTGTGTAAAATATGTAAGTGCTCCGGTGCTTAGTTTAGAAGATAGCTATTTATTTATTTCGTGGCTGGCACGTCGCGACGTCTTTGAACCCCGGGGACCCTATGCACACGGCTGATTATTTTTTTGTAGCCTCTATGGGATGTACAGAGATCGTGTGTAAAATATGTAAGTGCTCCGGTGCTTAGTTTGGAAGATAGCTATTTATTTATTTCGTGGCTGGCACGTCGCGACGTCTTTGAACCCCGGGGACCCTATGCACACGGCTGATTATTTTTTTGTAGCCTCTATGGGATGTACAGAGATCGTGTGTAAAATATGTAAGTGCTCCGGTGCTTAGTTTGGAAGATAGCTATTTATTTATTTCGTGGCTGGCACGTCGCGACGTCTTTGAACCCCGGGGACCCTATGCACACGGCTGATTATTTTTTTGTAGCCTCTATGGGATATACAGAGATCGTGTGTAAAATATGTAAGTGCTCCGGTGTTTAGTTTAGAAGATAGCTATTTATTTATTTCGTGGCTGGCACGTCGCGACGTCTTTGAACCCCGGGGACCCTATGCACACGGCTGATTATTTTTTTGTAGCCTCTATGGGATGTACAGAGATCGTGTGTAAAATATGTAAGTGCTCCGGTGCTTAGTTTGGAAGATAGCTATTTATTTATTTCGTGGCTGGCACGTCGCGACGTCTTTGAACCCCGGGGACCCTATGCACACGGCTGATTATTTTTTTGTAGCCTCTATGGGATATACAGAGATCGTGTGTAAAATATGTAAGTGCTCCGGTGTTTAGTTTAGAAGATAGCTATTTATTTATTTCGTGGCTGGCACGTCGCGACGTCTTTGAACCCCGGGGACCCTATGCACACGGCTGATTATTTTTTTGTAGCCTCTATGGGATGTACAGAGATCGTGTGTAAAATATGTAAGTGCTCCGGTGCTTAGTTTGGAAGATAGCTATTTATTTATTTCGTGGCTGGCACGTCGCGACGTCTTTGAACCCCGGGGACCCTATGCACACGGCTGATTATTTTTTTGTAGCCTCTATGGGATGTACAGAGATCGTGTGTAAAATATGTAAGTGCTCCGGTGCTTAGTTTGGAAGATAGCTATTTATTTATTTCGTGGCTGGCACGTCGCGACGTCTTTGAACCCCGGGGACCCTATGCACACGGCTGATTATTTTTTTGTAGCCTCTATGGGATGAACAGAGATCGTGTGTAAAATATGTAAGTGCTCCGGTGCTTAGTTTGGAAGATAGCTATTTATTTATTTCGTGGCTGGCACGTCGCGACGTCTTTGAACCCCGGGGACCCTATGCACACGGCTGATTATTTTTTTGTAGCCTCTATGGGATGTACAGAGATCGTGTGTAAAATATGTAAGTGCTCCGGTGCTTAATTTAGGAGATAAGAATTTATTTGTAATATTCGGGAATTATTATGTATCGCCATCCTTGTCGCACTCATTACAGGGGGCGTAGGTAATTGATTTTGCGCATGCGCACTGTTTTATATTAAACAGTCTGCACGTCAATTTTCGTAGCTGAGATTTCGTGGGTAACTTCACTCCGATAATATGTCATACCCTAGAATGAGAGATTCTCTATAACATGATTTAAACGCGGATTTAATTGAACTAATATTAAGGCCGTAAATGTCTAAAAATCTATCTCTTAAACTATAATGATTATGACTTTTATATTTTACAAATATTAAGTACAGCCCTAGTTAACATTCCTCACATCATCAATTTATGAAAATAAATTTTTATAAGCCAGAAAAAATTGATTAAGTTCTACAATTTCTGCGAGTATCTTCCGCCCTTAAGGAATCTCCATGCATTTACGTCACTGAATAAAAAAATCGTTCCTTTAAGGCTCCTCACTAGTAAAATCTCAGGCAATGTTAAAATTGCGCTACAAAGAATACTTTTTCAGCCCACAGTTTTTAATTTGAAGTATCTCTCGAAGTTTGTGCATATTTGTATAACCCATCGGCACACTAGTGGCTTCTTAAAATTTGAAAAAAGTGCTAATTATTGTCTAATTAATTTATTTCTCTATAATTTCCATGACTTTTTTCGCTATCTAAAATTATTTTTTTTAAAACAAATTATATATCAATGGATAGCTTAATGTGCTTAAACTATAGTTTAGTCTCACAATTATAGATAGTGACTCATTTGTAATATGTGTTCACAATCTTTAGTTAGCTATAGATCGGCTTCTATTGAGATAGATGCAGAAAACACGTGCCGCTTTAATAGAATAACGTACTTTACTATAATTTGACAGAAGCCATGACAGAAGCTTAGTAGGATAAGTGGATCCGAGTACGAACGATTGTTCATAATGCTGTACCGAAAAATCTCGATGTAATCTAGTCTTCATCTATAAATGACATAACTGTCTACTTTTGTGGACAAATAGTATAGTGACTTCTTGAATTTTCTTCGAAAACCTTTGGTTTGTTAATAATTAATAATAAACAAAAATTAGTTTCCTCCAGTTTTAAGTTGTTTTCCTTTTAGTCTTAAAAGGTTTTTAGGCAACCAATTCTACTCTTTACCTGGGCTGTTGTCAACAAAAGATACAATACAACAATACAAGAGGGTCTAATAGGAGATCATAAAAGCTTTTACTTCTATTTCTTTTACTAAAACGATAAATCCTAATTGAAATTTGGAATAAAAGTTATAAATTAACATTTTATCTAATTTATAGTCGACCGCTTATTAAATAAATGTTATAAATTGTAATCAAAATGTAGATACAACATTTTTATAAGATTTTTATAAATTCAATTAAAATCTCTAATTTCAGGAGTAAAAATTAAATTGCAATAATTTAATAAGTAGACGTTTATAACTTGTAACAATTACGTAATAGATACATTATAGTCCTGGGGCCTGTAACAGAAAAAAGGGGGTGATCGTATTCAGGCCCATCTTTTGGGAATAAGCTATTTGAGTGCCAGGGAACACGAAAATCTGGTTGGCTTCCACAGGCAGTGGCTTAAGGCCTCAGAGCTGTTGATAATAAATTTCTAATTGGTGAGGAAGGCGGGAAACCCACCTGAGAGGGATGGCAAAGTAAAATCTTACTTTTTATGTAAAAAGTAGTTACTTTGCCAGTGAACAACTCAAATACCGTTTATGAGTCACGAGTTAGTGTTTGCAGGTGTGTAGCATAAAGACGTTAATTTCAGTCCAGCTGCCACGCTCTCAGAGACATTGTAGAGAGTAGCCAATTTTTTTTTTGGCTTTTTTTTATAAGAATGATAAAATGTCAAAGTTGCATCCCGAATGCTGTCACATTTCTTACTTTTTTCCTTCTTTAAGAATTTCATTGAAGGATCCTGAGGCCTTAAGCCACTGCCTGTGGAAGCCAACCAGATTTTCGTGTTCACTGGCCATCAAATAGCTTATTCCTAAAAGATGAGCCTGAATACGATCACCCCGTTTTTTCTGTTAAGGGCTCCCGGATTATTATACTTATCTAAGTTAAATATAAATTAGCCCCTAACTTTATTGTTATTTTCTTTGTTTACTTTTGGGTGGGTGTGGGTACCTACTACCTGAAAAAGACAATTCTTAGAAGAGGATAATAAGGACCCGATCTATTACAATCTAAATCTAAATAAACAGTTCATTTAGCATTAGACTCAGGACTAATTTGCATAAAGTTGAAACCTTTGCTATTGTAGCCCTTATTATCATACTCAAAGTCCCCACGCTTCCGAAGGGGGAATACCCCCAAAATTCACTGACTACTTAGTTTTCGAGATAATCGCATAAATATGATAAAAGTGCAAGTTTTGACATTCAAATCCAATTTTGGGGGTGTTCTCCCCTACGGAGTGATGATAACTTTAAGTATAATAATAATAAGAACTATAAGTACTTACTAAACAATAGTAAAGGTTTCAGCTTTAGGCGATTTAGTTCCGGGTTCATAAATGCAGTAAAGTAGGAACGAAAAAACCACACATTCAGATTTTCTTTGATATTGTTAAACATTTGTTTGTTTTTCTCTAGATCTGATAGATAATGAATAATTTTCAATAACGTAAAATCGGACGCTCAGTATCACTTTGATCGCTCAATAGTACTGCAGCACGCACAAAAAAGTTTAACTTTCGATAACGTTTTTCTCTAAAACTGTTATACATTTTGAAAAATCGCAAATGAGATTTAAGCCCGGGTCACACTTGGCTGCTTGCCAGCCGCTGCTGATCCACCAGCAAGCAACGGCGGGCAACCCGGTCACACTGCATGCTACTATTAGCCATTTTGTATAGTCGCTTTCTGCAAGCATGTCGTCTGTGGGTCCACGTAAACAATGGTTTACTCGCCACTGATGCGCTGCTTGAGTGATCAGACTGCGCTGCTCGCTGGTGGCAGCGGGTGCGAGTGAGTCACGTGACCTGCTATTTGCCGCTGCCTGGCTACCAAAATAGAACATGTTCAATTTCACCAGCCGCTGATGGCTGGCTGGCGGCGAGTATTTAAGTTGATTGATGGCTGACAGTAGCGGCTTCCACAACTCGCGGCTGGCAACCAGCCTAGTGTGACCCAGGCTTTAAAAACACCAATTCCGAAGGAAGCAAGATCCAACCTCATTTACAAAATTAACTGCAGTGAATGTGACAAATCGGCCAAACAAAACAGCTACCTACTCAAACAAAGAATTAATCAACACAAGACTTCAGTTAAAAACAACAAAAACTGTACAGCCCTCAGTGACCACAGCCTACAAAATCTGCACGCTTTCGACTTTAAAACACAAGAATTTTGGACAGTGAAGAGAACATGGTAAAACGCACTTTCCTAGAGATGTATGACATAAAAAGAGAAAAAACAGCGATCAATTACAAAACCGATCTAGAAGGCCTCCCCAGTCATATACAACAAACATCTTAAAAATTTGCAAATAAATTTAAAATTTTAAATAATTACTAGCGGGCACTCCCGCCGAAGAAGTTTCTGAAGATATGAATGCGTTAGAAAAATGAAATTTTCAAAAATTATTATATGCACCTACAACCTACACGGATGATTTTTTGTTGTTAAATGCACGATATAGGCGTGTTCGTCAGTCAACGTGATCGAATTTTGTTAAAGTGGGGAGATATGAGATAGTAATAAGCGTGACAATTTATTATTAAAAAAAATTTATGAAATTAATAATTAGAAGAAAAAAAATTAGGGCTGACATATATGTGTATCGAGAGCTTGGATAAAAAAAATCATTAAAATCAATCCAGTATAGAAGCACGCTAAAATTACCGGTAAAGAAAAGCTTTCGCGTTTTAAATATATGGATAAGGTCAATTTGTTCTTTAGAGGTTCGTGAAGCCAGGTAAAACGATAAAAAAAATCTTTTGAATTTGAATATTTAAAAAGAATTTCATTAATTAAATAAATAGCCAAAAGGGTTGCTGCATTATTTACATCATAGTTTTTGATCGTCTTTCTATAATATCAACCTCGTTACAGGGTTTTTTATTTATTACTTAGCAACAACAGGGTAGCGGGAGGTCGATGGGGATAAAATGCTACTTACCAAACCCCCTATTAATCAAAATATCTCATTTCATTATTAAATAACATTAATACTGCCCTTTTCATCACAAAATTTTGAACTACTAATTAGTTACATCACAAATAAATGAGTAATGAGGTAATGACTCACTTAAAGTATGAACAAAATCAGAAAATACGTCGACTATCTAATAAAAAAATAATAAAACTAACCTTAAAGATAACTAAGCCAAAGAGGTGAGCTTAAAAACCCGTCTCAAAAATCCAAAAGGCACAAAAGCACGAAACGTAATTAAAAATGTATCGCGTATTAGAAACGTACTGTGGAATAAAAGTATTGAAAATTTTATCACAAGACCAAATATGCCAAGACCTTATCGTATAAAACCAAATATCTACGTTTATTCACATTTATAATTTTAAAAATTGGATTATTTTAAATTATAAAATTTAATGATAAAAAAATGAAATTTTAAAAAATTATTATAATGCACTTACAACCTACACCGATGATTGTTGTTAAATGTACAAAATAGGCGTATCAGTGATTTAACATTATCGAACTTTGTTAAAGTGGGGAGATAAGGATTAATATCTTTATGATGTATACTTTAATGCCTTAATAAACAAAATTCTTTTAGACTTTTATTGTGAAAAAAAAATGAACTATTGAAATTCATAATTTGATGAAAATGTCCTCTTCCATCACATATTTTTAGATTTTTTCTACATGTGATAGGTAATGAGTAATTTCCAATAATTTGCTCGTTTGGTCTGTCATTGCAAATATAGTTATAAAAGGGCCTTATTGAAATTATATATAAAAATCAGCTTTGCTTCTATGACGTAAGTGGCCTTATGGCACCGTAATGGCTGTCGGAGGTAGTTTTTCGACAATTAAACCGGTCTGGCAGTATGTTAAACCCGCTCGTTTGGTCTGTCATTGCAAATATAGTTATAAAAGGGCCTTATTGAAGTCATATATAAAAATCAGCTTTGCTTCTATGACGTAAGTGGCCTTATGGCACCGTAATGGCTGTCGGAGGTAGTTTTTCGACAATTAAACCGGTCTGGCAGTATGTTAAACCCGCTCGTTTGGTCTGTCATTGCAAATATAGTAATAAAAAGGCCTTATTTAAAATATATGTAAAACTCGGGTTCACTTCTATAACGTAAATGCTCCGTAAAATCTCAGTAGCCTTGAAAGACAAATGCATTAAATATGGTATCGTTGAAATTGTACTGAAAAACTGTATCCAAATATCGCGTAATATACAGGGTGTTGTATATAAAAATAATATCGATGACATCATCAGGGTCACAAAAATGGAGGAATTTAAAAAGTGGTTACACTAAAAGATGCATCTCACAGTCCTATTAACAAGTAGTAAATTTCAGGTTGATATCTTAATGGATTGTGGAGATATTCAACTGGAAAGGGCTAGCTCCGTATAACCAGCACCTTTAAGGCTGATTTTCACATATAGTGCCGTGCTCATGCCGTGTTCGTGTCGTGCTCATGCCGTGTCGTTTCCATGTCAATCAAAAAATTGACATTTCCATAAAAAATACATTGAAGTGCAGTTTTGTGCCATATTATTATGAGACTGAGCCGTTTCGATGGTAACAACACGACCACAACCTTGCTACAACCCGTTGGTCGCTTCTTATAGTTTGAAATTTAAAGTTCCATGTGACAACTCTGCACAAGGTAAGTGTCAAATGTGCATATTTAGATATAAATCTATCTATATTATGAACGAAGGATTGGTTAATTATATTAGTGCAAGATTATTAGCGACAACAACATGACCACGGCATGAACACAACACAGCCCTATATGTGAAAATGCTCTAAACGCACGGCCGTAGCACGACACGAGCACGGCACGAACATGGCACGAGCACGGCATGAGCACGGCACTATATATGAAAATCAGCCTTTAAGGGGCTTCGTGAAGTTGGCGAAAAGTTGAAAGCACTAATTTTAAAACATTAGCCAATCTTTAGTGCTATATTAGTGCCTTTTAGTGCCTTTTGAAAAATTTCAATCACCCTTCTAGTTTTCGAGTTATTAACAACTCTTTTTTTTGGAGCCAACTTCACACTTGGCACCAACATTTTAGAATTAAAAAAAAATTTATGCAAAACTTTAGTGCTTCATTAGTGCTTCTTAGTGCCTTAAAAACCGCTTTTCTATCTTTAAGGGTTTTTGAGTTATTAACAAATAAATTTTTGCCAAGTGTGAAGTTAGCTCCAACACTTTATAATTTCGAAAAAATTTTTAGCCCAAATTTAAGGGCCTTATTAGTGCTTCTTAGTGCCTTAAAAACCACTTTTCTATCTTTAACGGTTTTTGAGATTTTCGAAAAAATGGTTAAGGATCACTTTACTATGTGAAAGTGGGATATTTTGAACCTTAATGTAGGTAGAAATGTTTCCATTAATTTTAAAATATCCCAAAGGTTTTTGAATTCAGAATCTTTGTAAATTAATTATTCAACACTCAAATATATTTTATTTGAATTTCTGCTTAATATGTTCTATGCACTATGCAGTTACTGCATATTTCAGACAATTTATTTTGTATTCTTTTACGTGTGATATTGCAAATATGTGAACGGACCTTAAAATAAAGTCATATGATCGAAAAATAAGTTACTTTGTTATTTAATTTTTGGACGTTTTTAGACTCCTCGAGTCCAAAATAGCAACGAAAACCCTAAAACAACTCTTTCTGATTAGTATAGTTGTCTGGACGAATGTTTTCTGCAGATTTGGATGACTCTCCGGTGTCGTCACTCCTGAAGCATTGAATCAAACGAGCATGATGCCCTGAATCCAATTGTAAATATGGTTTGAGGGAAGCTGCTGAGCTGTGACCCGTGATCTTGATGAGCTGCTGCTCCCCAATCCCCGATTTTGCCAGATGCGTCACTGCGGTTGATCTAGTGGAATGGTTAGTAATTTTTATTCGTTTAATGTCCAGTCCAGCCTTCTCTGCACTCAATTTTGTCCATTTCGACATTCCATTCTTCCCAATTGGAGAATTTTTATACAATCCTTTACTATTTGGTTTATCCCAAGCTGGATTCACCGTGAGGAAGAGTCTTTCTGTCGTTATATTTTGGCCTCGTTTTGACAACATTTTCTTCAGTAATCTGAAATGGAAATGGTGATTAGGTATCTACTTAGTTCTGACATGAAACATTTTTCAGTATTACCTGAGTGGACATAAATTTGGTGTGACTTGATTGGAAACCAACCATTTGCTGTCGCTCAGTCTTTGAGCGAAAAACCTTTTTCAAAAACCTTGGCAGGTTTTTGAAAAGACTGGATTGTATTCCACTCTATTAGTTTTATTTCCGCTATTATCCAGTTCCGGTTTAAAATATGACACCAAGCAACTTGAAGCCTCATTGCCTCTCCACGCTAATTCTCTTCCAACAATTTGATAAAACTTTTTCTGCAACTCATCCGGCTTCTCTTCATCCCAAACATCGATCATTTTCAAGTATTCTTCATGGGTTAAGGCGGCCGAAGACGTTTTTCTCTTGGAAACATTCATCTGTAATTCACGTCTCTTGGCATTTTTTGCATCTCGTGCTTTTTTGAACATAACATCGTTGAAGGGGTCAAAGGTAAGATGAAACTTCTCGTGGTACAACTCTTGTAGCAATTTTGCTGTAGTATTCCATAACACTTTTACAACACCTTCTTTATAGTCTTCTCCATCACTCCGGCGCATGTTAAATGCATAATCTGCCAAAATTTCAGAGATCTCTTCAGTACTTAGTGCTGTAGACTCGTTGACAAGGTAAGACCTTTCCTTGCAAAAATCTTGAAACTGTTTCCATGCTGAGTCGTGGGCTCTCTTTGTATTCACCGGTGTATTATTCTTCACGGCTTCTTCTCTGGTTTTAGTGTCACTTTTACCGAATCTTGAAGCCATTTTACTTTACACGAATATGGAAAAAATGTGAATTGCAAACTTGTTTGCATTGTTTATAGCGTTGCTATCACACAGTTGCTATGTTATGTGGTTGCTATTGACACCTTTAATTGAAATGGCCAAAGCTAACTTAAAAGTAAACATTTTATTTTATTAATTATGAAGTAAATTGTCATGCCGAATGTCTCTCTTGACTATGAAATTTCCGGAAATTTCATAGTCACTTGTGACATTATATATGACAATTTATTTTGTATAGGCCCCGTGCAAGTTAGCATCAGCGCCACTACCGGTAACTTCTGTAAGTAACGTTGTTGGAAATAGCACTTGACACATGCATGCAAATTTGTAATTTTATAAACGAGTGCGAATTTTGTGCAGGTAATAAGTAAATGACATATTAAATCCGTCATTCATGGATTAGGCAACTCAAACGAAGAACAAATTTACAGAAATGTGCGGTGATAATTATATTAATTGGTCAATTGTGAATTGCCTCAAGTCTGCCAAAAATGCGGATAAAAGCATTTCTTTGTACAGTTTTCCCTCAAAACTTCATAAAAAAGAACACTGAGCCTGGTCTTGCCTTATAGAACCACAGTGTGCAACAAAATATGTTATTTTTTAAATAAAAATTTATTTTCATAATTTGACAATTAAAATTTTTAGGTTAGGTTTGACGTTTCATTTTATAGAATTTTCTTTTGATTTAAAATAATGTTATAAATAACTATAACATATTAAAAAAGCACATTAGTAAATATAAAATATAGAAAACCACAAAATTTCAAGTAAAATCACTTTGCGCAATTGCAAAGTCCTTAAAACCCTATACTACTACTAATGGCGCGAAAATACTCTTAAAAGCAAATCTCAAGATAATATGGAGTTACAAACTATTTTTTTCTAACGAAATATATACTATACTAATCAGAAAGAGTTGTTTTAGGGTTTTCGTTGCTATTTTGGACTCGAGGAGTCTAAAAACGTCCAAAAATTAAATAACAAAGTAACTTATTTTTCGATCATATGACTTTATTTTAAGGTCCGTTCACATATTTGCAATATCACACGTAAAAGAATACAAAATAAATTGTCTGAAATATGCAGTAACTGCATAGTGCATAGTACATATTAAGCAGAAATTCAAATAAAAAATATTTGAGTGTTAAGTAATTAATTTACAAAGATTCTGAATTCAAAAACCTTTGGGATATTTTAAAATGAATGGAAACATTTCTACCTACATTAAGGTTCAAAATATCCCACTTTCAAATAGTAAAGTGATCCTTAACCATTTTTTCGAAAATCTCAAAAACCGTTAAAGATAGAAAAGCGGTTTTTAAGGCACTAAGAAGCACTAATGAGGCCCTTAAATTTGGGCTAAAAATTTTTTCGAAATTATAAAGTGTTGGAGCTAACTTCACACTTGGCAAAAATTTATTTGTTAATAACTCAAAAACCCTTAAAGATAGAAAAGCGGTTTTTAAGGCACTAAGAAGCACTAATGAAGCACTAAAGTTTTGCATAATTTTTTTTTTGAAATTCTAAAATGTTGGTGCCAAGTGTGAAGTTGGCTCCAAAAAAAAGAGTTGTTATTAACTCGAAAACTAGAAGGGTGATTGAAATTTTTCAAAAGGCACTAAAAGGCACTAATGTAGCACTAAAGATTGGCTAATGTTTTAAAATTAGTGCTTTCAACTTTTCGCTAACTTCACGAAGCCCCTTTAAGGCCCTCTGGCACAGACTTAACACCGATAAACGCGTCTGGTATTATTTGTTTTTAATTTAGATTATTATTTTGTATAATATACCAAAATATCAGACTTACTGAAGCAACTTTATTTTTGTTACTTCTTCACCCCCTTTAGAGGTCCATAGCGCCTAAAGTGACTCGCTGCCGGTAGCCAGACTTTGCGCTCTCTGTTCCACAAGTCAAATAGAGTATCTCCACAAAAAAATTATGCTTGCTGAAATTCCGTAAGGAAAAACGTTGGTAGCTCAGACTATAAGATTAATACGCGTACCAATTTATTATTTAAAAAAATATATGAAATTGGTAATTTCAAGAAACTAATTAGTGCTAACATATCTGTGCGTCGAGAGCTTCAATTTAAAAAAAAATTATTAAAATCGGTCCAGTAGAAGTAGGCTATTATTATACCGGGTGACACAGGGGTTTGGAACACTCTTATAACTCCGTCATTTATCAACATATCAAAATGAAATTTGGTGTGGATTATACTTACATAAATTGCAATTGTTTTAACTACTTGTGAAAATTCTGTCACTTCCGATTACGCCGGAAATGAAGTCAACTTTTGATTTTTAAATGGAACATCATAAATATTTTAACTTTTTTGAAGCCTACATTAAATTCTGAATACAGTAGCATCAAAGAAATTAATTTTAAAAGCAAAATAAAATTTATTTTTCAAAAAATAATCAGTTGTCTAGAGTGCTGTGATCTGTGATGTGGTATAAAATCATCGGTGAGAGCTAATTGTACTATGGAAATTATGTTTGCACCACAAAAGTTAAAGGTTGGTGTTGTGGAGCTTTCAGAAAGTAATATAGTCACATTTCCCTCAATAACTTAATTATTGTTTCAAATGGCATCATATCGGAACAACTCTATCGTTGTATTTAGAAAAAAATACTTTATCTGAGGTAGAATTGTTCCGATATGTTGCCATTTGAAAAAATGAAGATATTGAAGGATATGTGACAAAATTACATTCTGAAAGCTCCACAACACCATCTTCCAGCGTTTGTGGTGTAAAAGTAATTTTCGTAGTGCAAGTACCTCTCACGGATGATTTTATACCACATCACAGCACCCTTGAAACCAGCGTAGTTTTTGAATTAAAAATTTATTTTTGCTTATAAAATTAAATTTTTTTGATGTTACTGTATTCAAAATTTAATGTAGATTTTAAAAAAGTAAAAATATATACGGTGTTCCATTTAAAAATCAAAAGTTTACTTCATTTCCGGCGTAATCGGAAGTGACAGAATTTTCACAAGTAGTTTAAACAATTGCAATTTATGTAAGTATAATCCACACCAAATTTCATTTTGATATGTTAATAAATAACGGAGTTATAAGAGTGTTCCAAACAAGTCATAAGTAGGTAAGTCATTTACGTATTTTTTTTATCTTTTTATAATTGGAATTCACATATCTACCGATTACCCGAGCCCGTTAAATTATATATTTTTTATATGATAGCTCCAGCAGAATTATTCTCTACAAGGTCTTTACAGCATCTTATGAATAGGTCACAAAATAGTCATACAATTTTTGTATAAGAAATTGAAACTTCTAAATAATTCATATAAATTAGTAAGTTAAAAGGAAGCAATGGAATCATTAAAAATCGATTGCGAATAAAAATTAATATTGTTATGTTCATCCTTGTTTATCTACATAAATTTGTAAGTCAATAATGTAAAGCCGAATCTTCAATTCAATAAAAATCTTGTAGTTCGTAGCCTGTTGTCAGATCACGTATAACAATTTTCTGGTATCGGCTCGGTTACGGAATCTCCATGCATTTACGTATAAAAGAAAAAGAAAATATCATCCCCAATGTCACTACTTTATCTTAAGGGAGCAGAAACAGCTAAGCCATTACCCTCAAATTGCTGTCAGATAAGGCTGACGAATGTTAATTCTTGTGTGAATGTTATAAATTGTATTTTCAAAATTTGATCAATTGAAAAATTCTTTTCTAATATCACGCGCTTTTTTTGGGCGTGGCTTACCTGCATAACTGAGATCAGTTATGGAGATGTCCTGAAAAACGTTACTTAATCGATAATTTTTATAAAATTTTGAAAATGACTTTTTAAGCAGAGTTTAATATTTTATACTTATCAAAAAACTCGTTTTAAAACATTTGTATATAGCAAGATTACACCTTTAATAGTTAAACATTACATTACATTACAATAATATATTAACGCTGTAAATTATTAAAAAAAAGTGTTTGAGTAAGATGTAATAATACAAAAACAAATTTTTTAGTAGGTTACCAACAAAGCGATTGATCAACACTAGCCTTAAATTCATAATTCAACTGGAAATTTTATTTACCAACGACTAACACGGTTAAAAATTAAAAAAAAATGGTACATAAAATTGAAGAAAATAAAAAAAGATTGTTCTTTTTGGATTTATGTAAATCCCTAAAATTTATGCTTATTGCACTAAAATGTTGTGGTTTACTTCCTATGTATTCAGAACATCTTAATATAATTAATGTTAATATGAAGTCAACATATAAAGATTGGTTTTACATCGCAGGTTTTCTAAGTTTTTATACAACAGTATTTTTGGGCACCATATTCTGCTTGTTTAATGATACGCCAGTTGTATCAAAGAGCGTTGTGCTGGCAGGTATTTTACAATTTGCTAGTAACGTATATTATCTTGTAACATTATCATTGAGGATTCGAAAAATAATTTATGAAACGTATAAAACTGTTGCAACAATGGACTACACTTTATCAAAAATCGATGTTACTGTTAACAATAAGGAATCAATAAGTATCTGCAAGATAATTGTATTTATTTCTTGGATTTTATTTGCAGCAAAGAGTTTTGTATTGTTGGTTATTTCTGAAATACCGTTTTATTATAAAGTGTTTCATATTATATTCAGTTTTGTGAGAATGAGTTCAGAACTACTATTACTATGTATAGCTTGCACGATGCGTAGCCGTTTCTGTCTTATTAAAAAAGCCATTAAATCTTATGGATTAATCAATTTTCTATCGTCTAATGAAATGTTGTATAAAATTTATATTTTATGCAAGTGCCATTATAAATTTATTCAAATTGGACACAATATACATACTACGTTTCAAAAAGTAAATTCTTTTTCTCTTGTGTCAGTGATTGTAAACATTTCACAATCACTCTTATTGATATATGTAGCTTTATTCAGAGACTTATTTCAATCGAAGTGGATGATGATTACTTTTTGTATGACATGGTTGCTAGAAGAATCGGCACTAAATTTTGCTGTGCTCACATATTGTGAAGAGGTTTATGAACAAGTAAGTTTACAAATACAAAATTCCACACCTTATACATTTTTTACTATTTTGGTTTTTTAGGCAAAGTATTTTGGATATCACTTGCATGAAGCTATAAGAAATATTAAACTCGACGAACCAAAACAGGTTAAAGTTAAAATTATTTTTAAAGAATAAATAAGATTGATAACTATCTTTTAGATGCAAACATATTCATTACAAATTCTTCATCACAAGATTGCATTTGAAGCTTATTGGTTTGGACCTTTAGGATATTCCTTAGGATATAAGGTAGAATTAAACATTTATTCTTAACATTTTACAGTCCAATAATAGTTATTTATGTTACAAGTGTAGGACTTTCTTGGACAAGTCCAATTTACGATTAAGCGAGCTTGCGAGGTAAACAAATAAAGAGGACGAGTCCAAGAAATCTTTTTCAGTAGGAGTAAAATACAAGATTTTTTTTTGACTGCCTTAAAAAACTTAATTTAAAAAAGTCAAATTTAATTTTACATCAAAATTTAATATTTTTGAATAGTGGGGATGAATATTAAGCAAGGAAAGTGTATAAAATGTGACTTTGACAATAGTAACATAATGAATCGAATTATGGACTTAAACCCAAAAATATCTACAATATAATATTATTCTAGAATATTATTCTATATTGATAAAGAAGCGATAGTCGCTATGGTTTGGGAGAATCCATTTCTAGTGTGCATGTTTACCAGTACTTTATAGATCTCTTACTTACTTAAACGTATGTTTAAACTTGATTTAATAATGCTAGTAAAAATTCATTAGTTTACCACCAAGTGATATTTAGAAATAAAAGATCGTTTTCTCAAATTCAAATTTTCCGCTTAAATACTCTAGCAAAATAGCGCCCATACGAGGGGAGATTTTTAAGTTCGCGGAATGGGACAGAAGGAGGCGGCCATTTAAAAAAAATTTTTTTAGGCAATTTCCTTTTTCATTTGCAAGCATACATTAAAAATTTTATGCATTTATATGCAGTAGTTTAGTTGCAATCAACAAAATGATAAGTGATAATGCGAGAATTTTTGAATTAAAAAATTTTTTTTTTAATTCCCTTTATTATCAACCGAATTGTCACAGGAGATGAAACTTTGGTTCGATTTTTTTATTTGAATCGAAGCAGGAGTCTATACAGTAGCATTTAAAGGGTTGTCCAGCACCAAAAAAATTTAAAGTTGTGTCTTCTGATGGAAACGTCATGGCAACAATGTTTTTGGGATTTGAAAGAAATTCTTTTAACCGATTATAAAAATAAGGGCACCCCCGTATAACAAGTGTATACTAGGCTTGTATTTCCGAGAAATTCAAGAAAAAATTAAATCTAAAAGTAGAGGTAAATTGACAAAAGACGTTTTTTATTGCAAGATAATGCACCTGAAAAAATTGCGATGAGTGCAATGACAACATGCGGTTGCGAAGAAATTGTTGATCCACCCTACAGTACAGATTTAGCACTAAGGGATCATTACCTATTTCCAAATTTGAAAAAAAACTTCGTGGAAGGCATTTCGACAACGATGAATCGAATTTTACAAGCAAATTTAACAATTCTTTTTTTGGAGGTTTACAAAAATTAATTCATAAAAGTAATAAATGCATTCATATTTGAGAAGATTTTATTGAACAATAAAATTATAAAAAAAAAATATTTACGTTTCTTTCTATCCCATTCCGCGAACTTAAAAATCTCCCCTCGTAGTTCAAGGTAACCAAAAACGGAGACTTACGATTTAAATGGAGTATAGCTTCTTTATCAATACATTTATTATATTGTAGATTTTATTTGCTTAGGCTGTAAAAAAATTAAGAAATGTAGTACAGTCTAACACAAAATATTTAAACTGCAAAAATGATTTTAGGCTAATAATATTACAATTTCAGATTATTATAGCAGTGATAACAATTTTACTATATTCCATACAATACGAAATGATGCCGTAGTTCAGAATGTTGTATTTGAATTTCTACACTGTAGGACATGGTGTAATCTACATATTAACACCATGTTGTAAGAGTCGTTACTTTAAGTTTCGGTTAAATTTTAAACAAGTTTAAAATTAACCAGCCCTACTTGTATAAAAGGTATGAAATTGGCTTAACCGAGACTCAAAGTACCGGCTCGAGAATAGCAATCTCGCTTAGACCGAATTCTACATTACACATTATCCCAGAGTTTAATTTTTGTCTCAGTATAAACCGATTCACGGTATTGTTAAAACCTCCTTATACTGAAACAAAAATTAAATTCTGGGTATAAATGTGTAATGTAGAATTCAAGCCTATAGTTTGATGATCTTGAGATAAGTATCGAAAGTAATTTTTTTAGTTTGTAATAAAGATTGATTTAAATGTAACCAAAGCACGTTAAACCTGATTTACTATAAATAAAATGTATTAAACTTAAATAGCTATAGGTAAATACGTATATGTAAAAGCAGTTTGAATCTTAATAAAAATCTTGTAAAAATTGTGTTGGGTGTTTATTTAAATAAACCGATCTAGATACATTGTTTATTTACAACTATCCGTTTGAAAAAGGCCGCATAAGCCAAAAAAATTGTCTTAATGATTTTATTTTTATTGTTAAATAAAATATTTTGTGAAAAAAAACTGAATGTTTTTAATTTCTTAAATTTTTTTAAATATTTTTGAAGTTTATCAATTATTTAATAATGTTCCACCAAGAGATAAGCGAGAAATCAATTCAAATTAAAAATAATTTTTGACTTAAATTTTATGGCTTGCAATAAATTTTCATTTAAATAAGGTTTATTGTCTAAAATAATTAGAGAATCGGAAAATTACAAAAGTATAGTTTTACATGTTAAATCCATATGATCGAGAGCCTATGATATTTTAAGCAGAGTTCATTATTTATTTATCAAAACAATTGTTTTAGTACATTTGTGTAGAGCAATATACCACCCTGAACTTTTTAATAGTTAACATTACATTACCACATACGCAGTAAATTATTAAAAAAGGTGAAAGAGTAGGATGTAATGATATCGAAAAAAAAACTTTTTAGTAGGTTACCAACAAACGATTAAACAATGCCAGTCTTAAAGAAATACTTCAACTGGATATTTTAATTACCAACCCTTACAGGGTTAAAAACTAAAAAAAATGGTACATGCAATTGAAGAATATAAGGGAAGATTGTTCTTTTTGGATCTATGTAAATCTCTAAAATTTATGCTAATTGTAACAAAATTTTGTGGTTTCCTACCTTTGTATTCAGAACATTTGAATACAATGGTTATTCCGAAATCAAGAAATAAAGATTGGTTTTACATCGCTGGTTTTGTAAGTTTTTATACAACAGTAATTGTGGGCACCGCATTCTGCTTGTTTAATGATACGCCAGTTGTATCAAAAAGCATTGTGGTAGCAGCTATTTTGCAATTAGCTAGTATTGCATACTATCCCGTAATATCATCATTGAGAATTCGAAAAACAATTTATGAAATGTATAAATCTGTTGCAACAATCGACTACACTTTATCAAAAATCAATCTTACTGTTAACAATAAGAAAGAAATATGTATTGTCAAAACATTAGTATTTCTTATTTGGATTTTCTTTACAGCAAGGGTTTTAGTATTGTTGATGGTTATTTCTGAAATACCGTTTTATTATAAAGTGTTTCATATTATATTCAATTTTATGAAAATGGGTCCACAAATACTATTCATATCTTCATCTTGCATGCTGGGTAGCCGTTTCCGTCTAATTAAAAAAGCCATTAAATATTATGGTTTAACAAGTTTTCAATCGTCTAATGAAATGTTGTATAAAATTTATATTTTATGCAAGTGCCATTACAATTTAATTCAAACTGGACACGACTTACAAATTACGTATGAAAAAATACATTCTTTATCTATTTTGTCAATGTTTCTGAACATTTGGCAAACACTCTTATTGGTATATGTAGCTTTCTTCAGACACTTATTTAAATCAAAGTTGATGATGATTACTTTTGGTGCAACATGGTTTATAGAAGAAGTGGTAATAACTTTTGCTGCTGCGGCATTTTGTGAAGAGGTTTATGAACAAGTAAGTTTACAAATACAAAATTTCTCAGAACCGTACTTTATGAAAACTTTTGACTTTTGATAGTTCATAATCGTGAAACAAAATAAAGTGAAATAACGCACATATACCTATACCCAAAGTTGTACCGTTTTCAAGACGTATCTTGTCTTGAAAATGTAAGACAAATAATTTTCCTTTTCGATTTTGTAGAAACGCGCCTAATAGCTATTTATGTTGCAAAATAAGCGTGTTTTTTGCACTTGACGAACACTTGAACCACGAGCTCCGCTCAATAAATGAAACATTTTGATATAAAATTCACCGGAACAGCAATGTTATGATTGAATCTTATAGATTTTGGAGTGCCAAATACGAAAAAAATAATGCGCCCGCGCGAAATGTGGGGCTTCCCCTATAAATAGGGTTAAAGTGTGAAAATCGCACTTTTTCATCGTTCATTCCTTTTTTTTCGAAAACTGAATGTTAGAAATGAAATATTGTAATAGAATATTATAGCTGACACCAAAACGAATCGATTGACATAAATTTTATTTAATTTCTTTAAAACTCAACCCCTCCAGGAAGCGAAGAAGTCGTTATAATGCTCCATTTCTGATTAGTCGGTTAAAATGTTATTACGGAGGCTGTGATTGACCTACAGGAACGTGCTTGGGCTTAAATTCTTCCTAAAGCTCGAGAGAACAAGTGTGAATCATAATACTGTCGAATATTCATAGTAGTAACAACGAAATTGCCTAATGTTTAAAGGGTTGGGTCGAAAATGTGCAAACAAATTGTATTTTACCAAAAACTTAACTTAATAACTTAATAAAAAAATCAGGGTTTAATATTTTCTTTTCCAAAATTGCTAAATAAGTTCTATTTGCGTCTCCGAACATGGCCTCAGCATCAAAAAATAATTCACGCATCCAAACGCTTATAACTTTCTTATTACGCTAACTTTCTTATTATTAGAGCTACAAAGCTGGTTAAATTAGCAAAGAAGCATAATTTTTACTACTGATTACGATGGTCAACACAAAACAACAATTGAACATCTAGTTTTTAAGATATTTATAAAAATAACCTTTTTTTTATGGAACACCCTGTATATATTTTTATGTTTTCGAAAAGAACAATGAATTTAAAGTATAAACTGTCATACGAGTTTTGTCCTAAAAAGAAAAAAAAATTGCCGTTCTCGTATCTACAGTATTAAACGGATACGGTAATAATGGTCCCTTGGTAGGAACACCTTGTATTTTTATACAGATTTGGATTACTGGTAAAATTTAGATACTAAACTAGCAAAAATACAGGGTGTTCGTGCCAAGTGACTAATACTGAAAAATACTGAAAGTACCAGAACGGTAATTTTTTTTTCATTTTAGGACAAAACTCGTATGACAGTTTATACTCTAAATTCATTGTTCTTTTCGATAGTGCCAATAATAATATCTAATCATATTTTATTACTCCTCCAAGATTAACTTATTGAGGAAAAAGAGAAAAAATGAAATAAAACTAATTTCGTTCTTTTACCCCATTTTAAGGGGCGAAGCCCCATCCTCCGGACGAGCGCGTATATTTTTCCGTATTCAGCATCCAAAAATCTATTATAATCAATATTAACATTGCTGTTCCGTAAAAGTTCTCATTGTTTTTTGTTCATAATGGTTTATTTACAGTGAACTGCACTAGCACACAAACAACAACTTTTAATTTCTTTTGTCCTTTTAGCTTGGTTGATATGGGTGACTATGGGTGAATATGAATGCATATACATGTGTTTCGTTGTTGTGATTTCATATATACACGTTGAATAATATTTTGTAATTTTATTGAAGAAAACGCAACTCGACGCACCTTGATACGCATTTATAAGCGTTTGGATGCGTGAATTATTTTTTGACGCTGAGGCCATGTTCGCAGACACAAATATACCTTTCCAGCAATTTTGGAAAAAAAATTTTGAACCCTGATTTTTTTATTAAGTTTTTGGTAAAATACAATTTGTTTGCACATTTTCGACCCACCCCTTTAAACATTAGGCAATTTCGTTGTTACTACTATAAATATTCGACAGTATTATGGTTCATACTTGTTCTCTCGAGCTTTAGGAAGAATTTAAGCCCAAGCACCTTCCTGTAGGTCAATCACAGCCTCCGTAATAACATTTTAACCGACTAATCAGAAATGGAGCATTATAACGACTTCTTCGCTTCCTGGAGGGGTTGAGTTTTAAAGAAATTAAATAAAATTTATGTCAATCGATTCGTTTTGGTGTCAGCTATAATATTCTATTACAATATTTCATTTCTAACATTCATTTTTCGAAAAAAAAGGAATGCATGATGAAAAAGTGCGATTTTCACACTTTAACCCTATTTTTAGGGGTGAAGCCCCACATCTCGCGCGGGCGCGTAATTTTTTTCGTATTCGGCACACCTAAATCTATAAGATTCAATCATAACATTGCTGTTCCGGTGAATTTTTCATATATGCATGTTCGTCTGCTTTATTTATTGAGCTACTATCATTGTATAAAGTTTCTATTTCGGCACTAGTTGCAAAATAAAATCTCATTTTGCAATGTCAAAATTGATATAATTTTGATACTCAAAATGATAACAACAAAATATTATTTTATGTTATTTATAATTTATGTTATTTTAACAAAATAACATAAATTTATATTATGACATGTGGAGGGTTACTAAGTATGTTAAGGTTCTTTGTTTCAGTAACTTTCACATTTATAATCTTATCAGTGGCGTAGTTACGATGTATGCGCCCCCTATTTTTTTCCAATACCAAATACTCCATTAAGTAAAATTAGATACCCAAAATTAGATTAGATTAGATAAATTAGATAGAGTTTTCAAAACTTTTTACATTTGAAGAGCAATTTTGTCCATTCGGCATTATTCTTTGAAAGGGGTTCTATTTTTAAAACCCTCGTCATTAAACACTATCCTTACAAAAATTTGTCTAGTACAGCTAAAATATAGACTGCTAAATTTGGGTCTAACCATTTGCTGAGATAACTTACTCAAAGTAAAAATTGGGAAATGCGTGAGCCTCTCTACTAGTTATTTTTTACTTTGTATTTCAGGCAGATCATTTTGGATATCATTTACATGAAGCTATAAAAAATGTAAAATTCGACAAACCAAAACAGGTTAAAGTTAAAATCATTTTTAAATAATTATTTACAAGGCCTAATTACAACTCGTTTTTAGTTTCAAGCATATTCTTTACAAATTCAGCATCATAAGATTACATTTGAAGCGTTTTGGTTGGGACGTATAGGATTTTCTTTAGGATATAAGGTATTTGAACATTTGTTTGTTCTTAACATTTACAGTCTAATAATAGTTATTTATGTTACAAGTATAGTGGTAATCGAATTTGAATAACCCTGTATAATATAGTATTCTTTGAATAAGTCTAATTTAAAAATGAACGAGCTTGCAAGCGAAGCAAATAAAGTAGTAGTATTATACAGTGACATAATGAATCAAATTATGCACTGTAAACGACAAAAATTAAGAAATATTATACTACAGTCCAACACAAAATATTTAAACTGGTTTTTAGCTAATAATATTACAATTTCAGGTGATTATTGCACTGATATCAGCTTTTCTATTTTCCATACAATACGAAATGATGCTGTAGCTCACAACGTTGCATTTGAATTTCTACACTGTAAATACTCTAAATATTTTTAGTAGGAGTCGTTACTTTAAGTTTCGGTTAAATTTCCGTTCCAAATTAACCAGTTATTGTAAAAACAATAGCCATTTGCACTAACGCTAAGCAACGACTTAGGGGTTACCAAATTTGTTGATTTGTTAATAAATCAAATGGGAGCAACATATTTAGGTGATTCCTAAGTCGTTGCCTAAATGGCCATAAGTGTTTTACCAACTGATTTGACTTATGCATTTCCTAGTTTTTAAGTTGTTCTCGTTTATCGCATATTGCATATGCACATTGATTGTTTCTAACGTTTAAGTTGTTTTCATTATGAGCAGCCTTATGTTTCATTCAGTCTTTATGACATGTTTTGTTATTTTGTGTTTGTTTGTAATGATCTATTGGTTGCCATTGTGGCCTATGTTTGGTTTTTGAAAGTAGGTACTTAAAAGGCCGGCGGTATGTTCTGTGCGCCTGCGCCATTATTGTGAATCTACGCTGCGCGTCAGCTAAGATTCAGTGCTCATGCACTCGTGTATAAGAAAGCACATGTACGCATAATAGTGATGTTTAAGTTGTTTGTAAAGGAAGTTAAAATAAAAACCTAAAAATACAGTCCACTTGCTAAGTTTCTTCATGGTCCTACAAGCGAATTACCATTTACTTCAGGGACTAGTAACATAATAAATAAAATTATGGAATATAAACTGATGTATCTGATCATAACACCCCCTACTTAAATTGAGGGGAAACTTTATTTTGCCAACAAGTAGTAAATCAACAACCTGTCCTTTTGCCGTTGTTGGCTAATAACCGCCCTGGCGTATAGCCAGGGCAGCCAATAATTGTGAGGCTGACTGTACAGAAATATTTGAGAAATATAGTAAGGTCGAATACAAAACATTTTAAACTACAAAAACGGTTATTGGCTAATCTAATAACATTACAATTTCAGGCTATTATTGCAATGATAACACTTTTCATATTTTCCATACAATACGAAATGATAGCGTAGCTCAGAATGTTAAATTTGAATTTCTACACTGTACTTGTACGGTACGCCTACAGGTATAACAAAGTTTAATCAGGTATCAGAAGTAATTTTTTTAGTTCCAAGAGTGATTTTAAATTTAACCAAAGCATGTTAAACCTGATTTATTTAAAAATAAATATTATAATAGCCTTATAAATAGCTATAGGTTTTATGTAAAAAGCAATTTGAATGTTAATAAAAATCTTGTAAAAATTGTGTTGTGCGTGTAATTAATTTAGTTTTCCGTCGATCGATTGTTAATGGATGTCATTAACCAATAACAAATTGTTCATTAATAACCCCTATTAATGATCAATTTTCTATTAAAGATCAATTATGGTATAGGTATAGGCAACCAAATCACACCCAATATTGCATTAATTGTGACATTAGTTGTAATTTTTGTTTTCAAAGGTACCTTTGATTGTAGAATATTTTTGAAAACTTGCATTTTTGTCATAAAATAAAATTAGATTTTCTCCAATTTAATGAAAGGCGATCGACGGAAAAATTTAGTAATCAACTCTTGAGTTAATTGCCGATTAATAATCTCAACAATTAACGCGCTCGCTGCTCTCGCGCGTTAAAATGTCTCGATTATTAATCGGTCTTATTAACACACTAGTTGATTAAATAACTATTATTGACTTAAATTTTATGATTCACAATTTTCATTTAAATAAGGTTTCTTGTCTTGCCTAAAATAATTAGAGAATATTAAAAATACAAAACTATGGTCATACTTCTGGTTTCAGTCATTCGTGGTTAAACTTTTTACTGGAAATATTTTTCGATTGAAAAATGACAACTATTGAAATAAAAATTTTTTATTATACTTGCATTATAATCTGCCAATTTTACACTTAAAAGCGTTCATAAAATCGTCTTTATAGCACAAGTGCTCTATAAAGTCGTCTAGGTAACGACAATAATATTAACTGTTGTGTGACTGTTGTTCTCCAATGTGAACACAAAGCATCTCTGTGGCAACAAATATATCCAAAATCGGCATGCTTAATTTTCAAATTTTAAATACAGACTTTTTCTCTTTTATAGAGGTTTTAGTTGCAATTATAATAAAAAATAGCGTATAATACTCGTGTATAAGTAGACTTTATCGCATTAGCGACGAAAATTACAAGCACGAGCTTGCGAGTATTATACAGGGTGTCCGTTATTTCGGCTTTTGTCAAAATGTTTTTCTCCTGAAGCATTTTTTTGTTCTAAGTGATGAACATATACCCCAAGTTTCGCCGCTCTAGCTCAATATTAACCCGTGCCAGTGGAGGGGTCGTTATTTACATTGAAAATCCTATTTAACTCTAGTAAAATAATGTTTTTATTTTCTCAAAAGCGTAGAAAAAGTAGTAAAAATCTGGAACTTTCCAGAAACTTTCTAAGTGATCAAAAAAACATAAACCCCAAGTTTAGCCGCTCTAGCTCAATATTAACCCGTGTCAGTGGAGGGTCGTTATTTAACCTAGAAAATCCTATTTAACTCTACTTAATTAATGTTTTTATTTTCTCAAAAGCGTAAAAAAAAAGTATCAAAATCTGAAACTTTCCAGAATTGCTCTAAGAAAGCGTATATTTTGAATATGATTTTTACTGATTTGCTAAACTCATTTCGTGCATGCGCATGGCCGAAATCCTGAAATTAAGGCTGTGCGCATGCGCCCAATGAGTTTAGCAAATCAGTAAAAATCATATTCAAAATATACGCTTTCTTAGAGCAATTCTGGAAAGTTTCAGGTTTTTACTACCTTTTTTACGCTTTTGAGAAAATAAAAACATTATTTTACTGGAATTAAATAGGATTTTCAATGTAAAATAACGACCCCTCCACTGGCACGTTTTAATATTGACCTAGAGCGGCGAAACTTGGGGTATATGTTCATCACCTCACTTAGAACCAAAAAATGCTTCAGGATTTAAAAACTTTCAATTGCTTATATTTTAAAAAATATTGGACTAAGACCTAATTAGAACTGGAATTTTTTGTTTAGTTTTTGATGATGAATAGCATGATGTAAATATTTGGCGCTATTTTTAATACACCCTATAATAATAGATATTATTATAATAGATTATTAGTATAAAATTTGGAATGATCATAATTTTTAGAAAAGTTGATTATTTATTAAAAAAATTGTTATTTGTTTTATAAGGAGACAAAGTGACGTTTTGTGTGACAAGACTGTGATTGGCTGAAGAGCGAGCGCGCAGCGAGCGAGTCAGGCAATACAGGCGAGTCACACAAAACTACTTTGACTCCGTATAAAACATTAAATTTTTTCTGCAAACGTAAAGCGTAAAACTGAAAATTTTGATTTTTGAAAGAGCACCATCTCTTGTCAATTAGTTGAAGTTCAATTGTCAAATATTTTTTAAAATTAACTTAAATTTGTAAAAAAAACCAATTATTAAAAGCAACGAACTAATTATAAAGGAAAATTTAAAAAACATTAAATTGTTTACATTACAAATGCTTAAAAAACATTTTTTACGTTAAAAATAAAAATAATGTGCGGTTAAGATTTTACTTTTCCCTCCTAGGCAGACAAAAATTACTTTTCTGACAATTTAAACTTCAAAGTTAAACTTCACCGTTACTTATTGAGTGACACAAAGGCGACTTTTTCTGACGTTTGAAAAAAAACAATTTTTCTTTGAAAAATGGAGTGAGGGAGAAGAGAAGAAGAAGTGAGAAGAAGTGGAGGGAAAAGTAAAACCTTTTTTAAGCATTTGTAATGTAAACAATTTAATGTTTTTTAAATTTTCCTTTATAATTAGTTCGTTGCTTTTAATAATTAGCTTTTTTTACAAATTTAAGTTAATTTTAAAAAATATTTGACAATTGAACTATAAGTAAAAGAGATGGTGCTCTTTCAAAAATCAAAATTTTCAGTTTTACGCTTTACGTTTGCAGAAAAAAATTAATGTTTTATACGGAGTCAAAGTAGTTTTGTGTGACTCGCCTGTATTGCTTGACTCGCTCGCTACGCTCGCTCTTCAGCCAAACACAGTCTTGTCACACAAAACGTCACTTTGTCTCCTTATAAAACAAATAAATATTTAATACATTTATGTATAGCAATATACCACCCTGAACTTTTTAATAGTTAAAATTACATTACCATAATACGCAGTAAATTATTAAAAAAAGGTAAAAGGCTAGGACGTAATGACATCGAAGAAAAAACCATTTTAGTAGGTTACCAACGAACGATTAACCAACGACTTCAACAAGGTATTTTATTTACCAACGATAACACAGTTAAAAATACAAAAAAAATGGTACATTCAATTGAAGAACATAAGGGAAGATTATTCTTTTTGAATCTATGTAAATCCCTAAAATTTATACTTATTGTAACTAAATTTTGTGGTTTTCTTCCTCTGTATTCAGAACATTTGAATACAATTGTTGTTCCAAAATCAACAAATAAAGATTGGTTTTACATCGCAGGTTTTGTAAGTTTTTATACAACACTAATTTTGAGCACCACATTCTGCTTGTTTAATGATACACCAGTTGTATCAAAGTTCGTTGTGCTGACAGCTAGTTTTCAATTAGCTATCATGGTAAACTATCATGTAATTTCGTCATTGAAGATTCGAAAAGCAGTTTATGAAATGTATAAATCTGTGGCTACAATGGACTACACTTTATCAAAAATCAATCTTACTGTTAACAATAAGGCAGCAATAAGTATTGTCAAAACATTAGTATTTCTTATTTGGATGTTCTTTGCAGCAAGGGTTTTAGTATTGTTGATGGTTATTTCTGAAATACCGTTTTATTATAAAGTGTTTCATATTGTATTCAGTTTTGTGAAAATATGTACAGAAATACTATTTATATCTTCATCTTGCATACTTGGTAGCCGTTTCCGTCTCATTAAAAAAGCCATTAAATTTTATGGATTAATAAATTTTCCATCGCCTAATGAAATGTCGTATAAAATTTATATTTTATGCAAGTGCCATTATAATTTAATTCAAACTGGACACGATTTAGAAACGACGTATTGTAAAATAAATTCTTTATCTATTTTGTCAATTTTCGTGAATATTTGGCAACAACTCTTATTGATATATGTAGCTCTATTCAGGGACTTATTTAGTTCAAAATGGAAGATGATTACCTTTGGTATATTATGGTTTATAGAAGAAGTGGCAGTAACTTTTACTGTTGCGGCATATTGTGAAGAAGTTTATGAACAAGTAAGTTTACAAATACAAAATTCTTAAGACCCGGACTTTCTGAAAACCTTTGACTTTTGATAGGACATAATCCTGAGACAAAATAAAGAGAAATAGCACGCATATCCCTATACCCAAAGTTGTACCGTTTTCAAGATGTAGGTTGTCTTGAAAATGGAATAAAAATAATTTCGCATTTTGATATTGTACAAACGCGCCAAATTGCTATTTATGTTGTAAAATAAATATGTTTTTTGCACTAGACGAACACTTGGACCACGAGCACCAGCAAGTGATCCAATCCGTCGCTTTGTGAATTGTGAAGTTTTTTATAAAGTTTCTATTTCGACACTATTTGCAAAATAAAATCTCATTTTGCAGCTAATGTCAAAATTGCATAATTTGAGATAACAAAAAGTTATTGGATCAAAATTAGATAAATTTACCTATATTATGAAATTACTAATGGGTTACTAAACTAAAGACTGAAGTTCTTTATATCAATAACTTTCACATTTATGAACTTATAGGTGGCGTAGTTACGATGTATGCGCCCTCTATTTTTTCGAACATAATTAGTAGTTTGTAAATTTTTTTCATTGGTAATTGGTTAAAACACGACAATTAATAAAACACTATGTAATAACTAATAAGAACTTCAATTTTCTTACTTAGGACGACGTTTCGATTTTGAATATACATACTTATATTTTATGGAAAATTGATAAATTAGTATTACTATCGAACTTGGTAAAATATTAGAAGGTATAGCGACGAACGTTCAAAATTGAAGCCAAACTTGAACCTAGGTGACTGATTAAACGCGAATACGCTTGATATGCTTTCTCTGTCTTATATTGACGCGACAATTACCCTTGATATGCTTTCTCTGTCTCACAAAGTAGTTCACAAGTGGCTTCAGTATGCTATGAGTTGTAAGATAGCCGTTGGCATACCTGTCATATTTATTACCTTGCAATCGAGAAAATTAGATACCCAAGTCAATTTTCAAAACTTTTTACATTTGAAGGGCAATTTCGTCCAGTCTGCATTTTCTTTGTAGGATGTTACGGTAAATGATGTGAATCTGGAGAATATCGTTATTAACCGGGAAATGTCGTTATTTGCCTGTGACGTTGTATATTAACATTATTAACCGGGAAATTTGTATTGCACTATACCTTTTGTTAGCTATTGATGTTAAAATCTGGAATACCTAGTTTTGCACATTAGGTACATTATGTTACTTATTTTCTATTTTTCTAAGTTGAGTGATTAGTAAAGCTTCTTTACGTATATTGTTTATAGATATACAAAAACATTAAAGCAATAAATGTTTATTTTCAACATTATCTAATCAAAAATGGCCAAGAACAACAATACCCGGATGTTGTCGTTTATTACAATTTTACAGAGGAATATGTAACAACATTTTCCGTTATATTTAGACCGGACAGTAACGTCATTTACCATTAATATCGGTCAATAACAACATTGCCCGGTTATTAACGTCATTTACCGTAACATAGGTATACACTACTAAATGTGGGGTTAACCATATTTGCCGAGATGACCTACTCCGAGTAAAAACTGGAAAATGCTTGAACCTCTCTGCTAGTTAATACTAGCCGTTTTACATGAACTAAATGTCGTACTAACTTATTAGTACTGAATCGATTCAAGGAGCAAAAGCACGCGAATCTAAGCTTTAACGTCGTGGAAATTTTTACGCACGGCGTTCAAGCTTAGATTCCCGTGCGTTTGCTCTTTGATTTGATTCAGTACTAACAAGTTAGTACGACATTTAGTTCATGTAAAACGACCCTTACTTTGTATTTCAGGCAGAGCATTTTGGATATCATATGCATGAAGCTATAAAAAATGTAAAATTTGACAAACCAAAACAGGTTAAAGTTAAAATCATTTTTAAAGAACATAAAAGGTCTAACCACAACTATTTTTTAGTTTCAAACATATTCTTTACAAATTCATCATCATAAGATTACATTTGAAGCTTATTGGTTGGGACGTATAGGATTTTCCTTAGGGTATAAGGTATTTAAACATTTATTCTTATCATTTGCAGTCCATCAATAGTTATTTATGTTACAAGTACATAATGTAGGATTTTAATTGGACAAGTTTAATTTAAGACTGAGCTATCAGCTTGCGAGCCAAGGCAAATAAATTGGACGAGCCCAAGAAATTCTAATTATGTACGTATAAGTTATATACAAAATACTTCAAAACTCACAGTTTTTGAAAGGTAGGGATGAATATTAACAAATTAAATTATATAAAATGTGACTTGGACACTAGAGTCCAATTCACTTTACCATTATGGTAACAGTAACATAATGAATCAAATTATAAATTAAATCAAATTATGCTCTAGGAAAAAAAAAATATTATGGACTGTAAAACTGCACAAAAATTAAGAAATATACTATAGTCCTGAACTTTTGTAAAGAAAAAGGCGTAGCCAATATGTTGCGTAGTACAGATATAGGAAGCGAGTGCTCTCTCTCTCTTTCTGTTTCTCTCTCTCTCTCTCTTTCTCTTTCTCTCTCTCTCTCTTTCTCTTTCTCTCTCTCTCTCTCTCTCTATTTGGAAGAATTTGGAATGGCAGTAATCAAAAAATTTTCTCTACAAAACTTGCTTGGTTTTTAAAGCTCTTTTCATTGATACCACTGTCGACCTACCTTGCCATTTAAAATTCTGGGGTTCTTCACATTTTGAGACAATATCTTCGGCATGCCGATTTTTCGTGGAATAACAATACCATTATTTCATTTTTATTACGGCTTTTCTAATCAAAATTTTTGACTCAACTCTCTATGACTAATCGTTTTTGATAAAAACGCCTGATACGGGTGCTCTGATTCACCCTGTATATCTATAAAATTTATGAGATCGGATGTTACCAGACATATTTTCGTTATAGCGTATTGACTCCGTCCTATTCTTTATAAAAGTTCAGGACTACAACAGTCGAACACAAAATATATAAACTGGCTTTTGGCTAATAATATTACAATTTCAGATTATTATTGCACTGATAACAGTTTTTCTATTTTCCATACAATACGAAATTATGCAGTAGCTCAGAATTTTGAATTTGAATTCTATGTAGGGAATCGTTAATTTAAGTTTCGGTTTTAAATAGGTTTCAAATTAACCAACCCTACTTATAACATAACGCCTATAACTGACAACATCGTTTAACCAGATATCAAATTTGCTTATACAATATTCAAAGTACCGGCTCTTAGAATAGCAATCTCGCTTAGATTGATGATCCTGGGATATCGGAAGTAATTATTTTTATCTTCAAAATTGATTTTAAATTTAACTGGAGCATGATGAACCTGATTTATTATAAATAAAATGTTATAGCTTTATAGATTCTATGTAAAACCAATTTTAACTTTAATAAAAGTCTTGGAATTGTGTGGTCTGTAAAATAAATAAATACTTGGAATGTACTGTTGGAATGGATCCAGAATAGTGAAAAAGTAATTCAAAATTCTTTATGGCAATAATAACATAAACACAAGGCGTCAAATTTAGAATCTATCATTTTTTTATGGATAAACTGTACTTAATAGAAAGGGTATTTTATGCATATTAAAGCTCAAAAATAAAAAAATAAAAATTTTTTTTGGAGTTGTTCTTGAGATAATCCACAATTTGTAATTTTTAGAACATCTTTTACCATTTGTTTTTCTTAAAAACTACTACAGGATGCTCAAAAATTCAAAGTTGTTTTGAGAAATTTTCACCTTCATAATCATAATCATACTAGTGATGTAGTTACGATGTATGCTTCCCACATTTTTTCGAATATCAAATACGCCAATAAATGTAAAATTAGCTACCTAAGTAAATTTTGGGACAGGAACACTTTTATTGCTCCGTTATTTATCAACATTTGAACCCCGCTCAATCCTTATATGAAAACTGTTTCCCGGTTAATTTTTCTAAATTTTTAGTATGTTGTAGATTAGGACTTTCTGATCAAAAGTATTCATGGGCGCAAAGCTCTAAACTTAATATTTTTTATTTTAGAGTCAAATAAACCGCAAACAATTTTCAATTAAATAAGATTTTTCTTCAAACGTCAAAAAAAGTTGACATTTTGTTACTAAACAAGTAAGTTTAGCCCTACTGACTAGCCTAAAAAAAGTGACATTTTTACTCCTAATCAAACAATCTACTATTCTTGTTTAAAATATAATTTGAAAATTAACAAATTACGAAGTGTGGTTTTACATGTTGTTAAATCCTATGATCGAGAGCCGTAGCTACGATCCTGTATTAATACACAGCATATGAATTTCAGTGGTAAGTTTTCAGCTGAAGACATGAACATCAACTTTATAAACTCGTATGACATCTATGTCAGCACAGCAGACGCCAGCAGATCAAAGCATAAACCTCCAATGCAAACAATACAATGTTTATAGTATGGTGATTGAGGATACATTTGTACTTGAAAATATTTAAAAACATCTTTAAAAGCATCTTTAACAGTTATGTGGCTGACGGTGGTACCCTGGTACTTTTTAGGCATAAAATATGAAATATTTAAATTTTTCGACGTCAAATCAATTTGAATTTATAGGAATACTTCAACTATTTCATTTTACATAAATGTTTTGAAAATTTCATATGTCTAGAGGTACGAGATGCCATTTTTCTTGAGCTTAAAGAAAAATCACCTTTAACGGGCGGAAGGTGGTTCCCGGGTACCACTGTAGATTTTGTATAGGAAATACATACAGGGTGGTGACCGGACCTCTCGGTCATACAGATTTAACATGTAAAAACATACTTGGGTAATTTCCTGCTTCCCAATGTATTTTATAAAAAAAAAATTCAAATAAAAGTTTTAAAGAATAAAATTCTGCATCTAAATTAATAAACAAAATTAATTTTGGATGCTTTATAACGCCTGAAATTTAATTTAAAAATTCCGAAAAATAGCAGAAATAGCGATTGCCTTGAAACACAATTGAAAATCGTCAAATATTTTATGCTTTGTCCGTCAAAACAGTTCTGAATTTTTTATTCAATTATTGAATTTATTTAATAATAAATAATATTTACATATGATCATCCCTAAAAATTACTTCATTTAGTTAATTTAAATTACTCTCAAAAATAATTTTTAAAGATGTCAATGTCAAATATTGATAATTTTTATTGGGAATATTTCATGGCAATCGCTATTTCTGCTAATTTTCGAAATTTTCAAATCAAATTTCAGGCGTTATAAAGCGTCCAAAATTAATTTTGTTTATTCATTTAGATGCAGAATTTTATTTTCTAAAACTTTTATTTGAAGATTTTCTTTCTAAAATACATTGGGAAGCAGGAAATTACCGAAGTATGTTTTTACGTGTTAAATCTGTATGACCGAGAGGTCCGGTCACCACCCGGTATAGAAGAAAAAATTTTTTTTTTAAATTTTTAAAAGTTTTTCTTTTCGATTTTATAAAATATCAAAAATGATATACAAGGTGAGTTAAAAGTCGTTTTCTGGAAAAAAATTTTTTTTTTCGATTTATATAAATTTTCGTACAATAAAATAAATACTTTTTTATTTATTTATTTATTTAATATAAACAAAACAAACGTGGATTTGGAATTGTTATTAGTTACTACAGTTACTTACTAAGATTATAAAAATTAAAAAAAAAATTGCAGTCAAAAAACAGCATTAAAACAAGGTGGTACCAGGGTACCACCGCCAGTCATGTACAGCCGGCCAAAAAGTTTTTAGCCATCCCCTGACAAAATTTAAAAGCAACCAACATTACACGCCGTTTAATTTACACGGCGTGTATTGTTGGTTGCTTTTTAAATGTTGTCAGGGGGTGGCTAAAAACTTTTTGGCCGGCTGTACGTAGAATTATTTATGCAGTCACATAACGGTTAAAAGCATCTTTTTGATGCAATAACTTTAAAATTCTTTATACAAAAACAAAATGCCCAAATGTGGGTCTTGGTTACAATTATAGGACAACTTGGGGTACAGAAATTAAATATTTTTAATTTCCAAAATTTTAATACAAGTTTCTTTGTTTACTTGTTAACTTGTCATGCTACATTGAATTTATGAATAATTTATTAAAAGTAGATAACAACAGTGATTTCTATAAAATTCTGAAACTGCTCTGTTAATTTTTAAGAAGAGTTGATTATTTATTTATCAAACAAAATCGTTTTAATACATTTGTGAAAAGCAATATAATATACTACCACCCTGAACTTTCTAATAGTTATTGTTATTACATAAAATTACAAAAACATACTTACGCAGTAAATTATTTTAAAAACATGAAATTTGATTAGAAAATAATGGTTTAAAAAAAAAAAGTTAGTAAAATTTTCAACGAACGATTAACCAACACCAGTCTTAAATAAAGAATTCAACTGGATATTTTATTTAAACTCAAAAAAATGTTACACTCAATTGAAGAAAATAAGAAAAGATTGTTCTTTTTGGATCTCTGTAAATCTCTAAAATTTGCACTGATTGTAAATAAGTATTGTGGTATAATTCCTCTGTATTCCAAATATCTTAATGCGGAAGTTATTCTGAAATCAACGTATAAAGATTGGTTTTACATTGCAGGGTTTATAAGTTTTTATACAACAGTAATTTTGGGCACCATATTCTGCTGGTTTAATGATACACCAGTTGTATCAAAGATCGTTGTGCTGGCAGGTATTTTACAATTAGCTAGTACTGTATTCTATCCTGTAAAATCATCATTGAGGATTCGAGAAAAAGTTTACGAAATTTTTAAAACAGTTGCAACAATGGACTACACTTTATCAAAAATCAATCTTACTGTTAACAATAAGGAAGCAATAAGCACGTTCAAGTTAATAGCATTTTTTTATTGGATTTTATTTGCAGTGAGGTTTTTTTTATTGTTGTTTATTTCTGAAATACCGTTTTATTATAAGGTGTTCCATATTATATTCAGTTTTGTGAAAGTGAGTTCAGAAATATTTTTAATATCTTTATCCTGCATTCTGGGTAACCGTTTCCGTCTCATTAAAAAAGCGATTAAATCATATGGATTATTAAATTTTCAATCGCATAATGAAATGTCCTATAAAATTTATATTTTATGCAAATGCCATTATAAATTAATTCAAGTTGGATACGCTATACAAACAACGTTAAAAAATATTATGTCTTTATATGTCATGGCACATTTTGGGAACATTTGGCAACAGCTCCTATTGATATATGTAATTCTATTAAGAGACTTATTTAAATCGAAGTGGATGATGATTGCTTTTGCTATGACATGGTTTATAGAAGAATTTGCAGTAGGTTTTACTGTGACGGCCAATTGTGAAAAGGTTTATGAACAAGTAAGTTTACAAATACAAAATTCCACAAATGTTTCCGAACCTTTTGACTTTCGATAAGAGACGAACTAAAGACAAATGAGACACGTAAATAGACATGTAAATACACAACGTTTTACCGTTTTCAAGATGTAGGTTGTCTTGAAAATGGAAGAAAAATAATTCCCCTTTTCAATATTGTAGAAACGCGCCAAAATTATATTACCAAAACTGGAAGGTTATGTACTAAATAATGTAGACTAAGGTCCTTTGTTTCGGTAATTTTAACCTTTATATTTCATTATATTTATATTATTTCAAATATAAATGACGCCAATAAGTCACATTAGATACCCAAGTGGATTTTTCTAAACTTTGTACATTTTAAGAGCAGACACGAGCGGACTTTTACCGAATATGATAAAAAATTGAGACGAGCCCGATTTCAGTTACAGCCACGTGGATATAATGTGTATGTACACCATACACTATAAAAATTAAAACCAACGAATTTTGTCCAGTCTACATTTTCCTTGGAAGAGACTAAATTAAAAAAACCTAGGCAGAGCGTTATTAACAAATACAACTTCTTTACACCTAGTACAAGCAAAATATAGACAGCTAAATGTGGGTCTAACCATTTGCCGAGCTGACCTACTCCAAGTTAAAACTGGGAACGGTGGCTCATGGTTTACCACTTAAAAATACTTTTCCTACTTTTGCGTCTAAAATCGTACTTTACGCTTCATGAATGCATCGAACGAAAGTACATAACCAGAAAAAATTGTACATAGGAAAGTATACAGTGAGATTTATTTAAGACTGGCCATAGGATTTTACATGTTAATTTTTAAATTCCTTGGGATATTTTATTCTATACAGAATATTTAAACTGTTTGTGCCATACAGTTGCAGAATGATATGGAGTATCAAAACAATTCCAATTTATTTTCCTGCAAGTAACCAAATAGCTGCAAAAAGACAATTTTTGAACTCCTTTAGCTTGTATTTTTGGTTACTTTTTAATTTGTAGAAGGCTGAAATTTTAGTTGACGTTTAACAGATGTAAACTACAAACGTCAAGTGAAATTTTAGCCTTCTACAAATTAAAAACTAACCAAAAAAACATGTTAACGAAGTTCGAAAATTATTCTTTTGCAGCTTTTTGGTTACTTGCAAGAGGATAAATTGGAATTGTTTTTATACTTCATCATCTTGCAACTGTATAGCACAAATTCCTTAAATATTCCGCTTAGAATAAAATATCCCAAGGCATTTAAAAATTAACACGTAAAATCCTATGGCCAGTCTTAAATAAATCTCACTGTATAAACAAAAAAATTATACATAGAAACAATATAATCAAAAAAGAAGTACGACATATTTAAAACGAGGCGTGTCTTCAACAACTGTCATACATAACCTAAAAACTCCAAGTAAAATTTATTTAATTTTGCAAAAGGAGGAAAAATTTTGTATGTATCACGAGCTAAAAGCGTTTTTAGGCTCTAGATACATAAATAACTATTTTCGAAGTTAGTATAGGATTATTTTTCTAAGATTGCGTTTTTGACACTTACCGGAACAAACCTAAAGTTAGTTAGAAATGTGAAGAGACAATGCAGTTAGGGACTATTTTAATTTGGCATCCCTGTACAGAGTTGTCACATTACAATTTAATTTGATTGAAATTCAATGTTTTTTAGCTTGATTTGCTGGTATGTGGCAACCCTGCGCTGTCATTATGAAACTTCAAAAACGCAATTTAAAAAAAAAATCCTTTATGTATGTATTTTTTTTAAATATTTTTTTAAATTTTTCGGGGATCGAACCCTCGACAATAGGTGCTTTCCATTTGTTGAAAAGTACAGCTCTGAACAGTACCCTACTGTATATTTACACATGTTTATACAGTAGGGTACTGTTCAGAGCTGTACTTTTCGACAAATGGAAAGCACCTCTTGATAACCAGAAGTCGCACTTCTATCAACTAGGCCAAACGGACTTTCAATTAATTTAAGTTCCAATTGTCTTATTAATAGTGAAAAACGTCAACGGTTGACACAACAGGTAGATACCATGTTTATGGTAATCACCTAATGGTGGAACCAAAAACTGGACTGTGTGTACTTTTATAGATTTAAATTAAAATGTCTTTTATAGAAAAAAATTGATCTAGAAATTTAACTTGTAAAAATTTGTGAAAATAGTAAACTTTTAATTGTTGAAAAATATGACATTAACATGCGATAAATTTCAATAAGGAATTTAAATAATTTATATTTTGTAATAAACGTTATTTTTGTGTTTTAAAATTTTAAAGAATATTTAATATTTATATACTTAAGTTTTTATTTAATTTTTATTTCAATTCAATAACATGTAGACGAAAAAAAATACCGGGTGGTGACCGGACCTCTCGGTCATACAGATTTAACATGTAAAAACGTACTTCGGTAATTTCCTGCTTCCCAATGTATTTTAGAAAGAAAATCTTCAAATAAAAGTTTTAGAGAATAAAATTCTGCATCTAAATGAATAAACAAAATTAATTTTGGATGCTTTATAACGAAATTCCGAAAATTAGCAGAAATAGCGATTGCCATGAAATATTCCCAATAAAAATTTTCAATATTTGACATTGACATCTTTCAAAATTATTTTTGAGAGTAATTTCAATTAAGGCCGCGCTGACAAAGCGGCAAAAGTTGGAGTTAAAATAACGTTAAAAATAAGCCTTTAGTTTGTCTTGCGGAATTTAAAAACTAAACGTTATATGAACTTAATTTTTTTGAAATTTTAATAAGGAAAGATCAATGAAGGAGATGAACAATTTTCATTTCTTTATATTATGAATAAATAGGTTAAATTAATTTTTGAAAACAAGAAACTTTCAAATTTTGAAGCAACCAATATTGATGAAATTCCGTTATTTCCGAGGGGTTATCCACTCTCTGCAGTCAATGTACAAAAATTGAGCTGTCAACGATAGTCATCTGCAGTCAATGGCAGTCATAGCATACGCACTCATAGGCAGTCAACTGCAGTCAGTGTACAAATTCAGAACAGTGGTTGACCCCTCGGTTATTTCCTGGTGGAGATCGTTATAAGAACAATACCTAATTTTTAAGTGATTCCATCGCTAATTAAACGAAACAAGGAAGATAATACTGAATCAAAATATGTCCTTAGCAGTCTGTTCAACCAAATCTTTCGACAATAGTTCAGGCATTGCCTTTTAGATGGCCCAAGCAAAATTTTAAAGTTCCAGGTATAAATTTTTAACTTTACTATTCTTTTGTAAGAATATACTCATTACAGCATCGAAAACCGTCCAAAACGATGTTGTAATGTTCCACTTTTAAGTACTGTTTCTTGTTTTTTTTAAGTTTGAGATTGGTTGACATTGGTAATTAAAATAATTATTTTGACAGTATGTTGGCACCATCTATATTTTTTTTTCTTCAACTTAAAGTGGTAAAAATACACGCTATGGCAAAAATGTCTCCCCTCCACTTTAGCAGCGCGCCCTTAACTAAAACTAAAAATGAAGTAATTTTTAGGGATGATCATACGTAAATATTATTTATTATTAAATAAATTCAGTAATAGAATAAAAAATTCAGAACTGTTTTGACAGACAAAGCATAAAATATTTGACGATTTTCAATTGTGTTTCAAGGCAATCGCTATTCTCCTATTTTTCGAAATTTTCAAATTAAATTTCAGGCGTTATAAAGCATCCAAAATTAATTTTGTTTATTTATTTAGATGTAGAATTTTATTCTCTAAAACTTTTATTTGAATTTTTTTTTCTAAAATACATTGGGAAGCAGGAAATTACCAAAGTATGTTTTTACATGTTAAATCTGTATGACCGAGAGGTCCGGTCACCACCCTGTATAATTTTTTACTTAGAAAATTTTGAAACGTCAGTACTGTCATAATATTATAAACAGAAGTACCAACCAACAAAAAATAACCTCAATTTTGAAATTTTAAATTTGTTACAATTTTTAATTTTAAAGGCCGAAATATAAAAAATATTGTATGATATTTGTGTTAAATGTGATTTTATTTTGTTCGTTGAGTTACTCAACTCGTTACACTCATTTCGTAATCTTCTCAAACTTACAAAATAAACCGTCCCTTTTAACACGCATTATCATAAACTACTATTTTATTATACTTGCATTATAATCTGCCAATTTCACACGAAAAAGCGTTCATAAAATCGTTTTTATTGCACAAGTGCTCTATAAAGTCGTCTAGGTAACAACAATAATATTAACTGTTGTGTGACTGTTGTTCTCCTATGTAAACACAAAACATCTCTGTGGCAACAAATATATCCAAAATCGGCACGCTTAATTTTCAAATTTTAAATACAGATTTTTTCTCTTTTATAGAGGTTTTAGTTGCAATTATAATAAAAAATAGCGTATAATACTTGTGTATAAGTAGACTTTATCGCATACGCGCCATTACAAGCACTCGCAAGCTCGCGCTTGTAATTTTCGTCGCTAATGCGATAAAGTCTTTCTTATACACATGTATTATAATATACTATTTTGAATAAGTAAATAAAATAATAAAACATTAAATTTTACTTTAATTTTGTCTGTTGACATCGACATACGTTTTTAAAATATTGAACCACACCTTATTAGTAATGAGTCATGAGCCTCACCCAGTCCTTACTTATTTTGTTTCAGGCAGATTTTTTTGGATATCATTTGCACGAAGCTATCAAAAATGTCAAAATGGACGATCCAAAACAGGTTAAAGTTAAAATCATTTTTAAAGAACATATACCAGGTGGTGACCGGGTGTAAAATCATACGGGTGTTTTGGTAATTTCCTGCTTCCCAGTTTATTTAAACAAAAATCATAAAATAATAGTTTTAGAGTATAAAATACTGCATCTAAATCTATAATTTATTTAAAACAATGTTTTAGGATAAGTTTGATTAACAAAAACTAAAAGTCCTTTCTATCCTGGGGCCGTCCCACAACGCGGGTCCATTATTTACTCCACTGCTTGCCGTCTATATCCCTATGAACGAGAGGTCCGGTCACTACTCTGTATAGTATTATTATAAGATTCAATGATAACTATTTTTTAGTTTGAAACATATTCATTGCAAATCCTTCATCACAAGGTTACATTTGAAGCTTATTGTTTGGGACGTTTCGGGTACGCCTTAATATATAAGGTATTTAAACATTTATTCTTATTTAAATATCTATAAAAAGAAAACATTTACAGTCCAATAATAGTTATTTATGTTACAAGTAGTAAGTACATAATGTAGGACTTTATCGGACAAATTCAATTTATATATAAATAAAGAGGACGAGTCCAAAACATTATAATTAAAATTATGTAGGTACGTGTTGCATACACGTGTTTGTGTTTGACTGCCCCAAAAAAAACTAATTTAATTTTTTTAAAGTCGTTTTAGAACTGTAACCAATTAATTTGACAAATGCTAAAGATTTTCAAATTTAATTTTACGTCTCAATTCAAAATTTTCGAACGGTGGGGATTGGGGATGAATATTAACCAATGAAATTGTATAAAATGAGACACTAGAGAACAATTTACTTTATCGTTATGGTACTAGTAACATAAGAAAGCTAATTATGGACTGTAAACTGTACACAAAAATCAAGAGTTTAGTAAAGTTCTGTTTTAGTAATATTACAATTTCAGTTTATTATTTCAATGATAACAGTTTTGCTATTTTCCATACAATACGAAATAATAACGCATAACTCAAAATGTTGCATTTGAATTTATTCACACTGGAGTCGTTACTCGAAGTTTCGGTTAAAATTTAAACCCGTTTCAAATTAACCAGCTCTTACTTATAACGTCTACTCTGGTAACAACTTTTAACAACTTTTAACCAGATATCAAATGTGCGGCTCTAGGATAGCAATCTCGTTTGTTTTGATGGTCCTGGGATATCAAAAGTAATTTTTTTAGTATCAAAATTGATTTTAAATTTAAGTGATAATGGATAAAAGCATGATAAACCTGTTTTATTATAAATACAATATTATATCTTTATAGTTGTAAGTTTTAAAAGCAATTTGAAGTTTAATAAAAATCTTATAAAAATTGTGTTCTGTGTTTATTAAAACAATCCACAGCTGGGTTGACTACTGCTCTCGAGCTCGACACAAAGAATCAATGGTAAGGAACATTGAACCGCTGAAGTTCCCGCAGACCTGAAATGAAAGTAACCGCAGAAATGAAAATATTTTTAATTTTATTTATTATTATTCCCAGTAGCGGCGCTACCTATTCTGACGCTCCCCTGCAAATTTCAAATACTTTGCCCCTTTTTGTAAGTTACTACGGTACTACGTAGTACGTATACTTAAATTGTTGTTTCTTTACCTTATGTATAAATTAAGATAAAAACGACGTATTTATTGAGTATAACTATTTAATTTAATTATTAATTTTTTATTGTTAATTGTTATTAAATATATATTTAGTCAATTTAATTAATTATTTATTGAGTATTCTAAAGGTCACGTGTCGGTAAAGTAAAATAATTCAAGATAATAAATTTATGCGTTTGCGGTTACGGTGCTTGTTAGTTGTTATACCACCGTGAGCATGACATTTCAATATAGTTGAGCCGTAAATTATTTAGATAAGTTTAAATTTGATTGTATATAATGTATAATGATATTGAAAACAAAATAGTTTTTAGTAGGTAGGTGATTAACCAACGGATTTATACTAACAACGATCGCTGTTAAGTACAACTAAAAAAATGTTGCGTAAAATTAAAGAAGAGAAACAGAAAATTATATTTTTGGATCTGTGTAAAACCCTGAAATTTCTACTCATTGTTAATAAATATTGTGGTATACTTCCTCTGTATTCAGAACATTTCAATATGAATGTTGTCCTGAAATCAACATATAAAGATTGGTTTTACATCGCAGGTTTTCTAAGTTTTTATACAACAGTAATTTTTGGCACCATATTCTTCTTATTTAATGATAATGATCCACTAATTGTATCAAAAACCAGTGCGTTGGTAGCCATTGCGATTTTAGCTATTATTGTATACTATTCAGTAATATCGTCATTGGAAATTCGAAAAACAATTTATGAAATGTATCAAGCTATTGCAATGACGGACTACACTTTATCAAAAATGAATATCACCGTTAACAATAACGATACAACAATTATTATCTTCAAGGCAACTGTCTTTTTTTTCTATTTTGTCTTTGTAGCAAGGATTTTGGTATTGGTGGCTATTTCTGAATTTCCGTTTTATTATAAAGTATTTTATATTACCTTCAACTTCGTGAAGATGAGTGAAAAACTATTATTCGTATCTTTATCGTGCACTTTGAGTAGCCGCTTTAATGTCATTAATGAAGTCATCAAATCTTTTCGATTATTAAACGATACATCGTATAACGAAATGTTGAATAAAATTTATATTTTATGCAAGTGTCATTACCAATTAGTTGAAATTGGACACGATATACAAACTACGTACAAAAAGATAATTTCTTTATTTGTGTTGGCAATTTTTGGGAACATATGGCAATACCTCTTCTTAATGTATCTAGTTCTGTTCAAAAACCCCTTTAAATCTCAGTGGATAGTATTTACTTTTGGTTTAATGGGCTTCGTAGAAGAATTTGCGATAGGTTTTGTAGTTGCTGCATATTGCGAAGATGTTTATGAACAAGTAAGTTTACTTTAGAACATGTTTCCTTTGAAAAGTGCTAGTTACCTTCCAGTAAATCTAATTTTTTTCTACCGATGCTGTAAGTTCTGATGTGGAGCAAGGAACCTTTCTTTTAAATAGCACCTCACCTATTTTTAGTCAGTCTAAACAGAAAAACTTTTACTTCATACTCCGCACCAAGAGCACTGTGTCTTGAAAATCATTTTTTAAACACAAATTTTAAGGCACTTTACTTAGAATAATTCAGTCTGTTTTAATGTCGACACATACAAAAGGGAAAAAATCTGTATCAAATAAAAATTTGCTAAAAATAGGTGGCTATACTGCTAAAACATAACGATGGCTCAACAGCCCTTTCATCATTAGTAGAAAAACAATTATATTTACACCAACTAACTAATAATCTGCTAAAGAACTTTTACTCAAATTGTTATTGTTAATTACGCACATACAACCATTATTCCATCGTCCTGAAGAACACTAACTACTAGTATGTGTTTTAGGCAACATTGTTTGGATATCGCTTACATGAATTTATCAAGAATGTAAAAATCGATAATCTAAAAAAGGTACAAATAAATTTTATAGAAGTTCTTAACAATAGATAATTATTTTTTAGTTGTACACATATTCGTTACAAATTCATAATCATCAAGTTATTAAATTTGATGGTTACTGCTTGACAACTTTAGGTTATTCCTTTCTGTATCAGGTATTTTAACATTTACACCCCAATAAAATATTTAAACTAAGAAAATGACAATTACAATTTCAGATTATTCTTGCAATGGTAACACTGTGGATATTTTACGCCTCACATGATCTTGCAAAAAATTATTAACTTCGTGATATACTATGATTAGCTCAGGTGACTTTTACAGATTCACATGAGGGGCAACCTCTAATACTGACCACTATTTTTGCGGGAATCTCACAATAGGAAAAGATCATTGAAAGATGACGTCTGACGTCACATAATTTTGCTTTAGGGGCCATACATAACCACACTTTTGTTATAATATATTGTGGATATTCTTTGTTATAACTGTGCATGTTCATTGAGTACTATACCTTGAGGGGTTATCTATTCTCTGCAGTCAATGTACAAAAATTATCTTCAGTCAATGATGTCAGCCATAGCATATGCATTCATGGGCAGTCAACTGCAGTCTGGGCTACGTTCGGATTCAGAAATATCTCGCCCGAGTGAGATGTACTAGTGTGACTTATGACGTAGCAAATTTTACTCGTTGATTACGAACGTCTTTCGCAGAAAGTGAGGTTAGGTCAACTTGTTTTTGTTTAATCTGTCAAATAAATTGAAAAGGGAATAACAACGACGTAGTGGTACGAGCTGTAGCATCAGTTTCTACAAAAATTATGAGTAGGTATATTGTTTAAAAATGAAGCGAAGGAGAGGAATTAGTGGATCGATTTATTTATTTATTTTTTTTATTAGTAAAAATAACATCTACAAGCTTATCCAATTTTTATCCAAGATTTATCCAAAGATTGGAAAATAAATTAATGAATAGGAAACCTAATATGTTTATTATTTCAACTATTAGTACTCGAACAAGTTAACTTCCTAACATAAAAATTATTTAAAAAAAATAAATTCAAAACAGCCATAGCAGTAGTATGGTTGCCAAGTTTTTTGGCCACACTTTATCATTGACAGTTGAGGACAAACAAAAATTTGAAAATAAAATTCAAATCAAATAACTAATTAAATGTTAATATCCAGGAAACACGTGACTAGAGCGTTTAACACCCATCTAACCCGGGTGGGTAAAAAGTTGTCGTTCGGGCGTTGACGCACTTGGATTCGGAACGTGCTTTTTAAGACAAGGAGAGCAAGAATTCTCTGATTACGAACGACGTGGAGTGAAAAGTTGTTAGCAGAGCGTTGAATCCGAACGTAACCCAGTGCACGAACTCAGAACAGTGGTCGACCCTTCGTTACACCTACTATACCGCATATTATACTAAATAAAGTCTTTGGGGCGATATGCTTATTTTAATTTCTATTACCTCAACCTCTTACAATGTTTAGACAGTGCATTTTCTCGTGAGCTATGCCCTAAGAAAGCTGCGCGAAAGCGGAACTATTTGTGAAGTGTGAAGTTTCAAACGATAAAAAACAATGACTAATTTATATAAATGAGGATATTTTAAGGTAGGTTTGTAGCAAAGCAAGTTGGTCACATTTTCGACTACTGCTCTGGTATGACTCATAGCTCACGTCACGATAAAATGCACTGCCTCTACAATTATGATTTCCCCAGTTACTGACTTAAAAATTAATTCGAGTAATATTTTCTTTCCTATTTATACCTGCTCGCTTGAGTAATAAATAATAGTCTCTCCAAGATGTTAGATGTTGTGAAGGTTTGAGTTCAGTAACCAATTGAAATAATTATTAAAATAATACCTACTTGAGACAATATTACTTATAGACCGGGAGCTACCGTTCACATTTACTAAACCATTTTTACAAAAATTTAACCTATACAAGTCGAAAGTACATAAAAAATTAGTAATAGAACCGCCCGTCTGCCTGTCGAAAGTGGCCGCTTTAACTCAGGAGGGGCGCTAGAAAATCGGGTTTTTTTGATTTTAACTACACCATAAGATATACACACAGATCAACAAACTACATATCAAACGATTCCGTTTTTAACGAAGTTTTCGAATATGACGCGGCCGACGGTTTTAAATGTAGCCTTCATGGTGGTAGACGCTCTTGAAAATAAATCAAGAAAGAATTATCAACAAAACCAAAAGGCACATGAACAGATTACACATCAAAAGAATCCGTTTTTTATGTAGTATTCAAAAATGCTGCAACAGACGGTTTTAAATGTAGCCCTCATGTTGGCAGACGCTCTTCAAAAAAATCAAGAAAGAGTCATCAACTAAACCACAAGAACCATGAACAAATTTCATATCACAAGATTCCGTTTTTTACGTAGTATTCAAAAGTGCCTCGACAGACGCTTTTAAGTGTAGCCCTCATGGTGGCAGACGCTCTTCAAGAAAGAGTCATCAACTAAACCATAAGACCCATGAACAAATTTCATATCAAAAGATTCCATTTTCTACGTAGTATTAAAAAATGCCGCGACAGACGGTTTTAAGTGTAGCCCTCATGGTGGCAGACGCTCTTCAAGAAAGACTCATCAACTAAACCACAAGAACCATGAACAAATTTCATATCAAAAGATTCCATTTTCTACGTAGTATTAAAAAATGCCGCGATAGACGGTTTTAAGTGTAGCCCTCATGGTGGCAGACGCTCTTCAAGAAAGAGTCATCAACTAAACCACAAGAACCATGAACAAATTTCATATCAAAAGATTCAATTTTCTACGTAGTATTCAAAAGTGCCGCGACAGACGGTTTTAAGTGTAGCCCTCATGGTGGCAGACGCTCTTCAAGAAAGAGTCATCAACTAAGCCATAAGAACCATGAACAAATTTCATATCAAAAGATTCCATTTTTTACGTAGTATTCAAAAGTGCCGCGACAGACGGTTTTAAGTGTAGCCCTCATGGTGGCAGACGCTCTTCAAGAAAGAGTCATCAACTAAACCATAAGAACCATGAACAAATTTCATATCAAAAGATTCCATTTTTTACGTAGTATTCAAAAGTGCCGCGACAGACGGTTTTAAGTGTAGCCCTCATGGTGGCAGACGCTCTTCAAGAAAGAGTCATCAACTAAACCATAAGAACCATGAACAAATTTCATATCAAAAGATTCCATTTTTTACGTAGTATTTAAAAGTGCCGCGACAGACGGTTTTAAGTGTAGCCCTCATGGTGGCAGACGCTCTTCAAGAAAGAGTCATCAACTAAACCATAAGAACCATGAACAAATTTCATATCAAAAGATTCCATTTTTTACGTAGTATTCAAAAGTGCCGCGACAGACGGTTTTAAGTGTAGCCCTCATGGTGGCAGACGCTCTTCAAGAAAGAGTCCTCAACTAAACCATAAGAACCATGAACAAATTTCATATCAAAAGATTCCATTTTTTACGTAGTATTCAAAAGTGCCGCGACAGACGGTTTTAAGTGTAGCCCTCATGGTGGCAGACGCTCTTCAAGAAAGAGTCATCAACTAAGCCATAAGAACCATGAACAAATTTCATATCAAAAGATTCCATTTTTTACGTAGTATTCAAAAGTGCCGCGACAGACGGTTTTAAGTGTAGCCCTCATGGTGGCAGACGCTCTTCAAGAAAGAGTCATCAACTAAACCATAAGAACCATGAACAAATTTCATATCAAAAGATTCCATTTTTTACGTAGTATTCAAAAGTGCCGCGACAGACGGTTTTAAGTGTAGCCCTCATGGTGGCAGACGCTCTTCAAGAAAGAGTCATCAACTAAACCATAAGAACCATGAACAAATTTCATATCAAAAGATTCCATTTTTTACGTAGTATTTAAAAGTGCCGCGACAGACGGTTTTAAGTGTAGCCCTCATGGTGGCAGACGCTCTTCAAGAAAGAGTCATCAACTAAACCATAAGAACCATGAACAAATTTCATATCAAAAGATTCCATTTTCTACGTAGTATTCAAAAATGCCGCGATAGACGGTTTTAAGTGTAGCCCTCATGGTGGCAGACGCTCTTCAAGAAAGAGTCATCAACTAAACCACAAGAACCATGAACAAATTTCATATCAAAAGATTCCATTTTCTACGTAGTATTCAAAAGTGCCGCGACAGACGGTTTTAAGTGTAGCCCTCATGGTGGCAGACGCTCTTCAAGAAAGAGTCATCAACTAAGCCATAAGAACCATGAACAAATTTCATATCAAAAGATTCCATTTTTTACGTAGTATTCAAAAGTGCCGCGACAGACGGTTTTAAGTGTAGCCCTCATGGTGGCAGACGCTCTTCAAGAAAGAGTCATCAACTAAACCACAAGAACCATGAACAAATTTCATATCAAAAGATTCCATTTTTTACGTAGTATTCAAAAGTGCCGCGACAGACGGTTTTAAGTGTAGCCCTCATGGTGGCAGACGCTCTTAAAAAAAATCAATAAATAGTCATCAACTAAACCACAAGATCCATGAACAAATTTCATATCAAAAGATTCCATTTTCTACGTAGTATTCAAAAGTGCCGCGACAGACGGTTTTAAGTGTAGCCCTCATGGTGGCAGACGCTCTTCAAGAAAGAGTCATCAACTAAGCCATAAGAACCATGAACAAATTTCATATCAAAAGATTCCATTTTTTACGTAGTATTCAAAAATGCCGCGATAGACGGTTTTAAGTGTAGCCCTCATGGTGGCAGACGCTCTTCAAGAAAGAGTCATCAACTAAACCACAAGAACCATGAACAAATTTCATATCAAAAGATTCCATTTTTTACGTAGTATTCAAAAGTGCCGCGACAGACGGTTTTAAGTGTAGCCCTCATGGTGGCAGACGCTCTTAAAAAAAATCAATAAATAGTCATCAACTAAACCACAAGATCCATGAACAAATTTCATATCAAAAGGTTCCGTTTTTTACATAGTTTTGAAATATGCCATGACAGACGGTTTTAAGTGTGGTCTTCAGGGTTTTGTAGATGACTCTTTTGGCTTATTTTCAAGAGCGTGTGCCAGCATGAAGGCTACACTTAAAACCGTCTGTCGCGGTATTTTTGAATACTACGTAGAAAACGGAATCTTTTGATATGAAATTTGTTCATGGTTCTTGTGGTTGGTTTAAGACTCTTTCTTGAAGAGCGTCTGCCACCATGAGGGCTACACTTAAAAGCGTCTGTCGCGGCATTTTTGAATACTACGTAGAAAATGGAATCTTTTGATATGAAATTTGTTCATGGTTCTTATGGTTTAGTTGATGACTCTTTCTTGAAGAGCGTCTGCCACCATGAGGGCTACACTTAAAAGCGTCTGTCGCGGCATTTTTGAATACTACGTAGAAAACGGAATCTTTTGATTTAAAATTTGTTCATGGATCTTTTGGTTTAGTTGATGACTCTTTCTTGATTTTTCTTAAAGAGCGTCTACCACCATGAAGGCTACACTTAAAACCGTCTGTTGCCGCGTTTTCAAAAACTACGTAAAAAACGGAATCTTTTGATATAAAATTTGTTCATGTATCTTGTGGTTTAGTTGAAGACTCTTTAGGCTTATTTTCAAGATCGTCTTTTACAATGAAGGCTACATTTAAAACCGTTTGCCTCGATATTTTTGAAAACTACGTAAAAAATGAATTTTTTGATATGAATTTGTTCATATATCTTGTGGTTTAGTTGAAGCGTAAATGTCTCTTGTTACTTGGGAAAAGCGTTAGAAAATTAGTCTTTTTGAGCGTTTAACAACACCATAAGATACATAAACATATGAACAAATTACATATCAAAAGATTCCATTTTCTATGTAGTTTTTGAATATGGTACAGCAGACAATGTTTAATGTAGCCTTCGTGTCGGCAGACGCCTTCCTAGTTAATGTCTTTTTAAGTAAAAGAGGTTAGAGAATGACTTCATAGCTACTTTACGGTTGATGATACGACAAACTTTTATGAATGTAATTTATTTATGACAACAGTATCTAAAATTTCTATTAACAATTATTGTTAATCCTATGTACGGTTATCACATAGTTTTGACTCAAACTGTGCACTTTTTAGGTAAACGTCGGTGAAGAAGAAGAACTAGTTTAGGGTTGATGATATGAAAAATAGTTATAGGGATAATTTCTTTATTATTACAGTATCTATAACTTCTAATAATAAAATTTTTCAATTGTATGGACGGTTTTCCCTATATTTCTACTCAAATATCGCTTTTTTTGCTATAAACACGTTATTTTTCTTTTTCTTCGAAGGCGTCTACCGCTATAAGGGTACACTTAAAACGTCCTGCCATGGTATATTGTAAAACTACATAGAAAAATGAATTTTTTTGATGCACAACTTGTTCATGTAGCTTGTGGTTTAGTTAAACCACAAAGAAACTCGACCTTCTAGCGTCTCTCCTGAGTTAAAGCGGCCACTTTCGACAGGCAGACGGGCGGTTCTATTACTCATTTTTTATGTACTTTCGACCTGTAAAGGTTAAAATTTTGGTTCTTATGGTTTAGTAAATTTACACGGTAGCTCCAGGACTATTAGATAATATTTTAGATATTTAATATTTATCATTATTCATTAGAACAAGGTATTCTTGTTGTTAATTATCTCTCTATCTCTATCTAATTATTCCAACTCCTCAATTATTAATACTAATTATTAATCTCACCTACTCTACTTCAACTATATCCATATTACCTCTTACCGGGTGCCAAGTTTCAAAGCGGAACATGGCCAAATAACATTGGAATTTACTTAACTGCAGTTTGCTGCTCGTCAGATGAATCTATAAGGATATCTATCGAAATAGAATTTTGTAGAAAGTGTAGAAATTGCTTTTACATAATTCAAAAAGCTAGTAGGTAATCAACAATTGTTTAGTGTTTAGCGCAAATAAGTAATTTCTAAATGTTATTTGGCTATATGTTTTGCTTTGAACGTAGGCACCCGGTATAGCGCCACATTACATAATTAAAATATAATTTTTTATGATAACTATAATTGTACTTGTAGCTAAATTTATTACTCATGTGAGCAGTTATTAGTAGTAAGCCTTTACATAAGGTTGGCATTAAGAGCTACCAATGCTAAATAAAACTAAAAGAATTGTCGATCAAGACGAAGAAAATGAAACAAAAATATTTCTACACCGTGCACTTAAATCCATAAATAGTGTACTAATTTTAAGTAAATTGTGTGGATTGCTTCCACTATTTTCAGATCATTACAATTACAATTTTAACGCTTCTACAGCAGCAAGAATTAAAGATCGGCTTTACTATGCAAGTTTTGGAATTTTTTACTTTATAATTTTCGGATTAACATTATTTCTTCTAAATGATAAGGAAATTGTTCCATTGACAATTTTACTGGGAATTATTGGGCCAGTTGGTATATGTTATTTCACATTATCGCCAATCAAGATTCGAGACACTCTAATGCAGATTTATAAGGCCATTGCAATAATAGACTACAGTTTATCAAAATTTATTGTCACCTCTAACAATAGGACAATTACATTGAAGACCAACGTACATCTCATTTTATGCCTGTTTGGATTTGCAATCAAAATTTTAGCACTGATATTTATATCAGAAATTCCAATTTTTTATAAAGTATTTCATATTATATTCAATTTTATGAAAATATGCGAATTCTTTATATTTTTCGTTATGGTGTTTACGTTGGCTCACCGTTTTAGTCTTATTAAAGAAATATTGAAATCTAATGAATTAGCAAATGATGGTTCGACAAATGAGACGTTACAGAAAGAGAAAATTTATATTTTATGCAATTGTCATTACAAGTTATTTCAACTTGGACACGACATAGAAACTTTGTTCGCAAAACAATATTCTCTAATGATTATAGTGGTTTTTACACATGTGTTGCAACAATTGATCTTACTCTATATACTTGTATTTAAAAACGTATTTAAATTCAAATTTCCTACGTATACTTATATCGGTATGTGGTGGGTTGAAGAAGCTACATTAACATTCGGCACGGCTATATATTTTGAAGAGGTCTATTCACAGGTAGGTAAATGGCTAAATGCCTAGCGATACTTTTGGGATTATAAAATTTTTAAATATTTTACAAATTTTTCTAGACCTCATTTTTCCAGCGAGAAATGCTAGTAAAAAAAGTACAAAAGTTCCCACTTTCAACAACCCTTAACTTTTTTTTTCACGTTATGACTTTTGGATTTTTGTGCATAGTTAGGTAAATTGATGCCTTTAGGACATTTGCTCTCATAAATAACATGTAGTCCCGTTTCAAGAATAAAGTTTTTAGAACCATTTATATGGAACCATGCCATTTTATCGTTCACAACAGTCATTTAACAAATCTGCATTTTAGGCCGTTAAAATTGAAAATTTTCAAGTTTCTTGTTATAGCCTTAAAGGTACCTTAAAGGAGAATATCATTGAAGCAAAATAAAATGGATTTTACAGGCACCGTTGAATTTATTTTTTGCTCTCCTGTAAAATCGCGATTTTGCAGATTCGCGAGTTTACCATTGTAGGGACGAGATGGATTATCAGATTTTATGAGTCATCAAAAGTTTCGATTATTTTATGACTTTCTCTACAAAGCTTAAAACTAAATAAGACATTACGAAATTCGTTCCTTACCTTTATGACGATACTCCGACACCTCGTTTAGGAAACTCGCTAGGAAACCAACAATACTAAATAACCATAGCTTAAAGTGATTCCATTATCTGTAACAAATATCATACATTTTTACTTTATTTTAGGCAAATTTTTTCGGATGTGATTTGCACGTAGTTATTCAAAATTTCAAAAACTACAATTTAAAACAGGTAATAGATGGTATGCCTATAAGGTTCTCATAATAATAACTATTTTTTAGTTGCAAACGTACTCATTACAGATTAAGCTTCAAAAGCTTAAAATTTCATCTTACATCTTCAAAACTTTAAACTCTAGTTTATTATATAAGGTAGGTACTTGAATTTATAGTTTATAAATAAATCAAATGGGAGCTAAATATTTAGCGCTCGTCACTTGTGCAAACGGTCCTTATTTATTAAGCTTCATTCACGGTAGCAAATGATTGCTGGCTCGTTATACAAACAGTTTGATTTTGTCCAGAAAGAAAGAATGTAAAAGGGTGTAAGAGAATAAGAGTGAGAGAACAATTTTATTGCTTAGTAGCAGAAAATTTGTATATTTACAAAATTAAGCTGAAGATTGAAGATGTCCTAGAAAATCTAGGAACAACTAACTTTGAACACTTTGGCCTGAAATAGTATATTATAATACATGTGTATAAGAAAGACTTTATCGCATTAGCGACGAAAATTACAAGCACGAGCTTGCGAGTATTTGTAACGGCGCGTATGCGATAAAGTCTACTTATACACGAGTATTATACGCTATTTTTTATTATAATTGCAACTAAAACCTCTATAAAAGAGAAAAAATCTGTATTTAAAATTTGAAAATTAAGCATGCCGATTTTGGATATATTTGTTGCCACAGAGATGCTTTGTGTTTACATTGCAGAACAACAGTCGCACAACAGTTAATATTATTGTTGTTACCTAGACGACTTTATAGAGCACTTGTGCTATAAAGACGATTTTATGAACGCTTTTTAGTGTGAAATTGGCAGATTATAATGCAAATATAATAAAAAATTATATTTTTGTACGACCTGATTAATAAGTACTATTTTACACCTTCAAAAGTGGGCGTTAAGTGAGTCTTTTTTGTGCTAGAGCGAAAAAGTGTTACTATTTATAGTCCGGAGGTTAGCAGCTTCAACCTTGCAAATCGTGATACCGGAATGAAACTTTGCACGAATGTTGTCCATACCCATACCTTCAATTTGAGATATGGAGCCACTTGAGAGCCCCCCGTGGGGACCCCTGAGAGCGGGTTGCCTACCTCGCGGGGGCAAAGTTCGTATTTTGCCGATTTTGGCCCGATTTGGACGCGGTTCTCGCAGATTGGGTTTAATTTTGATACTGATGTTGAACTATATTGTAGTTAATACTTGTATAATACCGTTGGGCGTGGTTGCCTACATTTCCAGGGGTAGGAAATGGCAACAATCAAAAATGTTTAATATTTTTTATTGGCCGCTTCATCGAAAAAATTGAGGTAGAAGATTTAAAAGTTCGATTGTTCTAAACATCTCGGGAAATATTGATCGTATAAAAAAAAGTTCAATGGTTTTTTTAAAGATGAGGATATTTAGAGAAGAAAAGGCCTTATGACTTTTTTTTGTAGGATGAATAGTTTTCGTAGAAAACGGAATGAAACTGTGCTCTGATTTTGGGAATCAACTCGTGCGCGTGAAGCTTCAATATTTAGAAATGTCATAAACGCTTCTTCGTAAAAAGTGTCAAAGCTCTCTCAAAAGTGAACATACGAACAAAATTAAAAATGCATCTTAAAGAAGAAGGCGTAAGCTTTCAGATTCACTAATTCATCATTTGTAGACATTACTCCTGAATGCTGTAATATGAGTTTAAAGATGTCGTTCCGCTGTAAAAATCACATTTTTACTTAAAATGTTGCTTTATCGTTAATAATGAATCAAAGTGAATAATTCTTGTGCAGTTATACTCTTAATACTATACACTATCATTAAATAATACTGAAAACCATCTTTGGTTTATCAATTTTAGAAGAGAGCACTTTGAAATTTGTAATTTTTAACAGTTTTGAATTGAAGCAGAAAATTTCAATTCAACTTTATTCCGACAAAAACTAAAATGTAATATGAAGCTCAAAATATGTACTATATGTTAATTAGGAGTAAATTTAGCAAAATTATGATTCATTTTAATTAAAATTTTCTGCTTTTAATTTGAGACTATTAAAAATTATATATTTCAAAGTGCTCTGTTTTAAAATTAATAAACCAAAGATGGTTTTCACTATTATTTAATGATAGTGTATAGTATTAAGAGTATAACTGCACAAGAATTATTCACTTTGATTCATTATTAACGATAAAGCAACATTTTAAGTAAAAATGTGATTTTTACAGCGGAACGACATCTTTAAACTCATATTACAGCATTCAGGAGTAATGTCTACAAATGATGAATTAGTGAATCTGAAAGCTTACGCCTTCTTCTTTAAGATGAATTTTTAATTTTGTTCGTATGTTCACTTTTGAGAGAGCTTTGACACTTTTTACGAAGAAACGTTTGTGACATTTCTAAATATTGAAGCTTCACGCGCACGAGTTGATTCCCAAAATCAGAGCACAGTTTCATTCCGTTTTCTACGAAAACTATTCATCCTACAAAAAAAATTCATAAGGCCTTTTCTTCTCTAAATATCCTCATCTTTAAAAAACCATTGAACTTTTTTTTATACGATCAATATTTCCCGAGATGTTTAGAACAATCGAACTTTTAAATCTTCTACGTCAATTTTTTCGATGAAGCGGCCAATAAAAAATATTAAACATTTTTGATTGTTAAAAAATAGGCTTTCAAAAAGACCATGTACCAATGTTTACCCGTTCTACTATTATTCCGAGGTTGAAATCGCTAATCACTGGACTACTGTTTTCACGTTTTTACGCCATTTCCTACCCCTGGAAAGGTAGGCAACCACGCCCAACTGTATTATACAAGTATTAACTACAATATAGTTCAACATCAGTATCAAAATTAAACCCAATCTGCGAGAACCGCGTCCAAATCGGGCCAAAATCGGCAAAATACGAACTTTGCCCCCGCGAGGTAGGCAACCCGCTCTCAGGGGTCCCCACGGGGGGCTCTCAAGTGGCTCCATATCTCAAATTGAAGGTATGGGTATGGACAACATTCGTGCAAAGTTTCATCCCGGTATCACGATTTGCAAGGTGGAGGCCTTATTTTGCTGTTAACCTCCGGACTATATTATGGTAAAATCCAGTAAAATCAAAGTACTAATAATAACACAAACTTTATATTATATTTTATAGTAAACGTCACCTTGACAACTGAATTAATTTATGATTTTAAAATATTGGATCGTACAAAAATTAGTGTTTGCACGTCTAGCGTAAAATTCGATTTTGCCCCTAGTATATGTTTCCCTCGGCTGCGCCTCGTGAAACATCTCCCACACGTAAGGCCAAAGTCTATATTTTTACGCCTTTTATACAAAAATGACTATTATTGTTGTAATCTAATCTTTAAATTTTAGGGCATAGTTGCGTTGATCACAGTTTTTCTATTTTTCATACAGTATGACCTTACGATGTATTAAAAGCTCAAGAGAAGAAAAAATTGGATTTTGTGTACTGTGTGTGCTTAGTGTTCTGTACAAGGCGAATTTGATATATATTTTTTATTATTTATTCCAAAGATCTTTTTGTATTTTGTTCAGTTAGTATTTAGTTATTAATGCAAACGATGTCTAAAATACATCCAATTCTACACCTAAAGGTCCCAATATGTGTTTTATTCGACAGATCGATAGATGATATCTCATAAGTCATAAATGTAATCATAGTGTGTTCATAAAATACTAATTATTATAATTCTCATCCAGGCCCGGACTGGCCGGGCTGGCTGACCGGCGAAAGCCGGTGGGGCAAGTCGAATTGAGGTCAAATGAAAATAAATAGAAAAATCAAAATGAAGAAAAAAGTTCGTAATAAACATACAGTGTGTTTCACTTTAGATAAGAACATATGCATAACTTCTTGTTTTGCTTAATTTTCATACAAAAATATTTTTAAAAATTCTTAAAGTTGTTCTAAGCCCATTGACCTTAAAAATTTCCAAAATTTTCGACTGCGGCGCTCTGGCGGCCTATGAGAAACCTATGTAACCCAATCCCTTGGTAGTGTCGGTTCTTGCTACGCCACTGAATTTGAGAACAATTTATTTTGAAGTCAGTGGGCCCCAACCACTAGCCAGTCCGGCTCTGTTCTCATCACATCTATTCTGATTTAACTGTCTTTGGTATCCTCTTAAATCCCTTACGATATTTTTTTAAATTATTTTAGTGGGTGTAGCATAACGCCATGCCCAATGACAACATATTACTCACGATATTAAACAAATATGTAATATTTTAGTAGAACTATTACGGCACTTTTAGATAAAATTAATATTATAAACCAGCAGTAAGTACAAATAAGTGGTTACTCGACACAGATATTAAAAACTAACAAAAATAACAATGCTAAATATTGCTAAAAGAGAACAGAACCAAACAAAGAATTTTTTTTTAAATGTACTTAATTCCATAAATTTGGTACTAATTTTAAATAAATCGTGTGGAGTACTTCCACTGTTTTCAGATTATTACGATCACAATTTTGTTGGTTTGGCAGCAACAAAAACGAAAGATCGGCTTTATTCTAATAGTTTTCGAATTTTTTACTTAATAACTTTTGGATCAACATTTATCTTGCTAAATGATACAGCATTTCTACCAACGATAATTTTAGTAGCTGCTATTGGACCACTTGGTCTATCGTATTTCACAGTATCGCCAATAACGGTTCGAGACGCTGTATGGGAGCTGTATAAGAACATAGCAGAAATCGACTACAATTTATCGAAAATTAATGTAACTGTTGACAATACAAGAATGGAATTTCAGATCAACGCACATATCATTTTTTTCCTAAGCGTATTTGCTATTAAAATTATCTTATTAGTGTTTATTCCCGAAATTCCGTTTTGTTATAAAGTGTTTCATATAATATTCAACTTTATGAAAATTTGTGAGATCTTTGCATGTTTCGCTTTTACTTGCACGTTGGCTAACCGCTTTAGCCTAATTAAAAAGACGTTAAAATCTTACAAAAGTTCAAATAATAATTCAATAAACGAAAAGTTACAGAAAATTGGCATTTTATGCAATTGTCACTACAAGTTATTCCAAGTTGGACATGACTTGGAAAGGTTGTCTAATAAACAGATTTCTGTATTTATTATAACTATCTGTTCACATGTGTTGCAACAATTGATATTATTTTATACACTTGTATTCAAAAATGTATTTAAATTCAAATATCTTATGTATAGTTTTACCAGTATGTGGTTTCTTGAAGACACAGCAATAGGAATTCGCATGATTCTGTATTTTGACGAGCTCTATGCACAGGTAAATACTAAATATGCTTATTATAATGAACGTAATATATAGAGTGGTAATCAAATCTCTCGGTTGTAGAGAGATTTAACATGTAAAATAATACTTTGATGATTTCCTGTTTACCAATTTATTTTATGGAAAAAATATTCAAGTACAGTCGGCCTCACAATTATTGGACACCCTGGCTATACGCCAGGGTGGTTATTAGCCAGCAACGACAAAAGGACAGAAGGAGAGGTTGTTGATTTACTACTTATTGGCAAAATAAAGTTGCCCCTCAATTTAAGTATAGGGTGTTATGATGGTTACATTCACAATTCGTGCTAAACGTATAGCCAGAGTGGCCACTAATTGTGAGACTGACTGTACAAGTTTTAAAGCAAAAATTTGCATCTAAATTAATAAACAAAACTAATTTACTATTCTTTATAACTTATTTTTATTTTTCAAAGATTTAATGGCCAAATTTTATATTTATATTTAAATATTATATTTTCTATTAACGATCAATTATGGTATAATTTTTGTCGTAAAGTAAAATTAGATTTTCTTCAATTTAATGAGAGGCGATCGACGGAAAAATTTAGTAATCAACTAGTGTGTTAATTGCCGATTAATAATCTCAACAATTAAAGCGCTCGCTGTCTCGATTATTAATCGGCCTTATTAACGCACTAGTTGATTAAATTACTATTTTTTACATTTATGAAATTAAAATTGATTTTAAAAATAAGTACTTATAATATTTTCAATTTTCATTATAATTTTTTATAAACTTCAAAATTTCGATGTTATTAAAATGAGATTTTAAATGTCATTTTAAAGTTTATAAATTGTAATGAAAATTAAAAATATAATAAATATTATATTAATAATATTAATATACCTATAAAAAATTTTTTATAATTATATAAATTTAAAAAAAAATTTATTAATATTTTATATTCTGAAAAGCTCAATACATAAGCGAAATGTAATAAACAAGTAATAAATTTAAAATTTGGCTATTATACCTCTGAAAAATAAAAATTGTAATCAATAATATGCCAAAACAATATAAAGAAAAATTATAATTCTTTTAGAACGCCAGATATTAAAATAATTTTGATGTATTTTATATTCAATTATTTATTGAATTTATTTAATAATGGAAATAAATATCTAATATTTAGAAGAAGATAACAAAAATCACTTTATTTTTATTTTTAGTTAATTTATACAGGGTGGTGACCGGACCTCTTGGCCCTATGGGTTTTTAACATGTAAAATCATACTTTCGTAATTTCCTGCTTCCCAATATATTTTAGAAAAAAACTCTTCAAATAAAAGTTTTAGAGCATAAAATTCTGCATCTAAATCAAGAAAATTAATTTTGAATGTTTTATAACGCCAAAAACTTAATTTGAAAATTTCTAAAATTAACAGAAATGGCGATTACCTTGAAACGCAAGTAAAAATTGTCAAATGTTTTACGCTTTTTCTGTCGAAATAATTTTGTATTTGATTATATTCAATATTGAATTTATTTAAATAATATATCGAAAATAAAAACCAAAAACTTTTATTTTTAGTTTTAGTTAATTTAATTAACCTTAAAAATTGTTTTGTAAGATAAAACGTCAAACATTTGCTAATTTTTATTTGAAGTAGGTAACTATTTCAGGGCAATCGCTATTTCTGCTAATTTTGAAATTTTCATATTAAACGGACGTTATAAATCATTCATAAGGAATTTTATTTATCGAATTAGGTAGATGAAGAATTTTATGCTCAAAAACTGTTATCTGAAGATTTTTTTTCAAAATACATTGGGAAGCATCAATAAATCACCAAAGTATAATTTTTCATAATTAATCCTTATGACAGAGAGGTCCGGTTGCACCCGGTATAACCCCACACAATGATACCATCCTGTATAGGGTGTGCATATTTTGACCTAATTTTTAATTTTTTTAGGCTAATTTTTTCGGATGTCATCTGCATTCAGTCACAAAAGATTTCAAAAAGCACGATTTGAAACAGGTAAAAATAATCTTCAAACATAGATTTGTTTGAAGTTCTTACCAATAACTGTTTCTAGTTGCAAACGTACTCATTACAAATTACGTGTCAAAAGCTTAAAATTTCAGCTTATGCCTTGGATTATACTATAAATTCAGCTTTATTATATAAAGTACGTACAGTATTAGGAGTATAGGTATAGTTGATAGTTTTTGGCCCATTAAAATTATACACAACACGAAACTCAAGCTTGAAGCTTGAACTGAACCTAATTTATTTACATGTTCACTTTTAGAAATTTTGTATAAACTTGAGTTAAAATTGGTCGGCGTTAGGGTCAGTTTGAGTTGGACTTTCGTTGTAGAATTTGGCATTTTAGGGTATAAGTGTAAGTACCTAGTCGCTAACGAGGTATACCTTATTAAATCAGAGAATATAGTAATGATATTGATGAAACGAGAAATAAGTCGTAAAATGACAATTCTCGTCTCATCTCTTATTTATTGCAAAGAGATGGAATGTGAGAGAAGTGCGAAAAAGTAGTACAGAAAATTGCAAGAACAAATTTTTAAATTCCACATCGGCTGTGATGGACCGTTCAGAAGTTAATGTATTCAAGTCAAAATGTATGTTAACAGCAGTCAAATGTCAGCTACCTGCTTGTCACGTTCAGTTACGTGCATACATTTTGGCCACCCCGGCTATACCGCTATATGCCTAGCACGAATTGTGGGTTCAACCATCAATAACACCCCCCACTTAAACTGAGGGGTAACTTTATTTTGCCAAGAAGTAGTAAATCAACAAACTGTGTTGGTGTTATGATGGTTGCACCCACAATTCGTGCTAACCAGTGGCTGCACCAGGGGGGGGGCGAGATGGGGCATTCTTACCCACCTCATTCTCGCTATGGTTCGAGTGGCCTCTAAAAACCAGAAGAAGAAAGAAGAGAAAGAAAGTTGTTTGTCTTGCTGTAGAACAAAAAATAAATTAATTGCTGTCGTAGAGCGAAATATGATATTGAAAAGGAGGACCATAACAAAACATTTTTGAGGCTCTCCTATCCGAAATATAAGATTATTTTTATAAGTTTAAAATACGAAGTGAAAAAAAAATATTACTTTGTTCAAACAGGGCCAATTGGAGGCCAATTGTGAACTACTTTGTGAGAGAGAGAAAGCATATCAAAGACAATTGTCCCGCTAATATAAGACAGAGAAAACATATCAAGGGATATTATTTGCACCAATCAAATGCGGATAGTCGCGTTTAATTAGTCATCAAAAGCTTCAAGTTTTGCTTCAACTTAGAACGACCGTCGGCATATCTGTCATATTTATTACCGTGGTTTTTATGTTTATAGTAATAAAAAATGTGTAGTTTTAAACCGTTAGATATATTTTTCCTTTTGCAATTAGTTCAAAGAAATATTTTCTTCTGAAATTGAGCTCGGTGCTAAATTGTGATTTAAATGCTGTTGACCTTGAGGCATGAAAATTTTTAGTCTGCGGCGCTATAAAAAATTTGGCCTCTTTTCATCAATGTGTACCCAGGGGCCACAAAAACCTAATGCCGCCACTGGTGCTAACGTATTGCCGGGGTGGCCAAAAGATATGCACGTGACTTTACTTGCTCATGTCGGTATGATGTCATCGATTTAAATTACAGCTGACTTGTGAGCCATTGTGGGGGCAAAATGTATATTCTCTAATGATCGAAATAACAATGTGATTTATACGTTTCTAACAGCTAATAGCTTCTAGAGTAGCTCCAATGAAAGAAAAGCACACCACGTGATTACTAGTGATGGACGAGACGGGAAACTATATTTAATAATTATTTTATAACGTTTCGCTTATTATAAAGCTTCTTCTGAAATATGTAGGTATTATAATTTTTTTTAAATTGAGCTTTTAATTTTTCAAAAGTCTCGTCTCGTCTCGAGTCTCGTAAGTCTCGTCTTGTCTCGTATTACAAATCGAAGTCTCGTTTTGTTTCTCGTCTTGAAATCGAGACGAGACGAGAAAAGTCTCGTCCCGAGTCCATCACTAGTGATTACCGTTAAAGTTGTGCAGTAATTTTGAACTGTCGACTCTGAAGCCACGCCTCGTGAGGATTTTGTCACGTGGTGGGCTTTTCTTTAGTTGGGTCTACTTAAAATTTGTGCTACGAATGTGGGGTTTTCATCGTTGTCTTCAAAAAGTTTTATGCAAAACAGCACTGTTGGTTAATTTACCTAAATCTTTTAATTTTAGAGTGTGATAGCACTGATAACAGCGTTACTAGTTTTTCTACAATATGACCTTTTGATGTATTAAAAATACAAGAAGGAAAAATTGGATTGGAAAGTCACGACTATTTGGCTTGAAGTAATATATTTGGCAAGACCGTTTTAAAATGTACACAATTATTAGGTAGTGCAAAATGTAAAATTAAAATAAATAAAGTATTTGTGTGTATAATTTTAATCATTACATTACGAAATTGTCGTTTTATAATACTTTAATTGCGTTACCCTTACCGATATCGCGCAACTCCACACAGAAAAAGGTATACTTGAAAGCAAGTATATTAGTTTACTCAGCAATATTTAATCGCCAGAACTTTTTTATTATTCTATTTGACCATATGAGATATTCTAGAGAATCAACATAATTTCTTGCAGGAAATAATTGGATTGAAACTACGAAGTGTTGCATTAACTTTTTACAAATGATTCTCCTCAAATTTGCGACTATTCCTTCATTTAAAGTTTTCTATTTTTTAAGTTAAGTAATTGTTGTGTTAATTAAAAACGTACTAGTATTCCAGTGAATTCCGTACATACTTCCTGCAAACTTCCTTAATTATTAAACCAATCTTTGGTATACTCTTAAAAACTATCTTTAAATTTAACGTAACTAATTATTCCTTTGTGTTGACTTTATTTTCTTAAACGAACAAGCGATACACTTGAAAAAATGCAATTTTGCAGTTTGAAAGAAATGCGTGGTGAACTGGTGGACGCGACATTTCTGATTCATCTTTGGTTCGGTTAGTTTGTACGTGTCAATATATTTTTGTTTTGTGATTATGGAAGAAGTATTAGAAAAATGGGGATTAAGCCAGTTAATTCCGAAATTTAAAGGTAAGTTATTAATTTTTTTGAAATTAGTTTATTAGGTACCTACATTATTACGGCATTTAAATAGTATTGCACAATGTTTTATTTTGTTCACACGTGGTTCACACACATGGACACATGTATTGAAGTAGTAATGGCGCGCAAAAATAGCAAACGGTGCAAATGCTTTTAATATGAATATAACTTTGACTGCAAACAATTACACTTAGGTACCGTAATAATTATTATTATGAATAGGTTTGCGTTTATTATCCATTAACTGATAAATTTGTAATTACCAAAAAAAGTTGTGCTAGCATGAGAAAGCAAGCCCCAACAAGTGAATTTTAAAAACACAAATTTAGTATACAGGGGCTGATTTTTCATTGTGTAGCTTATTTCTGATAAAATTTTCAAGATACAAAGAAAACGTTAAATAACAAAATTTTCAAAAGACATATGTTCTACAAAATGGTGCAATCAATTTTGTTCCATAGCCTATAGGTACTTATTTTCCGGAAAAATATGTTGCTTTGCTTTTTTCAGTTATAATATAACAAGACCTCATTTTTCAATCGATAAAAAATTGACATTTGCACAAAAGTGCCAAAATGCATGTACATTATTTATTGAGACCTTCTTGAGCATTATTAATCTGAAAAAAGCTCGAGCGCGCAGCGCGAGGGCTTTTTTCTTGCATTAATAATGCTCAAAAAGGTCGAAATAAATTACCTTAGGCATTTTGGCACTTGAGTGCAAATGTCAATTTTTTGTAGATTGAAAAATGAGGTCGAATTATATTCGATAAGACAATTTTTTTTTAAAAAGGTAACGTGATTATGTACAAAAAAAATTGTCAATAGAATTCCTCTCTTGGTGTTCATTGTAGGTATACCTAATTAATAAACAAGCCGCTCTAATATTGGACATAATATTATGAAGCAAAATGGTAGATACTTGGGATACACCTTTGTAAAGAGAAATTGATTTAGAATGTGATTTTGTAAAAAAATATACAGGGTGTTCTATTTAAAAAAAGAAAGTTACATATTTTTCCGGAAAATGTTTACGCTATTTTGTAGATCAATATTTATTCGTGCTGATTTTTGTAAGTTTATAATGGAGTATTTTGTTTAGAAAATGATATGACGTTAGAAAGTATGTATGAAATGGATGATGAAATGCTGAAAGAATTAGTACCGTCAATTGGGTTAAGAATAAAGCTTAAAAAACACTTAAGTCAAGAGCAACCATCAACAAGTAGTGCAGTACCAGTAAGATGCATAAAAAATAAGGGATAGGTGATGATTTATGCTATTAAATTTAATTTTATTCAGATAACTGAAAAAACGCCGTTTATTTTTCTAAACGCCATAAATACAACAAATACGGTCGATGTGGTCGATACAGATAGTACAGAGACACTACTAGGTTCATCTTCATCGTCATTATCGTCTTTTGAACTAATACCACAATATAACAAACAAGCTAGTTTTATTGGGTTAGAGAATTTTTTTAAAGGGGTTCAACTCCCAGAATTTGACCTACAAAACCTACTTGACTCCTCCTCTGGAAAGTCTGTGTTAAATTATTATAAAAGACATGATATTTTAGATGGAAAACAACGGAATGTTTTAGTAGATGTTATTATAAAATATTTATTCAATTACATCTTGCAACAGTAAGCTTTAATCGATTAAAATAGCAATAAATTTATAAATAATTTTGTTAACAGCAGACTTAAGCACGATGATTATTTGATTATTGTTTCGAAAATAATTAAATTGTTTCCCAAAGAAAATCCAGGAACGTACTATGTACCAGCAATAACAAAAGAGCATTCTTGTATAAACAAGCCAGTTCTAGCAAAAGGAAAATTAATAGATAAATCGAAAAACTTGATCAGGATGGCAGGGCCACCAAAGTTGAGAAAACGAAGACAGGAAAACGATACTGATACTAATTCTACAAAACTATTCAAAGCATCAGGTATAATCTAAAATGTTATCGCTTTCGGTGAATTATTTATCATTTTCATTAGCGGAAGCAGAAAATGACAAAGTTTGGCTCTCCCACAGGCGGGAACCCTGGGAGGAGGTTCTTTCAAAGTGGACAAATACATTTGAAATAAGACGAAATAAAAAGTACTTAAATGTGAATGCTTTTTTTGAAGATTGGCCAATTTTAACAGAAAACAGCAACATATGCGAGTCATTGGTATACTTATGAGTTATAAAATTTATCCTTATTTCTTAGTTTTAAAGCCCTTTACGAATATTCAGGAGTAATCTTTGCTTTAAAATTTTAGGTAAACATTGATTTCGACAAACTACATCCAGATTGTGGTTCAAATATCTACTCAAAGTGGCCAGCATTATACAGCTGTGTGAAAAACTTAAAAAATATTAGAGAAGATAGTAATGTGTATAACCTTCTCCTCTTACTGGAGGAAGATGAATTAACAATCGGTGTGTACCATCAAAAACTTGTAATTATGACATTATATTGTTGTTTTTATAGATTCAAGAGTGGCCATTAATCTAATATTATTAGTTCATATGTTGCCTCCGAAAGGACGAATTACTATAAAAAACAAGCATTGGAAATTCAGTACTCAAGAATGCATCGATTCTATTGTAATACATGCTAAGGTATAGTTTTCGAGTATTTCCTGCTAATTGCATGAACTAATTTTTTTCTCGGTTTTAGACTCCTGGAGATATTGAGCGGTTAATAGAAGAGCAAAAAGAAAAGTCGTTAGTAAGAGAACAACCTGTACAACCATATATTATCATTGAAGGGCCAACAATTAAAGATCTCAACAACTTTTATGTGATAATCGATGAAATACGATTTAAGGGAAAATGTCTTCTAAATTGTTTAGACATCTGTTTTAAAGCATTTTTTATTGTACAAGCACAATATCCTGTTCAGTCTGAACATATTTGGCTGTTTATACAAAAAGGGATTTATAAAATCCATACCACATTTGATAAAACTTTTCCTAGTATTGTTGATGTTATGGACGCCGCAATTGCAGGGGTTTAAATTTGGAAATTATTCATTGTTGGTATGTACTATAATTCTGGTATAGTTATATATTAGATTATAATAGTTGTCTATTATTTTAGTCATTTATTATGGAATGTAATATCTGCTGTGGTACATTTTCAAATATTAACAAATTTATATTTCATTTAGAGTATATACACAAGTGTGAAAGTTTTTGTTGTCCTTTTAAAAGTTGTATGAGAAATTTTCATCAACGTCATAAGTTAAAATATCATTTACTTAATCAACATTCTGATATTCATTTAAACTTAACCAAATGTAGTGATTCCTCTGTTACCCAGACTGTAAATGATTCAACAGAGTCTTATGACCACCTTACTACAATTTCTCTTCCTAATACAAAAGAAACAAATGAATCGATTGATAATATGTTTGAAAAATTCAAAAACGTTTTGAGTGGTTCTGTTAATAAATTAATAGCTTCATTATATACAAAATTAGCTTTAAATCGTTGCACGGTTCAAAGAATTATTGAATCATTTATTAATTTTCTCTCTGAAGACTTACTTGACACACTTTTAAACTTCAATAAAAATTTTGAAAACTTAAGTAATTCGAAAAATACGTCACTAGCTGATTGCATGGGTATTTTACTTACGGCTTTAAAAAATTGCTTCTGCGATGTAGATACTGAATATAAGAGATTTAAAGAATTCGAAAATTCAAATTATTTTATACGTCCTGTGCAATTTAACGTAGGGACTCGTCCAGATAATTCACATAGAAATGGTAATACTGCACTTATATTAAAAACTAATACCTACTCGTATGTATCAATGAAAAGTCAGTTGAAACATTTTCTAGAAACTGATGGGACATTAAGTAAAATTTGTGAGTATCAAAATCGACTTTTAAATTCTCGTAATTTTGTATGGAACATTGTTCAAGCCGATCTATTTAAAAATACTTTGAATTCTAGCAATAGGGAAATTGTACTACCTATAATATTGTACTACGATGATCTAGAGATTGGTAACCCCCTTGGTAGCCACTCTGGAATATACAAAATTGGTGCTGTTTATTACACGATAGCTACAATTCCACCATGTTATGGAAGTCGATTAGAAAATATTTTTTTATGTCAATTATTTTATGCTTCTGACCGAAAGACATTTGGTAATTCAAAAGTATTTGCAAATTTAATAGAAGAGTTAAGATATTTAGAAGTAAATGGTCTCGAAATCGTTGGTAGTGACAATATAATTAGTCAAGTACATTTTCAAGTGGTGTCTGTAGTTGGGGATAACTTAGGAATTCATTCATTATTTGGATTAACTGAGAGTTTTTCGGCGACACATTATTGTAGATTTTGTAAAAATTCTAAACTTGAAATGCAAACACAACTAACACAAAATGATGAACACCTGAGAAAGGTAGTTGAATATGATGAACACTTAGAATCTAAACTTTACGGAATTAAAGAGCCTTGCGTTTTTAATCAACTCTCAAACTTTCATATATATAATAACGTTGCATGCGATATTATGCATGACATTTTTGAAGGTGTACACAGATACGATATGGCGCTTATAATCCAGCATTTCATCAATCAAAAATATTTTACGCTTAACGTTCTTAATGCTAGAATAAAATATTTTTCGTATAACGTTTATGAAAAAAATATTCCTCCCAATATACAACAAACTCATTTAGACAATAAAATTATTATTATTTCGGCATCAGAAATGTTAACTCTTGTACGAAATTTCGCTTTTATCATAGGAGATTTAATACCAGAAAATAACCAAGTTTGGAACTTTTACTTAAAATTACTAGAAATTACAAATATTGTAACTTCATCTTCAGTATCTAATGCTACTCTTCAATTGTTGGATAATTTAGTTACAGAACATCATGAAATGTATATAGAATTATTTAAGCAAACCCTAAAACCGAAACATCATTTCCTAGTACATTACTCGACAATAATAAGAGCAATTGGACCACCTCGGTATCTGTCATGCATGAGATTTGAGGCAAAACATTCGGAGCTCAAGTCAGTTGCTCAAAGTATAAAAAGTAGAGTAAACGTACCGTACACACTTGCTCTAAAAGTGCAACTTAATTGTACTTTTAGATACATATCTAATACGGGATTAGATAACCACATTTCATATGGTTCTATTTATGAAGTATTTGATCAAGACGTAATCAAATTGACCCTAACTAATGATTTTTTGAACCAACACTCATATATAAGTTGGTATTCTTTAAATGGAATAAAATTTAATAATACTTCAACGATACAATATGATTCTAATTTTGATGAACCCAAGTTTTTTGAGATTAAACATATATTAATGCACAATGATGACAAAACTTCTTGTCATTTTATATGTAAAAAACTAAAAATTGTAGGCTACAATTTGCATTATAGAGCTTACAGTGTAGAAAAAACAGCCGAAGAATATATTCTAATAAGTATTTCTGATATAGAATCAAATTTCCCTACAAAAATTCAGATTTTAAGCAACGGAGATCTATATATTACAAATCCAATTTTGTAAGAGTCTCCACGTATGCGTAATTAAAGAAATTACCAGCAGATGCGTAATTAATTAATGAATTTTATTTGTATAATAAAAATTATTAAATATTTAAATTGACTTAAATAAAATTAACTTGACATTTGAGCAATCAATATGTATTTTTTAAACTTGTTTCTTTCAGTGAACACGACGCTTAATAATAAGTTTATAAGTTCGTATCATATTTTTATATTTTTACGTTTTAGTTATAGTTAACTATTATAAATAGTAGGTAGTTGTTTAGCGTAAGTAATAATTATTACCGTGTTCTTTTACCTTTATGTTAATTGTTTGTAAAAGTAGTTTCTTAAATATATTTTTATAAAAATATCGATTACTTTTTATTTATTGCAAGAAGTATCTATTACGTGGAACCAATATTCCACATGATTAATGCAACACCAAAAATTACTTGCATCAACACTTTCATTTAGTAAAACTGAAGCTACGGTGTATTCACAGTAATCAAATATATTAATTACCGCAAATGGTAAAGTAGGCTGCCGTAAACGTTTAGTATGGTTATATCAACAAAATTATGTTACTTCTGCAAACTTTTTGTAGGGTTGATGTAACAAATTATAATGTTGATCAAAGTAGAGAAAGAAGTTAATTCTACTTAATTCATAGTGTTGAGACAAATAAAAACAGTTTAAGACCAAATATTTAAGGTTGATTACGACAAGCAAATGACATGCTTTTGTAGACATAATACATTTTTCATTTAAGATTATAATACTAGGATCAAATAATAATAATCTTGAATATCTGAATATTTCATATACTTCTGGTAAATCGCTAATAGATTTCGGTATATATAACCATACAATTGGTTCAAGATAAATATAATATAATTCTGTCAAATATATTTTTTTCTGTGTGTCGAACATCAGTGCAAACATTCCGAATACGAAATAAGGAAAGTATAGGAAACTGGAAGTGGAAGTGATCCTTAAATTTTGACCAACATTGGTAAAGGTAAAGGATTCGAGAAATAAAAGAAGAATGAATGAGAATGGAATGGATTAAATACTCAAAAGCAAAACATAAACCAAAAAGCAACTCGCATATTAGACATCCAAAAATAAGAAGTACCTACTTAAACACAATAAAGGAAGTCGTATCAACGAGTCCTTAATTTTAAATAAGCAGAAGATACATTTTGTATGAATTTAAATCTAAGAGTGCGAAATTGATTGTTTTTCAATCATCTGTGTCAAAATTCAAGTTACTATCAGTCAAAATCAACACTTCATTATCTTCTTTAAGAATGGCAAAAAATATTATCTATTAAATTAATGCCTTCTCCAGTGAGCAGTTTGCATCGTCCTACAACTCATGCATCTCATCAACCCACTGCTGTTAGAACGACGGAAACTACCGGCGAAAAAAAACCAACTGTATTAGAAAGTCATGGATATTTCTTAGGTAAAACAATCGGATCAGGGTCGTATGCTACAGTTAGGGTAAGTAATGCAACATATTCCATTAATGTTTTAGTTAAAAATATTTAATAATTATTAGCTTGCACATAGTGAAAGGCACGATGGAAACGTCGCAGTCAAAATTGTTAGTAAATTCACAGCTCCAGCAGATTATCTTAAAAAATTTTTACCCAGAGAAATAGAAGTTGTAAAAGGTTTAAAACATCCTAATTTAATAAGATTTTTACAAGCAATTGAAACTACTCACAGGTAAAATGTTTTGATAAAAATTTTAAATTTTTACTAACAACTCTTTAGAGTTTATATTGTTATGGAATATGCCGAAAGTGGTAGTTTGTTGGATATTATCAGAAGAGATTCCTATATAGATGAAGGGAGATCTAGAAAATGGTTTAGACAACTCGTGGATGCTGTAGATTATTGTCACGAAAGAGGAGTAGTTCATAGGTAATTGTATACATATTATGTATACAGCTAAATTCTATTTAGTTCTTTACGTATTAGGGATATTAAATGCGAGAATTTGCTAATGGACAATGGTTACAATGTCAAATTGTCAGATTTTGGATTTGCGAGAGGACATCTGAAACCTAAAAATGGACAAATGCCTTTAAGTGAAACATTTTGTGGAAGTTACGCATACGCATCTCCGGAAATATTAAAAGGTATACCGTACCATCCTCAACAATCAGATATTTGGTCCATGGGAGTAGTATTGTACGCTATGGTATTTGGTAGATTACCCTACGATGACGCCAACTACAATCTCTTAATAAAAGTATACAGATTCAATTATTTGATTTAAAGAATACATTTCTGTTATTTTTAGCAAGTTACAAGTAAAGTAACATTTCCTCGAGAACCTACAGTATCATCGTCTTGTAGAGCTTTGATTAACAAAATTTTATCTCCATTGAAAGGAAGGGTACGAATATCAGGCATACGAAATGACTCGTGGTTCAATTACGCACCCGGAGAAAAAAATGGACATAGCCGAGAATCATCACTAGTTAATATTAAGCTTTTTACAATTCCAACTAATTCAATATTTAATTTTAGGATTCTGACGCTCGTGGAAGTTCATCAGGAGCAAGTCACGAAACTATAACTCAAACACCATTATTAACAAAGCAACAACTAAAAGCAGAAGCAGCTCAACAGTGGAGACATGGAGCTAGTACTGATGAAGAAACTCCCATTATATCTGAATTGCCAGACGAATCAGGCAATGACTCTGGAACACATCACGCAAAAAGAAGCCACAGAAGCAGTAAATACAGTCCAAGATCGTCAAAATAAACAATAAAATTTCTTACATGTGAATAAAAATGAAGTAATTAGCAATAACTTATTTATTTGATGCATTTGGGTAAATCTGATAACGGAGCCTATAACAGAAAAATCGGAGTGATCGTATATTCAGGCCCATCTTTTGGGAATACGCTATTTGAGTGCCACCAAACACGAAAATCTGGTTGGCTGCCCAAAGCACTGGCTTAAGGCCTCAGGACTGTTAGTAATAAACTTCTAATTGGTGAGGAGGGCGGGAAACCCACCTAAGAGGGATGCCCAAGTAGTAAAAAGTAGTTACTTTGCCAACCAGATTTTTGTGTTCGCTGGCACTCAAATAGCTTATTCCCAAAAGAAGGGCCTGAATACGATCACCTCGATTTTTCTGTTACAGGCCCAGGGGCGTAACTACCGGGGTGCGGTGGGTACAAGGCACACGGGCCCCCGTTCAAGAGGGGCCTCCCGACCGTTGTCACCTTCTTCCAAATTTAGTTAGTCTTTTTTTATTAATTTTGGCTGTCGTATTACCCTATGGTCTAAACTGACTAAAGCTCAAGAAGCCAAAATCTAAGAGGCGCCAGAAATTTACAATATTGAAACGTTTGACCATCAGATGACAAAAATTTTCGCCTGCGGCGCTTTTGGGGTTAACTCCTATGGTCCTCAGACTTCCCCCCACACGCATACTTTGAAAGGCACCGATTAACTTTTATCCCAAGCACCATGAAGCCTAAAAACAGCCATAGAACCACTGTTTTTAAAGATCGCAGAGAATCAAAATGTATCGGAACCTTTGGACAGCTTCCTGACTTTTTGGAATTTACTGCTTTCCAAAAAATATGATTGTGCTTGTTACGCCACTGTACAGGCCCATAGCCTATTATTAATAACGATTTGATGAAAGACTTGTTTTATAAAATTAAGTTTCAAAAAGTGAATTATACGGCAGTGATACTCAGAAAAGTACCCTTGTACAGTGTCTGATAGAAATCGACAAGTTTATGTGAAAAAGAGTCTAATTGCAAGAAAATTTACAGTAAGAATACAATAAAAAAATATTACCACATTCACGAAATTTTATCACAATCACTTTAATTTAAATAATTTATACATTACAATACCAAAATAAAAAATGATAGTAATTGTAACATTCATTAATTGAGTGATACAACTTAAAACTTATACGTGGTATAAAATATTTGCTTACAATAATCTTAAAATTAAATATTTCTCGATGTCCAGAGTGTCTTCGATTTGAGTACTTACATTTTAGTAACTTTACAACTATACGAAATAGTTAAATCTAAACAAATTTGTTAGCTTCAAAGAAACGAATAAAATTAATACGAAAATTTAAAAATTAGATTAGTAAAACTATTGTAATTAGTTTCTTTAAATTATAACGATAGAGTATGACAATAGAAATTATCGATATCTATTACATGACTGATACAAATGTAGAAGTAAAAAACCTGAATTTCACATTATATGTTCTACCAGCACAAGTTCCTCACTTCTTGATTGAATAAAATGAAGTAGAATAAAAAAAGCTTAAAAGCACAAATTAATGATCTAATAATTATAATATTAAATATTTTTACATAGGAAATGAAAATTCTTTTTAACTTTTTTGTTAAATCGATGAACTTGAAGACATCCAATAAAATTATAGCATCCTATCTCATCCAACTTTATACCCATTTAAAAACTATTATTTTTCGTATAGCATCACTGATGAGGCTCAAATGTTAGACACTTTGTACATTAAACAATAAGAAAATTTTAATAATATTAAGTTGAGCAAGACGGTGGTGTTTGTGATTCTAAGATGGGAAGTTCTGGACAACACACTAACAGCGAATATTGAGGTGAGTCCTTTTTGATTACTAATGTAATACCAGCTGAATGTTCTACAGGTATTTTGAGATGTGTCAATACATTAAAACGTTGTCTCGGATAGAGTTTACTTGATCGAACCATATGTGCAAGTTGGCCTAAAATTTAAATTAGTTTATTATAATATAATTTTCGAATAGAAACGAAATATGAAATCCATTTTTGCATTCAGAAAACTTAAAAAGCGGAAACAGCTTATTGAGTCTTCATAAAAGCTTCAGTAGAAGAAAACGAATTTTATTTTAACTTTTAAATTCGAGTATTCAGTTTCAACAAAACATAAAATAAATAAAAACAACAATGATCCTCACCTACTACATTAACTTTATCCCATTTTTTATTTTTAAGTTCAATTTGTTCTTCTATAACATTTTTGCTAAGCCTCGAGAGAACGTCTTCTTTGTTAATTAATAAAACTGACTCGGAACAAAGTTGAGGCCATAAAAATTTAGAATCAACATACTCTACAGGATTTGTTAAAAATACTCCTTTTGGAGACACACCAAATATCATTTGATGGTGCCACGTATCACTTAGAGGAATATTAGCCTTTTGTAAATTTATTGTTGCAATTGGAATTGCACCATGTGACATCCAAAAATACAGCCAATAATTTAAATTAACAACACGCTCAGGATACATATGAAAAAATCTTGCATAAACTTGACCGTTTGTTAATTTGTCTAATCCATTAATTAAGTCGATGTGTGTACTTCCAGCAATACTTCTCGAAAATAAATATTCCTTTAAATTATTGGAATTTGAACGCAAATTCGTTTTGACCGATTCTTGAACTTGCTCAATTGTAGGAATTGGAAATGATAAGGCTTTTAGTACATTTAACACAGCTGTAGCACCACTTGCAGAAGCCCCAATTTGGTTTACTTGGTTCTTAACGACTTCATCAACTGTCCATAATAACACTACTTTTAAATTATCACTTATATAACGTTTATATTTATCACAGTAATCATATGTTTTTAATAATTGGAAATTATGAGAATGCATTTCATTAATTACATGTATTTGGCCATTTGTTCCATGTAATGGTATTCGAAATCTGGAAATCAACGTTCCGGTAGTTCGTTCGGCCAAAGTACAAGTCCAAGGCATTTTTAATTTCTTAAGTTCTTCTAAAATTGTTGATATAGCTGATTCTTTTTTGCATGGAATGGAACTTGCGCTATTTGAATTTTCATTAGGAATATTTAAAGAACTTGCATTTACATCATCTTTTGATGAGTCTCGACTTATTGGATTAGTTTCTGTCGAACTTCTAAAAAAATACAATTGTACAATTTACACCTTCATAAACAAGGTATGTAGTTTAAACTTACCCAGGATTACAAAAAGTATTATTTAAAGGCAGACTATATTCTTGATTAATATGACATGTATTTTCTACACTATCTGTAATTACACTTTGAGGCAAATTTTCAATGTTTTCTTCGATATTTGATTGTGTATCAGAGTCACCATCTCCAGATGGACCAGGATCAAAATCCATTTCCAAAAAATCCATATCTGGACTTGCATCGTCTTCTCTATTGTTAATTAAAGGTATATTATTTTGCGGAGGGGGTATTTCTAAACTAAAAAATGAACTAGGCAAATCAGCTGCATGATCTTCTTTGTATGTATAAATACAGCCATCATCTGATATAGATAGTAATTCATTATCTTCGCTACCGGAACTTTCCAAATCTAACTTAAATTGAAAGTCGATTTCCGGTTGTGTGGAACTTCCTGGCACAGGTTGATATGATGTAATTCCATAAGGTGGTACATTGTATTCTGTTTCTTCAATTGAATCGGAATTTAACAATTCATTATGCAGTTGACTAGAATTAGATTTACTACGACACTTTTCGCATTTTACACTTTCGTTGACAAGTCGTTCACAGTCATCCACATAACCGGTGCTTCGTCGCAATTTACCAAAGCCATTTATTTCTCTAAACGAATCATTTAAACCATTTCGAACCTCGTGTAAATTGTTATTTACTTTTGTTGTTTTTCTAGAACCTGTTGATTTAACTTTGGGTATGGCACCTTTACTTTGATTGTTCACATTTGCGTTGCTATCAGACATCGAACGAGAAATGTTGGAAGTTACACTGGTTTGAAACTGCAACCCGTTCCCTTGAAGATTGTTAGAATTGTTCATTTTATAATGGTGAAACTATCACAATAAAGTTGCACTAAAATTGAATTGTTATCGAAATTTGTTGGAAAATTGAGATATTCAAAATTTGTCTTACGTTTTAAAATTAGGTCCATAAAAATACGATAAACAAACTATTTGTTTATAACTAATATTCGCAATATACGGCTAAGAAAATATATTGTTTTTAACTGTTTATTACTTATTAATAGTAAGTTAGGTTACCCATTCCGTCGTAGAAACTTCATGTCAGTAATTTAGTTTGTAACCAACTTTAATGACATGTCCCTAGAAATTGAAGTATCAACACATCAACATAACCTAACTAATTTTTCAAATTTTTATAATTTGTCTAATAAGAATTAAAATATAAATAGAGAGTAACTATCTTTCCTTATAAATTACAATTTTCAGAGTGATTAAACCAATTTCCGCTTTAATATTTCATAACAACAGATATATTAAAGTTTTAAGCATGCCTTTTGAAATCGTAGAAATCGATGGATCTATTTTAGAAGGAGTAAGTCTAATTTAAATAACTTACTAATGTTTATTTTGATACAATACTTCACTTAGGGTGGACAAATTTTAAGAATGTCAGCTACACTTAGCGTACTAACACAAACACCAATACGAGTTGTAAATATACGTGCAGGTCGTAGCAAACCTGGTTTAATGGAGCAACATTTGAAAGGTTTTATAAATGACCGCAACTTACTGCGTACTAAATTAAATTACTTTGTAGGTTTAGAATTAGTAGCTCAAATTTGTAATGGGACACTAAAAGGAGGCTCTCTCGGTTCAACTTCGATAGAATTATGGCCCGGTAAAGTTAAAGGTGGTGATTATTTTGCTCGAGTTAGAACTGCTGGTAGTATTAGCCTTTTACTTCAAATTGCTTTACCCTGCGTATTTTTTGCGAGTTCGGATACCACCTTAACATTAGAAGGAGGGACAAATGCAGACATGGCTCCTCAAATTGATTATACTACTGAAGTTTTCCGACCAATAATGGAAAAGTTTGGTGCTACTTTTGATTTTGATCTAATAAAGCGTGGTTATTTTCCAAAAGGTGGTGGCAAAGTTGTAATAAATGTAAAACCAGTTAAAAACTTAACAGCAGTTGAGATGTTAGACTTAGGAAACATTGTTAGTATAAATGGATGGAGCTACGTAGCTGGTACTTTGCCTATTTCTTTAACAAATACTATGGCCAATTCTGCAAGTGAGCAGCTTAAACATGTATACAAAAATATTCAAATTGATAGGTATAAAGAAGATCATAATATTGCTCCAGATAATTCTTCAGGTATCATGTAAGTGTTTTCAGATCATTTATGGGTTGCGATTAATAATTCTTTAGTTTAGTAGCTGAAAGTAGTACTGGTTGTATATTAGGTGGTTCCGCTTTAGGAAAACGAAATGAAACACCGGAAAGTACTGGTTTTAAAGCAGCAGATGAAATTTTAAAAGCTTTTAAAGAAGGTGCATGTGTTGATGAGCACAGTCAAGATCAAATAATTATTTTAATGGCTATTGCAACAGGTGTTTCCAAAGTACGAATTGGTAAAATTACTTTGCATACTCAAACTGCTATTTATATAGTAGAGAAATTAACGACGGTAGGTTATAATATTGTACAAGGTTTTCATTATGTTGTATATTGTAATATATTTTGCAGGTGAAATTTGAAATTGTTGAACATTCAGGATTCTCTATTATACAGTGTAATGGACTTGGGTTACAACTATGAAAATTGTCATCTCGTTTTATGGCGTAGGCAAGCTTGTTTTATTGTGTGTTACTGATATCGAGAATAATAATGGACTTTATTTCTTTAATTAAACTGGATATAATTTGAGTCTCGACAATATTTCATGAACAAGTGAAGATATGAAGTCGATTGGCTAATGAAAAGTAACATTAAGAGATTTGTATTTAATTTTATGTTGATTTTGATTTTTTAATAAAATTATCTTGACAAATTTGTATAAGTCTAATTTGAAGATGTTCTTATGTAATCTAATAAGTTCATTGAAGACATTTATTTAGAATTTTAAAAACTGATCTGAATTTGTTCTAAATTGATAAAAACGGGAAAAACTTTCCAGACAAGGTGTTCCTGAAAAACACCGACCAACTACTAAAATGAGTTTATGGGTCCAAAATAGGACATTTGTTCCTCTTGAAATTATATCTAAAAATGCACCCCTAAAAAGTTATTGGCTCTCAAATTTAGGGTTAAAATATTAACAAATCGCTTTATTTCCAAAACTACAGTGTAGTCAACGAACCAAAATTAATCCTGATATTCGGACTTTTTTTGTAACAGCGAGTTTTTTTCCTTAATCAGTCGAAACCATTCCTATGAGTTTGTGTATAAAATGTCTCAACCCAATTTTGACCGGAAGGTCCTTATTCTTCGACTTTAGTGTGAAAGTTTGACTTTTTCAAGTTTCTGTTTCACTATTTTTTGAATAACTTAGCTTGTATTGGTCGGATCGGGACCAAAAAATTTTCCTTTTGTTTGTAATGAATCTCTCTTTAAAACTGCCTGGGTTAAAATTATTTATATTAATTTTCTCACCCCAAAAAAAAATTCAAAACTGCCGTCATTAGTGAGTCGTAGTTTTTTATAGAGAACTCGAGTAAAAATTAATATTACGGTATGAAACTTTTGGAAGTTGTAGCTGATATAGCAACAAATCCATATTGCAAATTGGGTCCAAAAATATTGAGAACAAAGACTAAAATTTGCATTTTGGTTCAAATTTTCTAATTCATATTTGTTGTGAGCAATTGGTAGTATCGTAAGAATTCTTCCCTTGAAATGTTGGAAATTTAATGCTCTTTCAGATATTTTTTATTTATTTATAAATTGCGTTCGCACGCTAGGACTAAAACTGGTCTACAAGACCAACCATTAGTTTACATCTGAGTTCAACTAAATACTAAACACACAATTCACATAGTTCACCCAATGATGACCTATACACTTATCTGGTTTTGGCACTATCACTAGCTAGACTACTTCAAATGGCTTAGTCCTCTTCAGTCTTCTTTTGATGTTTTGTTGGTCAAGAAGTTGGATTGCCTCAACGTTGACGTGGCGATGAAGTTTATCTTCGTGTTTTCAAGGCAAACCTCTTTATTTCTGTAGCCACGTCAGGAATTTTTAGATCGCGATGGAGGTCTTTGTTCCTAATGTACCACGGGGCATTTACCATGTTACGCAGCACTTTATTCTGAAAAACTTGAATTTTGTTGATGTTGCTTTCTTTGGCACATCCCCAAAGTTGAGTTGAGTTGAGTTTCATTTTCCACTTTGTTGTCCATTGGTGAATTTGGTCGCAAGTTTCCTGGAGTTTAGCAGTAACTTCGTGTAAGATTGTTCCAGTCACCATTAATGCTGTGTCATCAGCGAATGTGGCAACAGTCACGTCTTCCAATTGTGGTAGATCACTATATAGTATACAATACGTAGAAGATGGGACCCAATCAGATGCTCTTTCAGATGAAATCAAAGACAATCACATTAGACCACGTTTTCTTCCGATTTCGTGAAAAATAAAATATAATTTTTCAACTATTTACCCACAAAACCAATTTTAGTGGTCGAAATGGTTGACTTTAAAACCAGTTTTAATGTTCAAAAATAGTTTATAGGAGTTCTTTATGATTCATTTTCAAAAATACGTAAAAGAAGAATTAAATTTCGACCACTAAAATTGGTTTTGTAAACAAACAGTTAAAATATTTTCTTTTAATCTTCAAAGAAATCGGAAGAAAAAATGGTCTGATGTGATTGCTTTTGTTTTCATCTGAAAGAACATTAAATTTCGTACATTTCAAGAGAAGAATTATGGGGATACCACCAATTGCCCACAACAAATATGAAAAAGAAAATTTGAAGCAAAATGCAAATTTTAGCTGTTGTTCTTAATATTTTTGGACCCAACTTGTAATATGAATTTGTTACTATATCAGCTGCAACTTCCTAAAGTTTCATACCATAACAATAATTATATAACTCAAGTTCTCTAGGAAAAACTACCACCGACCAATGACGACAATTTTGAATTTTTTTTGGGGTGAGGAAATTAATATAAATAATATTAACCCAGGCAGTTTTAAAGAGAGATTCATTACAAACGAAAGGAAAATTTTTTGATCCCGATCCGACCAATACAAGCGAAGTTATTGAAAAAATAGTGAAACGGAAACTTGAAAAAGTCAAACTTTCACACTAAAGTCGAAGAATAAGGGCCTTCCGGTCAAAATTGAGTTGAGACATTTTATACACAAACTTATAGAAATGGTTTCGACCGCTTAAGGAAAAAAACTCGCTGTTACAAAAAAAGTCCGAATATCAGGATTAATTTTGGTTCGTTGACTACACTCACTGTAAATATTTCAATAATTTTTATACAGCTGACATAACACATAACTTAAAAAAGTCACTCTGTGGTAAAAATTTCAAGATAATGGCAATACTGAAACTGTCCTTTAGGGGGGTTGGTGCTAACTTGAAAACTCAAAAAGACTACTTTGGCGCCAAAAAATGTAAATGCGTTTACTAAATTTTGTAGGAAATTTTAAAACAAGCGATTTTGTTTTAATTATTTTTTCTAAAACCAGCGATTTTTGAAAAAAATTAAAAAATAACAATTTTAAGGGTTGAACTCGGTAAACAAAGTTACCAATAAACTATCGCAAATCACCGGCAAACTTCTACCAACTTCTACAGTGTATTCTTGGTATTAAAATTAGACATTTTTGTCTTTCTTGAAATTATATCAAAAAATGCGCCCCTAAAAAACTGTGGGCTCTTAAAGTTGGGATTAAAATTTTTTTAAGTTCGTTTATCTCCGCAAGTACCTCAAATATTTTAATGATGTTGTCAGAATAAAAATCATTAAAGTATTATGCAGTACTTGCGGAGATAAACGGACTTAAAAAAATTTTAATCCCAACTTTAAGTGCCCAAGTTTTTTAGGGGTGCATTTTTTGATGTAATTTCAATAGGGACAAATGTCTTATTTTAATACCAAGAATGCACTGTAGAAGTTTGCCGGTGATTTGCGATGGTTTATTGGACACATTTTTTTACCTAATTCGACCCTTAAAATTGTTATTTTTCAATTTTTCTCAAAAACCGCTGGTTTTAGAAAAAAAAATTAAGAGAACAAAATCGCTTGTTTTAAAATTACCTACAAAATTTAGTAAACGTATTTACCTTTTTTTTGGCGCCAATGTAGTCTTTTAGAGTTTTCAAGTTAGCACCACCCCCCTAACGGATAGTTCCAGTATTGCGATTATCTTGAAATGTTTACCACAAAGTGCCTTTTATTTCATATTTACAGTAGTTTTGGAGATAAAGCGATTTGTTAATATTTTAACCCTAACTTTGAGAGTCAATAACTTTTTAGGAGTGCATTTTTAGATAAGTATAATTTTAAGAGGTAAAAAATGTCCTATTTTAGACCCATAAACTCATTTTAGCAGTTGGTCGGTGTTTTTCAGGAACACCTTGTCTGGCAAAAGTTTTTCCCGTTTTCCGCGGAGGAAAATAGATCGGGGCAAAATAAAAAAGGTAAACTTTGAACTAGGCACCATATAGAAGATAATGTGAAAATTTCAGAAAAATTGATGCTTCGGGCACGAATTTCGAAATGTTTGCTTTTAATTTGAATGGACTATTACTAGTTCTCCAAAAATTGTATATAATTGCAGAAAATTGCAAAAAATTGGAGACAATTGCAAAAAATTGGAAACATTTGCACCAACTTATTGTACACCAAATTTGCAGAGTGGTCAACCCCTCGGTTTAAACTAATTCCAATTCTTTAATAAATACGATATAATAAATTGCAGGATAGGATTGAGTTCGATAATGGGAATTATTAAATTATTGAAACACTTTTAACCAATATAACATTTATAATGGCTATTGTGTATTTTTTCAGTGGAAGTTAAACCAATTCACCCATAGAATACATAAAACATTATTGTGTTACGTTGTGTGATTCGAATTGTAAGTGCATCAATCTAAATGCAAATACAATGCTTTAACAACAAAAGTTTTCAACTCTTAAAATAAATTTTCTGACTAAAATCTATCTCGAACAACTAAATACCCGAGTAATTTTAAAATACTCTGTCAGATTTAAATTTTTAACTAAAACTGGAATTTAGTTTTATTTTAATTGAAGTTGTATAGTTAGGTCCAAAATCGAATGAGCAGAAATGCTTAGGAAAGACAAAAGAGTCTTAACGTGGTGGTGCCCGTGGGCGTAACAGACATCAACTCGAAGCTTAAATCCCACATCCTAAAGGACCAAGGGAATATTCTCTTCTACGAGTTTGATTAACTAAGTAGTCTGTTATTGAAGCTTATATTGTGTCAACAAAAGCAAGATTTGCAGAAGTAATTGTAGGAATAATATTATGCCATAACAATAACAAATTTTTATCGATAATAAAATCGGTCGATAATTTTAACGATATGGCTTTACAGAATGGCAAGTATGCTCATTATTTGGTCATAACCACTTTTATTTGCCAACAAAGTTTTGGTTTGTTTAACTTTTTACACTTTAATAAACTTCGTGCTTTTTTTATGTACTTAGTTCAGGATTTTTGACGGTGTTATGGTTATTCTGGATTTTTTCATAAAACGAGTCAAGTATAAAAATTAAAAAAAAAACATGACATTACGAGCTTTTTGATAGTGAAGAAATTAAAAATATCTAACCATCGACTGTTTGTTTTTACCTTTATGATTAATTACTATTTATGAAGACATTGGCTCACTTTAGAAGTTACCAAGACCAGTTTTGAAAACTTTTTGGATAGTGCTAGCATAAACTAGATATACACGATATCGTAAATTTCATAAATATTGCTGCAAAGTTGGTATTATATTATCTACTTACTATTTCGTTCCTCGAATACTATCCTATAGAAGATCTCTATACCCACGTATAATAGTCCGCTCGCCGGGCACGGTCGGCAAGCCATGGTTGGGGCGTTGGGCGGCCGTTTATCACTACACAGTAGGTACACATGGACAATTAATATGGACATGAACCGTTTTCAAAAAATGAAGTCTGTGCAGGCAGTCTGCACAGGCTAAACTGGAGCGTGTGGACACCGTTTAGGCGGCCTGCACAGGCCAAACCGGAGCGTTTGAACAGCGTTCAGGTGGCCTGTGCAGGCCGCTGCACAGGCAAACCTGTATGTGTGGATAAGCGTTAAGAGTTTTTTAAATCTCTTTTAATTTACTCCTTGTAAATTTCCCTTGAAGTCATCACATACAATTAATTTTTGTTTAGAGTCACTTCCGGTTAAAGAGAAAATTAGAAAAACATGAAATTTTTTCAGGCACGCTGATCTATTGATTTCATTGCAAACTTTTTCAGCTTATTGAAAATGTTTTTGATATCTATAAAAATTGCAGAGGTATCTAACGTGTAAATTAAGAATTTTATAGACAAATAAAAGCATAATATTTTTATGTTTATATTCGGAAAACTACCTTCTGTCAACAGCGAATTTTACGTAAAGCTAATAGGGTGTAAAGTTTAACCACGTTTGTTTGATGATACAGATAGAGATATAGATGAGGACATGGATGTACCAAAAATTAAAAAGGAAATTGGTATAAACAATAGGGAAGTCTCTTAAATTTTAAAAGTATTTATTTATTATGTGTTCGTTTTTTTTTTAATTTTTTACGATAATATTTCGTATTTTAAGAAATATTTGATGTGTGAGTCACAGATTTCCCGCCGAAAACGGTATTTGGCGATTGTGACGTCATAATCTTGTATGTGTATAATCCATTCACTATTTATTTGTCTTATGGTTGGCCATGAACTTTTGTTTTTTGGTTTACCAAAATAAAAAGTCCCTAATAAGTTTACTGACAGCTCTTGACAGTACCAAAAAAATGACAGACCAACTATTAACCCAATTGATAAAAAGCTGCTACTCTACAATACTTAACCTAAATGATTGTTTCTAATTTATACCGGGTGGAATCTGTCACCCTAATATGGCCAACCATACCACAAATAAATGGATAATAGCAACTTCAACATGACAGCTGACAGCTATAGATATAGAAGCATCACAGCTGACTCGTCAGCCATCTTGGTTCTACGTCAAAAGTGACATTTGCATATTTAGTATGAGAGACCCTCATAATTGTGAATGGGTTCATATTCTACACCTAAAAATTGATGTTGGATTCTGATATACAGGGTGGGCCATTAGTACGGAATCGGTGGATAACTCATATACTATACTACTTAGAAGAATTCCATTCAGCTATCTTTATATAATAAAGCCTGCCGAATAAGATAAAATTAGTCTCAACTATACAGGGTGTTCAGTTACTGCAGGGCGTTTACAAGCTTTTTTATTTTAAATAGAACATCCGGTATATTTTTTCATATTCCGATCAAGTAGGACATTTTCTATATGAATATTTTTTTATTTTGTAATTTGGCCGTAACGTTCTCTCAAAAAAAATTTTTTTGTGAAAACAATATTTAATGCCGAAGATGCTTAAAAAATTCGCAGGGTGCTTGTTTTTGCAAGTTAAGAGAAGATTTTTGGTATCTAGTTAGTAATGACTACGGTCTATGATTTCCCATAAAAAAAGATTTACTTTATTGTACAGGGTGTTTTTTTGAGAGTAACAAACTTGGTGATTTTCAAATGGCCAAAAGTTGATTTTTTTAAATAGAACACCCTGTATATTTTTAAGTCATATGATAGAGAATTGAATTGTGTTCCAAATTGTATTTAGGTTTCTCATACCTAAAATCGCTGCTTTTGAAGATATCAATCAATTTAGTGAAGTTAAGCATATTAGGTTTCTTAGAACTATTAAAGTATTAGAAGAACTATTAAAGAACTATTAAAGAACTATTACTTCTAAAGAGTAATGCATTTTTCACAATTAATTAATTAATAAACAATTAATTATAATAATTACACAAAGATTAATAAATCATTAAACAAAAATTAATAAGTTGATGAGATAAATTATTAATTTCTTTGAACTGTCAAAAAAAATTTTCAATTGTTATAATTTGTAAGAAAGTGTTCTAAGCCTACTGCACAAAGTAATATAAGTTCTAAGAAACCTAATATGCTGAACTTCACTAAATTGATTGATATCTTCAAAAGCAGCGATTTTAGGTATGAGACACCTAAATACAATTTGGAACACAATTCAATTCTCTATCATATGACTTAAAAATATACAGGGTGTTCTATTTAAAAAAATCAACTTTTGGCCATTTGAAAATCACCAAGTTTGTTCCTCTCAAAAAAACACCCTGTACAATAAAGTAAATCTTTTTTTATGGGAAATCATAGACCGTAGTCATTACTAACTAGATACCAAAAATCTTCTCTTAACTTGCAAAAACAAGCACCCTGCGAATTTTTTAAGCATCTTCGGCATTAAATATTGTTTTCACAAAAAAATTTTTTTTGAGAGAACGTTACGGCCAAATTACAAAATAAAAAAATATTCATATAGAAAATGTCCTACTTGATCGGAATATGAAAAAATATACCGGATGTTCTATTTAAAATAAAAAAGCTTGTAAACGCCCTGCAGTAACTGAACACCCTGTATAGTTGAGACTAATTTTAACTTATTCGGCAGGCTTTATTATATAAGATAGCTGAATGGAATTCTTCTAAGTAGTATAGTATATGAGTTATCCACCGATTCCGTACTAATGGCCCACCCTGTATATTTGAAGAACACTTCCCTACTAAACGTGTCATTTTTCTTAAGGATACTGTTATGTTATCTAAAGGTCCCCATACACGATAGACGAAGAGGCCATTAAACAGTTTACACAAAAAATCTTGCTGCACAACAACGTGTTGTACAAGCTTTGCCGTCTTCAAAGCTTACCTACACGATACTATCGTTGGGCAAAAGTCAGTTAAAGGACCCCGCACAATTCTTATGGGAAATGGCCCTCGGTGAATTTTCCTAAAAATTTAGTATGTTGTAGTATTTGACCTACCGAACAAAAGTCTCCATGGCCACAAAGTCCTAAACCTAATAGTGTTCGTGTTGTGGAGACTTAAAGTACTGATAATCTTGATAGGTACACACAATTGTGAGTTTTTGAATTTTATACATAACGATCACATTCACACAATTCTTATAAGAAATGGCCCTCGGTGAATTTTCCTAAAAATTGAATACGTTATGGTGTTTGACCTACTGAACAAAAGTCTCCATGGCCACAAAGCCCTAAACCTAATAGTGTTCGTGTTGTGGAGACTTAAAGTACTGATAATCTTGGTACACACAATTGTGAGTTTTTGAATTTTATACATAACGATCACATTCACACAATTCTTATAAGAAATGGCCCTCGGTGAATTTTCCTAAAAATTGAGTACGTTATGGTGTTTGACCTACTGAACAAAAGTCTCCATGGCCACAAAGCCCTAAACCTAATAGTGTTCGTGTTGTGGAGACTTAAAGTACTGATAATCTTGGTACACACAATTGTGAGTTTATGAATTTTATACATAACGATCACATTCACACAATTCTTATAAGAAATGGCCCTCAGTGAATTTTCCTAAAAATTTAGTACGCTATGGTGTTTGACCTACTGAACAAAAGTCTCCATGGCCACAAAGCCCTAAAGCCAATATTTTTCGTGTTGCGGAGGCTTCAAGTGCTGAATAATGTTGTCACACACAACTGTGGTTGGATTTAATTATGGCTGGAAAAGTTTGATACAATTTTTATCTTTGTAATGTTGGAGGTTTTAGTAAGAATGCCTGGAATAGGCGACATTGATAATAGGCTGGATATTGCAATAAAAATGCGTGAAGATAATGATCTTCCAAACCTATATTTAGAAAATGACACAAGAGTATTGTGTTGAATCGCAATCAGGGTATTGAAAGAGAATTAACGAATATTGAAGAAAATTCCATGTGTCTCCGATTAAATATTGTAAAGCAGCGAGGCAACCGAACTTGCATTTTTAAAATAAAATTCAAAAAATCACAGTTGTTTGTGACAACATTATTCAGCACTTGAAGCCTCCGCAACACGAAAAATATTAGGTTTAGGGCTTTGTGGCCATGGAGACTTTTGTTCAGTAGGTCAAACACCACAACATACTAAATTTTTAGGAAAATTCACCGAGGGCCATTTCTTATACGTATTGTGTGTGACAAGATTATCAGTAGTTTAAGCCTCCACAACACGAACAATATTAGGTTTAGGGCTTCGTGGCCATGGAGACTTTTGTTTAGTAGGTCAAACACCACAACATACTAAATTTTTAGGAAAATTCACCGAGGGCCATTTCTTATACGTATTGTGTGTGACAAGATTATCAGTAGTTTAAGCTTCCACAACACGAACAATATTAGGTTTAGGGCTTCGTGGCCATGGAGACTTTTGTTCAGTAGGTCAAATACTACAATATACTAAATTTTTAGGAAAATTCACCGAGGGCCATTTCCCACAAGAATTGTGCGAAGTCCTTTGCCCCTGTAGCAAATAATTAATTTATTTAATAAATAATTTAATTATTAATTAAAATAATTATTAAACAACAAATTTATGCAGTAATAAATGCAATTTGACATTTAAATTGGGACCGTCGCGCACCTTGCGGAATATAATTGAACTTAATGACATAAGGCACTAAGGCACCCTCGATTATTAATTCTGAAGTGATCCATTTGAAATTGTGTTTCGTAGAAAGATTACTTAGGTTAAAATCAACTAATTTGATCTTTATATTTCAAATAAATTAATTTTGGAATAAAAGTGTGTATGAACCAGTATGAACACGATTTCTTTCTATTGAACGAGATTTCAACCTTACAACATCCGATTTTTTATGAGAAATGTTATGTAAAAGGAACAACGCTTTTATTTTTACCATCACAAGCAGCACAAAGGGTCATATAAATTGCAAAATAATTATTAAACAACAAAATGCAGTAATAAAAAAATGCAATTGGATTTAAATTGGAATATTTTGCAAGCTCGTAAAATTAGCTATCTGAAGATATCAAATTAAATTTTAAAAAACACAAAATTGAAAGATTTTACGGGTGAAAAAAAGTTCCTCACATCTGTTGTTTTATTTCAATTATACAAATAAAGGACTAACCTTTAAAATGAGAAAATGGTCCATGTGAAATTTCTTGTCAAAAACCAAAAAGACACAACATGCAGCACAATCGTAACCCGCACTGCCCGCACCAAAATATACTAAAGAATTAAATATTTAAAATTAATAACTTCTTATTGTCGTTCGAATTATCTCTCACTCGTCAATGGCAAAATATCTTATCGCGCTCGACCAAATGCAGGTGTTGATAATTTTACTCTTTTAAATATGTAATTAAATTTTTTTTTATCAAATATTTTTTAGAATGTTTAAATTAATATTTAAAATAAAACCAATAATTAATTTAAGAAAAATAATAATTATGTAGGTTGAGGTGGGCCGAAAAAAACTTTTTTCAAGTTATAGTTTGCAAGAATTCATAGATACTCCAACTCCGAGGTCCATAAAACATTATATTATATGTATTTATAATGTTTTTTGGACCTCGCTCCAACTCCACAAAAGTTGCTGTTTACGTTGTACTGTAAATTAATACTCATTGTGACTTTTTCAAATTAAAATTTGTCCTCTACCACCCCTTTAATAAATTTTCAACAAAAAATTCAAAATGAAAATTACAATACCAATAATAGTATATTATAATACATGTGTATAAGAAAGACTTTATCGCATTAGCGACGAAAATTACAAGCGCGAGCTTGCGAGTGCTTGTAATGGCGCGTATGCGATAAAGTCTACTTATACACAAGTATTATACGCTATTTTTTATTATAATTGCAAGTAAAACCTCTATAAAAGAGAAAAAATCTGTATTTAAAATTTGAAAATTAAGCGTACCGATTTTGGATATATTTGTTGCCACAGAGATGTTTTGTGTTTACATAGGAGAACAACAGTCACACAACAGTTAATATTATTGTTGTTACCTAGACGACTTTATAGAGCACTTGTGCTATAAAGACGATTTTATGAACGCTTTTTAGTGTGAAATTGGCAGATTATAATGCAAGTATAATAAAAAATATTGTTTTTCCTGTTGAGTATTATCCGTTCACTATTTATTTGCGCTATGGTTGGCCATGTTAGGGCGACAGAAAAATCAGTTAGGTTAAGTATTGTAGAGTAGCGGCTTTTATTCAATTGTGTTAATAGTTGGTCTGTCAATGGTCTGTAATTTTTTTGGTACTGTCAAGAGCTGTCAGTCAACTTAATTGGGACTTTTTATTTTGGCAAACTAAAAAACAAAAGTTCATGGCCAACCATAGCGCAAATAAATAGTGAACGGATTATAGTATACTTTTTTTCAAATTTTGATGAATATCTTAAGCCCTCTCTCTACCACCGTTTTTAAGAAATTTTGAACAAAATACGAGCTATAAAAATCGGATTTAATTATAAAAACCCTAAAATAATTTTAAAACAAGCAAAGGCTTTTGAATCAGTTTTTGCGCCACGAGACTGTAACCTCAACTTTCCAAAAATACTCTTGATAAGGTCTTCTGCGCAGGTACGTTCAAATAAAAAGGTTTGGAATAAATATTTTTGATTTTCATCACGATCGCATTAAATGACAAGAGTTCTGATTGCCTATGCACTTTTTAGCGGTTGGGTGCGTTGGGTTGCACCTGAAAATCTCCACAATGGTAAGTCGATTCTACTCATCGATTAATATCTTTTCCTTTTCTCTGACACGTGTAGAAAAACGCATCGTTACACCTTTTCCCATTCCCATCCCCAATTTTAAACTACCCATTCAGAATATTCTTTCCTCGATTTAAATTACCCATTCGCCCAAAAGTGGTGGGGGTAAAATTGAAAAAGAACCTTTTCCGCGTTTCTTGCATAGTTTTGTTCACTTTTTGATTAAAATCGTTTTTTAAGAATGTTTGGGTCCTTTGATTTTTATAAAAATGACAATTTAAATTCAATATGATAGTGTATGGAGGAGGGGGCTAAATTACAGTTGTTGCAAACGGGGTCAAATGAGGCCAGCCCGACCCCTGTCTATATCCTCTACTTTAGTTGTGCTTAAAATGTATATGGAGGTACAGTCAGCCACACAATTATTGGCTACCCTGGCTATACGTTAGGGTGGTTTTTTAGCCAACAACGACAAGATGACAGAAGGGAAAGTTGTGGATTTACTATACTTGTTGGCAAAATAAAGCTACCCTTCAATTTAAGTAGCGGGTGTTATGATGGTTTTATATACAATTCGTGCTAAATGTCTAGCTAGGTTGGCCATTAATTGTGAGGCTGACTGTACAGCACGACAAATAAAGAAAAAAACCTTACGAAGTAGCAGCGTTTTAGTTCTTGTTTCTTGTTCTGATACTGATACAGATTGAAACTCAAGTCAATATGTGTTAATTTTTACAAAGAGTAAAACTTTTTATAAAACAAATTCAATTGTTTCCCACAGATAGCTATTCTAATTATTGTTCATTTAAAACCACAATCTTCTATTTATTTACAAATAAGCGAGATCTCTAAATTTGATATATCTGTATTTGTGTATAGGTACCCTTAGTATTAAAAGCTTTACCTGTTAATAGGTATTGGTTCTTAATTAATTAATTAAATAATTTTTTGTTTTCATATGTTTCTCTATGTAAACTAAACTTGTACGCTAAATAATTATTCAAACTGCCACGATCATCTATATAACGTAATCAATCTGTACATGAACTTAATTAAGTTGATTAATTAATATCGATACCACGGTTTTATATAAAAAAAATTTGCTGTAGCGGAAATTCTTTTTTTAAACTAAGTTTTTGTTGTTATTTTAACACTCATGGGTAATGGCACGCTTCCAAATGGAGGCTTTACATGTTTTTATCTTTCACACCGCCATTAATAAAGGTTAATATCAAAGTGCATTTTCCTCTATAATAAATCTGAGCATAATATAGTTTTCCAGGTACGCTTTGAAAATTTTTGTTTATATTAATTTTTGCCTATCTTAGCCATTTCAATATGAAATTTTACTGGTGTTCAACAGTGAGTTTAAAACATTTTTAAAAATTAAGGATAATTTAAAAAACGAAAGTCGTAACTAGAATAGGTATATTTTCCGAAAACAAATGTAATGATATGTATTTTTTGATATTTTATTGCAATAAAAAGTATCAAATCAAGTTCAATCGATGTGACAGGATCCGAGTTGTTTTCTCTTGTTTCGGCTCCGGTTTCAAATTCCAGGATACAGCCACTGGAGACAAGGGTTGTTAGAATGTACGTTTCCAGACTTATAATGCTAATTCAACATCAACTTGCATTCCAAAATAGTCAATTTTCTAATAGCTGCCAGAATGTGACCATAAAATGAAAATTTGAATAGGACTTTAAAATATACGCATTTACATAAATTTAACTAATTTTAAAATAGTTGAATAAGTTACAGAAATTCCCTGATTTTAAAATAGTAGAACCATTACGCTAATCATTTATCAATGTTTTCATTTTACTTAACTAATTCAGAGGTTAAAAAAAATTGCAAGGAATAAATTTATTCATACAACATTATTGTAAGACTGTGAGATTGGATTATACTCTTAAGATTGTCCAAAGAAATTAGAATCGCTCGACCAAAATAACTTAGGGTCGAAGCCCTTTCCCTTATTTATGGGTAAGTTTAACTCAAGTTTCAGCAAGACTAATAAGCATTGGTTAGTTAAATTTGTGCATACAAATTTAAACTAAACGCAAAATGCAAAATGTCTGGTGTTGGCTGTACGTTGAGAATGAGATTATCCTCATTAAGGTGCACCAATTTTTTGTATTAAATATCCATGCGGCTCACCGAGGTTCTTTAAATAAAACTAGAACAAACAATGTTGTACCTAAACTTGAAAATTTATTAGGATATTTTTGCTTTTATAATACACGCCTTGAGCTCCTTCAGTTCATCCTATAGTCCAATTTTTAAAAGACTACCGACACGTGACTTTTAAAATATTCAATAAATAATTAATTTAATTATAAATTTTTTAAATAAATATTTAATAATAATTAGCAATAAATGTATTAACTAAATTAAATAATTAAACTCACGAAATAAGTCGTTTTCATCTTTATTTATACATATAAAGGTGGTCACGTGTCGGTAGTCTTTTAAAAATTCTAGTATATTTGTGTAGCCCTGTGCATATTTTTTATTAGTAAATTAATAATCTTTTCTCAAGTCATTGCTCCAAATCCCATTCCATTACAAAACGAATATGTACAGTACATATTTTAAGGTTATCATCGTATTGACATTTTACCCAATTTTAAAGTTTTGTAGAGGGATTAATTCAGTTTTTGGAACACTCTGTGTATTTTCATTTTCAAATGGTTTTAAAACTCTTCATATTTTGACTTCCGATCTAATCGTAAACATAAACAACTTTCTTATTTCAATTAGGCACTCTGAATTTAATATTTTGACTAGAGCATAGGCAACTTTGTAAACGCCATCTCATAAATAAATTATGGTATTTTTAATTTTATTTTTGATATCTCTGCTTATCTTTTCTTTACAGTTTACACATCTTTTATTCATTTTAGTTACAATTTGAAATTACGCGAATGAATGTTGATAATATTATTGTTTCCTAAATGACCTGTAGGTAATTGCGTAATTTTTTTAATTATTGTTTGTTGTGCAACATCTTTAAATGGTTTTCACCGTTATTACTTATTAGTGTTATTACAACGTCAACAATTGAGGAAATCTGCAAGAACTTGGTAGTGGACGTGCCCCGTGCAGTTGTAGAAGACATTCCGGTAAATCCTTCTAATTTATTTTTTTTCCTTTTTGTGCAACTCAAGTGGGTACTTACTTTAGGCAAAAGTGCTCAAAACACGTAGGGAAAATCCTTGTACTTTGGGACAAATTTCACAAATAATTTTTTTTACGTTTAGTTTTAAAGAAATAAAAAGTTTCAAATACAGGGTGATTAAAAAATGATGGATTTTCTTTGAGCGGGTTGAATCTGGCAATGATCTTACAGAAAATAATAGATTGACAGATGTCAAGAATTTGACCTTTTTTTGTTAATTTGTAAATAAAATGAAAAATTTACTTTTACAAAGTAAATTCTAATCTTGAAAAATTTACAACATATTGTAACGTAAAATGATATTTCTAAGCATTTGTAATGTAAGAAGGTAGTGTTTTTATAAATTTTCTATTATAATTTATACATGGGGTTTAATAACACAAAAGGCGACAAATTTAGAATTGATAATTTTTTTATGGATTAAACTGTACTTAATCGAAAGGGTATGCATATTGAAGTTCAAAAATAAAAAAAAAAATTTTTTTACGAGTTGTTTTTGAGATAATCCACAATTTGTGATTTTTTGACCATCTTTTGCCATTTGTTTTTCTCAAAAACTACTAAAGGATGCTAAAAAATTCAAAGTATATGTTAAAGAAATTTCAATCTTCCCAAAAAAAAAATTTTTAATTTTTGAAAAAAGTTCTAAAAGTTCAAAAAAAAGTTCTAAAATTTTATTTTTAATTTTTTTAGAACTTTTCGAACTTTTTTTTTGTTTTTTTACTTTACCTGGAAAGAACAATTTTTTTTACACAAAATAGTTAAAAATTAGGAAAATCCTACGAGTCAATAAAATATGAAGCTAAAGATTAAAAACAAAAAAAAGATTTGTATACAGGATGTCCGGCATAAGCCTCCGTTCCTTGAAGTGGGTGATTTGTGAGCTCAAAATAGAGTGATAAAACCGAATTTTACCTTAGTGCAAAGTTGTTTGCCTACCAAGTTACAGTGCTTTGAAGTTCTTCAAAAAAAATCGATAAATAAGCGTAACTTTGGAATTAAAAGTGATGGAATAACGAAATTTATGGAATATGCTTTTCTTGGTGAGAGGAAAACCTTGGTAATCAGTAAAAGTTAAAAACAAAAAGCTAAGGGTGCGTCATCATCGAGAGAGGGGCAACTAACCACCTCAGAAAAATCATATCGATTTTTACTGATTACCAAGTTTTTCCTCTCATCAAGAAAAGCATATTCCATAAATTTCGTTGTTCCATCACTTTTAATTCCAAAGTTACGCTTATTTATCGATTTTTATTTGAAGAACTTCAAAGCGCTGTAACTTGGTAGGCAAACAACTTTGGACTAAGGTGAATTCGGTTTTATCACTCTATTTTGAGCTCACAAATCACCCACTTCAAAGAACGTGGATTATCTCAAAAACAACTCGTAAAAAAAATTTTTTTTTTTTCGAACTTCAATATGCATACCCTTTCGATTAAGTACAGTTTAATCCATAAAAAAATATCAGTGTCGCCTTGTGTAATTAGCTTCTTTTTACAAGTTAAAGTTAATTTTTAAAAATATTTGACAGTTGAACTACAAATAATTTTCAAGAGATGACGCTCTTTAAAAATTTTAATTTCTGTTTTTATAAGTTTTACATTTGAAGAAAAAATTAAATGTTTCATACGGAGTAAAAGTACGTTTTTTGGCTCGTCAGTATATTTGTCAGACGAAACGAAGTTGAGTCTGACATGCCCTACTGCCTGGCCTAAAAAAAGTGACACTTTTACTCCTAATAAAACAAATTACTATTTAAATTAAAATTTTCACAATAGTTATCACATCACGTATTATGTAACCTTGGTTATGGAGTAGTACACAATTTTGCTTTCTGCGCAGGTCGTTTAGATCTGGCAATTACTCTACCAACCTGCTGTTTTTCTTAAATTATCTGAATTTAGAAGAACTATTTTATTTAACATTTTAACTGTACTCTCCTAATAGTCCTTAACAACTCCCCCAGAGGAGTTTTTGAATCACCCTGTATATGTTACTACAATTAATATAGGACCTTTAGGAACGTCTTACTAAAATACTCAAAATCTCAAAATTTAAAACAATAACTTTTGTTGTTACAAAGTCCAATTATTAGCGATTTTAACCTCGGAAAAATAGTAGAACGGCCAAATCTCGGTGCATGGTTTTTTAAAATTAATAAATCAAAGGTGTTTTTCACTATTAATGATAATGGATAGTATTAATAATTATTATAATCCCTCAAGAATTATTCATTTAAATCCATTTTTAACGATAAAGCAACATTTTAAGAAAAATGAGATTCTTTCAGCGGAACAACATCTTTAATTAAACTCATATTACAGCATTCATCAGGAGTAATGTCTACAAATGATGAGTTAGCGAATCTGAAAGCTTACGCTTTCTTCTTTAAGATGAATTTTCAATTTTGATCGGATGTTTATGTTTGATAGTTTTGACACTTTTTACGAAGAAATCAAAAATCAAAATCAGAGCGCAGTTTCATTCCGTTTTCTACGAAAACTATTCATCCTACAAAAAAAAGTCATAAGACCTTTTCTTCTCTAAATATCCTCTTTTTTAAAAAAGAATTAAACTTTTTTTTGTTCGATGAATATTTCCCGAGATGTTTGTAAACAGCAAATTGTTAAAATCTTTAAACTCTTATTTTTTCAATGAATATTTACTATGTTTACTATAAAATGTAAACATTTTTGATTTTCAAAGAAAAAGCTATTAAAAAGACCATGAAAAGAGGTTTGGACGTTCTACTATTTTTCCGAGGTTGTAGTGCGTTTTCGTCTGTAGTAACTGAACTATACAGTAGGGCTGGGCGATACCACGACGGTATCGATACTATTCAAAAGTATCGAAGTATCGAAAGTATCGAGGTATCGAAAGTATCGAAGTATCGAAAGTATCGAGATATCAAAAGTATCAAGGTATTGAAAGTATCGAGGTATCGAAAGAATCGAAAGTATCGAAAGTATCAAGGTATCGAAAGTATTGAGGTATCGAAAGTATCGAAAATATCGAGGTATCGAAAGTATCGAAAGTATCGAGGTATCGAGGTATCGAAAGTATCGAAAGTATCGAAAGTATCGAGGTATCGAAAGTATCGAGGTATCGAAAGTATCGAGGTATCGAAGGCATCGAGGTATCGAAAGTATCGAATAGCAATGCATTAATGTTAGCAATAATTACCACTATCAAAGCTAACATTGGTTTCAACCGAGATTTGAACAGTTTACACACATTATTTTTGAAATTACAGCTTTCTAATATTCATTATTCAATCCTAATTTTGAGAACCTACCTACACTTATTCCAGCGGATCATTGCCGGTGCAAAACTCGGCTAAGTACGCAAAAACACGCAATCTGATAATGATAAGTAGTGTAGCAACTATCTTTGTTTGCGCTTCGTAATATGAAGCTAAATTGTAACAGCGTATGTGGTGTTATCGTTACATAGAGCGGCAAAGATTCCACCTGGAACAACTACACCTGTAAAAACATTTTCTTCAACTCGATACTTTCGATACCTCGATACTTTCGATACCTCGATACTTTCGATACCTCGATACTTTCGATACCTCGATGCTTTCGATACCTCGATACTTTCGTTACCTCGATACTTTCGATATCTCGATACTTTCGATACCTCGATACTTTCGATACCTCGATACTTTCGATACCTCGATACTTTCGATACCTCGATACTTTCGATACCTCCATACTTTCGATACCTCGATACTTTCGATACCTCGATACTTTCGATACCTCGATACTTTTGATACATCGATACTTTCGATACTTCGATACTTTTGACCCTCGGTATCGGTATTCGATACCACCTAAGGTATCGATACTTCGAATAAGTAACGATATTTTGCCCAGCCCTACTATACAGTATCTACGTCTGTACAAACACCTTCTTACAACGCTTTAGGGTAAACTTATAGGATAATATTAGACCAATATAATCCAATTTACCTATATGCAGAAATGCACCATTACCAAGTTACATGAGGTTCTTCCGAGTTAGCGTTTTACAAATGTATATTTTTTATATCGAAAGAACCGTTTTAGATAGGAGTTCAGATTGTGGAACATGTTTTACATTTATGGAAAGCTATTATCCTACAAGGTTTAGGGGAAAAATACATGCTGGAAATACACTATAATTACTGAATACTAACATATTAGCTAACATTTAATACTAACATCAAATAGGTACTAACATTTGAATATCTTTTTAATCTGTCAATGAATTGTAAAATTGATTTCAAGACATGAAATGAAATTTTAAAATTAGTAACTTTTGCCTGTCCAGATTTTGTGCTTCTACATAAATGGGAAAATATTTCTAATAAAAGCTATTTAATTGCAATAAAATTCAACACACTTTCTAATTTGCGTTTGTTTTAATAAGCGGATTAGATTAATCTACTCTAATCTAAATTAGACTAAAATTAAAACTTTTCTGATTTTTAATTTTTTCCAATCCAAGAAAAAATTATAGTGTAGTCAACGAACCAAAATTTATCCTGATTTTCGGACTTTTTTTGTAACAGCGAGTTTCATTATCTTAATCGGTCGAAACCATTCATGTGAGTTTGTGTATAAAATGTCTCAACCCAATTTTGACCAGAACGCCCTTATTTTTCGACTTTAGTGTAAAATTTTGACTTTTGCAACTTCCTAAAGTTTCATACCATAACATAAATTAAAACTTAAGTTCTCTAGAAAAAACTACGACTCACTAATAACGGCTGTTTTGAATTTTTTTGGGTTAGGAAATTAATATAGATTATTTTAACCCAGGCAGTTTTAAAGAGAGATTTATTAGTTATTACAAACAAGAAAAATTTTTTAGTCCCGAACCGACCAATACAAGCGAAGTTATTCCAAAAATAGTGAAACGGAAACTTGAAAAAGTCAAACTTTTACACTAAAGTCGAAGAATAAAGGCCTTCCGGTCAAAATTAAGTTGAGACATTTTATACACAAACTCACAGGAATGATTTCGACCGATTAAGGAAAAAACTCGCTGTTGCTGTTACAAAAAAAACTTGTGAGCCTTTACGGAACTCACTGCGTTCGTTCCGCAAAAATCTCACGCGTTACACAAAATTATGCATTTCGTAACTGATTACATAAATATCATTTTTATTAAAGTTCTCGACGTTTTGAGTCACCCTGATTCCAAAAATCGATAAAAAATTTTTTTGATTTTTTGAACCAAAAGGTCTGTATGTCAGAAAAAAAAAACTACTGAACCGAGTTTAATAAAATTTGATTTTAGTCACTTTAAAATTATTTCATCGGCAAACTAAGCTTTTATAAGAAATCTTTACAGGGTGTCCAAAAATAAGGTGGTTATTTTGGGCGCATATCTGCAAATTTGGGTCAAATTCGTTTGTACTTGGCTATGAGATAGTACTTGTGAGTCCAAACTGAAAACCAAAATTTCAAATTTTTTTATTCAAAATGGCGACCAATAGAATGATTGTGCCATTTTGTGGTTTTTTCATTATAACTTCGCCGGTAATTATTATTATAAAAATTATAAAACGGCATTGTACAGCCAAAATATAGGGCTTTCGTTCTAAAGAAGTCGATTTTCAAAATTGTTTCAAAATTGCCTACCTTTAAGGGGCCAAATTAGGGCAAAATTTAGAAATGGATTTTCTCAAAAACTGGTCCAGCCGATTTATACAGATTTGGATATGTTATAGACAACATGATTCTCTATCTAACTTTTTAAAGACTTGTATGATGCGGATTCCGAGTTATGATTTTTTGAATGTCAAAACTTCAATAATCTCTAATTTCTTTTGTAATAAAAATGAAAACCTGAAATTGGATATTTATATCAATCCCATGAATATATATTATTTAACACTATTTGCGGTTAACAAAACGCTTCCGGTTAAACCGGAAATTAGAACAATATCAAATTTTTTTGGAACACTTTGTATATTTTTAAATATTTTGAAGGCTCGTAAAATTAACTTTGACACGATACCAAACACTTTATATTTTGATTTCCGGTTTAACCGGAAATGAAATAAAATTTCTTAATTTAAATGGAACACCCTGTATATTTCTTAATAATTTGAAAGCTCGTGAAATTATCTGTCTGAACATATAAAATAATGTATATTTTGAACTTCTATGCCAAATTTAAAAAAATTAAAAATGAAACTAGTATTTCAGAAAATTTATCTCTAAAAATTCTGATTACACGCAAAAGTATGGAAAGCCGTTTTACTTTTTATTTCTACATTTTAATGCACCGAATTTAAATGATAGTTATTTAAATTACGTTTATTAAAATTAGGAATAAACTGTTGGTTGAATTAAAATGATACATGAAAATATTTTGTACAATTAAAATCAGAATGATAATTTTAATTGGTCGCTGCGATCGGCGGAGGTTTTTAAAAACACAAGTTGTGCACTACTTGGCAACGATGAAATTCAAGTCAATCTGCTGTCTACATTTAGTGATGGCAAGGTAAATTTGTTTTTCTGCAACCGTCTTAAATGACGTGGTTTTATTACCATTTTTGACATTAAAAGTTGACGTTTGTGTTACTAATATAAAAATATCCGCGTTGCTAAGCAACACTTTTAATCCTCGTCTTAAAAGTAACTTTTAATACTAAAATTGCAAACAAAAATCAATAAGAGTCGATTTTAGTAGCGTTTTCTGATTTCTCTTATCTTAATTTTTATTATTTTAAATTCGATTCTTTCGGTTGCAGAAAAATTAGTGTGTCTCATTCAGATTAAAAGTGTCTTTGTTTGGCGCGCTAGTTTTTGCATCCGCTCGGCTACGCTTCGCTTTGCCTTGCAAATGCAAAATTGCTAGCCAAACTAAGTTCCACTTTTAATCCTAATAATACAATATACTATTTGTTATTTATTTGAAAGCAACAGTGAGAAACAAAAGTTGTTTTATATTTGGATAAGGATAAAAACTAGGGCTGGGCAAAGTATCGATACTTATTCAAGTATCGATACCTTAGGTGGTATCGAATACCGATACCGAGGGTCGAAAGTATCGAAGTATCGAAAGTATCGAGGTATCGAAAGTATCGAGGTATCGAAAGTATCGAGGTATCGAAAGTATCAAGGTATCGAAAGTATCGAAAGTATCGAAAGTATCGAGGTATCGAAAGTATCGAGGTATCGAAAGTATCGAAAGTATCGAGGTATCGAAAGTATCGAGGTATCGAAAGTATCGAAAGTATCGAAAGTATCGAGGTATCGAAAGTATCGAGGTATCGAAAGTATTGAGGTATCGAAAGTATCGAGGTATCGAAAGTATCGAGGTATCGAAAGTATCGAGGTATCGAAAGTATCGAGGTATCGAAAGTATCGAGGTATCGAAAGTATCGAGGTATCGAAAGTATCGAGGTATCGAAAGTATCGAGGTATCGAAAGTATCGAGGTATCGAAAGTATCGAGGTATCGAAAGTATCGAAAGTATCGAAAGTATCGAAAGTATCGAGGTATCAAAAGTAACGAAACATTAAAGTGAAACAACACAGTGCTATCGCGAGACGCAACATCAACAATATGATTTCTTAAGGTGCGCGTCCTGCCTATACTGAGTATATAGGGAAACATGCGGTCAGTAAAATGAGTCTATCTTCCGCATTTTTTAAACGATCAAGTTGAAAAAATTCTATCATAAATTAGATAAAATTATCTACCTATTGCATGTTTTTTCAAAGTCCTTAAGATTCTCTAAGTACCCAAAAAAAAATCACAAACTTCGACATTTTTTAGCATCTAAAATACTGCAAAATAATGATAGTTTTGGTATAGTTAATAAGAAATTTCAACTTATAAAATATATGGATTGGGTAACCTGTTATATTAGCTTTCATTTAAAACAAATTTTATCAAAATTGATGGTCGCATTCAAAAGATTCACTCATTTTTGAAAATTACAACATTTAATGCAAATTGTCGTAGAAACGACAATAACTTTCTCAGCTCTCTGTAACATACAATTATTATTATGATCATCACAAAATGGTCCCATAAAGTGTAGCTTCTTAAATGCCTTATACTTTCCTCGATACTTTCGATACCTCGATACTTTCGATACCTCGATACTTTCAATACCTCGATACTTTCGATACCACGATACTTTCGATACTTTCGATACCTCGATACTTTCGATACCTCGATACTTTCCATACTTTCGATACTTTCGATACCTCGATACTTTCGATACCTCGATACTTTCGATACTTTCGATACCTCGATACTTTCGATACCTCGATACTTTCGATACCTCGATACTTTCGATACCTCGATACTTTCGATACCTCGATACTTTCGTAACCTCGATACTTTCGATACCTCGATACTTTCGATACCTCGATACTTTCGATACTTAGATACTTTCGATACCTCGATACTTTCGATACTTTCGATACTTTCGATACCTCGATACTTTCGATACTTCGATACTTTCGATACTTTCGATACCTCGATACTTTCGATACCTCGATACTTTCGATACCTCGATACTTTCGATACCTCGATACTTTCGATACCTCGATACTTTCGATACCTCGATACTTTCGATACTTCGATACTTTTGAATAGTATCGATACCGTCGTGGTATCGATACTTGATACCTGATTCGAGGTATCGCCCAGCCCTAATAAAAACTAATCGTTTCTTGAGTTTGAAGTTATGATGTTAAACATAAGATGTAAATAAAAAGTCCAACCACAAAACGAAATAATTTATTTACAACTGAACTGGCTTTGCCAACTAATTTGGCTTCTTCGGAAGAAGATCGGAATTGGCTTATGCATTTTGATACTTTGAGCACATACCTACTTTTATTGTAGCAGTGGCAAAGTTATAATTAGGCAGAATAAAATAAAATTTAACTACAAATATTATTTAATATTTAATTATAATGTTATACGATAACAATAAATTTGTGTCCGTACTTATATAGGGCGTTTCGATAAACACTGAACAGGTGTAGATAAACAGTTATGAAAGATAGTACTTCAAAAACTATTTTAAAAACACCGGATGTGCATGGCCATACGAGGAACTTTTTCCTGTAGGATTTTTTTGTGCATTTCTTTAAAAGTTTATAATTTAAAATTATCAAATTAAATTTTAATAAAAAAAGAAATGCACAAAAAAAATACAACAGGAAAAAGTTCCTCGTATGGCCATGCACATCAGGTGTTTAGTTACATATTTAAGATATAAGTAACGTTGTTTATCCGTTTTGCAGAAAGAATAAATACATCACAACAACCATCAAATACCAATACTACTAACGCAGCATACGAATTTTTCAAAAATAGAGTTTACGTCAAGTCAGTATGCTAATATGCATATGTCAAAAGTAATAATCGCACGAAAATGCTGCGAAACATGGAAGGTATAAATCTTTATATTGGTTCTTTTTTTTAAGTTTTGGATACATTTTTAACATATGTATTAATTAAGTTCGAGAAACATTCATACGTACTTATACAATCGTTCAAATTTTCACTTGGCTTTATCTTGTGTAATACCTCTATATGCAGTAGATTATTATAACTATTATTAATAATACTTGAAAAACACTCGAATACACTTCAATTATACATTCGGTTCGTATTAATATCTCTGCCGTTCATGATGGTTTTCCCGATGTTGGTTGGGCCTTACATTAGGTCACCCTTTTTAACCGATCGTCCTCGAGCTGAAGAAGTACAGGAGCGATCCGCAATTATTGTAAAAAACATTAAATTTAGAACGTTTAAGTATAGAATCTCTCACTTGAACCCGACTGAATTAAATTATGTGGTTGTATGCCCTTTAGGTGTTACGAATGCTGTAAGATGCATAGAGGTAGGTTCTCGTGGAATTTGGTGATACCCGACACGAGATCGAGCGTAGTAAAAATTTTACATTCGGTCAAACCATCGATTAATTAATTCTTTAATAATCGGCATCGGGAAAGTTTCTTTTATACGATAATTTTGTTAAGTGTTCTATAATCAACGACCATACGTTTCTCAGCATTCTTTTTGTTAACTATAATAGAACGGGGCTCGAGTAAGCAGTTGTGCTCCGTTGAATTATTTTGGCCTCCGATTACTCGGTAATTATTTTTCTTAAGGTGTCTTTATCTTTTTCCGGCAAGCCGTAAGGTGTAAGTATGTTTGTATAACCGGTTGTGTAGATGTAAGTTCTATTTTCATCGTTGTTGAATGAGTTTTTCTTAACATCTTTAAAGATGTATAAACGCAGTTACGCAGTCATCAAATTCCTAAACAATAGTTAATAATTTTGTTTTGTGTTCAGCTGACAACTCACCATGCTGACATAAAGGATTTTTGAGTGTTTTGGATCTTCAGTGAAATTTCGACCGATTAGTATAGGTACATATTTTCTGGGGGGGGGGGGGGGGTAGGGGACACGCATAATTTTAAAAGTTTCAAGAGGGGTGACAGTTTTTTACGAACAACAATAATTGTTGTCCATGGTGAAAATTTAACTTAAAAATTAAATCTTGGGAATTAGTGTAAAGGACAAACATTATGCACATTTTGAAGTCATAATTTTATAATATGCATATCACCAAATAAAATATGAGTATTTCCTATTCCATATACTTTTGGCGCCCACTGTATGTAGGGGAAGATGGGGCAGAGAGGACCGGTGAGGCGAAAGGGACCTCCCCGATTAGTTTAAAACCAGGTGCTTCATCTATAAGTTAACAGCCAAAATGCATAATTTACACATTTTGTAGTAAACCCAGCAATTCAAATAGTTGTATTGTAAACAATCTTAGTCTGTACAAGATAAATTCAAAATTTACGGGAAGTGATCTAATTTTTCAATTACGTTAGTTTGTTGTTATCTTTAATATGAAACATGGTTAATGATAGCTCATAAGTTATTGTTAAGATACTAGTTTAACATATTCAAGTGAAAAGTTTGACCTAACCTATAATATTTAGCTTATGAACCTCCAAACAAAGAAAAGCGCGCCAATGGGGTACAGAGGTCCGCTTGATTCAATATGTGTTTTATATGGTATATCAGCATCATTCTGTAGTTGTGTGTCTTCGTTTATTTTATTTACGAGGGAAAAAATGAATCCACTGTATAAAAGCGTGTCCAGTAGAGTCTTTTGGATATTTTAATGGTACTGGATAGATGGACAATGCCTATTTTATAAAATATTTAGATCATTTTATTCAACACACTAAAATGAATACTTTTTTGTAATTTCTCTTTTTAAAAACTTATCTTAAGTTGTTATTATTTTGTCAAAATTATAACATGATGACATTAACTGATAAAAACAATATCACAATCATTTATTCAATTGGCAAATAATGGTCCTCTTAACCCCACTTGCCGGTCCTCTTCGCCCCGTACATCGGGGCGAAGAGGACCACAGGTAATCGCTCTTTTATCTTCAATAACAGCGATTTGCAGTAGCAGTTAAGAAACAATATTTTACATATATTTCAGGTACATATGTACCTAGGTGATTCAAGTATTAGTTTCCCATTAATTGAATAAGAAAAAGAGAAATTGATAAAAAAGGCTTACTATGTCCTCTGTGCCCCATGTTCCCCTACTAGTTACGAATATCGCATTTTTTCTATAACGATCTATTTTTGGTTTTTGGAGTATTTCAGAAGCAAAGCGATTATGCAATTCTTAAAAGCCGAGTCTGCTGTCTGAACTTTTAAGTTTCAACATGAAACTTGAGCCTGTAACAGAAAAATGGGGATGATCGTATTCAGGTCCATCTTTCGAGAATAAACTATTTGAGCGCCAGCGTACATGAAAATATAGTGGGCTGCCAAAGGCACCGGCTTAAGGACGGAAGATACTCGCAGAAATTGTAGAACTTAATCAATTTTTTCTGGCTTATAAAAATTTATTTTCATAAATTGATGATGTGAGGAATGTTAACTAGAGCTGTACTTAATATTTGTAAAATATAAAAGTCATAATCATTATAGTTTAAGAGATAGATTTTTAGACATTTACGGCCTTAATATTAGTTCAATTAAATCCGCGTTTAAATCATGTTATAGAGAATCTCTCATTCTAGGGTATGACATATTTTATAATTTTATTTATTATTATGGAACTTGTATAATGCAATTTTATTGGAATTTTATATGTCTCAATATACAAAAGTAGTCATAGTATCTTATAGACTAGGACTGTTATCGGAAAAAACGTATCCTTAACCATACAAGCGGCATTTCATATAACATTTTGGTAATCGATGTTTTCCCAGTATTTCAACCCTGCTGAATACGAAAATTGCGGTTATCAAAGCGAAATCTTAACCGGAAGCGTTATATTCAAGATGACACCCAAGATGTCAGCTTTGTTATTTTTGATGGAATCATTATGGACAATTAAGACAAATATTTTTATTGGTTCGGATAGATAATTTTATACTCTACAATTTTTATTAGAGGTATAACTATCTTCAGATCACTCCTTAAGGAGCTACAGTCGGAAGAAGCACCGTAAAATTAGAACAAAATCCCAGTATCGAAATGCTAGAGGAATTTCATATAACACTTTGGTAACCGATGTTTTCCCAATATTTCGACCCCCCTGAATCCAAAAATTGCGGTTACCCACAGTGAAATTTAAACCGGAAGCGCGATATTCAAGATGGCGACTAGGTTGTCTGCTTTATTAATTAAGATTTATTTGGATGGAAGAATTATTATTGAAACTTGGACAACTGTTTTGATTGAATTAGATATACAAGGTTCTCTACAATTATTATTAAATGTAAAAGTACCGTAAGATTGCTTATTAAGGAGCGAAAGCCAGCTAAAGACATCGTGTGCGTAAAAATCGTCGTAATATACAAGTTTGCTCTTTTTATTTATTTTGATGGATTAATTATTATGGCAATTAAGACAAATATTTTTGTTAGCTCGGATAGATAATTTTATGGTCTACAAAAAATTACAGTAAAATCACTCTTTAAGGGTCTAGAGAGTCGGGAGAAGCACCGTGTGTTGTCAAAACAGAAGACGCAATATCCTCTTTATGATCGACTTTTATGGACTTGATTTGCTCTGATCATGTTTTAACAGATACATCCTAGCTGGATACTGGGAAAGCTACCTCGCTGAACTCACCAAGATGCTTCCATATACTGCTTTATGTATTAAGACGGTTTATACAACACTGGTGCTTTTATCGACTCTAGCTCTTTTAGGAGTGATCTGAAGATAGTTATACCTCTAATAAAAATTGTAGAGTATAAAATTATCTATCCGAACCAATAAAAATATTTGTCTTAATTGTCCATAATGATTCCATCAAAAATAACAAAGCTGACATCTTGGGTGTCGTCTTGAATATCACGCTTCCGGATAAGATTTCGCTTTGATAACCGCAATTTTCGTATTCAGCAGGGTTGAAATACTAGGAAAACATCGGTTACCAAAATGTTATATGAAATGCCGCTTGCATAAAATACTTTAACTTTTGCGCCTAGTCTATTACCTAATTGTCCAATTTGTTTCAAAGTTTGTTAATACATGGACGTCATCATTATGTCAGGATATAATTTTAAAATTTTGTATTTAGTGGCTAATTAAGGCTGTATTTATCCAAAATAGTTTAATAAAATATTGGGGTACTAAATAAAGTGGTGCGGCAGAGGTTAGTAAAGGATAGAAGAGTACTCGAATTTCGGCATTTTACCTGCAAAAAAAGGGACATAATCCTATTTTGTCCGTGCTCATTTTCTAAACTTAAACGCCTACAATAAAAACGTATTTTACTTTCAATTTCTTATTAAATGTAAATACTTGAAAAGGTACTAAGTAGATTTGGTAGATGATCAATTATAGAGCGCGGATTTCTAGCTTAGTGCTTATTTCCTCTTAAACTTATTTCATTTTTGTGTTATTTTGATGCATTTTAAGCGCTATTGTCATACTTTTTTTATGCTTAAAACTCGGCCGCTAATCAATCTAAACAAAAACAATGATAATACAAATATAAAAAAAGAGCAGATTTTAAGCGGAAAGATTAGTCTAATCCTCTATATATAAACACCAATATTTTCATCACATTAAAGTCCAATTAAATATATTAGATAGAACTTATTGTGACTTAATTTTATATACAGATTTAGATATACAAGTGATTAGAATTTTAAAAGACGTGGATTTTTGGAATAACGTTATGTTGCCACAATTAAATGAATTTTTTCTTAATTGTATGCTACCGGAGCTGGCTGATCCGCTAATTCCTCGAGGTTTAAAAGCTAGGGATTCAGAGCTAATAAAAAATGCTCAAAAGAAGAAGAAAAAAAATTTTATAATTTCATTCAGTTACATCTCCCTACTCTGGTAAACTCGCGAATCTGCAAAATCGCGAATTTACAGGAGACAAAAAACGATAAACAAATATTTATCTGTATCTGTAAAATTCATTTTATTTCATTTCTATGATATTTTTGAGAGATTTAGCGTATTTGCGAGTTTATTGTAGTCAAAAACCAAGATTTATGCAGTTTTTAGAGTTTAAAATAGATGTATGTAAGTAACGGAATAAGATACAAATTTTAAATTTCAGTATTATGTGCATTGGTCTTCTACCATTCAAATCCACTATCAAACTCAATTTCGCCAAATTTGCAGATCCGCGAGTTTGTCAGAGTGGGAACGATATGGGTCATTCTTTTACAAACCGCACGGATTCCAGGGAAAAAAATTGACTTCTTCAAATGTGATAAAAAAAATTTTTCTGTATCTTTCAACAAATTTAATTGACCCGTATTTCAGAATTTGGCTGAAAAAATTTATTTTCGAAAATATTCACATATGAATTTTCGATAATTTGCTGGATTTTTTCCAATTTCATCATTTGAAATTTATTATCTCTAGTTGTACTGATCGGATCAATGCGCCCAGCGCTCCAAAATATTTAATAACTTCGATCTAATAGAGGCTGTTTATAATTTAGTCTAATTTTGGTACATAAAAATATTTTCATTGAAAATGATCGGACCATCTTGGACTATTTTCCCATCTCTGAATTCTTCTTGGTAAATATTTTAACCGTAGAGGTCACATATTTTAGAAAAATATCGGTGAATTTTAATTAAAATAAGAGCTTACAGATAGAGGTCCCAAATGATGTCTAAATTTACCCTAAATATCCAGACAATAAACTAATATGGATTTTATTTAATATGTAATGTAGTACTCTATCTGGGACCTCTATCTGTCAGCTCTTATTTTAATTACAATTCGCCGATATTTTTCTAAAATATGTGACCTCTACGGTTAAAATATTTCCCAAGAAGAATTCAGAGGCGGGAAAATAGTCCAAGATGGTCCTATCAATTTCAATGAAAATATTTTTATGTCCCAAAATTAGACTAAGTTAAGACCAAAACGTAATATTTTGATCTCGTTGGATCAGAGTGGATCTCTAGAATTTAAATGTAAAGAAAAGAACTCCGGAAAATTATAAATAAGTGAGAATTTTCAAGAAAACCAAAAAATGAAAATGTTAATATTTTTTTCTTAAATTTTGTATCTAGTATCTTGAGGTGAATAGAAACAATTTTCCCTTATGATGTTTTTCTCTGTTTTGAAAAATTAGAGCATTTTTGGGCAATCGAAACTTTCAAGAGACGATTTCGCGGTGTTGCGTAAATGACATAGCTAATATTTTTGACACCATTTTGGTTTTATTTCATGCAGACATTGATGCCAAAAACTATTTTCCAAAAACATGCATAATAAAAAAAAATCCCATATGGTGCACACTTTTTTGCGGACACTGTTATGTGAATATTTTCGAAAATAAATTTTTCCAGCAAAGTCCTGAAATACGGATCAAGTAATTTTATGAATATAGGCTATAAAAAAAATTTGGGCGATTCTAAAATGTCAAGTTTAAATTGGTGTGCGGTTTGTAAAAGAATGACCCATATCTATTCTTGTTGTACTTTATTTTTATTTTATTCTAAATTTTAGGTGTGTATGTAAATCATAATAAAATTATCTATATCCAGCAATTTATTCATTATAAAGCCGTAATCAAACTAGCTTTTAGTTCGAGTAGCGCTAAGAAACGTCAGGTATACGTCATTGATAATTATATTTGAATTTTCCAGCCGACGTTTGTTAGAGCATGATATCTTCTTTCAAATGCCACTATTAAAGTGAAATAAATATATCTGATTATTTCAATTTTCCATTTATAATAAAATTCCCACCCAAAAGCTAAAATGATTACGAGTACATTCTGTTTATTTTTACATCATTTTAATTCATTTTCAGAACTAAAATTAGTTGAGAAATTCATAAATGTAAACACTGGCATAAAATTATAATAAAATTAATACCATGATTGATAATAAAATAGTTTTAATTTATCTTTGATAATGGCATAAACACGGGTAGTTACTTTCACTTTTCTTTAGACAATAATTATACAATGCAAAATCTATTGAGCCCCCTTTGTAGTACACAAAAGATGTACGAGTACTACCTGCTTGTTAATTTTGTTTTCTTTATTGTTATGGGTACAGTTATGTTGTTATGTATTTATTTATTATTTTATGCTACATAACCTCCTACGATATTGACGAAGCACAAAAAAGCAAGTAAGTTGTGTTGCCTATTTTAAATTTTTAAGTTGTTACGAATTAAGTTAGAGTATCTTCCGCCCTTAAAGCCTCAGGATCCTTCAAAGAAATTGTTATAGAAGGAAAAAAGTAATAAATAATATTTCTTGCGCCCCCTTGCCACCCACGTGGCGTCGTCACGTCAAAAAACGATTTGTAATAAGGGTTACTTCTCCCAAAGAAATTGTTACTTGAACAGATTCGTCAATTTCAGTCCCTAGTCCTAAAAATCCGGTTAATTTTTATAGGGTTATAAGTAAACTGACAGGAGGTATCGTAACGTAATACCGAAGACTATACAGTGTAAGACTGGCAAAGCTTACGGGGAATGTGATCAAAAATCCCCGCTACAGAAGATGTCGCTAGTCATCGAGGCGTTTTCGAGTGAATAAGATAGCTTGTCGAGGCGAGAGTAACGAAGAAAGGGATAAAACAAGTTTACCCTTCGAGGGATTTTAAGCGATTTTGACCTTAAAAACCCTTTCACATATTTTAATATTGGTTTTGCTAGTCTCTTCGGTCTTTGGTAATACCAAAGACTATACAGTGTAAGACTGGCAAAGCTTATGGGCCGAATGTGATCAAAAATCCCTGCTACAGAAGATGTCGCTAGTCACCGGGGCATTTTCGAGTGAATAAGATAGCATGTCGAGGCGGGAGCAACAAAGAAAGGGGCAAAACAAGTTTACTCTTCGAGGGATTTTAAGCGATTTTGAACTTTAAAAGCCTTTCACATTTTTTAATATAGGTTTCGGTAGTCTCTTGTATATGGTCTTTGGTAATACGTAAAGGTATGGATCGGTATCAGTGTTCAATGATTCCTGATGAACCTGGGCGACAGTGTTCGTCTGAGCAGCAGAAAAAATCTGGCTAGTAGGATTTGGTAATGCAGTGGCAATTCTCATTTCAATAGAGTTTACCATTTCAAATATCTTGGCTTTAATATTCACTTGATCACGTAAAGGAAACGTTTTAACAGTTTGTGCCATTGTCACAAAAAAGTTAGTTAATGGATCGTTAACAGATAATTGTTGAGCGCACGCGTGCTTTAAGGCGCTTCGTATGCATTGGTGTGGAGGCACGAGACGGCACAGATATATCTGAAATATTTTCAGAAAGTCCGGCATTTTCCTCTATATCTATAGTTTCTTCTTCAGGCTCATTTTCATTTATCGAAGGTGCTTGAGATAAAATATTAGAGTGTCGAACTTCTTCATCAAAAAGATAAGGGACAAGAAACGTTAACTCTTTATCAAATTTTGGTGGTTTTAACTTTGATGCTGCCTGACCAGATTTTGTTTTTCGCAGGTGTAAAGCTTTGCGGTGATTTCGCGTAAACGTGTCCAACGTTCTCGACATACCTTATCTCTTATCTGAAACAATAGTATTTTACAATGTAATTTTAAAGCGAATTTTACTGTAGGTATTTTTTTATAATAAAATAACGCAATTATATTATTTCAGATATTTAGCTACTGGAAACTCATTTCGGTCACTAGCATTTAACTACCGTATGGGAGAACGTATACAATACGAGAAATCGTATACACAAATAGACAATTAATTAGACCTCTTTTAATATCAAACACTTATATGATTACTTCACGTCTTTATTCCTTAATATTACAAATCATCTTTCGTCTTACGTCTTAATATACTAATTATCGTCTTTCGTCTTCACGTCCGTCCTCTTCGTGTATTAACTTCTTACTGTCCCCTTAACTTTCCCCACCTCCGTCACATTTTCTCCTCCGCTCTATTCCATCGTGACACTAGTGGCATTCGAAAGAAGATATCATGCTCCAACAAACGTCGGCTGTAAAATTCAAATATAATTATCAACGACGTATTATACCTGACGTTTCTTAGCGCAACTCGAACTAAAAGCTAGTTTGGTTTTGACTATACACATAAATATTAATATTATTATTATACAGTACGTCCCCATAATATGGACCCAACTATAATTTATTATTGTAAACTTTTTTATTCTTCATTTTTAGAGAAAAAATCGTTCTTTATAAAAAGTTTTGCTTCTTCCGAAAAGTCTTTTGCCGTAAAAAATGTAAAATAAAGAAGTTAAAAAGTATAGTTAGGTCCATCTGGGGACATACTGTATATTACATACATATTACATTATTATTAAATTATTATATATTATATTTTAATATTATATATTATATTATTATTAAGATGAAATATCCTCATACAACATATTATTCAAAAATAAAGTCACCGATGTTAAAAATCCCCAAAAAAGGGAACGAACCTTTTTTTTTAGTGAAAAGTGTATTAGTTTCCAATTACTTATTTTACATTCTTTAATTGAATCTAATATTCTCAATAAAAAAACGATTTCAAAGAGGCCAGCGTAAATATATATTTTTAATAACCTATTGATGCCATCAACTTTTACACTTCCTTTAAACTAAGACCTGATGTTCCATAGGAAAAAAATTATGTAGAAGTTACAGAAAGGCTTTAAGGGGATAATGGACGTAAATAGAAAACTGTGTATTGAGGTGTTCAAGTTCAACATTTATTTAAACATAAGACTCGAAATTTGACTGTTTTAATAGAATTGGAACTATTCAAACAAGTTAATGCATATGTGCAAATGTGCATACTGTTGGATTTCATCATATACGAAGTGATAAGTGATTCAAAGTGAAAATACATGACTAAAAATTCTCAAAACACTATACTTGGTAAGTTTTAAAAACATACATTTTTTTAACATTTTAATTATCTATATTGGTTTAAGGGAAGATCTACAATTTTCTAAAATATGATATATACTCGTAATAACAGTGCAGTGACCAAACTCGAGGAACCATTTCAGCACAAAAGTGTAAAGCAGTAAGGTGCATAAGATATGTCTTCAGTAACAGTAGAAAAGAAGTAATTGTTTAAGAAGTAAGTACTAGGGTATTATTTGTTCAGTTATTACTAAAATTTAAATAATTATAGGTTGCGAACACAAAACGAAGGAATTAAACATTATCACTTGGGGTGATATGGAGATAACTAGGAAAGTGAATTGCTTTTATTAAAGCTTATGGGTTGTATTGGTAAAACCATTAAATACGCTGTATAAAACTATGCAAAGTGCTAAGCTGAAAGGTTTCCTTTATTTAAATTATTATTTACAAGATTCCAAAAATATAATTGTTGCAAATTTGTTTTTATGTATAAGTAGTGTTTAATGAATTTCTAGTAATAACTTCTATTTTTGTTTCTTTAAAACACTGTTGCTACTGTAAGATTAGCCATTAAACTTTTAATACCTAGTAATTAAATTAATAACAAACTGTTTAGAAACAAATTAATTAATGTAAATCAGATGTTGTTTAAAGGTTTGATTAACTTGCGCACTAAAAATGTAATTCTATTGCAAATTTAAAGAAATTGTTGATACAACTTACTTACCTATTATCAATTGTTAATTAATTGTTTGAAAGTTCGAATTATTTTATTTGTATAAATGTTGTAATTACAGTTTATTATGTATAATGTAAACTACTGATATAAACAGTAGGGCTAAAAAGATACAATTGTGTATTGTATTAAACATTCAAAAAATAACAAGAAAGCAAATCAATTCTCTCTAATAAACCGAATATAGTTTACTATAGAAGAATTACTGTCAAATTAACTTTATCTTCATTAATTAAAACAACATTTTAAATATTATTATTAATTTTAAGCTGCCAATTTTTAAATAACATTTAAAAATTTATTTATTTACTCCTAACGTTTATACGTATATGCAACCCAAACAACACGTATTGAAACTGATGTTTGTAGTAGGAAAATGCTAGAGTGGGATTGTCACGTGACCGTAAAAGTTAATAAAAGGCCGAGTTTCGCCATAAGTTGACTTTTTTATCAGCGCCACAGATCTTCAATTTTTAAAAATTTAAGGCTTACTCTTGTTGAAAATCGATTTTGATTTTTTTAATTTTTTTTAATTGGAAGTTGTTCCTAATATTATTTTCAATGTTCCTACAAAGCTTGAAGTCATAATCGGAATAATTAGCAGCAAAAAATTGAATTTACTAATGAGCAATTATTTAGAATTTTTATACTTACTAACATTTATATTTAAAAAATTCATATTTTTAATTATAATTGTGACAATCGGAGCATAAAATGCACCCCAATTATAAGTCGATTTTTTTTATAAAAAAGCGCGTTTTATAGTCCGAAGAATACGTAAATAATTAAATATTAATTTAATTATAATCAATTGAAAACAAAAAATTAAATGCTATATTTAAAAAAAAAATGTGCTTTTAATTATTTAAGAGGGTGTTTTCCCCAACTTTCCTCAACTCTTCATAAGAAAAATGTAACAAGATTATACAACGTGTATCTTATTATTTGTTTTTATTCGATGTCTTTAAGCTAACGATATATTTATAATTAGAAGGGATGTTCAGTTTTAAAAAAGAGCTATCTTTGCCAATTATAGCTTTATTACAGCCTTTTAGACAAATTGATTTAATACACTTGATAGAAATATCGTTAGTTAATTCTAATAATTAAGTAACAACCCTTAAAGTTTAATAAATAAGTCCTCTTTAATTTAATTACCTATAATGTGCTGTAGCATTAATTACGGACTTGATAATAGAATTTTGATAAATAGGCGTCTGTGTGCTACCCCTCAGCAGTCCCCATAGTTAATTACAACCTATAAATTTTGTATTTTTTTGTTGATTGTAACACATTATAATGTAAACCAAATTAATGTTAATATTTGCTGTTTATATTTTAATATAAGATTTTCTTTATAAGTTCTCATTTATTGTGAATTTTATTATACGTGTTAAGTTAATTAATTTACGTTTGTATTCAGTATCTATTCAGTAATAAAGATCTTTTAATTAATATGCAGTTTGTTCTTATTAAAAAGAGAATAGCTTAATAGCAGAATTTGATAAGCATCAACTGTGAACCATTAGAAAGGACATCATAACAGAAGGAGTTTGTTTAGGATATCTCTAAAAATATTAAATTTAATAGTAAAGAGCTTCATAAGAGCTTTTATCGCAAGCTTATCAAAGCTTATCTTGTTACGTAAAGATAACGCTCCGCATTAATGCACTTTTAAATAAATTTAAAAGATTTATTTTAATATTATTATAACATCTTCTTGTACTTCTGTGCTCCTGTCACGAAGTCGCAAGAATCGTATTTTCTTGTCTATGTTAAAATAAAATGTTAAAAATAGAGATCTTTCGACCACTTTAATTAGTGTAGACGATAGAGAATCATTAATTCCTTATAATAATTAATTAACATCCCTTAAATATTGATAAACAAACCCTCTAGAGCCCGATATAGAGTTTGTAGACTTGGTAATTTATGTTTATTTAGTTATAATTATTAATAGGGGGTGGCTAATCAAATTTAAATTGATAGGAGTTTTTCTACGACATCTCTATTACCCGTATAGTCGATATCATCACTCTATACCTTCTAATTAACAAGTTTAATGTAAAAATCAGCTTATTTTGCCATAATAAATGTCCAAATTTGTTAAAATTTGCTAAGAATCGGTGTATAAACCAGTTGGTGTATTAGGAGAGCAGAAGTGTTATAGGATATCAATAAAAATATTAAATTAAATTCGCAAAGAGCTTTATATAAAAGCATTTATCGAAAGCTTATCTTGTTAAGTGAAGATAAGGCCGTGTATTTTCTGCTCTTTTAATTTAATATTTTTATTCTCAGTAATATCTTATAATACTTCTGCTCTCCTAATACATCAATTGGTTTATACACTCATGTTTATCAAATTTTGACAAATTTGGACACATTTGGACATTTTTGATGTCAAAATAAGTTGATTTTCACACTAAACTTTTGATCTAGAAGAGATAGAGGGACAAAATAAAATATTTATGTAAAATTTAGCTTATTTTGACATAAAATATGTCCAAATTCGTTAAAATTTGCTAATAAATAGTCTATAAACTAATTGATGTATTAGGAGAGCAGAAGTGTTACAGGATATCAATAAAAATAAAAATATTAAATTAAATTCGCAAAGAGCTTTATATAAAAGCATTTATCGAAAGCTTATCTTGTTAAGTGAAGATAAGGCACAGTATTTAATGCTCTTTTAATTTAATATTTTTATTCTCAGTAATATCTTATAATACTTCTGCTCTCCTAATACATCAATTGGTTTATACACTCATATTTATCAAATTTTAACAAATTTGGACACATTTGGACATTTTTTATGTGAAAATAAGTTGATTTTTACACTAAACCAACGTATATGAACCTATTAAGTAGAACCACGCATGTGCGCGTTTCGGTCGAACAAGGAATTGCATACATCACTGTCTTACACATTGCGTTAATGAAGTCCGTAAAGTGGCGGCACCAAAGTAAAAGAACTATATCTCGTTTATACACGCCACAGATTTGTGCGACGTTGCGACGTCTTGTTCAGATATGAGGGGATTCCTATAGCTATATGAAAAATAATATTTTTTCATGAAGAATTTTTAACCTTGTGTGTTGACTCATAAGAAAGACAAATCGGATTAGAAAAAGTAAATGGAGTTAAAAAATTTAAAGTAATTAATAAAATAATTTTTCTAATAATAACAATAACAATAGGTAATTACTAATTAATAAAGATTTTAAAAACTAAAAAAAATCGGTATTTTTTACACTTATAATTTATATTAATTTAGAAAAAGCTCTAAAAATTATTTAATTTATTCTGTAATAGAAAATTAAAATACACACATTATTTTGTTAATTTAAATTAGTTCCGATTTTTATTTGAATAACAAAGATTTATGCTAGTATTCACTTTTGAGTCTATCTTTAGACGTCAACATAATAATTAACCTTGATGTTTCACTATCGAATATCGCAGAGCCATTCTAGAAAATAAGCAAATTTTTGTCCATTCTTTTTATAAGAATGAAAAAATGTCAAAGTTGCATCCCAAGTGCTGTCATATTTGTAACTTTTTTCCTTCTTGAAACAATTACTTCATTTATAATTTGTTACTTTAATTACAACGCTAAACATTTTTTTGGTAATTTTAAGGCAGTCACTATAATGTGCTAATTTACAAAATTTTAAAATTCAATTTCTGGTGTTATACAAGCATCCAAAAGTAATTTTAAATATTGATTTTAGTGGAGCGAAACGGAGCCCAAAATGTATCGTTCTAGTTTTTTGATTTAGAACCAGATGGGACCTTATGGGTTTTGTTGAGTAGACTTTTGGCCACATGAAATGGGCATTTACGACATTTTCTCGTGGTCGTGAGCTTTTTTATTTCGAAAAAACCTCAAAAAATGCTCATTCATAAAAATTACGTTTTATAATATTTACATTGTCTCAACTTCTAATCTAATTGAGCTATCGACATAATTCTTTTTTTAAATTAAAGTACACAAGTGACCGCTTCCAACAGATTTGTTTTTTTTTGTCAAATATTGTTAATTATTTGTTTTAAATAACAGATAACTTGTGAAGTCGCTATACATGTATTCAGATTTTCACTAAGCGACAAACTTTTTTATTAGTAAAAATTTTGGTATACATGCAGCGAGGCGAGTTAAGCCAATATATAGGAGAAGTTTTTGAAAAAAAAATTTTTGATCTAGGACCTATGATTCGTAAGTTAGGAATATTTATGTGGCACACTAATTTGAAGCGCGTCAATACAGGGTGAATCCTAACGTACGGATCTAACTGATAGGGCACCTAAAGGGGACCAAAATATAATTGTTTTTTAAATAAACTTTTAATCAAAATCAAATAAGAACAAAGTTATAACGGTTTTAAGTTCTTATAAACCTGAGCATTTTATATTAAAAATAGAGTAATGACTTACGTTTTGAATTCAAATTTGCAATATTTGAGAATTATTTAAACAAAGTTCAGCTAAAATTTTAGTAAAACTTTTTTACTATCAAAGTTATGCCTATTTAATTTTTCTTTATAATGCCCAGTTATGGGTGCCCACCTATTTAAATCCGCTGATTTATTTAATTTAATCATGTACGTCAAAATCAGTCAAAATTTATTAAACGTCAGAAATTAAATAGGGTATTTTCTATAAGCTCAGCGGTACTCAATAGCTGGGCATTAATTTATAAGAACTTAAAACCCATGTAACTTTGTTGTTATTAGATTTTGATTAAAAGTTTATTTAAAAAAAATTATCTTTTGGTCCCCTTTAGATGCCCTATCAGTTTGATCCGTACGTTAGGATTCACCCTGTATAATGTATCGCAACCCATAACGCGGTATACGTCATACACACCCAAGCCAGTTAGGCCGGCACGCACTCGACGTTACTTGATCAAACATTACTACTACAATAAAAAAGAAAAAGAAAACTTTTTAAATTAAAGACCATCTTTAAGGATATAAAGATACACAACGAATTAATTATCAATTGGTACAGATAGAATATTTTTTCCTTTCTTAGCCCAAGAACCTATATTATTGGTATTATTTTGTGAGTAGTAAAATCGTTTTTCATCATTTCTTGCCTAGAGCAGATCAATAATAAATTATTATTAACCAGTACATAGTCAATAATGAAACCTGTCAATTGCGTTTCTCGAAATTATCGTTTTACAATTTTTTTTATTTTTTGGCAGAAAATCGTGCAAATAGGTATAAGCGTGGACATGGAAATTGACGTTTCATACGAGCTAAAAAACTTTTACTTTCAAACAAATTAAAGTTATAAAAATCATCTAAAAGTAATTTTCAATATTGATTTCGATGCAGATTTTTATACACTAAAACTTGACATTTTTGTCTAAAATAAATTGGGAAGTCACCAACGTATGACTTTAAATAATAAAAATTCGTCATTTCAATCTTCGTATTTATTATACGGTTTTGTTTTTAAAAACATTTTAATTTTAGATAAAGTTTCTCAGAAATTTATAGTTATGTTTGTTATGAGTTGTATCATTCACAATCAACGGTTGTAGTTACTACAAATTTCATGGTTATTCATAAACCTAATGAGCGCAAACTCGTCAAACTTAAACTTGGCAATGTTGTACGCATGCCGTATTAAACTTGTTACAGTAATTCATTGGATAAACTGTAAAAGTGCTAAATTATAGTAACATAAATGGGGGACAGATGTCGTAAGTGCTAAATTATAGTAACATAAATGGGGGACAGATGTCGTCTACGCTCCCATTTGAAGTAATTTAGACCGTTCGCTCAACACTTGCGTGATCCTACTTAATAGGTTCATATACGTTGACTAAACTTTTGATCTAGAAGAGATAAAGGGACAAAATAAAATATTTATGTAAAATTCAGCTTATTTTGACATAAAATTTGTCCAAATGTGACCAAATTCGTTAAAATTTGTTAAGAAATAGTCTATAAACCAATTGATGTATTAGGAGAGCAGAAGTGTTACAGGATATCAATAAAAATAAAAATATTAAATTAAATTCGCAAAGAGCTTTATATAAAAGCATTTATCGAAAGCTTATCTTGTTATGTGAAGATAAGGCACAGTATTTAATGCTCTTTTAATCTAATATTTTTATTTTCAGTAATATCTTATAATACTTCTGCTCTCCTAATACATCAATTGGTTTATACACTCATGTTTATCTGATTTTGACAAATTTGGACACATTTGGACATTTTTTATGTGAAAATAAGTTGATTTTTACACTAAACTTTTGATCTAGAAGAGATAGGGGGACAAACTAAAATATTTGTGTAAAATTCAGCTTATTTTGACATAAAATATGTCCAAATGTGTCCAAATTCGTTAAAATTTACTAAGAATTAGTCTATAAACCAATTGATGTATTAGGAGAGCAGAAGTGTTATAGGATATCAATAAAAATAAAAATATTAAATCAAATTCACAAAGAGCTTTATATAAAAGCTTTTATCGAAAGCTTATCTTGTTATGTGAAGATAAGGTTTGCATTTGTCTTTTAATTTAATATTTTTATTTTTAGTAATATCTTATAATACTTCTGCTCTCCTAATACATCAATTGGTTTATACACTCATTTTTAGCAAATTTTAACAAATTTGGACACATTTGGACATTTTTTATGTCAAAATAAGTTGATTTTTACATTAAACTTTTGATCTAGAAGAGATAGAGGGACAAAATAAAATATTTCTGTAAAATTCAGCTTATTTTGACATAAAATATGTCCTAATGTGTCCAAATTCGTTAAAATTTGCTAAGAATTAGTCTATAAACCAATTGATGTATTAGGAGAGCAGAAGTGTGATAGGATATCAATAAAAATAAAAATATTACATTAAATCCACAAAGAACTTTACTTAAAAGCTGTTATTGAAAGCTTATCAAAGCTTATCTTGTTACGTGAAGATAAGGATGCATTTAATGCTCTTATAAATAAATTTAAAAGATTTATTTTAATACTATTATGACATCTTCTTGCACTTCTGTGTTCCTGTCACGTAGTCGCAAAAATCGAAATTTGCGAGCATTTTCTTGTCCATGTTAAAATCCCATAAGTGTTACTTTTGCCATTTTTAGCTTTATTAGAGACCTTTTGTCTAATTTAATTACTGTAGACCATAGAGAATCATTAAATACTTCTAATATTTAATTAACATCCATTAAATATTGATAAACAAACCTTCTAGAGCCCGAAATAGAATTTGTAGATTTGATAATTTGTGTTTATTTAGTTTTAATTATGATTAGGGGGTAGCTAATCAAATTTTGATTGATTGGCGTCTTTCTACAACGTCTCGACTAACCCTATATTTTCTATCAACCCTCTATCCCTTCTAATTAATAAACTTAATGTAAAAATCAGCTTATTTTGCCGTAATAAATGTCCAAATTTGTTAAATTTGGCTTAAATCAGCTTATTGCGGTGGATGAGCAGAAAAAAATACAGATAATTGTAATACATTTATTAAGTAATGTATGTAATTAAGACAAAAGTTTCTATTTACAAGTTAATTATTAATCTAGGTACAATAAAATTTATAAATACATTATACAGTTTACAATAAGTAATAATATGAATTTTAGTTTTTTTTGTATAAAGTAATTATTACAATAGTATAAAATTTACAAATAATTATTAATTAGTAAGTTGCGTTTTGTACACTTATTTATGAAGTTTTTGATCAACAACTTGGTAGGAACACTTCGAATAATATTAGGAACAACTTCCAATCAAAAAAAAATTCAAAAAGCAAAGTTTATTTTCAACAAGAGTAATCCTTAAATTTTTAAAAATTGAAGATCTGTGGCGCTGATAAAAAAGTCAACTTATGGCGAAACTCGGCCTTTTATTAACTTTTACGGTCACGTGACAATCCCACTCTAGCATTTTCCTACTCCAAACATCATTTTCAATACGTGTTGTTTGGGTTGCATATTATGTATAAACGTTAGGAGTAAATAAATGAATTTTTAAATGTTAATTAAAAATTGCCAGTTTAATGTGTATATAATATTGAAAATGTTGTTTTAATTTGTGAAGGTAAAGTTAATGTGACAGTAATTATTCTATGGTTAGTTATATTCGTTTTATCAAAGTGAATTTATATACACTGTCTTTCATATACAATTTTTATCCTTTTTAGCATTGGTGTTTATATCAGTAGCGAGACTTTTACAATTTAAGAGTAGTTTTTTAGTTATTAGTCAAGTATTTTTTACACCAAATTTAAAAATTATAGCTCGTATAATTACAATGTACTATTGTCTATTACAATCTACTTTTGAGGGTTGCAGTTTTTATAAATTTAACAGAATATTTCCATATATTATACATATATACGAACTATAATTGCATTTATATACAATTTATAAAATTCAACTTAGAAACAATTAATTATAAATAGTATCAACAATTTCTTTAAATTAACAGAATAATTACATTGTTATTGCATAAATTAAAAAAACATTGAAAATACATTCTGGGCCGTAAGAATCAATTTGTTTCTAAACAGTTTATAATTAATTTAATAACTGGGTATTACATTATTAAGTTTTCTTATAATCTTACAGTAGCAAGAGAGTGTTGTATAAAAACAAAAAATGTATAAGATATTGCCAGAAATTCATTAAACACTACTTAAGTACTTACAAGAAATATTTGCAACAATAATTATATTTTATGACACTTGTAAATAACAATTTGTATAAAGAAAACCTTTTAGCCTAGCACTTTGTAGAGTTTCATACAAGGTAATGCTTCAACCAATATAATCCATAAGTGCTGATATTAAGGCATTGACTTTTCTAGTTATCTCAACATCACCCACGAGACAATGTTTAATTTCTTCGTTTTGTGTCGTTTGTGCAATCTACAATCATTTAAATTTTAATAATAACTGGACAAATAATACCCTAGTACTTACTTCTTAAAAATTTTTTTCTTTTCTACTGTTACTAAAGGCATTTCTTAAGAACCATTACTGCTTTACACTTTAGTGCTCAAATGGTTTTTCAAGTTTTGTCACTGCACTGTTATAAAATTATATTTTCGAAATATGTGTGTCTTCCCCTAAAACGATTGAAGATAATTAAAATGTTAAAAAACGGTACATTTTAAAAACTTACGAGGTAAATTGTTTTTAATTTTTTAGTAATAATATAGTAATAATTTAGTAGTAATATATAATCTCTACTCTGAACTACTTCGCATAGGTATACGATAAAATCCAAGAGTATGCCGGTCCAAGTTTAAATGTTGAACACTTCCTCGATATACAATTTTAAAGCGTTGCTAAAATCACTACATAATCTTTGTAAGCAACTGTAAGCAACTATTTCGTTGATCTGGAGATAAATTTATATCGCGTTCGAATTCTTCACTGAACTCCCATACATATTATGCTACCTTCAGTTCATTCTTCTAAAAGCTTCCCTAGAAAATAAAACCAATTTAAAAAATGTTTTGTTACAATAAATTACAAATGAAGTTACTTTTTACCAAACAGATTTTTTTATTTTCTGGTGTTAAAAGTTCTAATTTTAACAAAGATATTAAACTGTAACTTCAAATAGAAATGCTAAAATCACTTCAAAATATTACAATTCACACAAGGAAAAATACATAGGTACGTAAGTATAAAAATTACGAATAAGTGATCATTAGGAAATTACATTTCTTTTTAAGAATTAAAAAAATAGTTTAAACTTCGTATAGTAACACAGTATAAAACTAGAAACAATTTTCAATCAAAAGAAATTATCTCATAAATTTGGGGTGCTTCATATAGTAAATCGTATCATAAATAATTAATTAATAGTCAGCTTTAAAACATAAAATAATAATTTCTTATATTTAAATCTTACAATGAATGAATGCAATTAATAAGTTAGTAAATTTATTTTGTGGCTCTTAATTATAAACAGTATGACTTCAAACTTTGTAGAAACACTCAGATTAATATTATGAACTACTTCCTATTAAAAAAAAATTTAAAAATACAAGTTGATTTTTCTACGAGTAAAATTGAAATAAAATGAACATTTTTAATACCAAAAGTATTATTTTTCTATAACTTTGCAGATAATGGAATCCAAGAGTATGCACTCATTCATGTTGCATAGTTCCAGTTCTGTTAAGACAACCAAATTATGAGTCTGAGTTTAAATGTGTTGAATACCAACCTCAATGTTCAACTTTTGATTTACATCAGTTACTCTTTCTTGCAGAGCCTTCCTGTAGCCATTACATAATCATTAACCGATGTAAAAAAATGAACATTTTTAATACCAAAAGTATTATTTTTCTATAACTTTGCAGATAATCGAATCCAAGAGTATGCACTCATTTATGTTGTATAGTTCCAGTTCTGTTAAGACAACCAAATTATGAGTCTGAGTTTAAATGTGTTGAATACCAACCTCAATGTCCAACTTTTGATTTACATCAGTTACTCTTGCAGAGCCTTCCTGTAGCCATTACATAATCATTATCGGATGTAAAAAAAATGAACATTTTTAATACCTGAGTTTAAATGTGTTGAATACCAACCTCAATGTTCAACTTTTGATTTACATCTATTACTCTTGCGCTAGCCTTCCTGTAGCCTTTGCATAATCAGTATCCGATGTAACAGCGGGTCTTTTTTTTTTAAAATAACGATCCAGACTGTAAGGAACCGTCTCGTTGATTACTCCATAAAATCATATCGTCTTCGAATTCCAAGCATACTGTGGACTGCCTCGAGTCCCGTCTTCCAACCGCTTCTCTAGAAACACAAGACCAACATAAAAATTCGTTGTTATAATTAAAAATAAAGTTATTTTCTTATGGTGTCAATTTTAACACCCAAATAAGTTTTCGAAAAGAACAATTTGTAGTTTTAAAACAAATGTTCAGATTTGTAATCGGCTTTTAATAAGTACCCAAGCACGAAACTGGTAGTCACATCTGAGTATTTAAAAACATTTTTATAATGTCCAATTCTTTCTTATTTTATCGCTTCTAATGAACAATCAATAATTTAAATTAAATAGGATAATCAATAAATAACGTCTACTTTACACGAATTTGGATAGTAAGTAGCTACTCAAGAATTATTTAACACCATTTTAGCTTACACAGGAATACTTTTAAGGATGAACATTTACAACCTCATGTCTTTTTACTTTTACCCTCTTGATTTTTAAATCTTATTTTAATTCAATAAACTCAATATAAAACCTTAGTTTAGCATTAGGTACATGACCATACTCGTAAGTGAGCTTTTTTCCTATTACAACGCCGATGTAAGCGCTACTGGGTGTGCTATCCTTATAGAAAATGAAAATTTAATTCGCATTTTTGTAATTCTTTCAGACAATTTTCAGATCCTGCAAGATCCGCGGATGGAAACTATCCTGATAGATGGTCGAAAATTAAGTATACTTTTTGAAAATCGTATCTGTAGCTTGTTCATGTCCATTCTGTCCAAGTCCATGCTTGCAAGCATCTTGTTCCCCGTATACGTCTGAAATAAAGAAAATCGCTGATTAAGGAAAAATTATTTTACCTTTAATAATTAAACACTAATGAATTTTTCTATTTTATTTCTAAATTGGATTTCTAAATTATTATTAATAGTAGAACCTATCTCTTACAGTTTAAGAAACATTTATGCTAGTTTTTTCTTAATTATTAGCTTGTTTTATTAATTTAATTATATTTGGAGAAAAATTATTTATGCTAGTGCAACTTATGTCTGAAAAGGTGTACTCAGCTTCATGCACTGAATGCAGTCTGAGGTGGTATAGTATTTACATAATTAAATATTCACTTCTCATCAGTATCTTTAGTAGGTACATAACATACATGAGATATATCACGTATCAGAATTATCAAGAGCGAATGCTGAAACAAATTTAATCGTTTTTTATGTTAAGTTTAAGTGTTAAATGTTATGTTAGCCAACATTAGATATTATGATGAATCCAAAATGATTAACTCAGAATTTTATACCTCTAACGTGCATATATTATGGTAAAATTCCATTGAAAAATTATTCGAAGTACGTAGGTACACATCGTGAAGAATGGCAGTCAGGAAATCCACGGATTCAATTTCTATGTGATCGATGGCTACAAAGAGATCAATCAATCAGATCAGAATAGATCATCTCTTTATGTTCAGGGCTACGTTGTGGACTTAAGAGTAATAATTAGTAATTGGTCACAAAATAATAAATACTGTAGATGTGTACCTAGATATTATACATTTTTTTAATTGTTACATTATAAAGGAAGTAAATTTTAAAGACTAATTTGCTTTTATCATGGCAAATGTGTTCTAGTCTCTGAACTTAAGGTTTTGGTACCCATGTCGAGTTCAAATATTAGCTGCTATGAGGGCGACACTTTTTAAAATGTATACTTTAAAATACGGTAGGCAACACAAACTACCTATAGTTATAAATCATATTTGGGTACCAATTTTGCTTTTGCCACCCACTGAGGAGCAATGATAATAAAAACATACAATAAACTACCTGCTTGAGATGACGTTCAAAGACGGCATATTTTTTAAAAAGATGGCTAGAATTTATTTAACTTATAGACAATGTACTCGTAATTTTTTTTCCTTTGATGTTCAGGGCTACGTTGTGGACTTAAGAGTAATAATTAGTAATTGGTCACAAAATAATAAATACTGTAGATGTGTACCTAGATATTATACATTTTTTTAATTGTTACATTATAAAGGAAGTAAATTTTAAAGACTAATTTGCTTTTATCATGGCAAATGTGTTCTAGTCTCTGAACTTAAGGTTTTGGTACCCATGTCGAGTTCAAATATTAGCTGCTATGAGGGCGACACTTTTTAAAATGTATACTTTAAAATACGGTAGGCAACACAAACTACCTATAGTTATAAATCATATTTGGGTACCAATTTTGCTTTTGCCACCCACTGAGGAGCAATGATAATAAAAACATACAATAAACTACCTGCTTGAGATGACGTTCAAAGACGGCATATTTTTTAAAAAGATGGCTAGAATTTATTTAACTTATAGACAATGTACTCGTAATTTTTTTTCCTTTGATGTATTTAAGTTTTGATATGAATTTATTACCAATGAATAACATTTTCCTAATTTAATGGATGTTATACAGTGTCCGCAAAAAAGTCTGCACATTTGGGATTTTTTTTTATTATGCATGTTTTTCGAAAATAGTTTTTGGCATCAATGTCTGCATGAAATAAAACCAAAAAGGCACCATAAATATTAGTTATGTCATTTACGCAACACCGCCAAATCGTCTTTTGAAAGTTTCGATTACCCAAAATGCCTTTATTTTTCAAAACAGAGGAAAACATCATATAATGTTAACATTTTGATTTTTTGGTTTTCTTGAAAATTCTCACTTATTTATAATTTTCCGGAGTTCTTTTCTTTACATTTAAATTCTAGAGATCCACTTTCATCTTGGACTATTTTCCCATCTCTGAATTCATCTTGGGAAATATTTTAACCGTAGAGGGCACATATTTTAGAAAAATATCCGCAAATTTTAATTAAAATAAGAGCTGACAGATAGAGGTCCCAAATGATGTCTAAATTTACCCTAAATATCCAGACAATAAACTAATATGGAATTTATTTAATATGTAATGTAGTACCTACTGGTGTTTTTACTAATGTTTTATCTGTCAGCTCTTATTTTAATTAAAATTCGACGATATATTTCTAAAATATGTGACCTCTACGGTTTAAATATTTCCCAAGATGAATTCAGAGATGGGAAAATAGTCCAGGATGGTCCTATCATTTTCGATTAAAATATTTTGATGTTCCAAAATTAGATTAAATTCAGAACAAAACGTAATATTTTGATCTCGTTGGATCAAAGTGGGTCTCTAGAATTTAAATGTACAGAAAAGAACTCCGGAAAATTATAAATCAGTGAGAATTTTCAAGAAAACCAAAAAATGAAAATGTTAATATTTTTTTCTTAAACTTTGTAGGTATCTAGTATCTTGAGGTGAATAGAATTTTCCCTTATGTTGTTTTTCTCTGTTTTGAAAAATAAGGGCATTTTTGGGCAATCGAAACTTTCAAAAGACGATTTGTCGGTGTTGCGTAAATGACATAACTAATATTTACGGTGCCTTTTTGGTTTTATTTCATGCAGACATCGTTGCCGAAAACTATTTTCAAAAAACATGCATAATAAAAAAAAATCCCATATGGTGCAGACTTTTTTGCGGACACTGTATAAATAATAAAACAATAAGCGCGATTACAGAACTCAAAGTATAAATAAAAAGAATTCAAAACAAACACAAATTATATTCAGTCTTCGAAAATAGCAAGATTATTACCTAATTATTACAGTGGTTTTTTACATGTTTACAATTATGTTCACCAATTTGATTCACAATCATAAAATCTTTGTATACCTACATTTTGAGGTCAATAATATCTAAGGGTAAAACAGTTTTTTTTCGTTTGGTACCGTTCCTGACTTTTTATTCAGGACTAAAACTCACTTTGTTTTTTTAATAATTTATGTTGATTTGATATTGCTATCCAGTAGTGTATTCTTTGCGCGATAAACACATATTTTTAAATTAATCTAAATGTGTATAATAACGTTTTTATAAATTAATTAAAAAATGTATGGCATCTTCCCTCGACTTGCTTTACATCAATTTACTAAAAAGTCTTACAAAATAATAGCTAGGTCTAATCTAATATAGTTAGTATGTATTAGAAAAGAAAGTTTTAAAGACACATTTCTAAGTAAAATTCGTATAGCAAAAAGAATTGGTTTTATTACAGTGGTCGAGGGTTTGTTTACCTGCACTGACAATAACACTACCCTCTGATATTATTTATGATCTGTATGTGCGTTCCTTTTCTATCGTTCTGACAGCTCGTTCTTGTTAATTTGATTTAAGAAAAATTAACAAACTTTAACAGCGTTTTTTGGCGAAATCATACCACTTAACAACATTTTCTTTTTATATACAGAAACTAAGTTGTATTCCATAGGTGGTAAAGTAAAATCAAAATGAAATTAACAAAACCATGGGAGTTATACTCGATAATATACATTTTTACTCAAATTTAATTGCAAATTTGTTTCTTTTGCATTTATTAATTAAGGTTATTATTTAATTTTTAGTCACCACCTAGATCAGGCTTGAAATATTCATTATACTGAGATTGATATAATTCGCTCCAGTAGTTCTCGAGAAAATCCATGAAAACCTAATTCCGCCAATTAGGCATTAATTATATAATTTTTTTTAAATACTTTTAGAACACATTATTTTCAATGCAATGTCAAAGAATTAACTTTTAATTTTAATTATACTCTGAAATATAAGTAATTTTAGGTGGTCTCTTAAACATGGGTACCCTACCCTTAAAAGTAGAGTTCCGCTAATTAGCACGCATATTTATTTCCTTTAACTATAAAAAGCTATACAAAAATGCTTTTTCACAAACTCTTTTTTTATATTAGCAAACTAATGCAATTGCTATTGATCCGGCTCTGATTAAAAGCTTTGCAGTTAACTCATCAAAGCACATTATGTTTGGTTTCGTTTTGTTTAATACTGAGAAGAATTTTCGTATGTAAACAGACAACTAACAAAGTATTTTCATTAATTATAAATATTACCTACTATTGATAGAATTTTTACAATGGTAACTACACTTTTAACAGAAATCAAAATTAACAGATGGCTTTTGTTTGAGGTTATTTTCCACATCTTCGTAACGTAATTCTACCTATGCAGAGCTTGCAAAATTAATTTTGTTGATTGATTTTAGATGCATAATTTTAAGCACTACAACTTTTATTTGAAACGTTTTTGCTTAAAATAATTAGGGAAGCAGGAAATAACGATAGTACATGCCTAAGAACATGGGTTACCACCACCACGCTGCCCTGTATGTTAGAAGAGTAAAAGATTCAAAACAGGATTATAATGGTCCTGATATCCTGATACATTATTAATTTTACCTAATATCAGGTACTCCTAATACAATAAAACCCCGTTATAAAGTACCCCTTTATAAATCGTTGGTCTCATTTTAATATTTGGTCTATTTATTTTGTTTTTATTACGGACTCCAGTTATAACGTACCAAATTTTTTGGCCTTTTTCGGTACGTTATAACGAGGTTTTACTGTATTTAAAAATATACAAAAATACTTGAGTCTGATAATGTGCAATCTTCCTTTGAAACTTTTGAAAATGTTTCTTTTGTGGAAACTAATAACGTAATAATAACAATTCTATAAATAATAATTTAGCATTTCTTTATCTTTTTACAATACCGCCATTTTAAATTAAATTTTTAATAAAATAAAATAAAGTCCTTTTTTATTTGTTTGTTGAATTGAAAATTCATTATTTGTTATGTCTTATTGAAAAAGATTACAATATTTCTGCTCCACAACCTTTGCATAAACTTTTTCATAATAATACCCATTGTACTTGAAATATTCTTTACAAAAAGCTTTTTTAATTATTCTTATCTTCTTTAATTAATTTACTATTTATATAAGAAAAAGTACTAAAAATGTTTTATTTATTTACTAAACTACTTTTTTGAGATTTTACAAAAATTATTTGTATAGACGTGCATTATCTTGCATCTTTTAATCTTCTCATAACAAAAGCTTTTGTGAAGCAATATTATTGTAATGTTAAAAAAATATTCTTTGTTATTTTTTGCTGGCTATCCAATATAGTAAGATGAATTGATTTTTCGTTCAGAAAAAAAAGCCAAGACCAATACACGTGGATAGTTAGTTTTCTATTTTTATTAGTTTCCTTAAAGCAACGTTGGTTTCAAATTTAAATATTTCACAAAGTATTATTTTCTTGTTGTAAAGAATTTTTGGGCAAATAACAAGTAATAAATAAAATTTTTGTTTTATTGCCCACAGCAGATAGATCTTCACCATATAATAATTTAAGAGAATTGTATTCAGTGATTTTTTTCCGACGCCCCCTTCCAATCAAAATAAGTAATTTAAATGATAAGGAGTTTAATTGTTAATTAACAAGAATCCTCAGTTAAACTTGGATACGGGTTTGAAAGACGAGTTACTGTTACTAAAATTCTTCTGCTGTTTAATTTGAGCCATAACACAATTTTTTGATTACTATGTTATGCGGCGTTTACATTTATCAAGTTCCTTGAAGCAAGTCGACTTGAAGCCAGCGACTTGAAAGTGGTTGACAAATGTAAACAGTGTTTCAAGTAGTATCAAGTGAAGCTTGAATTCTAGTTTGAACTTGAATTTAATAGTCAAGTCAAGTTGACGACCGGTCTACTTTTCTTGAAATATGAAATCATTTGCATCGACTTGCGTACAAATATGCGGAGTTTTATTTTGTTTACTGGATTGTAGTAAATAATAAAATGGCGCAGAATGTGGTCACGCAGAAAGCAGTCAGTGCAGTTATACATTTGTTATGCAATATTTTGATAACAAAATTAGAGAAAATAGAATAGAAAAATTATTTACGCCACTGGGTTTTCTTATTTTAATTTATTCATAATATTGAAGATTTAATGTTTTGACCCTTTTTTTTTTAATTCTTACATGTGGTCTGTCGGTACTTCAGAAAGCATTGTTAGTACATATTGATGTTATTAAAAAATATCTGTACTTTCCGTGTTTTGGTTGCACATGGTCAATTACTTTTTATTACACCTTTTACCATTTTACCCTTTTTAATCCTGTCAAATGTACCTTTTGTACCTGCATTCTTTGTACCATGCTTTTTATGTAAATTCTGTCTGTTCAGGTACTTTGATGTTTTAATTATGCTTATAATTGTTTTTATCATCTTCATTTTATTCCTCACAATATCTATATTTGGGGATAGACGAGTTGGGCCAAATTATACCTGAGGTTTACGGAGACGCATAGGGTTTAATTAATCCTATCGAACAGTTGGGCCAAAAGATTGTTCTTAAAAAATCCGCGTTAATTTCTGTATACATTAGTTTCTCTACGTCTTTCTATTTAAATTTAGCTCTATTTACCTGATGATGCTTAAGGGTGTTGTTTAGCTAAAATCTCCTATGCTATTTCTTATGGGAATTTTACGATTTTCAAACGGAGCTCAGGACTTTATTTGGAAACTTGAAAAAAATTTAAAAATACCGTTAAAATCAGAAAATCGTGATCTTGGCACGTACAGTCGTTGAATTTTAAAAATATTTATAACTACGACTGTTTGAATCTTATTGTTTTTATCTTTTTATTAAGACTAATTATGTATAAATGAAGATTTTATTTTTTAAAATAGACGCTGTATTTGCCTCCGCAATAATAAGAACTACGAGTTAATGTAATAAAATAGTTATCAAATTCATTTTTAATGAGTAATTCAATTTTAATTAAAGTACTAGCTATTCAATTTTGGTTTTGAAGAATAGGCAACACATTATTCACTTTACCTAGAAGAGATTTATGACCAACTTGTAAATCGACAGGGGGTTAGTTTAGGCAAGTTTTGAAAGTATTTTAAAAACCTCTTCTGTAATATATTTAAAAACTAGAGAAATGAAGATTTTTGCTAATCTAATCCTTTCTTTAAAATGTATAGAAAATAGGATTAATAAAATATGCTTATTTTTATTTGAATCAAAAAGAAACAAACTTCAAATTCGATCGGATTGAGTTCATCCACTTCAAATTGTCGACATAGATCATTTTGAAATTTTAATCGGATCGAACATTCAAAAAATTGACCTGAACCGTTCGATTTGTATGAGATTTCAAAATGAACTGCGTACATCTACAATTTTTAAGTGTATTAACTCAATCCGATTCCATTTCAATCGAATCAAAAGTCATGATAGAGATGAAATCATTAATTATTTTATTAAAAGTAAAAAATAAACAAAAATATCTATATACAGGGTTATTCAAATTCGACCGGCAGCATGGGGATCTCGCTTATTTGAAGAGATAGAGAAACGGTTAAATTGGGGCAAAGTTGCGGAATTTTATGGCGACTAATAATCTAAAAAGAAAAGTGCCCTAGCTGCTTTTGTTTTGAAATTATTGTATATCAATATATATATAAAATGTATATCACTTGAGTATTTATTTTTAAATTTTGTACTCAAATAAGCTAATTTGTTGATAAAAATTGAGGATCAAGCTGCTCTAGAATAGAAACAAAAGCAGGTATAACAAAACATAAATCCATGCTTCGATTACAACCCGAGATTTTGAAATTTAAACACCTTTAACAAGTTTTTAAAGTTTTTATTTCCTAAATTATGAAGTACATTAATAGCATTGTTTACTCGGTTATTTTTGTAATAAACACAAATAAAGACATAAAATTAGTCGCAATCGAAGCATGGATTTATGTTTGGTTATACCGGCTTTTGTTTTAATTCTAGAGCAGCTTGATCCTCAATTTTTATTAACAAATTAGCTTATTTGAGTACAAAATTTAAAAATAAATACTTTTTATCAATATAATTCGGTGCTGTACCGAATGTCTTTACTTATTTTGGGTACCAATACGATGGCAATACTCTTGGCTTTTTCCAGAAATTACCTAATTACGTCCCGGCCGATACCCTTAGTTTGTAAGGGTGTAAAGGAAGTAACAGTATAATTATGAACAGGTAGTTTATGTGCAAATTTAAGTTATTGTAAAAAGATTAGAAAGAAAATGTACCTACTTACTGTATAAAGTCCAGTCCTTCAAACTTTCTTATGGTAATACAATTTTACGAATTTCATAATCACTTCAGGACTTAATTTTTAGACTTTCTAGTAAATTTAGAGATACCGTTAGAATCAGAAGAATAGATACGGGTGGTTTTTTAATTTAATTTCTAAAGCTTTACATATTATGCTTCGAAAAATTCGCTATGGAAATACTATACGAATTAGAAATAAGTAAAGACTTTATTTGTATGTCTTAGATCAAGATTTTGTACCTAATTCAGATATATGAAGTAGTTATATTCTCATATTTATTATTCTCTTAATTTAAAATTAATTTTTGTATTCTTTTTCATTTAATAATTTATCAATAAATAATTCAAATTAACTAAAAAATATGGACGTATTCTGTTTTATAACTTTTCTAATTTTTAGATCATAAGTTATAAGAACTTAAAGATTATATCTATCAAGAAATTTGTTATCTTGGTTGAACCGAAACATAAAAAAAAAGTAAGAAGGATTTGCTTTGTATTGAAATTTCAATAAGGTGTCATAAATCTATCAACTAACTGAGCTTGGGACAGTAAGCAAAAAGGCAGGTAGAATTGTCAGTTTAAAAGAAATAATGGTTAGGCAACTCATCCTACATGAAATCGAAATTTTTTTTCACTAAATAACACTCTTAATAGCGAAACCGGTAGTATAATCAATTAGAAGAATATTGTGATATTTTACAAAGTTATTTTTTATTCTTTTTTAAAGCCTTTTGTTTTTAAAAAAGAATAAGTCCTTTTCATCATTTAGCTCTTAAATTGAAATAGTTTTTTTTAAATACCTATCTAATAGCTTATTCTACTGTATGCAAATTTTAAAAAAAATTTTTGCAAGAAAAAGTTTAATGTTATCATAAAAGCACAATACTATAAAAGGTCACGCAGGTAGTTTGTTCTTAATCCTCTCGAGTTTCAAACTTGGCCCAAATGTACGGTAGGATTATAACGGTAAAAAAAATTTGGTCCAACTAGAAGTTCCCCTATATTTATGCCATTGAAATGCCCCCCTTCATTTAATTTGTAGATTAATTTCTTGAACGCCGAATCCCTCATATTTTTGTCTCTGTAGGATTTCGTTGATGTATCCTACAGGACTTCAAAATGTTGGTAGATTTCCAAAAAATTGATAATGTCATCACTGCTCCATTTATTCATTTTAATTAACAATCAATAACAATTATAAAAAATAAAAAGTAAACTTTTTAATAAAACTAAGAACTGTTGCCACTACTCAATTTGTACTCAAGTGGATGCAAATGATTTCAAGTTTCAAGAAAAGTAGACGGGTCGTCTACTTCACTTGATTATTGAATGCAAGTGAAAACTAGAATTCAAGCTTCACTTGATACTACTTGAAACACTGTTTACATTTGTCAACCACTTTCAAGTCGCTGGCTTCAAGTCAATTTCCTTCAAGTAACTTGATAAATGTAAACGCCTCAAAAAACCGGGGCCGCAGAGTAGTGCCAACGGTTTAGTCAAGTGCAGTTGAATCAAGATTACTTTTGATTTGAGAGTTGTTAATTACAATTAATGAATTTTAAAATTTAAATTTTTAATAAAAAAAATAAAAAAAAAAATTAAATTAAAAATAATGATGACATTATTAATTTTTTGAAAATTTACCAGCATTTTGATATCCTGTGGGATACGTGATAAAAAGCACAAAGAGATAAAAACATCAGGGATTCCGCATTTAAAAAATTACTACTTAAATTAAATGAAGAGAATTTTAATGTCATAAATATAGACAATAATTTTTTAATTAATAAATTAATAATAATAATTAAAATAATTAATTATTTAACCATGTTCCATCAAGAGATAAGCGAGGAATCAATTCAAATTAAACTCTTTTTGTTATCTTCATTCTTTTCTCTAATTTATCTATCGATATATTGCATAAAATAAGTAACTGCACTGACTGCTTTCTGTGTTACCTCAGTTGGAGCCATTTTATTATTTACCAGAATCCAGTAAACAAAATAATTTCTTGAAAATGTGTCAACTCAAAATTCGCTTCAAGTCGCTGGCTTCAAATCGACTTGCTTCAAGTAACTTGATAAATGTAAACGCCGCATTACTGATAGGATGTTGAAGGGCAATTTTCGATTAAAATTGTGGTAAAAGAGCATGAAAAGTCATCAGACAACTTACTACACCTTAAATGTAGAACTTAATCCAATACAAATAGACTATGAGCCCATAACAGAAAGATCGAGTTGATAGTATTCAGGTTCAACTTTTAATGATGAGCTACTTGAATGCCATCGAACAAGAAAATGCGGATGGCTACATTAGGCTGTAACACCGAAAACCGGTTCTTGCATTAATTTCTCCCTTTAGCTTCACTCAAAGCCGGAGACAAGGGGATTAGAAGGTAAAACCGACAACACACAATGAAAATATATATGAAAAAAATATTTATACAAAATAAAACTAATGATGATACCAATAAGGTACAAGTACAAATAAAAATTGTTTAAGGAAAAACAATGAAATAATAGATAAGAAATGACAAATGACAATACAAATACTGTTATGACTCGGTCACTAGATTTCCACCAGACCTCGACTTGCAAGTAGTTTTCCAGACCTCGAAACCCTTCTCTTACGAGATAGACCACAGAGTCCCGGTGGATGTAAGGAAGTCGTTCACCAGACCTCGAGACCCTCCTCTTACGAGTAAGACCACCAGAGTCCCGGAAGACGAAGGGAAGTCGTTCACCAGACCTCAAGACCCTTCTCTTACGGGAAAGACCACAGAGTCCCGGTGGACGCAGGGAAGTCGTTCACCAGACCTTGAGATCTTTCTCTGACGAAAAAGATCACAGAGTCCCGGTGTACACAAGTAGTTTTCCAGACCTCGAGACCCTTCTCTTACGAAAAAGACCACTGAGTCCCGGAAACGAAGAGGGTTTCGTACATCAGATCCCGAGACCTCTCTATGAATGGAGAGACCACTGAGTCCTAGTGTACGAGGGAAAATCACGGGCTTGCTGAAGACAATAGGGTGAATGATAATTAATATTCAAAATAATTAATTAATTGACCGCAAACAAAAATGACGCAAGGATAATAACACAAAGCGCACCCGTTCACCTCAAAGGTGAAGCGAGGAATCTCTTATCAAAACGGAGAAGGGATTTATATTGAAGAGCCGACGACCAACTCGGATCTACTCGACAACCAATAGAAACGCTGTAACTTGATTGTACTCAAGGAAAACTATCTATTAGTACGTTATAAATTTTACTAATTAAATTATAACTTTTTAAATAAAGGGCGAGCGATGGTAAAGCTAGCTAGATGGAATCGCACTAAAATAACGAGCACGTCGATATAAAATTTGTAATTTTGAATTAAAATTTCAACCTTAAAGTAATTAATAAAAATTAATTAAGGGCTGTAAAATACTTAGGGATGCTCATGAATCAAAAAGGTAAAAAGAAAAAAATACTAATCAGCTCAAATAACAAATTTTTCTACTTCACGTGGTTCTAAATGAATTTAAAACGTTTCAATCCTATAATTAAAAACTACTGATAAAGAAATACTTGAGTGATAAGGATGAAATAATTTTTCTAAGGTTAAAAATGATTTAAAAGGTAAACTAAAAATTATACGGAAGCTGTAGCTCCTCTGGTTGTCGAGATACAGGGAAATCAGTGATTATCACTGATAAAGCTGATAGCAAAATAAGGAACATTAAAAATACGTAATTCGGGTCCAATCTCGATGAGATTGGACTCAAATGAAAGCGCTTGAAGAGCTAAACACGGGCATCTAACAATTATCTCCATTTAGATCTCAGGGGCGGCGCTAGCAAAAAGGATTAGAAAAATTGACAAGTAGCTGGTTCAAACGATACGAAATTTTCAGGATGCTGTAATACTGTACCAGTATTTGAGTCCAGCATCCGGATAGAATTTTAAACCGTTACAAGGCACTGTTCGACTGTTCAAAGAAGTTGTTAGAGAAAGAAAACAGTAAGAAAGATTACAGTATTTGGGCAACCATTTTGTCATTCTTTCTTTCTTATAAAAAGAACGCTAAAAAAATTACTCTTGACTCTTTACAATGGTTTTGTTTTGACAGCATGAAAGCTGGGATAAAGTTAACTTCTTCAGGCAATACAACTTAAACAGTGTTTGGGTTGCCTACTGGTAAAGTAAAAGTCAGATTTTGCTATGGCATCCCTCTCAGGTGGTTTTCCATTCCTCCTCACCAATTAAAAGTTAATTGTTAGCAGTTCTGAGCCCTAAAGCTAGTGCCTGATGTTACCAACCGGATTTTCTTGTTCAGTGACACTCAAGTAACTTATCCCTCAAAGATTGGCCAGCGCCACACACAGGCTTACCTTTGGGTTTGGCCTGTGCACTGTGCAGGCCGACCTGCACAGGCCAAACCGGAGCATCTGGACATCGTTCAGGTAGGTCAATGTTCAAGGTCAAGGCCAGGTTCAGGTCAATAACGCCAATAACCTGAAGATTGGTCTCCGGCATAAACTCAATCAATGATTTAGTGGTTTCCTACCTCCCAATGCAACATTTTCTAATAAATAAGAACTAAATAGTTATCACCTCTCAAACCATGTTAAACTGTTCTTATTCTCTTCTTTAATTCATTTAGAATGTTGACTTAAGCTCATTTAGCTTTACCAATCGCTCCTCTCAATAAATCAATAAATTTCATGTCTGTCTTTGAGCTGACTATGTCTCAAATATACTACTAATGGAACAAGCACATTCTTGCAAATGAATGAAATCATAAAGAGAAACAAAGTTGGTAAGGCAACTCCATAATATCCTTAAGAAAATTAAATACGATCATTTATTCTTATAAAGAAGATTGTGTTGAGAAGTTGAGACAAGGTGAAGCTGCATTAAACTGAGTGTGCCGTATACGAAGCTTTGCTAGCAGATAATGAAACCACATCATCTTTAAATAGGAATGTCATTTTAGTTTTGAACTTGATACGAGTATTATATTAAATTTATTCAAATGCTGCTCACAATTCAACAACTCGCAAATATTTCAACCAAAAAGTAGAAATTTATTAATAGGGGAAAATTAAAATTCTTGAGAAGTTCGTAATCCCTCCAGTAAATTAGAAATTGAATTTGCTACGAACACAAATTTATAATATCCTCCAACATATTTAACTCGTGTCCACTTAAATTGGCATAAACACACGCCTTAAGCCTTCAAACGGCTCTACCTATTAGTTACGTTTGTTTGCACCAGCGAGATAGACAACTCGCAATTACGTGCCTCCAGCGCAAAAGGAGATCTCGAGTTGAATAGTAGACGCGGACGAGAGCATCCTTGTAGGTAAAAAATTTCATGCTTCTATCACCAACTACAACATGGTTAAAACTAAAACCCTCAACATCAGCACACATTTAGCCACTTCGCAATATTAACTTATTTTTCACAATTTCTCCTATTCGTTATAGTTGCACACTTGTTTGTTTTTATTTCAACGAATGCATGCTTTCGTACCTTAAAAATTCAGAAAGTTACTTCACAGCTTTATATTTCATTTCTATTCATTTTTCTTGTTACAACTAAAGTGTTATGTGCAAATAATCTTTGTTGTTCATTTTTCTTACTTAGGTAAGGATATAAGTATTTCACATCTACATTAATTTGTGAGTTCAGTGACCACTTGGTAGGTATTTCTATATTATCCTAAACTATCCCTTTTTCAAAAGGACCTTAATTTAAATTTTGCAGACTATGGTCACTCTGGTATGCACATTTGTACGTGTGGATTTTATTCTTGTGTTCAAAAAAAGTTTTTATTGAGCCGTCTTTCAGCGTTCATACACGAAACTTGCATACCTACAACAACAGGTCAAAGCAGTCAACCAGGGAACTTCACTATAGGTTTTTTCAAAAAAATATATTCTCTCAAGAACTTATTTTATTTACAACTGTAGTACGTACGAGGGTGTATTTTTAAGTTATTGAACTAGGAATGAAAAAAAAATTGAACACATATAACAAATTGACAAAATAAAATTAAGTTCCTGATAAAAGAGAAGACAGTTCAATAGCTCACAATATTTATGGAATACTACTGTGTGACTTGAGTACACCACTGGAACTCTCGTAAACAAAAATTCAAGCAGTGGGTTCATAAGGCATCTCTATCACCATAAGAGCTAAAATACGATTTTTTGAAGAAGCAGAAACGGGTGCTATCAGTTTTCTATGAGATTCTATGAAAGTTCAGCTGATATTCAGAGCCAATTTATTCATAAACTTCAAAAAGCATCTCAAAGGAAAACGTTTTGCTTTTCATGAACCACTTAACCCGGTATCCGACACCCGGTATCTATGAAAGTTCAGCTGAGAGCCCCCTTTATTCATAAACCTCAAAAAGAATCTCACGGGAAGACGTTTTGCTTTTCATGAACCACTTAACCCGGTATCCGACACCCGGTATCTATGAAAGTTCAGCTGACAGCCCCCTTTATTCATAAACCTCAAAAAGAATCTCACGGGAAGACGTTTTGCTTTTCATGAACCACTTAACCCGGTATCCGACACCCGGTATCTATGAAAGTTCAGCTGAGAGCCCCTTTTATTCATAAACTTCAAAAAGCATCTCAAGGGAAAACGTTTTGCTTTTCATAAACCACTTAACCCGGTATCCGACACCCGGTATCTATGAAAGTTCAGCTGAGAGCCCCTTTTATTCATAAACTTCAAAAAACATCTCAAGGGAAAACGTTTTGCTTTTCATAAACCACTTAACCCGGTATCCGACACCCGATATCTATGAAAGTTCAGCTGAGAGCCCCTTTTATTAATAAACTTCAAAAAACATCTCAAGGGAAAACGTTTTGCTTTTCATATACCACTTAACCCGGTATCCGACACCCGGTATCTATAAAAGTTCAGCTGAGAGCCCCTTTTTTTCATAAACTTCAAAAAGCATCTCAAAGGAAAACGTTTTGCTTTTCATGAACCACTTAACCCGGAATCCGACACGAAGAGTGTGACAAACCCCAGAGTCCTAAAAACTGCATGGTAAGTATTCAAAGTCACTCCAATCGACTACAAGACCTCAATGCCAATAGTTTTTAAAAATGTATGATTCTACATATTAATGCAAATACCGCAGCCAAAAAATTGATATTGTAGCAGTAATTCTATTTCAAAACTTAGTGGGGTTTGTGACACGGCCACACCTCACGTGTTGGAACTCGTAACAAATATTCACCTGTCGGATGCCGGGTTAAAAAAGTTGTAGAACAATATTTTGCAGTGTTACCAAAAGAATTTTTATCTGATGGTCGTATGAGAACATAACGCCATCGTAGTTGCAGTTAGGGCTATTAATTAGTAAAAATTAAAGTTTTCTTTTTTAGTTATTGATAAATCATGATATTCGTATAAATTGAAAAGCATTGTTTATTGTTCGCCATTTCGAATAATTTAAAACAAAAGTTTTCCATCTAAACCCAAGCGCGGTGAAAATGCAACTGAAAATTGCCATATTGTCGTACGATACCCTAAGTAAGGATATACAAACAGGTTAATTTTATAATTTTTTCCACAAAATTATTATTGCTTGTGCTTTAATTTGTTATTCTAAGAACTTTTAAACTTTAAGGCTGTAACGCTTTGTTTAACAAAGTATGTAATTTGTTTACGAAACTGACGTTATAACTTCTTTACACTATGCCATTAAGTTGAGTGTAATCTTAAAACAAACTTATGTAAGTAAACTAAATATTAGATAGGTTAAGGATAATGTGAAGTCTGCCCAGATTTACCTCTAAATGTTGTTCCATTATTTTCTAATAAAATTATTTGAAATTTTAAAAATTGCTAAATTCGCCTCAAGACCACTCGACTTCATGAGGACTGGAGTCACAACTGTTGGGAAAGACGATGTGTAGTAAAAACAAAATAAAAGAAATACTTTGGTTTTAACTTGCATAGAAAATTGTGAACTCTATAATTTCTATTAGGTACAAGTAAAATTACCGTAAGATTACCATATTTACGAAGCTACAACAGTCTGCTGGAGAGACACAGTAGCCGAAGGATATTGTTTTAAACTATTGTTTAATTTTGATAAATTAATTATGGCAACTAGGACAAATGTTTTTATTGCGTCGGAAAGATAATTTTAGGTTTTAAAAATTAAGGTCAGGTTACTCCTTCAGGAGTTGTCACTCCTCTTTGAGTCGGGCTGCTAGCAAAATCAACAGATTGACGGAGTGTGATCATTTTCTTACGGGTTTCTTAACTCAAGAAAAAGCAAGATGTGTGTCCACAAACTATTCCTAAACTTAAGTTAAAGACGTAGAACACGAAATAGTAGATTATGGCCACCCTGTATAGATAGATATGCTTAAAAGCAACAAAAAACTGCTCTTTGTAAAACAATGCAGGAAACTTTAAACACATCTAACTTTATATTTATTAATTTCAAGTTTTTTTAATTTTACATTTTATTAAAAATAATTTAGGAGCTTTTGTGTACGTTATTAAAATTTTCCACATAACAATATTTAATTAATGTACTACGTTGCTCTAACACAAAGAACGAGTATTTGTTATTTAATAAAAATTAGCAAATAATTCTACGTGTTTCATTAGGAACTAAAAAATATAAAGAGCGAAAGTGTGCTTTTAAATTTGAATTCCGTTCACAAATGCGTATTTAAAAAAATTACAAATCAAAGAGTTCCAGTGTTGACTTGAATAATTCAATGCGAGTAGACTAGTAAAAGAAAACGCAAGCTTTTATGTCCAATAACTTGTCACAAGTCTATGACAACCCTCAATGTTGACTTGCTTTAGAAACTTTGGCGTGGAGCTTTTTGCATGTTTAAATTTTGCGACTGAAAATAGTGCGTAAAACCACGAGGAAATTGAGAAAAATACAGTGCGCGTCTAAAGCATGTCAGCTGTCCTGTCCTCTACTTAAATATTTTTCTTATCGTACGGAGTTGTTACGAAGTCTTAAAAAACTGGTGGTAAAATGTTAAAAAACAAACTAGATACTTTTTGGAGGTAAGTGGTTTTGAAAAACTCAGAGTTAGAGCTACAGGCACTCCCAACTACAATAAATTTTGAAATTGCAGAAGGGGTCATTTGAAAGATATTTCAATTGTAAAATAAATATTCTCTAATATTTAATTATTAATAGATTACATCGAACAAAATATAAGTGTGACACAAGATCTCCCGAATAGACTTGCTTTTATTACGAGCAAAGAAAAGGTACTCTAACGAATAAGAAACGACACGAGCTCAAAATCCCATGTTAATGTTTTGTATAGATTTTTAATGCGTATGTACCCTGGATGTGTTAATTACTCACAAACCAATAATATCATCTAAAATACCCGTCATATAAATAAGCATTTAAATATAATAATGTTTTTCTTCAAACATTCAAAACTTTACTACTCAATATGTCAGATTAATATTACCATAGAATGTAAATTGATAATGATTGTATATGCATCAATTTCTAGTGAGCACGATATCGCTTTCCAAAGTCTTTTTAGAATCAGTGTGACATAATTGGGCATATTTTCGATTAAGCGTCACTTTATTAAAGGTTTTTTTTATAAAAATTGAGTCTATTATGTATTTATTAAATGCAATTAAACCAACATTTTTTTAAATGCTGGTGGCCTACAAAAAATATATTTTTGTTTACTATGTCTAATTAATAAGGTTATGTTGTGACACTAAGGTCCGTTTGCACCGGTTCCCCTTAACTACTAACTATAGTAGTCCCAACGTAAGTTGAATCCACCACGTGACCAAACCTGCGCGAGGCGTGGCTTTAGAGCCCAGTGGCGGAGCTAGTTATTTCTTCTGTCAAAAAAAATTATTTTTAAAAGTTATCAAAATTTAAAATAATTACTTAATTTAAATTTTTATTTGAAGTACTATTAATAACCTTTCAGTACTAACACTCGGTGTCACAGACCGACGAGTTTTATTTTTATTAATATCTTTGAAATACGAACTGCTAGGGTTGGGAGGTTATCAGTACCTTTAAACTAAATGCTCTCACACATTTTTTTGAAGTTTGCAAGCATAAGTTTGTAATGGTTCAATTATAATAATTGAATTCGGTCTGAGAGACCGACGTTAGTAAAACAGTAACTAAAAATTTTAAATATTTTTTCAAAATTTTTCAAATTTTTTAGTTATAAATTATTTTTTTCCACTTGTCTTGAATAGAAATAGGATAACAAAAAGAACAGAATAGATTTTTGCATTTACTTCAATTAATAAGTAGCTTTTTTTGGTGCATGCGGTAATATGCTCTATATGTTCTAACATGAAAAATGCGACAAATGTTCTATCCAAAATATTTCAGCTATTGTTGAAGATGAAAAAAATATTTTTACCTTTTTAGAAGTGTTGTCCCTAGGTTTGTTTATAATATTACTAGTTATTAAAAAATTTTGTTTAATTCGTTTGAAATCGCTTATTTAATTTATGCATCTTTTTATTTTTGTTTATTTTTATAAAAGTGAATTTTGGTTATTAAAATGAATTTTTTTTTGCTAAAATTATAATAAGTATCCAGAAAAATTACTAAATATTTTAAATAATTTCTATTTGCAATAAAAAAGTTGTAAAAAATACGTTAAAAAAAATTAAAACTAACCGCGGTCTGTGAGACCGGCGTTAGTATGGATTTTATAGGATGGCATGTTAGTACTGGAAGGTTAATAATTAATTACTGGTTTAATACTTTGTGAATGAGATCTTCACAATTTTTAAAATGCTTGTAATTATTTTGCTTCAACCAAACCAAAGTAATGTAATAATTATACGACGGCACTGTCTACGTTCGTTTCTAAGCAACGACCGCATTAATCTACTGCGCAACTTTAACGGTCATCACGTGGTGCATTCACCTTATGTTGGGTTCCCTCTACAACATAAATTTATTCTCCAGTAGACTTGTTAATGGGCGGTTCCTAAGCAACGACTAGTTTAACTACAACTTAAATTTAACTGGAACTGGTGCAAATGGCCCTGAGATATCCAGGGCATACTGGCATGCTGCGGATTAGGCAATGACTAACTTTTACATCTCCGTGTCGTTTCTTGTTCCTTATCCAATTCCAAGGGTATTTTTTCTTTGCTAAGAGCTACAACCGGACATTTTCCAAAAGTCTTTGACAATTCATGCAAAAATTTTATGTTTCGCAAAATAAATTAATAATCTTAGATTAATTGTCGAAGATGTTGTAAAGAAACTTCACCTTAAACGTCCTGGGGGGGGGGGGGTAAGAAAAGCTGATCGTGCGAGATTTGTCGGAAGTAGTTACCTTTTGCCAGTCTCTTATATACACCAATGCGTCTTGATAAAAACCTAATTAACATTAAGACAATTTCGTTTACTCGTTTCAAATCAATTTCCCATTATAGTATAACGTTAAATATTTTATCCACGACCGTCCAATAATACGTTCATTACTCTATGATTTTTGACCAGTAATGTGTGTCATTACTCACTAGTTGCAAATCATTGAATAATATACATATTACTCAATGACTATTACATTACTCAATGGTTTACCGGGCGACACAGGGGATTGGAAAACTTTTATAGCTCCGTTATTTGTCAATGTATCAAAATGAAATTTGCTGTGAGTTATAGTCATATAAATTGCAATTTGTTTAACTACTTTTTAAAATTCTTCCACTTCCGATTTCGCCGGAAATGAGGTAAACTTTAGATTTTTAAATGCAACACCATATATATTTTTACATTTTTAAATTCTACATTACATTTTGAATACATTTCCATAAAAAATTAATTTTTTTTTTAAATTAATTTTTTTTTTAAATAAAATTTTTTTTTTCAAAAAATACTCGCGTATTCAACGTATATTTGGTTCATAATATTTGCAGTCGTGGATAAAGTATAGTATCCTACTTGCGGGTAATGCTCATTACTCACTCTAATGATTACGACACTCGCCATACGGCTCGTGTCGCAAATTCATTCTTGTGAGTAATGAGCTTCATTACCCTCTCGTTGGATAATATACTATTACATCAGCGATTGTTTCTTTATTCTTTGCATTAGATTTAAATATTGAGATTTTGTCGAGACTGACTCTTGTGAAACTGCCTCACGTATCAACTATTTCAAATGAAAACGTATAATGTATAATTATTAAATTCCAACTATTTCAATGAGTTTTAGAAAGAAGAAAAGTAATTATAACGTGATTTTTTCGTGTTTCGTTTTACATTATAATTAACGACAAAGTCTTTTTGAATCAATTAAAGTTTTTCTTTCCATTGTTCGCCTTCAGAGGACAAATTATTAATACAGAGATGAATTGGGGCGTAAACTGTGAGTCGCGCTAATAATATCAATTAAAAAGTACTTTGAATAAACAAATTCAAATTGCATGCTAGCCCCCACCCCGTCTCCTGGAATGTCGGTTTCAAAATAGACTTAATCCGGCTTTTATTCCGATCGTTTGTGCTCTCTCCTTTATCGAGTTATCGTAATGGAAGGGAGACATAGGAGGAACGCCAATAAAGAAGGCGAGTCAAAGCATATTAGCCCAAGAAAGTCTAATTATCTAAAATGAATGTGGTTCCTTTTCTTTATTATCGTTAAAAGCTGCCGTAATTGTCTTAATGTCATACAGTTATTTCTAAAAGTACCCGCCTGTGGGCCTAGCATGACCCGACAAAAAGCCGACAGAAAATCTACAGAGAGCCAGTAGGCTTTCTATCCTCTTTAGGTCGGTCGCTCATATTATAAGTATACATAGCATGCCATTGCACAGGTTTTGTGATGTCTAGTGACGTCAAGAGGGGTCAACATGACGGGATGCAATCACGTATGGTATGGCATACTATGTATACTTATACTATTGGCCCGCTTTGTGTCAGCTCTCTGTCGGCTTTCTGGTGGTTCTCTGTCAGGAGATTTCACTGTCGACAGGTTTTCTGTAGGCCGGCTTTTGTCGGATTCATGCCGTATCTGTATCCACAGACGACAGTTGAAGAAAACTAAAAGTTTTTGAAAAAGAGCGATACTATTGAACTGATAAACATTATTTTTATGTAGCTATGTCGACTGGCAGGGAATGGGTTTGTATTACGGAGCTGAAAGGTCTGAGTTTAGATCTTGGACCACGCATCAGCTTGGCGTGTTTTGAATCACATCGTACATTCAGCAATGTGAGAATATAAAAAAAAATTAGGGATTTTTAAAGATCTAGAAAAAAAAAGGTTTCCCTCAAACATTTTTCGAATAAAAAATTTAAACAAGTTGGCATGATAGGCATCCGAGTTTCCACATTATGCACCCTCGGGTTGTAATAAATTCTAAAAAAAGGCGCCCATGAACCATTATTTTTGTTTATAATTCTCTTCACATTTCCCTACTTTTTAAAAAAGTAGTAATAGGAGTTTCCTTTCTTCATAATTTAGACCAATAGTATTAATTTGTTCACAACGTTGACACTAATTCTGACTGGAAACTTCCCAAGTTTAAACGGGGATAATTGAGAGCCAATCAAGAAAACTTTATTGCTCTGATTGTGACTAGTATGGCGTAGCATGCTAGGGTTCGGTGGACGGTGGAGATTATGATGACAAATTTAGAGTTAAGTGGTGGTATCGTGTATTCCATTTATCTTTCAACTGGTATAAAATAAATAAACATAATAAAGAAAATACGCCAGTGATCAAAATAATATCCATTAGCCTTTTGTACGCTCGGTATATTTTTTCAATAAATTGGTTTATAAATAATTTAAAAAAATTTGATCTTAAATTGTTAAAGAGGGTGTACCTAGGGTTTTTTGTTTTTTACGTTTAATATTTTAAAACCAATGAACCTAAGTAATTTATTACGTGCGAAGGTTTTCCTTTTATTAATAGTTAATATGCAACAATTTACATATTTTAAATATTCAAAGTTGTTATCATATCAAACTTTATCCAACAAAATTATAACTTATTTTAAAATTGGTTATTATAATAGAAATGTGTTAAAGTTTATTCTAAAGTTAATCAAGTTTTCTTTCGGCTAGAAAACCTTAACCACACACAAAATTTAACCAAAATTGGTATAGCTATTTGGGTTAAAATTAGAATACATAAAGGTTGCCATCAGAGCATTGCCGTGGGTTCAAAAATGAAAATGTTAACTTGATTACATTCAAATATATATTTTTTTAAACTTTTTTCTGAAAATTACGTCTTTTGTCCCAACCCGTAAATTAGAATGAACTTATTTGAATTTTACATTGGTTGGCGTAGGTACCAAGCAATTGTACTATTTTTCTATTTTATACAAACAGTAAAGCTTTTACATGCTTGTAATACCATTATTAAATAAATAAAGCTACTACAACTCTTCTCAAATTGCTCTTTTAATATTTTATATTTGTGTTTAAAATATAGCGTTGTAAAATGTTTAAAATTTAAAATTTTGATCTATATACGTATCAAAGTTACTCTTTATTTAAAAAAAAAACGCTTTAAAACGTAATCGTTAAGCTCGCATTACATGAAAGATTACAAAAATGCATGTCAAATTGGATTTAATACTTGTTTGTTTATCCTACGAAGGTGGTACACTTACAGTTTGATGTTCTTGTGGGTTTACAAGTAATAAGAGTGTTTATAAGTTTAGCCACAGAAGCGCTAGCGGCGAGAGTAATTCAGTACGTATCCTGACGTCGCGACGCCTGCTGGCTACTATTTTATAGCGCCACGCAACCCCTTAGTAATCAGCAAAAACTGACTTAGCAAAATACTACGAAGTATGTGCATTCTCAGCTCGTTATCGGTTTTACAGGCTACGAGGTGTTAAAGTGTTACTTCCTTTTTAGATAATTTAACTTTCAAATCTAAAAGGATTATTATAAAAAAACATGGTAAATACTTTTTTAAATTTATTTTTATTATCAAAAGTTGAATTTAAACTGTTTTAATTGCACAATTTTCTAAAAGTTGTTGCAAACAACTATTTAATTCAACGCATTCCCTTTTATATAAATATTTTATGGAGAATAACTTAACGAGAACTTCCTGCAAAGTTATAATAATGATTGTCATACACTTCTCTATTTTTTTAAATTTTAAAAATTACGTTATTTGATTCGTTTTTGTTTGAACTTTAATTTTGAGCTTTTGTATTTAATTATTCTCCTTTAGTTACTTTTTTTTTTCTTTTGCGTCTTTTTTTAATTCTGTTGAAGATTTTAATGCAGTTAAACTAATTATGTTTTCTTTTTAATGTCTCAAAGATGTACGAATTATAATAATTAACAAAAATAACCAACCATTCGTAATATTTTTATTTTTTACTGTACAAACTTAAAAGAATTTTCTTTTTAATCTTCTTGAAGAATTATTTTTTGGTTTTGTATAAGTAGACTTTTAGTTTTAATACTTTTATATAAAAGTCTAGAATTCTCCGTTTGGTCTCATAAGTGGTTGAACGAAAAGTTTATAGTTATACTTAATTTATTTAATTGAAACCCGCGGTGGATGCCATACAAATGGCTTAAGGACAGGTCCGGTAGCCGCTGGAGTCAAGGGAAATTGGGCCAAATGAAAATAATATGTGAAAAAATATTCACAATTGTTGAAAATCCTACATCGGATTTTTTTGTTTTGCTTAATGAATTGCTTAATTTCACAGTCAAAAATTTGTTTAAAAATTTCTCAAGTTAATCTAGGCTTGTTAGTTGACCTTGTAAATTCCAAAAAATTAAAAATTGCGGCGCTATAGAGCCTGTGGGAATTCTTTGGAACCAAGGCCCGTGGTAGTATCGCTACGCCACTGCATTTGGGTCCAATTTATTTTGTAGCCATTGGGCCAACCACTAGCCAGTCCGGCTTTGCTTAAGGACGCCCTTAAGCGAACTATGAAAACTCTGATCATTCTAATTTTGGTTTTTATAGATTGTAGTTTTTATTGAACATCTTCTCACATAAAATAAGGGCTCCAAAAGTTTGGATTTTCAATATTTCCGGAATCTCACTACTAGATCTTAATGACATTAGGTCTAGAGAGGCTATTCAGACAATACAATTGCATTCTACATAATAATTTAGTGTAAGGCGCCAGAGGGCACAAGTTTATTTTCACTGATATCTTAATGCACAGTTTCATTTCTCATACTAAATGTATTTTCTTTTAACTCTTTCGACGAGGAAAAGGTTTTTATAATTCAGAAAAATAAAAAAATAATAAAAAAACTTCTACCAAGCAGAATATCAGAGTTTTAACTTTTGGAATGCCAAAAATGTCTAAAAACACTCATTTCTTTTATAATAAAAATGAAAACTTGAAAATTGATATACAGAGTGGTGACCGGACCCCTCGGTCATACAGATTTAACATGTAAAAACATACTTTGGTAATTTCCTGCTTCCAGATGTATTTTAGAAAGAAAATCTTCAAATAAAAGTTTTAGAGAAATAAATTCTGCATCTAAAATGAATAAACAAAATTAATTTTGGATGTTTTGTAACGCCTGAAATTTTATTTGAAAATTCCGAAAATTAGCAGAAATAGCGACTGCCTTGAAACACAATAGGGTATTTTCCAATTTTTTAAATATCGATTATTACTGTCTTATTGCATAGCAAAGTCGATTATCAATGACTTGGGTACATTAAAAATATGTTAATCAAAAAAGTTTTATTAAAAAGTGCTTTAGTAAAAGCATTAAATGCTACAGGTTCAAAGTGCAAATTAAAACGGAAGTGACGTCACGTCTCGTATAAATCACGTTTGGTGCTTAGTTACATATGTTAAATGTCAGTTAATGTGTAATCCAGGTTATAATAAGTTGGAGCTCATGAAGTTAAATATTGACAGTAACGATTCGTGACGTCATGCCGCTTTTATGCGGGAAACTTTATAGTTTGAATTTCAAATAATTTTTTTGGCAAAACCTACAGTCGCAATTATTTTTTAATGTGGTTTTGGGATTATGTTATCAATAAGGTAACTTTCTAGATACATTTTAAAAAATTGAAAAATACCCTATTGATGAAAATTGTCAAATATTTTATGCTTTTTCTGTCAAAATAATTCTGCATTTTTTATTCAATTATTTATTGAATTTATTTAATAATAAATAATATTTAGGTATGATCATCCCTAAAAATTACTTCATTTTTAGTTTCAGTTAATTTAAATTACACTCATAAATAATTTTGAAAGATGTCAATGTCAAATTGATATTAAATATTCATAATTTTTATTGTGAATATTTCATGGTAATCGCTATTTCTGCTAAGTTTCGGAATTTTCAAATTAAATTTCAGGCGTTATAAAGCATCCAAATTTAATTTTGTTTATTCATTTAGACGCAGAATTTTATTCTCTAAAACTTTTATTTGAAGATTTTCTTTCTAAAATACATTGGGAAGCAGGAAATTACCAAAGTATGTTTTTACATGTTAAATCTCTATGACCTAAAGGTCCGGTCACCACCCTGTAGGTATCTATCAATCCCATGAAATTATATTATTTGACACTATATTCGGTTAACAAAACGCTTCTGGTTAAACCGGAAATGTTTTTAAAAATACCATTTATATTTTTAAATATTTCAAAAGCTGTTACACAATACCAAAAACTTTAATTTTGACTTCTGGTTTAACCGGAAACGGTAACAACTTTCTTAATTTAAATAAAACACCCTGTATATTTTGCAATATCTTGAAAGTTTGTAAAATTAGCTATCTGAAGACTCCCAACACTTTACACTTTACGTCCGGTTTAACCGGAAATGCACATACTTTGTTTATTGAAGTTTCCTTATTTGTTGTGCTAGAGAGCGGTTATAAACTACTTAAGTCAGCAAGTTTACAAATTTTAAACACCCTATACTAGAAATTATTTAGAGAATTACTACAGAAATTTTCAACTTTCAATAAGGAGTTGATAATTGGAAACTAGTTAAAAGTAATCTGCTTGAACTTGCTTTCAAAACTTTCATTTATTAAGCATCTAAAAGAAATCAGTTAAATTCCTAATTTAAATTCTCATCAACGTTATGAATTATTGAGGTATTTATCCTTTATTTATTCAAAAGCCTTATGAACTGGTGAATTGAAGTAAATTTAAGTTTGCTCAGAAAGTTTTTAAAGAACTGATTGCATCTATGCTATTTATGGTAGTTTTGTTTTATTTTTTGCATCTAACGACGATGACGTCACCAAAAATAACTCTAAATGTGAAACTAGGTGTTAATTCGACTTAAAAAACCACCCCACATCTATAAAAACATATTTTCAATTAAAACATTTTTTCTACACCATTCCGTTCTTAAACACTTTATTAGGGCTCACTTGGAGGTTCACATAAATTAATGTCGTTTTCTTCCTAACTTTTAATTAAATTTTTCATTTGTCGCAATTTTAACAGAGAATTTTATATTTGCAAAGTTTCAGTTTATCTATCAAAGAGTAAAAATTAACAATACTATAAAACTGATCTGTTAATGTATGCGTCAAGATTTGTTGATGTCGATATTAAGTTTTCGCATTTAATGGTTTTCTATACGAAAAGATATAAGAGGCAATATGCAAGAATCATCATTTTCAAAATTTTCATAAATACGTCTACATAAAAATATGAGAAATATTCTCCTTTCTCATTTATTATTGCAAATGACATTGAAAATGAACAACATTGTTTACTGCAGTATTTCGGTTTTTAATTGAACTTACTAGATCATGAATGCGCTCTCTGTCCCTCTACCACTCTCACTCTTTCTGTCTGACCGAATATTGACAGACATACTTTATGACATATTGAATAACAAATTTTTATGCATATGAAATGACAGATGGAATGACAAATGTGATGACAGATTGACATCATGCATGTGATGACAAATGGAATGACAGATGGGATTCCAGATGGAATGACAAATGAGATCACAGATTAGTAGACAGATGAGATGACAGATGGGATGACATACGGGATGACAGGTCACCCCCCAATATATGGAATGACATAATATCGGATGACAAATGACCCCCTCGCCCTACCATGTAACGCTCTCTACCTCTCCCTGGCCTTTCTTTAGCCCTTTCCCACTATACTTCTCTCTATTCTACTCCTCCCTCTCTAACTATCTTTTTTTATCTATATCTTTGTCTCTATCAAACCTTACTGCGCATTTTCTAAGACATACGTTTTTTATTACGGGATAATTAAACTGTTTAGTGGTACAAACATTAACAGATAATTATTTATCAAGTTTTTGGAAAGGACACTTAAAGGTTAAATCACCTTTAGTGAAAAATTGCTTTTAGGGACCCACTGGAGACTTTGTAGAGGGATTTTTGGAATCTCCTCCTGGAAACTCTAATTTTTGATTATTTTAATCTAAAAAATTGATTCTTTACTACAAAAGGGTGCTCTCAAAAGCAGTACAAGATTTCTCATTGGAGTTATGTTGGGCCACCATGAATAATAGAAATTTAACAAAAAAGACTCTGTGAGATTTTGTTGTCATGGCTCTTTAAAGTCTGTTACAAACGCTCAGTTTTTTACGGCAGCAGGTCTGTGCAGGCTGAGGCTGCGCAGGCCGCTTGAATAATCTACAAATGCACCTGTTTGCCTGTACAGACCGGGTAGGCTTAAGCCTGCCATAGTACAGCCTGAGCGACTGTAGCGGACTTAAAGGCCGCGCCACCTACAGGCCAAACTGTGCAGGCCAAATCGGAGCGTGTGGACACTATTCAGGCGGCCTGCACAGACCAAACCAGAGTGTCTGGACAGCGTTCAGGCCGCCTGCACATGTCAAACCGGAACACAAGGCCTGTGTGTGTGTTGACGGGCCTTTAAAGTTAGTAAGATAGCAAATTTTCAACCGATTATAATTACTAAAGGACTTGGATTTATATAAGTTGAAGGAAATCAAATTTATTTAAGACAAAATAAAGCTTATACAAGATCCACCAGCTTCTAAATCTTATAAATTATTTGTTTGAGCTTCGAAATCACCATTCCATATAAATTATCTTCAAAACAAAAATTTTTCAAATTAATATCATGCTATGTTATTTTATAAGTGCCTTCATAGTACTCTTGTCATCACTTTCAGTTGCACATTAAGTAGCACTATTCACGCCTGTAGTTTTCAATAGCTTTCCATTTACATAATAAATTATGAAAATACTGTATAAAAGGTTCACATTCACACACGGTGGGATTAACTACTATTTTATTCAAATCACACAATTTGATCTAACATAAATATTTCCCTAATATCTCAATAACTTTCTAATGGCCATTTCACTTAATATCCACATTGTAATTTGAAATGAATATTTTAAAACTTTTTTGTTAGTCTTGGATATAGCATGAAAAATTATAATCAATCATCGAACTAAACTAATGAATAGTCAATTCCATTGTTACAGAAGCAATTTAACTTTAGTGTTAATCTAATTTTGATTTGAAACTAGTCAAACTTTAATGCAAAATGTGTATCAATTTAATAACAATTTCTAGAAGCGACTGTAATATGAGGCTAATAAAATACCTATTAATAAGTAAAAATAGAACACAGGATAGAAATATAAAATAAGTAAAAAGGTAGGTGCATTTGGTAGAAACTAAAGCAAGCCACTTTGTGGAATTAATATACCCCTTTAGAGAAGTTCTAAGTATTGTCACAAAATTGAATTCGTCACAGACATTAACTTTTGTTCTTGCAAAATTGCGCTATTTGTCACCTTGTTAAATCTTACTCACTAACACATCATACCCCCTTATTTAGGGGTAGTTTTGCCAACTGTCGACCACTAGCTGTTATAATTCCTTCTACTACCCTTGCATTCTTAATTCTCTTCAATTGGTGTAATTTCACCTCGATATTGCCCTTAAACGACACAGCCTAATAATTTCAGAAATACACAAATAAGGGGCTCTAAACTTTGAAAATAATTAATGGATGGGAATGCCATTTTGAATTTTTTGTTTATATGTATATGTTAAAATTCTCAACTTCAATTCCTCGATCACACATTCACTGTGGTTAGGGGTTGCATAAGTAACCAATGTGACTTTCAAATTCCTTGTGGGAAAATCAAACCTTTACATGAGCTGAACTTAGAAGAAAATATTAAACAATTATTTATTTTAAAAAACCCTGTATATAGAATTATAGACTGAGTTTTGAAAATTTTTCCCCTTTTCAAATTCAAAGTATGTGGTAGAAAAACTATTACTATACTAGTGTTAAAAAAAGAATTGCTTAATTTACAAATCCTAAAATGTTGTGATGTACAATTTTTGCATTTCAAAGCAAATTTTTCTTTTTTTTATAAAAATATAAAAATCAAATACACAAATGTAATTAGTGGTTGCCAGAGGTATACGTATATCTACAATATTAAATTTTACGTAGGGAGAATCGTCATTGCTTGGCGTATACGATTGGTAGAAAAAAATCTAATTATAAAAAGCGCACCACTACGCATTTTAAATATAGAAAATTGTTTAAAAATTGCGCTTTATTAAATTATATTTCTAAAAATTAGGAAAAATTGTAACAAAAGAATTTTTAAAACTAATCTAATTAAACTGTTTTTGTAAAAGGGTTGAAAGTTGAATTAACTTGACTCATATTCTATCAGGCGTTAACCAACTGATAACGTGATTGGTGTCTAATTTTATCATTTAGATATAATTATGTATGGAATTCAATTAAAATTTAGAGATTATAATAAATAATTAAAGAAAAAAAATTATTTGCTAATGATTTTAAACATAGATTTCGAATCTTAAAAAGTATCAATTAAGGGTTAAGTGATAAGATATTTGGACCAATGTGGTTAGAAGTTAAGGCCCATTAGGTCTATCACAGAAAATTGTCACTAGTTTTGGTGATACATTGGTATAAGACAGTCGGCATTAGCTTTTGGGTGGGGATGAGCCTATGAAACGTTTGGTTTACGTTATTGACAATCAGGGGTGTGTTGTAAGCAAGTGGTTATTTTATAACAAGAGCGTTAAACCAGTTTCTAACGTTATCTTTATTTTTCGGCAAATTGGGGTGTTGTAACTTTCTACCTGTTCAACTTAAAATTTTCTCACTTTATATTTGACATTTGGTGTTGTTAAAAGTAAAGATAACCAGCTAGAAATAACCGCAGCTCACACCCTGCCGTTATTCTTTAACGTGAGATAATTGTTGAAGTTTTTGTGTGTTAAAATGGTTTTTTTTTGATAATTTTGCTGTTCTTATTGAATTATATAGGAGAAATACGAGAGTAATTATATAATTTTTTTTAATAAGTTTAAATAAATAATTGACGTCGGTAATTGCACGTATTTTACCTATAGATGTTGCCTGTAGTAAAATACCCAAAAATGCCTTTATTTTTCAAAATCTAGAAAAACATTAAAAGAAAAATTGTTTCTATTCTCCTCGAGATACTAGGTACAAAATTTAAGAAAAAAATATTAACATTTTCATTTTTTTGTAAATTTTCACTGTAGTTCTCAAGGAGTTCTTTTCTTTTCATATAAATTCTAAGAGATCCAACGAGATAAACATGAGTTCTCGTTTTGTTTTTCAAGTCTAATTTTGGATAATAAAAATATTTTTGTTAAAAACTACTTTGACTATTTTCTCGCATCTGATATTTTGGTGCCTCTTTGGTTCTATTTTATGCAGATTGAAGTCAAAAGCTATTTTCGAAAAACACAATACTTGATCATATTTATAATAATAAAAGTCCCATATAAAAAATACGCAATTACCTACGTAAATTATTTATTTAAAATTATAAAAAAAAATTACATACAAGGGTAAGCAAGGGTGTCTTGCTTCTCGGTTTAAAATTTCAAAATTCTCCCGTGTGAGCGATGGGCGTGTTGGTAAACTCGTAACTGTAGTAGTACAGTTGAGCTAAAACGTTTCATTTCTCTCTCTTATTATTGCATGTAAATTTGAGTATACTTACGTCTCCCTCTTTCGACAATGTTCAACTCAGATTTTCTTCCCTTTTTAACATAAAAAGTTAACCCAACGTATAACAATAGTCAGATACAACACACCAAAATCAGGTAAACAGGTTATTTCGGTGGTTATTTTTCTATCGTTATTTCGACAAAATAACGTTAGTGGTTATTTGCTAGAAATAACCTCGAAGTTACAACACACCACTGAATAATTGTATTTGAATTTCACAGTCGACGTTTGCTAGAGCTTGCTATCTTCTTTCATATCGCACTGTTAAAGTGAAATAATAATATCTGACTACTTCAATTTTCCATTTATAATAAAATTCCCAACCAAAACCTATCGTCGGCTGAAGTAGTAAATATTATGCTCTATCCCTACTACTACATACTTGTAATATCTGAAAAATTGAGACACCCTATGTAATTGAAAATCGTTTTTAAATATGAAGTAAACATCGAAATTTGAAGCACTATCCAGGAATGCATTAGATGGGTCATAATTGTACAATTCCTTTTCCTGTATAAGTTCGACTGGTGATCGGGAATCCGCAAAACTTGAAAAACTCTGTTAAAATCTCTATGTCGAGTTTTATTAGTTTACACCCGGTATAAAAATCTTTCCTATCTATATTGTTATAAAAAGAATTAATATTGTAAAGCGTGTAATAAAAGAGTTTGAATAACCTTCTGAGCGCTGTTTAAATAAATGATGATGACCTTATCACTCAAAAGGACATGAAGGAAAAGGTAATTTTTTATATAAAATAGTAAAAAATATCACCCTCGTTAATAATACATACGATTTCTTTTTTTTTCTTAGGCTTTCGCGATCCAACTTTTATTTTCATTTACCTACCCTTATTTGCAATTTGTAGGTTTCCTTAATATAATTATGGGGGATAAAAGCGGATTAAGTAAAATTAATAGCCAACTTTATTTAATAATCAAAATCTTTATTAAAAGAACTTTAATTATTTAACTTATACTGTTATACTTTAGAGTTCTTTTGCGGTTAAAATTTTATATTAAATAAGTAATAACGTATTTCTTAATTTAAAACGTTTCTAGTAACTTTATAGCCCTAAAATTCAAGTAAAATGGTAAATTATCTTACAATTCGTATAGGATAATAATTATAAATTAATTATGTAATATTCATAAACGCAATTTAAACCCATTAAGGAAGTCCCAAAACAGTATACATAAAGATTTATCACCACTTACAATATTAAAAAAATTTATTTGTATATTTTATAAGCTCTAAACAATTGTCTAAGATCTACCCACGTTCTGAGCTACGTAGTCGGTCAAATTTCCATAAATTCAGAAATTCAGAAAATTAGTTTCCAGTTAAACTGGAAAAAATCGAAACTTATAATCGCGATGACAGTACAGTCAGCCTCAAAATTATTGGCCACCTTAGCTATTCGCCAGGGTGGTTAATTAGCCAGCAACGACAAAAGGACAGAAGGGGAAGTTGTTGATTTGCTACTTGTTGGCAAAATAAAATTACCCCTCAATTTAAGTAGGGGGTGTTATGATGGTTTCATCCACAATTCGTGCTAAACGTATAGCTAGGGTGGCCATTAAGTGTGAGGTTGACTGTACATGTATGAAAAAAATAAGATGTTATCCAGATAGCTTAGAATTTTAAAATGTGACCATACAACTAGAGATTACGTTTCGATGCAAACATTTTCTAATTTTCTCTATGTGTTAGCATTTTTTTATTTTAATCAATAGGTATAAAAATAAATAACTAACCTTCAAGATAAGATGTGATGATCGATGGAAAATTCCTTGTCAGCAGCCAAATGATCACACAATGCAACGATATGGTATGGGTATCCCATCCAACACAGTTCACCGTAGTCCATATTGTACTAAAAAATTAAAATATTTAAAATTAATAATTTCATCACTTGCACCAAATGCAAATAATAAATTAATATTTAAAACTTATCTTATCACATATTAACGAGAATGAAACATTTAATTTTAACATTTTAAGGCTAGCATCGTACCCTTAAAGGCCGCGCCACACACACAGGCTTACCTTCAGGTTGGCCTGCACAGACCAAACCGGAAGGTAAGCCTGTGTGTATGGCGCGGCCTTTAGAAATAAATAGTGTGCAGACACAATGGAATTCTACTTTTGGACATTATGCTTCGAAAAAATACTAGGAAATAAGGGAAAAATAGGAAAAATAATTGGACTAAATTGAGAATAAAATAAGCAATCATACGAGTACAACAAATCCTTTAAATTCTAATACCATCAGTATTCAAATCAATTTTTTGGTGGCGCCACACACACAAGCTTGCCTCGCCTGCACAGACCAAAACGGTGCGTGTGCAGATCGTTTAGGCTACCTGTACACTGCACAGGTCCTACCGGAGCATCTGAGCAGTGTTCAGGCCGCTTGCACAGGCCAAACCGGAAGGCAAGACCTGTGTGTGTGGACGTGCCTTTTCGTTCGTTTTTTACCCAAAAAGTACAATTCAGAATTTATTTTATCTTTTATTCTTCAATAAATTAAGAAGTGAACCTCTATGTACTAATTCGAGTCTTACCGTAACAATTATTGCAATACAGATTTATGCTGGCGAGCGGTAGGGATAAGTTCGCGCAGATTTGGCCACGCCTCTTTAATAATTAAAATCCGTTTACTACTACGTTGGTGGGGTTAAAAAATTCAAATTTAGTGTTCTGCGCATTCCTACCGCTCGACAACATAAATCTGTATCACAGTATGTACGTCACGTGGATATCTATTGGCCATCCCAGCAATTAATACGTTAGCATGAATTGTGGGTGCAACCATCATAACACCAACACAGTTTGTTGATTTACTACTTGTTGGCAAAATAAAGTTATCCCTTAGTTTAAGTAGGGGAGTGTTAGTGATCGTTGAACCTACAATTCGTGCTAGGCGTATAGCCGGGGTGGCCATAAGATATGAACGTGACTGTACATACGTAATCATTTCTAATATATCTACAGATACAGAGTGGATAAAATTGAACACTTTATAGAAAAATCTGTAATTTTAGGAGCAAGAAAAATAGGATACCTCAGCTCTATAATTTTTCTGAGATAAAAATATTGGCGTTCCAATGCTATAATAATAGGCAATTGCTCGAATTTTTTGGGTTTTAATTTTTGTTTATATCTTAGTTGTATCATCCTTTAAGGCGTAAGATATTATTAACAATTTCAAATACAAAATAAATTTATTACTACTACCACTTATTTCTTTAATTCGTCTTGAATTTCTTGTAACGTTTTTCCTTTGGTTTCAATCATATAAAAATACGAGAAAATCGCTCCCAGTAAACAAACAATAGAAAAGAAACAAAACGATGCATAAATTCCAAAAGTATCAGTTAACCAGGAAAATAAACTATGTATACCAAGTTCATATACGGCTGTACTAATATTAATAAGCGTACAAGCTTTACCTTTGGTATTAGTTGATAAAAGTTCGCTTACTAATAAAAGAGGAATAATAGCCAATCCTGGAGCACAGAATAAAATATAACACAACATTCCTGTCAAGGGCAACCAACCAAAATATGATAAATCTATATCTGTAAAGCGATCCATGAAAAAATAAATAGTCTCGATCAACAAAACAACTCCGCATCCGAAACAAGAAATAGTCAACAAACATTTCCTACCATGCTTCTCTATTAAGATGGGACACACAAAAGATGCAGAGGCTAGACAACAAGAAAAGCTGATAGCCGACGTCGTTTCGGATACGCTACCACCAGCTTCTTTAAACAAGTATTGGGTGTAAACTTCAAAAGTAGCAAGTCCCCCAAAAAATTGAACAAATCTTACAGTGAAAAGTATTATGAGTCCCTTTCGAATATGTCTAGTGAAAAACAAACTCTTCCAAGTTGTAGATTCCAAAGACTCTTTTCTAATATCAGCTTGCACGATTTTCAATTCTTCGTCGACGTTGTTTTTCCATTTTAAAAACTGTATCGATTTTCTTGCTTCTTCAACTTTATTATTTTTCAACAAATAATGTGGAGTTTCGGGCATCAATGGAAATGTTAACAGGTGGAGAATTGGTAAAAAGGAACAAATTATTGAAGTCACTGTCATGGAACAATAGGTACCAATTACATTAATTAAGAAAAATCCTAAGTAGACAAATATACTAATTACGTTTCCCCATTTTCCACGTACGTTAGGATCTGCTATTTCAGACATGTAAATTGGACAAGTTGAATAAAGTCCAGCGTTTGCTATTCCTACTAAAACGCGTGAGACGTATATAAGTTGAATATTATTGAAAGATTTAAAGAACCAGGCTGTAAGTTGAGGTATTGTTATTAAAAGCACGGCCTTTTTTCTTCCAATCGACTCTAACAGCATTGGAAATAAAGGTGCTGTAAGACCCATAGATGCAGAAGGAATAATCGTCAAATAAGAGGCTTCTTTGATAGTTAAATTAGTGGAGTTGTCCGACATTAGTTTGATAATGAATGGCGACGTCCAAGCTAATAACATACCAACGGACATCGTACTTAAAGAAACTAAAAAAAAAACACTGCAAAATTTTAAACTTAAATAAGTGAATTAAGTACCTAATAGAATAGCAATCTTTTGCGGAAATTGATGGCTTCGATCATCATAATGAGATTCAAATTGGACAACCATATTTTGTGACTATCAAAAAATTGTTACAAGTGCTAAAAATAATATTACTGTTTCGTTAATTTTTTGCTACGTGTTGTAGTTCTTGTAAAGTATGGTTACTGTAAGACCGTGTCAGTTAAATAATTTTTTCATAACCCGAACGACCAGTTTATATAGTAATTGCTAAATAATTAGCCATTTTAATAATTGTTTATTAGTAATAATGCGATAACAATAATAATGCCGTAAACGAAGTAACTGAAATATACTGACGTACTGTAAAATCTTATACTATAATACCACAGTATAAATATACCGAGTGTTGAATGACCTACCGATACATAGGGCAATAGCACGTAAAATCACGTTTTTATAGATTCCTGCTTCCCTAATTGTTTTAGAGCCAATATGAAAAAGCCAAAAATGATGCAGATTAAAAAATTAGAAATGATAAAGATACTACATTTCATCATACTTTTACTGAAAGAACAAAAAAGACGCCACGAACAGGAAAGTAAAAAAGGCCGAATTATTTTGTTCGGAAGAGGGACCTAGAACTCTCCCCTTTCGATATCGCTCAAAGATAATCCCAAAGAATATGAAGAGAGGCACAAAAATTTATTTTTTAAGTTTGAATTTTCGTAAATTTAATTTTCCATATAATTATTATAATAGTAGGTAAGAAATGGTGAAAATTTTTATAAACTATATCATTAGATGAGTCATTTTAAGTCCTTTTAAAATGTCCAAAATTCTATAGCGCGTTTCTACTAATTTTTACTACTTTTCCCATTTGCTCTATTTAGCTTGCTGTTATTTGCTTGGATTTTTTCAACCTCAGGATGCATTAAGCTTCTTAAATTGACACACTGGTTCAGGGGTACATAGTTGGATACTGCATTATCTGTAACAAAAGTGAGTCCTGGCTAACCTACGTAGAATATGCTAACACTAGCTCTAAGAAGGAAATGAAAGTGAACTCTAAAAAAGAACTGTATATATACGGTCAAAATAACGTTAAGGAAAGAAAATAAGAGTACAAAGAAGAACAAAATTAAAAGTCACTGAAGTGATAAAATGTATAGAAAAACTACTGAAACATCTCGCACGTTTCCCCTACAAATAGGGGTTTAGATTAAAAAAAGTTAAATAATTTAATTGTTTATGTTACCTATTTTAATGCTTATAAAATAATTATAAATAATTATTAGATGAATAATTGAATATTTCGTTATTTCTCGCTTCAGAAAAGTAAATTAATTTGTGAGTCCTCCTTCTTCGCTAACAGTTTTTTCTTCTTGGAAGTGCATATCGAAAACTTCTTGTAAAAATTTTCTTCTTCATTTATATCAAAAATCCAAAGAATTTTTATATTTTTAAATAGAAATCCCTATTTGTAGTACATGCCTGAAATCAGTATAAAATGCTCTTTCAGAAAATACCAAAAAATGCCCCTATCACTATTTAAAAAAATTGACCTCAACGCCATTACTCTGAAGATTTGAATGATAACATATTTTAAACTATAATATATAAGATAACAATAGTCAAAAAATCGGAAAAATTACGTTATTTACTTTCTTCAAATTTCATTCCATTGGCTTCTACACTTTTAGACCTCTCTGTATAGTACTGTTCAAGCATTGCACATGGAAATTCATAAACAGTGAAATGTGAGTTTTTATATCAGAAATAAGCCTAAACTAATTATCTATACAAATATACAGTGAAACAGTTCGGGGTCTAAAACCTTAAATTTTAAATTGTCATTAAAATACTAATTATTTATTTTAATTATTATTAAATATTATTTTAATTAAACGTTAACAAAGAAGATAACAAGGTAAAATATAGCGTTTTTATTGTAGCAACACTGACATAAATCCTTCAGAATAATATTTTGCTACATTTTGCATAAGAGATTAGATACACTTTTATGACATCCATGTTGCCATTGATCTTTCTTTTTATGGCCAACTATAATGTATGAGAAAAGCTGAAATAGTATGTAGCTGACAGCTCGATAGGTTGTAGTTGTTGGTAATAAAATTGTAACCTTTTAAATTATTTATTTTCTTAACATGAATTATCGATTACAGAAGAAATAATTAAAGAGATATGTTTAGCTTAAAAAATTCTTTAAAAACAGCATACGTATTTTTGAAAATAATACTCGAAGAAACAAAAAAATTAACAAAAGTTTGAGAATTTTCCTTTGAGCTGTAGTTACAAATCATATGTCGTAGTTGGTAATTTGATATAATGTAATAGCAAACTGCGTCTTTAAAAACTTAAATCTAATCAGAGACTTCATAAGACTCAAACGTCTAAAACAATATAGTAGGCTCTTCGTTAGTAAGCGAATTTATGTGGTCGTCTTCAAAGATACCAAAGCTTTGTTACATTATCCGTCGACTTTTAAAGAGCTATTATATTATTATCAAGTTTGTTCTGTACCTAATAATGTAAAGAATATGACACTGTAGTTAAGTACAGGTTGTCCCATAAGAAATCTCTTTTTCTGTAAATGAGCGCTGAAAAATATGAGAAAATCTACTTTTGTAACCACCCCCTGTGAAGTCCGCCTTAGTGAACAAGAGACTATTTTCGATCGGCAAGAAGTGAGAGTTTCGATTTTTAATAATACTTAAAAGCACTAACCTTTGAATATAAAATACCGTGTTACTATCAGGACAGAGCACTACAGTCAATAATGTGTGAACGCGATGGACTCACCTATGGAAATGGTTGCTAAGACTCCTTCACGATAGTAACGCGTTTTCTAAATTCAATGGTATCAGCAGATTACATAAACTTCTAGGTAGTCCATCAAGGTTAGGTACTAATAATTTTATTGGGGTATGGGCTAAAATCATTTGGTTCATCGGTTCCAGTACTTTTTTACTTGCACCACTAGTAGATGTTTTAATATTTTTTTGCTTATAAAAATAATGGCACAAAAAAAGTCTAAAACACCTGGAACTTACGATGATAACATTGATAACGATAGTTGGATGAAATTGAGAGTAGCATTTATTGTCTTCCTCGTAGTATTGAGTAGAAAATTTGGGCGATTTGCTTGGTTTCGATTGTAAAAATAAAGATTTCCTCCAATCTAACAGTTGGAAAAAATACTAGGCCCCAAAGAGACTTTACTAGGGCCATGTCAACGTATCATAGCTGGCATTCTCACTGAAAACTGTTGACTAAACAAGCATCTATATAGAATGCGTGTTACTGTGACAGCCCCAGATGTAGAGGATGCAACGAAGCAAAAGAAACACGTGCTTTCTCTCAGCCCTGCGTTAATCCTAATTTGAGGATCAATGTTAGTGGAATACTGGCCTAATATGGCCAGCATCAGCAACACTTCACTCTCCAGTATCTTTAAATTCATCCAAAGGTGGGATGGATTGAGGATTGAACGAGTTTCTTAAAAGAGGCAGCACAATGGATCCAACTAAGTGCCCTCAGTGCGCGTAAACCTTAATTTACCCTCCACCCTAACAATCCCAATCCTAAGGCAATGTAGGAGAACCATAATGTATTTTATTTTGTTCGTGGAGTTACTCCACTCGCTTTGCTCGTTCCGTAACCTTCTCCCAGTCCAAAATAAAACGTCCCTTTTAACACGTATATCATAAACTACTATTATTTCATTCATGAAAAAATACCAATTAAAATCTAACCATACCAGGGAGAACTATGCATTATACAATGCATGTTGTTCTATTCTCGAGCAAGAAGGATTAAAATCTGACAGCCAAGGGAAAAATTCTCTACCCTAAAAAGTGGTGAAGTTCATTCGAGTTTGGATAAGAAACATTTTGATCTCGACCTATCGCAAAGGCCGTTTTGGCTCCACAAGAAATTAAAATCTTGAAAAAGAAATTGTCATTGTTTACGTTATGAACGCGTTGGAATGAAAATTTAAAAATAATTTTTTTATGAAAAAAAAAACAAATCAAAACTTAGCAATTAAAAAAAGTTCAATTAATTAAAACTTTTTGAGGCTAAAATTAATCATCTGCGTTATGTTGTTAAGTTCCTTTTTCAAGAAAATCCTTAATCAATTCGTTAATTATTTTTAAAATGTTGAAGGAGTTTAATTTTTCATAATTTATAGAAATTTATAAAAACTTGAAAAGCTAGAAAGTTTGCACAAAATTTTTAATTGAAAAATAATTGCTTTCAGTCAATTTGCTCATAATCGGGGAATACTTATATTGTTCTGGAATTTACCAACTAAAAAGCTCCTATTACGATTTTATAAAAATTATATTATGAAGTCATTAGGTTCTTTATTTAGTATGTAATAATTTCTTATTACGCTCATTTAGAAAAATTTAGGATAATGTGCTTTGAGGAAAAAAATCTTAATTTCGGTTCTGCTTGAATTTTTACGTTTGCGTGCTATTTGAAATTAGGATTAAAATATAATCCAAATTATTATTTTTATAGCTAACTGGTGAACCTTTAATAAAAGTTGAAATTATTACTAATAATACGAAATTAATGCTATTAACATGATTGTGTTCATTGTTCCTCAGAGCGAATGGAAATACAGTGCATAAGTTACAGACCTACATACTGAAAATGCACAATTTCAGCATTTCCAGGTTCATATGTCAGCACTTCTCATGTGCCCATATCCAACTCTACTAGGTCGAGTTATTAGAATAGCCTAGTTTGAAGTGTCCTTAAAAATTTGAAAACTTTGACCAATGCGAACTCGCTCCATCTCGACTCTAGATGCTAGAGCAACTTCGAGACCACAGAAATCTGGCAACGCTGCCTTTACACAATAAATCATTTTAGTGGACTCTGCCCAGTAGCTTTCTGCAATGCTCACAAGACTCGGACAAGGCACAATTTGCTGACTTTGTCCACAACACATATAGTGATGTTTAGACTCTAAATGTTGGGATTATGCGGCTGTGTTACTGCAACATGGATCCCTGATGACGAGCGGTAGGGATAGGTTCGCGCAGATTAGGCCACGCCTCTATAATAATTTAAATACGTTGACTACAACTGCGTTGGTGGGGATAAATACTAATTTAGTGATCTGCGCTCTCCACCGCTCGTCAACATTAATCTGTTTAGCAGTAATTACCAAAAAACGTAATAATTTTGAACAAAAAAATACCTATACACCAGTCAAATAAAGATTTAACCTCGGAATGAAAGTTAGAAAGCTGAATTTTTGCATGGACCTTTATTTTGACGTTATAATGACTTCCTCAAAAGTCTCATAAAATCTCGTGTCCGCGTCGCTAGATATTCAAGGTCAAACGTCACAAAAATCGTTTTTTTGTAAATATCTCGTTTACTGTGCATTATACGTCATTAGAGGTTATTACAAAAATTGGAGATCATAAAATTCTCTACAAATTTGATTTAATTCATTTTTTTGTTAGATCAACTGTTCTCCATATATACCGCGAAGAGTGGGAGATGCGCAAGCTTATATAGAATAACACTTGATAATTATGTAAAATGAAAACATTAATATTTTTATTAAATAATTAACTTAGTAAAGTAATCCATACGTCTGACTCCATATTTTACATAATTATCAAGTAACTGTTATTCTATATAAGCTTGCGCGCCTCCCACTCTTCGCGGTATATATGGAGAACAGTTGATCTAACAAAAAATGAATTAAATCAAATTTGTAGAGAATTTTATGATCTCCAATTTTTGTAATAGCCTCTAATGACATATAATGCACAGTAAACGAGATATTTACAAAAAAACGATTTTTGTGACGTTTAACCTTGAATATCTAGCGACGCGGACACGAGATTTTATGAGACTTTTGAGGAAGTCTTTATAACGTCAAAATAAAAGTCTATGCAAAAATTCAGCTTTCTAACTTTCATTCCGAGGTTAGCCCTTTATTTCATCTAATTTTACTGTAGTACTATTGTTATTGGCAGATGAATGTAAACGAATCTGCTAGCAATTAATGAGAGTTTACTTTATAAATCATTTTATATCGCGTCAATTATAGTACAATAGAAATTTTAGCAAAATTACAAATTAATTTTTCATTTCAAATATCTAGTTTTTTTTTCATTTGAATATTACAATGCGTTGATGAAGAGCAATGATGAAATTAATAAAGTGGCGCTAAAAAATTACGCCTAACTAAAGTCAACAGCAAAAATTGTTTTGTTTAGTTATACGGCCAACTTTGCTTTAATATTTTTTCATTGTAAAATAATGTTTTTTTCACTATAGAGAGACTACCACCTATACCAAAATATTTTTTTGTTTGAATACAGTGTCGAAAGATACTAAAAACAGATGATTCTAGTGTGATTCCATTTGAATCCTGATGATGGTATTTATATTTAAAAAAATACTATCGTGTACTACACCTCTTCATCACTAGTCAACGAAAGTCAAAATAATCAGATAAAAATAGACGAAATGTAGAAAATTTTGTTAAATGTTGTACTGATCAGAGCTTACAACACGTAGGTAGGGTGTGTTTATATTATCAAAGTAGCTGTAGCATCCGTGTCACGATCAGAGGTTCACGAACGTGCGGCTAGTATGACAGATGTAAACTGTGTCCTTTAGGCAAAAACAATTATTTAGTATTTACAAGTATTAAAATTTCAATTCTCGTTTTATCATTGATTTTTAGAAAAGATTATAAAAGTTACTGAAGAAGCAGACTGATCAAATTGCACGCTCTCAATTATTTCATATAGGCAGTTATTTATAGGCGGGTGTTTCGTATGAATCATATGTACATGTTTCATTCTTAAATTATATGAGAGGTTATCTTCTGAGAAACTCTATAAAACATTGGTACTAGGGCTTCACACGAGTCACGCAAAATTGCGAAAATGTCGCATTCTCGGCTCGCAAAAAGTTGCGAGCTGCGAGGCGAGACTAAGATTTCCACTCCGAGGTGAGACAACGATTTTAGATTGCGACGCGAGATTTGTTTTTACTCTAGCCTCGCAGTTTTCTGAGATTTCGCAAAACCTAATTAAACAAAGCGCATGCGTCGTAAGATTACTGCGGTTGATAGGGAACAACGTAACAATTATCAACGGACACAACAGTGTTACTTAAACCTTATGTAAAACGCAAACTGTGTGGCGAGTAATTATTATCAAAGGGAACGCACAGTTATATTTGGACCTTATGTAAGGCAATGTGCCCTATTAGGGCAGCCATTTATGGCGGGCACAGTGACGACTCCTAATATGATGTGGTAGCCATCGTTAAAATTTGTAGTTACGCCAATGAGAGTGATGTGGGTCATAATTTATTTTTTAAATTGCGAAATTAATTACCGTAGTCTACCGATAATTACCATATAGTTTAGGCAGTGATGTAAGTTGTAGTTGTTGTCGTAAATTACGAACGTAATACCTTAATTTACCGTTTTAAATTATCATTAATTAAAATAGTGCAATGATGTAGTTAAATGTTTCCAGTACCTACTGCACAATGCACATATCCATCGTCCTTCAGACAATAAAAGTCGTTCATAGCTTGTATATTAAATGCAATTACGCAGTGCGCCGGTTTTAAGTAAGCTTTTATAATCTAAGGCCCAATTGCACCACTAACCCTTAAATCTACAGTTTACAAAGGGCGGATTGTTTTCAACAAATTCACGGTAACTAAGTTCAGTAACCAAGTACATTTATATGATTGACAGCTCACCATCAGCTTACTTTGAAATTGGTTGGCACAACCCATACTATAGCTCAACTTGTAGCTACGCCTGCTTAATATTTAAGTGTGAAAATATTTGTGCACTCAGGCCAAGCGTAATTAGATTACCTGTGAAAAGGTAATAGCTAAGGGATAGTGCTGCAATCGGGTCTTAGTCATATCCGTAACAAATGGCATGGAGTACTTTTTGCGAGACTGTGAGAATCTCACGCGAGACGATATTACGATTTCAAAAATTTTGAGAGGTGAGAACGTGAGGCGAGACTGAAATAAATTTTTGCGAGACGAGGCGAGAAATCTAGCAATTGAAGCCTTAATCGGTACGTAACTTCGAAGAAATCAGGGCCTGTTCCAAAGAAAAAACCTACAAGTAGTTGTAGTAGAACGAAAAATTTCGCATTAAAAAATTTACACAGCGTTGAAAAGAGAGTGATATGTTTTTCGACCCCCATTTTCTTATTAAATATTTTGGGGTTGATTGTACCATTGCTGAGGGTTTGAAGTGGCGGCGTTTTGAAAGTAACTAATAAATGTGTTGTAAGACCGATCTTACTATCGTGTCTTCATTAATTACCTTCGGTATCACTCGAGTCGAAGACGGGAGGGTTTGAAGAAATAAGTCAGCAACAACAACACTTTCTACCCAAATAAAAATAATATTTATTCAAATAAAAAAAAAAAAATTAACAATTTTTGTTAATTACAACGTAGTTTATGTTTATAACACAAAATTAACGTAGATATCAAAGATTGTTTCGAAAATAAACGTCGTTTATAAAACTCAATAAAACTTTATGTTTATTAAACACAAAAAAAACTAAAACTTCCTTTGGATGTCGGTCGTTCATGGACACCACTCGGATTTGCGGAAGTAGCTCGCTCCTCGGACGTAATTGGGGACACGTGTTTAACTTTACAGCTAAACCAGCGTTCCTTCAGATCAACAGTCGGTCCAACAAACCCAAGACTGTAATCAAGCCCACACAAATGATCGACAGTCGGCCAAAAGGTCGAGACTGTAATCTAGTCCTTCGCCACGGGAAAGTACTGTGGTAGAAGCGATCAGCTTATACCCTACAGCTGCAGCTTATCTCAGCCGCTGGTGCAGGGACGCCAGACCATCAACTACCCACAGTACAAGGCGACCTCACTGAACACAAGAACACACGATGCACAGTGGATGCTCACGGTTGGTCACGGACTCTCCTGAAATCCATGCACGTCGAATATTTATTAATTCTCCACCACCAAGTTCCTAGCACCAATAGAACTCGCTTGTTCGATTTATCTACGAAGTGGGAATGTACATGTGACTCCGTACGTTTCGTACTCATATCTCTACGATTATCACTCAGCTACTACATGAATGCGTTTTATGCGATTATGTAGGTGGTGATAGATGCGGGCTTAAAAAATACATCGAATGGTATAAATTTCGATGGGTTACTTTAATTTAAATAATTTTAAAAAAACATTTAAAATAATTAAATATTTTAAATGATTTTTAAAAATTACTAAAAAATGAATGATAATATTTAAGGATTGACAGGTAATTAAGGACGTTGACAAGTAAAATTAAAAAGATAAAAAAATATATTTGGGTTGCCTGAAGGGCCAAAATAAATTAAAATTAAATAAATAATTTTAAAATTAAATAAATAATTCCAATTTATAGGGGACATTGAAATTAACCGGCGACCTCGAGTACATTTGCAGTACGTTGAAGTGCAAACGCCGGATAAAAATTTATACCATTATCGCAGATGGTACAAAAACGAAATTCAGATGGTTGCTGATGGATTACGTACGAGTCATTTTCTTAATAAAAAACGCTCGGGTGCGCAAACGATGTTAATTTTTCACGTATCAGAAGCAGAATCTTACGGATTCGTAACACTCTGACAGGTGTAGAAAAATGCATCGTTACAGTGTCCCCCTCGAAAATAAAATCGACGGATCCCAGTGCTTTTTGAAAAAGTGAAGTGAAACATGCAAAAACACCCTTGTTTTGTTTTCGATGGGCCATCTTGTATACTACAGTCAAATTAGATGAAATAAAGGGCTAACCTCGGAATGAAAGTAAGAAAGCTAAATATTAGCATAAACCTGAGGTTCCAAAGACTTGCTCAAAGTCTCATAAAATTTCGTGTCCGCGTCGCTAGATATTCAAGGTCAAAAGTTACAAAAATTGTTTTCTGCAAATATCTCGTTTCCTATGCATTATACGTCATTAAAAGGTTCTAACAAAAATTGTAGATCATAAAATTCTCTACAAATTTTATTTAGTTTATTTTTTTGTAGCGTCAACTATTCTAGAAATATAGCGCGGAGAGTGGGAGGCGTGGAAGCTTATATAGGATATAGAATAACGTAAAAAGCATCAACGATAGGTATAGGGAATGGTAATGCAAAACGATAGTAGATTTATTTCTACAACCAAAACTGTCAAAAAATACAGGGTGTTCCATTTAAAATTTAAGTTTGTTAAGTTTGAAATTTCCTCTAAAAGCCAGCATTTTTAAAACACCCTGTAAATGAATCTAGAAAGATTTTAACATCAGAGCCTAGTCTAACGTTCTTAGAAAAATATCTGAAAATTACGTGGCCCCTGATTTCATCTTAACGTCAGTATACAATTTTCAAGAAAGGCGCACAAACGTTACTATTTTTAAAAAATTCAATTTTTCTAAAAAACAGTTGAAAATCGGTATAGGAACATGTTATAAAGAAGGATTTAGAAATTTTCGTAGAATCCATGAATATGAAAAAGATATTTAAAATAAAAAGCTTAAAACGCACACTTTCAATACAATAGCTGTAGATTCATGAATATTAAAAACAATTGAACCTGCGTGTATCAGGTACTTGCATTTAGAGGGTTTGCTACTAAAATGAGCCATTTAAGTCAAGTTGAAGTAGCAACAGCAGTAACATTAATCAAAGAAGACTACAGTTATCGTTATGTTGCAAGACAAGTTAATGTGAGCCCTTCAGTTATCGAATGAGTTTTGAATCGATACATAGAGACTGACAGTTATGGTAGAAGGGCTGGTCAGGGTCGAAAACGTTCTACAATCTTTCAGCAAAATAGATTTTTGCGTAATATGCGCTTAGATGTCGCACTTCTACTGCTAAAGACCTGCGAATTGACCTCAGAAGAGCCACTGGAGTTAAAATTTATAGAGAAACCATAAGAAAAGGGTTGAAAGAAAGCAATTGACTTTAAATCACAAAATAAACCTGCTGACTTTCAAGCAAGAACATGTGAATTGGCGAATCAGGCAGTGATCCTTGGTGCTCTTCAGCGATGAGTCCAGATTTCGGTTAACTCGTTGTTATAGTCTTCTTCGAGTTTGGGCACGCATAGGCGAACTTCATCGTGAAGAATTGGTTCAGGAGGCAAATTTGGAGATGGATATCACATGGCGTGGGTAGGTATGTCATTTAATACTCGTACAGACCACGTTGTGGTACCTAGGCAAATGAGTGCTTCTCGATACATCGATGACCTACTAACAAACCATGTGCTAGCTGCTGGAGCCCTCAGAGGTCCTGGATTTCTGCTCCACCATGATAAAACAAGACTATTTGTACCAGATTAAATAAGACAATTGCTATAACAACATCAAATTCCAGTTATGAACTGACTAGCTCTTAGCCCAGATCTCAATCCAGTTGAGCAGTTATGGAATGAAGTTGATCGAAAGATCAGAAACACATGTCTGGCCTCAGAAACTCTTCAAGAGCGTTTAATAACTTTTCAATAAGAATGAGTCGATATACCCCATGAGGACATTCAGAGGTTAATTTAAAGTATGCCGCGAAGGTGTCAGGCCGTTATTCAATTGCATGGAAGTCATACGCGTTTTTAAATTTCATTCATTGTTTAATTTTTTTGTTTATTAAGTCTAACACTTCAAGCTAGTTTAACCGTACGATTCTGCCATGCTTGGTTATTTGATGTGATGCTAAAGTAAAAAAGTCGAAACTTATTTAAATAAACTATAAGGTAACCTACTTACTACATTACAATATCTATTTTTCACATACAAAAAAATTACAGCTACTTTTCTAAGTGTTCCCCTAATTAATTGGCGCAGTGTATAATTATAAGATTATGTACATTACATTCGTTACATGCAATGCAAGCGTAAATTTGTACAAAGAAAAATTATCCATAAATTATAGTTATTAAAAATTAAAACATTTAACAATTATTATAAATTAGGTGATAAAACAGTAATTTTATTTCATTTCCAGCAAATTCGATTTTGTAAGTTCCTAATTAACAATTTTATCAGACAATAAACACACAGCTATTGTGAAATTATGCATTAATGAAAATTGAAAATTTAGATAAATGGATAATATTAGCGTAACCTCTCGTTAAATAAATAAATTTACAACAAAAACCATTAAAATAGTGAAGGGTAATTTTGAGTGTTAACGTTGCCGTCGGTCTATTTTTTTCTCTAAGTGCTTTTAAATTCGTATTCCAAACACTAATTAATGTTTGAAAATTTACTTCAAGTTGTTAAATTTAATTGTAACAAGTTGCTCGGTTAAATAGAATTAAAATATAAATTAAGAAGAACTAAGTTGAAACTGAAATGTTCTTGTAGAACACAATAATGGAAAGTCTGGAAAAAACTATGAAAGTTACAAAAGACGAAGGTTGTGGTGGATATAACTCCTAAAGACTGATCGAAATTAATTTGTGTTGTCTAAAGTTGAACAGTAACATAAACTTCAACAAAACTAACCCTCTTCCTGAAGTCTAGAAAATTAAAAAATTTGGAAAGGTGAAGAAGCGTAAAATCAATAGTGAACTTTGAAAGGTTGAAAATTAAACAAAATGGGTTTACTTTTTGTGAGAAAATAAGTTGGAAAACAATAAGATAAATGAAGCAGGGCTTTATTTTGTAATATTAAAGCTTATTTAAATTCTGTTTGAATTTTTGAGCACCTTTAACAATCACGAACTGTTTTCATGAAAGCTCGCGTGCACTATCTCATTTAAATGCTTTATTTTATATTTAAATAAATAAATAAATAGATAAATAAATGAAAAAATACCTGATTATTTTTTGTTAAATTGTTATGTACTTTAGGTTTTCGTGTAGGTATAGCTAAATTTGTCAATTTGATATAGCCCTTTAGTTCATTGTATAACTAACGAAAAATATTTTATATGAGTTTTTGATAAAAATCTTTATTTATGTAGATAAAAAAACCATGATAAAAGTTTAATAGGCAAACAAAAAGTAAAACTAACTAATTTTTTGTTTGTTTATCTTCAGCTTTATTATTTAACTCTGTTTTAGGACAAAAGACAAATATTTTCAATGGCGAATTTTTATATTTATTGGCTAGCTTTAAAAATGTAGTATAATTACAAAAAAAATGGAAATAATTCCTTTCTGAAACACTGTCAGTTAAGTGACAATTTCCCCAACTTGAAAACCTTCACGGAAGCGTTACTTTCCACGTCTAGTCAAGGAAATTGTTTAGCGAGCTAATTTTTGGAACATTAAGAACAGAAACTTAAATAATTGTAAATTTTTGTCTAATAAAAGTTTTAAAAAAGTGATGACTTGTATAGTGGTCCCAACGTAAGTTGAATCCACCACGTGACCAAACCTGCGCGAGGCGTGGCTTTCGAGCCCAGTGGCGGAGCTAGTTATTATTTCTTCTGTCAAAAAACTTATTTTTAAAAGTTGTCAAAATTTAAAATAATTACTTGATTTAAATTTTTATTTGAAGTACTATTAATAATTAATTACTGATTTAATACTTTGTGAATGAGATCTTCACATTATTAAAATGCTTGTAATTATTTTGCTTCAACCAAACCAAAGTAATGTAATAATTATACGACGGCTCTGTCTACGTTCGTTTCTAAGCAACGACCGCATTAATCTACTGCGCAACTTTAACGGTCATCACGTGGTGGATTCACCTTATGTTGGGTTCCCTCTAGAGCTTTTTGCGCAACCATAAAATAAAAAATAAACAATCGTAATTCGCAGTACGCCTAGGTGAAAAAGCAGTCTGAGCAGGAGAAGGGGTGGGAAAAAATGGTCAAAAAATTAGATACGTTTGACACTACATAAATTATCTTACATTTTTAACTACACCTAAATAATTAGAAAAGGTAAAAATATTATAAAAACACATTTGGAATCTTATACATCTTAATTAAAGATAAGATTTTTGATTTGTTGCTTACTTTTTGAGAAAGGAGTTAATAAGTTTTAAAAAACCTAAAAATAATTAATTTTCGTCAAGTTCGAAAGGAGAGAAATAGCTCTCAACTTGCTTGGTTGCATAATGTCGAATTATATTTTAATCCGAGAATTAAATTATTAATCCTTAGATATGGCAACGTTACACAATACATATCAAAGTTTGACAAATTGTATTCAAAATTCAATACAAAAATAACCTAACCTCAAATTTTAATATTCATTTACAAACTTCAAATTTTAACATTAAAGCGTTTAACGTTATAGTTCGAATATATATAATATATTTTTATGGCTTTAGTGGTGATTAACGTAATATCAACACAAAGACGGGTTTACAATCTTTAAAGCACAGAGCATCTTATACCTGCTATTTTTAAACTGCCTAAGGGTTGAAAAACAGGGTTGTTTTAAGAAAAAATTTTAAATACAACAATAAATTACATATTTATGACAAATATATTTCGACTAAAAAATATGTCAATACTACCCTGTTTTAAATTTTAAAACCTGTCTGTTTTTATTACAATACTATTTGTCAATAGCTTTGTTGCGGCCTTCTTTGAAAACTAGGGCTATTGTTAAAGTACTTATGGAATCAAAGCCATAAAAACTATTTATTTATTTTTTTTCTATACCATCTCAAAGGATTATAAATCTAATTCTCGGATTGAAATATAATTCGCTTTTAGACAACTGAGCGCAAGTTTTTATATGCAATAAGAACCAATGGGTGTGAATGGGTGCATTCATCGGACGTAACAGTTATGGAGCAGCTACCAATTGCTACATCATTAGCGCTACTAACGTGCGGTGATTTTGTTAAGCGAGCAGGTATCGAGATAGTTCAACATAACGCAAATAAAATGCACTAGATAAAATGGCACACGTTCCCAAAGCAGGGGTAAGTCACCGAACGATTTACCGCCAAGTGAACAATTTACGTCTATTTCCACTCTAGTATCGGTCTGTTGGTCAACATAAATCTCATTTAACTATGCCTATGGCAGCCTTTTGGTTCCTGATTATGCTTAGACGGATGCGCCATCTGTTGTCTTTTTTGTAAAGTTATTATGTCAGAGTGTTACGAATCATTAAAATTCTGCTTCTGATACAGGAAAAATTTGTGTTTTTTATTAAAAATGTATAATCTGCGATGCAATGGTATAAATTTTTATCCAGCGTTTACATTTCAACTACTCTAAACGAACCGAGGTCACCCGCTTAATTTCCTTGTTCGCGATTTTTGGCCCTTCAGGCACCCCACCCCCTATACCGGGTGACATAGGGGTTTGGAACACTGTTATAACTCCGTTATTTATCAACATATCGAAATAAAATTTGGTGTGGTTTATATTCACATAAATTGCTATTGTTTTAACTACTTGTTAAAAATCTGTCACTTCCGATTACGCCGGAAATGAAGTAAACTTTTGATTTTTTAATGAAATACCCCATATATTTTTACTTTTTTTAAATCTACATCAAATATTGAATAATATGACATCGAAAAAATTAATTTTATAAGCAAGAAAAAAAAATTTTATTTAAAAAAATAATCAGTTGCCTAGAGTGCTGTGATGTGATATAAAATCATCGGTGAGAGCTAATTGTACTATGGAAATTATGTTTGCACCACAAAAGTTGGTGTTGTGGAGCTTTCAGAAAGTAATTTAGTCACATTTCCCTCAATAACTTCATTTTTTCAAATGGCATCATATCGGAACAACTCTATCGTTGTATTTAGAAAAAAATACTTTATCTGAGGTAGTAATATTCCGATATGTATCCCACTATGCTTTTTTGTTTTTAGTGCGATCCTCTTGTGCTGTGGCTAGTTGATAGTCTGGCGTCGCTGCACCAGCACCTATTACAAGCTGAAGTTGTAGGGTTGAAGCTGATTGCGTCTACCCCAGTACTCTCCCAGTGGTTAGTTCTTTTGGTCCAATCGCTTTTGCCCTCCTTAATGGCCTATAACTATGCTTTTTTGTTTTTAGTGCGATCCTCTTGTGCTGTGGCTAGTTGATGGTCTGGCGTCGCTGCACCAGCACCTATTACAAGCTGAAGTTGTAGGGTTGAAGCAGATTGCGTCTACCCCAGTACTTTCCCAGTGGTCAGTTCATTTGGTCCAATCGCTTTTATCCTCCTTAATGGTCAGGTCTTTACGACTCACTCGTTTTCGCTCTCCTTAGTGATCATGTCTTTTCGACACAATCACTTTTCCCCTCATTAGTAGTCAAGTCTTTCCGACCCAATCGCTTTTGCCCTCTTTAGTCGTCAGATCTTTTCGACCCAATCGCTTTTCCCCTCATTAGTGGTCAGGCCTTTTTGACTTAATCGATTTTTACCTCCTTAGTGGTCACATCTTTACGACCCGATCGCTTCTGCCCTCTTTAGTGGTCAGGTCTTTACGACCCAATCGCCTTTGCTTTCCTTAGCTGTCAGGTCTTTTCGACCCTGAATTTGCAAGATCCCGCTTCACCCGTAAAACATCATTTTACGACCTTGAATCATAATATACTAATTATGTTCAAGTTATAAATAAGTAAGGTTATAATTTACTTTTTTGTCCTAGTACAACTACAACCTTACAAAATGTCAACTTTTTTTACGTTCCAGGAAAAAAATATTATTACAGCCAATTTTAACTCCTACACAAATGTTTTTGTTTAATGATAATTAATAATGCAATAAGTTAAGTTTAGTTTTCTATAACAATGTAGTTCACGATTAAAATTAAACGATGGCAAATTTTGATTAATCACATTAGATTTATTTACCATCTCGATTCCTTACTTTTTACTTATTAGAGAGGATAATTATCGGAAAAGTTTTCTTCTTTTTCTTCTTAATATTGTATTCTTTGGCAAAATGAAAAATGAGTTGGTTAATTTTGCGCTGAAAATGTAAATGAAGCAAAATTGTAAATCTGTTTTCAACTTTATTACTGCGTTATCAACAAAGCCTCCTTGGCATCTGACGCTTACCCTCGTTTTTTAGTAATAGTTATCGCTTTACGTTTTGATTTTTTAAATAAATATGAAAAAATCAGGTTGCGTTATAAAAAGTCAATGAAGCATAAATATTATGAATTTGAATTCTTTGCTATATGATTGATTGCATCCACGAAAAAGTCTGCTTGCTATGAATTCAGTGGCACTAACGCTATTCAATGTTGCTTTAAAGAAAATTTGAGTTTTTTTAAAACTGCTTTAAAAGGACTCACTTTGTTCCCAAAACGTTTAGTGTACAGGGTGTACAATATACACCTACCTATATTTTATGGATAATTTTATTATTATAAGATAATGCACAGAGCAGGTTAAATTTTTAGTCTTATCAACGACATTTAATTAGTCGAGTAGTTCTTCCAAACTTTGCATAATAACAGGATTATCCACAAAACGTAAGAAGATATTAGGCACCCTGTATATTTTCAATTATAATTTCAAAAAAGTTCTGTTTATCCATTAATAACATATGATGCATTAATTATTTATGATAAATGGTATTTGAAAAGCCGCAAGGATAACTGAAATAGCATAAAACAAAATTGCTTCTTTAGAAAAACGCTCTCGAGTATTTTCACGTGAAGGGTGTCAAAATCAAAAATATATGTATAACTCGGCAAAAAATATTTTCTTTATAGATTTTCATTTTTTGTTGTTATTTAAATTTGGGAAAATCAAAATAAAAAAAAAAGACTTCAGTAAAAGGCCTCAAGCGTTTTGTATTGCAGATATAACGAATCTCGAGTCGAATAAATTTTATGTTATCAGTCACGCGTTCGCAAGGAAATCGTTACTGATAAATACAACTGCTTTGGTGTTATTTCTTTCAGCTATATTATACTAAATCCTTGTTGACTTTTACTTTCAAAAGGGAACAATATTGTAATTCACCCTTAATACTGTTTTTATACAACAAATTGATATAGAAATATATAAATAATTCATTAACTTTTTTAAAGGTACGTAAGTAAATAACGATTTCATTAAGATTTAAAAAATGAAGAAAAAACAATTACTGTTGGTGTTTCCTTTGGTGAAAAAAATAAAATTCGCATTATGGATTTTTTTATACCGATTTGGAAAGCCAATTCCTTTTTAATCTTTTTCTATTCAAGCTATAAAAATTTTATTTTTCCAAAAAGGTTTATCTTTTCAATTTTTATTTTTAAATTTTCACCGGTGCTACATCTAAGTTTTTCGACTTATGAAATAAAATGAAAACGGTTTTATTATAAAGGTCGGCGTAAATGATGCCTTATCAAATAATAATTAGGGATGAAAGAGTCTTCAAAGGATTAAATAGTCGTACATAATGTAAGAGGTTTGGTTGAATGAAAAGCTTTTATATTTTTTGAATGACATTACTTTCAATTTAAGAAATCCACCACATAAATTCTCAAATAAATATGTCAAAAGATTTGGAAGAGTTGGTTAACTACTTCTCTAAATTTTATCAAGACAAAGTATGGAAATTTTATAAATTTTCTAATAGGGTAATTCCAGGAGAATTGAACCACTAGGAGAGACGACCGCCCAAGTAACATTTTAAGTTTTGTTATTGCCTTCAAGGGAGCTAACAAACTCTTATTTTGTATCTTGCTTAAAACTATTTTGCCTTCACAACCTCCTACAAACCATGATAAAACCTCCTCAAGCACATAGAGGAGAATCCTATCAAGGTTCTGAAGTCCAAATTTTAAAACCACTATAAAACCTATTACGCTAAGATATAATAGCCCTAGAGCACTCTTTAAGTCAACTACAAAACGTGACAAAAACCTGTCATAAAACTGTTATAAGGGTAAGAAGTCTTATAGTAAGACTAACTGGTCTAAAATTGGAATACAAAAAACAATAAAAGTTACTTATAGAGTCTTTAAAAAACGTTCATCTCTCCTAGACTTACCCTATCTTTAGTTAGATAAATTTCATTTTAATAAGATGAGACACCATCAGACTTTAATCATCGATGATTTCAAAATAAAGTTTTTCTACTCTATAGCGAGTATATCAATCATCTATAATTTTGCAATTATCTTTAAGTCCTAAGACTCCTAACCAACAATTCTAGGGAGTGTTTGCAAAAGACAGCGTGGCGACTAACTCTCCTCAATCGCCACTCTTAAGCTTAATCCTCAGCTATACGAAAGTTTTCCTATTGGTGGAATTTCGAAATCCCACCAACACTGACAATCAAAATTTAAATTTGAGTCTGATGCTGGCCAAATGCTACGTTTGATCTATTCTATTAGATATTACGATGTAAGAGCGTGTAGACTAACATGGTAAATATGGGAAGATTCTTATCCCATAAATGGAGAGAATGGCCAACTGCTGGAAGGAATTGTTGCCCATACCTCTTAAAGAACGCAAACTATGAAAAATCGGTCACATTTTGACTGATTTGTGACACTGGTCACGGGCATTACGATGGCTTCTCAAAAATATCTGCCTGTAATATCTTACGGATATTAACTAAAAGACTTAAGAGGCTTAATTAAAACCGGCAGAACGCATATAATACATTTAGTAAACAAGCAAATAAACAAACATTGCTTAATACAATGCAGTATAGGTGCCTATATTAGTTTGAAGCGTTCTGAAAATCGGACCCTCGGCGTGGGAAGGCTCACCAAGAGAAGAGCCCAATTTACTACTTTTCAGTGTTGTAAGGACCCATGAAAATGATTTATCTGGAGCCCATAGTTTGGAGCTTCTAAAGTAAAAATTCAATAACCGATTAATCTATTAAAAAAGGAAAGAACGATAGTTTGGAGCTTCTAAAGGAAAAATTCAATAACCGATTAATCTATTAAAAAAGGAAAGAACAATATACGATATAAATTATTATGTTTAAAAAAGGCAGTGGGCAACTAAATACTTTTTGTCTCTGTTATCACGTTATCAGCCACAAGTGTGGCCGTTATGTTTCTGTTCCAGTCTTAGTGTAGTAATGTTCGAGCTGCGATAAGTGCTAAGAGCAACGATTAGAGAGAAACAGATATAATAAAACATTGAAACAATACCTTTATTTTATCTGTTTCTCTCTTACCGTTCTTAGAGCTTATCACAGATCCAACATAAACGGAGTCTTAGTTTCGCTTCGCAGCTTTTCTTCGCATTTCTTTGCGAGGAGAGAATGCGAGACTCGCGTGAAGCTCTAAAAAATAGACTGGATTGCTCAAATGTAGAACATACTTTTAGGGCCGCAGAAGATATAGCTACAATCGTCAACGTAAAGGCGGAGACACATACATACAGGCTTTTACTCCGGCTTGCCTGCGCAGTTTTGGCCTTCACAGGCGTTTACATAATACAGATGCGCTGCGCATGCCAACAGAACGATATACAAATGCTCTGGTTTCAGGCTAAGCTGGAATAAAAGCCTGAGTGTGGTTCCGCCTTTAAGGAGAGGTGCTTTGGTAGATAATTACTAACATTTTTCTATCTTGGGATTCAAAACCCGAGCCTTCGAAAGCCCGGTACGGTATAACAACTTTAAGTAAAAAATAAAAAGTACTGTGTCATAACCTCATAAATACCAAGATCGTCAAACCAAAATTAAACCAACTTTCAAGAAATTTTAAAAACTTGTTCTAGATTTTTCTGAATCTCTTCCAAAAGGTGAAATTAAAATAAAGGGTGTCTTGCAAAATAATAATAACGTTCTCGTTGCCATCTCTTACTAAAAATCAAAAGAAACATTTTATCCTATACCAACTCAATGAAAGGTTGAGAAAAATGTTTCACAAAAAGGTTCTTTTTTTAGTAAATGGTTTTGATATAAGTATTCTTTTTGCAGAAGGAAATTATATTATATTTCTACTACTACCCCCTACCAACATGGTAAAAACAAATAAAAAAAGTGGTATAGTTTGAGGGGTGCATTCTGGAAAACACTGTTAGAGCTGAAAACAATACTTTGCAGGTGTCCTTAAATATTAATATCTTAATTATTTGTTTAATATGAGTAAAGAACGCTTATCTTATACTTATTTTTAGTAAAGGATTAAAACAGTATAAAATCAGCAAAACTTTTCTGGTCAAGCTAGTTACAATGGTTTTAAAAAGGTGTCGTCTGCACGTCTGCACTCTGGGTCGATTTTCCCATATGCCTTTAGAGGGCCAATGTTCATTTTTTGGTACTTTGTTGTTTATATTTCTATATTCACGAATCACATTTATTTATGTACTTAAATGAATTGGGAAATAAATTTATCCATCTATCTATTAACTTAGTAAGTACACAAGATATTTCAAAATGTACCATTAGGAGCTTTCAGTGCATGTGTTCTACAAAAGATCTATTTTACACCAAAGAAAGTTGATATAAATTTCACCTCAGGTGAAGCCAGCGACGTGGAAGAAGATGCAAAATATAAAGCATCCTAAAAATAGTGTTGTTAACAAACCTTGAAGTTCAAGGCTCCAAGCAAAAAAAAAGTTGTATTAAAAATATTTCAGTTTTCTCTTTTTGAAAAGACGAAATAAACTTTACCTTTTGAAATAAAACTTTTAAAATTGTCAATGCGAGCTTTTAGACACTTTTTAATGTCACATAATTTTCAATTAACTCGCCTTTTCAACTAAAATTAAATTTTATATTACAAGTTTGTTGTAAAAGTTGCAATGAAAAAAAGTTAAAGTGGTCTTTTAAAAATTTGTTAATTGATGTACATTTTATGTAAAAGTGCATATATCATAAAATTTGGCAAAGATTCAATTTTATAATTAAATGAAATGTATATTTAAAAACACAACTTTGTTAATGTATTTTAATTTTAGACTGCTAATATTATGCTCAAAAACAACAAATTTAAATGATTTTTATGTGTCAAATTTTTATTACAAGGTGTAAATTGTAAAAGTACGTGGGTGGTTCGGTGAAGGAACGGCTTATAAAAGAAGAAATATTACAGCTAGCAGTTTTTCATGTCATTCTGACATGTTTTCATTCCAAAGTGCTACAGAATAATAAAAACCATCATGATGGTTCCCCACTAACAATTTTTTTACAAACATCTTCCCGAGCAGGTCCTGGCCAGGCGACCAATACGAGGCAATGAGAACTTACTACAGTATAATACCCGAGCAGTTATAGTAGCTGCACTTAGAAAATGGAAAGAATGTAGACACAATTCAAAGAGTAACATCATTGGTGGTCGAATCCGTTCACATGTGTCCGCAAGAACACATTTAGTTCCGGTTGCCAGTAACTTTGCTAGCTCTCTATGGTGGAGAGAGTCGAAAACCGACGAAAGATGGGAGGACACGATGGTTAAGTAAATGGTGGAAGTTAGGTTCGTTGAAATAATTTGAGATATTTTTATGTGTAGTGAGAGAACAAACTAGACGAATTATCTGCCTAGGACTGGGATCCTGTAATTCTTGGCGTATTGCTACGCTAAACTACTTATTCCCTACCTCTTTCTTACAAGCTTTAGAAATTTATAGAAGAAGGGCAAAGGGTAGGTAGCTTAGGTAGGTTGGTTAGGTAGGTAGGTAACTAAATACAAGATATTAGTCCAGGGCTGGGACCCTGTAACTATTATCGTAGCTTAGCGATACGCTAAGCTATCTACCTTTTACCCTTCTACTACCAAGTTTAAGAGTTTATAGGAGAGGAGTAGAAAGTAACTGGCGCAGCGTATCGCTACGCTACGCTTTTAGTTACAGGATCCCAGCCCAGAGCAGAAAATTAGCTGGAAACGGCCCTGCTAAGGTGCCTTGTTTCTATCAAGATTTGTCTTTCGTTCAGAAAAAAAAAACGTTCGTGTATGGTTAACTATACATATTTTAACTAAGACGCTTCTAAAGACGTTTCATGTACCTGAAAAATTTAGAAGCTAACCGGGAAATTAATCAATTCCATATTTTTTTTCCGTATCAAATTAATAAATTTTTTATCACAACTTCAATATTGTCTTTTAATCGAAAGAAATAAATTATTTGGTATTTTTTCGGTAAGAGATCGCATGTTTGTGGTCAATATTCTTTTGAAGGGATATTTTAGGTCTACACGATAGATATGTCGAAACTAACAACCCCGAAATTGACCTACAACCGAAATCCACTAAATCAACAAAACTTCCAATAAGTATTAAACACAAAACACCTAGAGCTAAAAATTACTATTATATTTCGAGTGGTTTTATTAAATTAATTAGTTTTGTTAGAATAAGAAATTACTTGTTTTGTTACCATGTCATCACTTCCTTGCTCATTACTACAGTAAAGAAATATAATTTATTTTGTTATACCTTTGCGTGACAGTATTGTGAGAATCAACACAATGGTGTTTATAAACACAAACACATTTAAATAGCATTTAAGTTACTAAACTAATCTAATCTCAATCATATGGAAAATAAAAAGCGTAATTAAAAAATTTAATCCCATTCTCTAATTAATCGGCACAATTATAATGTTATTTTTAAGTGGAAACTTGCACCTAACAATAAAATGAGGGAAATGTAGAGGAAATTACCACCACCACAATTAAAAAAAAAAGTGGATTTACCTTGAACTTATTGATGGTCGAATGAAAATTTGCACATTACTCGTATAGAGGTATGAAGCACTCGAAACGACATCAGAAGTCCTTCAAAGTCAGGTGAGTGTTTTCTGAAAAAAATAAATCAATTTAGATGAGGTTAAGCAAAAATAGAAGTTAACACTCCTGGGAACCCTCTCTGATTCTTTACCAAAAGCAATTTAACCACGATATTTTACATTTTCCTTTCTCAAAGACTCTTAAAAAAATTTATGATGGGCGACCTTATATGTTTCTGCTTATGCTTAGAAAATTAAATTAGTTCTAACCTAAAAATTGGTTTGCATAGTAGTGGGGCCTAATCTAACCCGACGTCAGATTTTTTTTTTCTATTGCTTACATGATTGCTAGAGTAGTTCCAACGAAAGAAAAGCCCACCAACTGACCACATCTGCACGAGGCGTGGCTTCAGAGCCCAGTGGCGACAGTATAAAGCCTCTCACAGACCAACGCGGCCTAGGTGATCATGATCGTGATCGCAACAGCGCCCGCGGCCACGATAAGTTAATTCTACAGTTTTATATTTGCGTGTTCACACAAGAACGATCTGGCGTTCATTATCGCGGTGGTTTGCTGCGTTCAGTGCGATCAGAACGCGACGTGTTGCATTTGACCGCAAGCCGTGGTAGTATAGTTAATGCAATCATGGTGTACCTACTTATTTTACAATATATTCACTATATACCAACAATTTTGCGATCAGACGGTAAAGATCGCGTTGGTGTTGGTAACCGTGATCGCTTCAGCTAGATCGCTTGATCGCGGCCGCGTAAACGCGTGATCGCGGCCGCATGAACGCGTGATCGCATGAAAGCGATGATCGCATTGGTCTGTGCGAGCCTTTAAACTCGTAATCACGTGGTGGGCTTTTCTTTCGATGGGACTACTCTAGCAATCGGAACCGACAGCTCATCTTTACGTGCCCTAGGAAGCACAAATGATAAGACATTAGGTTAACATTGCCAATTTCACACGTCATGTACGTATTCGTACAGTTAAATATAATTTTAATTTATGTAGTTAATTTAACGTATTTTTGAATTTATAGAAGGTTAACACACTTTTAAGGAGAGTAATCAATTATTAACGGTGAAGACTTTTTTTAAGCAAACTGAAGTAATATTCAAATAGGTAGCAAGGTTTGCAAAAATTTGGAAATACATATAACTTTGTGTTTTGGAAGAGCTAGGTAACTACGTAATATTTCCAATATATTCATTAATTCCGTTTCTGATAAATATCTCAAACATGTTCACATGCTTTACACATCCCCCTTTTTGCTTCGATAAGTTAAGTTTGGGTGTGACTTTATAATGAAGTTAGCTAAATTTGCCGAACTTGAAGGAAATTGTGAAATTTCGTAATTTGTTAGATAAAGTTCTCTTACTACAAATTCAAATGAGAATTATTTGAAAAAGTAAAATTTATAATCTTCGGGGTGCTTTTTATGTTCTAGTCATACTCACTGCACAACCTACACAAAAATATATAAAGAGGCCTTCACAAGCTCAACATGTTTTTCAATAGGTAATCGAAGATTTACAAATTGAAATAAAGAAAATGTTAGTAAATTGGTTTAATAATTAGAAATAAGGTTTTGAGTTGGCGTAGTGTATCAAACGAGTTCATCACCTACATTAGCGCATTCACAAAACCATTGAATAAATAGCAGCTACTCTACCAGGATAGAGCCATTTAGCTAATAATATGGATGGCAATGGACGTTTAAATACCGCGTGTTGACTGACTTACCGATACATAGGGCAATACAGCACGTTAAATCACGTTTTTATAAATTCCTGTTTCTCTAATTCTTTTAGAGCAAACGTGAAAGAGGCAAAAATTATGCACAATTAAAAATTAGAAATGATACAGGTATTACATTTTATCATGCTTTTACTTAAAGAGAAAATAAGACTTTAAAAGTTGTTAAAATTTTCATTAATCAGGATAGCAATTTAAATGACGAACAATAATTTAACTGTGTATCGTAGCAACGTTTAAATCGCTACCCTGATTAACGAAAATTTTAAAAAATTCTAAAGTCTTTCTTGCTCTTTAAGTAAACGCATGATGAAATGTAATACCTGTATCATTTCTAACTTTTAATCCTGCATAATTTTTGTCTCTTTCATGTTTGCTCTAAAACAATTAGGGACGCAGGAATTTATAAAAACGTGATTTTACGTGCTAGGGGGAAATCGCTATGAAAAGGCCGCGTTATGAAAAGGACAGTAGCAGTATCTTGAAAACCAAAAGGCATTTAAGTTTGAAATTTTAGTATATGTAACTTAATATACTTATAAACAAACTATGACGTGAACATAGTCCTCTCGTTTAATACACCGGAAGTAGAGTGTTTTGTTTTTTATTCATATACAAAGTAAATATTCTTGCAAGTTTTGGAAGCTTCAAGATAGGCATGTATTTACTTATTTTACTTACTTTTACGGCAAAACGTATATCAAGGTATCTATTTATATGGACAACTATTAAAAACAAATTTGGTTTTTGCATTTTAGTTTTGAACAAATATTCTTAAAAAATGTCTCGGTGTCATGAAACGGACACTTCATGGCGCATTGAAAAAGACGTTAGTTTTAGAGCGTGTAAAAGATAGAAATTTTTAATACATTGGAAATAGATGTTTCATAAACAAAAAATATTTCTATTGCTTTCAGATGTGTTCTGCACACGTAAATTAAGGCCACAAAGGAAATTTAAGCTTTTTTTGCAAAAAATTTTTTTTAAATATTCTAGATTGTTTATTTTGTTATTATTAATTATTATAGCTTATTTTTTAAAATTTTTCTTTTTGAACAAGTTTGTAAATGAATCTACAAATCAATGATATTAAGTTTCTTCAACTTTTTTGTGCGAATGTTGCAAAACTAAAGAATGTCCGTTTCATAACTCCATGTGTCCGTTTCAATGCGCATCAGGGTGCCATGAAAAGGACATTTCCCGATTTTACTTTAAAAGCTTACAACTTTTCAGTTTTTATGAAAAACTTAGTTTTTCTGCTTGGTATGTTATTATGAATAATTGTTTTGTTACGTTACCAAGTATTTATTAGAACTTATGTTTTGTTCAGAAAATAGAGCTATTTGAAAAAAAGTGTACTTTTCATTGCGTTTTTCCCCTATCGTATGTATCGGTAAGTCATTTAACACCCGGTACCTATAGCGATTTTTGGCCAATTTCTCCAATAGAAATGGTTGCTTATACTCCCACTTATAAGGGAAGATCATGACAGCCAATGATAATGGAAACTCGATGGAATGAATGAGTCATCCATGGTTTTTGGATCTTTATGTTCTAAGCCCACGTAAGCAAACGTAGCGCAAAGAGATACCAATGCACCTGTTGCATCACTAGCGTTACTATCGTGCTACTATAGTTGTATGTTGCACAACTGCTACGTCCGATGAATGCGGCCAATGCTTAGAATACGGTCACGACCAAGGTCTAAAAAGGAAACCTTCCAGCTGTACCAAAGTCAAAACTTTCAGCGGCTGATTTTATGATCTGTGTGAACTAACTATGTACAGACACTGTTAGGTACATACTGCCTGGCCATTATAATGTTCTTATGGTAAACTTGAACTGGCCCCACAAACCGCACCGCATACTATCTATTTCCAAACCGAGTTCCAAACCTTCAATAAAAAAATTTAAATGTTATTTTTGTATCAAGATCGCGAAGTCGGTGTTTTTAGGCGCGAGATGTACTTTTTTCAAGAGGCTTGCCGAATGAAAAAAGTCTTTCGAGCGCACTAAAAACACTTCGCGCTCGTGATACAAACAATATTTTTTGTACAACTGTAAAAAACCATCCAAAAGTAAAAAAATTAATCAAAATCATTCAACTGACAGGAGAATTTAAATTTAAAAAAAAAACAATTTTTAACGCAAAACAGTGAAAAAACGCTTTTTTCTTCAAACGTCAGAAAAAGTCGCCTTTGTGTCACTCAATAGGTAACGGTGAAGTTTAACTTTCTCGCCGAGGCAGGAAAAGTAGTCAGACAAAGTACTTTTCTCTGTCTAGGCAGGAAAAGTAAAATCTTAACCGCACATAATTTCTATTTTTTAACGTAAAAAATGTTTTTAAGCATTTGTAATGTAAAAAATTTAATGTTTTTTAAATTTTCCTTTATAATTAGTTCGTTGTGTTTAATAATTAGTTTTTTTTTACAACCTTAAGTTAATTTAAAAAATATTTGACAATTGCACTACAAGTAATTGACAAGAGATGGTGCTCTTTCAAAAATCAAAATTTTCAGTTTTACGCTTTACGTTTGCAGAAAAAATATAATGTTTTATACGGAGTCAAAGTAGTTTTGTGTGACTCGCCTGTATTGCCTGACTCGCTCGCTTCGCTCGCTCTTCAGCCAAACACAGTCTTGTCACACAAAACGTCACTTTGTCTCCTTATAACACAAATAACTATTTTAACCGGAAATGAAAAACACTTTTTAACGTTGCTCTTTAATCATTTGTTTTTATTATTTTTACCTCTAATTATTATTTTCTTATTTAGTATTACTTTAGGGCGCGATGCCCCTTCGGTGCAAAGCCGTAGCGTACACCGCTCAACTCTGTGTCCATAACTTAACTATTTTCATTGTCTGAAACCAGTTTTTCAACATTTAGGAATAAGATATCTATTCGTGAAGCGATAACTATCTTTCGAGAGACTCGCAGTAAATAAACAATTTTTTGCACAATCGTGTTCTATTCTGTACTTACCAACAATGTTTATACTAATAGGAAGTTGATTTTACCAAACCATTGTATATGTCCATAGAAACAATAAAATAATGATTTCGAAATATTTAACCAAAAGCACAAGGGTGGTAAGTGAAACAGATGTTTGAGCTATTTGTTACTTTTATTCTTGTTACTGGGACAACATTGTTCTCCAGCGGTTACTATTTTGAATAAACTTTAAAATTATAAAAATTATTTACAACTGTTAACTAGTGTCAGTTTAAAAAATGAATTTATTATTAGTTATTTTTCACGATTGTGCAAAAAATAGTATGCAATACTCGGATCGTTAAGTGCTTTTCTTAACAAATCTCGAAAATTAGAAAAACTCGACCCTACAGGTCTCGTTTTGCTAACATTTTCTGGATTTGTTAACTATGCACTTACCGACCATGTATTGCAATGTACTATTGGTCAATCACGCTACTACGTTAATCATTTAATAATAATTAAAAATGAATAGCAAAGCTTTTATGGCCGTACTGCAAAGTCACATTATAAAAAATATTTACGTTGTTTAAAGCTTCTTTAACTCTGTAGGTATAGGTAATAAGAATTGATAAATGGCCACTTATTAGTTCAAAAAAGATTTTGTAGGTTGGCCTTTTGTAACTTTAACATTAAAAATTATGTAATTTAAAATTAAAAAAGCTTCAACGTCATCTGCTTTACTATTTTGGTAATGTCAACATCAAAGAGCTCAAGGGCACAATTAATTTCGACCTCTTATTTTTTTTTATTTATTATCTTTTTATTTCAAAGCCTCAGTAAGCTTTTGACACTAGGAAGAACTACAACTACATGTTCTTTTTTTTTCTGCTGAAAAATATGTAAAAACATCGTGGCTAATAAGTTTTCTAATTAAAGCAAAATGTAATTGAAATTTCCACTGTCCTGTTCTTTAAGAAGTTGTTATTTTTAATTTTTTAATTTCAACAGTTTCTGATATCTTGAAGTCCAAAAAATGAGGTATAACGGGTAGAAAAAATAACAGCTTTAACCTTTCAGTACTAACAGTCGGTCTCACAGACCGACGAGTTTTATTTTTATTAATATCTTTGAAATACGAACTGCTACGGTTGGGAGGTTATCAGTACCTTTAAACTAAATGCTCTCACACACTTTTTTGAAGTTTGCAAGCATAAGTTTGTAATGGTTCAATTATAATAATTGAATTCGGTCTGAGAGACCGACGTTAGTAAAACAGTACCTAAAAATTTTCAATATTTTTTCAAAATTTTTAAAATTTTTTAGTTAAAAATTATTTTTTTCCACTTGTCTTGAATAGAAATAGGATAACAAAAAGAACAGAAGAGATTTTTGCATTTACTTCAATTAATAAGTAGTTCATTTTGTGGCATGCGGTACCGTGCTCTACATGTTCTAACATGTAAAATGCGACAAACGTTCTATCCAAAATATTTCAGCTATTGTTGAAGATGAAAAAAATATTTTTACCTTTTTAGAAGTGTTGTTCCTAGGTTTGTTTATAATATTACTAGTTATTAAAAAATTTTGTTTAATTCGTTTGAAATCGCTTATTTAATTTATGCATCTTTTTATTTTTGTTTATTTCTATAAAAGTGAATTTTGGTTATTAAAATGAATTTTTTTTTGCTAAAATTATAATTAGTATCCAGAAAAATTACTAAGTATTTGAAATAATTTCTATTTGCAATAAAACAGTTGCAAAAAATACGTTAAAAAATTAAAACTAAGCGCGGTCTGTGAGACCGACGTTAGTATGGATGTTATATGCTGGCACGTTAGTACTGGAAGGTTAAAGATTGCAATAATTCAATATTTTGACCATTGGAGAAAATTAATTTAACATAAACATTTTTTTCAGATTTTTACTTTCTAATAACACAGCCTTCAACACCATATTGCAATAGCACCATATTGATAAGCAAAAAGATGTACTAATTTGCCCATTTAATCAGTTTTTTGTATCTCCAATCTCCATCACTACAACTAACAAAGTTAACAAACTATTATCCCGCGTACCGTGAGACACATTGTGCGTATATCATTTCTAGTGTAATCGGACGTCGGAAGTTCTTCGACAGATTGTTGATATGATTTATTAGCTTTTGTATTCAGTAAGAAATTTGTCTGATCTTAACAGAGCATAACCTGCGATATCTACATTCTACAGTCATGTCCATTGCACTTAGAAGTCGAGCTATTCTCTTGAGCTCTAAATAGAAATAGAAATACAAGAGACCTACAATTTAACTTCAAATCTGAACTAGTGTTTCACAAGACAAGATTTCTTGTCGCGCTTGACTATTTCTTGTCTTGACTTGTATTAGCAAGACAAGAAATTAAAACATGTCTTGTCTTGCCTCCTTCTTGCAAACAAAAACCTTGTCTTTCCTTGTTAAGTCTTGCATATTTCTTGTCTTGCATATTTTCGATGAAAATAACGTCGGGCGTCGGGGTTTCCCCTTTCATGCTATTTCTTGCAAAATACTTGCATTCTTGCAACCCGAGGATTTGACAAGAGAGCAAGAATGCAAGAAAATGCAAAAAAGTCTGGTAACTCTTGCACATTTCTCGCAAGCTAACTTCTTGTAGTGTCTTGCTACAAACTATGAAACTCTTGTCTTGCATTTTGTGAAAGAACAAGATAAGAACAAGAAAAATGCAAGATCCTCGTGAAACACTTAATCCGTGAAGCATCATTTTACGTCCTTGTATCATAGTGTACTATAGCTTCAGACTTTCCAATTTGACGGAATGAATGGAGAATTTGTCTGATCGTGTATAAACTATAAAAGTTTTTAAAACTTATTTTGCACTAGGCTAGGCTAAAGCCTAAAAATAAATATATAAATAGTAGTTTGTTTTATTAGGAGTACATTTCCACCGTATGAAACATTTTATTTTTTCTTCAAACGTTAATTAAAACTAAAAACAAATCTCTTGTCAATTACTTGTAGTCCAACTGTCAAATATTTTTTAAAATTAACTTTAACTTATAAAAACAAGTTGATTATTAAACGTAACGAACAAATTATAAAAGAAAATTTAAAAAACATCACAAACGTTACAATTTGTTGTAAATAATTAAGGTTAAAATTTACTTATACCTCCTAGGATGTAAAAGTAGAACCTTAACCTTACTTATTCAGTATCAAAATGTTAAATTTTTTTTTATAATTATTTATTATTAAAAATTAAAATTTTTTGGACGTTTGAAGAAAAAATAAATTAAAAAAGGCTTTTGTTATTTAAATCTAAAATTATTTACACTTCTTTTGTGTAAGTTTTTTTTCATATAAAAAATATAAAGGACCCCGCACAAATCTTATGGGAAATGGCCCTTGGTGAATTTTCCTAAAAATTTAGTATGTTGTAGTATTTGACCTACCGAACAAAAGTCTCCATGGCCACAAAGCCCTAAACCTAATAGTCTTCGTGTTGTGGAGACTTAAAGTACTGATAATCTTGTCACACACAATTGTGATTTTTTGAATTTTATGCATAACGATCACATTCACACAATTCTTATAAGAAATGGCCCTCGGTGAATTTTCCTAAAAATTTAGTACGTTATGGTGTTTGACCTACTGAACAAAAGTCTCCATGGCCACAAAGCCCTAAACCCAATATTTTTCGTGTTGCGGAGGCTTCTAGTGCTGAATAATGTTGTCACACACAACTGTGGTTGGATTTAATTATAGCTGGAAAAGTTTGATACAATTGTTATCTTTGTAATGTTGGAAGTTTTAGTAAGAATGCCTGGAATAGGCGACATTGATAATAGGCTGGATATTGCAATAAAAAGGCGTGAAGATAATGATCTTCCAAACCTATAATTAGAAAATGACACAAGAGTATGTTTGAATCGCAATCAGGGTATTGAAAGAGAATTAACGAATATTGAAGAAAATTCCATGTGTCTCCGATTAAATATTGTAAAGCAGCGAGGCAACCGAACTTGCATTTTTAAAATAAAATTCAAAAAATCGCAGTTGTGTGTGACAACATTATTCAGCACTTGAAGCCTCCGCAACACGAAATATTAGGTTTAGGGCTTTGTGGCCATGGAGACTTTTGTTCAGTAGGTCAAACACCATAACATACTAAATTTTTAGGAAAATTCACCGAGGGCCATTTCTTATACGTATTAATTGTGTGTGACAAGATTATCATTAGTTTAAGCCTCCACAACACGAACAATATTAGGTTTAGGGCTTCGTGGCCATGGAGACTTTTGTTCGGTAGGTCAAATACTACAACATACTAAATTTTTAGGAAAATTCACCGAGGGCCATTTCCCATAAGATTTGTGCGGGGTCCTTTAATTTTAATAAGCTTATTAATAAAAGAAAAAGAAATTTTAAGAAGAGTGGGGATTACAAATTTACACAAAGAAAGAATTTAAAAGAATCTCGAAATACTTTAGTATAAGATGTTTACTACAATCTAATAAAAATATTATTATACTATAAATAATATTTTACAGTCGGAAATTTTATCAGGTCACGAAACCTATATTACTTTTCAAGTAACAATTTTTGTAATAATCAATTTTTTAAAGTTTTTAAAATGGAAACTGCCAAGGCAAAATCAGCGAATTGGGTTGTAAGAACATTAACAAATTATTCAGTGCCCTAATCACATTGTGATCACATTTTATAAACGTTTACCTATATGTACAGGGTGAGTCGGGAGGATCGCACCAAACTCCAGGAGTGTATTTTACACGTAAATATGAGACGAAAAAACCCAAAAGTTGTAGTCCGATTTTTATTGGTATTCGAGTTACAGCGTCTTAAAAGTTGAAATATTTGATAAATTAATTTCATTAACTTAGAAGAACATACTATAAACGATGAAACCACATTCACCCATGATGACATTAACAATACCCGCAACTCCCACTTATGGACCGATGAAAATCCTCACATAAAAGTAAAAACAATTTTTCAGCATCGTTTTTCGGAAACGTGTGATGTGATATCGTCTTTAGTTACGAGTAAGAGGAGATAAATATTTAAAAGTCTTACAAAATGATTTACAAGGACTGTTAGACGATGTTCCCCCAAACACTAAAATAGGCATGCAGTATCAACACAACTGCACGATGGATGCAAGTTATTTTGTGAAAACGCTGTATCTTGAAAACAAATAATAATCGGACTACAACTTTTGGGTTTTTTCCTCTTATATTTACGTGTAAAATACGCCCCTAGCGTTTGGTGCGATCCTCCCGACTCACCCTATGTATATTCCAAAGGTAATTAAAATTGCGTTCTCATCACTATCGGGATTATATGGCTCCGACTTGAGCGATGATCACGAGGACGATTAGCCGGCCGGGCTAGTCCGGACCTGCTTGTAAATATAGTTACTTGGATGTTTTTTTATAAGAAAATGGCGAAGGGTTCTGTTCTGATTTTGTACATTTAGTGCAGTTGAATGCTCCTGACTGCATATGCTATGGCTGCCATAGACTGCAGATGACTACCGTTGACAGCTCAATTTTTCTACATTGATTACCGAGAGTGGATAACCTCTAAAATCACTTTCAACCGTGTTTTTTAGTAAGCTACGTTCAAAAAGAAAAGAAACGAAAACTTGGTTGATTGCATATTGAAGACATCTAGATAAGCGTGAAAAGCCAATTAACTTTATCAACTGGCTTGTTCGATACTGACGTAATAGCGACGCGGCTTAAGTAGTCTTTTGAATATATCTTTTTAAATATCTCCAAGTCTTTAAATAAAAAGAAATAAAACTTTACTTTCAATCTTATATGAATTACGCAAAATTAATGAAAATGAAAAACCATACATTTGAAGTCAATTTAAGCAACTTGAAGAGTTTAGAAAATAAGTAATCTTTAACTTAATTATAATTTATCAAACAAATTATAAAATTATTGTAGAAGAACGTTAATACACATTTAGGACAAATTTGAAGGTTGCTTTTAAAAGCTTTTCCCCAGTCTAACCTTACCCGGGCGAATATTTTAATTAAGATCCTTGATTTCAAACCTAAAAGACTCTAATGAGCCCTATTTAGATAAATTACAAACTTCTCTTTGTTATTTAAAAATACTACCAAATTAAAATTTATAATTGCCTCTTTTAAAATGTGTGTTTAAATTCTTTTGTTCGTTGAAATTTACATATTATAGCAGCTAGCGTTCGCTCTTTTATTATTTAGAAATAAATTTTCAATTTTTAAATTATTATTGAAAATTCCATTTAAATCTCATGGTAAGGAAGGATGGAAAAATATAAAGAATTTACCAGCGATCAGATCGGGGGAATCCCCGATTAGCATCCCCTTTGAATATGTGTTGAGAGATATTAAATAAAGTAAGCAGAGTTTTTAAAACCTTATAGAAAAAGAAAGTGTGAGTATAACGATTCCACACTACTCGGGCTTCGCCCTCGTCAACGTAAGACTCAACTCAGCCGGGCCTCGGCGATGTTAGTATAAAACATTCATCGTACTTAATCCCCGATTACGATGCCCTTTGAATACATGTTAAGAGATAATTTTTTAAATAATGTGAGTTTTAATAATCTTAAGAAAAAATAGAATGCGAGGCTGAACATTCCACACAGCTCGGTCTTCGCCCTCGACTGTCAGTTTGCCAAACACATATTTATAGGTAAGTTGTACCTAAGTACTTCGTTAAATAATTAATTAAAGATCTTTACGTTAAAAAGAAGTAAATGCTTATTTAAACGCTTTATTATGAAATGTTATTTAAATTCCAAAGTTATAAATGAAAACTTAGAGATAGGTATCTACTTAAAAAAGTTTCAAAGCAGAACTAAGTTCAAAAATTTGACAAATAAAATTTCTAGATGAATAAGATGTAATTTTTGTAAACAAACTACGATAAAATATTTAAGATAGATATTTTTTTGAAAAAACTCTTTAATAGCTTGCCAAGTTTTTATGAAAGGATAGTTCAAATAACTCCCTTTTACCATTTAACTAATTGAAAATGATGTATTTTACATTTAGAGATTTTTACCTTTCAACACATTAGTCACATTTTAATTAATTTCTTTCTATTAAAAATGAAAAAAAATTGTTCTTTGATCCTGTACATTTTTTGAAATAATTTCACATTCCCAACTAGTGCATATTTCCATCCAACGTTGGATGTAACAAAACTAAATTAAATAAACATAAACATATTTCAAAGTAAAGTTACAAACGGTAAAAGGAAGAGTCATTACTAAAAGCTTAAGCCATTTTAATGACACATAACATATAAACCGTTTCATCTTTAATTACTAAAATAGACTAAGCATCTGCTCTATATACAAACTTAAACTTTTAAACTAATGTTTAGTAATAGGACTGTAGTAATAAACGTCATCTACTTAACCAAACTACCTACATGAGAGATGTACTTTCTTCATATTGCTAATTTAATAATAAAGCTTTTGGTTTTAATAGAATCAAAGAAAGGAACTTGTGCTATCGTTTACACTTACTTGAAATTTTTAGTTACAAATTTAATAATCGCATTTTTTAAATAATCGCATTTTTTAAATTTGTGGTGGTGTAAACCTCCCTTTACACTTTACTCGGCGATTAAAATTCTTCTAGGGAAAAGGGCAGGATCTACCCTAGTAAAAAATTTAAAATTGCTAGAACATCTGGTAGACCTGGTATTCCTTTACTCATTTATGTTATCATGTTATGTAGCGGGGTAGGTAACACGACGTATTGACGTATATAAATAGTTCAGGCTAAAAAAATTGTTTTTAACGGAGTAGATCTTATTCTAAAAATCCCTAGCAGTCTTAATTCTCCAGAAAACGCTGGTTGCTGGGGGACAAAGTAGCGATAGAAGTCTCACACCCCTTGGAGGTTTATAGAAAAATTCTGACTTTTCTAGGGATCCTCAGCGAAAAATATTACATACAGAAAAATTGGATGATTTTACTCCTGGTGCCAGCAGAACATACTTCGAAATTTAACTCGACTCGAAGACGCCTCATTACTTTTTATACTTCCAGTTTCTGAGAAATGAGCCCACCACAGCTCATACGCCATATTGAGTATATTTATTTGAAATCATGAAGTTTTTATTGAAGTTTTAGTTAATAAAAGTGCGACTATTGGCGTACCATGAAATTTAGCACAAAATTACAGTGACACCAAGGTAATTCGGTAGCTGAGGGGGCGCAGAACATACTTTGAAATTTAACTCGACTCGAAGACGCCTCATTACTTCTTTTACTTGCAGTTTCTGAGAAATGAGCCCACCACAGTTCAAACGCCATATTGAGTATATTAATTTGAACTCGTGAAGTTTTTATTGAAGTTTTAGTTATTAAAAGTGCAACTATTGGCGTACCATGAAATTTAGCACAAAATTACAGTGACACCAAGGTAATTCGGTAGCTGAGGGGGCGCAGAACATACTTAGAAATTTAACTCGACTCGAAGACGCCTCATTACTTTTTATACTTCCAGTTTCTGAGAAATGAGCCCACCACAGCTCATACGCCATATTGAGTATATTTATTTGAAATCATGAAGTTTTTATTGAAGTTTTAGTTAATAAAAGTGCGACTATTGGCGTACCATGAAATTTAGCACAAAATTACAGTGACACCAAGGTAATTCGGTAGCTGAGGGGGCGCAGAACATACTTCGAAATTTAACTCGACTCGAAGACGCCTCATTACTTTTTATACTTCCAGTTTCTGAGAAATGAGCCCACCACAGCTCATACGCCATATTGAGTATATCTATTTGAAATCATGAAGTTTTTATTGAAGTTTTAGTTAATAAAAGTGCGACTATTGGCGTACCATGAAATTTAGCACAAAATTACAGTGACACCAAGGTAATTCGGTAGCTGAGGGGGCGCAGAACATACTTAGAAATTTAACTCGACTCGAAGACGCCTCATTACTTTTTATACTTCCAGTTTCTGAGAAATGAGCCCACCACAGCTCATACGCCATATTGAGTATATTTATTTGAAATCATGAAGTTTTTATTGAAGTTTTAGTTAATAAAAGTGCGACTATTGGCGTACCATGAAATTTAGCACAAAATTACAGTGACACCAAGGTAATTCGGTAGCTGAGGGGGCGCAGAACATACTTAGAAATTTAACTCGACTCGAAGACGCCTCATTACTTTTTATACTTCCAGTTTCTGAGAAATGAGCCCACCACAGCTCATACGCCATATTGAGTATATTTATTTGAAATCATGAAGTTTTTATTGAAGTTTTAGTTAATAAAAGTGCGACTATTGGCGTACCATGAAATTTAGCACAAAATTACAGTGACACCAAGGTAATTCGGTAGCTGAGGGGGCGCAGAATATACTTCGAAATTTAACTCGACTCGAAGACGCCTCATTACTTTTTATACTTCCAGTTTCTGAGAAATGAGCCCACCACAGCTCATACGCCATATTGAGTATATTTATTTGAAATCATGAAGTTTTTATTGAAGTTTTAGTTAATAAAAGTGCGACTATTGGCGTACCATGAAATTTAGCATAAAATTACAGTGACACTAAGGTAATTTGGTAGCTGAGGGGGCGCAGAACATACTTCGAACATTAACTCGACTCGAAGACGCCTCATTACTTTTTATACTTCCAGTTTCTGAGAAATGAGGCCACCACAACTCATACGCCACATTGAGTATATTTATTTGAAATCGTGAAGTTTTTATTGAAGCTTTAGTTAAAAAAAGTGCGACTATTGCGTACCATGAAATTTAGCACAAAATTACAGTGACACCAAGGTAATTCGGTAGCTGAGGGGGCGCAGAACATACTTCGAAATTTAACTCGACTCGAAGACGCCTCATTACTTTTTATACTTCCAGTTTCTGAGAAATGAGCCCACCACAGCTCATACGCCATATTGAGTATATTTATTTGAAATCATGAAGTTTTTATTGAAGTTTTAGTTAATAAAAGTGCGACTATTGGCGTACCATGAAATTTAGCATAAAATTACAGTGACACTAAGGTAATTTGGTAGCTGAGGGGGCGCAGAACATACTTCGAACATTAACTCGACTCGAAGACGCCTCATTACTTTTTATACTTCCAGTTTCTGAGAAATGAGGCCACCACAACTCATACGCCACATTGAGTATATTTATTTGAAATCGTGAAGTTTTTATTGAAGCTTTAGTTAAAAAAAGTGCGACTATTGCGTACCATGAAATTTAGCACAAAATTACAGTGACACCAAGGTAATTCGGTACTTTTTATACTTCCAGTTTCTGAGAAATGAGCCCACCACAGCTCATACGCCATATTGAGTATATTTATTTGAAATCATGAAGTTTTTATTGAAGTTTTAGTTAATAAAAGTGCGACTATTGGCGTACCATGAAATTTAGCACAAAATTACAGTGACACTAAGGTAATTTGGTAGCTGAGGGGGCGCAGAACATACTTCGAACATTAACTCGACTCGAAGACGCCTCATTACTTTTTATACTTCCAGTTTCTGAGAAATGAGGCCACCACAACTCATACGCCACATTGAGTATATTTATTTGAAATCGTGAAGTTTTTATTGAAGCTTTAGTTAAAAAAAGTGCGACTATTGCGTACCATGAAATTTAGCACAAAATTACAGTGACACCAAGGTAATTCGGTAGCTGAGGGGGCGCAGAACATACTTCGAAATTTAACTCGACTCGAAGACGCCTCATTACTTTTTATACTTCCAGTTTCTGAGAAATGAGCCCACCACAGCTCATACGCCATATTGAGTATATTTATTTGAAATCATGAAGTTTTTATTGAAGTTTTAGTTAATAAAAGTGCGACTATTGGCGTACCATGAAATTTAGCATAAAATTACAGTGACACTAAGGTAATTTGGTAGCTGAGGGGGCGCAGAACATACTTCGAACATTAACTCGACTCGAAGACGCCTCATTACTTTTTATACTTCCAGTTTCTGAGAAATGAGGCCACCACAACTCATACGCCACATTGAGTATATTTATTTGAAATCGTGAAGTTTTTATTGAAGCTTTAGTTAAAAAAAGTGCGACTATTGCGTACCATGAAATTTAGCACAAAATTACAGTGACACCAAGGTAATTCGGTAGCTGAGGGGGCGCAGAACATACTTCGAAATTTAACTCGACTCGAAGACGCCTCATTACTTTTTATACTTCCAGTTTCTGAGAAATGAGCCCACCACAGCTCATACGCCATATTGAGTATATTTATTTGAAATCATGAAGTTTTTATTGAAGTTTTAGTTAATAAAAGTGCGACTATTGGCGTACCATGAAATTTAGCACAAAATTACAGTGACACTAAGGTAATTTGGTAGCTGAGGGGGCGCAGAACATACTTCGAACATTAACTCGACTCGAAGACGCCTCATTACTTTTTATACTTCCAGTTTCTGAGAAATGAGGCCACCACAACTCATACGCCACATTGAGTATATTTATTTGAAATCGTGAAGTTTTTATTGAAGCTTTAGTTAAAAAAAGTGCGACTATTGCGTACCATGAAATTTAGCACAAAATTACAGTGACACCAAGGTAATTCGGTAGCTGAGGGGGCGCAGAACATACTTTGAAATTTAACTCGACTCGAAGACGCCTCATTACTTCTTTTACTTGCAGTTTCTGAGAAATGAGCCCACCACAGTTCAAACGCCATATTGAGTATATTAATTTGAACTCGTGAAGTTTTTATTGAAGTTTTAGTTATTAAAAGTGCAACTATTGGCGTACCATGAAATTTAGCACAAAATTACAGTGACACCAAGGTAATTCGGTAGCTGAGGGGGCGCAGAACATACTTCGAAATTTAACTCGACTCGAAGACGCCTTCTTTAATTTTTAAACTTCCAGTTTCTGAGAAAATGGGCCTACCACCGTCCTGGGCCATATTGAGAATATTTATTTAAAATCGAGAAGTTTTCATTGAAGTTTTAGTTAAAAAAAAGTGCGACTATTGGGGTACTATGAAATTTAGCACAAATCTACAGTGACACCGGTAATTCCGTAGCTTAACTTTTAAAAGTTTACAATTAACTAAAAATTGCTTAATAATAAATTAATTACATTATAACTAGTTAAAACAAAACTACCTAAAGAAAAATATTTAAATAAGTGCAATAAACGAACAGATTATTTTTAAAGGTAGCGGCAATTTGGTTTTATCATAACTTAATAGTTGTAGATACACGAAACTTTTAACTTTGCCTGTACCTACCCTTAATTCTTGGTTATAATTGGACGAATCTTTTCTAGCAAAAAAATATTATAAATAAAATTCTTTTAGTTGAGATATTTTCCGTAGATCAAAATTGGTTGGTGAAGCTGCACTTTTGTAACAATTAATTAACGTAAACTGAAAATTTTTTATTCTGATCAAACACCCATACCCATTAATACGTCAAGAGTTAATAGAACTTTCCAAAGGTTTGCAGAAACTTTAGTTCTCTAACTAGGAACTAAAAGAGATTCAAAAGTTTAATTATGTTCCCGTTACGAAGATTACAAAGTTAGCATTAGAGTATGACCACACTAATAATGTCTAACGTCCGCGTGTATGTTAGGAATATTTAATTTCAAGAATGCTAAGCCATCCAAGTCTCCCAGTTTGTCAACGTGAAGGTTATTTCATGATTTAAAAAAATAGATAAGTAATAACAAGAAAAGTTGTCTGATGTGTAATTCTCATACAGATTTAATCATTTTTTTTCAGCGATCCATTCTTTTATTATCAAGGGTATAGAAAAGTCTATGCAGTAAAAATGAAGTAACACGTTGTATAGATTTGAATTATGAAACTCTTGGGATTACTAAATAAAGCATTTTCATTTCTGTCTTTCCTGATTGAAAACTTTAATGAGTTTCCTGTAAGAGACGAGGCTTTAGATTTAGCAATAAAAATAACAAACTTTTCATTTTTAAATTCTCACTTCGTGCATTTGAAAAAAATGGACGTTTCAAAAAAGTGTTGAATTTTTGAAAGAAATTTAATTAAAAATAAATTTTAAATATAAATTACTACTATTTCATATCTTTAAGTTAGTTACTTTTGGTTAAACAATGTCAATTTCAATTACATACAAACGTACTCTTATCTGTTAAGTATACAAAGAAGCCATTAAATGTGTAGCCAAAGTCATTTATCGTGTATTTCTTTTGAATTAAAATTATAAATTTCTGTAGCTTCAAGTGGAGTCTTTTTGGCAAATATAATATTAATAAAGGTGATTGATGTGCTGGCAGTTGATAAAAAAATCTCATTAAAATAAATATGTATAATATGAACGACTAAGAATTTTTTTCAGGCTGGAAAAGAATTTTCATATCAAGCAATTCGTATTTTTGGAGCAAAAAAAATTTAATTCTCATAGATCTGGAGTACTTTTAGCTCACCACTAACGTCATTCGTCTCATATTACGATGAGAAAAACAATTTGATAGAAATCTATCACAACAGACATAATGGTAGTAGTTCAATTAACCAAACACGTGCTTTGGAACACCCTTCGTACTAGAATAAATAAAATAATTTGTTTTTGGGGGTGTAGCACCCTGAAATTAACTGTGTAATTGGTTCCCTCAGGGTCACACTTCTTCTATTTACCTATAATATGTTTACATAATGTTTCATGGTTTTCCTAATAGTGGCATTATTTCACATCATTTGGTTGATGTCATCACTTCATTATTTTCCACACCTTGCACCCTCGTTATTGGTGTTAATTTTATGCTCGAGTTTCCAAAAGCAGTAAGACGCGTTGTACTGAAGTAACACATTTTTTTGAAAAATTTGCAACGTAACACAGACTCTATGTCATCTGGCTCCATCTTGCTTGATCTACATGATTTGTAGACTCAACCCTATAAAACTATGACTCAATGATGTTACCAAAAGCGCACGTATGGTCACTGTACGAAGGTGTAGAGCAGGGCCGTAGCCAGGGGTACGCCAGGGCAGGCTGAGCTTGCACTAGCAAATTTTAAGCCTGTTCTAGCTAGTGCTTACTAAGGATTTCGCAATAATAATAAAACGATAAGTTCCTAATTTATTAGTGCCGAAGAAGAAAACATTCATTTAGAGAAAGTCATATTTTTGCAAACTTTGGGCAAAAAACTTACATTTTCAGAAAAGACTACAGTGGTCAACAGATTTATACAAACCCAGAAGAGAGAAAACTTGGATTTTAGCTTTCAATCTCCTTTGAAAATTTTTGAGCCTGCTCTAATAAAACAGTCTGGCTCTACGGCCCTGGTGTAGAGGTCGTAGATGGTACAAATTTGTCGAAATAGAAACGAGCTTTGTCGGTCATGATGATTTCTTCCCAAAAGTAGAAATTAGCTGCTAATCTGTCTACTCTACTTGTCGCCAGAGCCTAATGGTTACGTTCCTGTAATTATTGAATGCTGTCAAATGTTTTCTAAAACAATTTACTTATCATTGTAAAAATGACAAAGAAAAAGCGCAGAGAAAAACAATGATACAGATGTTCCATTTTCAATAATAAAAAAAAATCTTTCATTATGCTAGACTCCATGCAACGCTTTTAATTTATTTAATTAAAATTCATAGAAGATAACAAAATTAGTAAAGCAATATCTAAAATATTTTGAATGTCTTTTGCACTTAGTTTAATATAAACAAAGCAAAGGAATTTAGTTACTATGCCCTTATGTTTATACTATTCATTAAATTTTATAACAAGTGACAATAAAACGAGATTTCTTTATTAAAAATATTAATTACTAGCACATCCCTGCTGTGGGATTAACATGGCTGATATAGCATATCTAAAAAGGAAACTTTTGAATGAGTGGAAATGTTAGGAACAATAATTGCTATTCAGAGAAGCCTAAACGCAAACAGCAACTACTTAACCCCTCGTAAACACAAGGATTTTAACCCTCAGAAGTAATAAAAGTTTGCCTTTCTTATTGGAAGAAAGTGAGGTATTTAACAAATTTAGAATTTTAATCCTTCACTGATTTATTGCTAAACTTCCGTGTAAATAATTTAAATTAATTGCCAATTAATTTTATATAGAAAAATTCCAAAATTAGCAAAAAGGTTAAAAATAGTACTCGTTTTAATGGTAGTTAATATCTTCTTTTGGTTTTCAAAATTTTGGTTTAAAAATAAAGTTAAATGTAAATGAGAGCGTGACAGGAATTTACTCAAAATCTATTAATTAAGACAAACACCTACGGTTTTATAACAAATTTGTAATGGTTACCAGTCATTTAAAATTCCGTATTTCCGTTCCTGAGGACGCGTGACTACGTAAATCGCCAAAAAGGTATAATAATTTGAAATTGTACTAAAATAAACTGTTGTAGGTACATTTCCGTGCATATTTGGTAATCGAAGAGCGATTATTTACAAAAAAAATTTCAAAAATGTACTGTCTGTCTGTTAAGGCGATATGTCTCCTACGCAAACAAGTTCAACAAACTATTAATAAAAATTAAAGCTGTGTCACCCGGGTTTTAAAATTAAGTAATTCAAAATTATTATCTGTCAACTCTTACATCTTCGTCATCCCCTAATTCTCGAATTAATTTAATTTGCACGATAATTAGTACTTTACTAAATTTGTAATTGCATTAACAAATCAAAATATTTCATTTTCAATCCTTCACTTTAACTTACCCGCTTAATTAATATTTTTCAAACTAATTCAGTTTAGATAAGTAATTGAACGTTAAGTTAATTCATCATCATGCATATATTTTATAATTCATCCCTGAATCTCTTCATTTTTGAATTATGATCTATATCGAATACACTGTGAGCACAGGATTTTAATTAGCTATAATTGACTTACATTACCTCATCAAGAGTACAAATGACTCTTGACTGCATCTTAAAATATGAAAATTAATATAACAAAGCTATATATATTGTTCAATTACGGAAAGAAAAGCTTAGGAGGAAGAGAGCAGGGCTATCATCTCTATAGAAACCATAGACGACGTTAGCTTTATTCTTACTGCTATCTTAGGCCCTGTTCGTTTGTGTTGCACTAACTCATTCCAACTTGCTCCAACGCACTACAACTTACTCCTGCTCTTGATGAAGAGTAGAAAATGCAGAAACCAACACGGTTCCGAGCAACCAGTGCAAGATAAAAGAACAGACTTTGTACTTCCTACTCCTCGTAAAGAGTAGGAGTAAGTTGGAGAAAGTTGGAGTAAGTTATTGCAAGACCTAGAAACAGACCTTAAGTAATTAATTAATTAATTTTTATTAAATTAAATTCTTAGCAACACCTATGGAGTAAATGAATTTAATTATAATAGACAGAACCAGCATTCCTGAGAATAAAGCTTCTCATTCCGTAATTGAACAGTACATTGTTCACTGACAAGATGCAGCTAAGCCACTGCCTACCAATTTCTGTCAAATAAAGTTGACGTATGTCAATTCTTGTATAAGTGTTGTAAATAGGATTTTCAAAATTTGACTAACAAAAAATTTCTATTCGAATAGTGCGCGCTTTTTGTAGGAGTGGCTTAGCTGCACCTTGTCGGTGAATGGTGTATAACAGCAGAAATGTGCTGAGAAAATCATTCTACAGTCCAGGCTGTGGATTGTTTGTATAGGTTATCAATGATAACTTTATTGCACTGAAATGAAACTTTGCGATAATCCACAACTGCTTTAATAAAGTGACATATTATCTAACAATCAGATTAGCTAAGAGGTGAATTTGTACCTAAACTCTATATAGTTCTACCACAGAAAAACGACTATATGATAAAGAAACGAAAGTCGTATGGAATCCCATTAAAATCGTACAAGTACACCATTTTTGGTGACCTTGAACTATGGCGGCCATTTTCCTAGGGTATTTAAGCGGGAAATTTGAATTTGAGAAAACTTGGTAGCAAACTAATGAATTGAATGCAAAATGCACATTTTAAATATTTTGATATTATTTTAGTGCGTATGTTTACTGGAAATGTCAAAATAATAACAATGCTAATGAAACTAATAAAAATTTGTAAGATTATGTCAGTTTTCATTAGTATTTAGAGATTTATTACAGACAGGCGATAAAATTAAGGTTAGAACGTCTTTAAAACAAGTGTTCATAATTCCACATTTGAGAGTCCAAGTAAGCGCACTAGAAATTTATTCTCTCAAAACATAGTGACTGTCGCTTCTTTATCAATATAGGATATATTGTGCATTTTATTCTTTGCTTCTACTACCCCCATCTTTAAAAGTTATATAATTAAATAGCTAAGACACCATTTTTTTGTAAGTGGGGTCCTCAACGCTTGCTATCACAATTTGTGGTCGCTCCAAAAGGACAAGAGAAATAATTTTATCTTAATCGATTCCTATTTTTATGTGTTTTCTAATCCGTGTGCTCTGAAAATATCATATATCTTCACCTATCGTCTGGATACGAGACAGCCTTTTTGTTTTAATCCCTCGATGATTGGCATTTCGCCAATTCTTCACAATTTTACTCTACGCTATTACTACAGAGAAATGGATATTTTTCAAGTTTTAACTTTAAGTGTGAATCGCTTCTAACTCGTCAGCAGCTTTTTGACGTACGTCTAAACGATGTATTTTAGCTCTCGAAGTAACAATTTTTCATATATTTTATAAACACCCATTTTTTTTTGTAAATTCTAATTCTAAAGTGTTACATTATGGAGAAAAAATATTTGATTTATTTAAAATTACCCCATATTAAATTATCGATATCCATCTAAATTGCTTTTATATTTTATGCAACATTGAGCTACTTGGATGTAATAAAATGTTATAAAGAAGCTTCAAATAGGGTCACGTATCCTATCGAATTTACTATTTGTTTGAAAGTAGAGAAACTCGAGGAAAAACCTTACTACTGACTTCTTTAGTTTAAACAAATTTTTGTTATTTCGATATACTTTTGCTTATCTTTACACTTGAATTCTTTTTCAATATAAATTATTGCATTTTTTTTCTTCAATTCTACTAAATTTCGCTTTACAAAATCTAAGTTCATTATTTCTTTTATTCACAATCGGTTTGTAATTATTCCATTGTTACTTTTAAAAAGTTTGAAAATAAGGTATTGCCTACTTTTCATTACTAAGGGGGTCGGGAAATACCTCCACTGAAAATAAAATTTAGTACTTCAATTTGATAACCACATTAATAAAGACAGTAAATTTGTACATTGTTACAACAAATCAGAAAAATATTAAAATTCATTAATGAATTAGTTATTTTAACAATATCAGTTTATTGACGCAATGAAATTCTTCGTTGGACGAGAACCAAGGATTTCATTTATTAAAATAGTGTACTATTTTATTATTATTACGTTATCGACACGTTCAGTGTCGATGAGCGACTTTATTACAACGTCGTGCTATATAGCTGAACCTCAGTCAACTATCTTAGTCCTCCGTTGCGCTGTAATAAAGCTCTTTCCACCTCGGTATGTAATATACAATCATGTATATGCTCAAGGAAAATCATGAAGACTTTATTAGATTATAATTATCGGAGACAGAACTTGCAATTTCAATTTTTGTAGCATAGTGAACTTTAGACTTGGTCATGAGTGTTGGGGGGTGAAAGAGAGGACACAAAAATCTTGTAACTGAAATTAAATAAATGAACAAAACGTTATGCCTCTGGAGCCACATCACAAGATTTGGCACAAAACCTTACGGAAGTTTATAGTACTGAATATTATAAAATGGAAAACTCGATGTTCATAAATTGATTTATAAGCATTTTTTAAAACAATGTAGAAAATAATGTAAAATAACTACCCCTTTTGATAGCAGGTTTCAGCTTTAACATGCAAATATTGTAATGGTAGAGCAAGTGCTCTATTCAATTACAGTGAAGTGGGCAAGCGTTTACGTGAAACTAAGAATTCATTATGCAAATGCCTACCTACATGAAAATTAATCTCAAGTTGTTTTTATATTAAAATAACGCACGTGTAGTTTACAGGTATACATTAATCATTTTTGTAACAGATATAGGTATTTGGTTAATTATAAGATAAAATTGAAAAAAATATTTCATGTTCAACCAAAAATGGATTTTTTAAATCCAATTTAAACCTAAATTTTTTTCACGAAACTTCCAAACTTCAATAAAATTATTTGATAACATTAATAAAATAGTTAGAAACAAAAGCTATCAATTTAATCTTTATAAGTTGTCGAGATTAAAATGCACGTCAATTTAAAATTTATAAATTATTTAAAACTCGCGTGGTAAAATTAACACAAATATTCGACTCTGCATTTATATTAAAAAATATTAAGTTTAAACTTTGCACAATACATCAATGTCAAATTATCCAAAACTCAGTTGTAGAAACACGAAATATAATAAAACAATTTAGATTTGCGGTTTTTTCGTTGGATTCGGTTTCGAAATTATGTAAAAATATTCATAAACATATTTAACTTCAAGCTCCAGCAATTTGATTCTTCTTCAAGCTCCTACAGACGAAGCGATCTCATTTGGTGTATGTCTGACTTATTCGTGAGGACTATTCTCGATAATTAGGTGCTGGCCACACCGACTCAATCGGATTGTTCGTAGCGTGCATAAGTGGCTTAGTTAGTCAGAAGGATTTTAAAAAACTCTTCAGAACACAAACTCCACGCTTAGTCAGGACAAGGCGTCTGTAAGCAACACTTGATGTAGTCACAGTGACTGCTGGACCAATAAACTCAGCTCGTCTGTAAGAGCCTTTATTCTGTTTTAAATAATTAGGTGCTTGCTGCACGACCTAATCGGATCGTCTGTAGCGTTCACGAGTGGCTAAGCTAGTCAGTAGGATTTTAAACAACTTTTCAGTAACCAAATTGTGCGCTAAGTCAGGGCAGGGCGTCTGTAAGCAACACTTGATGTAGTCAGACAGTACTGCTGGGTCGATAAAGATAAGATCGCCTGTAAGGGTCTTTTGCTCTGTTTAAAATAATTAGGTGATGGCCGAACGACCTAGTCGGATCGTCTGTAGCGTTTACGGGTGGCTTAGTCAGTAGGCCTTTAAACAACTCTTTAGTAACCAAATTGTTCGCTAAGTCAGGGCAGGGCGTCTGTAAGGAACATTTCATGTAGTCAGACAGTACTGCGGGAGCGATAAAGATAAGATCGTCTGTAAGGGTAGATATTCTGTTTAAAATAATTAGGTGCTGGCACCACCGACCTCCTCGGATCGTCTGTAGCGTTCACGAGTGGCTAAGCTAGTCAGTAGGATTTTAAACAACTTTTCAGTAACCAAATTGTGCGCTAAGTCAGGGCAGGCCGTCTGTAAGCAACGCTTGATGTAGCCAGAGTGTACTGCTGGGTCGATAAAGATAAGATCGTCTGTAAAGGGTCTTTAACTCTGTTTAAAATAATTAGGTGGTGGCCGAACGACCTAGTCGGATCGTCTGTAGCGTTTACGGGTGGTTTAGTCAGCAGGCCTTTAAACAACTCTTTAGTAACCAAATTGTTCGCTAAGTCAGGGCAGGGCGTCTGTAAGCAACACTTAATGTGCTGCAGCACTGTCTGACTACATGAAGTGTTGCGGGAGCGATAAAGATAAGATCGTCTGTATATAAGGGCCTATCTTCTGTTTAAAATAATTAGGTGCTGGCACCACCGACCTCCTCGGATCGTCTGTAGCGTTCACGAGTGGCTAAGCTAGTCAGTAGGATTTTAAACAACTTTTCAGTAATCAAATTGTGCGCTAAGTCAGAGCAGGGCGTCTGTAAGCAACACTTGATGTAGTCAGAGTGTACTGCTGAATCGATAAAGATAAGATCGTTTGTAAGGGTCTTTTACTCTGTTTAAAATAATTAGGTAATGGCTGAACGACCTAGTCGGATCGTCTGTAGCGTTCACGGGTGGCTTAGTCAGTAGACCTTTAAATAACTCTTTAGTAACCAAATTGTTCGCTAAGTCAGGGCAGGGCGTCTGTAAGCAACACTTAATGTGCTGCAGCACTGTCTGACTACATGAAGTGTTGCAGGAGCGATAAAGATAAGATCGTCTGTAAGGGCTTATATTCTGTTTAAAATAATTAGGTGCTGGCACCACCGACCTCTTCGGATCGTCTGTAGCGTTGATGAGTGCCTTAGTTAGTCAGTAGGGCTTTAAACAACTCTTCAGATCACATATTGTGCGCTAAGTCACGGCAGCGCGTCTGTAAGCAACACTAGTCTGACTGTTTGGGCCGTTAAAGAGAAGATCGTCTGCAACGGCCTTTATTCTATTTAAAAGCTTTTAATTGAAATTAAAATTTTTCGTTTACACAAGTTCAAGTATCGCTATTGGGCTAAAACTTTTTGTTGGTAACAGATAAATGTCCGTTTTGCTTTAATTTTGAGTTTTAACAGTTCTCCTGCAACATTTTATATCATTTTAAAAATTCGCGTGTCTATCTTTGTGTCTTTATTTCTCTAAGCAGTCTATGTCTAAGCTTTAAATTAGTATTTTAATTTTATGTAAATCTCCCTAAGCTAATTTCAAGTTTGTTTCTTGTTAAAAGTGTATAATTTAAAAAAAATTCAAGTAAAATATGGTAGATAACTATTATAGAAACATGAATTTTAATGACTTTGAAATTTTGAAATATTATATTGCATAGCAGCTACCACATATGCGGAAATAGGTATAAATTAATGCTCATAAATATTATCGATATAATTTTTACACAAAAAAACTATTGATACCTTAATAAATTATTCATAAATTTTCCAATACTCAGTGCATCTACGAGTATTATCATTACTTTGCATGTTAACAATAACTTTCTTTAAATAAGAAATTTTCCGAGTGTGTGTAGATGCGACAGTCAAGTAGTTTCTTCTCTTCTCTGCTCATTTAAATTAGCGTTCTATTGTGTCGACATCCAATTTTCTCGAAAAGGGTGGGTCCTAGAGTGAAAACCTATCACATTTTCTACAAGATTGTTTATATTCAGTTTTTCTCTAGTCCTTATAGTTTTCGAGTTATATGCCCGCAAAAATAGTTAATGTATATGTAAAATAGTTAATGCTACACAAATTTGATAAGCTTTAATTTTACTAAGAATAGTTTTTTCCCTAGGATCCGCCGTATTTCAGATATAAGCAAAAAACCCAAATACGAGACCTTTCCACAGCCTTTCTTAGCCATATGGCTAAGACCGGGGACTTGTAGTATTTTTAACTCCTAACTACAACAAACACATCCCTACAAAACACAAGAAAAAATTCCAAGCTTCGTCCTCTACACTCATTTCTTTGGGCGTTTGTTGACTGGACTATTATAATATGTCATGGAAAATTTTGTTTTTCTTTATTACAACCTAACACGATTTACTATTTTGAGCAGCTTTTCAGGGGTCACTCTGTATTTATTAGCGACCTTATGAGCTAACCTACTAAAGTCTTCTTAAAACGTTATAAAGAGAGCTATAAAGTTAGGTTAGTTAGGTCAGGGATTTCCAAGCAGCTTACTAGTTCAATCTTGATTTCAGTTGTTGTTTGCTTTAAAAGGGTTTAAATAAATAACCTAACTAGTCAGCTACTTAAAATCCCTTAGACAGCAATAAAGAAGTGATGAACGTTTGGTACTTACAAATGGTTTTAACATTTCTAAGTGACCCACTGTTATTTATTGTGTAGTTTAGAACTACTGGATATAATGCGGTTTGTTTCTATTAAGAATTTTTTTGATTCTGCAATATTATTACCTATTACTAAAAAATTTCTGTTTAAATGCGCTTGTTCGGAAAGCTAAACACAAAAATTTAGCTCCAGTTATATGACAAAAGACAATTATTGCATATAAGACAGATGAGGCACTGACGAACACCAAAACAACAAAATAGCTCAAAGAGACCTATTAAAAAATAAAGAAAAACTCAATCGTTTTCCAGTCGTCAATTTCCTGATAGCATCAGAGAAAAATATTTGATTCTAATGGAATCGTTGCTTTATTAAATATTCTATATAAAAGTTATTTTGAATTTGGCATCGTACCAGTTAAAATTTGCAAATTTTGTCCAAATGAAATCTATTATTAAATTACTTGTCCCTTGTTGTTCCTCAAACCTAACAGTGGTTACTATTCATTTAGCTAAATTTGCGATATTTTAAACAAAAATTTGTACTAAATCTACCGAATCTGGTTTGTTAGTAATTACGAAACGTGTTAATTAAATAATTAATTTACATACATGCCTAATATTCAAAATTCAAACAGAAACTCGCAGTTTTAAATTTTCATTTTGATAATTTATTATTGTGGAAAAATTTCATTACTGATGAGTTATTATGAAAATACTTACTGATTGAATATAAAATACGGAATTGAAAAAGTTTTACTAAAATGAAAAGTTTACTTTGAAAGTGACGAGTTTCTGAAACTGCTAAAAGTATCAATTTGTTTATATTTGCTTTTATTAAATAGTTAAACTTGTAGAGTATACCGGGTGACAACTTTCAAAGCGAAACATAGGGAAATAACATGTGAAATCACTTATTTACAATTTGCTACAGCTATAGCCAGATAAATCTATCTATTGAAAGAGAATTATTTTCTACACCTTTTAAGAGGGTCATGTCTAAGTATGGGCGGGAGAGTTGATATTTAGACATTCCGTTCGCAACCATTAGTGATTTTAATATCTGGTTGATATCACTAATAGTCATAATCTTTGATAGGATAATGTTCGAAGAAGGCAATGACAAATTTGTATAGAAAATTAGAGCCTAATTAATGAGAAAAGTCCAATTAAACTTGGAGTAATTTAAAAAAAACAGTTTTTTTGAATGCTTTTTACCCAATATGCTTCAACATTCTAAATATGCTCTTATTTCCTATACAAATTTGTCATTGCCTTCTTCGAACTTTACCCTATCAGAAATTATGACTATTAGTGATATCAACGGGCTATTATAGTCGCTAATGGCTACTAGCGGAATGTCTCAATATCAACTTTCCCGCCCATTCGTTAGACATAGCCCTCTTAACACTAAACAGTTGTTAATTGATAGCTTTTGGAATCATGAAAAATATTTCCACAATTTCAAAGATATGAACAACCATGATTTGTCAAATTCTACTAATTTTGTTTACTCTACTCACCAGTTAATAAGATTAACCTAGCAACACACTAGCAAGCATCAATTCAATAGGTGCTTTTCATTTGTCGAAAAGTACAGCTCTAAACAGTACCCTACTGTATATATTTATATTTATACAGTAGGGTACTGTTCGGAGCTGTACTTTTCGACAAATGGAAAGCACCTAATAAATGACAATTATACATGCAATGGCTGCTCATATTTTTCAAATTGTGAAAAGATTTAAGTTACATCTTCAAGTCAAAAAAGTAATTTAGAACTATTTGTTATCAACAGAGGCAAAAAATAATTCTCTTTCGATAGATATCGCCTTTATAGATTTAGCTGACAAGTATCAAACTAAAAATAAGGGATTGCCAATGTTATTTCCCTATGTTTAGCTTTTAAAGTTGGCACTCGGTATATGTGTATCAATAACTAAAAGTTTCAACGTGAAACAAAAATATGTAACTTTTCTAAACTTTGTACTACACTAAACTATGAAATTTAGTTATTTATGAATTGTGGTATGACGTGGGAAATTACTTTGTGCATAAACTATTGCTTTTAGTAGCAGAATAATGGGTAATTTCATAAAATTTGGTTCTGTAATTGTGATTGATTGATTTTCAATTTTAACTGGAGTTGAAAGTTATTAGTGAAATTAAAATGAACGGTATGGCACGCCGTAGAGACTCTTGCTTTCTACTACATTAGGAAAGTATTTTCTGGAGCAGTTCACTCAATCAGTATGTCGTAAGACAAAAAGTTGCGAAATTTATTTTCTAAACGCGTTTGTTAGGGTCTAAATATTAATTTCTTATCACTTTTTATAATCGATATTGGAAATATTGAACTTGATCGAACTGTCACTGTTATAGTTTGAGATTGAATGTTAGAAAGTAAAAAGTTGAATACATTTTGGCCAGTTGTCTTTTTTGTCACGTCCTGTAAGTGTGTATTTATTAGACGAGCAAAGTACCTATTCTCTGTGTGAGCTGAACTCGACTTTTGTCTCAAACGTTGACAATTCCGGTTCTAATAGAAAAAAGTTACGAGTATGAAGAAGTTCACACGAAATGACTCACGTGGCAAATTCAAAAGAATTTTATGTGAAATGATTTTGTTGAACATGAAAACTACTTTACAGTAAAAATAAATCAAAAATAATAATATAGCATGGCAAAAATTTAGATTCCTTTGAAATGTATAGAGGAAACTACTACGTACAAGGAAAAATAATAAATACGATCCTACTGTGCTTTGTCTGTAGTTTTTCAACTATGAATACGGAAATTGTGCTTTTTTACTTTGACATGTTCTTAAACATACACAGGGTAAATAAAAGCTGCCATATATTTACTAAAGGCAATTCAAACTTTTCAAAACCCATTTTCAAGTCGTCGTCACCAACATATGCTATTGTTATTGGAACACAAATATTTAAGTGATTTGTTGGTATAGGAAACTTAGAAAAAAAAGTAACGTCCAAAACTTGATGAAAGTTTTTGCTACTCCTGGTTAAATTATCAAAAAGTTGCATATTCTTAATGACCTTTAAGAACCCGTTTAGAAAATTTCAAAATTCAAAATGGTTTCGGAGATAAAAATTCTCAGGTTAAATTTTCAGTAGGTGAAAAAAGCTATTAAACGATACCAAACTCGACTTTTTATCACATCGACGCTAGGCGTCACGACGGTAAAATTTTCATTTACTTATGGGTTACCTATCATATTTTTGAAGAAGTTTAAGTGAGCTTGTCTAAATTCAGATACCAAACGAGAACTTTCTATATTGTACTTTTCTTGATTTTTACAACTTCTTAGGTTATGTTAAATTACGTAATGGTAATATCTTACTTTATGTTATTTTTTACGATGAAAAATAACGACTAAAATTTAGTTATTAAAATTTTAGAAACGTAAGTTGATCACGAAATAAAAATAAATCAAATTATTATTTTATAAATTTTAGTAATGTAGTTTTATTTCCTGATTAACTTACTTTTCTAAAGCTCTAAAAACTAAGTTTTAGTCGTTATTTTTCATCATAAAAAATAACATAAAGTGACGTATTAACGTAACCTGAGAAGTTGCATAAATCAACAAAAGTACAATATAGAAAGTTCTTATTTGGTATCCAAATTCAGACAAGCCTACCGAGTAATTTTAGCAAAGAACGATATGTTCCCCATGAGAAAATAAACAGTTGAACGTCGCGACGCCTAGCTTCGATGTGATAAAAAGTCGAGTTTGGTATCGTTAGATAGCTTTTTTGACCTGGAAATTTTACTCGAAAAAATTTTTTTAAAGTAAGCTATTTTGAAACTATAGTCGAAAAACTAAATTGCAAAATTTTTAGTTTTTTTGCGTTTTTCTAATATCTCGGAAACCGTTTTGAATTTTAAAATTTTCTAAATGGTTTCTTTAGAAAAAATTGATTTAGGATTATTTGTCCGTTCCTCTCTGTTTAATAATCATTTTTCGTCTGTCCCTCTGATTGGGCTGCCCACTATTAGAAGTACATTTAAGTATGATAGCTGTAGTAATTGAAGAAGTGCAGGGAGTTAATTTGTGAGAAACTAAATTTTAAATTACGAAGTCGGACGATTCTGAAAAATTTTATCCACGGTTGTTTTTAAGTTTAAAAAAAGTCAGGTTTAACAACGCGATGTTTTATAAGATTTTCCTTAAAACAAAAGCTGTTTAACTAACTGTAAAAGTTTTTCACGTTTGAAAGCAAACTAAATAAATAAGAATCTTTAGCATTACGGTGGTCAATAAACTCCTAGCGTATTTATTGCCTTAGGAGAAAACGGGAGAAAATTACAAAAAAATATGAACATTAGAAAATAACACTTACCCGCATGTCCTCACGTAGACTGATGCTGCTGACATTGCTTTCACGAAGCATTGGACAAATTTCTTTGTCATAAAGCATCCGTAAAGCTGGAGTGTGGTGGTCTCTAAAACGACATTCTAGAAATAAAAAAAATTATTAAAGACTTATAAATTGCTCCATCTTTCTAAAGGCCAGCTTACAAACCACTGAGAACAAAATTGCCTTAGGGAAGTTTCCGAGTTTGGTGGTTTCGACATCACGTTACCGTATAGATCCTAATACATTGATGCCCTATCTTATAAATAAGTTAAAACGGCCATACGCTAATGTATATAAAGGGGGGGGGGGGTAACACAACAGGGTTATAACTGTTTTATTATAATTTACTAAGTTAAAAAAAGTTACTAGGCTAAAAGTGTTTCACTTGTTTGTGACCTTTAACAGATGCTCATGCGTAATTGTGAGTGGTCTCAGGAGCACGAAACTCTAATTCTTTGAAAAAAATCGTTAGGAGCACCATGTATAAAAGAGCAATTAAATTAAATTTTGGAGTGAACTCTTAGAGAGCCTCCAGAGGAATATTATAGTACTAATGACAATTTTTATGTGGAAAAAGTTACGTTTTGATTTTAGTTTTTACTGTTGGGTTCTTTTAACCCTTGTGCACTGTTCAAAAAGTATGCACACATACTACGTTTGGGGGAGAATATGACCCCAATTATTTATTGATAATATTTAATAATTTAAAACATTTTTTACATTTTTAGCATCTGCGGTTACGTTGCTTATTTGTATGTTCACTACTTTTTTTACAAAATTTGATTTTTTTTATATAAACCATTATAATTTGGGCTTACGTCTCTGATCTTTGTAATGGAAATATTTTTTTTAATCTCTACTGCTAACAAGTTGTCGTTTTACGACAACGTAAAATTATACAGCATATTAAGCTATTTGTGGACTTAAAAAATTTTCTCGTTATTATTAATTTCAGTTTTTGGCTTTTTTATTATCAAATTGTAATTGCACTTCCAGTTATAAGACAAAATAAACAATTCTTTTGCCCGTATAAAGTACTGGCTCTAATGAGGGGTCATATTGTCCCCCAGCGTATTATACGTACTAAGTTAAGTTTTTACAAAATATAAAAAAGATTTTGAAAATTTGAAAATAACATATTGTTGTAAATTATAAATTAGTAAAAGTCACCAAACACAAATAAAAAATAATTTAATTTGGCGAAGCTATGATAGGATAAAGTTGCTTGGGGGGACTATATGACCCCAACAGTGCACAAGGGTTAAATAATAAGTCAGTCCCTAATATTAATTTTTTTTAATCTTATTAAATAAATGATGCACTTAAAAAATTTCTTACGAATTTGCGTTGCTTACAAATTCTTATAAATTATTACCCGAATCCTGCCAAAGGAAAAGCGACAAAAATCTTAATTTGATGGACTAATTTCAGGAGCCATCCAAAAAAAAACTGTAGGACTAAATAAGAAATAAATCACACGAAGTAGTCGAACTATTTTTAAGTCACATAGTGAAGTAGATTATGGCGACTTTAGCAAAAATCTAGAATTAACGTTTCTTTCTAATGATAATTTGCATTTAAGGAAATTTTACGTTTTTCACAAGCTGCATATTATAATTTGGATAACTTAAAAGTTTATAATTATATCTTAAATTCTCTTTTTAACGTTAATGAGAATTTCAAGCTCTTTAATGATTCTCTTCAGCTCACGTTACTCGAACGTTCTATAAGTCCAATTTTCAGAGATTTAAAAAAAAAATTATATTTATTGTATTTTTTCAGCTTGCATCATCAAACAAAACTAATTTGCATTTCCTTTTGTTTTTCGTTAATTTATTTTTTTTCTCAATAAGTAAAATTTATCCTGAAAATAAGAAAACTGAAAGCTTTAAATGAAGAGTAGGTTGACTTAAAAGAATCTGCGTAACACTGAGAAATGTTTAAAAAGTATTAATTACATCTGAGCTCGAAACACTTTTTCTCACATTTTTATCTTTCAAAGTAGAGCAAAATAAGAGAAAAGGAAAAGTTTTAAAATATAATTAACACTGCGTATTTTTCAACTCTTTTTTTCGAAAGTAATCCTTCGAAAATGAAAAACCCTTATGTAGGTAATAAATGTGGTAATTTTGTTTCAGATCTAGAAATGGTATAGAAGCTATTTGCAATAATTCTCTACGTGGTTGGCGGTTGTACAACTCTATTAGTGCAATAGAACATTCGAAATCTCAACTCGAAAGCGTCTCGCCTACAAATTACGGAACAATGACTATTTCAGCGATGGTTCAGAACTGGTAGTCGCAAAACGAAATTACTACAATGCCATAATTGTCTCTTCGTAAGAATGAATTTTACGTACCCTCTTCATCAGTATTGTTTGCTTGAGTGTAATTTTACAATATCATCAATGTGATAGCGTTAAATAATATAAAATGACATTAATTGCCTTTTCATCGAACTTGGTGATTAAAACTCGAAGGCGCAATCGAAATATATAAATTATTTTGTGTAACAGTGATGTAAATTGTTTGTTTGCCGTATTAGTGACTAATTATTTAACACTTAAATGCTAAATAAATTAAAACGGAAATGAAGCTACGGATTCTACTGAGTGTTTTAACATACACGATAATTATTTTTATTTTTAACATCGCGAGAGCGCATCAGTATTCTGAAGCAGGTAAGAAAATTTATTTTCTATATAAAAGTTTTCTTTAGGGTGCTTTTTTTAAGTGTTCATTTCTTGAAAAACTTGCGTATAACAATCAAAGTTTTCTCGAAATAAAAATAATTTAGTTACGTGCTAAATTGATGTTGTTTTTAATGTTCGTTATTTTTATTTTAATGAAAAAGGACATTATAGAAATAAGTTCGTGCTTAAACAAACTTTATAGCATGTATATTTTGCGTGATTTTTAACGAAAACCCGTTATTTGAACTAATAGTCCTCGACAGAAAATGATAATTGTTTTATAATACATACAAATCGTTTTTTTCATTCACGACTTTTCGGAAAAATTAATTTAAACTTAACCGGTGCAAAAGTGTATGTAAAACATTATTTATTAATGTTCTTGCACGAATCTTTAGAATTATCATAAATCGTTAGGAGGTCAGACCCTTATACTCGTATAAGCGTGGTCAATTGTATTTCCCAAAATACTGTTGATTTTCCGTAATTTTTTAGCTGACTTTTTATATGCATTCTCCCAAATTTTTTAGCCCAGTCCTTTATATTATAGTATAGTGCTTCAAGAACAAAAACCTTTGCAACGATCACCCAGAACACTACAACTATTAAAGGCTTCAGCGTCACAGGCAAACTATTTCTTCCTCTCTAAGGCACCAGGATAATTTAAGTCAAAATATAAAAATTTTATACACTATTTCAGATCATGACATTTCTTCACACCGTTCACTCGTTGATAGACCTTCAGGCTTAGTTTTCGGGGAACTGCAGCCCCAAGCCTAAACCCTTAGATAATTTCACTATTATGGTGGAGTCGAAATAGTTCTGTTCTTCACATAGTTTATTGTTTAAACTACATTTGAATTTTTACATAGAAATTTTGCAAAACAAGATCTAAATTTTAAGACTTAAAGTTATAAATTATTACTGTCCAACATTATGCATATCGACCTGTTATTTGCCCTAAGGAATATTTTACGAGTGACTTGCTATAGGTAATTTATTTTCCAATTACTCTCATTTACGTATGTTCACACAAAATTTAATTTTGAAAATTGAACTTAACCATTTAAGCCAAATATGACACCTGAAATACAGGTAGGGAGTAGTTATTTATGTGAATCGAATTATCCGACACAATTTATCACATCCTTTGATGAGAAAGTAATGTACAGAGTTAGAAAAAAGTGTTTTTTGTAGGGTAGTAAATCGGAAACTAAAAGATTTAACTCAAAATGGATCACGCATTCTTTATGTCTTTGTTTAAGAGGAACTGGGTGCTGAAGAGGAAAACGAAAATTAGCTATTTACATTTTATTTTCCAGTAGTAAAAAAATGAATTTTACAACTTTTCGATGTACAGACCCAGTCTGCACTATCGTATAGGCGATCAGCGTAGCAGTTGTGGTGGGGGTAGTAAAAGTCTGCATACGTCCGGAGGCGCCAAGTGATAATTCTGGCTTGGCCCAGAACAGGCCCAGTCTGTACAAACAAACCGGAGTGTCTATATATTTGAAATACCTTTCAAGTGACCGCAATTGCAACTTGCCAGGTCTGCCTTAGTCAAGCCAGCTACAGATGCTTAGGCTTTTACTACAACAGGCCGGCGCAGGCCCAGTCTGCACAAACAAACCGGAGTGCCTGTATCTCTGAAATATCGTTCAAACGGCCTCAGTTGTAACTTGTCCAGATCTGCCGTAGTACAAATCTGCACATGTGGAGGCAAACAGTGACATTTCCGGTTTAATTGTGTAGTCAAGCCAGTTACAGATGCTTAGGCTTTTACTTCAACAGGCCTGTACAGGCCCAGTCTGCACAAGCAAACCGGAGTGCCTGCATCTCTGAAATATCGTTGAAACGGCCGCAGTTGTAACTTATCCAGGTCTGCCGTAGTAAAAGCCTGCACATGTGGAGGTAAAAAGTGATAATTCAGGTTTGACTGTGCAGTCAAGCCAGCTACAGATGCTGAGGCTTTTACTACAACAGGACTGCGCAGGCCCAGTCAGCACAAACAAACCGGAGTGCCAGTATCTCTGAAATATCGTCCAAACGGCCGCAGTTGTAACTTATCCAGATCTGCCGTAGTACAAATCTGCACATATGGAGGCAAACAGTGACATTTCCGGTTTGACTGTGTAGTCAAGCCAGCTACAGGTGCTTAGGCTTTTACTACAACAGGCCGGCGCAGGCCCAGTCTGCACAAACAAACCGGAATGCCTGTAAATATCGTTTAAGCGACCGCAGTTGTAACTTGTCCAGGTCTGCCGTAGTAAAAGCCTGCACATGGGGAGGTAAAAAGTGATAATTCAGGTTTGACTGTGAAGTCAAGCCAGCTACAGATGCTTAAGCTTTTACTACAACAGGCCTGCGTAGGCCCAGTCAGCACAAACACACCGGAGTGCCTGTATCTCTGAAATATCGTTCAAACGGCCGCAGTTGTAACTTGTCCAGATCTGCCGTAGTACAAATCTGCACATGTGGAGGCAAACAGTGATATTTCCGGTTTGACTGTGTAGTCAAGCCAGCTACAAATGCTTAGGCTTTTACTACAACAGGCCGGCGCAGGCCCAGTGTGCACAAACAAACTGGAGTGCCCGTATCTCTGAAATATCGTTCAAACGGCCGCAAATGTAACTTGTTCAGGTCTGTCGTAGTAAAAGCCTGCACATGTGAAAGCAAAAAATGATAATTCCGGTTTGACTGTGCAGTCAAGCCAGCTACAGAAGCTTAGGCTTTCACTACAACAGGCCTGAGCAGTCCCAGTCTGCACAAGCAAACCGGAATGCCTGTAAATATCGTTTAAGCGACCGCAGTTGTAACTTGTCCAGGTCTGCCGTAGTGTAGTCAAGCCAGCTACAGATGATTAAGCTTTTACTACAACAGGCCTGCGCAGACCCAGTCTGCACAGACTGCACTCAGTCTGCAAAATCAAATCGAAGTGTCTTTATCTCTGTTTATCAGTCAGGAGGCCCAGCGTAGTTGTCCAGACCTGCCGTAGTAAAAACCTGCACGTGTAGAGGCGCAAAGTGATAAGACCAGTCTACCCAAGTACACCAAAGTGTCTGAATCTCTGTATATTACTCAGGAGGCCTGCTCAGTATCGGCGTGCAAAAGCCTGCAGTAGTTTTAAGCCTGAACGTTTGTAGTGAGCACAACGGCGTAACTGCCAACACCCTCTGTTGAAAGCTTTTTCCACGTTCAAATGACAGAAAGTGTGTGAAATGTGTATAGAAAATATTAAAACTAGAAAGTCCTTTTCGGATAAAAATTGTTATAAATGACGTGAATTTTCAGTTATTTTGTGCATCTTCCAAAAAATTAGCCTTTCAACGCAACCGCTCATTTTGGTCATATCGCAATTAATTCCTTTAGGAATTTTGTATCAAAAACCCAAAAGCATACTTTTATTCAACCCCTTATTAACGACTCTGGTCTCGGAGGGAGACCAACCATATTAAATTACTCCACGACTTTGACAATTATCGTTATATCGAATGATATTTTATGTCTCATATTTCATAAACACTAGTAGAGCTAATTTATCCCACGATCTCCTCATTTAATTTTCTTTGACTATCAGCAAATTTCCACATACTAAAATATAAATACGTTAATCGAGCACCCTTAATATTTTCCCTTTCATAAGTTTTTAATATTTTTCATTTTACAAACAATTAAATTGAATCGGTCGCATTTTCTTCACACTTAAATTTATTTTTAAAAGATCTCGTTGGAAATACTTAAAAATATGGTGATTTTTACGTTAAACGCTTTCAACAGTAACGTAGATTTATTTACGTAAAAAGTTCATTGTTAAAAAAAGTTTAAAAAGCTTATCAAAAACTTTTAGGCAATTTATGTTTTTCTTTTTAAAATAAGTTAAATACGTAAATCTTGTAAACGTCAAACTGAACGTATCTAAAAATATTGTGCTAGTTGAGAGAAATTACGAAATTTAAAATAAAAATAATTGAGAGACTGGGTATACTATTTCAAACTTTTATTGATGGCAGGATACATCAATAACATGCATATGAATACCAACTATGAAATCGTTTATCAAAGAACATGTGGAATATATGGGACCCTATGCGCACGTGTCTATAATACGTGCTACATAGTTTTATGGAAGTCTTGATAGCACAAAAGGTTTATAATATAAAATATTTTAATGTAACATAAACTTTTCTCTGATGTCGAATATAAAAATAAAAAGCGACCCTAAATAAAAGCATACACTTTACTTCAACGGCTCTTTGAAAGAAATATTACCTATCAGTTCTAAATCGATTTAAGATAATTTTCGGCAGTGTACGAGAAGGGGTTGTTTTATTACTAAAACGTATGTCAAAAATTAGAAAATTAATTTATTTCAATTTAGGTTGATGGATCAAAAAAGCCATGTATATGTCTTTCATAAAGTCTTTAGCTTCTCACATTTTGTTGTTGTTTAGCTATTTCATTAGCAAAGTTTGAGATTCCATTTAAGGTCAAACGTCAAACTTTGTAACTCATTATGTCATCATTCGTCTTATAAACAGAAATGCAGTAGACGTAGAGAATGCTAACAAATTAGTCAAATGAATCAGAATCTACAGCAAATTATGGAAATGGGTAATTTTTAGTTCAGTTCAGTTCTCCCTGACAACATTCAATTGCATTCTTTATTGTAAATTAATTCGCACTAGAAATGTTAACCAAAATATATTCAGTTATTGATAAATAGCAGTTAGCGGTGATTACAGTCCTAAATAGCCACAAAGTAACCTTCATTTGTGATGGAATGCATCGATGCTCTGATTAAATATTTTCGAATAATAATATGAAACTCTGCTAGGTGAATAAGTCTAGAAAAAGAAGTAAATGAAATATTATGTGAGAGAAGGCTCTACTACTGTATCAATGCCCCCTCAGGTCATTCGAACTACCTTAATCGGTACTTAAACCACTTAGGTTGAATTCTACATTGTGCATTTATCCCAGGATTTAATTTTTGTCTCAGTATAAACCGGTTGATGCTATTGCTAAAACCTCTTTATACTGAGACAAAAATTAAATCCTGGTGATAATGTGTAATGTAGAATTCGGCCTTAAACATGACACGTGATGAAAACAAAAAGTTAAAATATCTTACTATATACTACGAGCTCAGTTGCACTTGAATTGGACCAAAAAAATTTCATAAAAAATTTAATTAAAAAATAAAATTTAATTTTTCGAAATTACAGTAACTTGAAAAATAATTGCAAATAGAAAATTATACCTGGCGCATATCAATTTTGGACCAAACCTTGAGCCCAGAGGTAAGTGGTATTTTTACTTGTACGTAATATCTTTGGCTGTTATTTTATGGAGTATGCATTGAAGAATAAAATTTTAACATTAATTAAAATAATTCAGTTAGTTATTTATCAAAATGGTTCGTAGAAAGCCGTCATCCCTATGACTTGCGAAATTCTATTGTTGCTGCCCACACCAATGGACTTTTTGGGCATAAAATTGCATTAAATTATACAGGGCTTGTATAAAAAAAGTATCGGGAACAATTTTTTCCTGACGTAAAATGTACGTCGCACCAAGCGGGCTCGGTGGTGGGGGGTCTGACCTTTAAAACGTGCCAATCGTTATTCGCCTGCGAGCGTTTGTTTAGGCTAGATCGAGTTTTTAGATCGATTTAACAGCAGCATACCATCAAATTTTGTGTTGGACTGAGGAAATCGGGTACGGAGACGTTGGTCATGATTTGCCAAGGGTTCAAAGATGAAAGCGTGTCACAAACTGCAATTTTCAAGTGGTACAAGCTCGAGAGATAGTGTAGAGTACGAGCCTCGCGCTGGACGGCCGTTGATGTCAAGAACCGATGACAACGTGCAACGTGTGCGTGAAGTGCTGTATTCAGACCGTCGGTTAATTGATAAGATGACAGTGCACACCATTATCCCTGAAAATTTGGCGATGCATCACGAAATTGCATCACGACAATGCACCCAGCCACACCTGCTCCAAGGTGATCGACTACCTGACGCAAAACGGCGTCGCACGATTCCCCAACCCCCTTACAGTTCCGACTTGGCCCCAGCAGACTTTTTTCTATCCCCCAAAAGTGAAATCCTCCCTCAAAGAATACCACCATGGGACCCTAAGTGCAGTCAAAGAAGCTTGCATGCGTACCCTTAAGGACCTTCCTGAATCCGTCTACCAGGGAGCTTTCGAGTGATGGAAAAGCCGCTGACAAAAGTGTGTTGACGTTCAAGGGATGTATTTTGAAGAATTTTAAGGTTTTGTAGCAATATCTGAAATAAATCTATTTTTCCGAAACTTTTCCCGATACTTTTTATACAAACCCTGTATTATTCCTCAAGGAGAACGAGAAAGATTTTTTTTCAATTTTAATATGTATATCGGAAATATTGAGTCAAAACTTAAAACTGTCCGTATTTCAAAAATTTAAAAAAGAGATTGTGCTTTTCGTACAGTTTAAACAAGATCTCCAAGCTTTCTCACCCGAGTTGGCCGTAAAATAGGCAGATGCGATTAATAGACCAATATCAGAAGATACTGGTTTGAGAAACACAAAACAAATGGCATAATTATGGGTTCTTCAAGGTAAATTTAAATAAACAAAATTATATTCAAACTTACGATTTATTTATGCTAGACGAAAGAAAAACCCCTCCACACAAAAAAACAGAAACTAAACTGATTTTTATGGGCAAAGAATCCAGTTTTTCCAACAACATAAGACTGCCTGAAGGTAACAATCGGCAGTAAAACAAAATAGTTAATTGGTATTTTAGAGACTCACAGTTGGCAAATTTCAGATAGCTCCCCCCTCAAAATTAATCCTTAAGTTCGTCCCTGGGTTAGGTTTATTACTAAACGGTCAACTTGAACGTATTAATTCATAAGAGTGTGGCCTCGAAAGGTATTTGGTTCTGTCGGCAAATGCCGACACTGGATCTCTATTAAATGGCATATCCTGCCCATTTAAACGTCGCTTATTGAGATTGATTGGGGCATTAGGTTTTTGTAAATTGATTTATTAAAAAATTAATTAAATATTTTGTCAATTTAATTAGTACCCCACAAGTGAACTGCCATAAGAGACAAGTTAAATAGCCACTAAGATCGCCCGACCTCACTATAATAATTTTTCTGCTTTAAAAACACATTTGTCAATAAAGTCCATCCATTCTCAACTTGGAAGTGAAGTGAAAATTAATAAGCACCAATAATTAATTATTAAAACGCTGCTAGAGAGACGAGGAAATCTACCGCAGTAGTATTTATTAGGTTCCCTCTTTGATATTCTATTAGGTCAAACAGTGGTAATGGCTTTTGATGAGTAGTGTACAAACGGTACGCAATTTCAAAAGTTTAGCAAAGTCGCCTAGAAGCTATATTGTGTAGGGTCTTCTAATATATGAGTTTTCCTACGTCAAGTTCCAAATTCCTACTATCTAGCGCAAGGATTAATTTCCAGAAAATTGAATGTATTTACACAAACAAATAAATATATTTTGTGTACATGAAAAGGTGTGTTAAAGCAAGTAATTATTAAATCTAAAATGTGGATTCTCATAGCAAACATTAAACCAAAACTTAAAAAATTTTACTCTTTAATGCAAAAAAATATAAATTCAAACAATTCTATTTAAGAGAAGAAAAAAAATTATTCGATTCTCACCGCAACCACGAATCCCATAACCTCAACTTAACCGGAACTGTTAAACAATCCAAATCCAATGTGCCTATTAGACAGTTGTGTTCAACTTCAATGAAAGATTTAGCTCGGAAAAGTCCTAGTTTGATGTGGGTCGGTCAAAGTCAAGAAATTACCGAGCATAATAAACCGTGTTAGTTCAAACATATCTCAGAATCTCAAAGAATTATATTGTTCGATAAACTTCTATTGAAATTTAAATAAGAAATTTTTGGGAAAAAAAAACTAACGGAGGTTGAAAATGTTTTTGACAGTTTGTTTAAAGGGGTGTTTATTGCTGGTACATCCTACATAAATTTGAAGAACACTTAAAAGACTGTTTATTATTCATAGAAAAAGCTGGTGAAGTAGGGATGTTTTCTAACCTTTTTAATATAATATTTATACCCACAAGTTGTAAAAGGTGTGATTTCATTTAATTATTATCGTTCCGAAAAGATCAAAGTGTAACCTATTAAATATACCTCGAGAAAAATTCTAAAACGTTCTAAAGGAATTTATTATGAATTCCAGAATCAGTATAGAAATATCAAAGACTCGAACACGTATGGTTAGAGTAAAATAAAAAATTTTTAAAAAGAGGTCGGTAGGTATAGTCAAAATCGGAAGGTGAAATCTTCCGTAACTAGGTTAAATTGAACGAGCATTGAAAATTCTGCGCTTCATTAAATTTATTCCAAATCAACTAATTTGTATGCATTGGGGTTTATTTAATAGCAAATTTATTAATAGAAGAGTGCTTAATGCATTTTAAAAATTACTACAAAATTGTATTAAAAAGAAAAGGCCCTCGATTGGAAATGGGAATGGACGAATTTAATTTGTGAAATATTTTTATCTACATTTTGGAATAAATTTCCATCACACACTCCCAACTAGAACAATTTAATGTTCTTTACAATAAAACCAATTACCCGTGCAACTGCTCTATAGGCTAATAACTAGCAAAGCAAATTACGCATTTCTAAATCGTATCATTTTGAGGCTACTCTTGATATTTATTTATGAAATTTCCTATCCACGATTCTTAATCGTTAATTCTAGCTAATGCAAAATTAATTCAATTGTTGGAATTTTACAACGGTTTATAGCATTCGCGAAACCCAAAATTTATTTTTGAGCCATGACAACTATAAATAGGTATACTGAAATGTAATATTTCAAGACAGTTTTGGAAAGAAATATGAACTAAATAATGTTTAGTAACCTATTAATCAAAACGAAATTGTATCGAGAAAGCTTGGGAATGAAATATTTATATCACTTTTGTTTTTGTTGTTAATTCTAATAGGTTTTACAGCTTAATTAGATTAATTTATATGGGATGATAGATGTGATGACAAATGGAATGACAGATAAGCCCTCTGACATATGAAATGACAGATAAAATTGACATTGTGGCACCCTCTGTGACACTGACATAATGGTGGACATTTGACATGTGGTAGGTAAGGTAACTATGGTGACAGATTACCTCCACTCCCCATCTCTCTAAAACAAGTTCTATCTACTTCCTTCACTCCCAATCTCTCTAAACCAATCTCTATCCTGCTTTCCCCACTCTCCAACTCTCTAAACCAATAATAATCCTTCTTTTCTCACTCTATTTTTTATATCTCTGTCTCTTTCGGACCTTACTGCGCATTTCCTATAATCCTACGTTTTAGAGAGTGATTAATTTACATGATGTGACACATGGAATGACAGATACCCCACTCTCCCGCTGCTGACACAAAATGACAAATAAAATTGACATTTACGGCATCCTCTTTAACATTGACATAATGGTGACATATAGTTCCTCTTGACATTGACATTTGACATATGGTAGGTAAAGTAACTATTGTGACAGATTACCTCCACTCCCCATCACTCTAAAACATTATCTATCCTACTTCCACCACTCCCCATCTCTCTAAACCAATCACTATCCTGCTTCTCCCACTTCCTTTTTTTATATCTCTGTCTCTTTCGGATCTTACTGCGCATTTCCTATGATCCTACGTTTTAAAAAGTAATTAGATTAATTTATATGGGGTGACACATGTGATGACAAATGGGTTGAGATATGGAATGACGTATACCTCCCTACCCCGCCGCTGACATGAAATGACAGATAAAATTGACATTTATAGCACCCTCTCTGACATTGACATAATAGTGACAGATAGTTTTCCCTGATATTGATATTTGACATATGGTAGGTAAGGTAACAATGGTGACAGATTACTTACACTCCCCACCTCTCTAAAAGAACCTTATCCTACTTCCTTCATTCTCCATCTCTTTAAACGAATCTCTATACTACTTCCCCCACTCACCATCTATCTAAACCAATCACTATCCTACTTCCCCCACTCTCTACTTTAATATATCTCTGTCTCTCTCGGGCCTTACTGCGGATTTCCTATGATCCTACGTTTTAGAGGGTAATTAGATTAATTTATATGGGCTGACACATGTGATGACAAATAGGTTGATATATGGAATGACAGATACCCCACTCCCCCGCCGCTGACATGAAATGGCAGATAAAAATGACATTTATGGCACCCTCTCCGACACTGACATAATGGTGACAGATAGTTCCTCCTCATATTGACATTTGACATATGGTAGGTAAGGTAACTATGGTGACAGATTACTTCCACTCCTCATCTCTCTAAAACAAGCGCTATCCTACTTCCTTCACTCTCCATCTCTCTAAACCAATTACTATCCTACTTCACTCACTCTCTTTTTTTCTATATCTCTACCAAAGGCGGTTTTACGGGGGAGGGAGTATAATTAGCCCCCCCCACCCAAAGACTAAATTTTTTAAATTATCTTTAAAGAATATAATATTTTTAAAGGAATGAGCGTTAAAATCACTATATTATTTTACAAATCCATAAAAAAATATTTTTTTAGACTATTTATTATTCTGAAGGGTAAATAAAGTCCCAAATAATAAACCTTTTAAAAGATGACCGAAATTCCGAAGTAATATTCTTGTAACTGAAAAAAGTACCGTTCATTTATGACCTATTGTATCTTCTTCTTTTTTTGTTCATTGTATTTATTTTGTATACACCACTCTTACATATATTCAAAAAATAGCTCTGGTTTAGGCTGTACGAAAAGTACATCTGATGGTAGGTACAATAAAAATTATTACCCCCGCCCCATTGTTACAAATAGTCACACTTCTTACCGTTGACCCACCCCAGACTTTTTGTTTAAAACCGCCCTTGTCCCCTAATTTCTTTTTGTCTATATTTGTCTCTTTCGGACCTTACTGCGCATTACCTATGACCCGTGTGTTTTTTATTACAGTATTTGGATGCGAGGCAGTGTTGAGTTTATATCTATTCATAGAAATAAAAATAGTTCTTTTCTAAATTGGCAAAACTGCGGCCTAATCCTAAATTACCACAATTTTTTGATTTTTATTTATTTATAATAACATAACACGCGCTGCAACACCTTGCAAATTTTCTTTTGTCTTAACTCTTTAAAATTTTCTGACAAGACTGTAAAATAAATTGAAAAAGCAAAACATTATTATTTGTTACTTGGATTCTTGGCTTTCCATAATGTTGAAAATTCCGAGCAAATAAATATTTTCATTTCAATATTATTGCTTTTCTTTACTAGCGTCTTTTTTATGTCGTTTATAGACGTCATAGTACTCAATTGAGCACAACTGCTTTAACAATCCTCTTGGGTATTTATGTTGAAAGATTGCAAAATCTTCCACATCGTTCGGCTTTCAAATTATAATTCCCTTAAGTTACCTGAATATCAGTTGTGAAATAAGAAGAAATATGAATAAAAATATAATATTTGGAACCCTTTTGAAATTATAATGTGCTTTAATTCAAAAAAATAACTGTTAAGGAATTGATATTCAAAAAACTTTTAATCATAATTTAAACTATAGGCTCATCGCTTTAAGTAACTTGGTAAGAAAGGATAAAAAGATTACTTACTTGTTCTCATCAAAAGAAAAAAAAACCTTAGACAACGAAAAACGCACAATAGAAGTATTGGATCAAACACGGTCTGATAATTTTTTCTTTTAAGAAATTTACTAAACAAATCAATAATAATATAAGAAAGTGTTTTTTAATACAAGAAGATGTAATTTCGACAAATGAATTCAAAATAATCGTAAATTAACAATGTTTTAATAAAATGGCATATAATTTATGATGGCTTCAATAAATTTACTTCAACCTTATTTCCTTCAGTATGATCAAGCAAGCGTTTTTTTTGTCACTGATCTAAATTCTTTTCAGGAGTTTATTCTCGTTGGAATGCAAACAATTTTCAATCTTCATTAATCATATCTATATAAACCAAATTGAGCTCGAGAAAAATTATCTTTTATTCAACCAGGCATAAATGTCTAAAAACGACAAAATAATATACAAAAAAGTATACGACGATGATACTTTTTAGTACAATAAATATATCCCAACCTTCTTGAAATTATTATTTTTGATTCCTCTCGTTATTATTAATCAACACTCGCTTGTTCGTTTTTGTGTAACTATTGTCACAATCCATTAAAGCAATCACAAAATAACGATTTTTCTTTCTGAGTGGTGAAATAAAAACAGGAGGTGTATTAAAAATGAAATTTTTATATCAATGCCTTTAATTATTTCTGATTCATTAATCTCCAATAAAATAAAAATGAATTAAATGAAAACAAAACGCTCCAATGAACTGCGTTTCATTACAAAAAACAACAATTTTAGATCGCATTGGATTGATTTTTTAAAAGGAAACACTTTAATTATCAAATATTTTTAATTCAAAAGATGGTAAAGCAAACAGCCATGTACGTTTATAATTTCAGTTTTATTTTGCTTTTAATTCCGATGATTAGCTTTCATTAGCAGAAAATATTTAGTATTTACAGGGTGGTCACTTTTACGATGTGCACTATGAGAATTTCCTGAATCGAAAGAGACTTACTATTACGAACTATAATAGAAGTTTTTCATAAAGTAGACTTGACCATAAAAGCTCACACACACAGGCTTGCCTTCCGCTTTGGGTGTGCAGGTGGCCTGTACGTACAGTGGTTCACACGCTCCGGTTTGGCCTGTGCAGGCCGCCTATACGGTGTCCACGCGCTCCGTTTTGGTTTGTGCCTAACTTTTACAATTTGTTTTAGCTCTAACTTATTTTCTGAAAGACAATTAGAAAAGAGAAAAATTAGGTACTCTCAGTTCATATGCATTAAAACAACCGTTTGCCTTAAAATCCCGGTTACAGCGTTTAGGTACATTAGGTACAAGTATTTGGTTTTTTTTATCTCTTTTAGATGGCTGAAGACGATTTTGAATCTTTCCACCACAAGTTTTTGCCGGAGAAAAGTTATAAGTAAAACTAAATAAAAAAACTGTCCTTTTTCGAATTTTTTGTTTTAACCCGAAAACTATGCATTTTTTGGTAACATTGAACGGGTATAAAAATAGTTAGAAAAAAATTTCCTACATTTTATCTCCTTAAGTTTTTTTTGTCAGGCGAATGGTTTAACCGTTATCGCACCTCGAAGTTTTGCACCTGCCCTGCCGTCCAATGCGACAAACCACAGCGCGGCGGAAATGTTACTGCTAATAATCACTACGCTTTCCCGTCAAGAGTTAACTGTACGGAAACAACACTATACACTACAACTACAGGGTCACTTGTGACTCATGACCGAATAAACAGTCATAACTATAATGAGTCTTGACTCTTGGGAGTGTAAAGTGTAGGTAGATACATTAAAATGTTTGTTTCTCTTGGTTAAGCTAACGCGACATGAAATATCAATCCGCAGAAAAATTAATAGGGTTTCCATTTAAAAAACAATTCATGTTAATTTCCTGAAAACGCGACGTTACGCTATTTTGTCCTTATCGCAGCTGTAATCAAAATTAAAAGTTCTAGAAGTTTGGTAATTTAACCGACTACCTGATGTGTACAGAAAATAGCAATAGTCACAGATGATTTTGAAGGGTCTCCTGTTAATTAGTATTTTCAAATGCAAAAACAACTTTTGATGTGATATGAAACGTTGCTAAAATCAATACGAAAATGAAATTTTTTCTTATAGATGGAAACGAAAGAAATAAGAGAGTTTTTATTGACGGGTTGAACGTCTCACGAAAAAGTAGATTGTGGTCATGCTATCGGTTTTTCCCAACTCTTCTAAATAACCGAAATCCGCCTAGTAGTAGGCTGAATATGTGTCTACCTATTGAAACGTCGGAATATACAGTGTGTCCCTAATTCGAAGTATGCCACTGCGATTTCCGAATAAGAAATGCAATTTCTTATGCTGGTGAGCGGTATTTAAATTATTAAAGAGGCGTTGTCAAATCTGCGTGAACTTATCCCTACCGCTCGCCAGCATAAATCTGTCTTGCGATACATGGTGCATGGGCATGGAGTGAAAAAGTCCAGTTTTATAGATTTCCGCTTATATCTTGAAAACGGCCGACTGTATGGAAAAAATTACTCTTAGTAAAATCAAAGGTTATCAAATTTTCTGCAAGATTGCATCTATTCATTTCTTCTCTATTCCTTAAAGTTTCAAAGATATCAGCTCGCAAAAACCGTTAATATATAAAAACAAATTTTTTCGAAAACTATAAGAAATAGAGAAAAAATGAATAGAAACAATCTTGTAGGAAATTTGATAGGCTTTCATTGTGTTCTAAGTTATTTTTCCCTAGGATCCGTCGATTTTGAGATATAAGCGGAAACACCAAAAACGCGACCTTTACATCCCCTCCCGCCCTTAGCCATGTAGCTAGGACTGGAGAGTTTTAACATTTTTACCTCCTAACTAATCCAAACATATTAATGTGAAATAAAATTTCACCCTTTTCCATGTCCATCGGTACAGCAGTGTAACACCGATCTTATTATCGTGTGTTCATTATGCCCTCGATATTGCTCAAGTCGAAGATGGGAGAGGTTCGGAGCGATGAACAAGCAACAACAAACACTTTCTATCCAAATAAAAATATTTAATAACCAAAATAAAAGTTTATATTAATAAACAAAATAAAAAACGTCCTTTTTGGATGACAGTAGTTTGCTGTTAGACACCGCACTCTGGTGACCCCCAAAAATTCGTTCCTAGAACGCAAATGGGGACGCGTAGTTAACCCGAAAGTTTGACCAGCGTTCCTCCAGATCAGCTAACAAGTCCAAGACTGTAATCAAGCCCTACCCGGTCGGTCAAAAAACCCCAAGACCGTTGAAAAGTCCCACACGGTCGGTCAAAAAGCCCAAAGACCGTTGAGAAGTGGTTAGTTAATGAGCCACCCCACTTATAAATGATCGACAGTCGGCCGAAAGGTCTAGACTGTAATCGAGTCCTACACAATCGGCCAAAAAGCCAAAGACCGTGGACAAGTGATTTGTGGTTAGTCCGAAGGCCTGACTAACAAGAGGGATGTACTGTGATAGACGCGATCAGCTTAAACCCTACAACTGCAACTTATCTCAGCCGTTGATGCAGAGACGCCAGACCATCAACTACCCACAACACAAGAAGATCACACTAGACACAATTATACACTCTGTACAGTGGATGTACACGGACTCTCCTGAAATCAATACACGTCGAATATTTATTAATTCTCTACCACCAAGTTCTTAGCACCAATCAGAACTCGACTTTCGATTTAAATACGAAGTAGGAACGTACATCTTACTCCGTACGCCTCGTACTCATATCTTTAAGATGATCCCCAAATGCTTACATAACTGTTTTTTATGCAATTATCGCAGGTGGCGATAGATGCGGGCTTAAAATAGGCATCGAATGGTATAAATTTCGAGAGGGTACGTGAATTATAAATAATTTTATAATTCAAGTTAAAATATTAAAAATATTTTAATTAATTTTAAAATCACAAAAAATTACTGAAAATATTTAAAAAAACAGTTACAAAAGAAAATTAAAAGGATGAAAAAAATATAATGGGTACACCTGAAGGGCCAAAATAAATCATTTTAATTTATCGGATAGAATGAAATTTAAGCGGGTGACCTCGGGTACATTTACACTAGTTAAAGTGTAAACGCCGGATAAAAATTTATACCATTGCATTACATCTGTGATAGTTACTGGTGGATTACGCACGAGCCATTTTTGCCCATTTATCCAAAGCTCAATCTCTTTTTTACAAGCATACTGTCCAAAATTGATAAATTTCAAAACCACCAGTATCTATGTGCAACCTTTGCATTTAACATATTTTTGGAATTTTGGAAATAGAGCCACTAGTTTTAAAGATCACACAAAATTGCTGAGTGCATCTGTATAAACTAAATTCCCCCTTAAACTCGGAAGTGCCATAAAAAATAGGTGGCTTTGAATTTTTCAAAAAATAAGATCTAATGCATCAATTTCAGAACGTTCCTAGAGACCAACCTGTGTTTCTGAACGAACTTACGATAGTGAAAACCTTCAATATTTGAGATAACGACAAATTTCGTATTTTTGACATTTCTTTTAAATATTAAATGTATGTAATATATCTAAAAAAAAATTTAAGAAAAACAAGATGAAAAATATGTGTTATCATTTTTCTATTACGTAGTAATCAATCATATAAGCAAACTTTCATCTATTTTAAACTTTGCAGCTTTATTAAATTCTCATTATAAATTTCTCAAATTTACGTAACATTTAATAAAGTTTTTCAACGTAAAAAATATTAGGATCATTTTTAATATTATGAAAAATTGTGGAACCGAGAGTTAAGTTCATTAATTAGTTCTGCCTGAAAGCTTTATAATCAAGAGAACAATTATGCATTAAAATGGTATAATGCGATACGCATAACGTAGTATCGAAAATCTGCTGAATCAGACATTTTGAGGCAAGAAATTATAACAATGCATCTACTGGCGTGTTGTTCTATTTAAAATTAATTGTCTATCGACCGACCTAGTTATGAAAGATTTTAAAATATAATAAAGCGAATATTATATACTATTACTTAGCATGTCAATTATTAAAGTTCAATTAGCACGCAATTGAAATTTTTAACTCGAGCTTATTTTGTGTTACAGCTGTTGGAGAGCAAGCGGTTCATCGAAGTAAAGTACTGAATATCGACGTAAGGAAAAACTCGAAAGATCACTCGGATAATTCTTTAAAAAGTAGTTCGACTCGTGGTCGTTCAAATATATTTGCTACAGAAAATTCCACAGTAGTTTATGCTCAAATTGGCGGCACCGCAACATTACCTTGTGCTATAAGAAAATTCAATAATGGAGTGGTGAGTGTTAAATTTATTTCAAGAGTTGATAATTTAAAATTAAATTTGTAATCATCACGTTTGAAGTACCACACCAGTTAAATCCAAAACTTAATAACTTTTTGTTTAAGTTTCCAATTAAAATCAGCTATTAACTGAGAAATATTTGCACAAGGTTTGTAAATTTCAACTTGTGACTTGGGGTAGTTATCGTTGTTTCAACTTTTTCAAACTGGTACTGCAGTTTGTCTTATAAAACTGTTAAACAATAATTTATCAAACTTTGTGTTTTGTTCTGCCTGGTAGGCTCTCCCAATTTCATTAAAGAAAACGACTTGAAAACTTTTTGTTTGTTAGTTGTAATTTCAAGTTGTCACGGTTTGGTTGTTACGTGAGTGACGATTTGAAATTTCCAATATTTCTTTTTTACAAAAAGAAGAAAGTTATCAACATTATTTTTACTATTGCTTCATTAAAATAAGTTAGAATAAATTCGATGTACCTAGCAGAAAGCTTTTGGATCAAAATTAGAGAACGAATTTTAGTTTTTTACTTTTGTACTCTGTAATCTTTTTTGAGCTGAAAGTGTGTTTGGGTCGCTAGTAAGACATTTAACAATGAATTTTAAATTAAAGGTTTCATGGATACGGAAGCAAGATTCCCCTTCTTTGTTAACGGTCGGATTGACAACGTACAGTGGAGATGATCGTTTCTTTGTAGAGCACGTAAGACACCTTCAAAATTGGGGTCTGTTAATTAAGCACGTGCAAACTTCGGATGCAGGACAATACGAATGTCAAATGTCTACTCATCCTCCAACTAGCATTTTTATAGAATTAAAAGTTACAGGTAAGCAAAAAATTTGTTAATTTAAATGGGGAAAATTAAATCCTTAACCATTATTAAAAGGGAAAATACTTTTTGACTAATCATGTAATCAAGCGATGTAATTAAATGGTAGTTAAAGTTACATCGTCGAGTTTATTAGTACTTAAAGTACCTACATTTTGTGGGACATAATTGCTCCTGAAGTTTAACTATAGAATCATTGAATAATGCACTCTAACAATAAAGGAATGTTCTCCATTGGCGTCGCTAAAACATCTTATGAATAAATACAAAGCAATTTAAGTTTCAGCACTGTAATTTATAATTATAGCAAAGAATAGAAATTGCATATGAAATAATAATGTAACCTTTGAAAATTCCAGCATAATACCATAATTCGCTATTTTTTGTTCTGATTATCTTCCTACTTGTTACTTATTTACCTGACACTTTAAATAAATAAAAAACAAACAACAAAAACAAACAACTTTAACCACGAGAACGTATAGCCTCATACTTATGACAAGATAAATGTATATCTTGTTTAAATATTCTTGTAAAATTTTCAGTCTTTTATAAGGGAGGGCAAAAGCGTATCACTAAAATGGCTGTAACTTTCTAACTTAGTTTGCAGCTAAATTATTACTTCAACTTCATTTTTTCTTATTTTTCATGATTTTATCGCTAAGGCAATCAAATTTTATTTCCTTGATATTAACCACTTTATAAAAAAGGCAACATAGCTTTTCTTTGTAATAACAACAGATTTTTTTAAATTGCTCTAAACGCCAAGTCATCAGAAGATAGGAAGTCGAAAATCTCGATATTATACGCCCGATTGCAAAGCCTACCAACAATTTATTTTGTTTTTAAAATTCTTTTTTATTAAATACAAAAAAACAAGAACATTTTTAATAAATATTTTATACCGGGTGGCAACTATCAATGCGGAACATATGGAAAAAATATTGGCAAATACTTGCTGCAACAGTTTTTGACTGTTGAGTACAAAATAAAATTATTAGAATTTGACATGTCACGACTGTTCATGTTCATTTATTTATAGATTTCCAGTGTTATTTCTCTATGTTCAACTTTGAAAGTGGACACTCGGTAAAAGTAGGTTTGATTTTGCAAATTACACGATTTTTGAAACTAGGTTGGTTTTTAAGGTTTAAAATTTTTATTGTTAAATAGAGTATTTTTGTAATGTAAAGAATTTTCAGAAAATATAAGCCGTTGGCGGGTTTCAATGACGGAAGCGTCCAAAACGACGTTTTAGTTAATTTTTCAGAAAACTTTGCAGCAGGTTGCAAATACATTATAGTTTAGAATCTATTTCTTAAAGCTTTTGGCAAATTAAAATGTAAATTATCAAGGCTAATTTGCTTTTAGTGAAGAACCAAACGATCGAGTCTTTTAGTTTTGGTTAACCTGCTTTAAATTGATTTATTTATTCAACAAAAGGGTGCTTTGATATGTTGTTCAGAAGACCGTTTAAGGTTAATATGCAAATTTTCAGCTATCAATTTATTCAATGTAAAATCCTTAATATCTTAGATATATAAAGAAAATCAATTTTGCTGTAAAAAAACACAACAAACACAAATAGTACATACTTTTAAATTCTTCCTCGTCATAAAATTAATAAAATATCATAAACCTCATAAAATGACTAACTTCATTATTCTTTACGTTAAAAAGACAGGAAAATTCTCTTGGCAATTTAGCCTTTCTTTTCAAGATTAAATTAAGAAAATATGTACGGTAATTTTATTTAAATTGCCTTCCGAGTTGATTCATATTATACCTATGTATGGCAATCAAAATAAAAACTATACATATAAAAAGTTCCATTAGGCCAATTTAGTATAGATTTTTCTACTTGCAAGTATCTGATTAATAGTCCTGGGGCCTGTAACAGAAAAAAGGGGGTGATCGTATTCAGGCCCATCTTTTGGGAATAAGCTATTTGAGTGCCAGCGAACACGAAAATCTGGTTGGCTTCCACAGGTAGTGGCTTAAGGCCTCAGAGCTGTTAATAATAAATTTCTAATTGGTGAGGAAGGCGGGAAACCCACCTGAGAGGGATGGCAAAGTAAAATCTTACTTTTTATGTAAAAAGTAGTTTCTTTGGCAGTGGACAACTCAAATACCGTTTATGAGTCACGAGTTAGTGTTTGCAGGTGTGTAGCATAAAGACGTTAATTTCAGTCCAGCTGCCACGCTCTCAGAGACATTGTAGAGAGCAGCCAATTTTTTTGGTCGATTTTTTTTATAAGAACGATAAAATGTCAAAGTTGCATCCCGAATGCTGTCATATTTCTTACTTTTTTCCTTCTTTAAGAATTTCATTGAAGGATCCTGAGGGCTTAAGCCACTGCCTGTGGAAGCCAACCAGATTTTCGTGTCCGCTGGTACTCAAATAGCTTATTTCCAAAAGATGGACCTGAATACGATCACCCCCTTTTTTCTGTTACAGGCCCCAGGACTATAAGGAAATATGTAGTTTATAACCTGCAGTACTTATTACTTAATGTAATGACTTTTTTATTTGTTCTTATATTTTTCAAACAAACAAAACTAACTATATCCCAATTCCACAATTATAGAGAGTGACTCATTCCTAATATGGTTCACAAGCTTTAGCTAACTATATATCGGCTTCTATTGAAATAGATGCAGAAAACACGTGCCGCTTTAATAGAATAACGTACTTTACTATAATTTGACATAAGCTTAGTAGTAGAAGTGGATCCGAGTACGAACGAATGTTCATAAAGCTGTAACGAAAAATCTCGATGTAATCTTCATTCTATAAATGACACAACCGTCTACATTTGTGGACAAATAGTATAATCAAGAGGACTTTTTCGTATCTATATAGTAATAAGGCTAATTTTACGAGGTTTCGAAACAATCAAAATTATACAGGGTGTGTAAAATAAGAGATGATTCATAATTTTCATGTTTTATAAAAATGATTCATGATTATAAGAGCACAAATGCAATGTTTATTAGCTCCTTAAATATTTTGTTTATCTTCCAAAACTGAAACTTTTCTAGAAACCAAAGAAATAAATTCTGTACGTCGCCGACAAAAATTAATTAAAAAAACAGTAAGGGATGATTCAGAATGTCTATGCTCTATAAAAGTGATTCATGATCATAAGTGTCCAAATGGAATGTTTATTAACTCCTTAAATAATTTGTTTACCGGACCTCTGCAACTTTTCTAGGAACCAAAGAAATTAAACAATTTTGAACGTCGACGCCGTCGGAATAAATTAATTAAAGAAAACAATGGATGATTCCGAATGTTGGTCTCAATAAAAATAATTCATAATCATAACATCATAAGTGTCCAAATAGCTTGTTTATTAGCTTTTCTTAAATACTTTTTTAACCCTCACAACTGAAACTTTTCTAAGAACCAAAAAAAATTAATTTTTTACGTCGCCAAAAAAATTAATAAAAAAAAAAGATGATTCAGAATATCCGTGCTCTATAAAAGTCCATGATCATAAGTGACCAAAAGGCATATTTATTGGCTCTTTAAATAGTTTTTTTAACCCCCACAACTGTAACTTTTCTAAGAACCAAAGAAATTAATTCTGTACGTCGTCAGAAGAAATTAATTAAAACAAAAACGGATGATTCAGAATGTGCATGCTCTATAAAAGTGATCCATGATCATAAGTGACAAAATGGCATATTTATTAGCTCCTAAAATAATTTATTTACACCCCCTCCCCGACACAATTGACACTTTTCTAGGAACTAAAGAAATTAATTCTGTACGTCGACGTCGGTCGTCGGAAAATTATAATTAAAAAAAATCAGGGATGATTCATAATTTTCATGTTTTATAAAAATGATTCATGATCATAAGAGCACAAATGGAATGTTTATTCGCTACTTAAATATTTTGTTTATCCCAGAAAACTGAAACTTTTCTAGAAACTAAAGAAATAAATTCTGTACGTCGCCGACAAAAATTAATTAAAAAAAACAGTAAGGGATGATTCTCTAAGTCTATTCTATAAAAGTGATTCTTGATCGTAAGTATCCAAATGGAATATTTATTAGCTCCTTAAATAATTTGTTTACCTACCCCCCCCCCCACCTCTGCAACTTTTCTAGGAACCAAAGTAATTCTGTACGTCGGCGCCGTCGGAATAAATTAATTAAAACAAATAAGGGATGATTCAGAATGTCGGTCTCTATAAAAATGATTCATAATATCATAATCATAAGTGTCCAAATGGAATGTTTATTAGCTCCCTAAATACTTTGTTTAACCCTCACAACTGAAACTTTTCTAAGAACCAAAAAAATTAATTTTTTACGTCGCCAAAAAAAAAAGAAAAAAAAAGATGATTCAGAATATCCGTGCTCAATAAAAGTTATCCATGATCATAAGTGACCAAATGGCATGTTTATTAGCTCTTTAAATAATTTTTTTAACCCCCACAACTGAAACTTTTCTAAGAACCAAAGAAATTAATTCTGTACGTCGTCAGAAGAAATTAATTTAAAAAATAAGGGATGATTCAGAATGTCCATGCTCTATAAAAGGGATCCATGATCATAAGTGCCCAAATGGAATGATTATTATCTGCCTAAATAATTTGTTTAACCGACTAGGAACCAAAGAATTGAATTGCTCTTTTACAAATAAGGGTCGCTGTAGAACGTCCATAGTCTATCAAAATTATTTATAATCAGAAAGCCTAAACTTGCTAAAATGTGCCTAAAATAAATAGGTACCAATTTTTGGTCACCTTGTATCTATAGATTTTAATTTTTTTTGAAAAGGTTTTGCTAAAAAAATAAACCAAAGTTCATCTAAATCGGTTAAAAACAAAATGTTTTTTAATTTATTTTTTCACATTAATGGCCGTTTGCACCGCTTACAGATAAACTGGCAGATAGTTTATCTGGCGGATAAGTTGTCAAAATATAATTTATAAACTAAAATTGGTGCAAAAGGCCATAAGTAGCAGGTACTTTTGTAGAAAATTTGTTAGTCAGTTATTTGATTTATCCGACAGTTAGATGGAGAGGCAAGGTTTTTGACAACTTATTGGCCAGAAAAACTATCTGTCAGTTTATCTGGAAGTGGTGCAAACGCTCATTAGACTTTTAAAGGGTCTCAATGATTTGCACCATTTCCAAAAAGTAATAGAGGTACCTAATAGTAAGAAGTCGACGAAGAAGTAAAAAATAAATTCTCATTTAGAGGACCTACCTTTAGATCTATGCTCCTCATTCCTATGGCTCAGTGCTCCGTTATTTTCTAGAAAGAAAAAACCACCATCAAATAAAAATAACAGTAAATTATGAAATCAAAAGGACGTCATTACTTTGTTAAACACACCTTTATGAAGTGGGCAAAATTATATCCTATTTAATCATTCTCTAATTATTATGCTAATTAACTAATTAATTACGCTAGCTATTTAATACTTTCCATCGTAACGATAGATAAACACACTAGGTTATTGAAACGTTTTCAACGTCGATGTCATTGATATCAACACCATTATCAACACTCAACGAGTCGACACACCTGTAGATTGAATGTAAAATGCGATACGATAACATTTTCAAATGTGTATTTTATTCAAAAATTTAATTTATGATCATACTCGTAATAGTAATTGAAAGTTTAAAAATCCATTAGCTTGAAAAAAAATAAAAAACGTACAAAAGCGTATTTATGAAATATTTCACAGCCATCTCGAAAGTATGTTACATAGACACAGACACCTCTAGAGTCCTCTTCGATTTAAAAAAGTTATAATTAGTTACAAAATATGGTGATTAGTGAGGGTTTACGAATTAACTACCTAATAGTTGTCAAACTTATTAATTAGGATTAAAACTTATAAATTATAAGCACATTTAATTATAAGAGCGTATTTCTGGCATTTAGAGAATTTATATTTAATTTAAAGTATAACTAGTCGACATTAGTATAAATATTTTAACACTATAAATATGATCAAGAGCCTAAATTAGTTTCTAAGTTTAGGAATTTCTAAATTGCGATCTATGAGTGTGTTTCATCATGTCCTAAGTACAAACTTTGTTGATGTGGTGGCTACAAAAAGAGTGGAAACCCAAAATTCCGTGGAATGTAAGTTTCAAAATGATTTAACTCTTGCTCACATTATAAGAAAATAAATAATTTTGTCTCGGAAATTTTATTTAATTTTTTTTTAAGTTTAAAGAGGCAAAATAGATTTAGTAATGACGTTATGAGCAGGGAGAAAAGGGGTTACCAACAAACAACCCTTGAACTAATAAAAAGCTAAAACACTCTAAAAAAACAATTACTAGAAAAAAGTAGAAAACGAACCTTAAGGTAATATTATCCAAATATGTATAAATCAAAAATTTTCTCAAAAACTGGTCACCACTAAACAACACGGTCCTGACGAGTTCAAACTTATACTAAATGATTAATAATATTAATATTTAGAAATGAAATTGTTTTATCGGAGAAGACGCATCACGTGAGACCAAATGTGCAAAAACACCGCATCGAATACAAACGCTGTATTTAGATAATTTTCTAATCAATTCTTTTAATGGTAAATTTTATTTATTCAAATATTTTCTATAATATTCAATTTACAAGAATTTAAATACAGTCAAAGCCGGTTATAATGACACCGCTTTGTACGACATATCGGATATAACGACGAAATTTTTTGTCCCTTTTTTGCTTTATCTATAGTAGTCCAATCAGCTTAGTGATTTTCATAGGGGTCAACCTCTAACTAATTAGTAACAGGACGGGACCACTTTTAAAAATTTTCATTTGGTGAGTAAAAACAGGGGAAAAAAAGTCTACCGTTTTTTTTTGTATACATACAAAGTTATAGACCATTGAAGAAAAAGAGGGTGTTCTGCAGTGCTTTTTTGCAAAATACTTGAAAAGGAAGCCAAATATCGATAAAATGTAAAGGACCAATCTTGTTGAGCATAAAATTACTAACAAAAAATATGTTACATGTTTTGAGTTTTGACAATCTATTAAGGTGGTACGACCGTTTTCTTAAAGTAGTCATTTTTCAAAATTGTTAATTAACAAAATAATGTTTTAAGCTATTTGCAACGCAATTACAATTCTGAAAAAATTCACCTGTTATCTGACATTGTTAGAGAAGATATTCTATGAGTTTCAGATTGTTTCAAGCTCATTTGCCTAAATTATGGTTTTTTATTCATTAAAAAAAAGGATTTTTTTTTCATTTTTATTCTTTGCAGTTTTAACAACTTTCGAGTTGGCAGAGACTAATCAAACTATGTTAATCTTGTTCCTTATGCAATTTCCGACAAAAATTGTCTACTTCACTTTTTTGTATCGTCATTTGTTTCTTAATTATTCGCGTGCAAACTTGAAAATTAGTGTGCACGCGAACACCAACGCTAGATATCTATTGTTAGGCTACTTTTTAATTTTTATTGCCTGTTTCATCATTCCTCGATCTCCATTGCTTCGTCGTTTTCAGAATAGATGAAAGCTTTTTTCTTGTCCATCGTCTTTTTCAATTTCTTCGTCACTGATAACACTCATTCGGTCACCTTCAACTTCTTGAATAATATTATCGTCGTCTTCTTCATCTTCGAATTCTATTTCTAAACTTATTCGATTGGTAAGCGACGTTCCTTGGCAAGAAAGACATGCTAGAGAGCATCTTAAACCGGATTTGCAGCATTCGTACGCTTTACCACAAGATCCTTTGCATTTGCGCAATATTATTCTCAGTAATTCATCGGTAATTCATTCACAATGTTGTCGTCGTTGAAGTTTTTTTTGCAAAGCTACCACCAATGATGGCACCAACATGACAGTATTTCCAGGGAGTCTACTTTTAAATGCTGAAATGGCTAGATCCATGATTCAAACGATTCTCAATTGGGGTTGGAAACTAACACAGTCTGATGGTCTCATGCCAACTATGACAACATTAAGACTAGTTTTAGTACCTGTGAATTACTGAGAGTAATATCGTGCAAATGCAAATAATCTTGTGGTAAAGCGTGCGAATGCTGCAAATCCTGTTTAAGATACTCTCCAGCATGTCTTTCTTGTCAAGGAACGTCGTGTACCAATCGAATAAGTTCAGAAATAGAATTCTAAGATAAAGAAGACGACGATAATCTTATTCAAAAAGTTGTCGAGGATCAGGCCCGAGAGGTTATTGAAGGTGACCGAATGAGTGGTATCAGTGACGAAGAAATTGAGAAAGACGATGGGCAAGAGAAAACCATTCATTGATTCTAAAAACGACGAAGCAATGGAGATCGAGGAATGATGAAACAGGCAATAAAAATTAAGAAGTAGCCTAACAATAGATGTCTAGCGTTGTTGTTCGCGTGCACACTAATTTTCAAGTTTGCACGCGAATAATTAAGAAACAAATGACGACACAGAAAATTGGAAAGGACCATTTTTATCGGAAATTTCATAAGGAACAAGATTATCATAGTTTAATTAGTCTCAGCCAATTCTAAAGTTGTAAAACCTGCAAAAAACTAAAACGGAAAAAAATTCATTTTTTTAATGAATAAAAAACCATAATTTAGGCAAATGAGCTTGAAACAATCTGAAACTCATAGAATATCTTCTCTAACAATGTCAGATAACAGGTGAATTTTTTCAGAATTGTAATTGCGTTGCAAATAGGTTAAAACATTATTTTGTTAATTAACAATTTGGAAAAATGACTACTTTAAGAAAACGGTCGTACCACCTTAATAGATTGTCAAAACTCAAAACATGTAACATATTTTTTGTTAGTAATTTTATGCTCAACAAGATTGGTCCTTTACATTTTATCGATATTTGGTTTCCTTTTCAAGTATTTTGCAAAACAGCACTGCAGAACACCCTCTTTTTCTTCAATGGCCTATAGCTTTGTATGTATGCAAAAAAAAACGGTAGACTTTTTTTTCCCTGTTTTTACTCACCAAATGAAAATTTTTAAAAGTGGTCTCGTCCTGTTACTAATTAGTTAGAGGTCCAATGTTTAATGTGATTGGACTATAGTTTTGCTTAAAAAAATAGGTAATTGCTTAGTACGACTATCGTTTATAATGACCGAGTTTTGCAGTCTCTTTAAAGTCGTTATAACCGGTTTTGACTGTACGAATCTTAATTGTTTTAAAAGTTGACCTTTAATCAAAAAGCCTTTCTATTTTTTTTACACAGGGTGGTCCTTGAAAGCTGTACCAAAATTCAGGAGGTTATTCAATGCATCATTTTTAACCGAAAAGTTCCTACAAACAATAATAAATTATTGTCTACAACGGCTTGTGAACTTTCATAAAATGACGTCATTATTTCAGTAATTAATATCATACGATTTGCAAAAAAAAGTTTTTATAAGAAAGAGTATGAAATATTGTTTGAAATTTGTTATTATAAATTTTTGAATATCTCCTCAAGTTATCGTGTAAAAGTTAAAAAACCATTAATTTTAGTAAAAAAAAATCCTATACAGTGTGTCCAGTATAACGTGCACAGCATGGGGATCTCGGACACCGTAAGATCTACGAAGTCGGTTAAATGGAGAAAATTGTGCTTGATTTTATGGCCACTTCGATGCTGCTTTTGTTTTTTAAAAAAATCTATTAGCACTCTAGATATTTAGGAAAAACTGAAAAATAGCATTTTCTTTAAATGCTTAAGTATAACCTTTTTTTAATGGACATAATTTTAATTTTCAAAAAAGAGATAATAGGCACTATTAAAACGCAAATAATTAATTCCTAAAATAATTTTTTTAATGCGCCGTTTTGGAGATACGATGCAAACTCATGTTTTTTTAAATACAAACCTAACGTCATTTTTATGTTTTTAAAAAGCTAATTGTTTTCTCTTTTCAAAAATATAAGGGTTGATTTTTTTAATTCCTTTACGGTAATACTAAAATAGAATATTTTGTTATTTATGTTCAAATAAATTTAAAAAATCAAGTTTGCTATGAGACAATTTCATAAAAAAGAAACAACTGAATTAAATAAATAAATATCAAAAAACCATTAAAATAATTCGAAAAAAAGTACCTTCTAAAAAAATTTTAAAAATAAACCTATCACTCCTTATATTTTTGAAAAGAGAAAAAAATTAGCTTTTTAAAAACATAAAATTGACGTTCGGTTTGTATTTAAAAAAACATAAGTTTGCATCGTATCTCCAAAACGGCGCATTAAAAAAATTATTTTAAGAATTAGTTATTTGCGTTTTAGTAGTGCCTATTATCTCTTTTTTGAAAATTGAAATTATCTCCATTAATAAAAAAGTTATAAGCATTTAAAGAAAATGCTATTTTTCAGTTTTTCCTCAATATCTAGTGCTAATAAATTTTTTCAAAAAACAAAAACAGCATCGAAGTGGCCATAAAATCTTGCACAATTTTCTCCATTTAACCGACTTCGTATCTCCTACGGTGTTCGAGATCCCCATGCTGTGCATGTTATACTGGACACACTGTATGTCAACACGTGTATTTTTCATTTTAGTGTGCCCCCTAGTGGAAGGATTTTAACCAAAATCTAATGGTCTCGAATGGGGATCTCAAGAAAGCTCTATATGAAATTTTAAGTCAATCGGTTAAAACGTTAAAACGAGAGTTAGCTGGCGGAGAAGAAATTCCCCCAGGCAGCCTGCACAGGCCAAACCAGAGCGTCTGTACAGAGTTCAGACCAAACCAGAAGGCAAAGCCTGTGTTTGTAGACGAGCCTTTAAGTTCAGGTTCAGTTCAGGTCACACACACAGGTTTACGTTCCGGTTTGGCCTGTGCAGGTTTACGTTCTCTTAAAGTCTGTGCACTATGCAAGCAGCCTGCACAGGCCAACCGGATGGCAAGCCTGTGGATGTGTGTACAGACGCGGATGTGTTATCAATAGAGATGAGATTTTTAGGTTGTATAAATACAAAAAAAGGTAACTAAAAAGGTACTAATAAAAGCTATTTTAGGTTGCTATTTTGTAGTTTTAGGTAAAAAAACCTAGGAATTAGATTATACAATTTTATTGGTCTTATATTATTTTTACTTAAAATATTCATATTATTATTTTTTGAGTACTATGATTTTGTCTTTTCTCAGTTATACGATATTTTTATGCATCGAAAACGACCTCTATATCTCAAGATGTTAAAGATGTGTATTTGTACAAGACTCATTCAACAGTAGAAATATTTGTAACAAGCAAAAATAAGAAAATAATTTTATTTCTGCCTAAACCGTTTAGATATCGAAATCTAACAAGAGGCAACCAATTTTAAAATATTTTGGCAGTCGATAGCGGGCTATCAGAACCTTTTGATGGAGGTAAGTTTAGCTCAATCGATCTATTTTGGTACAGGAATATGTGGTAGATATTAATTTGTACTACAGACTTTTTGGGGACACCATGTATATTTGTTTTGCCAATGATCCATTCTTTTACTTTCAAAGATAAGTTTCGTTTACTCAGGCATTTTAAATAAAAGCAATACACATACACAACTACATCAAGCTAGAATAATACTAACAACTGCAAAAGATGCTAAATTCACGTTCATATCGCGAGATAGTGGAGTGGATTGTCGACGCAGAATTGTTGAAAAAGATATCAAATTTTTGGTTTCAAAAAATAATTTTCGGATAAAATCGTTCTTAAACCTTAAAAGAAAAAAAAGGTTTCCAAAAGTATAAAATAGGTTGTAAAAACTTAAAAATAGGTAGTTTTTAGCAAATTGTTTAAAAAAGGTAAAAAAGGTAAAAACAAATAGGGCTCATATGACATATTTTTCCGTTAAACAAATTTTAATACTAACAATATATGAATAGCAGCATAAACAAAAAAAAGGTAAAAAACTAAAAATCTCATCTCTAGTTATCAACAAACAGTTTTGGCGTTTTCGTAAATTTTGAAGTCCAGCCAAAATAGTGGAATCAAACAAGCAAAATTTGACCTTGTTCTTTAACAGCAGTTTTTAATTGGCCGAAGTCATTCTCATTAATTACTAATGAATGAGTTAGTGTATAAATTGTCCTAACCCAATATTGACCGAAAGGCACTTGTTCTTTGACTTTAGTGTAAAATTATGAAAATTAAAATATTAAGAAAAGTGGTCAAAATTTGGATTTTGGTTTTATTCAAAGTCAAAGTGTTTTACAAACGCCCAGAGGAATTTAGAGGAACGAGGTCAGCAGGGTCGAGTTTTTCTAATTTTCGAGGCTTTTTACAATAAAGCACTTAATGAACGAGGATGTCATAATATTATTTCTTGCGCCATCGACTCGATCTTTTTACTTTACAATAAAAACATAAACTTTATTGACAACCTTTAATCAGTGTTCGGTTGTAGTGGGGAGAATAAAAGGATCACAAAGGTCCTTATAAAGCCATTGTAATAGATTTCTAGTGCTTATAATAACTAGGCCCTATGGTAGAAAAATTTAGGACCTCCTCTCAGACCCCCTTAAGCCCCTGATTTCATACCCTCTTTTTCCAAATAGACTTCTACCAAGGATCATACAGTAAGAGACTACCGAAATCTATATTAAAAAATGTGAAAGGCTTTTAAGGTCAAAATCGCTTAAAATTCCTCGAAGAGTAAACTTGTTTCATCCCTTTCTTCGTTGCTCCCGCCTCGACAAGCTATAGTTATAATTTCTTACAGAAAAACCGACTGACGGACAAACGGATATGAATTAGTTTTATTTTCAAAACTATATTTTACCTGTTAGCATTAAAAAGTCTTAAAACGAGTACCTCGGAAACAATTTTTTTCAAATTTCATTCTAAAGCCATATAAAATAGTCGTGTTTTCAATTTCGTAATGGGATATTAAAAGCGTCTTGTAACTGTTGGGAAACATTTTCATGATCGCAGGCCTCGTCCTTAATTTTTTAGGCAATTATTTCCTAATTTAAGCCACGTAGCCATAGATTTACTAAAAAAAACGTTTTTGAAAGTCGAGTCAAACCTCCAGCACCTCTTCACGTAAGAGTCAAACCTCTAGCACCTTTTCAGGTAATACATCTACCAAAATAATGTAGGGTTGAAATTGTTGAAATGTGCAAGTTAATTTACAACGAAGACAAAATGCAATTTTTCTATTTTTAAATGGCTGTATCGAAGGGTGTATCCCCTGCAACGCAACGCTTAAGCACTTTCGTTGACATGGAGTTTTTTAATTCATCTAGTGCTCAGAAATCACTCAAAGTTAGTAGGGCTCCTTCAGATACATTCTTTATAAGTTTCTTTATGTGAAAGAAGTATAATAAAACTAATTTTCTGGGCTTTCGGTGAGATATTTTTTTATTGTTTCGTTTTCTAGAAATCAAGCTCGAAATTCGCACAGACCTTTCAGATACAGATTTCATTATGTTCAGAATAATAAAATTAATTTTAATAGGTCTGTGAAAACCTATTATTTTTTTTCAGTTTAAACGCGTCTTAATTGTTTTGTTTTGTATCTAAGGGGAGTTTTGGACTCTTTCAGAGGATCTCATTAAACCAATTTTTAATAGCGAAATTAATTAAAAGTCATTTTGTATTACAAGACTTTATTTCAATAAACTACCACTCAAAGTAAAAGAAAACTTTTAAATTTTGTTATCCATGTAGGTATAGGTAGGTACTTACAGAAAGGAAAAATAAGAGAAAGACTGTTTACGTACAAGCAACTTTTCTGTTAGCAGCTAACTAATCCTTTGAAATTAACAAAGTTGTAAACTAAATATAAAATAAATCCTCCTCTCGACTATGATCGATTAATATAAATTTTTTTTCAGTGGTCCACCTTTTTCCAATTTCATTTTGTTTCCAGACTTTGATACGTCAAGCTTGATCGAGTGATTTTAAATGTTTGATACTTTTATTTATTGATTTACTCATCCGTATGAAGAGAGTTTATCAAATTATAAAATAACTTTTTTTTATAGAAAAAATTTGATGTCAAATGGAAAATTGATATCTAAACTTTAACCTCAAGTGAAAATGGTTTCTAAGTATAATATAATTAATTAGTTTTCTTTAGAAAATATCGAAAATTGGTATCACATACCTAGCTACAATAATAATAATAATTATGTGGGGGTTTTTAATGAGTTGGGTTACGATAAAAAGCTTTGTTTTAGAAAATTAAATTTTTGGCAATATTCAAATTTAAAATTACTTTTTAAATTACATTCTTTCATCTTTTTTTGTGAGATTTAAAAACTCATAGAAAATTAAATTGTTGCTTCGAGGTTTAGCAATACAATGCGGATTAAAAAAATAATAAATCGAGTAGGCCTAAAAATGGCAACATAGCAGAGCTTTACAATTTTTTTCTTATGCCTGCTTAGTGCCTTACTGGGCCTTATTGTGCTATTTAAGAATCTGATTTTAGAAATTTGTAGGAGAAATCATTAATGCTTTAAGGTGGACCATGCAACTTAGCCATTACAGTAACCAAAATAACAGATATTAAATTTAAAAAAACGATCAGTATACGTACTAAAACTAAACCTCATTTTTGCTTTATAAAAATACATGCAGAAAAAAAATAGCCAAGAGCTGCAAGTTTCGTCACCCATCCTGTATAATTTTTTGTTCCGAACAAAAAGAGTAGCAGAGTCGAATATTTTAATACAAAAATAACAAGTTTACATTTTTTTTCAGTCTAGACTGAAAATATAATTTCAAGTGATGTGGAAAATTTTAAGGAGATATCAAGTAAGGTTTTTTATTTTAAATAAGCACAAAGAAAGCGAGCGTCATTAATAGGAGAAGTTGTCTCAAAATAAACCACAAAGGGCTACTAAGATTTAGTTTACTACAAAATAAATAAGCATAATGTCTGCAGAATGTGTATTTTGAGCGAATCGCATAGGCGCAGAGGCATTAAAAAGTAATCGAAAGACAAGATGAGAATGCGATTCGATAGTTAATTCTCAATTTCAAAAGTGGTCTTATTTGTTCAAAGCATCGCTTTATGATGGTTTTATTATACATAATTTACAAAGTCGATTCTTATTTGAACTTATTCGAATTTGAAAAGATCTTAGTATTTAATTAATAGATTTTACTAAATTTTGTAAGTTAAGAGAATTTTGAGAAACCTTTGAAAGTTTTAAGGTGGAGATGCACGCACAGACTTTTGCTCCAGCTTGTCTGCGCAGTTGAGCCCTGCACAGGCTTTCCTATAAGTCTATTTGTCTATATATAGTGGTGGAGACACACGCACAGGCTTTTACTCCGATTTTCTCTGTGTAAGAATGTTATGAAGTAGAAACCACAACATTTCTTTCACTATGAATCTTTTTAAAGTCGCTAAAAGGAAATAAAAATTATACAAATTTGGAGCAAAGTATCCTCCCTAGGAGCAAAGTAACCTCGTTTTACGGTACTTCAGTAAAAAATAGAAGTATTAGGGATAACACTGAAGTAAAAATGGCTAAACTGAATGAGAATTGCATGAGAGAAAAGAGGAGAAGGCTTTCTAGTTATAAAGAATAACACAAGTAGCATTTTGTGGGACTATAACACAACATGTAACATTATACATTACAGAGGCTGGGATCTTGTAACTATATTAGCGTGGCGTAGCAATACGCTAAGCTACTATACTTATTCTCTATCTCTCTCCTACAAACTTTTAGAAAATAATAGGAGAAGGGTAAAGGGTTTGTAGCTTAGCCTATTGCTACTCTACGCTAACAGTTACAGAATCCCAGCCCAGTGGTGATAGTTTGTCAATTTATGGGCGAAATATATGCGCATAAAATGACAACTGAGCAGTGCTTTAATCCTGTTACTATTAGCGATACGCTAACTAACGCTAAGCTACTTACCATTTGCTCCCCTACAAGCAATTGCTAAAAGTTTCTAGGAGAGAGGCAGAGCCCAAGTATAGCACAACGTAAAACGCTAAGGGGGCTGTCAGAAACATGCTTTGCAGCGACCGTCATAAACTGACTAAAATTTTAAACACGTGGTTTTGAATGTCATTAGGCCGCACAGAGCATCGACATTCATCGGTAATACGAAAAAGGTCAGTATCGCCAGTATCGCTCACTCGCTGACGTTTAACCGTCTGTCTGACAGCCGCCTAATAATATTTAAAACCGTGTGTTTATAGCATATTAGAGCACTAGTTTCATAAGGCATCTTGTTAACGTATACGAGTCCAAGTTTAGAAAGAGCCGCTTGCGGCGAGTTTTCTAAAGGACGAGTACGTTAGCAAGCCTTATGAAACGTGTTATCTATACTATTTTTTCTATTTCGGTATTTTATTAAAAATTTAATTTTTTTTAAAGATTTGTCATGTGATAGGAATTTTATTTGCTAGTGGTGGGAACACTGACTGACATCTATCACGTCAACCTTGCTTCTATTATTCATAAATGTCGCTGTATTAATTATTATATAATCTATTATTGATATAATTTAAATAAATTATCTTGTCTAATTATGTAAAAAATAAAAACAATATTCAAAAATGTTGTAAAAGCATAATTTGCAGTAATTAACAAACCAAAAACACATTTTAAGATTGATATATTTGACATTTGTTAAACGTCAGTTTAACTTGACGCGAATTTAGCAGCAAAAAATTCCCAAGAAACAGTACGTTAAGAGAGCCTCTTAACGCACTGTTTTGAGACCAAAACAGTGCGTGAAGGAGTGCATTTAAGCAAGTACCGAAATAGAAAAAAAATTTGTAGGTCTATGACGGTAGCTGCAAATGTCTGCCTGACAGCCGTCTAATACGTAGTCGTACGTAGTTACAAGAAACCGGCACTATAGTCAGATAAAGAATAAGATGCTCTGTTTTCATACACATTGATTTATTCACCTGGTATTGATTCACCTGGTATCTTCAAAGCATTTGGTAGAATCAGTTACAGGCCACTCACGCACGGCCATGGTTTTTCTGCACCAGTCATTGTGTTTTGCAGAAAACGTTTCACAATGCAGATACTAAAAAAGTGGTTACGAATCCTTTAGACTCAGACTCTGTGGTAGAAAAATCAGCATTGTTTTCACATTCGATTATACTAAAGTTAGTAGCCAGCAATAATCAGATCATCTGATTAGAGTAAAAGTATTTTTTTCTGTTATTTAAAACTTTCAGCATGTTTCAGTTCTGTCACAGGTCAGAGGACCATATCAGTTATCGCCAAATTCGACTGAAGAAGGAGAAAGACTAAATTTATCCGGAGGATATGGTAGTTGCTAAATGTACAGCGTACAAACCGTGTAGAAAATGTACTCGAGAGTGAAAATGATGCTCACTTTCTCGCCTTACCGGATCTTAAAGATTCGTGACCACTCTCAAGTGTATAGAAAAGCATTTATTATGTAGTTGCAATTGCAATCTTAAGAATTAAAAAAGTAATATCCGACTTGAGACCTTTCAGTGTAAGGTATTGGATAGGAGATTTCTGACATTGACAAAAATAATATTTAGAGACATTTAGGTCCGTTTGCACCACTTTCCCTTAACTTTAACTACGAGTTATAACCCAAATTTTTGTTTTGAGACAGTTTTTCCGTTGATATGGATATGATGCACACGTAAATTTATAGAAAGTGGTGGAAACTGGCCTAAATCTTGATATTGGTGAAACTTCATGATCCAGAGTGATTCATGGCCGCTTCCACTAAAGCTAAGCAACGATTTAAAAGAGTCGTCTAAACATGTTGCTCTTATTTGATTTATTAATAAGTAAACAATTTTAGCAACTTATAAACCGTTGCCTATTAGTGCAATCGGTTCTAAGGTTCGTTTGCACCACACTCTCTTAACCTAAATTTGTGTTTTGAGACAGATTTTCCGTTTATATTAAACTATAACTACAAGTTAAATTTAAGTGATACAAATGGGCCTAAATGATTCCAATTCGGTGCTGTAAAGTTTCATTGAATCAGAAAATGAGAAAAAATGCAAAGTATTAAAGAGTGGAAGGGCTCCCTAAAATATCAAGACAGAAGAGGATTTGTGCTTGCAACCAAGAAATCAAAGCATAAAATTAAGCAATTTAAGGGAGGTTAACGCTCTACGAGTTTAAGCAATTACCAAAACGCTAATTTCACAAAACTAACGTGTTAAACGGTATTTTAGATTAACATTAATACAATTAGAAAAACGACATTACAACAAACAAACCTACGTAGTTAACAATAATAATAACTTAAAATTAAGTTAAGTAGAGCAATGAACGATAATTTCGTACAAATCAAAATTTATTTTACTATACCATGCCATAGTTAATAAATATTTACATAGTTTAGGCATTTAACTGTTGTAGATACTCGATAAATTACATTTTCTTATTAATATGTCGTATCAATATGTTGCGTGACTTAATAATATTTTATTGATATTGAAATTGAATAAAGAAAAAAGGTAAACGAAAAGTATTTTTAGAATCTTTTTTCAATCAACCAAATGATTTCTAGAAAATCTGTTAAAACAACTGCATTAAAAGTAAATTTGCATTGCAAATATAGGATTTTAAAGTTTTAAATTCACACCATTTTATTTTTCAGGAAAAAAATCTTTAATGTATTGTAAGTCTGCGAGGATTTATAAAACAAGATTTAAGTGCTGTTAAATTTGAATTTATTTTTTTGTACATTTTTAAAACTCAATTTGATTATATTCAACTTTAGACATGTGTTATTTAAGCGTTTCTTTGGTTGTTTTGTTAAGCTAAAGTTTTTAAAGTTAGAAACACTAGTTTTAAGTTCTCTTGGGTATCTAAAACGAAAATCTGTGAAAGTTTTTTAACAGTATCAACCCGACTTATAATGTGGTTTCGAAAATAAAAGCTAAGGAACTGTGTTTTTTTAGAATTTTAAACTTTCTTCTTCTTGAATGTCAGTAATAAATTATATTATATTCCGCTTGATTAAAAAGTTACCCTTCTCTAGGGGCTTTATTTTTAATTTAACACATTATAATTCATCAGTGGGGGAAAATTTGCACAGATTTAGATTAAAAGAAATTTTTTAATAATGAAGGCTAATAATCGCCTTTTGGAATTATAATTCTCAGTTTTATTAATTTTTCGACCATCAACATTCATTCATTTCTGATCCTAATAGGCAACGTAATTTCCTTAAATGATAAAAAATGTAGCGAATTTAATGCCTAGATGCAAAGTACCAAAGTACGAGAAAGTTAAAAATTGATGTGTGGAGAGCACAAAAGAGCAAAGAAGCATCTTCTAGTGGTACGTTTAAATTGAAGCGAACGAACGAATTCGTTTGTTCACTCGTTCGTTCGTTCGTTCGGTTGTAGTTTCATTAACGCTACAATGTGAACGATCATTCTCATACTAAATTTATGCAATAGTTGTTTGTATACCTAGTTCTGAAAGTAGTGTTGGCAACACGAGCACCATAATCGCAGCACGAGGGCTGCAATGATGCGAGTACTAAAATGTATGACGCTGCTTGAACTGAAGGTGATTTGTTATCAAGTTATCATGGTAAATTTAGGCGAACGTAACCTTTGCCTATGATAAGTATTACAGACTGGCGGGTTCGGTTGTACAAAAATATGATGATATTCTTAAATAAATTCAAATTATATTATTCATACAATTGATATTCCAAAAAAAATTGTGTAGTGGGTACCGCTTTTTACTGACGAAAGAAAATTACTATATTATTTGGATTGTTAAACGATTTCTGATTTGTTCTACACGTAGCGCACATCTGACGTCAGAATTATGTTACAAAAGCACTTTGCGTCTTTGCCTTACACGCATTTGTTATCTTCTTACACGCTCTATCATTTTTAATTTATATGGATGGATAATTGATCCATTTGGAGGTTACCTTGCAAGTGTTTAGAGCTTGCAAGATAATCTCCGGCCTCCTTTTGGAGTGCGTGGAGACACTGAACCAGATATCCAAAGATAATATCCTTAGCCTTAGCTGGGTCAAAGCACATTAAGGAAATGAGGGTAGCGAAAAAGTAGATGAACTGGCCAAGATGGGTTAAAAAGTTTTCCCTGATGTGGCCCTAAACCAATCATAAAACCAGACCTAAAAACTGTCAATGCCCTCCTTAAGAACCATACTCGTCTAATACACACTACAAAATGGACAAATAATGCAACCTCTCGCCAGAGCAAAAACTCCATACCAGCTCCCTCCAGAAAGCTTGCAAACTACTGTCTAAAGCTGTCCCGAGTTAATCTACGAACAATTGCAGGGGACACTTACGGGACACTGTCAGCTAAATAAGCATCTTCACACACTGGGAATAGTAGATAATCCCAGATGTCGAGCATGCGATCACAAACAAGAGACTGCTGAACACGTGCTTTATCAGTGTCCAGCTCTAGCGTCTACAAGAGGATCCGTGTTGGGGGACTTCTGACTTGACATGGCCAGAATAAGCGCCACTCCTCCCGCCAGAGTTCTGGAGTACATCCTAAAAGTGAGATGGGTTGGGACCTGATAGACCTGGAGAGATTGCTTGGAGGTTATACAATGGGTCCAAACAAGTGACCAAAGTGCTGGGAGCTTGCTACCCCTCCACTAATAATCTAGATTAAGATCTAGATTCAAATACCCTTAAAATAAAAACTCAGATGAAACAATTCGCGCGCTTGATACACCTCTGACGTCACAGGTAGCCTTGCTTCGATTTTAAAGTTTAAAATTTCAACTTTCAATGACAGGAGTATAAAAACTTTTTTTGATGATTCGTTAACTTACCGACACCCGTTGGAACATTAGTAAATGCGAACGAATTGGTTCGTTAGCTGTTTAAAACACTAAAACACAACCAAACGTTCGTTCGGTCGTGTTCGCTTCAATGTAAATGGGAATGCGCAGGCGAATTCGAATGCGAATGCGACCAAATTCGTTTGTTCGCTGTTCAAATACACTAAAAGCTTCAATTCAAATTCAAATTCGCATGCGAATGCGAATGCGACCGAATTCGTTCGTTCGCTGTTCAAATTCACTAAAACACAACCAAACGTTCGTTCGGTGGTGTTCACTTAAATTTAAATGCAAATTCGCATGCGATTTGAATGCGAATGCGACCGAATTCGGTTATTTGCTGTTCAAATTCACTAAAACACGACCAAACGTTCGTTCGTTCGTGTTCGCTTCAATTTAAATGCGAATTTGAATGCGAATGCGACGGAATTCGTTCGTTCGCTGTTCAAATACACTAAAAGCTTCAATTTAAATTCAAATTTGCATGCGAATGCGAAAGCGACCGAATTCGTTCGTTCACTGTTCAAAATTCACTAAAACACGACGAAACGTTCGTTCGGTCGGTCGTGTTCGCTTCAATTTAAATGCGAATTCGAATGCGACGAAATTCGTTCGTTCGGTGTTCAAATACACTAAAAGCTTCAATTTAAATTCAAATTCGCATGCGAATGCGAAAGCGACCGAATGCGTTCGTTCGCTGTTCAAAATTCACTAAAACACGACCAAACGTTCGTTCGTTCGATCGTGTTCGCTTCAATTTAAATGCGAATTCGAATGCGAATGCGACGGAATTCGTTCGGTCGCTGTTCAAATACACTAAAACACGACGAAACGTTCGGTCGTGTTCGCTTAAATTTAAACGTACCATAAGATGTGTTAAAGACAATAGAGGTCAAAATTACGAGAAAATAACGTACGATCAAACATGCGTAGGTTTAAAAAACAAACTTTCAGGTTGTACGATGTACGTATAAAAGAACGTTCAGCTGTGCTCTTAAACTTCCTTAAAATCCAAACATAAACAGAGTTTCTGAACATTCTTTCACACCAAAGTTTTTCTCTTATCTGTTATATAAGTATGCGGAAGTAGAAAACGCGTTAGTCAAAATTTTGGTAAAGTTTAAGTTTTTATAAAGACATCAACTTATTTCAAACTGATGGTAAATATTTCTCTTTTTTTACAGAGGCTGTTGCTGAAATTTTCGGATCACCAGATATACATTTACGTGCTGGATCCGTGCTTCGTCTCGTATGCACTTTGCGAGACTCGACAGAACCACCGTCTTATGTATTTTGGTACCATGACCAACGAATGATCATTTACGATCAAGGAGTTACAGTATTAGCTGATAGTTATTCGAGCGTATTATTATTAGAAGAAGCCGATCAAAGACATAGTGGTAATTACACGTGTAGTCCTTCAAATGCGATACCTGCATCTATAAATGTTCACGTGCTCAACGCCACTGAAGGTATGTTTTTAAAAAATAAATAAATTATAAAAACTTATTTTTATATATTTTTCATATTTAGAAGAAAATCCCGCAGCGATGCTTCATGCCAATCGTGGTAATGCTTCCAATTTGGTTATACCTACGTTTATAGCAATTTTATGTGTCAATTTATTTATTGTCAAAACGGTAGAAAGATGAAAATGTTATAAGGTTCTCTATAAAAAAAATTTGTTGTGTATATATTGTAAATAAATTTATGAAAATCCTTGAATTTAAAAACCAATTTAGTTAGGTAAGTTGAAGTATTAACATTCAAAATGTTATTTGCATGCTAAAGTGTAGTTCTTCAATAAAGTTTAAGTGATACTGTGCATACTTAATGATTATTTTAGAAAAGTTAAGCAACTTGTCAAAATGAGTTTAAAATTTTTTACATTGTTAAAAAGTTATTGCTACTTTTAATAGCGCAGGAAGGAAATTGCAAGAGTTCGCTTACAGTCAGGTAAGTAATTTTTATTTAATTTGCGTATCGTTTCAAGTTACCTATGATTAAATTCTCGCTCGTATTAAAGCAAATATCGTAATTTATATTAATCTCCGATAACAAAACGAACAAGCTCAAAGCTCATATTGCAATACACACGCTATGACGTTTTGTAAAAAAAATAATATGTAAAAATCTTTCAACAATGTCCAACACACAATAAAACGTTTAGTTTTCCCTGCTCGGGCAACTATTAAGGCACAATAGTACGCTAATGTGAGGAGGCGGAATTTCACTGTCAGATTTCAACTTGGTTGTGACATCCATGACTACCCTTGTTATTTATGCGTAAAGGGCGTTTAGGGATGGAGTCTTGTAAAGAAGCAACATAGGGTGACTTTTATATGCCTCAAATCATTTTAAAAGCTATTAGAATAGGGTTGAGCGATACTTCACTTATATAAATCCAAATGTAATCCAAAATTTTTATATTGTTACTTGATTTATATTTTGAAATCTAAATAAAAATTTAACATAAACCCTTTCATGTACTCTACAATCGTTATTTATAACTGTAATAATTTTCACCTTTTTTCATAGAGCAAAGATACGATTTGTTTTGCATTTTCATTAATCAATAACTAATTAAATGCAAGTGCTTAAGATAAATCCACGTTTTAACTAGTTTTAACAAACGTAAAGCAATTTTGTTAATATTTATAGAGTTCGTGAGAGCTTATGAATTTGTTTTAAGTGGATTAAACGAAGTCTCGTGCAGAGATGATAATATGGTACCAGTAGTAATTTTATACTTAATAGGCTTTTTATATTATGTACTTAAATAGCTACCAACTTTATGTAGTATGGTGGCGGACTTTATATGATGATGAAACATAAACATAAAAACATCGTTTGGTAATTTAAAAGAGAGATAATATTAAATTTAAATCATGTTTTTACTCTTAATAAATTTTACTTAAAAAGTTAAAAAAAGAAAAATGTTGTAATTTAAATTTAAAACCTGCAATTCATCTGTGATGTAACTAGAACGTTTGGACTGTTAAATAAAAATTAATATCGTACTCCCATAGCCCACTACTCTTTATCAGCCTCAGACTGGACTAACTTTACTCTGCCACTCCTATTGGCGCTGGTCACGCAGTGGCTAAGAGGCTTAAGTGAGCTATCCTGTTACCTCGACATGATACACGAGTTCTTTCGTAGGGGTAAAGTCCCCCCACCCAAGGAGCACCATTGGGCGTCAATATCCTAGGTGTCCCACAGCTGGTCGCTTGCGACCCCTAAACGTTGCAGCTCTAGTCTGTACCCGGCATGACACCTCGTCTCCGGTAATCCCATTATTAGACTGTTGAGAATTACCGGGCTTAACGGACCACCTGTACCTGCAAAGCTGTAACCAGGTTAACTAACGGCTGGTGGTATTCAACACGATTCATCGTGGTGGGTAGACCGATTCTGTCACAGAACTCACTGGACTGCGTCAACACTTGATGATAACCTTGGAAAAACTATGAAGGACGTGCAGAAAACATTTAAAGAGGATTAGGTTAGAAGCACAATAAAGATAGTGAATAAAATTTAAAGTATAAACTGTCACTAACATCAATGATAACCACCAAAGAATAACGTGCAATGCAAGATGACCGCCATATAACTCGTTTGACACCGGTTGTCCGGCTTCTCAGAGAACTAGTATTAACCTGGTGATCACCACCAATGAATAAATAAGCAATATACGTATTAAAAGGAAACCTGGGACACAGCCGCGTAAGACACACATATCGAAGATTAGCTCATCGTAACTACCGCACCAAACATAAGACTCACAGAAAAGAAAACAAATGGGCTACTGGACATCGAATTTCTGTAGATAATCCAAAGAATAAAGAAGAGCATCCGTGGAAGAAAGTGGCCCATACTCGTTGCCAGAGACTTGCTAACTGCCTTAAGTTAGGAGGGTCGAAAACTAACAGAACAGGCGAAGACATGGTGGAGTAGACGACAAAACCGGAGCATTCACTGCCCCTTGCTAAGTTAATTTGAGATAATTATGAGTAATTTTCTTTTTGGAACTTCATAAGTACCCTTTTAGGTGTGCTGAGAGCACCACACAAATTATCTGCCCTTGGTACAATTTGCTAGCTTTAATCCAGGGTGTGACACCATTGTACGTGATATTCAAAGCACTAAGCTTAAAAGCTTTACAAAGTAACTCTGGTTTGGTGCTAGAATTGATCGAAGTTCTGAATCAGATATCTACAAATAATGATCTAAAACTCCTCTGGGTCAAGAGTCATCAATGAAACGAGGGTAATGAAAGAGCTGATCAGTTTTCGTGAGAAAAGTCAACAATATGCCTATTGGCCCCGAGCTCTTTACAACTCCTTTAATTAGCACCCTTGACACTCTACTGAAAAGTAACACACTGATAGCCCACAGAAATCGCTAGATTAACTGTACTAGCTATTAGTTTGCCAAATCAGCTATAAAAGTGCCATCCAAAAATAACTCTAATTACAATCTACGTCTCGTGAGAACCTACGTGCCATGGCTGGCACTCTCACTGGACACTGTCGACTACAGAAGCTTCTATACAGAACGGGTGTTGCTGACAGCCCCAGGTGAAGAGGATGATGCAACGAAGCGGACGAAACAATGAAGCACGTGCTTTGTCACGGCCTTACTAATTCCAAGATCTATGTTGGATTTAGGGTTTAACATGGCCAGTATCAGAAAAACTTCACCCCCCTGTATTCTTGAATTCATCCAAAGGTTGGGATGGATTGAGAACTGAAGAGGCGGAAGGAGTTTCTAAAAGGAGGTAGCACAATGAGGCCCCGATTCCACCCTAACAATCATAATCTCAAAATACTAATCTTGTAAAATAATAAGGCTCACATAGAAGGTCTGTTCGTTTGCCTTGCACTGGTTGCTCGGAACCGTTAGTCAGCGTTCGTTTGACCGTGCTTTTAATCAGTGTAACGTGTTCAGTTCGTGTTCAGTTCTGCGTTTCTTACTCCTAATCAAGAGGAGGAGTAGTTAGTGTAACACAAACGAACAAAACCTAGAATTAAGAGGCAAAATGGCCCCATATGGTTACAGTGAATCCTTGTAATGGAATGAAATTGTAAATTTTTCAAGCGTTTGATAAGTGGCTGATCACACTGCAACCATCTATTACCAACTATAATACACACGTCAACGTCAACCATACACGCTCTTGGGTTTTCTAAACTCAATTTTATTTAATTAAAAACACAATGAATTTTTAAAATGCTCGTTTTCTTAAAATATTTGACAAGCCTATAAATAATTATTTTGTCCTTTGGAGATGAAAACCAATAAACTTTAACAATACTTGCTATAAGAGTGGTTACGTGCGTTCCATATCCATTATTTTAATCATAATTTGTATAATTTTAAGCTATCATAAAATAAATCTATTAATCATAAAGTTAAAATTATGATAAAGAACTTAAACTCAGAGGAACAGAAGACGACTTGCCTTAAAGCTATTGCAATTAGAATTTATTACAATTACAAGATGGAATTATTTTTCGTACAACTGTCGCGGCTTTAATATTAAATGGTTTCTTATCAAAATAAAGCTTATTCACCAACTTCTCCAATAGCTAAATGGGCAAAGCACCAAAATGTAATATAATTTCCCTATTCATAAAAATGGCTTTCCATTTTTATTCCGTATCTGATTTACTTTTTATGTATCCCCGAAGAACGTTAGTGGAATATTATATTATTAAAAACCCCAAATTAGGACTTTAATGGATGCCAGTCCTTTCAATTTCATTCCAGCTTGCCAGAGGGTAGCTTTATGCTGTATACGGGGTGGTCAGGATAACGAAAACGGTCAGAGATTAAATTTCGGTCGATTAAATTTAACGGAACCCTACACACACCTGTAGAAAAATGAAAAATCAACCTTTCTATTAAGAATGAATATTGGATGGAATAACAGCAGAATATAGCTCATCTAGTAGTTTTTCAATATCTAGTAATACATATGGCCAGTGGCGTAACTGAGACAAATTAAATTACAGTGTCAGCAATTATTGAAGAAAAGTTAAGACACGTGACTTAGAACTATTAATTTATCATTTTATATCTCTCATTTGAGTTAATATTTGGAGAAACTTAAGCAACCCTGCCAGCGCAGCGCCACTATAAAGAAAACACATCATTTAATCACAATAACGTCATTGTTCCTTAATTATGTTACAATAACCTCATATGCATATGAACAGAAATTGAAAACTCACAATAGCATGCAAGATGCATTGTTTTCAGTCTAAAGACGAAAACTATTTCCAAACGACTGAAGGAATATTGTATTGACAAGAATTGTAAAACAATACGTTAAGTTGAATATAGTACAATGCAATTTAAATCAAACAGTGTATGTGTGCATAGTTGGTGAAATTAATTACATAATTAGTTTATTAAACAGAACTACCAACAGGAAGGTAAAGAATTGATGTTTATTATTTTTTGCAGCTACTGAGAACTTCACTTTTAAAAATTGTTCTTATAGCTAGCACTATATTTTCTTTCAAGTGGTTTAAAGTATCGATAAATAGGAATTTAAAGATAATGAACTAGTTTACTCATTGGAGAATACCTATAATCCACTAAACTATAATCAATATCTCACCAACAGTAGCACATTCAACTTTCATTCAACAACCATCTAACAAAAAGGGAAAAAGAGAATTAGTCATAGAAAGATTACTCACGGTTATCTGATGACATGTTTTAATCAAACTCAGTAGGAAGCCTGTAATGCAGTAATTACAGTGTCACACGCCATCCTTTTGTATAAAAATTATAAACGAAGCAAACTTCAAAACAGAAGAAAATTTAATGGAATTCTTACCAGATTCCGATTTTATCAATTTATAGTAAAGTTATTACATCTATACAACTTCTACGCTAATGGCTCTTGCAGCTGAAGCATTACAATCTTAAATTTAAAACTAAGTAGTTTACAGTGACTTTTAAAACTTATGTGTTCGAGTTTAAATCGAAAGAAGGTTTAGGGGTTTAGACGTACGCCACACAATGACTTCTGCCAAATGATATTTATCCTCGGGCCTTCGCATCCGTTGTGACTTCGATTCGAAAGACGTTAGGAAATAATTATAGTATGAAAGTGCAATTATTTAACAGAAAACTATCAGAAGCTTAAGATACACAGCTTACTGTTATCTCATTGATCAATGCTCAATGATAAATGTTGTGACCTACACTAACTATAGTTGTTTGTAAAGACTATAGGAGATTAAGCGATTCAAGCATTTGGTCAACATGAGAATGGAACAATACCGACATTATTATTATTTATTACACACGATTATTCAATTTACAGTCACTTACATGTTGGACTTTCATACTAATTTGTTAAATCGATCTTTAAGAAAATCAACCTAACCTAACTTTCAACGTCCATATAGGTCTCTTTGTTTAATTTAACACATAAATGGAATACAGCAATTGTGTATAATCGGCATACATATTAAAAGACCAATAATTAATTACAAAGACACCTGTATGTCCAGACATACATAAATGTTAAGCACCATGGATCCCAAGATTGAGCCCTGCAAAACACCCGCCCCGACGTACTTTATATTCGAACAGAGCCATCATCCAAGACCACTATTTGCATACAATTAGATAAATAACTGCCTCGCCATAAAACCCCAGATAGTACAACTTCGACAAAAGTATTTGATGAAATTCACGATTTAACAGAGCAGTCTAACATCTAAATCCTAACATCTAACATCTAAATTTCTGATTGAGTTATTCGTACCAAATAATTTGTCTTTATAAATTCCACTATCTGATCAGTCATTTCTCGGGAGCAAACTTATAGGGCGAAGATATCTGACATCCGTAGGGCTATAAAAAGTTTAGGTGTAACATAGGTGGAACATGCGCGATCTTCTAGTTGTTATAAAAAATAGAACACTCAATACAACCATTGATTATATATGGGTCAGGTACGTTTTAACTCAGGATCAGATCAGCGGTAACATTGGCTGTATTCACGGGATGTAACAGTTGTGGAGCAGCTTGTAACTGCTACATCACTAGCGTTACTATCGTGCGGTAATTTTGTTAAACGAGCAGGTATCGAGATAGTATGACGTAACACAATGACACGCGCTCGATAAAATGGCGACCGCTAGCGCACACGTTCCCAAAGCAGGGCAAGTCAGCGAACGAATTGATAACCGCTTCACAACTGCTACGTTCGGTGAATGCACCCAATGTTAGGTCAATTTGATCAAACTCAGCTGCAGTAAGGAGGAACCACAAGCAGTCCGGCTTGCACACGCACAGTACACAGATCAAGCCGGAGCGTTTGTACATCATTCAGGTGGCCTGCGCAAACAATCCTTGATAGCAAGTAAACTTATAGGGCAAAGATCTCTGACATCAGCAGGGCTATAAATTTTAGAAATAGACGTAAAATGTACGATCTTCCAGATGTTAGGAAGGACAGAGCACTCAATACAAACATTGATGATATGAGTCAGGTATGGTTTAACTTCAGATCAGCGCAACGGTAACATTGTTATGTCAGTTTAATCGAACTCAACATCAGAAAGACGGAGCCACACGCAGTTCGGCCTGTACAGTGCGCAGGCCAAGCCGGAGCGTTTGTACATCGTTCAGGTGGCCCGCGCAAGCAATCCTTGATATCAATGCGCCTAAACGAGAACCTGCACAGGCCAAGCCGGAGTAAACGCCTGTGTGTGTAGGTCGGCCTGCAAAAGTCAAACCTGAGCCTCAAAGATGTCTAGACGCTCCGATAGGCAAACCTGTGTGTGTAGCTTAGTCTTAACAATTGGTAAGATATCGTCGGGTTTTAGAAGAAAAAAACTGAATTTATCCCCAATATTTTTAATCGTCGTAAAATAGTAAAATTTCTTCAGATACTGATTCTTCAGATAGCTATTTGCTATAGCTATCGAATTTTTGAAAAAGGAGTTCAACATTTCATCAGGCTCCTTCAAGTGAACAGGCAAGTTAGAAGATTTCGTTTTAATTATACTTGGATCGCTGAGCGTTTTTTAAATATTTTCTTGATGTCATCTATGAGAAAAACCCGTATAAGCTATCTTTCCCCAGAGATAACCGAATTAGTCTAATTTCTAAGTACCTTGCAGTGTGTTCAATATGCGCCAATCTAAACCTAGTATGCGCCTTAACCCTGGTAGCCGTCATGCGTCTCACGACACCAGTTAGCCATGGAACAGGTTTCTTAGGGCCAGTATTATAATACCTAGTTGACCAAAAGTTGAGACTCGGCTTAAGGTTAGACCGTCATATTATTTTTATATAAATAGTGAACAGAATCTCGACCTCTAGTTGTGTGAAACGGTGCTCAACTGACGCTTCGACCTTCGGTTGATGCTGCTAATAATCAAATGGCAGTCTAACCGTCGGTTGAGTAGACATTATAATCCTGGCCCTTAGTAAACTTTGATGTCACTAGATGAGGAGCATGTCTAATATCTATAGCTATACAGCATTCATTAAAATTCCTAATCAACCGTGCCATCAATACACACACACACAATATACAAGACCTCATGGCATGGCATACTCTGTAAACGATGATCCTAAGGTACCTAATTAATGCTTTTGTAACTGAGATACGCCTTATAACTCACAGCCCTGTGTACTCTCAAGGCAAGTTTGCAATAAATCAAAACATGATCAGCTACATTAAGAATCTTAACTACACCCGAACTAATTTTTTTCTGCATTCGAAGAAACGTTAATTAAAGTAGATGACAATTGGGTGTCCCTCGTCTACTTAGAAACGACCTGCGTAAGATCATAAACCTCTAAAAACTCATTTACTACGGATTATCGATACTGAGCATATTAACGTTTAGATCTCCCAAAACAAAAACAAATTCGGATCACACTGGAAAGAGATAACAGATGGCATTCTTATAGCGTATTCGATTGGGGCCGCACCGATACGGTATAAGTGGTATACCGGAGGGAGGTATAGGTGGGTGCACTGTAGTTGCGGGACAACACCAATAAAACACGTGAAACTGGGGTAGTGCAAATAAAACTACACTGGCACCGCGGTGCAACCAATCCAATACGCCATTAAAGTGTCTCTAAAAATAACTTAAAGTTAGTATTGGTACCACTATAAAGCACTTCAAATCTATATAAAAAACATTAATTTTGCATTTCACTCGCGAACGAAGAACAGACGACGGTGAAATATCAACATGCTCACACTAAATACTATTTCTAATTTAAAATCCCCAGACCACCTTATATGCCATATCTGCCCTTTCTAACAAAGTGGTACCTTCCAATATTCGACAAAGACCTCACAAGACATTCACCGAGTCAAGTCTCGCTCACTCCAAAGATATCATACTCCGTAAAACGGTTGTAGACCTACAAACAAAATATACGTCAGGAGAGTATTGAACATGAAATGATCACATGAGAATTAACGATGACGATAATGAACGAAGGTACATAAATGTAGAAAGCAATAAACAACCAGTGCTTTGATATTTTATTGAGATAGGGAATACTGTACGATAAGTCACATTGAAATTTTTATTTCGGTACAATAAAACTTTTAATATAGCCACTATTATCAAGCCTGAACGATTTTATTGCTAACAAATACGTACTTAAAACCCCTTTGCCAACCTTGTACTATATAGCAATTCTATATCATGACTGTCAGATAAACGTTTACAATTTGTGCGATCGGATATGAGAACGAAATTTACGTTATTAAAGCACAAAAATAGTCAAAGCTTTCAACTTTTATTTTATTTGCTTAATATAAATAAAAGTGTTGAGACTTGAGAGGTAATTTTACCTTTAATAACATCTGAGGATGAAACTTGTTTAAACTTGAATAATTTTGTGTTATTACAAATTACAAACCACTTGCAACTCGTATTGGGCTGACACATCGTTGAGGGTTGTTACTCGTATTATATCCCAGCCACAAAGCAAAATTATGCATTATTACTCTGTGTTTTGGGACGTCCATAATGTGTTGGAGTAGTTAAAAACTCCAACATATGTATATTAATTTGATATTAGGGTGTGAACAAACATGGAATTATAACAATATGAAAAAAACAACTACGCAGCAGTTTTGACTTTCAATTCAAAATCGAATTATTTTAAAGCAATTAATTTGTTGGGTTACACGAGTACAATGGATTATTAAGCCATCAGATTGTGAAAGTTTCCTTTCATTTTAATTTAAAATTGAAAACGGTTTCATTATAAAATTCAGAGCTAATAAAAACACCAATAACGTGGAAAATATCGAAAATGGGATTTGAACGGAAATAGACATTTTGAGGTGACATAAATGGAATTTAAACGTTTTCATATTTGGCCATTTTTTAAGAAAAAAAAAGTCATTTTAATCATCTACTTACAATACGAAACCCGTGTATCAACCCTGTTTTAATTGAACGATTTTGTGTAAAATCTGATAATTAAAAAAATAAACTTTGTTGAAACCGAATACCGAAAGTAAAATCGGTGGGTTTCAAAATTTGGCCTAAAACGACAATTTACAAAACAGGTGGTTTCAACAAGATTAATTCAGTGGTCCTTGATAAATAAATAATTATTTAGGGGTTAACTGGGTGAGTTCACTTCTCAGTTATAATCAGCTTATTTTTAGCCCTTTATTATTAACTTTCATGAAAAATTATAATCACTTTTATTTACACAACCAAATTAATTAAAAACTGAAAAAAAGTAACAATAAATCAATTTAGCAAATGATGTTATTGTTATGGTAAGTTTAAAAGTTAGTTCCAATTTTATTTGGTTTGAGTGCGACCTACATTACCTACATCAATTGCTAATGTTTTGACGTATTTAGGGTAAATATAATGATAATTAATTTTCCATTAATTTATACATGAACCATAATAATAGGAAGTGCAAACAAATTTGGCTTACAAGCAAACTCTAATTTAAAACAAATTGACTTAAATTATTAATGTCAAAGAGAGTTAAATAATTTCTCCGTTGTTAATACTTGATCCTCTTAGAATGGATCACCAGGACCTGAGAGACTCGAAAAGGTTTTACTTTACTATAAACTTTGACTTGTTTTTCTCGCAATGCTCAAGATAAAAAAAATCCGATAGATTTCATTTTAATGGCTTAATTTTATAGGTATACCCAAAACGGGTCCTTAAAGCCCAAAGAAACCAATAAAAAAATTTAATTGGATACGACAATAGATATTTAAACCTTTGCACTTATTGTAGGGTTTATAAAGCCCGATTTATGTAAATTTATATAGCCAAGAGCAAAGAGCATTATGCATCTTATAAAATAGCGAAATCCGAGTTGAAATAAATTTTAATTTTTAATGGTTGAAATTCAACGCTCTGTACAATTAAAGTGTATCTATAAAAAGTAAACATGCTGTTTAATTGCTACTTGTACTTTAACAGTAAAAAGTCAATTACACAATGCAGAGAGAATGAAAGTTTTTCAGTACAATTTAGCTGTCGACATTTTCACTGCTCGTTTGTGGCAAACCACTCCACGAACGTGTAATTTGCTGCTATTTTAATTGTTATTGAACTAGTAAAAATTTTCAGTTTAGCGATACAAAAGTCAAGCTTTTAAATACACGTTTTAGAAATAGCCCCATTAAATATATCGTACATTTATACAGTGTGTTCGATTTAATTGACAAATACAACAAACATGTGGATTCCTTTTTATTACTAGTAAACGTACCTAGTTAAAAAATGAGACTACAATTGCTTGTCTTATAGCTGCTCCAAAATGAGAAATATTTGCATTTGATGCTCTTAATTTTTTAAACAGCCATAAGAGCGCGGTGTCAAAAATAACTGTCATCTAGGGTTGCCTCGTGAGACCTTACACGCCTGAAATGGTGCTTTCACTAGACACTGTCCATTAATGACAACCCCAGCTGCACATAATGTTATGATGTTATAAAGCAGACAAAAAAATTCAGAATGTGCTATCTCGTTGACCTACGTTAAGGCCCATCCACACACACAGGCTTACTTTCTGGTTTGTCCAAGCAGGCGGCCTGCACAGGTATGTGTTATTGTCGGCGTTTAAATAATTCTTCTTAGGGGGACAGGCGACTTCTAGTGGCATGAGATTGAGAAACAGCAGGTCTGTGATGCCCTTAGATGTCCTGGGCCGCAATCCCGCTACAGTGAAGGAATCAGAGTATATTCCTTGGCCGAGAGGCCCGGGTAACCCGCTAAACCTCCTTCGTGTTAGGGATTGGGGCTTGCAATTGTTCCCCATGAACGAGGAATTCCCAGTAAGCGTGTAAACAGTGTCCTGTACACACGGTCCGGTTTGGCCGCCTGCACAGCCAAAACTGAAAGACAAGCCTGTGTGTGTAGACGGACCATTAACGTAAATCAGAGAATCCATGTTAGTGAGACTCTTCACAGTTCACACTCTAGACTGGATTGAAATGGATTCAGTGGTAAAGGAGTTGCTATAAGGAGGTAGTACAATGGATCCACCTCTAAAGTGGCCTAATTATGTAACAATGTCCTAAAGTAGAAATAGTAAAATAGAAGTGCTGTAATGCCCTAAACCCATTTAGAATTGTTCAACCTGCCCAATTCCCAGCTATCCAGCAATTAAAGGAATGATCGGAAGGTTTGAAAGAATTCGTGTGGTGGTAAGTAAGTGATAATGTTACGGAACTGATGACCTAGGTGTGCATAGAAAATAAATTGAATATTCAAAGTATATTTTGGAGTAACGGAAAATTCGAATTTAAGGTTTTTGTGAAGAAATGTTTGAAATAAGAAATTTACATTGGTACGCCATTAGGAGAGAATTAAGAGCAATTAAAGAATTGTATCTATTCAAATTCACTGAAGGCAGTTTTAAGAAGAATTAGAGCACAGAGTGCAGTCAAATTTATGAATAAAAGAATGAGTCCGTCCAACCGAGAGGACAGTTCAGTGCTGAGAAAGCGATCATAGCCTGAATTACAAAGTTCTCTAATTACACTCTCTATCTTCACAATAAAATAGACAAAAAGAAGAAATAGACACTTCGCACTGTCCCTAGCACCGCACCCAAAAATAAATGAAGCATAAAGCCTCTCACAGACCAACGCGGCCTGACCGTGATCGCGACAGCGGCCGCGATCACGACTGTAGAATTTAAGTTATAAGGCCGCGGTCGCAGTCGCGATCGCGGTCAGGCCGCGTTGGTCTGTGAGAGGCCTTATTTTATAGGAAAGCGTGCTAAACGAAGATGCCAGGCTTCAATGACATATGTACTTTATTTATGTTAACGATACAGGACTAAACGCGGTGCTAGGAGTAGTGCGAGGTGCGGTGAGTAGACCAACGTAGCCACGTTTTAAGCTCCCGCCTAGCTGTTGCAGTTAGAGTTTCAACTGTATCACTGATTTTCATCAGCGTCAATTCGATTTCCTTCAATTTTTACTTTTTGTAAAATGAAAAATGACAAATTAATAACACAGCGGATGCAGTACTTTTTTTCTCTACAAAGAAAAACATTTACAGTAGTTGTTTATCTCTAAAATAATTAAAAGAGCAAATAATGGAGCATTAAGAATTTACAATTAAAATCCCTATGGTCTATGGTGCGTGAACCAATTCTACAGAGCTACTTTAAAACTGAAAATAAAGCAAGCTTTCATATCTCAATGGTTTTTTAGCGAAATTAATATTTTATTAAAAATTGAAACTCCATTAAGCACCTAATAAAAAATCTAAGTGCCAGTATTTTACCAACCAAGTTCAAGGTAAAATTCGATTTTATTTTATATACCGATACGTGACTTTTCTTTTCAATTTTCCCAATTTATTTTGAAAAAAATCTTGAAATAAAATCGAGCAAAAAGGCTGCATCTAAATCAACAAAAAAATTAATTTTAGATGCTTCATAACGCCTGAACTTAATTTTGAAAATTTTGATAATTAGCAGAAATAGCGATTGCTTTAAGATAATTTTTATCTTAATTTTCATAATATGCACTGGGTTGATCACGTACCGGTAAAGAAATAAAAATCTAACTTTAGTTTACTAACCAAGTAAATTTTATAAACTTACCTTGAACTTAACCGTTATGTTCGCGGATAGGTACCCGGGTACCTTTAGCGTTTTCATTTACGTTTTTTCTTATGTTTAAGTTGAAATTTTCAGATAATCTTTTGTGACTTCCTAAAACAACCAATTCTAAATATATTTCCACCAAAAAAATTGCAAAAAACTTTTTTGAAGAGTTAGTTTTAAGCCAAAGCATATTCATAGTCCTCTAACGCACGGACGAGGTACCCGGGTACCTTCATGCGTTTATATGGGAATTAGTACCAAAATTCAGAAAATAAATAAATAAAACCCACGTTATTTTTTTTATTGATTGATAATAATATTAATGATCGATTTTACTGATTTGGAAAATCATCTTTTCCCAAAAAAAAAATTTTTTTTCTGAAAACTGTCACTAAGTTTCTTAATTATTTTAGCACGTTCGTTACAAACTGGAGTACCTAACTTCAAATGTAATCTCTACTTACAAAGCTTTAAAACTCTGGTATAGTAGGAGTTTTCCATTTTCTCTTTAGTTTTTCCGAATTTTCTTCGGTTATTTTATTATAAACACACTATTAATTTTGGCCTTTTTATTTTTGTTCTTTGTGTTATATATTCTACATTATTTCTGATGAAAAACACTTGAAAGTTTTAGATAACAATTTTGTTGATGCAATTGGGCCAAATTTTTTCAGAATAATATTACTACTGAAATGAGGCTTTGAAAACTTAAATTTTAATTGATGATGAGCAGGAAAGACAACTGAGAGAAATGCCAAAGTAAAATCTCACTTTTACGTAAACTGATAGTTATTTTGCCGATGTGTCACCCAAATACTGTTTATGAGTTGTCTGAAATGAAGATGTTAACTTTAGCCCAGCTGCCACGTTTTCAAAGCCATTGCAGAGAATAGCCAAATTTTTTTGTCCATTATTTTTATAAAAATGAAAGAATGACAAAGTGTTTGCACGGATACAACTAATCTTTCTTACTTTTTATTTCTGTAACAATTTTCTTGAAGAACCCTGAGCGCTAAAGCCAGTGTCTGATGTCGCCAATCAGATTTTCTTGTTCGGTGAAACCCAAATACCTTATCTCCTAGAGATAGGTCTAATAGAATCACTTTGCCCATAGTCTATTATTTTCAGTCACAAAAACAGCTTTTGAGATATCTTCGGCATCCGCATTGGCGTTGTTCTTTTGTCACTTCTTCCCCAATCATCATCACTGATTTAATAGTATGTTCCGTAATTCAACGAATTCTACCTAAATGTTGGTTTTGCGTTCCGTAAATAGCAAATCCTGAAAATGTGTTAGATACGGAACGTGGTTCCTGAAAAAACTGGTAAGCGGTTACTAACCACAACGACCGCTGTGTGAGACTGGTAGGTTCGGTAAATAAGTAAATTGGGTAAATTCATCAAGTGATCACATAGAGACTGTCATATTTATGTCAGTTGTTGACTTGTTACATATAAATGCATATAAATGCTGTAAATTGAAATTATTTTGTGTATCTAGTGGGAGACAAGTATTAGAAATAATAATTACAAACAACATTTTGTCTTTTTGTTCCCCATTTTATCAAACACAACAAACAACGAGGTTAGAAAATGACAAATTCACAAATGTCAAATTAGTAGCGTTCCGTAATGTTTTTTAGAAATCTAAAACCGCAAGTTTACCGCAACCACGGTTTAGGTGACATTCGGATATTTACGGTACATACTATAAGTTGGCAAATTTTGCTCATTCAGCAAAGTATCTTCTACGTCAATAAGATCTACCAGGTCTTCATGATCTAAATCTTTTAGTGACTGCGGTAAAAGTCCTCAGACTAACCTTGCTGAACTGCATTCTTGTTATTACGCAAAGAATCGTCATCTATGAACTAAGAGGCTTTGTAAATATTTTTTTTATGCAGTAGCGTAACTAAAAATTCTGCCCCCCCCCTTAAATTCACGAGCCCTTTCAATTTCGTAAAAAAATTTTAAACCAGTAAAACTTTTGAGTGTGATTTCAAAATATTGTTTTAGACTAAGCCCCGGATCCTTTATTTCTCTCTGCTCCACCCCGACATTAAGGGGGTGTAACGGGTATAGTTACGCCAATGGTTTGATGCTCTTAGATGAGCCTTAATTAAAATCAGAAATTAAAATTACATTTCTAGCACTAAAAAAACAACCTTTCAACTTTGTGTTTTGCATTATAAAAGAAATATGCTGATTGCAGTTTTTATATTTCTTAAAATAATGATAACAAACATCCCACGCACGCTAAAATTCATTATTTATCTTCTTTGATTACAGAATAAACAACTTATTCTCAAATTAATATAAACTAAATATTAAAATCGTCCATTTTCAATAGTAAATACATGTAGGTACCGGGGTACCTCATCCGTGTGGAATATGAATAAAAATTCTTCGCGAACATAACGGTTAATTAGTAATAATCTAGTAAATGTAAAAATACATTATTTTTCGTTCGATGAACAAGTACGTTAAGCCAAAGAACTTACATACATTAAAATGATGTACAAAAACATTAACGTTGAGAAAATTATATTGATGTAAGCGTTCATTGAAATAACGAACAGTTTTATTAATTGAATGTTTGTAGTACATTGGCTTAATGTAAGCTGTCTATAACTTTTGAAAATCAATGTTTACAAGTTTGACTTTCAAAGCTTTCTAAAAACAATTTAGGGACATTTTTGACACAACTGACAGCTGACAGAAATTGTTTAATTATAATTTAATTAATTTGTAAGTGAATTAAGCATGAGTAACAAGTAACGTATTATACATTACACACCAGGTAACTGTTTTAACAGGCTCAAAGAGGTGACAGGCTCGCCGGGGCGGCTCGCCAGTCATAATCCTCTTTGCGCCAGTTAAAACAGTTTTACCTGGCTTGTAATGGTATAAATACTATAACGTACTCTTACATTAAAATAATGTAAGGTTCGTTGGTTTAACAAAAATGTTTGCAGACGAAATCTATATTCGTTAAAACATGGAATCGATGTAAAGTACATAAATTTAATTTTTTTCGTTAATGTATCTTACATTGGTTTAAGAAAAACTGTCTTTGATTTAATGTGTATTATGAGTAAATGAAGACTATACATTGATTTTGTGTACAATTTTTTTTCAGTGCATTTACCCACCCTTATAGACGCTTAAAATGGACTACTCAACCTAGAATAATAATATTAGTGTAAAAGTTATAAATAATAAAAAAAATCTAAATTCCAAACAGGTTTAGAAAAATATTCAACACTCTCCAGTGACTATTCAAATTATTTGCTTGTATTTCATTCTTCATTGTAAAGATTCTTATGCATTTTGAATAACTTGGCATTCATATTTTAATTTATTTTTAATAATTAATGGAAACTGTTTTTATTACCATGAAAAGCTTTTCACAAGATTAAATCTTAAGCAATTTCCTTCTTTCCTTCTTATTTTGTATACAACTTAAACTTTTTTTGTTTGATTTCAACGGACTGATTGGGTACAAAAATTTAATAAAATATGTAAGAGAGTCAAACTACCTACGTACTTTTTGTTCCGGGTTTTAGATTCGAAAGTGCTTGGCTTTTCTACAACTATTCCTAGTAAAATTTGTTACGTTCAAGTAAAACAACCTCAATAGAGTTTTATATAACGTTTTTGTTTCACTCCTTGGTTTCGATAAAAGTTTGATTAAAGCCTGTGACAATGGAAAAGAATTTGGCGAAACTGTTGGAAGGAAATTGGGTCATCTCGCGTAGGGGAGACCGGGGCAGGTTGATACAAAAAAAATTTGTTGCCTTTTTTCTCGTCAATGTTATTATCAATCACGGATTTTTTTGCAGAATATTCTTGCATATGTATTTGGTTACCTAATTTATTAGAAATACCTAACGGAATCTTAATTATTAGACCTCTAGGCGTATTTTTAAAAAGTAAAAATCTTTGTTTCAACTTGCCCCGGTCCGGGGTAAGTTGAAACGCATATCTCTCTGTACCATTTTACGGATTTGAGAGAACTAAATTGTGATTTAGTGCCTCCACAATGACCTGGCAGTTTCCACAATATGGTAAAATGAAAAAAAAATATTTGGTGATACATAAGTATCATTCTACAGATTTATTTATTTTGAACTGAAGTAATTGCTAGTGGTAATACATACCGAACTAAAAATGGAACGTTATTGACCTTCCAGGGTTGGTTCTCATCCAACCATTGTAAACAGATGATCATTACTTTTTGAACGGACCATATACACTTCTGTCCTATGGCGGTAACCAGTTGCAACTTGCCCCGAGCAATATGTTACAATTTGCCCCGTGCTGCATTTTTTTATTTATGTCCGAGTAAATTAGTAAATCAACATCAGACAATTAAATTTTTTTGCAAATATAATAAACTAATGCCCAATGATTCACTTATGATAAAAAAAACTGAAACTCAGCCGTTTTTAATGGTAGTTAATTGAAATCAAAATAAGAGATCAAATTTTACTTATGTGTATAAAATATAAATATGTTCGGAAATAACAACAACACTTGAACAATAGAGTTGATTGTTTACATGAAACTGACCATCGTATCGTCTTCTAGACACCTACACAAAAAGCGGTGTTGAAAAATTTGTTGTTTAGGAAATTTGGCCGACGTTTTAACCTGCCCCGTGCCTCAACCTGCCCCGGTGTCCCCTATCCGAATAAGATCTGTTTCAGTGACTATTCCGGTGACAAACTCCAGTCGTGTTCTAACCTAATAAAGTAGCAGTGCTACGACACGTCAATAACATGTAAGATATCTCGCAAGTGTATTCAATTCCATTCCAACCAAAGCAATGTCAGCGATACACACATACGTAATTTTGTAAGTCACAGCTAGTAGAGTTGTTTAGGACTTATTGTGCTGCATGTGTTTCAGTTGTTCTGTACGAAGAATAATTCCTGGTGGACACAGATTTATTCATTTCCCACAATTTGTTTAGCTTTCGATAAAGAAAAGGTACCACTACTGCTCATTGTTACTTATCGAATTTTCTATATGTGACTCATGGCGTGGACTAATTCCTATACAACTAATTGAATTTTGAAACTATTGCAAACCTTTCAGAAGTAATTTATCCCCACCAAAACACTAGTAAGATTAAATTTAATGAGGTCACAATATTTGGTTTCACTCTACTATATCACCAAAATGACACTAATAAACATCCTCAAATATCAAAACCTTTTGTGTTTACAAAAGTATACTAATATACTTTCTAGTTCGCGTCAAAATAATCCAGCAAGTTGTTGGTTTGACGCACTGTTCGACGTGAGAGGGAAGGCGAACCAGATAGCTCAGCGGTAGAGCATACTGACCGGCAATCGGTAGGGCCGTGGTTCGACTCCCGGTTTGGTATCGCCTTTTTTCTCATGTCGAATAAGTTGATTTGTAATCAAAAAAAACTTTAAAACTTCACACATTAAAAATGTGTATTTTCTATATATAAATAAACATCTTGTTTGAAGTATTTGATTAAAATCCTAACACTTGCATTTTCTTTGGCTCTCCCCTATTTTTGTATCAGAAACCTTTTATTACCATAAAACAGCGTAATTAGAATATTAAAATTCAGATGGGTGCTCCGAAAATTGTATCTTAACTGAGACTTCTTAAAAAATACAAATACTCCGCAAATTATGTATTCAAAATTGCTTTTTCTGTGGTCAAAACCAAAAGCCCTGACGAATATTCGATTTGATTAAATTAGGAAGAAAGTGTCTGTAAGAACAGTCAGCCGAGGTCACTACGAGCTTTCTACCCTGTCTACCGTCATATATAAAACAAGACTACTATTAGATCTATCCCCGAAAAGTCTACACCACCGGTTTCTGTCTGTGACACAAGTCCCCATGTACTCTCCAAGATGTGTACTACAGCTTTTTGAGAAGTTGTGCTCAAGATGAGCACGAAGTCTGTATAAACGCTTCCGCTAGGCTCCCACCGTAAGTCAGCCCTAGGTCATTATAATTACAAGGTCTATACGCGGCTTTTATGAGATCTCTGCGAAGTTTATTTTCTAGGTCTATCTCATGGGTCTCTATGAAATTTGTATCACCGGTCTGTACGAGATGTGTATATCAAGTTTCAAGATATCCCCTACGCTCACACACTACATGACCCCGAGCTGCTATACCAAGATCTCTACGCGGTTTCTATGAAGGGTTTCTGGGAGGTGTCCCTATGTCCTATGAGGTCAATTCCACAAGGGTCTTTATGAGGTTTGTGCCACCGGTCAGTAGAAGATGTATATATCAAGTATCAACACTATCAACGTCTCCGCTACGCTCACACTCAAGGTCCTATCCCAAGGCCTCTATGCGGTTCCTATGAGAGTGCCTGCGAGGTGTATGTTCTATCAGGTCTATTCCACAAGGGTCTCTATGAGGTCTGTATCAACGGTCTGTACGAGATGTGTTAATCAAGTTTTAAGGTATCCCCTACGCTCACACACTAAGTGTCTCCGAGGTCCTATCTCAATACCTCTACGCGGTTTCTATGAAGGGTCTCTGATATGTCCTATCAGGTGTATTCCACATGAGTCTCTATGGACTCTGTATCATCTGTCTGTACGAGAGGTGTATATCAAGTATTAACACTATCAGCGTCTCCGCTACGCTCACACTCAAGGTCATATCCCAAGGTCCCTATGCGGTTCCTATGAGGGTGTCTGCGAGGTGTATGTTCTATCAGGTCTATTCCACAAGGGTCTCTATAAGGTCTGTACTCTGTTCGAAATGTGAATATCAAGTATCAACACTATCAGCGTCTCCGCTACGCTCACGCATTAAGGTCCTATCCCAAGGTCTCTATGCGGTTCCTATGAGAGTCTCTGCAAGGTGTATGTTCTGAGGTCTGTATCACCTGTACGAGATGTGTATATCAAATTTCATGGTATCCCCTACGCTCACACACTAAGTGTCCACGAGGCCCTATCCCAAGATCTCTACGCAGCTTCTATGAAGGGTCTCTGAAAGATGTACTTATGTCCTATAAGGTCTATTCCACACGGGTCTCTATGGACTATATATCACCGGTCTGTACGAGATCTGTATCTCTGCAAGGCCTACCCGCACATGAGTCACAGGTCCATTGTGAGGTCTGCACTGAGAGTATCCAGTGAAGTCGGGATAAATTAAAATCCTACAACAACTATATGAGATTGTTAAAGACCACGGGGTATTATTATTTTTTAGTTTTATAGAGTAAACGATTTTAAATTACTGATGTGTTTTTAACAGCCACGACACGACGCAAATAGATTCAGTGTAAGTCCTAAACAAAACCCATGTCAGGCTGCAACTGAATACAACAGGCGAGAGTGTGAGTTTGGGTGAGACGAAAGGATTTAAAAAAGAAAATCGATGTCATTTTCGGCAAGGCTGTAAATGCTATTAGCAACTGTAGAAAAACGATTAATTGTGCCTTCTACAGGTCCACAGGTAACAAAACTGTAAGAGGTAACTAAAATCGTGGCTGTAAGTGTAAGAAGATGACGAACGAAGCAGAGAGAAGACCATTTTGTATTAGAATTAGACAGTGCTAGATTGAAATAGAAAAAGAACGAGTTGCAGATGAACAGGAGAAATAAGTACAAGAGAAGGAAAAAATATTTACTTTGTATAATAAAACTGTAAAAATTTTATTTGAATGTATAATTTTACCGTAATTCTTAAAATCATTAGTTTGTCTTATTATTTCCATCAGTTGTATTATTATAATATTTTATATTTTGCAAATAGAACATTTCAATATTTATTATTAAGTTTCTGTGCTTTGTGAATCAATACTGGATGCGTTACTTGGCATTATTTATTTATCCACCACATCTTTCGCACGTTCGTAGAAGCTTTGCTTGAAGTGCCACAAAAAAAACGAGGACAATTTTCTACATCGTAGTTGAAAATAGAAACGTTTTGTCAAATACGTTACTATAAATACTGAAAAAAGCTCCAAAATAATCTTTATCAAGTCACTCTTACGTGCAAAATTTTTTATTAATCCTCACATCCTCACAATATAATCTTGTATTTTTTAAGCAACATTCGGCTAAGTGTTTTCCATGAAATTAAAAAAGTTTGCATGGTTAGATTTCAAACTTTTAATTTAAAACTTAAACTTAATTTATGAAATATAGGAAAATGCTGCTAAAAATACAAAAAAAAATATATGTAAACAAAACTTCAACTCTTTTTTGAAAACGCTAAAGGCAACTTAAACATCTTTTTTGTCTGGATGCTTTTTGGAATAAAAATGATTTTTCTCCGTGTAACCAACCAATATATTATTTACATACAAATATTTATAATGTAAATATAAATAATTATTTACATGCTTTGGTATTTTTGAGACTACTGGAGTCTTTTTCAAAAAATATAAAAAAATAAAACAAAAACTAAATGTTAGAGAGGAAGTTCTTGATAATGGTGTTGAATAAACCATTGGGCCTGCTGCTGGCCACACTATCCTCATATAATAGTGGACTAACGATAGCGATCAGAACCAGTTAAACTATTGAACTGTTATAAACTTTAGAAAAAAATTCAAACTTTTTTTTCCATCAAGAAAAGCTCGATCTTGCAAAAGGTTTAAAAACAGCCACAATTTACCTACTAATACTTTTCTTATAAAAAGGGATAGTTATGAATTTTTGTATGCCAAGCATAGCTGTACAATCCTTTTTTAAACCTACCTCGAGAATATATAAGATGCCACATGAAAGCATTTTATAAAACGAGAGTAAAATGCCATTTACTTTAACTTTTTTTTTGCATTACGCTTTGTGTTTCCGGACTGTTGTGCATTTAGCTTGACCTAAATTTGTTAGATGTAGGTATGACTTTGGTGTTCAAAATTGTGTAGATTAATTACAGTTTAAAAGAGCAATAAAAACAAGAATGTTCGTTTAAAATTTTATTCCGTTTGAAGCTTTTAATTTGTTTATGTGCCGAATTCGTTATTAAAAATATCAAGGACTGTAGAAAGAATTAATTTAAGCAATCTGTTGTTGATGAAGTGAAAAAACGATTTAAATTCCTTTTTTTTCTCTCTATAATCTAAACAAGCTCTGAATTATAAGCACATAGAATGAGAAAAATGTTTACGTTTGTCAGGAAATTAGTAATTATTCAGATGACCAAAAGTTGCATTCACATCAAACGAAATTCCATCATTATGGAATATTAAAAAACCTTTTAACTCGATAACAAGTTGAAAACAAAAGAATCCTGAGCGCGACTCGTTACGTTCAGACCCTTGCCAACGTAGGTGTCGCCAGTGGGCAAAATTAAATCTGTTGTTTAGAGAAGGGTTTAAAGCTTCATTTTCATATTTATTATTTTTTATTTTGCATTCGAAATAAACTTTTAAGAAGGGCTGAATGGAAAGACAAGAGCGACAAGAATACTGATAGCAATTTGTCCCCAAAGGACAAGCAAAAATTTATGTTTCTTCCTTTCCTATACAGTAAAGCACCTAAAAATTATTAATGAGTTTCATAATTAAACCAAAACGTCATTAAAATTCCCACTGTTGTTAATAAAAGGTAAACAGTTTAAGCTCATCATAGGATCAAAACCATTAGAAACGAAAGTACTGTATAGAAAGTGGGAATTTCTAATCACAAATCTGCAAGTTTACTAACAGAGTTAAATTTTGAGATTGTTTAGGTGCATTAACATGCATGACTAACTACAGTTTCACGTTAAGCTTGAACGTGTAACCTTTTGCATTACTTTTATTTGTAACTGGTAAAGGCCGTAATAAAAATCCTATAATAACAAACACATGTCATAGGAAATGCGCAGTAAGGTCCGAAAGAGACGGAGATATAGACAAAAGCAAATTGATTGAGAGAGTTGAGGGACTAGGATAGAAAGGGTTATAGAAGGGGTATAGAATGATGTATGTTATTTCAACAGTCAATTCGTATGTCAGGAGGGGGACGGGTTTACTTGTCTTGCCATAAGTCATTTCATATGTAGGAGAGAAGTCTTCCCATCTGTCGGCCATCTGTTATCTCATCTATCAACAAATTTGAGACAGAGAGAGACAGGAACAGGAAGAGGTAGAAATAGTAGAGAGAGCCAGACAGACAAAGAGCGCGCAACGCGAATTCATAATAGAGAAAGATTAAAATTTTTTGAAAACCAAACTTTTCTATATGACATCACCTATCGGAAAACAACGATAACTTATCGAGAATGAAATTACTTATTATCCATTCACTCTTTATTTGCGCTATGGTTGGCCATGTTAGGGTGACAGAATCCACCCGGTATAAATTTGAAAAAAATCAGTAAGGTTAAGTATTGTAGAGTAGTGGCTTTTATTCAATTGTGTTAATAGTTGGCCTGTCAGTGGTCTGTCATTTTTTTGGTATTGTCAAGAGCTGTCAGTCAACTTAATAGGGAATTTTTATTTTGGCAAACCAAAAAATAAAAGTTCATGGCCAACCATAGCGCAAATAAAGAGTGAATGGATTATAGTAAAGCTTTACATTTAGTGATCGTGGTCCCACATTAAATTGTAGTTTCCATATTATGTATCTTGGTGTTGTAAGGCTAAAGACTTAAAAATCAACGTATGCAAGGAAGTCAACTACGTGGTTCAAGAAGTAAAGCAATCAAAGAACAGAGCTCTATTGAATTGCTAAACTTGAGGCATTTAATTGTTAGAATTTTCTCTTTCTTAAAAAGGACAATTTTGTTAGGTGAGCAATCCTATCCTATAAGCTTACAGTCAATAAAATTTTTATAATACTTTTTCGAAAATCATAGAAAATGTATAAGAAATTATTCTTAAAAGAGTTCGTGGGGAAGCCACTTAAATATTGTATAAATATTTTCCTCATTCTCAGAGTTTTCAGAGTTGAAATTCCTAAAAATTTAAAAACCGATTTGAAATAAACTATAAGTTTAAAAATTGTTTTTGAAATGGCATCACTTAATATTTCAAAAGCAGTGCAAAATTACTACAATACATCTCTGTTACATAAAAGATATTACTTCAATAATTTAATTTATTTTATCATTACATGCAATACTACGATTAAAGTTAGTAAATAGCATTATTCAATTTAAAATGAAATATAATACGATATAAAACAAGCACGCGTTATTTGCGCTGTAGAAACCTGCATCAGATAGATTTATGATTATGTTATTTCAGTCGAATAAATCAAGGAATGTGAGTATAGTACAAAGTTGCGTTGTGCACAATCGCCATAGCAAATTGCCGTTTGGTATTTCAGACTATTTCAAATGTCACACAAAACGTTTTTTCTTCTTTTGTATTATTATTGTGGTCGCTGTATTATTTCAATCAATAACAATTTGATTTCTCAAAATTTCAACTACTATCGATGTATTTTAAAATTAAATTTTAATACTCAAGAGAGTCTTAAATTTCTGAAAATCCATAAAGACGTCCATACAAGATGATACAAAAGAAAAGTTTTTTCTACAATAAGCAAAGAGTTGCTATCACTCTATTCATTCTTTATTCATTGCATACAAGTTGCATTTGATAATAATCTCTGAAACTACAAATTTTATGAAACATTTCTTAAAACCGTTTGGATAATACCATGGGAGAACTAAAATAACCAAGTTATAGTTAAGAAAACTCGTTCAGAATACCGTTCATTTATGAGCTATCGTATCTTCTTCTTTCTTTGTTCATTTTATTTATTTTCTATTCTCCACTTTTACATATTCAAAAAATAGCTCAGGTTTAGGCTGTAAGAGCATAAAAGAGCCTAATTGTTTTGTTTTATCTATCGCTCTTCTCTTCATTTTGAATAAGTTTATCGACATGGTTGATACCACTGCTGAAGGAACTGACATAAAGCGCTTTTGTTTTCTAAATTATGAACTAATCGAGTCCTCGTAATATGTGGTTAGAAATCAGGAAGATCGGCTCCTACTTTCTAATAAATGACGTCACACGTGACCCTCAGAGGGCAACTTCAGAATATTTCACTATAGTTAAGCATGGAGTTGATGTAAATAAACATATTTGCGTGATATCTACGTAAACACTTCTGCTTAGCGCTGTGATTGGATCCAATGTATAACATTAGCAAAAGAGCTTGTCGCAGGTTTGCATAAATACTTTGATGCTGATAACGGTTTTCACGAGCACATCACAAGCATCTGTTTTGACTGACTTCTTAGGTAAAATGAACGACGTCTAGCTCAACCTCGTAACAAGGCCGTACCTTTCGGTAACATTTTTCACTCAGATACAGATGAGATCAGAGAGATACCGTGAAATACCTCTATAATATCGTAAATAGAGTTTCAGATACCGTTTTAATACCGAAATGTCACACCCCATCCTTTCACATTTTTCAATATGGGTTTCGGTAGTCTCTTTATCTTTGGTCTTTGGTCTAACGTAAGTCTTTTAGACAATGCCAAAAATGTTAAGTCTTATTAAATAAGGCCTGTGCACGTGCAGGTCAAAATTCGTAATCCGAAGTAAAAGCCTTTACATAATTTACATTTTGGTACATAGACATTAATAAACAAAGAAGTAGGTACGTTTTGTATATTTTACATAAATTGACCACGACCAGTAAATGACACCACTAAAGGTTAGAGCACACCAAGCCCTGCATCGCCTTGCAACGCATTTCAAAAAAACAAACTTATCATTTTTTACATTTTTCAGAACTATGGCATATTGTAGACGTGCCGGAGCGGGGCTCATCAATTTTAGAAAAAATACTAAAAAATAAAAACGAAAAAAGACCTAGGTGCTACATAAGAGAACTATGTTGTCAACCGATGTTTTCCTGAACATCAAAGTAAATAGGTTCCTAGGTACCTCGTAAGAGAATTACTATAGACTTATTTAATTCAAAGATTCACGTTCAGGTACCAACAAAACTCTAACTATGTTGTCAACCGATGTTTTCCTGAACATCAGAATAAATAGGTTCCAAGGTAATAAATAGGTTCTATAGTAAGAGAATTACTATAGACTTATTTAATTCAAAGATTCACGTTCAGGTACAAACAAAGCTCTATCTATGTTGTCAACCGATGTTTTCCTAAACATCAAAGTAAATAGGTTCCTAGGCGCCATATAAGAGAATTACTATAGACTTATTTAATTCAAAGATTCACATTCAGGTACCAACAAAGCTCCAACTATGTTGCCAACCGATGTTTTCCTGAACATCAGTCATACCTAGGTTCCTAGGTGCCACATAGGGGAATTACAGTCATACCTAGGTTCCTAGGTGCTACATAAGAGAATTACTATAGACTTATTTAATTCAAAGATTCACATTCAGGTACCAACAAAGCTCCAACTATGTTGCCAACCGATGTTTTCCTGAACATCAGTCATACCTAGGTTCCTAGGTGCCACATAGGGGAATTACAGTCATACCTAGGTTCCTAGGTGCTACATAAGAGAATTACTATAGACTTATTTAATTCAAAGATTCACATTCAGGTACCAACAAAGCTCCAACTATGTTGTCAACCGATGTTTTCCTGAACATCAGTCATACCTAGGTTCCTAGGTGCCACATAGGGGAATTACAGTCATACCTAGGTTCCTAGGTGCTACATAAGAGAATTACTATAGACTTATTTAATTCCAAGATTCACGTTCAGGTACCAACAAAGCTCCAGGTGGACGTTTTTTAGCGTTCAATCGACATTCAATCGTATAAAGTACATTAACTCGTAAACGGTATTTGGGTTCTCCAGTGGCAAAGTAACTACTTTTTACATAAAAAGTAAGATTTTACTTTGCCATCGCTCTCAGGTGGGCTTCCCGCCTTCCTCACCAATTACAAGTTTATTATTAACAGCCGTGAGGCCTTAAGCCACTGCCTGTGGAAGCCAACCAGAGTTTTGTGTTCTCTGGCACTCAAATAGCTTATTCTCAAAATATGGGTCTGAATACGATCACCCCGTTTTTTCTGTTATAGAGTCATAGTCGATAGATAAAGAGTTGCATTTCTCAAATAATAACATATTATCCATTGACTGCTTCTGAAGCTTGACTTCTTGGAATATCTTACGTGCATAACAAAGTTAGGAAATTCTAAGAATTACATTATAGGAAATTAAATAAGGAAATTTAGATACTAAAATCAGAAGAATTCAAATAGAGGTAGCAAATAAAATTAAATTGGGCTTAATTAATATTTTTACTATTCAAACCATCCAATCATTACAATATCTTGAATAGCTACTACAAAATTTTACATACATGAATTTGAAGAGTGATATCAAAGAAAGAAATCCTTGAATATATCTGCGAACGACACAAAAATGAATAGAAGATTCTAATTAAAGTAGGTCAATTATACAGGTGAGTCTAAAATGGGTACCATAACTTATACGGGCGATTCTACAAGCCAAAATAAGACGATTAAGCTAAACATGCCTGACCCAAAGTTACTCCTGCTGAGATAAAGTTAAAGTCTTCATTATTTTTTCGATATTTTGTTTTAATGTTTGAACGGCTTAAGCTACAACGATAGCTTTTGGTAGTTTTGGGGTGGTATTGATGAATGCCACCCCTAGAACTTTCTAGCCTCTTTTACATTTTTTCAAAATGAATTTTTCCATATTTTAGAGAATTTAGTAGCAAACATTTTTTATAATTTAATAGTTTGTATTAAAATTAATACTTTTGGAAATAATTAGAAAAACGGTTAAAAAAACGTAAAAATTAGCATAGAAAAAATATTTCTAAGTTAAAAATATGGTTTTCCTATGAAATTAACACATGAGTATAAAATCATTTGTATTTGAATGTATGTATGGCAAAATGACTTATAAAATTTTTAAATTACATTTTCAAAATAATTTCCACTCATGTCACTACATTTTAGTTATCGTTTTGCTAATTATCTCAAAAAGTATTAATTTTAACTTAAACTATCAAGTTATAAAAACTGTTTGCTACCAATTTCTTTAAAATATGGAAAAATTTATTTGGAAAAAATGTAAAAGACTAGAAAATAATGAAGACTTTAACAGCCTGTATCTCAGCAGGAGTAGAATTTCGGGTCAGGAATGCTTAGCTCAATCGTCTTATTTTGGCTTGTAGAATCACCCGTATAAGTTATGGTACGCATTTCAGACTCACCCTGTAGAAACATTAATTTGTAGTTTATTTAACTAACGAAGCCTTATTTTAAAAACATTATATTGGAAAAGTCAAACAGCAATTCAATGCCTGCAGGGGCAACTACGATAAATTGCACGAAAACAAAAATTATTATCTTTAATAACGCTGTTAAAGAGGATAAATATACAATACAATTCATGAAATTTATCCAACATTTTCCCACATCGGAGATACCTCGGAAAAATGTGTTGCAAACAGAACTAAATTTATTAAAACTCGAAAAGAAAATTAATGAATTAAAAATTTTCTTTCATAACCAAAAAACAGAACTAAATTTTCTAAAAAAATACAAATAAAAGTATTGTGAATCATTTATCTTGTGTTGACTTTACTATCCAACCCTCAAGAAATTCTTTTGCGTTTCTACAACATTTCGTGTTTAGCAAAGATTAAAGTTGCCAGAGGTTAGAAATGAGATTTTTTTCGAAAATACACGAATTTATTTTGTTGAATTTTGAGATATAAGAAAAAAATGCAGGTCACTTGCTAGATGAGAAGGATTTGATAGCTAATCATCAATTCTATCCAAGTGCAACGTTATAAAAGTTTAGACTTTATAAACTTGAGTTAGACAAGGTGCAGAGAAGTTACACAAAATCTATGGGAAAGGGTTTCCAATTATTACTGAAATAAATTTAGAAAAACGTAATAAGTCATTTTGTGTAACGAGTTTATTTTAGCGTTTCATAACGCTAAAGTAACATGTATAATTGTTGGCGATCAAAACTGAATTTTTGTAAATCCAATTAATAAAATACAAACAATTTTTTAACGTTTGAATGCGAAGTAATCAACTGGTGCTAAAATTTACGATCTAAAATAAAAACATAAAGTACATTTCGTTGTTTTCATTTTCCTGCTTTTTTTAGGAAATCCGGTCAACACAACTGATTTCGTTTAAATTAGTGAGGGCGCTAACAAACGCAAAATAAAAGCAAAACTAATAATAGTAAATAAGAGAGGGTGAATCATTTTGGGTTAATAAAGTAATGCTAATTTTGCGATCAAATGTAATATTGCACATCTGCTTTCCCCTAGTTGTGTTATGGTAAATGAAGTAACGCGTCTGTCACAGTGCGAATGAAATCTGATCTCGATGTTCACCACAAACACGCATTAGGGGCTTATTGTGTCGTTAATGGTTGAACAAATAGGGTGACATTAAACATCCGATATTCTGACACACTATTGGCATATTTAACATAGTTTTCTATTTTAATGCATTTTAGTTTCAACTTAAATGTGATAACTGAGAATGTATCAACCCTTAACACAGATCGAGAGTAATAAAAATTTTGATTGCGGTTATAAAGACTAATAATTTATAGCCTATCACAAACTTTTATTTTGACCAATCAAAGTACGTAAGTTTTGTTTCATTTCGGCTATTAAAATAAGAATACGTCAACAAAGTTACACAGGTTATTATGTGTTCACAATAATTCCCATCGGAATTTTAAAATATTCGGATCTTGACGTATCAGTGTTGGATATAAACAAAAGCTACATCATCGTCATCTCAGAACGCCCCAACTTGAATTTTTAAAATAACACTTTATATTACTTTATTTTGATAGTATTTTCCTCCTTACTTCTTTCTAATATCGCATAAATTACCTGTAATTTCCATTTGAAAATGGAAACTATGAAAGGTTTTTCTAGAAAAGTATTTTAACAACAAATAGGAAGATCAGAGTAATCTTAATCATATATCTATGGGTAAAATTTTATCATTAAAGTTAGTGGAAATTAACCATTACTAATTTTTGAAGAGCTGATGGAGTAACTTCATCCAGACAGGGCTTTAGTCCTAACAGGATAAAATTTTGAAATAGTTTCAAACTGCCCACCTTTAAGGAACCATAATTTGCTGAAACTGAATAACTGAAAACCGATTCCTGTAGTTCTTCTTTGTTTTTGAATATTATATAGACATCGGAACTTCGGAACATCGAAAAATTATTATTTTAAACCTATAAAAAGTCCTGTTATGGCAATTTTACAATTTTTCATTATTTAAAATTATAATGGAATTAGTCGGAATTAGCTCATTTCTACAGATGGTAGACCATTTTATGCGAATGGAAATGAACAAGAAACGCTTATCAACATTACAATCTCCCGACTATTAGATAATTTATCTTGTAGCAAAATTGTTTGAGAAAGATAAATTAGAAATAACTGTTGAATCCTTAGCTATAAATATAGGGCAATCCAATACAAATCGATAGATAATTAAGTTCTGCTTCCGATAAAATGATAAAATATAGGTTGTGCTATTTAAAAAATTTCAGTGTTTTAATAAAGAAAAGTTATAGGTACATGCATTTACAAAAGGGTGCAAAGATCTAACAATAATTACTAAATAGGCTAAGGTGGTTCACTAAAAATTTTCATTATTTTTTCAGTTTCTGTATGAAAGATTTTACAAGGTATACATCGATTTATCTGAAGTGGCCGATTTTAAACTTACAAGAACAAACTTAAAGTGAGTTGGAAAACTTAACTGGCTATATTCAGTTAGGGGTCATTTTAATTTGGATCCCTGTAGAGAGTTGTCACATTACACTTTAATTTGCTTGAAAGTCGAAGTTTTTAAGCTTGATTTGTTGGTATGTGGCAACCCTGAGCTATCATTATTATACTTCACATCGGCTACTTTAGATAAATTGAGGTATGTATAGCAATACCTAAGAAGAAAATATGGATAGAAGCAACAAAAAAATTATTAATAATTTTAAGATAAATAATTAAAATTATAACATCGCTTCTCCAACTACAATTTTAGTCCCTGAAACAGAAACCAGCTAAAAACAAAAGCCATTGATTTTTTTTCCACTCCTCTACTATTGTAAATGTTATAGTAACTTGCTAGTATGTACTGAATCGGTTCAATGAGCAAAAGCACGGGAATCTAAGCTTTAACGTCGTGCACGACGTTAAAGCTTAGATTACCTTACTTGTGCTCCTTGAATTTATTCAGTACTAACAAGTTAGTGAGACATTTAGTCCATGTAAAACGTTCAGTTCAATTTAAAAAAATGTTGTTTGTGTACTAAAGGACTATAAGGACACTACAGGGGGTCTAAATGGGACTAAATGGGACTAAAGGGCACCAGTGAGGTACTAACGGGTATAAAACACTATTAATTAGATCATATTCTAAAATTAGTATATCCAACTTTTCGCTAACTTCATATACGAGGACAGATTTTTAGTTCGCGGAATGGGGTAGAAAGAAAAGATCAATATAATCTTCTGGAATATGAATGCATTTATTACTTCTGTAAATTAATTTTTGTAAACCTTCAAAAAATAATTTTTATTTTTGCTTGTAAAATTCCATTCATCGATGTCGAAATGCCTTTCAAGAAGTTCTTTTTCCAAATTTGGAAATTACTACAGTCAAATTAGATGAAATAAAGGGCTAACCTCGGAGTGAAAGTTAGAAAGCTAAATATTTGCATAAACTTATATTTTGACGTTTTAAAGACTTGCTCAAAAGTCTCATAAAATCTCGTGTCCGCGTCGCTAGATATTCAAGGTCAAAGGTCACAAAAATCGTTTCTTTCCAAATATCTCGTTTCCGATGCATCATAAGTTATTAGAGGTTATTACAAAAATTGTAGACCATAAAATTTTCTACAAATTTTATCTAATTAATTTTTTTTTACGATTAACCGTTCTGGAAACATAGCACGGAGAGTGGGAGGCGAGGAAGCTTGGATAGGATATAGAATAACGTAAAAAGCATCAACGATAGGTATAGGGAATGTTAATGCAAAACGATAGTAAATTTTATTCTGCATCCAAAACTGTCAAAAAATACAGGGTGTTCCATTTAAAATTAAAGTTTTTTAGGTTTGAAATTTACTCTAATAGTCAGCAGTTTTTTAACACCTTGTAAATATGAATAGAGAAAAATTTTAACATCAGAGCTTAGTCTAACATTCTTAGAAAAATATCTGAAAATTATGTAGCTCCTGTTATCACCATAACGTCAGTATGTAATTTTCAAGAAAGGCGCGCAAACGTCACTATTTTTAGAAAATTCAATTTTTCTTAAAAACGGTTGAAAACGGTAGAGGAACATGTTATAAAATTGGATTTAGAAATTTTCGTAGAATCCATGAGTATAAAAAAAATATTTAAAATAAAGAATTTAGTGTTAGCGCGCCTCCCACTCTCCGCGCAATATTTCGAAAACGGTTAATCGCACAAAAAAATGAATTGGATCAAATTTGTAGAGAATTTTATGATCTACAAGTTTTATATTAACCCCTTTCTAAAACTTTCTTTAGAAAGTTAGCTTTCTAACTTTCATTCCGAGGTTAAGGACGGAAGGTACTCGCAATATTTGTTGAACTTAATCATTTTTTTTCTGGCTTATAAAAATTTATTTTAATTAATTGGTAATGTGAGGAATGTTAACTAGGGCTGTACTTAATATTTGTAAAATATAAAAGTTATAATTCTTATAGTTTAAAAGATAATTTATTAAAATTATTTACATATTTACGGCCTTAATAACAGTTCAATTAAATCGGCGTTTAACCCATTAACGGCCAAGGTAATAAATAATCCCAATTTTCAAAATTTTTTTATTGAAACATATTCAAAATACATTCATTAAGACTAATTTAAAAAAAAAATTTCAAAATTTTTTATGTGGAAGGAGAAACGGTAGGGTGCGTATACGCACCTTTGGCGGAAAGTATAGTTAAAAGTTTGAAATTTTATAATATAAATTTTTTTTTATTATTTATTTTTATTTATTTTATTTATTAGCAAAGTAAGCTATTTTTTCTATGAAAATTTTCTAAATAATCTGTGTGCCCAATAACTTGTATTTTTTACACACATATAGTATTACTTTTACATAATGGACATTTTCTTCTTACGCTACCATCTTCTATTATAATAATATGGCGAATATTGTAAAATATTATGACCTTTGGTAAAGCGGCTCTAGAAGGCCTGCCATCTGTTGAACTGCTAGATGCTATAATAATGTCTTCCGCAACATCAGGATTTTCTGCTTCTCCACTAAATTTCAACAAGCTCAGCACTAATTGCGAGCGAGAGTCTAATTGGGAAATACCATGAAATACTCAGTGGCCACTAACACTTTTTACCTCTTATTCCAAAACCGTAGATTACAATTCCATTATCATGCAAGTCCACTCCCCCATGTATTTATTATACTGATTTATGACATAAGGCTGCGGTAGAAGAACACCCTTGCATTCCTTGTACCGTTCCACTAAAACCTCCAAATTAGGATCAAATTCACATCTGTAATACTCTCGTCTCTTTTTTACATGGTTTTGCTATCGTCATTCATCGGGGCAATCAACAGTGCGATTTTCCCTCACTGTGTCCGTTGCAAAAAAATTCTATTCCTTTTAAACAATCAAAAAGAGCGTAAGATGAGAAAAAGTTATCAAATAAAACAAGAAAAAAACTGTATGTTGTTGTGGATTTTCGACCATGAACCAGAACAACCCTCGCCCCTAATCTAACATTAGGTTCCGTTTTTTTGCGCTATATACCTATTCAATAGACCTAAATAAATAGGCGACTATCCAAACGAAGACACTATAGCTAAAAAACCGAATTTAATTGGTTTTCACAAGAATGGCGACCAAAATAGAGCATCGTTTCTTTTCTACAACAATGCCGAACTGCCTAAATTTTTGACTTATAATTTAAAAAATGGGTGCCAATCTTCTAAATCTATCGTTCTTGAGTAGCAGGGTGTGATTTCGTTATGTGGTAATATTTAAAAAAATATGTAAAAAATGTCAAGTTATTGGGCACACAGATTATTTAGAAAATTTTCATAGAAAAAATAGCTTACTTTGCTAAATAAAATAAATAAAAATAAATAATAAAAAAAAATTTATATTATAAAATTTCAAACTTTTAACTATACTTTCCGCCAAAGGTGCGTATACGCACCCTTTAGATAAACATACAAGTAGGACCATCTATTTTCAAAAAAATTGACAAAAACGCAAAGTAGTGTTTTAAACTTACTTATTTTCTTCAAGTCTAGCAAAAAATAAATAATTATTATTCCAAAATAACTTCAAAAAAAATTTTTTTGTAGAAGTGGTCGTAATTGGTTAAAATATGCGATTTTTAGAAAATTTTAAAGGGGTGAAAATGTGAGATTTATAATTTAAAAAAATTTTTTATATATTCTATGAACTGTTAAAAAAAATATCTGTAAAAAAAAATTTTCAAATTAGTGCCCCTGATCCCACAAAAAAATTAGATAAAAAGGGTGCGCTGGCGCACCTTTGGCGGTTAATGGGTTAAGCCATGTAATAGAGAATCTTTTATTCTAGGGTATGACATATTTTATAATTTTATTAATTATTTGGAAACTTGTATATCGTCATTTTATTAATTTTATTGTGGCTACTTTTGTATTATTGAGGCGTATAAAATTGAATTATATAAGTTTCCAAATATTAAATAAAATTATAAAATATGTCATACCCTAGAATGAAGGATTGTCTATAACATGGCTTAAACGCCGATTTAATTGAACTGTTATTAAGGCCGTAAATATGTAAATAATTTTAATAAATTATCTTTTAAACTATAACAATTATAACTTTTATATTTTACAAATATTAAGTACAGCCCTAGTTAACATTCTTCACATTACCAATTAATTAAAATAAATTTTTATAAGCCAGAAAAAAAATGATTAAGTTCAACAAATATTGCGAGTACCTTCCGTCCTTAACACCCTTCTTTGAGTGGAGTAAATAGGTAATAATGACTTAGTGCCAAATCTGTACTGTAGGGTGGATGAACACTTTCTTCGAAACTGTATGCCGTCATGGCACTTATCACAGTTTTTGCCTTGTGAACAACAGGTGCATTGTTTTGCAGTAAAAGTACGCTTTTTGTCAATTTTTCTCCCCTTTTTGATTTATTTGCTTACTATTAATCAATATAAACTATCAGCGTAGTATGCGCCTGTTATTATAGTGGTACCTTAATTTTAGTAATCAATTAAAAGAATTCCCTCAGAATCCCACAGATTGTTGTCATCACTTTTCCAGCAGAAGGCACAATTTTCTTCAAACTCAAATTTCTTTGATGCTGGGCCACCCTTTAAATGACACTCCATAGACTCCTGCTTCAATTCAGATCATAAAAATGAGCCCAAGATTCATCTCCTTTGACAATTCGGTTGATAATAGCTCGAATGCGTTTCTAAGAAAATTAGCACAATGATTTGTTTCGATTTAAACGGAAAAACCTTTTAGAATCAGTGGTACAATCAAGCCTTACAATTATTGGCTACCCTGGCTATACGACAGGGTGGTTATTAGGCAACAACGACAAAAGGGCAGAAGAGGAGGTTGTTGATTTGCTACTTGTTGGCAAAATAAATTTACCCCTTAATTTAAGTAGGGAATGTTATGACGGTTACATCCACAATTATTACTAAACGTATAACCATCAGGATGGCCATTAATTGTGAGGCTGACTGTACATTGGAAAGTAAAAGTTTCTACAAGCGCAAAATAAAACTATACGGACCTACAAAACCAACTTTATTGTACCTCACCTAAACAAGCTCAAAAATTACTGTAGTCGAAATTTTTAACAGGTTCATCCCATATTTCAAATTTTCACTTTACGCGCGCGAAACGCAATTGTGTAAAATAGAAAATTTCGTATGCGTATCTAAACGTATCATAACTTTCAGAAATCCTAAAGCTTATTCTAAAACGACAAATAATTACGTTTCTGATACATTTTAAATTATTTACAATACAAAGTTCTACGTAATCTCTTATTTAAAATTTTATAATTATTATTAAGAAAAAAAATATTGAGTTAGCAAACAAGATTCGAATTTTAATTAAAATTACTTAAAAAACAATTACGGACATAAGAGCCCACTTAAAAAATCAACATTCCCAAAGTTGTTTTAAATTTTACAAATAATTTATTTAGAAATTTATTCTACAAGGACAAAATATTGAAAAATTTCAAACACCGGGGGCAACTTTGTAAAGTAAACCTAAAGATATTTTTATAGTTTTGTGAGAAACAAAACAGATTTAGAAAATATAGCGCAAGTTTGCACATATTTGTATTCTATATTTTCTTGAAAAATCTTGACTGCTATAAAAAATGTTCGTGAGAGAACTTGTTGAATTCTATTTACATTATTACCTTTATAAATTTTTTTCCTAAAAAATAATACCCTTATTTTTTTAGTTTTACCTTTTATTACAAACGCTTGTGGAAAATTTCGTGATAGGACTAAAATACTAAAAGCAACTTATAATGTTCAGTATTGTGCGCTGATGGCATTTTATATCTCTTGTTTTTCTTCATTCTTTCAGCTATAATTAGGGATGTTTACAAAAAATGACTGCGCCGTTACGGTTGATTTGTACGGATCAGCGATATGTGTAATTTCAAAGATTTCGTTGGGGTGCATTTTATTAACTTTATAATCTGATTTTACCACAGGGGTCGTTTTACGTGTGTTATAGATTGTAGAGGGTTAATTTTTATTTCTCTGTAGCCCGAGACTTATTTTAATGCTTTATTTAAATTTTGTTTTATTTGCGATGAACCCTTCTGATTGTCTCCTTTTATGGGCTTGCAAGCTAATTTTGTTAGGGTAGCCTAATAATTACCGGATATTAATAAAATTAGCTCAAAAGATTTATGCTTAAAAGCAAAAATAATATTTCAGATACCTATACGACTAAATTACGCTTACGGCTCTACATGTGGCTTTGGCGTCTTTTTGTAAATCGGCCAACCTACTTCAAAGACTTTATTTTTTAAATAGGGGAAGAATATTAAAAAAATAAAGTTGCACAAAGAATAGGTTACCTTTATGTCAATATTAACTTTGTCACGTTATCAAATATCTATGTAGATAAAGTTAGATTAAATTTTTTTCCTAACATTGGAAAAATTACAAATTAATATCTCTCCATCTACAGACAGTGAATAAATACCGCTAATATGAACCTAATAACAATTATTGTTGAAAAGCGTATTTGAAAACAAAGGAATAATAAAAGAGTAAATAAATTGGATATAACGAAAATTATGTAATAATTTTAATAAACACATTAGAATCCCAAGAGACTTCAGCTTTTTCATAACATCGAAAGTAACATTTTTATAACTCTATTGTTTATTCTTTCATTATTTGTTTGATCAGATTACAAAATACGCGTTGAGTTTTTTCATAAAATGTACATATTTGGATTATTTTATTCACTTCAATACTTATAGAGAGTGAGTGGACATACCACTAGGAAAACATTTTCTATTTCAGTTAGATGAGGCAATTTAGACCGCCTTCACTTTTTTGGTAACGTCACAAGCCACGCCCCCTTTTAGTAATTTTAATTAGGATATTTTAGGAGATACTTGAAGTATTATCTACAACAGCGTGGTCTAATTTTTAATTAATCCGTAAGTAAATATTTCGAAAACTATAGAAAATAAAGAACGATATTTAAGAATATTAAGATGGAAAAATGATTCCTATATTGGTTTGATTGCACAAACTTTGAAACCCCCTGCTGAGTGCTGAAGTTAAATAATAATCGTCGAATCGTTTTCAAGACACTGATCTATACTTTTGATTTTTCTTGAAGTCAGAACCGAGACGCAAAGCTTCACAATCTCATACAAAAGTTGTTGGGTTTTAAAGGGGGTGTAATGCGTGGTGACTACAAGGTGCGATCATGGAACTTTTACAGCAAGGAATATTAATGCAACCCCTCGAGGAGATAAAAATTTATTAGGGCGATTTTTTAACTTATTCAGTAACGTACATTATTGCACATAATTTTTGGATTAAAAATTGGGAAATTAAATTTACAAATTTACTTCTTCTTCAGACGACTCCATTGTTGAAACTAACCTTTAACAAGTTTTGACAGATGACTCAAAAATCACTTCCACTATGACCAACACCTTACACCTTACAGTCTGATTCCGAAACAATACGCGCAGACTTTCAGAATCAGAATCTGAACCGAAATCGGCCTGAACTATGCCCTCACCTTTAGGCTGGTATACCAATAATACTGATGAATACCGACCGCCAGGCTCTTTAAGTATGCATATTTGACGGCGCTCATAAATGATAGTTACGCTTACGTCATTTTCTGTGAGCATTTACGTCAGCAGCAGCAGATACGGTCAACTCGTTGTAATCTAATTCTAACATACAGTTTCTCGAAGAGGTCCACGTCTTGACCTCCAATAAGCAGAAGCGGTAATCTGGGAATAGGACGACCTCAAAAAGAATATAATCGTGTGATGACAAAAAAACTATTTGGTGGGTGTGCTTTTTTGCAGAAATATCAAATTCATCAGAAGCTATGTCTGGCGATGAAAAGGCTTACTGGAAGAAAGCCTCCGAAGAGGAATTTTGGTCCCGCGTTAAAAAGTAAACCAGGATTATGGATCGATCGTTTAACACTTTCATCCTGATTGCTTATTTAATCACTCGTTATCGAATATTTAACAGCGTTATGAAAAACCACATGAAACAAACTAGAATGTAACGTGTGTAATGAGTTAATTAAAAAATTTAAGAAAAAGGTTTGGTTAGTTACATTGAAACCTCAAGTCCCTTAAGGTTTTTACAGCACATTTTCATCCGTCACTGTTTAAACCTTTATGAAAATTAACACAAAAAAGTCATTTAATTCTCATATAAAGTACATATACGTAAAAAACAATTTTATGTTTTTAAATAAATTGCCAGGTCAGAAAATTTTAAAACAAATTTAGTAATGAAATTTACGCTCTTACGAAGACTGTAATAATATAAAAAAAAGTTTTCAAAAGCTTGCATAGAGGACTAAAATAGCAAGGAGTGGGTAATTATTTTTAAAAAGCACAAAACTAAAAAAATGAATATTCAAGTGTAAAACAAATATTGTTGAGGGTGTCTAAAATTTTTACATTATTTTATCATAATTATTTGTATTTTGCTTATCGCTTCATTAGTTTTAAATTATTACTAAAAAGGATATTACACACAAGAGATCAATTATACACTATTGTTAAATAAGTACTTATTTACCATAACATTACTAAACCCAAATTAATTTTGTAAATGGTCAATACTCTACAAAGTTCAACATAGTAATTAACTAATTAATGTTATTAAATTATTATTAATGTTGATATAAAATATGCATTATGCGAAGTGTCCCAAGAGCACTGCAAAGTAGTTGTAAGTGTGTAGAATGTTACACTATTTTGAGTATGATTATTTTATTATTTACTATTATGTACGATTTTTCTAAAACTGTAAAAAATGTGACGCTTATGCACTAACATAGTGTTTTAATTGCATGAATTCGGTCAGAAAAAATTAGGAGGTTATCAATACAGGTTGAGGCATTGAATAAAAAAGGTGGTACTTTGTCAAGAAGTAGCACTTATAGCTAATAATAAAAAGCGCAAAATACCAATCATCAGTCATTTTCTCCAAAGGAAATGGTTGCTTTATACTCCAAACTATAAGGAAAGATCGTTTTAGCCAATGGTAATGTAAACGCGATGGAAGTCTGTTGCATGTTCTCCTGTAAGCAACGGTTGCTAACCCTCTTTCCTGATATTTTATTTTCTAAGGTTTAATAAACAAAAAAACAATGAAAAGAGTAAATTTCTCTCTACGTAGTTCAGACGTTATCAATCAAACCAATCAAGACACGAATTGGTTTTACTATCTGTTCTCGTGTAAATTGAGATGATAAATTAAAATTATGATGTTGACTCGACTCTGTATACCAGAAAGTATGAAGCAGAAAGCACAATAATTAATTATTCCCACAACATGTTTCGTAAAACATCGTCAAAACCTCTCATTAATGAGTAGCCAATTTTTACTTCACCTACTGTATTCACAAATAGTTATTTGCTACGACCTCGTCAAACAATAACCCAGCTCACGCAAATTCTATCGTCGATAAAAGAATCCCTACATTATTCTAACTCCCTGTTGTGTTATGATATCGCACAGTTCAAACCCAAATAATAGGCAATAGTTATAAAACCTCAATTCGAGGACTTACCTTTGCTTAGACTATTGATTTCCCAAGAAGCTGATGGTACTTCTTGTCATGGAGATCTGAAACAAAAAATGATAAATTTGTAAACTGTTAGTTACAACTTACAACTAATAATTTAACAAAAAGAGGCCAGTGTAATTTAGGTACCTAAATATTGTGATACTATTCAGACTTTACTGGAGTCAGACCATCAAACTGCGTACAGCAGACCGGGGTCGGCAACGTTTTTGTTATTGAAGGGCGCAATGCAAAAATTAAAAATCCACCGAGTGCTAAAATATCATATAATATCTACGTAGATTACAAAAAATCTAACACCAAATATTCAAAAACACGTGACGTGAGAGGTGGAGAGATTTTAGACGGTAGACACTGTGCTACACTGTGCTAAACGCACAGTGTAAATTGTTCAGATTGTCTGCACCATTGAATAAATAACCCCCGCTACTGTACCAGGAAAAATGGATCGCAATGGTTTTTTATATACCATAGTATATTTATGGTAAGTGTCTATGATAGCATACATGCTAAGATCTCGTAAACGGTAAGAGATACGAAGTCGGTTAAATTATACCACATGCTTTCATGGTCAACTCGATCCTACTCTAGATTCTAGATATTTAGAAAAAACAGAAAAAGTTGATTTTCTTCATATGCCTATATGCTATAACTGCCTATATACAGGGTTATTCAAATTCGACCGGCACCATGGGGATCTCGCTTATTTGAAGAGATAGAGAAACGGTTAAATTAGGGCAAAGTTGCAGAATTTTAGGTCCATTAATAATCTGAAAAGAAAACTGCCCTAGTTGCTTTTGTTTTTGAGTTATTGACAAAAAACCAAAAAATCGAAATTTCGTTTTTTGACTTTATTTTCCTTATTATCAAAAATTTTTAAAATCTGACCGAACTTCTCCTAAGCCATTTTGTATTCTACACCCGATTCCGAAAACACATTTGATGTAAAACGTTTCGGTTTTCTGGAACCATCATCAACTTTAGTTTTTTAAAAGGCGCAATCTTTTGTTTTAGCACCATCTCATAGAACCTTTTTTGCTGATTATACAAAAATGTATAACACTTGAGTATTTATTTTTAAATTTTGTACTCAAATAAGCTTATTTGTTAGTAAAAATTGAGAATCAAGCTGCTCTAGAATTAAAACAAAAGCCGGTATAACAAAACATAAATCCATGCTTCGATTACGACTAATTTTATTTCTTTATTTGTGTTTATTACAAAAATAACTGAGTAAACATCTAAACAATGATGCTAATGTACTTCATAATTTAGAAATAAAAACTTTAAAAACTTGTTAAAGGTGTTTCAATTTCAAAATCTCGGGTTGTAATCCAAGCATGGATTTATGTTTTGTTATACTGGCTTTTGTTTTTATTCTATAGCAGCTTGATCCTCAATTTTTATTAGCAAATTAGCTTATTTGAGAATAAAATTTAAAAATAAATACTAAAGTAATAAACATTTTTGAAATCAGCAAAAAAGGTTCTATGAGATGGTGCTAAAACAAAAGATTGCGCCTATTTAAAAAACTAAAGTTGATGATGGTTCCAGAAAACCGAAACGTTTTACATCAAATGTGTTTTCGGAATCGGGTGTAGGATACAAAATGGCTTAGGAGAAGTTCGGTCAGATTTTAAAAATTTTTGATAATAAGGAAAATAAAGTCAAAAAACGAAATTTCGATTTTTTGGTTTTTTGTCAATAGCTCAAAAACAAAAGCAACTAGGGCAGTTTTCTTTTCAGATTATTAATGGGCCTAAAATTATGCAACTTTGCCCTAACTTAACCGTTTCTCTATCTCTTCAAATAAGCGAGATCCCCATGGTGCCGGTCTATATTGAATAACACTGTATATGCCTATAACTTTTTTATTAATCAAGATAATTTCAATTTTTAAAAAAAGGATAATAGGCACTACTAAAACCAATAAATTTAATAAATAAAAGATTTTTTTTTATAATTTTAATACCAAGTCGCTAGCGTCTGGACATCGTTTAGGCGACCTGCACAGGTCAAGCCGGAACGTCTAGATATCGTTTAGGCGGCCTGCATATGCCAAACAAGAGCGTCTGGACATCGTTCAGGCTCCGGTTGTAATACCACTTTTACCACCCTGGGTAGGTTAGTGGAGAAGGGAGGGTTCGTCGTTAATAAAACACACGGCCAACAATGAAAAAAAAAATTATTAAAAATTAAAAAAAAAAGATTCTAAGTACCCTTAGGTACACGTACAAAATAAAAACTTAAAAAAAAGATACAATATCTCTATCTACCCTTAGATACGAGTACAAAATTAAAAAACAATTAATGCTCATGATTATAAAGGACAAATAACTTTTATCTCTATAGTAAAATTTATATTTTGTTAACATGACAACATAGCATAAGCAAATATTGGTGTTTTTATATTAAAACTTCAAACTTTGACTTAAGTAACGTTGCTATGTTGTCATGTTTACAAAATATAAATTTTACTATGGAGATAAACGTTATTTGTCCTTTATAATCATGGCCATAAGAAAGATACTTTATCTCTATGACTCGGCTCTTGTCTTCATCCCGAGTCCTTTCACGAAGAGAGGTCACAAGGTCCTGCTGAGAGCACAAGAGGGTGATGATCACCAGATCCCGAGTCCTCTCACGAAGAGAGGCCATAAAGTCCTGATGAAAAAGGGGCTTCTTTCACTAGATCCCGAGTCCTCTTACAAAGAGAGGTCACAAGGTCCTGATGAAAGTGCAGGGAATTCGTCCACGAAGTCCTCATGAAGAGAGATCACTAGGCCCTGATGAAACGAAGAAAGCACAGGGACTTGCTGAAGGCAACATGGAAAATTACAACTCAATAAAAGGGGAAATTATTTCAATTCAAATTTAATTAATTAATCGCGGACGATAATTAAATAAGTAAACGACGCAGGGAAAAATTGAATGAATGCGCGCTCCCGCTCACCACGATGGAGAAGCGAAGAGTCCCTTATCAAAAGGGGGGAAGATTCGGTGACCAACTCGTATCCACTCGACAACCAATAGAAACGCTCTAACTTGAATTGTACTCGAAGAAAATTATCACGTAGCACGTTATAAATTTTACTAATTAAATTAATAACTTTTTAATTCAACCGGACTCGAGGATGCAAGTTAGCTCAATTGAACCGCACCAAAATAACGAGCCCGTCGATATAAAATTTGTAATTATCAATTAAAATTTCATCCTTAAAGTGATTAATAAAAATTAATTAAGGGTTGTAAAATACTTAGGGAGGGTAATTAATTACTGAGATAAAAAGAAAAAAACAGTAATCAGCTTCAAAAGCAATTTTACCACTCCACGTGGTTATAAATGAATTTAAAACTTTTCAATACTATAATTAAAAACTGTTAGATAAAGAAATACTAAGGTGATAAGGGTGAAATAATTATTGTAGGGTTAAAAATAATTTAAAAAGTAAATTAAAAATTACACGGAAGCTTTAGCCCTTCTGGTTGTCGAGTTATAGGGAAATCGGTGCTTATCGTTGATAACGGTGATAATAAAATAATGAAAAGTAATTCTGGTCCAATCTTGATGAGATTGTACTCAAATGAAAGTGCTTGAAGAGCTGACCAAGGGAATGTAAAAATTATCTCCATTTTGATATCAGGAGCGGCGCTAGGAAAAAAATAGGGCAAAAATGACAAGTAGCTGCTTTAAACGATACAAAATTTCCAGGATGCTGTAATACTGAACCAGTATTTAGGTCCAGCATCCGGATAAAATTCTGCATCGTTACACGGTTTGGCCTGTGTAGCTGGCCTGCACAGGTGAAACTAGAAGGTTAGCCTGTGTTTGTGGCGCAGCCTTAACGGTCCTTAGAGACCTCACGATCTTCTCATATATGAGTCCAGTGGGGGTGAGTCAACAATTCATACATGGCGCTGGCGAGCATTGCGTTGCCGACCCCTGCTGTAGAGCAGCTTAAATGTAACAGAAGAGAACCGTTCCTCAAAATTTTGTTAGAGTACACCTATAATTGAGAAACGGCTTGCCGACATTAAATTGCGGTCTCTTGGCTTCCTACAGATATTAAAACTTCCAACCAACTATATTTTAACACTATTTAGGATAACATAATGATGTGATGGGACTGTGCATTATACTTTTCCGTCAGAGATAATGAGTAGAAGAAAAATAAGAAACATGTCTTTGAAAACGAACTACAAATATAGCAGTAAAAATAAAAATACAAAAATACACGCCAATATTGACACGATGTACTACCTAACTACATAGTAGTGATAGTAGGTATATAGGTACGTCAACAGGAAACTGAAACTACATACTTAAAATTAAAAACTTTCATCTTTGTTACCTATACAAAAGCTTATTATAATTATTAACAATAGAAAATTCCATAGTAAAAATTAAAAAACAATTATAAAAGTATGTAATATCCAATTAAACTTTAAAATTATTTTAACTAAATCCGATTTTAATATATTTTAAATACCTATGCATTTCTCTGGAAGCTGTGGAAAAATTACATTTACCTATTGCTTGAGATTCTACTACAACAAATTTTTTTACGTAATATAATCAAAAAGAGTAAATTACGTTTCAAATTCACCAAGTACAAAATGTTTAGTAAAATGATTGTGACGAGGGATGTTGTATCATTCTGTCACAGCCATCTGACACTCCAGAGACTTTCCTTTGTCAAATATGTGTACACTCTTAATGAAGTCTGATATAATCAGACAGTAGAAAATTATAATCGTGTAGCTGTTTAGTAATGGTAATACTTATTTACATACGTATTATTTAATCTTAGCATGTGCATACTTTAAACTAATTAAATGAACTTTATTAACACAAATATTTAATTAATGAAAACGTAATAAATTATTTTTAATACGCCACGCGGTTAGTTATAGTTAGTGGTTTTGTATCTACTAATGTTGCATATGCTAATAAAAATTAAAATTAAAAACATTAACAATTTATCATAAAAGAGAACCGCCCTTAATAACAGTGGTTATCTTGTACACGTCAGAAAAGCTATAGTGGTCTAAACATAAGGGTGGTATCTGACTTTCTTTTAGCTTTTAACAAAAAAAATTGTACAACGTCAAAGCTCTGAAACTTGTGACTTGTGACAACCAACCCAACAGGAGAGAGTGTGAAGATGGAAAGGAGCTACTACTTTCTATTTTTTTTACTTTTTTTTACTTTTTCTACTTTTGTGAAACTATTGCGCTCCCTATCAATTTTTATGGATGACCAGATCCCGATAGTTTATATACCAATTTTGAAGCTCTTAGAATTTAGTAATTAGTACGATACAGTATAGAAAGAACATTTTTTCAAAAAATTCCAGTAAATTGAATTGAAATCAAACCTCAACTAGTATGTAACACACTCTTTGATATTATATTCCGTAGCAATTTCTAAACTGTTGCACCGATTTCAGGAGATTTAACTGCAAAGTTACACGCTCGTTGAAAACTAATTCAATTAAGCACAAATTATTTTTATTTTACACATTTGTAAGAATATTAAAACTACGACCGAACCTTTTTTGTAATATATTCAGCTACATCATTCTAAGCGATTGAGTTTATAATAGTTTTTCTTTTCTTTCCTTTCTTCAAGTATAAGAGCTACCTTTGTTCAAGCAAAAGTTTATGAGAACAAAAACTGAGTAGGTAAAATAAAAGAATAAGTAAATAGGTATTGTTTCAACAAGGTACCTTATGTATGTATAACCGGCCAAACGTAGCATTGCACTCTAGGAAACTCGTGAAATGAAAATCTTAAAAAAAAAACAACAGAAAGATTTTTGTGAAAATTATAAATAATGTATATATGTATGTATTACATATCTTTTTCAAAAATTGAGTGAAAAACGTGGACTATAAACTTATGCAAATATGACTGTCTATAGAAATATAACCAAACAAATATACTCTTGTCACATATACGACAACTGAAATATATGAGGAAAGCTGTTGAACGTGCCATATTTTACTTCAAAAGGTTGGCTAAAGTAATGGTTGATTTAGTTATCCCTCTGGCATATTCTTTTAAACAAGTCTTGAATGTTTAAGCTAGACTTGTTAAAAAAAGCCTTAACATGTGTCAAAGAATAAATGTATGAGCTTTATCAAGATTGGTATACGAAAATTTCTTATTTTTATGTTTTCTCATCATAATTTATCAAAAATGAAAAAAAATTCTCACTTGAGGTATAAGACATAACTTTATTTTTTATTGTTAATTATGTTTGGCTTTCAATTTTCCATATAATAGTAGCTACAGTTACAGTGCCTTCGAGAATACACTTAACCCACGTGACTAGTTTGTTGTAGTTATTAGATGTGTTTGCCTCCTGCACCCTCTCTACCCATGAGATAGATAAATACTGACTTATACACAAAAAAATATAACCCAAATCATGCAAAGTTAATGGTTGAGCCTTTATACATCTTTTTTTAAATAATTACAAATTATTTACCTTTTTTTTTATGCCGAATGCGTCCTCCGTATGCCTGAATCTGTTCGTCCCGTCATTATCCATAACAAACGAATCGAACGAATAATAATTATTAAACACTACTACACAAAATGCACTTATGGTTTTAGAGCAAAACCGAATAGGTAACGACTAAATTATGAAAGCTTCCATCAAGCTTTCAACATCGGACTCGATACTAGCACGATTTTAAACTCGATTCCGATAAAACCGTTTAATTATTCTGCGATTGAAATTAAAAAATTTAGCATTAAACAAAAATACATTTCTCTAATCCAGTGGCACTGACCTGAAAACAGAAATTTGATTTAATATTATTTTTACATTTTCATTTTATTTATTATGGTATGGATTGTAGATAGATACCTCGAAACGATGGTTGAGAGAGCCGAAACAAGTGTTGCAATAGATGCGTTCTGCGAGACGAAGAAGAGGAAGAAAATTACTAATAAAGCGATTATCTTCAGATGTCTTCGAAAAGGCGATTCCATAAACCTCTGTTGCTGAAGATTTAGACATATTTTAGAAGTTCTTCTCTAGTTTTATTGTTCAGCAACAGGATCTGAAAATGAAAATTTGATTTAGTTACTACTTACACTACTTACCATTTACTACTTAACTACTACTTAGTTATTACTAGAACCCGCATTTCATAAGCATTTATTATATTATCAAAATAAGCGCTTAAAAAAGCTTAAAAAGTCTAAAAAAAAGCTTTTAAAAAGCTCCTAAAGAGCACTAAAAATCCAAAATTGTGCATCAAAATTTAATTTTTAATCATAATTTGAATTATCACTTTGAGAGAAAATGAATTATCCTATAAAATTATAGGTATTTTCAATGGTATTTTCCAAATTATTCATTGAAAAAAATTGTAGTCTGTTAGTTGTAAGCGTATTTCTAAACCGAAAATCTACTCTCTAACCTCAACCAATATAAAAGGAGCTCTATAAAAAGCCACTGCCTGTGGAAGCCAATCAGATTTTCGTGTTTGCTGGCACTCAAATAGCTTATTCCCAAAAGATGGGCCTGAATACGATCACCCCGTTTCTTCTCGCCCATCGACGAGATACAATAAATTTAATTATCACTAATTATTGTACATATCAGGGCACAAAAGCCTCGAGAGTTTCAATTTTTTTGTTAGAAATTATTGTTTTTAACGGTTTTGTCTGGCAATAACTTGGAACAAGCACATTGAAGTGGCATTCAAAATAGTACATTCATCGATGCTACATAAATTGGACATTTGAAGCCCTTAATACTAATGCTAATGATGAAGTACGCAATTACCTACACTTTAATCTGTAATTTAGTACTTGTTTTATTGGAATATCAGGTAGGCATCAGCTATTCCTATGTATTGTCCGTCTGTATAATGGCTGGTTTCATTTATATTAATTTATTAGAAATAATAGAATTAATCATGACAATTACAGTAATTAAAGTGCAAACCAAAAAACTTATAATTTGACAACTTAAATTTTCAGCAAACGAGTTTACGTAGACTTTCGTAATTTCATGCTTTTCAATTGTTTTAGAACAAAAGTTGTAGTTGAGACAGTTGTAGGGCATAAAATGCTGCATATAAAGCAATAAAAAAATTAATTTAGCGTTTGCATGTGAAATGCTAAATCTTAACATTCTTGGCAGTGCCAAATTTATAAAATTTGGAAAAATTCAAGGCTATAACTATTATGTAATTTTAAATATTTTTAATCTAATTTCTGTAATTATAAAGCCTGTAAAATTAATTTTGTTTATTGATTCCGATGTAGAATTTTATGCTCTACAACTTTTATTTCAAGCTTTTTTTGCCTAAAATTAATACGAAAAGCAGTTACAAAAATATGATTTTATATGATACGTAAGCTCTGATTGAAAGCCGTGCTTACCACCCTGTATTATTAGCGAGAAAGATCGTAAAAAGGATAGATTGCACTTTAGTAGGTTCTTGACGTTTTCAAGTTTGGGTTTAGTATGTTTGAGCCATATCTGATCATTTTAGATAGGCTTTATCTTATCTCTAAATGCTATTCTTGTTATATAATGCACAATGCACATACTGTAAGTTTTTCCTGTTGTGCTTTGTCCACAACTTCTTGAAAAAATTAATTGCTTATTGTGGCGCCTAGTTAACCAAATAATGAGAATATTTTTAATAAAATAATTTAACAATGCTTGAAAACTTCCTAAAAGATTATTTCAATTAAAAAAAATTACGTTTTAACAAATAAGAAGGTTTTCTTTAATTTTCATTAACAGCCACAAGTCGTTCCGAAATAATTAACTCGGCCGTGTTTTTCCTCCTTTTTTTGGATAATTGACATTTTATCAACTCCTTATTTTGTTTTTATATTAAAAAAAAGTTTTATATCTAATAGAATACGTGACGTGACTAATGCAGATATTAGTTGTATTAATTTCACTTGATTGATTTTTTAGGTTCTTCCATTATTTTTACTATCGTTCTTCTTGAATATAAAACATACTAAATTAGCATATTTTATAAAATAAAAAAAAGTTTTTTATTATTTTTTTATATTTACCCTTATTGGGGTAGTAAAAGGAATGTTTAAGTTCTTTGCAAAAGCACTTATGTAAAAACAAAATAATTCACCTAACGCATTGTAACAGCCAAGCCAAATTGGAAAAATCAAGTGTTGCCTTTAATATAATGTCTTCTATATTATTCAAGTTTTACATTAGTTTTGAAGAAATTATCAATAAATAATTACTTAAATAAGTACCTAATTTAAATATTACATTGTTGATGAGCTCTCAATATTAAGCACTTCAACGCTTCTAATTAATCGATTTTTACCTGTAGTGCATGGTAGTTGTCTTATTGAAGATTAGAGAAGCTTTAAGTTACATAACAATAGCTATTTACGTTTTACATTTAATTAAGTTTCTCAGGCGGCGGCAAGCCCTTTCATCACAATAAGATTTAACGAAAACTTCATTCACAATTAATTTTGGTATTAAGGTCTTGTAAAGGGTGTAGCTTCCTATGCAGAATAATTATATGAATATTTCATAATAAGTTTTTAATGTAATGTTTACACAAAGATAGCTAATTTAGAAATTCCTATACAAGGGCTGTCGGGGCCCGAAAGTTTTTAAACTATTTTTCTAGCATAGTCCACATACCTACTAATTTTTTCTTTATCTCTCTGTCTCTCTACTTATCTGTTTTTCCCTATCTGTTTCTATATCTCTCTTCCTCTCTATCTCTAACTGTTTCTCTCTCTCTGTCAATCTCATCTGTCGTCTAGTTTATAAGTTTCATCTGTCATCTAATCTTTCAATAACATCCTTTATTTCATCTCATTTATCATCTCTTTTGTTATATCACTTATCACTGATGTCAAGTGAGATCACAAATGCAATGACAGATACAATACAAAATGAAATGACCTATTTTTTGACAGACAACATATGACATAAGTGGCATGACAAATGAGTTGACAGATTGGATGACAGGACATGTGGAATAATATATCGGATTACTTACAGTGAGAGATGAAATGCCATATGACCCCTCCCTCTCTGCCTCCGCCCAAACTCTCTCCCTCTATACTTATCTTTGTCTCTTCCTCCCTCTCTCTATACCCCTCTCTAACCTATTCCCCCCACTCGCACTCTCTATCTCATTTGTCTTTTTTTCTGACTTTTTCGAACCTTACTGCGCATTCCCTATGACATTGTGGTTTTTATTAGTGGATTAATACCTGGCTTGTGCGACTTTTTGAGAGCTTACATATTTTATTCTACTTGACCTGGCTTTTTAAATACATTTTTTTGCCTTCGTCCTTCATCGTCGTTTTTCCTAAGTTGTTAATAAAATTATGTGCACTATAAGAACTCTCAAACGTTCAACTTGTATAAGAAAGTCCTGATTTATTAATAACCTTTGAAATGGTTAAACGCTTGAGCTTTAACTAAAATGTAGGTGTATTCAGTTTACGATCATTTAAATAGTCGCTATAGAATAAAAACGTAAAAAGAAATTTTAATTAGATCACTTTTCTTCAAGAAAAATACGAAATTAAGAAACGTAGGTAATAAAAAGTTAACATTTTTAATTAATTAGTAACGAAAATAAAAATTAAGTAAGCGATTTATTAATTTTAATAAATTGTTAGGTTTTGCAAATTTTTTAATTATTTTGTAATTGACACGATAAAATAAATCAATTTTATGAAAATTATTTTAGACAAACATTTTTCGATTGATTTGCCTAATATTTATTTAAGTTATTGGTTGTGACAGTTTTTTAAATTAAATTTGATTTCGAGTAATTTACTTTTTATATAAATCGCCTTTTCAAGACTTTTTTCGAAAATAAGTAAAAGTAAGAATAAAAGTTTATGAAAATTCAATAACTATTAACTAACTTTTTTAGAAAAAAAACCGGAGGAGTTTTCTCAAAAATAATTTGTAGATTAGAAAGCTAAGTTAAATGTAGTGTAGCAGTAATTTCATTACCTTAATGGATAGTAGATTGGAGTAAGCAAGTCTTGAGGAGATTTAGTATCTTGTTTTCTAGAAAATAATTCTTGGCTAAAAATTAACTCATTCTTTAACTGTAACCACGTTTCATGATACAATTAAATTGCAATAAAAACGCTATTCAAGAAAAGCAATAAAAAGCAACTTCTTAACGAAATAATACTTGGGAGTAAATTACTTTAATAAAACTATCTAAAGTCAAAGCTATTACAGTAAAACGTTTTCGTTTCACTTTTTCCACTTTTCTATAGCTCACTCAAATTCTTAATTGCCTTTATGTAGGTTATACCGTTGATTGAGGGAGTTTTGTGAGTATACAGGGTGGCGTGTAATGGCTCCGATTGGGTTCGTCATAAGGATAAAGGATGCCCCTGTAAATATTGGTAAAAAAGCGTATCTATGGAGCAGTTAGTTGAGCATGTTCCTTTAACTTTAAAAATTCTCTTAACTATCTTCTTCTGAGAAGCTCTTGTTGTTTCTAAAAATCAATGTCCTATATCGTTAATTAAAAGTTATTAAAACTTTCTAGGTCCTTTGTCACATAATATTATGTAATTTTTTCACTATTCCTAGACGTCTGCTATCTGGTTTTTAATAATTAAAGACGTAGATAAGCTTTGATCTTGTAATTTAATTTGAAATTTGATTATTTTGCTCATGCACTAGCATACCTTTTTTTGCATTGATTTAATTTGCATTTCCCATACCGTCGACTTTTGTGAGTCAGCGCATGTTAATGAATAAAGATATAGTATTACATTATGCTCCAAATAAATATAATTTTTCCTATCCTTAGAGAAAATCGAAAAATGCAAGAAAGCTTCGTTTTGAAATTAAATCAGTCTGTGAAATGAATAGCTGATTACTAACGCAACAAACATGTTGTGTATATTTGTATCTTCATTTTTGAAAGACATTATGACATACATATAGCATATTATAGTTGTTAATATACCTACATAAATGAACAGATGCGTAAAGAAACAAGAATAATATGTTACGTTAGTACAACATAAATACACCAAGATCTCTTCATAACTACATAACAATTAGTTTTTTTAGTGCCGTAGGGCAACACAATTTAAATAGAAAATATACTATTCAAATTGAATTGGGACATAAAATATATAAAATAAATATGACTCCATAAATAGGCCTCAAGTATCTGTAAAATCGCCAACAATTCAAAATGCTAGCAATGGGAAAAAATATTTGCGCAATAATACCTATTACCCCATTACTCAGGAAGGTCGGGTAGGTCCATATATAATAAAATAGGAAGTTAACATTAATTTGTATTTTAATAGTTGAGAAGGCTGTGGGTGAATTAGTTGCATATTTAATCAACAGTGGTGTGAGGTGTTTGGTTGTGTTTAAATCTCAAAGTTGCATCTACTTCAAATCCAGAGTTAACCTACGTCAACAGCTTTGAAATAAAAACCCTGTATTGTATACAAGCATTTGAAACGTTTATATAGGGTGTTCCAGCGATCATGTCGCAACCTTTTACCAGTTATATCTGAAGTCAAATAAAACATACTTTTATAATTAACTTTGGTCCAAAACGGTCTATTAAAATCTAAAATGGCCATTTCTGTTCATTTTCTCCTATGCAAACGGTTACTTATTTTCCCTCTTAAAAGGAACGATCATTAAAAAGCCAATGACATGTTACCGCAATAGAATCTAGTCTAGTCTTGTCTATTATAGCTAGATGAAGAGGACTTATTCTTTTTTTTTAAATGCTTTAAAAAGAATAAAAATATAACTTAGTAAAATATCACAATATTCCTAACTATTCATAAATGTCTACTAGCGCCCCTTCCTGATATTTTATTTTCTAAGCTTTAAGGAGGGTCTTTTATAATGACATTTTCATAAAATAAATCAGGTTACTATAATAGCAATGTGTTGCTTATTGCATGTTGCGTATTGCTTTGATTTAAGAGACTATCGGCAAACATCGGATTATCGATTAATAATTAATTGTTCCAGTCTAATTACAAAAAAGCTACCCTTAGAGCAAACTTGGACAGTCTGTATCTAGGTAACGGAGCCATTTCCAAAATCAGTTTACTACCTGGAGATAATCACACGAAAATCGTCTTGAGAAGTTCTATAATATAGTTGTAACATAGTCACTGGAACACCCTATATAAACATTGCGTGTCACAAAAAAAAATTAATTGAAAATTAATTTGCATGCACGAAACATAAAAGTCTTAACAACCTTTATTGCAGAAATGTAGGGAGTCATTTAAAAGTAGAAAATCGAATTACTCGTACTACTATTTTTTATTGTCTTGACCAAGAGCGATGAAGTCCAATAATGGGATCGTTCCCACGATCACCACACATGTAAACTGAATTTTTACATACAAAATTAATGAGTGGAGCAAATGTGTTTGTACAGTTTTTCTTATTGACAAACGCGCACAGTGGGCGAGGATACATGTGTAAAAGCGGACAAAATTCAAGATTTCATCGGACTTTTATGAAACTTGGTATTTAAGTGTTTTCGAGGTCACTAATCACGAATTTGGTTTAAAAAATAAGAAATTCAAAATGGCAGATCCAAAATGGCGTCTACAATCCACTAATTTTGATGGTATTTGTATGAAATACAAGTATTTAAATGTTTTCGAGATCACTGATCACAAATTTGGTATCAAAAACAAGAAATTCAAAATGGCGGCTAGAATACACTAATTTTCATGGGATTTTTATGAAACTTGGTATTTATATGTTTTCGAGGTCACTGATCACAGTGATCACAAATTTGGTATCAAAAATAAGAAATTCAACATGGTGGATCTAAAATAGCGGCTAGAATCCATTAATTTTCATGAATCATGAATTTTTAAAGTATGTTTTGTTGATATTTTTATTAACTGTCAAAACACAGAAAATTAAAAGTATAAAATGAATTCTATACAGAGTGAGCCTAAATATAGGCCATTATAATTATATGGCGTTCAGTAAAAAATGTGAAAAAAAGTTGTTAACAATACTTTAGTATCTCGAAGTGGTCTACATCGTAAAAGTATTTTGGAATATACAGGGTGTTTAGTTTAGGAGATAGTGAACTTGACTTTATTCTTTTAAATAGAACACCCTATATTTTTTTGCATATTTGAATTCCCGGTAACATTTACAATCAAAAATGTAAAAGGTTAGATGTACCATCACTAACCGGTCTGGAGATATTGTCACTTTAATGCCAAAATCGAGTCATTCAGAATCAATTCTGAAACCATGATACCAGGGCCCTAATCAAGGTTTTTAAATCTGCTTACACCACCGACTAGTCGAATTATAAAATTCGGTAGTAAGATTATCAAAAAAGTCTAATGCTATACAGAGTGATCAGATCACTTAAAACGAAATCTAATTTTTCTAGATTTGTTCCAATGCAGTATACGTATTTTTACAGATTTAGATTTTTGGTAAAAAGTAGATGCTAAATTTGCAATCATATAGAGGGTGTTTCTTTAAATTGAAAAAAATTAAATTGGAAATTTAACATTCACTTTTTACCTTGAATCCAAATCTGCAAAAATATATTATATGGCGTTCCATTTGAAGAAATCGAGAAAACTTATATTTCGCGTAAAGTGATCACTCTGTATAGTATTAGACTCTTTGTAAATTTTTACCATGTATTTTGTTAGTCGACTATTGGTGGTGCAAACAGATTAAAAAAATCTTGTTTACAGTCCTGGAATAATGACTTTAAAATTGACGCGAATGACTCTATTTCTGCATAGAAGTGACGTTTATCACTTTAAAAAAATCACCCTGTAGATTCTAAAATATTTTTACGATGTAGGTCCTTTCGAGATAAGAAACTTTTGTTAGGGACTTTTCTTTTCGTCATGGACAGAAAAAAGAAATAGTTATATAGAAAATGTTCTTAAATTTTAAAAATAAATATTTTTTTAAAATTTATTTTGTTCTGATACGCTGTTTTGTTACTTCTAAATAAGAAACAAAAGTAAAAAGTGAAAAAATTAAACAATTTTTAAAAATAAAATAGTATTTTAGTGAATAAGAACTTGAAAATCTTAAATACATATTGATTAACAAAAAATGCAGTAAAGGCATTGCAATGCTTAACTAATTTCTGTAACATTTAACTAAAAGTTACTTCATTTACAATTGGAAATTCCAAAGTCGGTTTTTGTCCGTTTTTGCATGTCTCCTGATGGCCCACTGTGAAACGGTGCGAATTTTATTCCAAGAGGATATTTTTGAAGCCTTTCGCTATTAATTTGTTACTTCTGTACCTACTCTATTGAGCGTTTTTCATTAATTATTTGATTTTCTTACTCGGAGAGAGATTGCTAAGATATACTGTAAACCTGCGGCCGCACTACATGTGGATAGTTTAGTGGGTTGCGCTAATCTACTCTCCAAGTAAGCCCTGACGTAAATATCTAATACGTGCATTAACAGTATTTTCTCCTCCTTAAGCTAGACGTGCATTGAATCAACTCGGCTCTGATCAGCCCGGCTCGGCAGTCAATTTCTTTGCTATACACTAAAAAGTATTACCACCCACGTATTGAATCGACTCAAAAACTGCACTGTGCCGTTCCGAGCTGAGTCGATTCAATACGCGGGTGGTTAATACATTTGAGTATTGCCAGCAAAGAAATCGCCCGTGCCGAGCTGGGCAGATCCGAGCCGAGTCGATACAATGCGGATCCAGCTTTAGCCTATAGCTTTTAAGCTACTCACTACTCACTGACCTGTAGTAGGGGAAGATGGGGCAGAAGGACCGGTGAGGCGAAGGAGACCTCCCCGATTAGTTTAAAACCAGGTGCTTCATCTATAAGTTAACAGTCAAAATGCATAATTTACACATTTTGTAGTATACCTAGTAGGGTGCTTCTTATTTGGCCTATTTTTGAATTTTAATTCTTACGCCCCTTCAATCAATTCCAAATAATTCAAAACAAATTATCCATATCTTAAAAAAAATTTTTTTTTGATAGCGGCCATTACCAACGGGGTCGAAGTTTCTTATGTAAAATACATAGGGTTTTTGGATGAAACGGAATAAAAATTCGTTTTTCATAAAATTTTTGGTCTAAAAATCTGAAACTGGGTAGGTAGCAAGTTCATGGACAAATAAACTTAAAAAAATAAAAAAAAAATATTTTTTTTAGCAAAAACTTGTATTTTAGGGGTTTACAGTTAGGGCCACCCCCTGAAGAGGTAGTTCTAGTGGTGCCATTTTCATGAAATTTCTACCACATGATGACTTTTATAAGATAAGTCTACTGTATAAAAATCATTAAAATATTTACAATATTTTTGGAGATAAAGCCATTGTTTAAATTTTAACCCAAACTTTAAGAGCCTACAACTTTTTAGGGATGCGGTTTTTGATAAAATTGCAAGAGGGGAAATTGTCTTATTTTGGACTCAAGAAACCACTGTAGACGTTTGTCAATGTTATTCCGTGTTATTCGGGTATTTCTAGCTTTTCAGGTATTATTTGTCAATGAAAAGTTTCTGATGAAATGGAATGACCCATACATAGTTTTAGAGTAAAATATAACAGTTATAGGTTTGTTTGTCCATCAACATGTTATCTACCAAGTTTCAGATTTTTAGACCACGAATTGATAGAAGAAAAACATTTTATACCGTAATATCCAAAAACCCTGTGTATTTTACATAAGAAACTTCGACCCCGTTGGTAATGGCCGCTATCAAAAAAAAATTGTTTTTAAGATATAGATAATTTTTTTTTAATTATTTGGAGTTGATTGAAGGGGCGTAAGAATTAAAATTCCAAAATAGGCCAAATAAGAAGCACCCTAACTAGCAATTCAAATAGTTGCATTGTAAACAATTTTAGTCTGTACAAGATAAATTCAAAATTTACGGGAAGTGATCTAATTTTTCAATTATGTTAGTTTGTTGTTATCTTTAATATGAAACGTGGTTAATGATAGCTCATCGTCATAAGTTATTGTTAAGATACTAGTTTAACATATTCAAGTGAAAAGTTTGACCTAACCTATAATCTTTAGCTTATGAACCTCCAAACAAAGAAAAGCGCGCCAATGGGGTACAGAGGTCCGCTTGATTCAATATGTGTTTTATATGGTATGGCATCTGTAGTTGTGTGTCGTCGTTTATTTTATTTACGAGGGAAAAATGAATCCACTGTATAAAAGCGTGTCCAGTAGGGTCTTTTGGATATTTTAATGGTACTGGATAGATGGACAATGCCTATTTTATAAAATACTTATATCATTTTATTCAACACACTAAAATGAATAGTTTCTTGTAATTTCTCTTTTTAAAAACTTATCTTAAGTTGTTATTATTTTGTCAGAACTATAACATGATGAAATAAACTGATAAAAACAATATCACAATCATTTATTCAATTGGTAAATAATGATCCTCTTTACCTCACTTGCCGGTCCTCTTCGCCCCCATGTACGGGGCGAAGAGGACCACAGGCAATCGCTCTTTTATCTTTAATTACAGCGATTTGCAGTAGCAGTTAAGAAACAATATTTTACTTATGTTTCAGGTACATATTACCTAGGTGATTTAAGTATTAGTTTCCCATTAATTGAATAAGGAAAAGAGAAATTGATAAAAAAAGGCTTACTATGTCCTCTGTGCCCCATGTTCCCCATGTACCTGTAGTAGTGCGGTCTCTGGTTAAGGCAGCTAAGCTATTATGTGTAATTTGTATTAATAAGAAAGGGTATATAGTCAATGTGGCAATACGGTGAAGGGGTAACGATAATTTGCCTTCGTCTAATACAAACTTTACTACCACACTAAAATTTACTTGTTTTTTTAAATTTTTAATGAAATTAAGAGAACTCATGCATAAAACTGACAGAGCTGACAGAATTTATAGTAAACGGAGTCGAGTATTCACATGAAAAATTGTTAAAACTGAGATGTGTATGTGCAAGGAGCGCCACTCCAACAAAACCATCTTCAAATAAACGAATAGTAAGGTCGTAGAAAAGTATAGTAAAAGACGAGTAAAAAATTTGTTAATAAATAAAGAATCGTTCGTTTCGAAATATTTTCTGACCTCTGAACACCATGTATATGTATAATGTATATGGACAACTGTATATTGCACACATAAATAATGTGTATGCTAATGGTAGGTATGTAGAAATGGAAATTTGTTGCATTTTTCTACACTATACGCAGACTTGTTTGAATGTACTTAAGGGATCTGGTTTCCCTGAGAGACTTAAATGTTATATAAAAATGTTAAATGACAGTCTCTACAACGTTGAGCCTTCATGTAAAATTATTTTCTAAAGAAAAATTTATTTTAAAAAGTCACTTTATTCAAGTGACTATAATTTCAATTTAAGATACTCTCACCAGAGCTCAATTATTATAAGAAATACCTAGCATTTTAATACTATCTTGGGTTACATAGTTTTTCACTTATAATAATAATAATTAGTACCTATTATACACCATAGAGGGTGTTTTGCTAACTATGTTGCAAAGTTACATAGGATAGAACTACGTTACTGAGATACTGAGATGTAAATTCTCAGAAACGAGAATCTCCAAAAATCATTTTGGAGAAAGGAGATTAATGCCTTCGGTAACGAAGCCGTCTTGGATAGAAGTTTAATAGGAAAAAATGCCATATTTATTAATTATTACTCTCTTCTATAAAGATGCTAGAACGTTGTAACGTAGTCAGTGGAAGATCCTGTTTAATTCTTAAGAATTACTCAACAAGCATGTTTCATTTTGCATTTGCTTTCTTTCAAAATTTACCTTAGCCTAGTCCTAAAAATGAGGATGCTTTTACTTTGTGAAAGTGAATTTTGATAGCGCCTAAAGGCGGAGATACACATACACAAGTTACTAAGTTTACCTGCGCAGTTTAGGTCTGCGCAGGCAGCCTAAACAATCTACAACAATGGTCTACGCAGGCCCTGCCTTAACAGGCGAACCCGGAGTAAAAGCCTGTGCGTGTGTCTCAACCTTAATGGAATGAATTTTCGCAAAGGTTTATTACATTAGATTTCTCGTGTTTCGCATACATTTTAACAATATCAAGTTCCCTATTAACAGGCCGAACACTAAGGAAAAGATTGTTGGTATTTTTCTTCTTTAAACAACTAGAAGATACTTATTTTTAAAATACACATTTTTCTGCTCACAGGTTGTTTACGTAACCTATTAAGTATTTTCATTTAGAAATATCTAAAATAAAATAAAAATTTGAAAAGAGTATTGATTTTCAAACGTATCAAATTCAATAATAAATTCCGTTTCATAAAACAAGTAAGCGAAAAAAACTCTCATTAATTTCCAACATCAAAAGTACTAATTGATTTGTCGTTTAATTTGACATTTTTAATATTGTTGAATTAAAAAAAAAAAGTAGAAATAAATGATTTATCTTTTTGGTAATTTTAATGTTTAAAGGTATCCCATTTAATTATTTGAATAACCGATTTTTATATAAATGGCTTTTAAATAATATTTAAGAAGCTATAAGAAAATGGTTTATGCAAAATAAGCCTTTCTTCAATTATGTAAAACTCATTTCATTTTACATCTACTTCTTACCTGTAAAATCAATAAAAACGGAAACTCGACTACTTATGATAAAAATTATTTGAGCAGATAATAGCTTTTTTAGCTGATGCATTGCCAATTTTTCGGTTTATTTTGTTTTTTTTTATAAAAAGTATTGGAAATTTTAAACCAAAGAAGATCTAATTAACCTGCTCATAAATAAACGGAAAAGGAAAGGTATTTTTGTTTCCCTAAAAGGGTTTCTAATTAAAAATTATATTGTGAAAAGACCCGTTTGAATCTACTATTACGACAGGAATGAACAGAAGTTCCAGAAAGTGCTGAACTAGTAAAAACTGTTTTGTAATAAAATGCTGCTTTTGCCATAATCAATGATTACAGGAATGAACTGTTCACAACATTTCTCCATTTAACATCTTTTAGAAATCCAGTAAATGTCTTGATTATTAATTGAAAATTTGAACAGACTAACCTTATGGAGTCCTCAAAGCAACATGTCGTGTAGGTCATAGAAAATATCCAATGTAGGTACGAGTTTCCATTTTATGTGTTCCTAGAGTTACACCGATAAAAGCGACATGATGGCATCTGAAATAAATTGCTCAATTTACAACAACTTAAATACAAATTCAAATTATAAGAGTCCAACAAGTGTGTGAAAAGTCAATTCTATCAGCTCTTATGTTAAAAATTTTCGGTGCTAAATCCCTTTTCGAACCCGGCGCCACCTCTCCTGGGTTAATATTGTTGTTCTAAATTTCATAGGCGGAGGAAAGTAAGAAAATGAAGTTTCTTCCAAATATCGAAATAAACTATCGATTTTTCAGTAAGAATAGCTATTACCAAATTTGTAGATCGTAAAATTTCCTACAACAAAGGTTGTGTTACTATCACTCGGGGTCTTAAGTCTGCTGCACAAAAAAATACTTAGAAAGAAGATAACCCAATATATTCCTTGGCCAAATGTCGAATGCACCCGCAGCCAGGTTAAGCATTATAATTATAAAAGTAGGTAGTCAAACAATAAGAAGCAAGAGTTGTTTGAAAAAATCAACGAGTGGTTGTTTTTGTAAGTCGAAGAAAGATTTTTGATGCCTACGTAGTTCAAACTACTCTCTATCATTAATTTCCCACTGACGAAATGAATTTCATTCTACTAGGTGTTTTTCGGAAGAACAATAGTTATTTGTTATATAAGGAAACAAAGTGACGTTTTGTGTGACAAGACTGTGGTTGGCTGAAGAGCGAGAGTAGCGAGCGAGTTAGGCAATACAGGCGAGTCACACAAAACTACTTTGACTCCGTATAAAACATTTTTTCTGCAAACGTAAAGCGTAAAACTGAAAATTTTGATTTTTGAAAGAACACCATCTCTTGTCAATTACTTGTAGTTCAATTGTCAAATATTTTTTTAAATTAACTTTAATTTGGAAAAAAAAGCTAATTATTAAATGCAACGAACTAATTATAAAGGAAAAGTTAAAAAACATTAAATTTTTTACATTTAAAATGCTTAGAAAACATTTTTTACGTTATAAAAATAAAAATTAACTTGGGTTAAGAATTTACTTCGCTGCCTAGACAGTGAAAAATACTTTGCTGACAATATTTCCTGCCTCGGCGGGAAAGTTAAACTTCACCCTGACATACATGTGTGACACAATTGACACAAACAAGTGACACAAAGTCGACTTTTTTTGACGTTTGCAGAAAAACTTTGTTATTTTCAAGTGACGAAAACATGATCCTTCTAAATGGAACACCCTGTACATTTTTGCGTAGAGTGATGAAGAATCTAAATATGTTTCAAATTGGGTTATGGTTTACTATACCTAAACGCAATACCTTGAAAGATATAGGTACATAAACTAATTCAGCATTTAACGTTTTCTTTTTTAGGATTATTTTGTGCAGCCTACATACACTTGAGTGAAAGTAACGACTTTTCTTATAGGAAATTTTCTGAGCTACAAATTTGATATTACTTTTAGCGAAAAATTAATAGTTTACGAGATATTCGTATTTTTTTGCATTTTTTTACCTTCACCCCCCTATAAAATTTTTAATAGGTATGTCGGATCCGCTGAAGACTTTTGAGATATTGTTCATAACATCAATGTCAAGGTTCAAGGAATTTTTCTGAGGTTACACCATATTGTGTTTAATTTAACTATAGATTATAATAATTTCAAAATTTTCTAGTTTAGTTGTATTTTGTAAACTTTAATTACCACAGAAATTTGTTAAATCAGTACGAAAATCTCTTATAATATTTAATAATGACATCTAATTAAAAAAGTAATTAACAAACTTCATTTTCGTAACACAATATACTGCTAAATTAATATTTATGCATTAAAGCTAGCTTAAAATTCATAACTTTATATGCAAGTCCTTTTATATTTTAAAATAATAATAATAATATGTGGCATGTTTTAGAACTTAATTATTAAATTTTTTTCCCTTTGATACTATTATTTAATAGTTGGGGTTTATTAAATTTCATGTACTTTATAAAACGCTTAACTCCATTAGTTGTTATGTATAATATTAGCATATAGTTTAAATCTAACAACTAATTTTAATTAATTTAGCAAGCCGTTAAAGGAGAACGAAATTTAAACTAAAATTCCATTAAAAATTTTAGAAGATAATGTAAGAAATACATTTTTCATCATTTATAAAATTAATTATCATTATCAACAAAATCTTGTTTAATTTAATTAAAAAATATTGTTTAACAACATTTAATCTACTTAAAATTTATTAGACGTTTCTTTGGGGCGGTGGGTATATAATTTTCCATCAAAAAGAAATGTTTGCTATAGTTAAGAAGAACATTCATAACCGTCCACTAGCTTCTAGGGTTTCAAATTTTATCAACTGTAACGAAATAGGATGTCCAACATATTCCGCAAAATAAAATTAAGCCTCCATGAAAAATGAGGTACTTTTATAACCGAGTCATTACTCTCGTATATACGATAGAAGCACAGTAACTTGCTTATATGAATCATTTTACATGACTGGACTTTCATGATTAAATCTTTTTTTTTGTTTTCTTAAATAAATAAAAATTTGGCCAAAAAAATTATAACTTAAAAAAAAATTTTAATTTGCAAAATGATTCTTGCAAATTACAAAATTGAAATGTATAAATTAGAACAGGTAAAGCCATATTATTAGCATAAAATAATGCCGCTATTGCTTTATTATGTAAATTGACTTTAAATAAATTAAAGCCATGTTTCTATAATAATCGTTTCTAGTTTAAGCTTCAAGAATTTTATCGGCAATTCGTATTTAATTACAGCACTTAATCAATTTCAAGCTCCATTTTTGTATAAAAGACGCTGAATTATTTAATAAATGCAGTTAACTAACCACATTTTCTCCATTCTAAACGTCTGATGGAGAGGATAAGGGTACAGCATCGATTTATCGATCTATACCAATTATATGCATTGATTTCAAGGACCTATGAAAGTGTGAAAACCATGTAAATTTTTGGTGTATGTCGAGTTGTTGAATACATTCCACAAGATGTCAGCTTTATAGACTAAAGGAATTTTTTAGAACTGATTGAACATAGATATAAAGGGATAGCTGAAAGAGGCTATTAGGCCTTATATAGTCACATACACAGGGTGTTGCTGATCGGTTTTCAAGGTACTTAAGGCAAAATTCCGTTATGTAAACTATAGGCTGAAGATATTGATACCAGTCAGCTTCATGCTGAAAAGTAATATCAGAATCTCTGAAACAAGTTATCTTTAGTTTCTATTCAGCAATAGAAAGGAATTAACTTTCGTAACATTTCAAGTTCCATTTTTGTATAAAAGAAGCTGAATAATTTAAGAAATGCAGAGCACTAACCAAATTTTCTTCATTCTAAACGTCTGACAAAAGGGATAAAGGAACAGCATTGATTTATCGATCTATACCCAATTATATGCATTGATTTCAAAGACGCCTCTGAAAGTGTGAAAACCATAGATTTAGATTTCAAGTGCATGACGAGTTGTTGAACAAATTCCACAAGACATCAGTCTTATAGGTTAAAAGATTTTTTTTTGAAGTGAGTAAATATAGATATAAAGGGATGGCTGAAAGAGGCTCTATGACTCTTCATGAGCTGTAGCACACGTAAAGTAGTAAAATGCACCGGGTGTTGCAGATCGGTTTTCAAAGTAAGGTAATTCTGTTATGTGAACTTACTATAGGCTGAAAATATTGATACAAGTGAGCTTCATGCTGAAAAGAAATATCGGAATCTCTGAAACAAGTTATTTTTAGTTTCGAATCAGCAATAAAAAGGAATTAACTCATAACTCTCTTAACATTTTGTGGTACAATCGATAAAGAAAGTTATTCAAACGAAATCCTCTCAAATTTTATAACCTGTATAATTCAATTTTAATTAATCTGAAGGCCTATTAAATGAAATTTTAACCAAAAAATATTAATTTCAAATTTATTGTTTTTTAGCACGTCTTGTTTTATAAATAATGGAACACACAGTATAATAAAATTTTAAATGAAGTGGTAAAATTATTTAATTCGTTAAGTGAATTCATAATAACTAAATTAAGTTTGAGAAATATAATTTGGCTGTGAAGACTGAAGACATTCCTGGCTAAAGAAAACACTTGAGAAGTTAAATTCAATAAATTGCTCTTTCGCTAAGGTCTCTAAATAATAAAGATTTTGTTTACTACCTGTTACTACGTGCTAATTTCTTGACATTGCTTTGTTAATTTTAAATGACATAAAGACTGCTTTACACGATGAAAGCTACGGTCATGTGAGAGTGTCGTCGTTAATATCGTTACTATCACTGTTTAGTGTTGATTCATTTACTGATATACAGTGTGTCCAGTATAACGTGCACAACATGGGGATCTCGGACACCGTAAGAGATACGAATTCGGTTAAATGGAGAAAAATTCAAAAACAAAAAAATTTTTTTAGGAATAAGAATTTTTTTTTTTAAAGAAATAAAAACATTTAGTTAAGTTTCAGTTTTAAAAAGAACTCTGTTTGATAAAGGCCGAATAAGCCGAAACAATTGTTACAATATTTTTATTTGTAAAAATAAAATATTTTGTGAAACTTAACTAAATGTTTTTATTTCTTTAAAAAAAAAATTTCTTATTCCTAAAATATTTTTTTTTTTTAAGTTTTTGAATTATTCTATAATGTTTCACCAAGAGATAAGCGAGGAATCAATCCAAATTAAATGGAGAAAATTGTGCATGATTTTATGGCCACTTCGATGCTGCTTTTGTTTTTTAAAGAAATCTATTAGCACTCTAGATATTTAGGAAAAACTGAAAAATTGCATTTTTTTTTAATGCTTATAATTTTTTTATTAATGGAGATAATTTCAAGATTCAAAAAAGAAATAATAGGCACTACTAGAACGCAAATAATTAATTCACAAAATAATTTTTTTAGTGCGCCGTTTTGGAGATATGATGCAAACTTATGTTTTTTAAAATACAAACTTAACCTCATATTTATGTCTTTAAAAAGCTAATTTTCTTCTCTTTTCAAAAATATAAGGGTTTATTTATTTTCATAAAATAAAATATAACCTTTATGACCCTAAGTTTCAAACGAAGTTTTAAACTCAACCGACGGTTGAAACTCAACATAAGATTAACTGTCATTTTAGCACAGTATAATAATATGCTACGCATACAGTAGTGCCGACGTGCAAAAATTGTGTCGCTAATATTGTTTTGCGCATGCGTGAATTTGTACTATCCGATTAATGGCGGGTTATTGTTGAATACTACAGTGCACATTCAATATAGTCACCTATGATAAAAGAAACCAGGCAACTATTTTTTATAAATTCGCATCATGCGTGAATTTGTACTATCCGTTAAATGGCGGGTTATTGTTGAATACAGTGCACATTCAATATAGTCACCTATGATAAAAAAAACCAGGCAACTATTTTTTATAAATTTTATGTCGGCATGAACGAGCATGAATGACAAATCGAATGTGCACGTTATTATTATATTTTTTATAAATTAAATATTTTTTATTTGCATCAAAAACCGAATCGGAAGGTACCTTGTACTAATGAAACATGATTTCAATACATTCAGATACTTATTTATGCTACCCTTTACAAATAGATATAAAAATAACAGTGACAGCTGACAGAACCTATAAAAATAATTTTGAATTTACGCGCGCTTATATACTTCATACTATCCGATTAATGGCGGACGGTGTTCAAGGTCACTGATTTTGGCGACAAGAAATACAATGGTAACCATGGGGTTGTCACTACTGTATGCGTAGCAAATAAGTATACTGTGATTTTAGTTTTACATAATTGGACAAAATAGTGAAATTGACGTTTATTTATAATTTCAACCTACGGTTGAGTCAACGTTCGGTTAACTTGGTTTTATAAGGGCCAGCAGTATAAAGCCTAGTTAACTGAAGGTTGACTCAACCGTAGGTTGAAATTATAAATAAACGTTAATTTCACTATTTTGTAGAATTATGTCAAACTAAAATGACAGGTGACAGGCAAACCTTAGGTTGAGTTTCAACCTTCGTTTATAATACTGGGCCGTACTGTTTTCGTGTAAACCAGGCTTTAGTTTAAAATATAAATTTGAGCTCTTGAGCTCAGAATTATCATCACCATTGAGGTATATTCTAAACAAAAATCATAGATACGAATTCGTTAATGACCCATCTTTTAATAAACAACGCAGGTATCTCCGCCATTTATGAACCGATTTTTGAACGAAAAGTGTTTAGTGCTAAAAATTATTTTATTACTAAGAATATATACCTACATTATAGGAAGCAAGATTTGAATTTCTCACCTACAGCTTGTTACAAGTTGCCAAGTTTGCTACAAGCTAAATAATTCAATATTTAAACCCATGAAGCGTGAAGCTATTTAGAGTACATTCTGTGGCTTGTTTTCAGTTAATCTAAAATTGAAAAACTTCATTTCTATAATAAAATTTACGTTGAAGACGAATTATCGAGCCAGCAAACGTGTTCAAAGTTCACTAGGGCAGTGGTATTAGGTGAATGCCCTAAAATAGAAAATACAGACACCTGTATGGAAGTTTATTGTTTCAGAAGTCTCAAATATGGAGATGAAAAAATACAAAGTGATAATAACATAAGTTTCATTTACCACAGCTCTCTCGAAACGAATAGAATTTTTATTATTCAAGATTATCTTCCTTAAGTTCAATTTAGAAGGTAACTGAAAATATGTTACAAATTATACGTGTATATTTGTTTCATATGAGAAATTGTGTTATGTGGTTTCAAAGGTACCAAACCGTAATAATAAATAATTAAATTAATATGGAACACTAGTAACAACGCATTAATTATTAGTTTGTGAACAATTTTACATATCCTAATTTATCCTTCAATTTATGACATAAAGCTTGGAAAGGAAGAAAAAGATTTTCAAAGAATAAATAATTACGAACAAAAAATATAAATTTAACATACGAAATTTTTTATTTTTGAATAAATATGTATATGAATTGGAGAAAAAGTCTTCGTAAGCAACTAAAAATGGGGAGCAATTCCTGCTTACATAATTCGCTAAACTCAAAGCGTCAAGTTTTATACAAACACTGCAATTCTCTAAGGAATTCTTGAAAGACTCCCGAGAACAAGGCTAGCTACTCGGAAGCCCATTTATTTGCAAACTAGCTCTTAGTACACCATCCCCCAAACTTTTACATCACATAATAAGCAAAAGGCAGTGCAAGAACTTTATTCTCCATTTGAAATTTCCTTTTCATTTTATTACAAAGTTTTTACTTAAATTTGAGCTACATTACTGTAAACTTTAAATTATTCTTTACAAAACCGAGAATATATACTACAACTTGCAATTTGTTATAACTTATGCTACATGTTTAAACTAACTCACAAAAAAGAAAAGAATCAATTCGTGCTGGCAAATGTAGTATGAAAATAAGAATATACATAAATATATCGAGGCGGCTTAGAAATAATGTGAGAACATTTCCTACATGTATGTTATTTCAATAGCAAGAGTTATTTGATACAATTTAACTTTTATGCCTATGCACACTAGGGTGCTTCTTATTTGACCTATTTTCGAATTTGAATTTGACAATCGACTCCAAATAATTCAAAAAAAATTATCCACGTGAAAAATATTTTTTTTTTGATAGAGGACAATACCAACGGGGCCGAAGTTTCTTATGTAAAATACACAGGGTTTTTGAATAAAACGGATAAAAATCCTTGGTGTAAAAATCTGAAACTTGGTAGGTAGGACGTACATGGGCAAACAAACTTTAACAAAAAAAATTAAAATTTTTAGCTAAAACTCGTATTTTAGAGGTTCAAAGTTAGCGCCACCCCCTGAAGAGGCAGTTCTAGTGGTGCGATTTTCATGAAATTTTTACCACATGATGATTTCTATAATGCGGCGTTTACATTTATCAAGTTACTTGAAGCAAGTCGACTTGAAGCCAGCGACTTGAAGCGAATTTTGAGTAGCCGCACTACTCTGCGGCCACGGCAAAATGCGGCGTTTACATTTATCAAGTTACTTGAAGCAAGTCGACTTGAAGCCAGCGACTTGAAAGTGGTTGACAAATGTAAACAGTGTTTCAAGTAGAATCAAGTGAAGCTTGAATTCTAGTTTTCACTTGAATTCAATAGTCAAGTGAAGTAGACGACCCGTCTACTTTTCTTGAAACTTGAATGAAGAAACGAATTTCAAACAAACACAATGTTCCTCAAAAATTGTAAGTAGTAATAAATATAACAATACCAGTAGGGATTTGACAGGATAGTGATGTATTTATTACAAACACGTGTTTGAAAGCAATACTTCGAATGATCGGCCCGTTTGTATCCCTTCCGGTCATATACTCATATTTTTAATTTTGTTCTACATACATCTTGTCTAATTATTTCAAAAAATTAATCTACAAATTAAGTGAAGGGGGGCATTTCAATGGCATAAATATAGATATTGTAACCATAAAAAGCATGGTACAAAGAATGCAGGTACAAAAGGTACATTTGAAAGGATTAAAAAGGGTAAAATGGTAAAAGGTGTAATAAAAAGTAATTGACCATGTGCAAGCAAAATACGACAGACCAGTGAAGTGCCGACAGACCACATGTGAGAATTAAAAAAAAGGGTCAAAACATTAAATCTTCAATATTATGAATAAATTAAAATAGGTAAATCCAGTGGCGTAAATAATTTTTCTATCAAAATATTGTATAAATAAGGTATAACTGCACTGACTGACTGCTTTCTGCGTTACCCCATTTGGCGCCATTTTATTATTTACTACAATCTAGTAAACAAAATAAAACGCCGCATATTTGTGCGCAAGACGATGCACTTGATTTCAAGTTTCAAGAAAAGTAGACCGGTCCTCTACTTGCCTTGACTATTGAATTCAAGTGAAAACTAGAATTCAAGCTTCACTTGATACTACTTGAAACACTGTTTACATTTGTCAACCACTTTCAAGTCGCTGGCTTCAAGTCGACTTGCTTCAAGTAACTTGATAAATGTAAACGCCGCATTAGATAAGCCTACTGTATAAAAATCATTATAATATTTACAGTACCGAGGGGTCAACCACTGTTCTAAATTTGTACACTGACTGCAGTTGACTGCTTATGACTGCATATGCTATGGCTGCCATTGACTGCAGATAACTACCGTTGACAGCTCAATTTTTGTACATTGACTGCAGAGAGTGGATAACCCCTCGTACAGTACTTTTGGAGATAAATCAATTGTTTAAATTTTAAACCCAACTTTAAGAGCCTACAACTTTTTAGGGATGCATTTTTTGATAAATTGCAAAAGGAGAAAATGTCCTATTTTGGGCCCTGGAAACCAGTGTTGACGTTTGTCAATGTTATTCGGTGTTATTCGGGTATTTCTAGCTTTAGCAGGTATTATTTTTGTCCGTGACAAATTTCTGATGAAATAGAATGACCCATACATATTTTTAGGACAAAATTTTAATGGTTACCAGTTTGTTCGTCTAGCACCATGTTATCTACCAAGTTTCAGAATTTTAGACCACGAATTAGCCGAAGAAAAAAATTTTATTGCGTAATATAAAAAAATCTGGGTATTTTACATAAGAAACTTCGAGCCCGTTGGTATTGGCCGCTATCAAAAAAAAATTTTTTTCACCTGGATAATTTTTATTGAATTATTTGGAGTCAATTGAAGGGTCGTCGAAATTCGAAAATTCGAAAATAGATCAAATAAGAAGCACCCTAATGCACACGGTGTCGCGACTAGCGAGGGTTAACCGTTCATTCGGATTGGGCTTGACTTAAAGTGAAAATTCCTATTACTTTCATTAGAGTGTTGTAATTGTAAAGCGCCGTATTTTCCATGCTCGTGTACTGCGACACAGATCCCTGATAACGAGGGGTAGGGATAAGTTAACGCAGATTTGGCCACGCCTCTTTACCATGTTACTAGCTTTGTTAATTGCCATGTTCAAACTCGTGTTCAAATTAACTTACCGAATCGGCTTTATTTCTTATGGAAACAATAAAAAGCGAGTCGAGTCGTTTATGATTTACAACAGCACCTTAATGCGTTATGGATCCTAAAATTTACATTAAAATTGGCAGTTGTCAAAAAATTTTACGTTTATTACTTTCCGATACCTTAAGGTATTAAAGGAAAGTATTGTAATGGGATAAAAAAAATATTTTGAGATAACACCGGATATATCTGTTATGAGGTCCCCCGAAACGATCTAGACCATTTTTAGAAAAAAGTCTGTGTGTGTGTATGTGTGTGTGTGTGGACGTAGTTCCCCACGAAATCTCTGAAACGACCGAACCGATTGACTTGAAATTTGGCGTAAGGTCTTATCAGATAACAACGGAGTGCAGAAAGGAGTTTTTTCAAAATCGGTTCGCTAGGGGGCGTGCAATTAACCGTTATGTTCGCGAAGAATTTTTATTCATATTCCACACGGATGAGGTACCCCGGTACCTACATGTATTTACTATGGAAAATGAACGATTTTAATATTTAGTTTATATTAATTTGAGAATAAGTTGTTTATTTTTTAATCAAAGAAGATAAATAATGAATTTTAGCGTGCGTGGGATGTTTGTTATCATTATTTTAAGAAATAAAAAAACTGCCGTCAGCATATTTCATTTATAGTGCAAAACACAAAGTTAAAAGGTTGTTTTTTTTAGTGCTAGAAATGTAATTTTAATTTCTGATTTTAATTAAGGCTCATCTTAGAGCATCAAGCCATTGGCGTAACTATACCCCTTACACCCCATTAACGTCGGGGTGGAGCAGAGAGAAATAAAAGATCCGGGGCTTAGTCTAAAACAATATTTTGAAATCACACTCAAAAGTTTTACTGGTTTTAAATTTTTTTACGAAATTGAAAGGGCTCGTGAATTAAACAGGGGAGGGGGGCAGAATGTGTAGTTACGCTACTGTATAAAAAAAATTTACAAAGCCTCTTAGGTCATAGATGACGATTTTTTGCGTAATAACAAGAATGCAGTTCAGCAAGGTGAGTCTGAGGACTTTTACCGCAGTCACTAAAAGATTTAGATCATGAAGACCTGGTAGATCTTGTAGACCTAGAAGATACTTTGCTAAATGAGCAAAATTTGCGAACTTAAATCAGTGATGATGATTAGGGGAAGAAGTGCCAAAAGAACAATGCCAATGCCAATGCCGGAGATATCTCAAAAGCTGTTTGTGTGACTGAAAATAATAGACTCTAGGGGATAAGGTATTTGGGTTTCACCGAACAAGAAAATCTGATTATCGTAATCAGACACTGGCTTTAGCGTTCAGGGTCCTTCAAGAAAATTCTTACAGATATAAAAAGTAAGAAACATTAGTTGTATCCGTACAAACACTTTGTCATTCTTTCATTCTTATAAAAAGAATGGACAAAAAAATTTGGCTACTCTCTGCAATGGCTTTGAAAACGTGGCAGCTGGGCTAAAATTAACGTCTTCATTTCAGACAACTCATAAACAGTATTTGGGTGACACATCGGCAAAATAACTATCAGTTTCCGTAAAAGTGAGATTTTACTTTGGCATTCCTCTCAGTTGTCTTTCCTGCTCATCATAAATTAAAATTTAAGTTTTAACAGCCTCATTTCAGTAGTAATATTATTCTGAAAAAATGTGGCCCAATTGCATCAACAAAAATGGTTATCTAAAGATTTCAAGTGTTTTTTTATCAGAAATAATGTATAATGTATTATAACACAAAGAACAAAAATAAAAAGACTAAAATTAATAGTGTGTTTATAATAAAATAACAGAAAATAACCGAAGAAAATTCGGAAAAACTATAAAGAAAATGGAAAACTCTTACTATACCAGAGTTTTAGAGCTTTGTAAGTAGAGATTGCATTTGGAGTTACTCCAGTTTGTAACGAACGTGCTAAAATATTTAGGAAATTTAGTGACTGTTTTCAGAAAAAAAAAATTTTTTGGGAAAAAATGATTTTCCAAATCAGTAAAATCGATCATTAATACTTATATTATCAATCAATAAAAAAATAACGTGGGTTTTATTTATTTATTTTCTAAATTTTGGTACTAATCCCATATAAATGCATGAAGGTACCCGGGTACCTCGTCCGAGCGTTAGAAGACTACGAATATGCTTTGGCTTAAAACTAACCCCTCAAAAAAGTTTTTTGCAATTTTTTTGGTGGAAATATATTTAAAATTGATTGTTTTAGGAAGTCACAAAGGGTTATCTGGAAATTTTAACTTAAACATAAGAAAAAACGTAAATGAAAACGCTAAAGGTACCCGGGTACCTATCTGCGAACATAACGGTTAAGGAATAGACAATAGAGAGGATAGAGAATTTTTTTCTCTATTCAATGATATAAAATTTTTTAACATTATTTTGTTTTAAAAGGAGTTTTTACGCAATCAAATATCTAATAATATTTGGCAGCTGACGTTTCTGACAGTTGTCAAAAAATTTGACATTTGTCAAAAAATTTTGACTTTTATTTATTTTTATTCAGTGATTATAAAAATGTTCAGTATTCTTTTGTTTTCTAACTGTTTTGGTCTTAGAATAATCAACTCAATCGGAAAGTCTTGTGTTGACACAACAGATATTTTTTTTTATATAATTTGTAAATTAATAAATTAACGTAAAGACGATAGCACAAAATAGTATACGACACTCAATCGTTAAGTGCCTTATTGTAACAAACCTCAAAATTAGAAAAACTCGATCTCAGGTGGTCTCGTTTTTCTAACTTTTTCTTGGTTTGTTATATGGAACTTACCGATTTAGTATCGTAATATACTAAAATACGTTTTACTACTGCGCTGGTGGGTTAAATACAAATTTAGTTATCTGCGCATTCCCACCGCTCGCCAATATAAATCTGTCTTGCAGTAGCGACCAACTATCCTATTTTCAATGCAACACTTTCTTTACATTTTAAATTCATTTTATAATTATTATAAGTTCACTTTATAGAAAATGATGTTAATAAAGTAAAACTGCCGTTACTGATCTTGTACCGTTTCTCAGATATTTTTATTTACGTTTTTATTTTTTGTTGTCAACGCCAGGCTTCCTAAAAGTGATTGGAATTCATTGGTTATACATTTTTCTTTGAGGGCACATCAAAGAAAATACGACAAATATAGTTAGAGTGGGTTGGTAATTAATTAACCCCACAGATAAATGGGTTATTGATCAACCAAGGAAAATGTTATAAAAACGGATTTATGACGAAGAAATTATTATCACATTTTCATTTAAAAATTCGATTCCTAGGTACATTATTGATCACATTTTCATTTAAAAATTCGATTCCTATTTGAATAATTTTCTAAAGCATTCCTGATTTTAAAAGAATAGATGGGTCATTCTTTTACAAACCGCACACCAATTTAAACTTGACATTTTAGAATTGTCCAAATACTTTTTTCAAATTTTATCAAAAAATTACAGCAAAATCCTGAAGTACAGGTCGTACTTCAGGGTTTTGCTGATTTTTTTTCGAAAATATTCACATATAAATGTTCGATAATTTGCTGGATTTTCTCCAATCTTCTCATACTTGAAATTTATTATCTCCAGTTGTACTGATCGGATCAATGTCTTTTTTTTTATTTCGTACTGTGCTTAGTGTATTTTGAACAAATGAAAGATAATAACAATTTATTTGTTTAAATAGTTTTAACATGCTCGCCCCCGAACTTGAATTAATTGAAAAAAAATATATCATTTTATTCCTTATTCTCTTATCTATAAAACTTATTTTACAAAAAAGTGGGGTCTCTATTAGATCGGAAGTTATTAAATATTTTCGAGCGTAAGAACTTGTAATCGAACAATTGTTGCGTCTGAGATCTCTGACGCTCCCGCATGTAGAGCGCGCTGGGTGACTTGCAATTAAATTTGTTGAAAGATGGAAAAAAAAATTTTTTGTCTCATTTGTAGAAGTCAAGTTTTTTGATGTTGGAATATCGTCGTCGATAACTTATTTGTTTGTGGACCCCAGGGCTGTATTTTCCATGAAACCCACGTTTCAGGGTGCTGTGTTGTGGAAGGCCCGGAAAAAAGTAAAATAGTAAAGGAAATTTAATGATCTACAACTTCTTTTCTGAAGACTTTTAATGTAAGACGAAGGGCTAGCTAAGGTGCTAGAGGCAAAAGTTTGACAAAAAAGGGAGATAATTAATTTTTTGATACATTAACAATTTTGTGGGCTGGTATCTCCAAAATTATAAGGAATAGAAAAAGAAGAATAGCAGTAATCTTGTAGAATATTTAATAAGATTTTATTTTGCTAAGAATAATTTTTTCCTGGGATACACTGATTTCCAGATAAAAGCGAAAACCCGAAAGGTACTCTCTGCAGTCAATCTACAAAAACTGAGCTGTCAACGGTAGAGTCATCTGAAGTTAGTGGTAGTCACAGCATATGCACTGCATATTTTGCAGTCATGAGCAGTCAACTGCAGTCAGTGTATATTCGCAAGAGTGGTTTTACGGGGGGGGGGTAATGGGGTTAGTTACTTGACCCCCCCCATTGTTACAAATAGTCACACTTTTCACTGTTAATTCCCCCCCCCCTAGACTTTGATCAGCACTTGATATTCAGAACATCAGAACAGTGGTTAAGCCCTCGTGAAAACCCAAACCACACTGGACCTCTCCACCCTATTCAACATTTAGCCATATAACTAGGATCGGACACTTTTAGTATTTTTACTTTCTAACTCCAAACACATTCCTGAAGAAAAAAATCCAATTTCTTCCATGTGCTCTATAACCGCTTCGTTGACTAGACTACAATATAGTTGAAATTTTAATGTAATTTTTCAACTGAAATTTTGGCTTAAGAGTACTTATATCAAAAAAATCCACCAACCAAATAATATTTTAGCCCCCATTCTCCAAGATAGTGAACTTTTAATATGTTAACTGGTTCACACCCTCCTTCCCTTAGCCATGCAGTTAGAACCGGGGTCTTTTAGTATTTTTACCTTCTAACTAATTCAAGCACACATTCATAAAATAAAATTCCACCCTCTTCCAAGTGCTCTATAACCTCCTCGTTGACTAGACTATAAATAAACATTTTTTCTGTAAACTATAGAGTATGTTTGTAGGGGCCCGAAAATAATTAGCGCTTCAGGCCCTAACGTTCTTTGTTCCGGTGCTGGACGCCACTAAGAAATCAGTACGTAATTTTTGAAAATGAGCTTAATAAACACAGTAAAACCGGCCCTAAAGCCATACTTTAAACCTTAAAGTAAAGCGATACAGTGAAACTGCTTTAAGTCCACATCATGGCTTAAACTTTAAACCAGAGCTTGAACCTACACTGTGCAACTAGCCTTCCCAATAAGCGTTCTAAACGACACTAATCTTGAAACACCCTATACTAATTCAAATTGTTTCCTGTATTATGTACCCATGCCTCCAATATTGAAAATTGCAAACATTCTTAAAGGCAACTAAATTCAAATTATGTTTTAGAATTTCAAATAATCAGCACGAAGAAAGGTGTTCTCATGAATACAATTCCATTTAATGTAACGTTCCGCTATTGTTAGCATGAAGCAATTTTGGATGCTAACGCTCATTGATACAATATTTAAAAGACGTTTAGATCTGAGAATAAGCAATAGGAAGTTTCATAAGTTATAAGCTTTGAATACACTGAGAGATGTCAAATTGGTTGATTAAAGTCAAACTTGCGAATATGGTATTTATCTTACACTTGAAACAACTTTCAAGTTTCATTTACCCAATGGATATAAACTTATTGTAATTGCTTGCTAGTAAACGTACTTTCTAAATAATATTTTGTTGGCTAAATGGGGTTTTATATAAAAATAAATGTTATATTAAAAAATATTTTTTAGGGGCTTAATATAAAAATAAGAAATGCAGTAAGAAAAGTATTTTATTAGACCTTTTGTCTTTCTGACTGAGCTGTGATTTTGACAAAAAAAGATATAGAATTCGGAAAGCCACACGTGCGTATAATATCTTTCGGTTTTATATAAGAGGGTGAACAAGAACGACTTCTCACAATAACGACGACAAATGTTCTTAGATATATAAAACATTATGTGAAAACGATCTCTACATTGCATTATAATAACATTCGTATAAGAAAATCACTATTTGAACTTTTCAAATCTTTTATTACTGTTCAAATGACCAAATGACCAAATGGATCTAAAATTTTCGAAGAAAATATGTAAGTATTAAAAAGAGGTATTAAAAGTTATAACTATTAGTTCTAATTACAAAGATGAGTAAATTCAATTAATTATCACCTTATGAACGACTTTTAAAGAAACTTAAAAAAGAAAAATGTAAGAGTGAACTTCTGAATGTCAAATAAAATGGCATTACTATTAAAAGTGTCTGATCTAATTGATCATAACTTTCAAGAGCTAACTGCACCTCCACAGGCAATCCCAGTCCTTAAAAGAAGTTTTAATCACTTAAAGAGTTTCAAAAGTGTTTATGGACCACGACTAGCACTCCCATCCAACTGTTAATTTCTAAGAGTATTAAATAATTTAAAATTATTTCAAAGTTGTAACCAAAAATAGGTTACAAAGAAAAACAAATATTGCTTCTCAAACTTAAAGAATCTTAAGAATTTGGATTGTTGTTAAGACTTTGAAAGAATCTTAAAATGTAGCTTCATTTATTTTCAAACACAAGAAATGAAAATTAATAAAATAAATTCGCATAAAAATTCAAAGAATTACTTTTGTTTTATGTGAATTATGCAACAAGGACGTATTAAAATTTTCAGATTAATAACCGAGTTTAGACTAAAAATGGGGTATCACAAGTTTAAAACTTTTCGCAGTTGTAAACGAAGCCACCAAACTAAATTTTAATTAATATCTTTTTAAAAAAATAATTTTCCATATTTTTACAATTTTAACATCTCTTAATTAAGTCTCAAAGTGCTTGACGGTCTAGTAAATTTACATATTCAAAAATTTGCACATATAAGAATTTAAAAAATGTTAAATAGGTATGCCAGCTGTTACATCAAAGCTTTAAAGTGGAATATCTATTTATGAGGGTACGTAAAAGACGAAAATTCCATTTTCACCGTTTATACACGAGATTTTATTTTTTTTTAATTTTAAGAAATTTTATGCAATTCACTTTAACGCTAAACAGCGAAGACAAAAAATTATGTTTACTGTTAAGTATACAGGATAAATCTGAAGGATGGGACTATTGGGTCTAAATCAAGCTATGCGTTGATTTTAGAAGAAAACTGTTTAACCCTGGAACGACCACGCTTTTAATGTAACGGGAACTACCAGCGGGGTGCGGCGCACCCCAAGTACGTTTAGATAGGAATTGTGATACTTTTCGCTAATACCTTTAAGTTTTTCGGGTAATTCATGTACGTAAACTACAAAAAATAATTTTAAAATCTATTCCAACAACTTTACGTTCCTAAAAGTCCTTAGAATATAGTTTATACGGTAAAAATGCTTGGGGTGTACTACACCCCACATGGGAGAAACTCAAAATCGTCATCTCTTTTGGCACTCATAATTTAAATCAAAAATCTTTTTAGTTTTTTGAAATCAGCATTAATAGTTAGGAAAAGTTATAGAAGCACACGGCCGAAATACAAAAAACCACTCTAAAAAGTAGGCCTAAAAATGAAATGGGGTGTCGTACACCCCGCTGGTCGTTCCAGGGTTAAGTGAAGAGAAGACTATTAAACAATAATGAGTAGACGAAACAGGGTCGGACTGGCGTCATTTGGCCACGTCAGACATACTTTTCAGGCTAAGAATATAATAATAAATAAATAATACAAATTTTTGTTTTTATAAAAGGGTAGGTTAGGTTAAGGTATCATCGTTGAAGAAGAGAAATCTCGTATCGAACCATTTATAACAGCGCAGATACGAGGTTTCACTTCTTCAACGACGGTATGTTAGGTTTCAACTTTTCAATACTGGGTAACGATATCTAACCTGCAAGCAGATTCAAATACTTGGGGCTCACTTTACCTTCGGCGCCTACGTGCAAAATGTGCCCAAAAACACGAGAAACCGATCATGGCACTATAAAAACTAATGCCCAGAATGGGAGGTGGTAAAAAATCTAAAAGAAGGCTATTATCAAGCGCAGTTACTTCAACCATACCGTGCGGGGCGCCAGTATAGAGCACAGCCATGAATATGGCCTAATATAGAGACAGATTCTTATGAGTATACAGAGGAAAGTCGCCATAAGAACAGCTGCAGCCTGTAAAACTCTTTCAACGGACGCCATTCTCGTAATTGCCAGTGTGCGTCATATCCACTTATTAATACAAAACCAAAAAAGACGTGGGGAAGGGACGCGATCTATAAAAAACTAGCCAAGCAAGAGACCCTCGTCGAATGGCAAGATATATAGACCAAAAGACCAATCAATTGTCGAATTGGTACCTTAGACAAACAGAACTTAGAGGAACTTATGGTGCAATTCTAAGCAAATCTGTAAGTATGTAAAACTGTAAAATCGTAAGGTCGTCACTTAGTTAGCAAGTCTACTGGAAAGGTGTTATAGTTGCTACGAGGACACGTTACGAGACTTACGATAGTGGTCTACCATACTACTACCGTATGTACTACCATACATTGATACTACCAATTGTGAGACCACCCATCTCACCGAGTCAAAAGACTCCGGTAGCGGCAAAGCTGGGCTAATACGTAGAAGAAGAAGAGGCAACAAGACGACTAAAAGGCAAGCTGAAACCAACAGCTACAGCGACAGGAACCCCCCTCCAAGTAATGCTAGTGAGGTCTCAGATTCTCCTACACACCACAGTCAATAAGAGGGGTTTTAGCCTGTAGGCGTCTGGGCTACATACCCAGACGAATCAGCCACATTAAATCAGTGCCCGGTGTCTTGAAGATTGTCCTCTCACCCACAGAAGAAGGATACCTCTGTTAGGTTAGGTTTATTATTAACCCGGCATCCGACAGGTGAACATTTGTCACGAGTTCCGACAGGTGGGGTGTGACAAACCCAAAACTTAAAATAACCGTTTCATATATCTATAGTCAATTTTTTTGGAAAGTCTAAGTATTTTATATCGTCAGGTACATTATATTAATCGGTAAAACAAAAATTTTTGCCAAAAAGACTTTACTTTGGCTTCATAACACAAATTGCAAATTACAACGTATTTTTTTCGCTAAGAAACAAAGCAGTTAACTATTTATTTTATATAAAATGTTTGAAACATACAAATAATTTAAAAAAACACAAAATTAAAAAGGCAATTCTATATTTTTCAATAAAGAAACCCGCATGTAATTTAATCCAATAGCAAAAAAGTTATTAGTTGTTAAAGTTAATACAATTTTGCCATGTGTGTGAGAGAGACAGATATATAAAAATGCGTCAAAAACTTCACACACGCACTTAATTTTTCAATTTTGAGTCCAAGGACATTGTGAAATCTTCTCGTGTTGATTAGACCTTCTCTTTTTGGGATTTTCACCCAAAACATAAAGAAAAAAAAATTCACGAGTTCCGACAGGTGGGGTGTGACAAACCCAACTCGGTTTTGAAACAGTGCTACTGCCACAATCTCAATTGTTTGACTGCGGCGTTTGCTTTAATATGTAGAATAATATGTTTTTAAAAGCTATTGAGACCCTGTAGTCGATTGGAACGATATTTGAATGTTTGCTATGCAGTTTTCGAGCGCCGGGATTTGTCACACCCCACGTGTCGGATGCCGGGTTAAATTATAAATTTGAACGTAATGCTAAAATCTGAAAAGAAAGCGTTAGGGGTAAGGGAGCTGGGCCACTATCTCTAGGAAACCATAAGCGCTGTGAGTTTGATTTTTACTGCTATCTTAATAATTAATTTTTTTAAATCAATTCTTAGCAACGCCAATGGAGTAGACGGTAAAGTGCAATCGTCCAAACCAGCTGTCATTCTCATTATAACGTAGAGGTAAAATATTTTAAGCTGACGAGATGAGGCGATGCGCAGATACCTAAATTGATATTTTTCCTCTCCAAAACCGTAGTCAACGTATTAATTTATTAAAGGGGCGTGGCCAAACGTGCGCAAACTCATCCCTACCGCTCCTCATCTTAAAATATTACACCTGTAGGTAGCGACGTTATCTTTATAATTTATTTGTGCAATTGCATTAATGAAGCGGCACAAGTAATATGTATGTAATATCAAGGAACGTGATGTAAATTATGAGTTCCGATATTTAATTGTAATAGACAGAACCCGCATTCCTGAGAATGTTTTTCTTTCGAGAATCGTACAACACTAATAGATGAAAGTTTGACCCTAATAGACTTGTCGATCTGCTGACCTGACCAGAGTACGGTCCTGAAAAGAGACGCTGTTTTAGAGAAACATCAATTGGAAGATTATTGCAAATAATCAAGCAGTATTCACGAAATTTGTTACATGAGGAGAACATGATAAATGATAACATTACGCCCACGATGTTTGAATGAGGTGCAGGAATCTAAAAAATGTAATTTTTCATACAATTTTCTTGTTCTTGTGCTATCGTCTGCAGGATCAGTTATTTTTAATTTATCAACTTCATCAATACAAACGCGAAAATTAGCAAGTTTAAATTTTTATAAGCATCTTGAAAAAATTTGTTTAGAATAATAATTAATGTAAAGTGACTGCTTCTATTAACCAATCAATATTAAAAAGCAAAGCTTGAATTTTCTTTCTGCAGACGTTGAAAATAATGAGCAAAAAAACTAGGTTTAAAATAATTGCTGATTTTTTTACTATTCTGTTTTCTCACTTATCTAAACCTAAGAAGTAGTAACCATTGAAAAATCGAGATTTGTGATGGCCTATATTTTTTTAATGAGAAAAATAATCACATACAACCTCTTTACTATAATTTTAATAATTATGTCAATTAGGCCTCCTATAAGACCTAATTATGGCCTGGCTAAAAGAAAAGAAGTTGCCGACTACAATTTAAAACGATATATTTTACAATTTTAATCAATAGTTATTTAAAGGTAGGAAAATTTCAGCTTTTCATCGTTTTATGTAAATGGAAACTCATATTCTAATAACACATTTTACAACACCCAATTGAAATATTAACTTTAGAGTCGCTACTTTTTTTTTCTGAAATTTGAAAACAGATTTTATATTTTCGGCTATCAATAAACAATTGAAAGTATAGCCTATAACCCAGTTATTGGGTATTACGATGTATTGTTTTGATTGAGGGTTTGAAACACTTTGAATGTTCGGGGGCATAAAGCGACAGATGTGGTTGCTCAACACGAATAAACCCTAGAGACCATTTCGGAATTAAACTAGTTTAGCAAGTATTATTTATGAGCCTGGAAATTATATTTTTGAATAAATTAGCATGCTATTGTTTCACGTATAACTCAAATTGCCAATTTTGCAAAAGATAGATAACCTTGCCTTGATACATAATTTTAATTTTTTTCCGATTGTTTTAAATACTTTAACAAAAATGACCCACAATAGTACAGTAGAAGTAATGAAAGAGGTCAAACTAATTATAACAAAAATGATTCCTGCTGCAAATTGAAGGTAACATACCTCTATTCAACATACTAAAAATATACATTCGTACTGTGATGCGAAATACGTTTTTTCGGCCTCTATCTTGAAAATAAGATTGCCCAAAAATATAGACTCTGCTTTAAAAAACATTTTGCACCATTTTGTTTGAACTCCCGTTTCGTAACTTTTTGCTAGAAAGACATTTTTTTGTGAACGTACCGTTAGAGCGCTAGGCGGCGACAAACTAAAAAATATGGAATTTTTCAATGCCGCAGACACAAAAGACAAAAAGGTCGGGATTTTTTGTCTCGAGGGGGTGTTCCAAACCTTCCCTTTTTGATAGCGCTTCTCGAAACCACCACCGTTTCTGTAGAAGAAGAGCAAAAAATTATTTTTGAAGGTCGTGTTTGCTTAAATTGCAATACTTTACTTATAAATAAAACGCACAAAATGTGAGAATATTGCCAAAGTTCGAGGAGTCGTAAAGCCCTTAAAAAAATTTTTTTGAAAACTTTTTTCTTGTTTTCGTGTTTCTTAGACTGTGTGCTATTAGTTCTATGTGGCAATTTACCGGGTTTTAATTTTTTTAAGCGTTTTTATGATTTTTTAAAAAATGATCTATTTGTAATTTTAAGATTTTCGTCTAACTTCGAGGGGTCGTACTGCCCTTACAAAAATCTTTTTAAGATATTGTTTTAATTTTGTTTTTTGCGGACAGTGTACTATTATGTTCTGTGTAGCAATTTTTAAGATTTGAAACTTTTTAAGGGCGTTAGGACTCCTCGAATTTCGGCAATATTATCACAATTTCGTACGTGTTTTTCTATGTAAAGTATTGCAATTTAAGCAAACATGACCTCAATAAATAATTTTTTGCGCTTCTCCTATAGAAACGGTGGTGGTTTCAACGGGCGCTATCAAAAGGAGAAAGTTTGGGACACCCCTTCGAGAAAAAACAAACCCGACCTTTCTGACTTTTATGTCGGCGGCATTAAAAAATTACATATTTTTTAGTTCGTCGCCGCCTAGCGCCTTAACAGTACGTTCGCAAAGAAATGTCTCTCTAGCGAAAAGTTCGCAAGCGGGAGTCCAAACAAAATGGCGCAAAAAATTTTGAAATCCGAGTCTATAATTTTAGGCAATGTTATTTTCAAGGAAGAGGCCGAAAAAACGTATTTCGCACCAGAGTACGAATGTATATTTTTAGTATGTTGAATAGAGGTATGTTAACTTCAATTTGCAACAGGAATCATTTGTGTGGGAATTAGTTTTAGGTTAAGGTGTTTTTTGAATTAGATCTCCTATACTACAATGAGTTTTTAATAAGTTGTAATTAATTCACATTTTTTATGACAAAAGGATAAAATTCCTTTGTGAAATATTTTTCTATATTATGTTATGAATTATTCAAAATATGCATTAATCAAATGTCATTTGTTACAATTGTATACTTTTTAATATTTGCCGAGATTTTATAAAATTATAACGTACAGGGTACTTTCTGAAAGTCTCTGTAAATTTAGACATCTCTAATATTTAGCAATGAAATAGTTAGGGATAAAAGTTTATAATAAAAACATGTGTGGCTCTTCATCTTCAGGCCATAATCTAATGTTAAAGATTTCAGCACGTTCACTAGCACCTTCATTTCCTCGCCGTAAAAGCAACACTGCTAGGATCTATTTTCCTTTACCTTAACAAAAACTAAACATACTGTTAAACCTTAAAGTGAAACCACTGAGATGTGGAGATTTTAGTAACCTCTCTTGCTATTGCCAAAGTGTATCAGTATCGGGAAAAGCGTTCAAACTGATGTATATAATGTGCTGAAAGGTAGATAGAGATAGAGACATTCCCTTAAAACAGGACTCTTTTCAATGGGGCCTTCTCCAACATTCGTTAAAATGGAGATCATGAAGAATAAATTCTATAGATGTTGGCATTGCAAAATCTTGGAAAATTAAAATCAGTCTCACGGTCATCATATTCACCCTATCTCGCGTGACTACAATCCTTTATTTAGTTTATTGGCTGCCACTGTAAAGAAAATTCTTTAAAGAATACAATGCATTCGAAACTGATAAACTATTCAAAGAAAAGCTGAAATCTCCGATCGTAGATCGTCGGCACATAGAATGACACTCGATGAGCACCTTGCGTGGAGAGTCCACCACTCGTACGAACATCGAATTCGAGATAATCGCTTTAAAGGTTTCCAGATAACAAAGCATTTGATTTATAAAATTATAAATTATTTGTTTGATTTATAAAGGACCCCGCACAATTCTTATGGGAAATGGCCCTCGCTGAATATTATAGTATATTGTAGTATTTGACCTACTGAACAAAACTCTCCATGGCCACAAAGCCCTAAACCTAATATTTTTCGTGTTGCGGAGGCTTCAAGTGCTGAATAATGTTGTCACACACAACTGTGATTTTTTGAATTTTATTTTAAAAATGCAAGTTCGGTTGCCTCGCTGCTTTACAATATTTAATCGGAGACACATGGAATTTTCTTCAATATTCGTTAATTCTCTTTCAATACCCTGATTGCGATTCAAACATACTCTTGTGTCATGTCCTAAATATAGGTTTGGAAGATCATTCTCTTCACGCCTTTTTATTGCAATATCCAGCTTATTATCAATGTCGCCTATTCCAGGCATTCTTACTAAAACCTCCAACATTACAAAGATAACAATTGTATCAAACTTTTCCAGCCATAATTAAATCCAACCACAGTTGTGTGTGACAACGTTATTCAGCACTTGAAGCCTCCGCAACACGAAAAATATTGGGTTTAGGGCTTTGTGGCCATGGATACTTTTTTTCAGTAGGTCAAACACCATAACGTACTAAATTTTTAGGAAAATTCACCGAGGGCCATTTCTTATAAGAATTGTGTGAATGTGATCATTATGTATAAAATTCAAAAAATCACAATTGTGTGTGACAAGATTATCAGTACTTTAAGTCTCCACAACACGAACACTATTAGGTTTAGGGCTTTGTGTCCATGGAGACTTTTGTTCGGTAGGTCAAATACATACTAAATTTTTAGGAAAATTCACCGAGGGCCATTTCTCATAAGAATTGTGCGGGGTCCTTTATAATTTACTCATTTTTTTAATAAATTTGTAATTTTTTTATTTGATTTCTAAATTTATAATTAATTAATTTGATTTATAAATTTATAATTTATTTACTTGATTCATACTTTATTATTTATTTATCTGATTCATAAATTTATAATTTATTTATTTGGTTTATAAATTTATTTATTTGATTCATGCTTTTTTAATATTTTTATTTGTTTGATTTGTAAATTTATAATTTATTTATTTGATTTATAAATTTATAATTTATTAATTTGATTTATAAACTTATAAATTTATGTATTTGATTCATAAATTTACAATTTAATAATTTGATTTATAAATTTTTAATTTATTTGTTTAATTTATCAATTTATAATTTGTTAATTTTATTTATAAATTTATAATTAATTAATTTGATTTATAATTTATTTACTTGATTTTTTACTTTATTATTTATTTATTTGATTCATAAATTTATAATTGATTTATTTTATTTTTAAATTTATAATTTATTTATTTGATTTTTTTTTCTAATTTATTTATTTCATTGGTAATCATAGGCTCCCAGAAACGTAACGTTGGCTCTATGCTCTCACGTTTAGCGATGGTCCTAACTAACTCTCTAAAGTCTTATCAAACGATACAAAAACTAGCCTACTTTTAAAAATAGTAATAATATATTTGTAAAGTCGGAGCTGAGAGTTTACTTGTTTATATATAGACTTTTAAAAATGTGTGAAAACCATAAGGTCTAAAACCCAAAAATTATTGTTTTAATTAAGCTGCCTACCATGGTATGCCCTTGTTTGTTACATCATCATTATTTCTGAAGTAGGGGTAGCGACGTCATTAATATTGAAGAGTAAGATTAACTATGACTGCGTTGAAAAGCTCATTACATAAACGTTTCTCAAAAATGTAAATAGGTTATAGAGGTTTATTGTAAAAAAATTATTAAAAGCATCATTAACTCAAAAGAGTAATGACGTTACAAACGAACGTGAAAACAAAGTGATTAATTTTTAAATTCAGTGACTGAATAATTTTGTTATGAAGTACTTATGAGTTTTGGTGGTTTCCACACTGTATGTATGTATTGTATAGATACCTAACGAAGTACTTACATGAAGCAAAGCCTTAACCTCTTGATGAATTACACAAATATTGAAACTTCAAAATAAAAATAAACAGTTGTATTTGATATTCCTTTATTACCCGCTAGAATCAATATTGAATAATCCAAAAATATTTCATTGTAATGCTGTCGAGTAAATGTGAGGATGTAGCACTGAATTAATGTTAAAGTTATACGTTTTATATTTTCGTACCAACTTGAATTCAATTTACAGATTTAGGTGTATTTAATTAAACCACTATTAGTTGTAGTTACATTGTACGTAATTAAATTAAACAACTTGCAACTGCACTAATTAAAACTCTCGATGAATGCAATTATCAAAGCGAAGCGCCCACAGTGACACACTTCTTTGGCTTTCTCTATATTTCTGTTATTTTCACATAAATGGCAATGTTGCAATTTTCAAATTAGTAAAATATTTCTAATACTTGAAGAAAAATGGCTCTAAAATAGGCTTAAAACATCAAACTGAGAAAAAGCTATGTCATTTTTCAGCAGTTTTCAGCAACATTTAAAACAATTGCAACAATTGGGAATTTATAAAACGCACTATACGTTGTCAATAATAATTGATCGATCAATATCGTATATAAGCAGCTTGAAGATATATTATTTTTCTTAGTTTTTGAAATTGTAGGTATAAGACGCAATCGAAAAATATTTTTACAGAATACAGGCAAAACATTTAATTTTCTTTAGACGTTTACGTTCAAAAACCCATCTGAAATTTTTTCCTCAAATAAAAAAAAATATTTTCACAAATGTCAAAAAAGAGAAATTTATGTTAGTATACTACAATTTTTTTAAATCAAAATATGATTTATATTTAAAAGTCAAATGGGTTATTAAACATTGAAGTTGCGCGAGCTCAACAAACCGTATGTATTAACATATAAAATTAAATTATTTGTCTTTCTATATTATGGTTGGTTTTTTGACATTTTTAGTATATTCAATTTGCAAATTTTAATATAACTGGAAAACCTCTAGTAAATCTCTTTCTGCAGATATTGCAAAAAATGTCATTTATTCAACTTTTGCTACTGACTTCAAGTAGTTTTTATTGAATCCGTTATTGATGAAAGATTCTACTTCAATCGATTAAAAATTTACTTAGTTTTTATAAATATAAATATTTCTATTACATGCTGCTTACTGACTCAGTTAATTTTAAAGTTTTTAAGGAACTTACTGTATAGGATAAAATTATAAAACGAGATGAAGTGTTCTTTATAAAACGTTCTAATTTATTCATTTTGTTTGTCTAAACCCATGTCAACTACGTTTGAATTTGGAAAAATTAGACTAACTTTTTTTCCGAACTTTCAACATAATGACAAAGCTTTTACCCAACTTTGTCTTTCAGGTAAGCAAAAATTAGTTTGTGTCAGTTTTTTGTAAAATTGCAATTCTCAACAAAATACATAAAATTTTAAAACCTCAGTTCGAGGACTTACCTTGCTATTTGCTTCTCCAATAATTAATTGGTGACTCCCATTATTGGATTTCTGAAACAAAAATCAAATTTGTTAACTGATACTTCGACTCCTGTAACAAAACAAAAATTATTTATTATTTCAACAATATTTGTTGAAATAATAAATAAGAGGAAGCCAAAAAATTAATAATAAATGAATTTGAAAGAGTATAGACGAATTAGAAATTAATTTACCATTAAATGAGTCATGAGAAAGCTATAGCCAATCACATCACATTCAAATAATCCATGATCTTCTTCAAGGCGATCTTTCAGGTCACTTTATGATTGATTTATATTACTAAGGGTGCTACATTATCTTTCGACGCAATTCAAGCTCTTGAAACAGGAAAAGAGGAAGAGGAAGGCAGAGGAAGAAAATAAATGAAATTTAAAGAGTAGACACGAATTAGAAATTAATTTACCATTAATTCAGTCATCACAAAACTATATTCAATCACATCACATTCAAATAATCCATGATCTTCTTCAAGGCGATCTACAGGTCACCTTCTGATTGATTTCTATTACTAAGGGTTCCATAAATGTTCCGATGCAATTAAAGCTCCTGTAACATAACAAAAATTATTAATTATTTCAACAATATGCGAAAAAGAAGGCAGAGGAAGAAAATAAATGAATTTTAAAGAGTAAACACGAATTAGAAATTAATTTACCATTAATTCAGTCATAAGAAAACTATATCCAATCACATCACATTCAAATAATCCATGATCTTCTTCAAGGCGATCTGCAGGTCACTTTCTGATTGCTTTCTATTACTAAGGGTGCTATATTGTGTTCCGATGCAATTAAAGCTCCTATAACATAAAAAAATTATTAATTATTTCAACAATATGCGAAGAGCAAGGCAGAGGAAGAAAATAAATGAATTTTAAAGAGTAGACACGAATTAGAAATTAATTTACCATTAATTCAGTCACCCGAAAACTATATCCAATCACATCACATTCAAATAATCCATGATCTTCTTCAAGGCTATCTGCAGGTCACTTTCTGATTGCTTTCTATTACTAAGGGTGCTATATTATGTTCCGATGCAATTAAAGCTCCTGTAACAAAACAAAAATTATTAATTATTTCAACAATATGCGAAGAGCAAGGCAGAGGAAGAAAATAAATGAATTTTAAAGAGTAGACACGAATTAGAAATTAATTTACCATTAATTCAGTCATCAGAAAACTATATCCAATCACATCACATTCAAATAATCCATGATCTTCTTCAAGGCGATCTACAGGTCACCTTCTGATTGATTTCTATCACTAAAGGTGCTATATTATGTTCCGATGCAATTAAAGCTCCTGTAACAAAACTAAAATTATTAATTATTTCAACAATATACGAAGAGGAAGAGAGAGGGAGAAAATAAATAAAGTAGAAAGAGTAGAGACGAATTAGAAATTAATTCATCCTTAATTTCTCCACAAGAAAGCTATAACCAATCACAGCACATTCAAATAAACCATTATCTTTCTAAAGGTGATCTACAGGTCAGCTTCTGATTACAGGTGACATTCTGATTCATTTTCATTTCTAAGAGTGCTACCTTCCGGTGCAATTCAAGTTTCTCTAATAAAACAAAAATTATAAATTTTATCTTAAATATGTTTAGAAGAAGTCAAAGGCAGAAAAGAGAAAAGAGTAGATACAAATCAAAATTAATTTACTTTAAGTTTATACCTTACTAAAATAATTCACCACCCTCTTGGAAACGATGAGAAAGTCATTTTTAACTCCATTTAAATCACTATCGCTCGCACACGATCTTCTGGTGCCATGAATATCTCTGCAACAAAAACAAAAATTATTCATTTTTGTAAAAATAAAAAAGCCATAAGCTTTGGCTCTGCCAGATGAAGATTACTTAGATCGCCACGCACACATCCAAATGTAAGCTTTCTGAAAATGAGTTTGTGCCATATTCAAAAAGAATAATGAAAAATTATTAAAAATTAAATAACCAAAACAACGTCATATTTTTATTATTTTCGTTGAATTTTGCAGACAACAACAAAGCTCCTGGTTTTAGGATTGAATAGATTTTTAAATTAAAAACAAATAAGGGTTATTGATATTATAGGACGTCATGTCCAACAGAGCAAGTTATAACATCCTAACAATAAATTTATCCAGCTTTAAGTCAACATATCATTATATTATTCAATATTGACCAAGGCAAAATTTGAATTGCATTATAAATCGAATATTATTAATCTTACGAGGTAGGTATTTCCATTTAGTTCTAATAGTAGTTCTAAATACATAATTCACGTTAATAACTAGAAACAAGAGAAGGCTATACATTCAACTACCAATTACGTAATTAAACCAATAAAATTTAAATTTCAACCAAAATTACTTGTTTATTGTAAGTAGATTTATACTTCTCACATAATGGTTTTTCACCATTTACATGATAATCCTAGTAATAAGTTACAATTTTAACTTTCGCTTCTCATTTTCGAATGCTAGTAAATCTTTCTTAGTGTACGGATCTGCGCTTTTCCGGAAAGAGTGCCTTCAGCAAGAATGTAGATAGTGCTACCGGAGTTCTTAAGATCCTTAGGGAGTTTAAGCGTCCTCGTTCCTTAGAGGAATTTATTTAAAAAGGAACGAGTTTATATGTTAGAAAGTAAGTGATGTTAAAAATATATTAAATTTTGAAGTGAAATTAGATTTAGTTTTTCATTAAAGTAAGCTAAAAGCTAAATAATATAATACTAAGTTTATTTATAGATCAAGAAGCTATTTGCTGTTACAATTTAAAATTTTTAAATTCATTACACTGCAAAGACTGCAAATAAATAATTCAGAAATTCAAAACAATTGAAAATGTTCTACTACGAGTATACAGGGCCCATCAAAAGTGTAAAATAGTTGTTGACATGACATATCTTTTGGATTTGAGCAACCTATATTTACTACCTTCTCGTAAATTCAGCTTTTTTTCCACTGATTTTAGTAAGAAAAGTTTTGGTAACGATCCAGAGCGAAGGGTATAGGCAAACCTAAGATCTACCGAAATGACTTTATAATCCTTTCACAAAAGGGGTTAAGCTTTTAAATATTCAACAAAAGAAAATACACTGACAATTAAAATAAATTGAACGTACCTGACCAAACCCCCGTGGCGTGTAACAGGGCTGCACTTTCTCTGTAGTATGAAGACTTTAAATAGCAAATTCAGGTAAATTTTGTTAACCTTGATGCATATTAAATATTTACTAGAAAAAAATACGACCCTGCTTTAAGAACTAATATTTTTACAGATAAATTACAAATCCTTTTACACCGTTGGTAAGGTGTTTTCTTTTGTGACATATTTTTCTTTTATTAAGGTAACAAAAGGATTATAAAGTCAAAATTCGGTAGAAGTAAATTACTACTATACCAGTTTCGAATCCTGGACCTGCCATTACAGTACAGGTCTACAAACTGTAATAAACAGCTAAAAATATAGTAGGGTTGACCTCATTACCTCCGTTGTAATTCCGGGCAAGTCTGTCACCACTTCACGTCAAAAAAAGCGGCTGACAAAGAACGAGTTAACGGAATTCAACGAAACTTGCAATGCTTGTAGTTGGAAAACCCAACAAACTCAGACCACTAATCTAGATGGACACGGCACACATGTGAGTTAAAACTATCACTATCACATGTGGTCTTCATTCCGTCTTCATCAGCATAGGCGTGTGGTATATTATCGTTTAGAAATCTGAAATACTAGTTACGTTTTAAAATGTTTAAACGGAACTCCACTGTCGTCAACACCAAAATATGTAACCTCACTTTTACCTATGGAAAGATATTTCTTCCTTTTTTTAATCTAATCTCTTACATACACTACACTAGCGCACCTTTTTATAAAATATATTTTAAATTTTCGTTAAAAACTAAAAACGTACTTTGTTTGGAAATCCTGACTATGACTATGAACGTCTTCGGATCTTCGAATACAGTTGTAATAGTACGAACGTGATAGTTCGTATTACTTCGTTTGAAGCTGATCCTAACAATGTTTACCATAACAAAAAGTGTAGGGGACAAAAAAAATGTAAATAACGATGCCCATCTAGTTTATTGGTTAGAGTTGGAAAATGTAGCTGCAAGATGAGAGCAAGCGCAACTCTGCACGATGTTTTGTTCTTTATGTGCATGTACATGTGTGAATGTAGATTATTTATCAACCCACCCCCGTAGTTTCCAAATTTCCTGCTTTCCGAGTCCGGATCGAGTCCTGTATAGCATATACGGGACGAATACCAACCAGGACAACCAGCAAGGCATAGTACACAAAGGCTCGTCGACGCCCCAGTCAGAGATAGGAGAAGAGATAAACAGCGAAGATATAACGCGGCACAGAGGCTTTATGCTAAAAACAAATCGAAGCTGGCCGCATGCATTGTGTCGGGGGAGGACCCGGAGAGTAGAGAATTGATACCGCCCGGTTTGACCGTTGAGCTAATTGAGACGGAGTACAAAAAGATATTGGCTACCGCGTCAACGGTGGACATAATGCCTTTCACGGCAATCAATACTGAACATGCGTGTTCGTCCACTGCTCCTGTCTCAATCGAAGAAATCACAAATGCCCTGGCCTCGACGTCTTCTGAGGAGGTCGGTGTTGACGGCATGAGACCATCCACGCTAAAGCGAATACTGGCAGTCAGACTACAGGCTCTCCTAAACGCAATGCTTAAGGCCGGACATGTGCCAAAGACACTTAAAGGCAACAGAACCGTCCTTCTGCCTGATATGAAGAAGCCAGCTGGCATAGGTGTCTACCGACCTATCACTATCGGATGCGCCCTGCTGAAGCTTCTCCACTAGATTATTGCAAAGAGGCTATCAACCATTCCGACCAACAATAGGCAGCGTGGTTTTAAGCAGGTCGACGGGTGTCTAATAAATAACTTATTTTTACAGGCCGCTACATCAAAATACCGCCGGGATACTCGTGAGCATACCATCGTCGCATTAAATCTCCAAAAAGCGTTCTACTCACACTCAAACCACTCGGTTGCGCGGGCACTAGCGCGTTTTTCGGTAGACCCAACGCTAGTAAAATACATCATGTCCTCTTACAGAGGAATAAACACGGTAATCACACTGGGTCATCTCTCTACTGGTCCCATCCAAATCAATGGAGGGGTTAAACAGGGGGACCCGATGTCCATCGCCTTCTTTAATGTCGTAATGAACGAACTTAACGAGATACCAGGCTTAGAAGGCCTTTCACTGAGGGAGCAGCGTGTACCAGTGCTAGGCACACGCCGATAACTAGACTTATTTTAGACAAAAATGCTTGAAATGAGAATTGTAAGGGCTATTTGACATGGACTAAATATCATAGTAACTCTTGGTAGCTTAATCAACTCATTGAGTAAAAAGCACGGGAATCTAAGCTTTAACGTCGTGCGTAGAAATTTCGAAGCACGACCGTGCAGGACGTTAAAGCTTAGATTCCCGTGCTTTTGCTGCTTGAGTTGATTCAGTTTCAGTTACTAACAGTTAGTATGATATTTAGTCCATGTCAAAGAGCCCTAGGCATAAGATTTTACATTATAAATCTAGAAATAAATTTAATTTTGTACATTTTGTAATGGCAGAGATTAGACATGCAGGTTGGACTAGTAGAAAAACGAACTTTTTATGAGATGCGCGCAACACGAGATGATTAATTGGTGCAATTTAAATTATTAAGAGATAGAAACCCCATTAGTAATTTAACCCCTTGTTTAAGCAATAGGAAAATTTGAAACGAAATAATTTATGTAAAAATCATTTATAAGGAGCTCGAGGCGCCATTGTGTAGGGTTCATTAATATTTTATTAATTAACATTTGCCCCGTTTTTTTGTAGGATGTATCCAATATCTATGCGAAATTGTTCTTTTTTTATAAGATACCTGCTCAAATGAACACGCTGGTTAAAAATGTGTAAAACAAACTTTAAAATACATTTTCTTGTGGTTCAGTTCACAATTTAAAAAAATTGTTGAGTGCAGATCGTATCTTTGTTGAAGGATTTTCCTAAAAATTCTTGAAAATTAAAAAAAAAAACGCTAAACTTTTCGGCAAACAAAATGAGCAACCATCAAGAATTTAATTAACTAAATTATTTCAAGTTTAAAATGTTTCGTAAAGGATGGAGAAAATTAAAATTGTAGCATTAGAAACGGTCAATATGAGAGGAAAGTTTCTAATTTAGTCATTCCTCACTTGTGCATTCCTTCTCATTTAACCGGATCTGCATTTCTCTAAAAAGCTTGTTAAGTTTATATTTCCTTAGCCGAAACAATTTGATACATTTCCCGTCTAGTTAAGAAAATTGCTAAAAGGTTTAAAGAAGAGAGAATATTAAAATTTTTCTTTTGAAAACTAATTATAAAGTTTAGTGCATATAATTTATGGATATAGAAAATAAACCCAATAAAATTAATTTGCAACTAATTAAAAACATTTTGCACGATCTAAATAAAAGAAAATGGGAAAGAAAAAAATTCTTGGCAATTTGCGTGACTCACGTCTAACAGAAGTCTCTGCGGAATCACGTTACATTAGAATGCATAACGACTGGCTACTGATACAAAATACAGACTGAAAAAAATGTCGGAAAAGAAAATTGCTCTCAAAGTTCGGTGGTGTTCCTGCAGCCGGTTGTACGTGCGTGGAAATGTTGCAAAGTAAAACTTGTGTAAGGAGATGACTTAAATGCTAATGTATTCAAAATTTTGTACACAAAAAAATGCCATGGGATGTACAATCATTATGTTTAATGGAATTTACATAATTGTACAAAGCACCATCTGCTTCAAAGCTTCTTACATAATTTAACCCATTAAATATATCTTTCTGTTTGGCTCGCCTTGCTTTTTTAAGATAAAAATTTGAAACAGTAGTTAAATAGAGTACTATCTTTAGGAAAGCTCAAATATCTCCATTTAATAAAATGCAAAAAGCTCTTTTTATATTCTGTAAATTTGGCTACAATAAAACGAATTTACTATAGTTATACAAATTTTTAACAAAAAAGTGTTTCGACGATAGCGAACTTTGTTTGAAAATTTTTTAATAAGAATTTTTGGTAAGCAAAGCACGACATTTTGTCAGTAAACTAATCTGTTGCTCGTTAGTAAAATAATTACGACGAAACGTTGCACAATTAAAAAAAATTAAATTCGTAAGCTGTTATCTCAAAAACTAATTTGGTTACAAGATACATAATAAGTTTTGTCGACCACATAATCACGATTTCCATTTGGTATATTCGCAACCAACACCATTCTCAGGTCTTTATATTGAGCATCTTGTCATCATCGTCACGTGCTATAAGCTTGTATATCCTGAATATCAATGAGTTTTATATAAAATTGAGATAAGAAGTATTGCTTTTAAGTAAATCTTCAAACGTTCCTATATTTTTGCAAACTAATACAGCTAAATTAGTTCCACCAAATAATTATTGTCTCTCTATAACGACCGCAATGACCTAAGCAAATATTTGATTTACAAAATACTCTTTTTGAAATAGTTTGGGTTAAACAATAAACAAGAATTTGTTAAAGGCGTATTTTGAATCTTAACGCACTGTTGTGTATATTATCAGTAATAAAATTTACAGAACATCCCCTACAGCTATAGAAAATAGAAACTCAAATAGACGTGTGCGGGCGAGTGAGAAAATATTTATTCTTACAATGTTCAAGGTGACATGCCAAACTTAAGGGTAGTTTTCCAATCTAATTTCTAATTTAAGTTTCTAATCTCCAAACTCTTTTTTGAAACAACTCCAGGGATTAACTAAAAACAAGATTAAATACGACGTTGTGTTCAAAAGCTCCACGAACAACTCGAAATAGTTCATAACGACTAGTCTTCATCCAATTATAACTCAACACCTGCATCTTATCTAATGACTAATTCCAATATGTGTATAACTTCAGAAACTACACTTACCACAATAACTATTAAAATTCGTCGTTAAGAGCACTCAAGAGTTCCAGATGGAACAAGCCACTAAAATGGAAGTTACAAAATTGATCTCTTTAGAGAGAAGAAGAATTGTCAGAACGTTGTTAAGGGGTAATAATTTTTGAATGAACTGCCCAAGTTAATAATTTTTTACATGCGTGAAGTTCGATAAGACCCTATAATAAATACAAACATAAACTTCGACTTCCTGAAAAGTTTCTGTAGTCCGCACACAGTCCCATGCTGGTCCACTGAGAAACAGGAACATCCTGGTGGATCCTTAATAAAGTGATCGAAAAGGCCCTGAACTTCTGTCTAGGTGTATTATAGTGAATGGGCGCTCATACTGAAAATTTTTACGGTTCCTCATAAACACCCAACATGAGCATGACTTTGCACTTCATGTAAACTTTCACATTGCCGTTGAGAGCGATTGGTAGTCGATAATGGGCACAGTCAAAACAAGGAACCGTTCCCATCTCTGTCTACGTGCTGAAATAGAGTAAATGGGCTGAAATTGATTAAATAGGCCAAAGTAGACTATAATAGACTAAAATGGACAGAGAGAGAGAGTATGATCAACAATTAGTCAGCTGTTAGAGAACTGTTTTGTGTTCTGAATGCGTTTATTGTCTGTGTAGAAATGTCAGGGCCAGGTTAAAGTAGGTTTACTATCGCTGTCTGTGGACGACCCTGTAGAAAAATTTAATAGCGCTGCTAAATCAGTTAGGGTGTGCGCAAATCAAAAAGTTTCGAGCATAGAGACAGAGCTTAGCATATACCACAGCGTTTTGGGGTGCTCAAATTGAAAGCTAAGAGCATAGAGCATATTGCGTCCTTGTAGTGACATTATGATTCAAGCTGAAATTTCAAACAACTCTAAGTAAACTCTCTACTTTACGCTTTTAATTTGCGCACACCCTTAGGCGATTTTAATAGATTTTTTCAAAATTTTTTATTTTCTCCAATCTATGACAACATGCACATTCTAAAGATGCTTTTGGTTGACATCATAGCTTACCCTACGTGACAAAAGAACACAGATACGTAAACAGATCAAAGTCGCGAATTTAGCAGCCAAATTAGCACAACTTAAATAGAGCGAGCTCATAATCACAAGACTTAAAGATAACCGATAGACAAATCTATAACTAGGACAGTAAAAAATCACGAAAGTGGCCGGTAAGTTTCCGACCTCTTTTGGCAGAAACCACTTGCAAAATGGACGAAAGACATAGTCGGACTAAAGAAACAAGCTGTGGGATGTGGATATGTGGAAGAAGCGCCCTTCTTTGCCAGGTGTAGAGAGTAGATGAAAACAAATTTTCCTATTACTTAAGTATTAACCTGGCCTGGGATCCTGTAATTATTAGCGTATTGTTACGCTACGCTAAATTACTTACTCCTAACCCGACTTTTCTACAAATTTTCAGAACTTTATTAGAGAAGGTTAAAGAGTAGTTAGCTTAGCGTAGCCTAGCAAGACACTAATAGTTACAGAATCCCTGCTAGGGTTTTAACCCTGCACTAAACAAGTGAAAAATAATCCCAGCAGTGAATACGTTAGGTCTATAAGTTTAATAGCCCTTCCCCTCATAGTTTGATAATTTTTTTAAAACTTTTTATACAGGGTGACAATAATCTCACCATGTTACATGGGTAACTTTGTTATTAAAAGAGATACAGAGTCGGTTAAATTAGTTAGTAAAGTTAGTAAAGGTAATTAGCACAAACAAAATTAGAATGTTGCATAGAAATACAAGTGTCAGGTATTTTACAGTAATAACGACTTTTGTGCCTCTTCCAAAAAAAGCAAAAATAAATCCTGGGAGTAAACACATTGGGCTTGTCAGGACCAACGTGTTCTCTGCATGGTTATTTAAAAAATTTAATTGTGTGCGATGTTTCTCCTGAACAAAAATCTTGCTTGTAAATGCGGTTATATCCATAAAAATTTAAATTTTAAGTTACCCATTATAACTTGATATATTTAAGTTTCTTTTGAAGAGATCCGTTTCAATTCACCATTTATGGAATAAATGATTTAAAAAATAAAACATATAAAACTAAATTAAATAAATAAAAAACTTATAAACCCGCTCTTAATTATAATATTGCTTCTTTTTACTTGTCTTTATACTTTCTTTTTTGAAAACTTTTTACATCCCTGCACGTTTCTGCTTTACGTAATTACACACGTTTTATAGATAATGTATTTGCTTAAAATATCGTTTCTGAAAATTCAATTTTTTCTAGTAGGTGTACGTTCTCATTTATCCTGTCATAGTTGTTACCCCGTCGACCACATATTATATTTTCTTCTAAAATGTAAGTAAAAAAATTAATGGGATTTTATGTATAATTTTTAACTAAAAGCTGTATTTATCGGTACCTACGTCTGCACTGAACTAAAGTAAATTAATCAATAACTCCATTGTAAAGATTAACGCTCGGTTTTATAAAGGCGAATTATATTTTAATTCGAGAATTAGATTTATAAGCCTTAGATATGGCAACGTTACACAATAAATTAAAAAATAAATAAATAAGATATGGCAGGGTTACACAATAAATTAAAAAATAAATAAAATAAAATGTCAAAATTTGACAAGCTGTATTCACAATAATTCAACACAAAAATAAACTTAACCTCAAATTTTAATTTTGATTTACAAACGTCAAACTTTGACATTACAGTGTCTAAAGTAGCCATATCAAAGGATTATAAATCTAATTCTCAGATTAAAGTATAATTCATTTTTATGCAACCGAGCGTTATTGTATTTGTATAAATATACAACCAAGTTAAAAACTATTCAGTTTCGACTTTAAGGAAAGCGATTTCTTCTATAAACTAAATAAAATTGAATTTTAGGACTGCAACACAAAATAAATTGAAAATTATCTAAGAAAAATAAATATACAATAACGTTAAAAAAATATTTTCATCGCGAATTTAAATTTTAATAAAGTGTTTAAATAAATTGCCAACTCAATAGAACTGAAAAATGGATTTTCAATTGAAAATTCTGTTACAAAGATTAGCTTTAAGGCGGAAAAGCCAACTGGAGAAACTTTTCTTAAATCTTGTCGAAAGCGTAATTTCCATACATTGTTGACAATTTACTTTATCCAATACTACTTTTAAGAGATTTTTTAGTACCATTTTAAGCAAATCGTTTTCTAAAAATACTTTATAAAATGTTGGATAATAAACATTTATTACTTTTAGTAATTGCTATTTCTAAATTTGTTACTTTTACATAAAAAAATTATTTATCCCTAAAAAGAAGCTTCCCTCGAAATTTTCTTAATTATATGTTTTTTTCTCAAATTTCTTATTTAGATCAATAATAAAGCACTTAGATCTTTTTCTTAAATAAGAGAGAAACGTTAAATAGAAAAAACATTTTCATTTCAATTATTTTCTCTTTTTATTACGCCCTTACAATGCTACAGAAGATTTTCAGGGATTTACAAAAAACTTAATAAGTAATGTAACAAATAGCAAGCAAAAAATTAATTAAAAATTACCACTTGTTTACGGTTATAAATTAGAAAAAGTGCATACAAAAATGTTGACTTCCATGAAGTTTTTAATTAACCAGTGTGAAAGAGCTCAGGAGAATAGCTACTTTTAAAATTTAACTGTTATTTTTGTTATAATAAAGTGAGTTTGTTACACAAGTACACTGCAATTTGTGATACTTATTTACAAAATCTTCTTTCAACGTTTTCTTACTTTTAGACTTTTAGAGAGTAGAGAATAAGAAATTAGTAAAGATAATACGAAACTTTTTAGGAGGTGAATTATAAAACAACCTGGTGGCAAAACTCAACTCTCGAAAACTAATAATAACGAGATCCGAACCTTAAACACACTTGATGCAGGTTACAAAATTTAATGCTAGATAATTTAGTAATAGATCAAAATGCAATACGTTATGTTGGAAGAGCAAATTTGCTTTAAGCAAAGCAGATTATGTGATGACAATGTATTTATTTACAGAGTAGAACAGATTTTAGAGAAGCAAGTACCGTGTAAGTACGATAAACGATTATCTCCTATTCGTCGCGACTATAACTAGGTGAATGCGTTTTTATGGATGGAAGGGATGTAGATAGGAATAAAACTACACCTTTCTTCTTATTCTTCTAATTAATGGGCCTATAGTGCCTTTTACTCATTAATCGCCCTTATAGATAATTCATAGTAAGAAATCTATTGGGCTGGGGACTAATTCAACAAAATTTATTGTTGGCCTTCAGCAACCGGCAGCAACGTCTTGACGTATTCTCCGAAGCATATTAGCAAAAACGGGCAGGTCTCTACTACCAAGACGTGGCACCCAACGTTTTAAATAAATAAATGATGGCACTCCAGTAGTACTCCGCATTCCGCAGTACTTCATGCACTTTTATTGATAATTATTTATTTGATTGACTACGGCCCAGTTTCATAAAAAAGAATTAAAGTTTAATCCGAGAATAAAAATGTTATTCCTTGCATGGCAAAATAGCAATGATACAATGTAAAAGTTTGACGTTAGTTGATTTGGTATAAATATTAAGGGCGAGATTTAGTAGGCATATGCTATCGCAATCGCACTCATTGCTTAGATGGACAACACTTGCTAGTTTTAGGTTGTCACCTTTTCAAAAACCAAAAGTTAAAATGAAATGTTGATTTGTTTTTAAAATAGTTGCCGTTAAAGTTTCGGGGATGGGAAATTTTCAGCCTCAAATGTGAAGTATTTATATAACAATAAATAACAAACTGTAACATGCAGTACAAAAATGAAAAGTTATTTGTATCAATTGCCACCTTATTTCTCTACAAAAATCAATCAAAATTTCTCATTCCCAAGACTTTAACGGCAACTATTTGATAAACAAATCAACATTTCATTTTAACTTTTGGTTTTTGAGAAATTGACAACGCAATGAGTGCGACTGCGATAGCATAATGATTACTAAATAAAGCCCTTAAAAATTACAATACAACTCAATACAAAAAAAACCCTCAAATTTTAGTATTTATATTCAAACGTCAAACTTTCATATTGTAACTTTGCTACGTTGCCATGTCTAAGGAATACAATTTTTATTCTCGGATTAAACTTTAATTCCCTTTTACGAAACTGGGTCTTAGAAATATCTACCATTTTATACTCCGGTAATTAGAAATTTTAATTATTAAAGGTGGTAAAAACCATAGTTACCTATATGAAGCAAATTGATCCCTACCACTAATTGGAAAAGCTCTAAAACACAATCAATAGTTATCAAAACTTTGATCTCCTCATCATCAACATAGTTTAAAATTAATTACCTGTTATAGTTGGAAAATTAACCAGACAACATTTTCTCTATTTTTGCCTCTGTAGAAAGTTTTCTAAGCGTAATTTATTTAGATCCCCATTCCCTACTGCAATTTTTACCAATTAATTTTGCATTTTCGTGACGTCCAAAACACACATACCACCAAATTGTAATTACGCTGATAAATATCTAGTTATAGTGCCGTTACGTTTATTTGTTAAAATAATCTAAAGAAAATTGGAATTTTAACCCTGCAGCTGTAAATTATTAATAATAGAAGGCATGAGCCAATGGCTCTAAGACTGGCAAACCTACTAGGTTTATACCCCCATTTAAGGGATTTAATCAATCAATTTATTATAAACTTGTCGTTCGAAAATAACTATTAGCGCTTTCTATGACAAATAATAGCAAATTTCCGAATTCAACTTTCCAAGAGGTTTTCAAGGATGTATCCACAAAGGGTATGCTTTGATTTTGAATTTTGAGTCAATTTTGGGGATAGGGTAGCAAACATACTGCAGCACAGATACCTGATGGCGATCGGTAGAGATAAGTTCGCGCAGATTAGGCCACGCCCCTTTAATATCTTAAATACGTTTACTTATGCGTTGGTGGGTATAAATATCAATTTAGGTATCTGCGCATTTCCACCAATCACCAACATAAATTTGTCTTGCAGTATTTAACTATTTTTCAGATATATTTGACATGAAAGTTTTCGATGAGACACTCTGTATACTAATAACAAACAAAATGGTTATTAAAAAAATAATCATCCTCTTTTTTGAACCAAAAGTTTAAACTTATTGATAAATTTTGGTAGTTTTGGAATAGATTGGAAGCATAAAAACCTTTTATAATGTTACAACTTCATCCATCATTTACTCAAACCTTTAAAGGAAAGAAAAACAAAACAGCAGATAATATATTCCTATTGAAAACTCTATTATTATGTAGGTAATAGTAATAAATACATTATTATGAATTTTATAGATAGGAAATTGATAACTTGAACATTAATAATTTTTGAAACATTACCGTGTGCATCGTAATTATTCAGTCACTGAAAAATTATTAAATAACTGCAATTATAATTACGCCATTCCGGTAAATTATTGCTTCTAATTAAGTTTAAATAGTAATAACAGTTGGATAAACATATTTGATGAGTTTTAATTGAAAATTGCTTTTATAAAACCCCAACAAATGTATGTAACAAAATTACTGTAAAATTTAGAAATCAAATGGTCGTCATACGCTTTCAATATTACACGGCGAACGTGAATTGAACATAAAATTGATGTGGTAGTAAATTAAACAATGGTATTATCTGAATCGCAAATTTAAATACAGCAACACAAAAAGGATAAAAATCAGTTAAATACGCGCCCTTTGAATTATTTTTTGTTTACTTTGTATCACTCTCTGTTATAATTTGACATAAACAAGTCGTAGTAATATTGTAAGTTGATTACTTAATTTTTCAAAAACATTTTTGTATATAAACTGTATCTATAAAAAGACTCAAATCAATTTTTATAAACAAACAATTTTTTTTAGAAATTGCTGAAATACGGGTGATTTTATTAAGTGGTACTAACATTGGGATCTCAGAAACCGGAAGAGTTACGAGGTTGGTTAAATTAACAAAAAGTTGCATATTTTGATGATCTTTAAGAATCCGTTTAGAAAATTCCAAAATTCAAGATAGTTTCCGAGATAATGCAGAAAAACTGAAAATTGGCAATTTCGTTTTTCGACTGTAGTTTCAAAATGGCGTACTTTAAAAAAATATTTTGAGAAATTGTTTTAGAAGATCAAAAATGCTATCAAACGATACCAAACTCGACTTTTTATCACATCGACGCTAAGCGTCGCGACGTTCAACTTTTCATTTTCTTATGGGAGACCTATCACTTTTTTAACAAATATTACTCAGTAGGTTTGTCTAAATTCGGATACCAAACGACAACATTCTGTCTTGTACTTTTCTTTATTTTCACAACTTTTCAGATTATGTTATGTTACGTAATATTAATATTTTACTTAAATGTTATTGTTTACGATGAAATATAACGAATAAAACTTAGCTTTTAAATTTTTGAAAATTAAGTTGAGCTGGAAATAAAAATAAATCAAATTATTATTTATTAAATCTTAGTAATGAAATTTTATGTCCTGATTAAATTATTTCTCTAAAACTTTAAAAACTAGGTTTTAGTCGTTATTTTTAATCGTAATAAATAACATAAAGTAAAATTTTAACATTACGTAACATAACATAACCTGAAAAGTTGTAAAAAATAATAAAAGTACAAGATAGAATGTTATCATTTGGTATCCGAATTTAGACAAGCCTACTGAGTAATATTTGTTAAAAAAGTGATAGGTCCCCCATAAGAAAATGAAAAGTTGTACGTCGCGACGCCTAGCGTCGATGTGATAAAAAGTCGAGTTTGGTATCGTTTGATAGCTTTTTTGATCTCCTGAAAATTTTCCCCGAGAATTTTTTTTCTAAAGTACGCCATTTTGAAATTACAGTCGAAAAACGAAATTGCCAATTTTCAGTTTTTCTGCATTATCTCGGAAACCATTTTGAATTTTCGAATTTTCTAAACGGATTCTTAAAGATCATTAAAATATGCAATTTTTTGCTAATTTAACCAACCTCATAACTCTTATGGTTTCCGAGATCCCAATGTTAGTACCACTTAAAAAAATCACCCTGTATTAAAAAAATACAACTGCAAAGTATTTTTATAGTACAGAAGCGCGTTTAGACCCTCATCTGTCAAAGGGAAACTTCAAATTATAGATTTTGGGTACAAGAATTATTTTGAAGCACCTTGTATAAGGTTGGACAGTAGAGAATAAGTGTTGTAACTTGCCACAGCGACCACATGAGCATGAGCAATTACAAACATTTTAACGTTTTCATAAAATTTTCTATTTTTGATAAGAACACACAGATAAAATGTTACATTTTTCTAACCTTGGTTTACCTCCAAAATTCGACACAAATATTGCATGAAATAATTAACTAACTTCGGTATACGTACTAGATACATGAAAATATAGAATACCCTATGAATTTCATTTTTTGACTGAGACTGGAAGTTAAATCAATGCAACTAATTATTTTTTTACGACGCGACCTCTTAGCGATCCCATTTTAAAAATTCAACATTATACCGTTGTACAAAGCACACCTTGCAGAATTAAATATCCCTCGTTATAACCTCAGCCGATTTTAATAAATAGCTAATAATGCATAAACTGTAAATTATTATACAAAAAGAAAATCATAATTTAAGCCATGCAAATTTCAAATGAAAATAAAAAACTAACCTTCATGAAGTTACTGCCGTTGTTAACTCGAAAACCAACTTCTTAACCAGAAAGCCCAAAACCTTTACAAACTCACCGTCACGAATTCAAAATTATACTAAATAATCAACTGTTTAAAAGATTAAAATTAAATGTTAATTTATTATTTACCTATCAGTGATTGTTATTGCGCACATCTCATTTGAACAAATGTAGAAAAATATCTTATCGTAGTTATCACTTTATACTAGACGCTTTACGAAATTTTACTTGAATTTTAAAACTTAATAAAATTGAAATCTTTTTCATTCAAAAATATTCTTTAGCATTACGTAAGTGGCCTGGAGCTCTCGGTCATAGGGATTTAACATGTAAAATCATACTTCGGTAATTTGCTGCTTTCAATTTATTTTAGAAAAAAATTTATAAATAAATGTTTTAGAACTTAAAATTCTGCATCTTATCGATTAAAAAAATTAACTTTAGACGCTTTATAAAGCCATAAACGTAGTTTGAAAATTAGCAGTAGTAGCGCGATTTCCTTTAAATACGAATAAAAATTGTCAACTGTTTTACGCTTTATGTAGTCAGTTTAAGGGTGTCTTGTTTCAGTCAAAATTTCTTGGCAAACCGTGAATGAGATTGGAAATTGTTGTTAATAAAAATTGAAGATACTATATAATCTTGATAACTTTTTACTGTATCATCATCCCATACCAGTGAGCACGATGCTATCGCTGTCAGGGAACTTAGACTACCGTCAGAGCAACCTTTGTAGATATGTCTCGCTCACAGGCTCATCATAACTGCCACCTTCCGCCCTTCTAGAAATCAGTAAACAAGATTTTTGTCTGTGATAGGAAGTCCTCTCGGAGGGGAAAACAGGGGTCGGGGCAGAAACCTTAAACTATCGTCAGAGTGGACTGTCTTTGGCACGTGCCTAACCTCCCGAATTGGACCTCCTCATCACCTCTCTGACTCTCCACAAGAGTAACTCCCCCCTTTGACTACGAAGCCGCCGGGTTTAAGAATCTGATTCTTTCAGAGTCCAAGGCTCGGCCCATATAAAGTACTAACCTTAAGGCCACCAGGTTTTGAGTCACTGGAAAAGTCTATCGTAGCTGCTGGTAACAAAGACTTGTCCGGTCTCCTTCCTCCTGATCTACTCAGATCAAGTCGCAACTGTTTCAGGATTATCCCTGACAAGGCTTCGGGTGCTGGTTGCGACCTCCTCGCATCAGTTTCGTGATCTTTCTAGAAACCACGACAACTTCCTA